>JAVTVJ010000052.1:2888596-4170394 GCA_034509425.1 Eopsaltria australis | reverse complement strand
CATCTGGAACGGGGCTCTTTCCCTCATTGAGCATCATATAGTAAGGGCAGCCACAAAACGCTTGAAAGGGACACTTCGGCATTCCCTCCGCCGGTGCGCACGCCTCGCTTAGCGAGAACACCAGGCTTAGAGGGATTTCCAGAGCCTCTCTGGAGACGACAAACGGAACTGTGAAATGCTGATTTTACCAAAACTCTTAGAGTTTTCGGTGGAAGACGTCTGCCTTTCCCTACGAACTGGGAGAAAAAGATCTTTCTCACGGAAAGTAGGGGTGGAGACAGCTGCAGCAGAGCTTCCTGCCGCTCTGCCTCCAGTCAAAGGGGCTGCTGCTTCAAACCGGGTCGGGTTTGAGAGAGAGCCCGTTACTCTGAAAATCAACCTGATTAGGTAAACTGGCTGCCAAAAGTTATTTAATGAAGCCCAGGACGCGGCTATCCTGTGCACATACACACCCCCCTCCCACCCCTCCCAATAGCGCCAAGTAGTTTCTTACAGCAGGCGGTGTGAGCGGCCCCTTCCGCCCCGCCGTGGCACCGCCACCCGTGGGGGCACAGCCCGCTGCTCTGGCGCTCCTGCTGAGCAGGGTCGGGGCTCCCCCCGGGCCCACACGCATTCCGTGTGGGGAGCGGGATTCTGCCCCACCGAGGGGCAGGTGACCCGCAACGGGGGTGCGGAACTGGCGGGGGAAGAGCAGGAGGTCGGGCAGGGCAGCGTGGATGCAAGTGGGGAGCCCCACATCCCCGCGGAGCAGCTCCGGGGCCGGGCTGCGGCGTTGCCGAGGAGATAAACGCCTCTTGTCCCTGGAGAGGGGACAGGGGACAAGGGTTCACCTGACTTGGGCGGCACTCAGGTTGCGAGGGCCTCCACTCTGCGCCTCCCCAGTGGGATAGGCGAGGCTGGCCCCTGCTGGATTTTAGCGGGGGTTGAATCGGGACCAGGGAGTTCCCTGCCAGAGAGCCCCGGGGCGTCTCATGGGCCGGCACCGACTGCGGCGGGCACCCTTAGAACCAGACTTGTCCCCAGGCTGTCGTGCTCCACATCCTTGCTCCACTCCCTATGCCCTTTATTTTTGTCCTCTAGTGACCAAATGGCAACTTCTATGACCTAAGCTGCAGTCTGTGTGCTTGCCTACCTTCCTCCTCTAACGATGTGTTTCAGGTCATTTTGAGGGAAATCAGCTATATAAGGGGATTTGAAAAAGCTTTATTGCCTATAGAAAGGTTTTTAGGAAACCTGTGAAAATGTTCAGCTTGGTACTTGGTACAGTATTTTTGCCCCTTCACAAAACACAAAATACGAACCAATTTGAAGGAATACCTTAGAGGGGAAGAGAAATAAAACCACAGCAGTAAAACAAAAAGAACATTTTCTCCTCTTAAACGAGTAGTCACGGAATAAATGTCTTTTCTGATATCAAAGAAGAGATATTTTAAAGAGTGTTCCTAATGGAAGGGCCCTTGTATTTTCTGCTCCAACAGCGGGGTTCTGTATTTTGCAGAGTACAGTCCTACCACCAACACAAAAAAAATACCATTCAAGAAGCCAGGAGTGTTGACAATTTTAGAGTGAATTTCTTAAAGAACAAGTTACCTCCACCTGACAATAAGGTGCGAATAGAAACAACACTTAGAATTTTGCCACTGTACAGAATACTTTCTGAACTTGTAAATAAAAATAAACTCAACAAATATTATTCTCATTTTGGAATCTTTACAATACAATTACCGCAGACTGCTAAGATCACTCCACTGACCCTCAACCATACTACACAGATACTGCCAAACTGAATTCCCTTATTATTTCTCAGAGCCAACACTTGTTAAAAAGGGGAATTTAAACTAATTTAAATGTTAGCTTTCAAGAAAAAAAAAAAAAGAAACGAGAGAGAAAGAGAAAGTGAGGAAAATGGTGGTGAGTTGTCTTTTAAAATTAAATAAATTTGAGAAGTCTGTAGGAAAATGGCCTAAGGGTGACTAGACTAGTGTTGTCTCTTCTTCAACCTACAAGTCTTCTGCAGGTTATTTTTCTCCAGTATAAATGTAATTTAATAGCGAGATGGATATTGTTTCACTTTCAGCTGTCTGCTCTATACTCCGGTCTCATTCTACATTAGATGATTACCTTACTGTCCTATATGCACAATTTAAAGGGAATTACCTATTACTTCAATTATTTGTTTCTTATCAACTGATGTTACACTACAAGGATTTGCATTGAAAGGACACAAAGAAAGAGCAAGTCATGGCACATTGCCAAATAAAAGAGTAATGTTCTGGTGAATTTAGCCCAAATAATTTACTGCTATATAAAAGTGGAAAAGTGGAAGGTGAACCCTTTGACCAATAAATCTCTTCTGCATGTGAAACCCTTATCTTGTCCCCTCCAATATATTCCACACTAGGAAGCCATCATCATTGGCTCTGGTTTGTTATTTGTAAACCTTGATCTTCTGCACTCGGTGTCCTAAATATGGATAATTAGCATCAGTTTATCACGCCTCTGCATATTTTCTCTTCTCTCCAAACATGCATGCTTCTATTGGCTGCCATTCTGTCACAGAAGATTATGGAGACAGATTGCAGAGAATGAATGTGCTAAACGAGATTAGGAAGGAATAGAAATAGCAACTTGGCCAATAAATTCCTCGTGAGAGCCTTATCATACAATTACACGTTGACTTGTTTCACACTCTCCCAGCCTCTTAATCCAACGCCCCCACCAAGAATAAAATTTCACTAATTTCTGAATTACTGCATATCCTCATGACTTGTCACTGAGAATGGTTGGAAGGAGCAACACGGTCGAAAATAGCACATCAAACTTCCAAAAAGAAAAGAAACTTTACAGACAGAAAGAGATGTGGCTTTAGACCGTTTGTGGCCACATGTAAACGTCTTTGTGCAGCAGCAGTTTGAAGGGTCAGGACTTTAACATCAAGACGTGGTCCTCTGCGCTTTTATTCCTAACTCTTTACATCGGAGGTTATCTTATCCTTAGAGGGGCTTGGGGAGCAGAATACAGTGCGTTGCTGCTGCTGAACTATTCACCCGCTATGCAAACGACTCTCCAGTGAGCCCCTACAGACTCGTCAGAACGCAATGGCGAAAACACCTACTGCCGTCATCAGTTTCTGGGACATTCCTGAAAATTGCTGTAATTGAGAAGACGCCAAACGTTTTGCATGACAGCAAAACGAGACCGAATCCCGCTGAACTCACAAGAAACATCTATCAGCTCTGTGGAGTTAGTTTTGCCCCTTCTGCCACGGTTATTTCAATGCGGATGTCAAGAGAACATGATTTCCGTGACGTAATTCAGAGGCATGGCTAAAACCTACAGGAGACGTCATCTCTGGAAATGCTGAAAGTCTCCATTTTCCCCCTTATACTAGCCCAAGAGGAGGGCATGCAAAAAGTATTAATGTTGTCATAATGTTGTTTTCATTGTTCTAGATCCATGTAGAAGAAGCAGGACATAAATTGAATAAAAAGTCCCAAGACGAGAAGATAAAGCCTTGCACAGTCAATCTGTACTCATAGACTTGATGTCACGGTGCACTCATTTTACAATTTCAGATTTAAGAACATTTTACAGCCTTTATTACCGTGAAAGGACTTGCTTTAGAAAGGAACGTGTTTATATAACTGGAGAAATTGTTCCCCCTAATAAATGTGAATTTTCAACCCCATACAGAACCCGCATGAAAGGTATGATGAAGTTGTGCTATGTATTCCCAAGTTGTTTAGCGTCACTCCCGTCTGTGCAATGAGATGCTGGGAGCGGAGGAGTGAAGGGATACATGTCGCAAGAGTTAAGGATACTCAAAGGGATTCCCCCTCGAGTGGGACTTTTCCTGAATGCTTTTCCCCTGTGGGGAAGTGATCCGGGCAGCAGTGGGGAACCCCCTCTTCCCCCTAGCTGGGGACCATGGGGTGGTCGCGAACCTTGGGCATGGCAAATCCATCCTGCGAGTACCCCAGAGCCCTGGTCCTCTTGAGTTATCCTGAAGTGGGTTTAGTGGTGGTGGGGTTGGTGATTTTTTTTTAACCTGCTCGTTACTTTTCTCTTGCTCTCCCCCGGAGTTTTGTTCGGTACTAAACCCCTCCAGATGGAAAACCAGACTGCAGATGAGAGTCACACTCATCCAGAGTCTTTAAACCGCAAGGTTGCAGAAAAGATTCAGACGAGAATAGCGTGACCCTGTGGGACAGCAAAACAGCCTGCTACCTGTTTGCTGCCGTAAGAACTTCTGCGGTCACATAAAATTTTAATAACTCTCACTTATTCCCTTTTTTTGTTATAGCCATAGACTCGCATGCATATTCATATGCACGTATATCTACACGCGTACACACACAGACACACACATATATATGTGTATATATATGTATATATGTACACACACATCACCCGAATGAATTGGTTAGCATCGGGCAGAGAGGCGTTTGCCATTAATCTGGGAACAAACCGCTAACCTCGGTGACTGGTATTTTAGCTTTTCTTTTCTCGCTTCTCTCAGTGTGGGGAGAGCAGTAAAGCTTGTGTGGACTGATTGTGAGGGGCTCTGCTGGAATTTGGCAGGCCAGGGGCTTGGAGAGAAGCCCCATGCTGACTCCTATTCAGCGGGCCAGTTTTCTGCGAGCTTTGGAAGTTTCACTCAGCCGTACACTCAATGGCTTCACAAAGCTGATTACAAGCTTCAGCGCATTCCTGAAGGAGCCAAAAGCGACGCAGGTGCAAACGAGCCGAGGGAGCCCCTTATCCCGGTGACAGAATGGGACAAGCTGGGAAAGGCTTGGACCACACAAATCCAAGGCTCACCAGGCAGCAGCAAGCCTGCCTTGGGAACCGGGGATCATTATCCGCTCCATTCAGCGGGGACCCAGCGGCGGCAGCGGCACGTCCCAGGGTTGGGGACGGGCTTTCCGTCCCGGGTGGGAGCAGAGCCGTTTCACCTGGCATCCCCTCTCTGCTCCCCTCGCGGCTGCCTCAGGCACGAACCTGAGGTGCCCCTGCTCCCCCAGAATGATTTGTATCCCAGCATCTGTTAGTCTTCAGCCTGCCGCCTGAAGTACCCTGTCTTTTTTTTCCCCCATCGCCCCATCCCACCCGAAAAGCCTCCCTCCTGTTCCTCTTCCTTTCCCCAGATAAACACGGTGCTAAGGGGGTGTCTGGAAAGCCAGCGCAGAAAACGCACTGATCCGAAATGGCAGGTTCCCTCCCAGCTGAAGTTCTCTAACAAACACCCTTTTTTGAAGACTGCCTTTAATTCCAGAGAGAAGCCAGCCGAGAGTGCACCCTCCTCCCCTCCCAATTACTCGAGCCACCCGATTCCCACAGAAACCTCCCGCAATACAAACGCCTGGTGAATGCTTTCTGACTCGGTGAAAGCAGCCCACGGTCCCTGCCCTTCCTGCCTCCCCGGCGAGCGAGGGGGTGGCGAGGAGTCGAGGGGGGTCTTGGTGCCGGAGAGGGTGAAGCGTGATTACTTTTAATTAGGGGTTCTCGGAAGGAGTTCCTCTCGCCTCCGCTCCCTCGCCCCCTTTCCTCGCTCTCAGCCCTTCCCCTCCAGCCGAGAGAAGAAGCTGCACTTTACTTCCCTGAAAAATTAATTACGGCCCTTCCCCGCTATCAATTACGGAGGAATCAGCCTTTCCTAGGGAGAGGAGAAATAATCAAAAGGCTTTTCAGTCTTGCTGGGGGCTGACGACCTCGGACCGCCGAGCACATAATGCGGCAAGGGGACTGCCGCGCTTCTGGCCGCTGGTTTCATATGCAAATGGCGAGCTGCCTCCAAGTTATCATTATGGTTTTATTTTTTTTCCCCCTTAATGTTATTATTGTGTCGGGGTTTTAATAGCCACATGCTCTACCCTTCCCTTTCAGCGAGGTTTCCTTGGCGATCAGCCACGCCGCTTCTTCCCCGGGCGCGTTGCCCCCGCCCCAGCGCCTGCCCCACGTCCATGTTAATTTCGCCCTATGGAAATGAAAGCGGCCCGGCCGGGCAGCTGATATTAAAGCGATCCCCCGGCCCCGGGGCTCGCCCTCCCCGCTCCTCGCAGCGGCCGTGCCTCCGCAGGAGCGCGGAGTGTCGGTGCTGCGGGCCCCCCCGGGCCCCGAGCCCGCCGCCCCTTTCATGCTTGTGAGATGCTGGGGAGGCAGCGGTGCGTTTGCTTGTGCGGAGCACACCGCCTGCAAGCGGTTGCCTTGGCAGAAAGGTGCAGCTTTCTGATGTTCTTTTGTCTGATAACTAATTCAAGTTAATGCGATCTTTATGTAAAGCTAACAGCGGATAATTGTCTATTTTCTCGCCAACAATCTCCATCACAATCACTTATCTGGAAACCTGCGGTTGTATTAATCGTTATATTCCCCGAGATAAGCGTCTCTCGAATTATCAGTAAACACTGGAGGGAAATTAAACAAACTCCAGAGCCACTTAAGTTTCCTCTGCAGCTTTTAGCCGCCTTCTCGGGAGAAGGGGGAGTGGGGACGACGACACCCCTCAAACCAACTGGGGACCAGAACACAACGCGAAAGGGATGTGTGTGGGTGTGTGTGTGAAACAGTGAAGAAGAGCCTGAAATTTTGGATAATTTTGAAGAGCCGAGTGCTGCTGAAGGCGCCTTTCCTTCGAGGTGCCCGTGCGGCAGACAGACACGCACCTTACGCCCCGCTCGTCGGGCGGCGGTCGGTCTTTAGCGGCCCCTGGGACCTTGTTGGCAATTCTTGTAAATCATGTAATTAAGTGTATTAGTCTCTGCAGGGGAAAGACGAGCAGCTAGGAGAGAATACACCTAGAGATTAAGCAGGAGTCGCATGGCTTTAGGTCTGATTCACGAGGAGAAGAGAGTTCTGCTGCCTTCCGAGAATCACCGTATTAGCACAATTATTGGCAATATTTATACTAGAGAGTGAGCTGAACCCCAGGAGGGTAACAGAGAGTGCGAGAGAGCGAAACTACTGTGGGAATATGTTTTACTGCTCAGATCCCATCAGTTCCGTTAGGTGTAAAGAAATTATAGCAAATGGTGCTGGAAACCCCTCCAGGGAAAACATACTTGTATGACAAAGATTTTGTCTTTTTGAGATGAAGTCAAAACATCGGTGTCAAATGAAACTCATTTTAGGGGCGCTATCTTGTGTGTGTGTTTACTCGGGTGGGGGGGGGGGGAGGGGGGAGAAAAAAAGAAAAAAAGCAGCCCAAACCATGACTTCTCAGAGGTGAATCTGTGCCAGCAGAGAGTTTATAACTTCTTCGGGAAGAGAGAGGCGTCCTGCAGCCTCCCCTCGCTGCCCGCCCGGAGCCCGGGCTGAGGCCACCGCTGTCCCGCCCGGCCGCCGCAGGGCTGGCTGTGACAGCGCTCTGCACGCTTCGCCTTTCTAGGAGGGTTTTCCATCTCGAAAGCACTTTATGAACGTTAACTGAGTAATCCTGGCGTTTAGTTACGGAGCAGGCATCAAAGAATTTCAACACTCGCCTCTATGATGAGCTTTATTTATATTCGACTTAAGATTTTTTTTGTAACCAAACTTTTATTCACGAAGGTTTCCAGTGCTACGACTCGCGTCCTAGCCTGAAGAAGCTGAGGTCTGGGATGGAAAAGAAAAAAAACACAGCAACCAGAACAAAACCAACCAAAAAAACGAAACAGAAAAAATTTCTCCCCAACACAACCAAAACAAAACACCTCAACGAAACACACAAACCTCCTATTACTTATTTGTGTGTCATGGCAGTGAATTTCCAAATACAATCGGTTTCTTGAAAAAAAAAAAAATTAACTGCCTTAATTCTCGAATTATTTTACTTGAGCTAAAAGTTCTCAGGGTAGCTTTTTCTTATGGCATTTGAGAATCATCCCACTTCATCTCTCACCTGAATCTTGTCATCTGTGCCATCTTGAAGTGATCTGTGAACAATGCTGGTCCCTTGGACAGCCCAAGCTGGTCAATCAGGCAGAACAGACTATGCAAATGGAATGGAAAGGCGAAGCGATGAAGAACAGTGGCCTCCATTGTCTTGGGCATTTCAAAGCGAAGCCCAGCTGCAGCAGGCGTTGCTGTCTCGGACCTTTGGTTGCTACTCTAATGTCATCATTGCAAAACATCACATTTTGAAAACTCTACAGTCTGAATGCATGATCAGCCTTCCACAAAGATTTCACTTTGCCGTGACATCTTTCGAAGTCACCAAAAAAAAAAAAAAAAAAAAAAAAAAAAAAAAAAAAAAAAAAAAAGTGTGTGGAGAGAAAAAAAAAGGAAAAAAGTACCACCACAACTGGGGACTGGGATCCCAGCCACACTGCTCACTCACATCCCGCAATCCCGCTCCCTCCACTCACTCCTAACTGCAGTGCAGCTGACGCCTTTTGCAACCTTTTGGTGAACGCCTCGCCTTTCGTGTTGTTTTTAGCGTCGAATCGGATGATGATTTAAGTTGCATTTAACTTATTTTATGTCAGGTCTCTTTCAGGCACTCTAATGAGCTAACGCCGGGGAAACGTCGCTGTGAGCAGGCAGTGAAGTATTTATTCACAATCGCTTCAAAACTTCAGATACGCGCGGCTTTGAAAGAGTCAGGCAATGTCTTTGCGAGTGATTAAACCAGCAACTAAGCTGGGTATTTATGGGTCCGTTAGGAGTTTTTGTGAATACTCTGTTTCTTAATACACTTATGCACTTGTCGCTCCCGAATATTGCTGCCAGCCCTGCTCCAGCTTCGCCTCCCGGCACTGGTCCCAAAGTTAGCTCTGCCATGAGAAACGAACTTTCAGTTCAGTAAAGCTCAGGGCTGTCAGATGATTAACGTGCATTTTCAAGGGACGGAATCATTGCCCGTGTTTCACTTATTGTTCCTTTTCATTTTCTTTTGTCTGTAGGTGATCACCAAGTGGTGAGCAGAGGAAACTCCCCTCTCTTCCACCCTCATGTCAGGAGTCTGTGCTCAAGGAGCAAAGGTCTGTGCCGCTGATATCTAAAAATTCTGGGGGCTGTCTTTTCCTCTTCCCCATCTCTTATCTCCCAGGAGTTAGTGAATCCAAAGCTTCTTCTTCGAGGATAGTCTTACTCCAGTGAGCCTACAGAGATGGTCGCTGCCCAGCCTCTGACACTGCCTCCCATAGACACAGCAGTCACACCTGAGAGTGGTCACCCTTCAGTGCAGACTGTTTAGTGTTCATGTGGGAGCAGAAAGTTTCATTGATCTAAAAGAGCTGAGTTAAGAAACTCTTAAATACATTCTTTGCAGGACCAAGAATAATTCTATGCTTCTTTCCTACCCCCTAAGCTAGCTCTTTCCCTTTAGCTTGGTTAATGTATTCTGCAAAAATATCACATAAATTACAAAGGAAGCAAAAGATGGAATTATTTAAAACTAAATAATTATTCACTGTAATTTGATTGGCTTCCTGAAATTAAGGTTGTCCCTTTCAGAATGCAGTGCTGGGTAAGAAGGAAAAGATGAGAGTAACAAAGAAAACCAAAGAGAGGGAAGTAAATGGGGCAAATAAATTAATACGTAGGTACTGTTTCATCTTCTGTCTGGAAGATCTTTCCCCACGCCAGGGTTTTCCAAGGATAACTATGTTTTAAAAAGTGCCTTTTTTCAGCTATATCAGCCCCATGGTCAAATGAGTAATGCAGGAACTCATACAGATGTTTGAGTAGAGTTAATACACACTCTAAACACCCTTCTCTGCTGGGTATTTGTTCACTTAGCACCTCAAAACTTTACATCTTAGATAAATGAATCCCCAAAAATTTCCATTCTAGGAGGTGTCAGACATGCTTCAGGTCTGGGTAACTCACTTACTGTCTTGAATGCAGAAACCCAGAGGAAAAACGATCTTGTGCATCCAGTGCCTACACGGAGGACAACAGAAATGCACAGGGCCAGGGGCCGAATACCCTGCTACTGGAAGTGGGTGCATCTTCATCTGGGTCTCTGTTGAAGCACTTCCAGAAAGATGTTGTGAAGGAGGAATTTCAAAGAGTAGCAGCTTCTTGCCACACCTCCCATGTAGGTGTTGCCACGGGGCTGTGTAGAGGTGGGAGACCCCTTTGTGGCCACCACAATTCCCAGCTGATGGTGAGATGGATGATGTCCTCAGGGCCCAGACCAAGGGTGGGGAACAGGGGCCCAGAAGGTCACATCAACACTCAACCCAGACATGTCCCTCTCCTACAAGAGCGCTGTTCTGCCAGCTGGACCTTACCCCTTTTCAGCAGCCTGCCAGCCTCACATGCCAGGGATGACAGCCCAAAGGTGGGTTAGCCACCTCCACTCAGGCTTTTTGTTCCTTCATGGAACCAAACCAGTTCCCATCACACCAGGTTAATGACCTTGGCTCTACTGGGATGGAAATGGTCCCAAATCTGCCCTTTGGACATAGTGCTCAGATAAGCAGGGGCAACCTCATTTCCCAATGGCCCCACGTTGGGCAGGGGGAACTAATTGGAAACAAGATCAGCTCCTCCCTTGAGAAGCTGGACTTTACTTTTCTCTCACAGCTAGAAGTTCTGTCCCATCCCTCTACCAGCCCTAGTCCCGGGTATATTCAGCCACAGTTATCTCTGCTTGTGCACTGACTGTATTTTTCATGTTTATTATCATCCAGCCCAGTGTAGTGCCATCTGGCACACGCACACACTGGGGGAAGAAAACCATATATTCAGCAAATGGAACATACAGGATTTAGGTTTTGTGTTGTCTTGTTTTTCTTATTCTTCCAGTTTCTGTTTAAAATTATGTGGAAAAGATAGCCAAGAAATTCTCCATAATGAAAAATGATCAAAACTCACAGTTATGAGATTAAAAATTACTGGAGAGCAGAGATGCCAGGAAGAGACATGAACCCCTCTCTGCTGAAATACAGGTTCTTCTTTTTCTCCTTCTGTTTCATTTCACCTCATGCTCAGATAAGGAACAGAATTACTTTAAAATGTTTGCATTAACTCTTTTTATTCAGGATCTGTTCTAGTCTTTCAAATAATTACTTTACTGTAAGACATATATGAGTGATATATAACTAATCACACTCCTCCAGAGTAGCAGAGCACTATGGGACATCCTGCAGTCCTCAAAACCTTTGCTGTTTTTATTGCCACAATGAAAATTGATGCAAAATACGTCTTCAAAGTAGATATAAAAAAACCACACATAGTATTTTCAGTGAAGCTAGCACCTATTGCATTGCCACCTTCATTCTAAGACAGTTTTGTAACAGAATTGTACAATCAAAGCATTTCTTCCCTAATAATTCATGCAGTGTAAGATTATCAGTTGGGTTGCTCATGGAAAAAGTACTATACCATGTATTGTATTACTTGATTCATTTTCTTTCAAATTTTACTTTAATTTTAACTTTGGCTAATTACTGTATTGTGATCTAAGTCAGCAATCTCAAATTAACTACCAGTGTAACTTTTGAAGAAACTCTACAAATGGATTATAATGATGAAATTTAAATTCCTGTCAGTTATTGTGTAATGTCTACACCATGGAAAAGCAAACCTTCAGGTATTTTAATTCCATTTGCATATGTAGCATTGTGTTTTTCCTACTTCATTTTTCAGAGCAAAATTCTGAACTATAAAAATACTACTAAAAACTTGTTAGGAGTATTTATTTATTTTATTTTCTAAATTGAATTGTAGCTTTGATGAAAATGTGAAAGGAAATAGAATTTGGACCAAATTGTCAGCTACTCAGATTTCTCTGGAAAAGCAACTTGTTTTACAGGTACTGATGCAGGCTGATAGAATTGTTCTCTGATCATGCTAAAATAGAGAAACACATTTCAGTGCAATTCATACAGTGTCTATATATTGAACTTGATCCTGGTCTTACATCTGTTTAAAATTCAAAACATCCTTTGCTCAAGCCCTGATCCAACCCTGAGTGATGTCACTGTATAATGACTTCTGATGGGCTGTGGTTCAAGGATGTTTACACCACTGTGCCTCTTGCTACTAGGCTGAAAAAGGTTATTTTTTGCTACATCTTTCTTTTCCCATGAAACCAGATTAACTTGGAAAGAATTAGAAATGCTTGAACAGAGATGCTGAAGGTTACTTTTTATGGCAATTGTTTTGATTTTAAATATTTCTTACAAATGAATTCAATTTGATAGCAGCATAAAAATTTGCATTTTCTAGTATATTTCTGCTCATCTTTGATTTCTCTCGGTGAATCTCAATTTTAAATGTGTGTGCTCATTGCCTTATTTCTAGCAACACAGCATTGAAATTTTTATGTAAATAACAAGCGAAAAAAAAATCTATTGTGAAATACAATGTATGACAAATTCATTGAAACAAGCAAAATAATTTAAGTAATAGTTATTCAATAAATGTCAAGAAAGCAATACCATACCTTCACTGATCAAGGCTTCTGTGTAACTTGGAAGAAAGCGATGAAGGAGGACTTTTTATGCAGTAATATATGGAGCTTGTTCCAGTTGTTAAGCACATAAATAGAAATTCAGCAAGTCTTACCAGAGAGGATCATAAATAACTACAACTGAAAACTCAAATATCTCTCACTGTTTTGTACTGCAACATGTACAGGGGGAATAGAAAGAAGATTTTTTGTTTTGGTGATGACTCAGATTAGCTCCTGTTAAACTTAGCTTTGACTCTAGGAGCTGCAAACAAAGCAATCAGAATTTTGCTGCTTGCTGTTACAGGTTGTTTTACTTGGAGAATTGTAGAGTTCCTTTTAAGTATCTCCAGCAAAAGAGGTACTAAAGAGAAATCTAAGTGGAAGAAGCAGTCAGAACGCTACAAATATAATGCAGAAATTTTTTGTGTTGATAAGCATCAATAGGCAATAAAGCAAACTTGAATCTACTCATCATTTTTCTTCATCCGGTGTGCACTGAACAGGTTAAATTATTAAAAAATCTTGTCATAGATGACCTTAGTCTTCAGAGTTTACAGTGTTTGCATAAATGTTATGAATTTGAATATCCAGGATCAATGTAGCTTGGTTAAACAATCTATAATCTATAAAATTTTATCAGCGATCAGACAGTGGCAGAATGATCTTTCCATGTGTTGAAACTATTTTTGCCTCTTACATGGACTGAAATGGCTGGACAGGCTTGCCTCATTAAACTCTGTGTGGGAAGACAAGGTGTGGGGAAAGAAACCCCACTGTGATTAAACATCCTGTCTAGTTTACCATACTAGTGCTAGTCTACCATAGATGTGGGGTAAGTGAAAAAATGTTTCTTTTCAGTGGTAAGTGCTTCTAAAATGTTACAGAATTTAAATGTTTGGAAATGTTTTCCAGCTCACCTACTTTCATCATCAGCTTTAGCCCTTGATATCCTTATTTATTCCTCTAACTCTCCTGAAATGGCCTTCAAAATGCATAAGCGTGGATTTATCGTAAACTTCACTATTGCAGCTCCACTGTGGTTGTTCTGATCATTTCTGGACAAATGCGACAGTTTAAACTAATGACTGAACACCTATTGTGCTAGTGCTGTTTCCTGGTTATCTGGTTATTATTTATTTCCTGCTTGTTCCATTGTTTCTTGCCTCCTGAAGACTCCTGCTTGCTCTGATAAAATTCCTTATAACATGGCAGCAACACCAAGGGTTGGGTAAAAGGGCTCCTCTGAACGATAACACAAAGAGCATATAAAGAATCCATCACAGCAGTCAGTAGTATAATGTAATTTATTTTCAGTAGACATCCTCTTCACTACTGGATTAGTCACTTCGTTAATGAGCAAACGACCCATAACTCACAGGAGTGGGAACTTTATGTGCAGGTCTTGCCTTTACCAGTGCAGATGAACTGCAGCCTCCTCACCATTAGACAGACACTTAATATTATGGCTCCTTCCAATCTTTCTTGTACATTCCATACATTGTGGGACTTTCAGGTGGGTGAAAATTGCAGGACCCAGTGGCAAAACAGACTCATATGGGATTTATACTTTTTATTGTACTAGAAAGCATTAATAAAAGATGCTTCTTGCATCTAGAACTCATCATGATCCCTTAAGCAGACAATGAACTAGTTTTGAAAAGCAAGCTTTGTACGTGCTAATACATTCAAGATGCTATTTTCGACCACTAAATACTAGGCATCTTTGGAATTTATTGTCCAGATCTCACTTCAGCATGACTTTAAAGAGAATTCATCAGGTCATTCACTGTATGAATGCAGCTTGTCTCATTGTGCTAGGAGAAGTTTATGCTGTGAGATCTAAAAAATTCAGAGTTTGCCACTAAAAGGAGAGTTTACAGCCTCAGTAGAATCTAAGAACTTGTGAGATCTTGTTTTTAAATATATTTTTACCCCTTTCTTTAATTTCACATGTGGAAAATATATGTTTACAGAGCCCAGTGGCATCCCACTTCAAACAGGAAGGAAGGACCCGAGATTCATAGATGCCTATGGTCAGAAACGAGCTACAAAAGTCAGAGGGTCTGCAAAAACTTACCAAGTTTTATTAGTAAATTATAAATACGGCATGGAAAACAATATGTTCATTCCTTATCCTACCACATAAACACTCAGTGGTGCATTTTGAATAATGGGTAGGGTCAAAGAGAAGAGAGAGGGATTAAATACAGGAAGAGAGAAAGAGAGAAAGAAGGGAAGAAAGGAAAAAAAGAAAGACCACAAATCCTGGCTCCAGCATTGATCCAGCTGATGGGTTGCCCAGGGTCCTGAGGGGATGCTGCCCAGGCTTAACAGGGTCACCTTTCTACAGACAACTTCTCCCAACCTGGAGCTAAGTTTCTCACTTTCTATGCAAATTACTTATCATGGGCATTTCATTCTGCTAGGCCTTTCTGGAAATGGGTAAGAGGGCTTTGGGGTCTTTTGTAATCCTGATCCTCTCCTACTGGGCTGGCCTTTGGTCAACAGTCCACACCTGCTTCTCGACCTCATTCTTGCACTTGCTTGTTGAGCTTTTTTCCAGGAGTCAGAACAAGGGTATTTGTCCAAGAAAAGTGCTGGCCTACCTTCATATGGTTCATTTCTCCAGCCACATCCTGTTCTTTCTCACAGGCTGTTCTTACTATCAATCCTTGGTTGGCTCCACAGCTATCCAGCTCCCAGTGTTTGACACATACATAATGGCCCCTTATCTTCTGGGCTTTTACAGGCCCAGAAATTTGAGTCCATGACTTTATTAAAAGCTCAGATATCAGAACCAAATTCAATCAAATGTATATAATGTTCAAAATGTTAAGTTG
Organism: Eopsaltria australis; assembly: GCA_034509425.1. Classification (NCBI taxonomy): domain Eukaryota; kingdom Metazoa; phylum Chordata; class Aves; order Passeriformes; family Petroicidae; genus Eopsaltria; species Eopsaltria australis. Next base: position 4,155,169 of record JAVTVJ010000052.1, on the reverse strand, counting down.
GTGGATTACCCTATGTGAGCAGGGGAGCAGAAATGGAAGCAGAAGTACATTCTCTGTCTCATCTGGTAAAAAGCAATGACAAGATTTCCACACCCAGCACTATTATTAACGTATAAAAGTAAATTCTAGGACTCATTTTGTGAACTTTTAATGCACTTAAACTAAACAATTTGCTATAGACAAAATAACTTTTAGCTTTGATGATAGGGCTGAATCTCTTCTTCTGAAATACCCAAGTTTATCCCTAACTTTCTACCTGAGAGATCACAGAAAATTTATCTGCCTGACACAATAAACCCCATGGTAATTAGAATGATTCTAAGCCTTTATAAATATTCTAAACCTTTACCCACTTACACAGGAGGCCAGAAAAAAAAAATGTTTCTGTTCTCTCAAATCCTCAGTAAGACCTTGGACCAACTCCCACTGAAGTCAACACACTATTTTCTGTAGATCTGAAATCAGGATGTACCTGCAATTCCCTTCTGTCGCTCTGCATCAGTGATAGTTTTGTGCAAAACCTTGGACAAAATGTTGCCAACAAGAAACATTCTCAGGATAGGATTTACCTGAACAATAAAATGGAATGATTGGCCCACTGCTGTGTTTTGCATTACATTTTATTGATGTAGCAAATATTATAGTGCTAGGTCTATGAATACCTCTGATCTTTCCTGAATTAATTCTGCTTTCAAATCAAAAGCCTGGGGTTAGAATGGAGTATAGTTTAGAAACATGTTTTTTTTTGAGAATTTTCAAAGATGAAAAATTCACCACAATTTTCAGTAGAGAATTTCAGTGGTTAATTGCCATCACCATTGACCATTTTGACCTTTTTTTAAAGCAAAAATTTGTCTACTTGGAACTTCCAGGCGCAGTGTAACATGCATACCTTTTCCTGATAGACTGAAGAGTCCTCCACAGCCATCCTTTTTCCCCCATATAGACACTACATGGTCATCCACTACTAAAGTCATCCTTTAACATGGGCTTTAATATGATTTATCTAGGCTGAGTACCTTCCATTTCTTCTACATACTCTGCCAATGGTGCTTTCCAGTTTTTAAACCACGCTACTTGCTCTCCTCTGAAATCTTTCCAACTTCCTCTAGGTCCATAGCCAGATGTTCTCAGGCAACTGTGCAGAATTAAGACCATTTTAAACACGGAGCAATGGCTTGTGTTTAGTTCTTATTTGAATTATATTAGTCATAAAGGCTTTAGAAATAACTAGCAACAACTGTAAAAAGCCAGAAAGTTACTTATCTGCTGTTACTTCAAGGTTAGAGCTTTAGGTAGAGGGCCTTAATGGGGAAATAAAAAGTGTTTGTGCCTTCAGCACTTACAGACATCAACCTCTCCATTGTGGTTTCTAAATACAGATGTAGTAACCTGAAAAGAGGTGTCATTTCAAAATCTGGAAACCCTTGCCTTTCGTTTATTTGCAAGTGTGCTTTAATATCCTGAAATTTTCCATCTTGCTTTGGGTGAGGGCCCTGTTCTTCACCTTTCTCTTGGAAGGTTGCCCAGTGTTTAGGTCCAGCGTCCACTGCAGCAGCATGGTTGGAGGACTGATGCTGTGCAAAGAAATGATACACTGCAGTTTGTAAAGCACTTTGCTTGGGGGTAAAAGTAACACGTTAAAATTAATTGAATTTGCATTTTCTTTGGATAATTACACTGTTAAAATTCATACATGCTGCAAAATCTCCAGTGCAACTGTTTATTGAAAATGTTGCAGTAACATATAAAGAGACCTACAAAACTTATTTTAGGTGTTTCAGCCTGTGATTGACAGTTGGTAGACTGGTTGATGACACAGATATTTCATACAATGAACGAGCAATTGGCATCACTTAATCATGCTTGCATTTTTTGAAGTTTCTCAATACAAAAAAAATTGGAGGAATGACATATTCTGTTTGGCTGAAATACATTTTACTAGTAAAACAAGCAGCACTCTGTAAAACTGCATATCTGTTAAATCAAGCAAGCAAACAAACAAACTAGTCCAGTGTGTTACTTAATCAAAAATGCTCAGTTGCTCAATATTTCCCATGACTGAGTTTTTCTTCTAGCCTTTTCTGTCAGACTTTTTACTTCTGCTTCTGTTGATTTTATGCACACTTTCAGTCTGTCACTGTTTCTTACACTCCTCCTGTTTTTCTCTCTCCTCTATTTCCTTCTGCCTTACCAAGTCCATGAAGGATGAGCAGAAACAGACTCCTCTGACCAGCCCAGTTTTCAAACGTTGGTGTTTTGGACTCTATTTAGAGGTGAGATAGGGAACGCTGATATCAGGGCTAGGTTGTTCAGAGAATTAAAAATAAGTTTACGAGAGAAAGAGGGCAGGACTGATAAATAAACCTCAACAGAGAGGTTTTAAGAAAACCCTCTCTTTTGTGCAACTCTACAGCCAGTTTCTGAGGGAGGACTTTATACCTAAGCAATCCTACTAAGCCCTGGTCCTGCCAGGGCAATTTTTCCCATTTTATAACTTCAACACCACATTAAAATTGTCACTGTGTTCACTGCACTGCCATTTCACTTTCCCTCATCCCCCCTCACTCCTGCAAGATGAGTCGAAGGTGCAGCAACAGCCATGAGTCAATCAAGGAAGGTTCTGATTGTAAATGCCTGCAATGGTATAAATGACAGTGCTGGAGGAGATTATATTCAGAGCCACATACACGCTGCAGAGGTCCCACCCCGAGATTAGCCTAAAATACCACCCAGATCTCCAGGTCCCTCCCAATTAGCGCAGCCAGGCAATCTTCCTGGCACTACAGAGGCAAAGACGTATTTTTAGCTCAGTGCTGTGCTCTCTCCCCTGAACTCCTGGAGCCCCGCTGAGCCGATGGAGTCCCAATCAGTGGGCTAGCTCTGATGCTGCCCCTTCACAAAATTGCCTGTAAAGCCAGTTCAGTGAAGGGATCTGTAATGAGCTCAGCAGCTTGGGGCTCTCAGCAAACTGCAGCAGTGAAGTGAGTTCATGGTTGAAATGCCAGCCCTTTTATTCATCAGTAGCACATCAATTAGTAGTTTAACAGGCAGAGGAAAGATACAGTGAGTGTTCATTTAATATTAGGCTGATTGTAGTCTGCGTTTGTGCTAATTCTGGCAAATTTTCTGCATTTCAGTACTTGACGAGAGCTATTTCCTTATTTTTTTTTCACCATTACCCATGCTACAAAGAACCTGACAGCTAAGTTCAGTTGTAATGTATAGAATCAAAATGTAGAGATTAGTAAATAAGAAGTTAAAGAAATTATTCTTACAGATTGAACAATTAATGAAGAAATGAAAAGGATCCTGTAGGATTCATATATGATTTGTGATGTTGTTATATTTACAGTCCTGGGTTATTACTCTCAGAGACCATTAAGCATTAATGATTTGCATTATACAGGAAACACTTGTGAGTTAATCAGTGCCTCATGTTCTTCAGTGGTTCTATCCTTTCTTTCTTCCTGTCTTACAAAGAGCTGATTTTACTACTTAATTAGTTCCTCTGGTCAAGGACTATGGACCCAAGTGTTGTCAAAGTTAGCAGAAAGAAACATCTGTCCACTCAGCCAGAGCTCTCTTCCATCAGCAGGAGGGATGGACAAACAGTTGATGGCAAACAGTATGTTCACCAAATGATGGGCTATTATCGTTTTACAAACCAGTTGGAACAGTTTAGGGGTTTTTGTATTTTGTTGTTACTTATAAGTATTCAAGAAATACTTGCTGGGAACATATTTCAGCCAATTTCAGCCCACTACATGTTGGATCTGTGCCTCCACTATTCATGCTTAATGCTCTCCCACAGTAACCAGTCCCCCAGGTCACAAGGGTTTGTTTCTTGTCCATTACTGGTGAGTGGAACTAATAAATAAGGGGTTGGAATTATGAATTAATTTCTGCTTTCCCACTGGGAAATAGAATCTCCTTTTCTTTGTGGGCAAGGACAAGCCTACCTAGCTCAAGCTTCAAGATTCCTGGGCCTTCAATTCTCTCTGAAATATAGAAGAGTTCTTTGAAAGTCAGCAGGAATAACAAATAATTTTTCTGATATGCTGTTCCTGGGAGTCTATGATGTGAAGTCACAAGCTTAGGACAAATTTAATGCTCATTTTCATTCACTAGCATCACAAAACAGTCTAATTCTCAAATGTTTCTATGCTCTGTTTTCAAGTTGAAAAAGAACAAAACAATTCAGAACTTTCTGCCATCCCTTTTCTTTAATATACCTACATAAGCACTGCTTTTTCTGTTATCTTAAAATGTATTCTGGGGATCAACCTCAGTTCTCCTGACATTTGCTGCATGACAGAACGCTGACACCTTTTTCTGCTAAGTACCCCTCACTCCCCAGCAGTCTCTATTATAGTCCATCAGTCAGCTTTACTGGGCTGTACAAGTATCTCTGTGCCTCTGCCATGCACTGAGGCTCCCTAGATATGTGGCTATGTCTCTTCACCTGATTCACCTTTTAATGGCTCAGATTTTCGACAAACACTGCCATATTCCTTATGGCCACATTTATTTGTGTTTTCAGACTAAAATTGTCCTTTCTAACAAAGTGATATTATATTCCATACTATGAGGTTTTCTTTTCATTTATTACATGCCTGTTACTGTGATAATTATATATTTTCTGCTTTCTGAAACTGCTCTCTCACAGTTGCTTCACTTAAGTGACCCATTCTTCAGTTCAAATGTCTTGACCCATGTCTGTCACCTACGAATTCAAAGTTTTCCTCTTTGTCTTTGAGGATCAGCATCACCTGGCTATTACCTCCCTGATAAGGTTGGTCAGAATAACCATCAGACAAAGTTTTTTCCACAAAATACACTCCTTTTTTTTCCTTTGGTGAAGATGGCTGCGTTATTGCCAATGAGAATAAAACTGAATGTTGTAACATTGTAAACTGTCAAAATACAAATCTGTTGCCAATCACCACATCTTCTTCCACCTGTTTTCTTGCTTGTCTCCTTCCTTTTCTGCTCTCCAGCAGACATCAGATCCAATATTAATTACATTTTACTTCTTCATAAGCCCTTATACCCAGTCTTGGAGATTAAACTTTATATAAGGAATATTATTTCCCAGAATTTCTATGTATTTGGGGTTTTTTCCTAATTATCCTCCATTTGAAGAAGAACAAGTAAGGAGGGACAGCTGAAAAAGTTGTCAATGTCTCATTGATGGGACTCATTATATGATTTTCTTCTTAGCTCCATGGTCCCAATGCTCCTTTTCGCCTTCAATTCAGTCTTCGTGCTATTCTGGGAAAGGAACATATTGTGATTTCTTTGGGCTTTTTCTGGCACATCTTTCACATTTTTGAGTCATTAAATTATTAATAAATGTTATAAATTATATAATAAAAAGTATAAAATATAATTATATAAATGCATGCCAATGGCATCTACTAATTCAAGCAATTACTCATGACACATTCATGTAAATCCTCCTTCTGAATGGCATGACCAGTTTTTTGTTTGCTCCTCAGGCCTTTCGGGAGAGGTTCTGAGGGAATGCATGGTTATGAAAAAGATGCCCACACAGTTTTGTCACTTTCCATGAATGTAGAGCTACCAAGTCTTTATTTGGTGTTCAGTAGGATCTTTGCTCAGTGGTGCTGTTCCTCGCTGTACTCCCTTACAAACTAAAACTATATAATAATCTAAAACCTTGTAGTAATATGTACACAAACTGAGTTGCATTTGGTCCAGTCTCCAATTTATGGACAGGCAATAGGAGCAACTGCATGGAATCCCACACCAAGGAAAGAAAAAGATGTTGAGGCAAGCACAGCAAAATTCATCCTATTTTGTAAGGACCTGCCTTGCACCCTCAGAAGGCTGATGCTGGCTACACCCTTGAGATTGCCACAGACATTTGTCACACACTATGAATCCCTCTGAATGTTTTGATATGGGAAGGACACAGCTAGGTGGCAAGAGCCTCCCCATCACAGTTCCAGCTGAGACCATGGGCTTGTTCTTCTGCTGAGGCATTGACAGGTGAACAAGAAGCAGCAGCAAATTCAGAAGGACATGAGGAGAAGCGCATGGTCCTCTTGCAGGTACTGCTGGCACAGCTTTATCTGCCTCTGCTGGCCAGATATGAAGGCTTTAGATGAGTTGTCTGAGGGAGGCAATGGTCAGGGAGAGAGGGAAGTTTCTTTCAGTAAACAATCTAGTGGTGACAAGTTCGACTTAATGGGGGAAAAGCCATTTTGGGAAGAATTCTAATGTGTCTCTTTCTGAGGGAGAACACCATTAGTAGGAGATAAATATCTAGGAAAACTTCTTATCACCATTATTACCCACATCTAAAATTATAAACACTTTTGAAATTATGATACCACTTACTTAGACTTTGATATGGTGCAACTATCTTTCCTTCTTTATTTTTATAAATTTGTCAGCACTTCGTCTGGACTAGAATCGCAATGCATCTTTTAAAATTCATAAATAAGAAACATCTCTCTTTATACAGCAATGAAGATGGGAAACTGTACAGTAGTATAATAAAATTCCACTTCAAGGACAATTAAGTGAAAAATAAAAAGTAAGTCTGTCAAATATATGTGGATAACAGGAGTAAAAATAATTGACATCAGATTGTTATGTATTAAGATATGCAGCTACTACCTCATTTTGACATTGCCGGTGCTTCTTTACACATCATTGCCACTTTTCAGAACATATATTACAATGGCAACTGTTCTGTAATGGCATCCTCAGTACTGTGTGAATATAGCACAAGTGCTGGTATAAATGTGATACCTGATGATGTTCTTCAAGCCACTAAATAATCACAAGGGATATCTTTGTTTTAAACTGAGAAACAAACAGAGTTTAACTGTTCATAGCTCTGCTCTCCAGTGACTAGCCTAATGCTTTAGACAACAATTTTGGGTGCCCAAGGCTATTTTTCCTCTATTCCTCAGTAACTGCCCAAAACACTCTACTTCACTGTTCAGTCTCAGTTTGTTAAGTACTCAGAGTTAGCTATCAAAAACTTTTAGAAATTCTGAGTCTGGAAATTTTGGTGACTAACCTCTTGCCTGAGCTACTTTATTTTCTAAATGCATTCAAAGTAATCTAAACACCACCTAATTCCAGGACAGAAGATAAATTCTCTTCCTCTCTCAAAAATAAACAAAACCATTTTATTCCAGGAATATCTACTCAAAGAGAGCTTAATCATGAAGTTGAACCTGCAGAAGTGGCTGCCTGCAGAAGCGTTGAGGAGCTCAGGCAGATCACCTGCAGCATCTCTGAGCAGCTATCTTTGCAGCATGCAGTCTTAGGAGAACAGCTCTCTTCCATCCACTGCATTCATAGGGATCTCCCACAGCACCCAGCTGGGTGGGCTCTTGTCTCTTTGTCAGAGCCAGGTGCCTTCAATCACAGAGCTCCACGGTAGGGAACTTGCCCCTTGAATCATCACATTGTCACACAGGACAATGTGTGAGTTTTCTTTGATGATGCTTTATTTTCATTCTTCTTCCTCCTACTATATTTATTGCCAATTAGAAAAACAGTATAAAATAAAATGCACAGACACAGAGTCTATATCCACACCTTCTGGGGAGTGCACTGGTGAGAGACCTTGTCAAATGTGGGACTGGGTGGTGACTCCCCTGCCCTGGGATAATGCTGTCTGCCCTAGCCTAATCGAGGTGTCTGCTGGTACCCTGTGACTTCGAGACATCACTCTTCACAGAGTTTTGTGGGCTTTGGTGTAAAGTGACTTTTCAGTGTAAAGCAGGTCAGAGCCTACAGCAGAGGGGCTCTCCAGTGTGATGCTGACAATGAGTGATGTGTTATATGGGAGGGGGCATGATGGCATGTGGATGCCAGGTTGTGCAAGGACTTGTGGGAGAGTTTACAGGGTTGCTCAAGGCAGAATTAGCCACAGCCAGGTGGCTTATTTATCATGTGTCCTTCAGCAAACTGGACTATCAACTGCACTAAGATTTCCCTCAGCAGGAAAATAAGTAACTTACTGGAGAAGGCATTTGGAGGTGACCTAGCATGGATACAGTAAGGATGTCAGGATGACCATGTTATGAGAGTAAAACTAGACTAATAGAGTCAGTGTCACAGCCTTCGTGGCTTAAAGAGACTTAAACACAGCTACTACACTCTTAATATCCAACCCATCTATCCCAACAAGCTCTCGTCTGAGTTCAGTGGTGCTTTCAACCCAGGCTGACAATCCTGTCACAGTGTTTGGGTAGCAGCACTTGCACCTTCCCTTTAGCTGATGCTTCTCCAGGTCTGCAGTTAGACATGATGCCAGGGAATACCATCCTCTGGGTCTTGATGTTATTTTAACACTCCATCACAGTCATCCCCTGGGCAGCAGAAATCCACTGTATTATCCCAGCATTCAGTGGAAAAAAGTCACAGTCAAATTTACCAGAACTGAATGTGGTAAGGGATGGCAAAGGCAGCAAAAGGGCTTCTATGAGTACACAGGTGACAAAAGGAAGGCTAATGAAAATGTGGGCCCACTGCTGAAGGAGACTGGGGACCTGGCTATGTAGGACATGAGGTACTTCATGTCTTTACCTCAGTCTTTACTCGCAAAAACAGCCTTCAAGAATCGCAGGTCTAAGAAACCAGAGGAAAGGTTGGAGCAAGAAAAGTGTACCCTTGGTGGAAGAGGATCAGGTCTTGGGCACCTAAACAAACCAGGGATACATAAGTCCGTGCTGAGGAACCAACAGCTGTCACTGTGAATTGTGAGGCTGTTCTCAATGATGTTAGATCAATCATGGCAACTGGGAGAACTTCCCAAAGGCTGGAGAAAAGCAAATATCACTTCAATCTCTAAGAAGGGAAGAAGAACTCAGGAAACTAGAGGCTGTTCAGACTTACCTTGTTCCCTTGGAAGGCCATGGAACCATCCTGAAAATAATTTCCAGGCACCTGAAGGGCAGGAAAGTTATCAAGGAGTAGTCAGCACAGCTTCATCAAAGGGAGGTCATATTTGACCAACTTGATAATCTTCTATGCTGAAATGTCTGTCAGGATATATGAGAGGAGAGCAAAGGGTGTTTTCTCCCAGGAATTCAGTATGGCTTTTGACTCTGTTGAATTATGGGTTGTATAAGAAAACAGTGAGGTGGATTCAAAACTGGGTGAAATGGCTGGGCCGCTGGGTAGTGGTCAGTCTCATGAAGTCTAGTTGGAGGCTTCTCACTAGCAGTGTACCCCAGAGATCCAACCCTGTTTAACATCTGTAATTCTCTGGGTGACAGGGCAGAGTGCACCCTTAGCAAATTTGTGGTGACACAAAACTGGGAAGATTGACTGATATGCCAGGGTCGTGGTGCCATCCAGAGGGACCTTGACACGCTAAAGAAATGAGCTGCCATAAACCTCATGAAGTTCAACAATGGGAAGTGAAAATTTCTGCACCTGGTAGGGAAGTACCCCAGGTACCAGTGCATGCTGGGGATTGCCCAGCTGGAGAGCAAACATTGCTTTCCAGTGGGTCAGGGGAGGTGATAATTCTCCTCAGCACCTGTGGCATTGTCCTCAGCACAAGGGGATTGCTGTGTCCAGCTCTGGGCTCCTCAGTACAAGAGGACATGGACATATTGGAAGCATTCCGATGAATGTCTATTGAGATTGTAAAGAGGCTGGAGCACCTCTCATATGAGGATAGGTTGAGAGAGCTGAGACTCTCAGAAGAGAGAAGAAAAGCCTCAGAGAAGAGGAGAAGCCTGGAGAAGAGAAAGCTCGGGGGGATCTTATCAATGTATAAAAATATCTGAATGGAAGGTGCAAAGAAGTCAGAGACAGGCTCTTTTCAGTGGTGACAAGACAAGTGGCAATGAACACAACCCGAAACCCAGGAGGCTCTTTTTAAATATAAGAAAATACTTTACTATGAGGATTATCAAGCACATGCACAGGTTGTCCAGAGAGTTTATGGAGTCTCTGTCCTTGGATTTATGTCAGTTGTCCATATGTGATACTGACCAACTGGCTCTAGGTCTCCCTGCTTGAGCAGGAGTGTTGAACCAGCTTCTGGAGGTCCCTTAGAACCATAAACATTTTGTGATTCTGTGGCATTTATGCACCTAAAAGAACCACGTTCCCTCATAAGTCCTAAAGGTTTGAGGAGCCCCAAGCCAATGAAGATGACATGCCACAAGTGCAGCACAGTTCTGCACATGCTGGGCCAGCTCATCAGCTATGCTGGTTGGAAAGGGGAACCTGTAAGAGAGACTTGGACCTTCAAATGATGGCAAATCTCACAGCCAAGGCAGGTTGATGTTTGTCACAGCAAAAACAAAAAGCAGTGTTTCTGAGGACTGTTAGCAGAGTTCATGTTTACAGTAACATGCTTTCTCATAAAGGAAGGGGTCAAATTAAGATCATGAGCTACTGTATTTTCTTTGTTCAGCAGTGGGGATCAAAACATGCTCTTACCATGTAAATGAGAGGTGAAATAACAGACCCTTTTACAGTCTTTTTTGAGCAGACAGGATTACAGCACAGATTGTGTTGTGAAACAAAGAATAGCTCCACAGGAGCCATGACTCTTTCCATGAATCATTCTGTCCCCCCTCTCCCCTTCCCATATATCTGTGTTTTTTTCTGTAATTTTTCTTAAGGGTAAATATCTTCTAGATGGGAATGTTATGCTAACTGAATGGGTAGACTTAAAAATGGCTAAAGTTGGCCATTTACTAGCTACAATTTTATTTAATAAGTAGCGACTGAAAACGGTTATTTGCCTTCCTACTTGGAGACAGAAAGTACCCTTTAACCATAAGCATATGCATTTTCAAAATTATAAACATATCCTTCCCCTGAAGTGGCAAATAGAAATAAAAGTCATAATAAACCTCCAATATCAGGAGAGAAATTAGGGTGGAGAGCCTGGCAAGATGGGGTACACGCTTTTCTGCCTAATGTTATGTCAACAACAGCTTTGTGTGAGGAGAAATTATGTATGGAGCCATGGTGAAATTTACAGGAATTGTTGTGGAGCACCTGAAATACGTAACAGAACAAACAAAAGATTTGGAGTTTAAAAGTTGCTTCACATTTAGAAATCAAAGGGAACAAGCTAATGCAGTTAATTCATGCTAATACTGGTGCAGAAAGGATTACAGGTGTATCTAAGGACTGCTTGGCAAGCATTAATGGACATGGTTTCTCTCTAACTTTCAAGGGCCAGTTTGTCAAATGCTCCCTGACATGCTTTGAATTGAGCACTTCTTTTTGTGCACCTGAAGCACTCAGTTCATATTCCCAAGGGCCAGTTTTGCTCCTCAGAGGAAAGCAGGAGCAGTTATGAGTCTGCCCTGACTGGAGTAGCTTTTTTGGTCTTAGCCTAACATCCAGTGATTTACAAAATCTTTTTCCTGATCTTCTCTCCTGGGAACAGAGACACAGTGGTCAGCACAGAAAAGTAACTTCAAGAAAGAAAAATGCTATCTATCTGCTGTAGCCTGCTCTTTCCCTCCTGAAATTCTCAGTGGCTGGCCACAATCTGGCCCAAAGCACATTCACTTGCAGTAACACTGATAGATAATACGTGTCATGTATCACTTCGCAGCAATTTCCTGGACTCAGCAATTATTTCACTAATGTTTTGTTTCAACTCTAAAAAAATGCCTAAGAGAGCAAATTCAGTTTTTCACGTATAGAAGTAGTTTTAGGAATCTGTGGCACTTTCGTACAGAAGATTATGTTTTCAGAGTTCATTGCAGAATGTTATTTCTGTGTTTGTACTCATTAAAAAGTGAAAAGGTAACACTTGAATGCATATATATATCCCAAGTATTTTTCTGGGAATTGTTTTTTCAATTTATTCTTACTGACTTACTGAATGACAGAATCATTTATGTTGGAAAAGATATTCAAGATCATCAAGTTCAGCCATTAACCCAGAACTGCCAAGTCCACCACTAACCATGTCCCCAATGTCACATTTACACATCTTTTCAACACCTCCAGCGATGGGGACTCCACCACTTCCCTGGGCAGCCTGTTCCAGTGATTGACACTTTCCATGAAGATATTTTTCCTAATATTCAACCTAAACCCTGGCACAACTTGAGGCTGTTTCCTCTTGTCCTATTGCTTGTTTCTTGGGAGAAGAGACCAACACCCACCTCACTTCAGCTTCCTTTCAGGTACTTGTAGAGAGTGATAAGGCTCCCCCTGAACCTCCTTTTCTCCAGGCTAAACAATTCCAGCTCCCTCAGTCACTCCTCACAGCATTTGTTCTCCAGACCCTCCACCATCTCCACTGCCCTTCTCTGGACATGCTCCAGCACCTCATCAGTGTCTTTGAGAAGCTGTTGACTTACAGATCAGCAACAAACAAGGGCAGATTCTCATGAATAAGGAAAATGAAGAAGGAAAAAGGGAAAGAAGGAAGGAGAGGAGAGGTGAGGAGAAGAAAAGGAAATGGAGAAGGAAAAGAGATCTAACACATTGATCAGTGAATGCAAGCCTTAAAAGAACCTGAGGACTGATCACAGGAAAAACACAAAGCAGGTACAGCTTTATGTAGGAGACACAGTCACAAACAAGACACTCAACTCATCAAAAGACATTTCTACATTTCTCTGTGCTTACATTTCTGAAGTACCATCTCCAGAAGAAAACAAGGTTTTCATTTCTGTAAGTACACAGCACATCAAGGCTGAACAATTTGTTAATGTGAACATTTGAGAGAAGAGCGATTACAGCAATAAAGGTTCTGACACATCAATTAAAGTAGTTGGGTTAGACTAAAAGAATGTTGTAAAACATCCATGTGCCCAACTCTGTAGACAGAATTCATATGGTTTGGGGAGTGTGTGGCTTTGTGATCACATAATCAAGGACTGTGAGGGTGGGAGCACACCTGGGTTAGCGTGACTTTTGTTGCTGCTTTTGTGAGTGCAGGTTTAGCTGCACACACAGCTCCAGGAAGCCCATGTTCCCAGGGACACTGGGGACAGAGATTTTGCTGTTATGTAGGTTTTAACAGTTTTGCTAAGAAAATCTAGTGAGGGTTTTTGAACAGAAAAATTGCAGGATTTAGCTGGAACGTGATGAATCTTTGGGTCCCTAGTTAATTATGATTTGCTTTGTTGCAGGAACAGAAATAGTGCTAGAGAAAAGAAGACAGTTCTTGTCTTGAAGAGTATGCACTGGTATTGTTTTATTTCTATTCTTCCTCCTTTAGAGTAGCTATTGTTTACAAAGTACCGACAGTAAATCCAAACAGTGCGTTGAAGACAGAGATTGACTAAGTGAAACCTGCCCTAAGTGTGCACCCAAGAGATCAACTGAAATCAATTTGTCCTGCAGAGGTAGGTGGTTATACATCAAAGCTGAGGAAAATCATACTGGAAGCCACAGGAACACTTTCAAGCGGGAAAACTGTGGGTTGCCTATGGCATATGCCCTTATTACTGGAGAGTGTGTGTATGTGTGTGCTTGCCTGTGAGTCATGGAGAGACAGCAAGTGCAAGAGACAGAACAAGAGAAAAGGGGAAAGAAAAAAAGGAGGAAAAAAGAAATCACCAGAGACACACTGATGCAAAAGCACAGCGGTATAAAATAATTTTGAGTTTTTCCTTCAACTTACATAATTCTCAAGCAGAAGAAAATAAACCTATAAATTATGCAGTTCTCCCTAGCAAGTAAAAAAAAAAGTTATTTTTACAACTCCCTATATTGATTTTATTTTTAGAACACTTTCTAAAACAAGTGGAGAATTCAATCCTACTCTCTGAGGCATGTCAATTTTTGCCCACATAGTCGATGGAAAGATTGAACCCTAAGTGCAGATCATGACATTCTGCTGTGATAAAAGCTGTTTCTGTTTGCTTTAACTCTCATGCATAGTGGCAAATGCCACCTGTGACATGTTAGTATAAGTATAACTATTTCTATTGCATCCAGTGATTGTAATACACTGAAAGTTGTTTCTGAAAGTTACCTGACTCTCTCTACTTAGATAAATGAATTCTCTCTAAGTGTTTTAATGCAAGAGAAGATAGTCAAGTTATAGCCACAAACACATTTCACTTGCCAGGCTTTTTTCAGAACATGATGCCAATTGACAAAAAATAATACATATGAAGAGAAAAACAGTGTATGATCTACTCTGGAATGTGTTTCTTTCTAACCCTGTTCAGGAAAAGCCTGGAATTTTTGCTTAGATCGTCCTTAATCGTGCCTGTAGGCATTGCTTAATCAGTGCTATGGTAAACAGCTATTCTCCCAATCACTGCCCTCCATGCATTTAAGGACAAGTGTATATTAATAATCAAGACCTGGTCAGAAAAATGTCCTTCAGTCTACTTTTTTCATTGCCTCCCACACACCAGCATGTTCTTGTACTGTAAAATGTACTTGCTTCCACTATTACTTAAGTTGCTGTGGCTATGAAAGCAGAACCAGAAATTGCCAGAACCATATAAATCAATGAAAATCTATTGCTTCAGAAACCTGAATATGTCTTATTACATTACCTTTCCAGAGATATGGGTTACAAGACTGTTACACTGCCAGTGGTGTGTTTCTTTTACATGGTGTGAGAGCCCAGAGAGGGCAGCAGGGCAGCAGACTGCCTTCCCATGACAGCTTGGGCAGCATACCCACCTGTCTCTTCATCTTCCAGATACCTCCTGCTTCAGAAAGCTCTTCACAGCCTTGGACCTCCCAAGGAAGCCTGCATACCTGTTTTGTATTGCCTTTGCTTGCTATCATCGCTATTATTTATTAGTCAGCTTTTTGGATGGGGAACCAGCTGTCTTGTTCGTCTGGCCGAGGTTCTGGTCTCCATGCCTGCTGATCCTCAACATGGTGCCAGCCCAGGGATTGAGAATTAAATGGCAGGAACAAATTCTCTTCTTCTCTAGCCATGTTGGCTGTCCAGGTCCTTGTCTGCCATAAGGATGAAGAACTGTCAGGTTCCAGCTCCAAAAATCCTTCCTGTTCCTTCCCCTGTGCTGCAGCCCACGCTGGCCTAGTTTTCAATAATGCTGGAAAATGGATATAAGCAGCTAAAATTTCCTTCCTGTGCAAGGTAATATGCCCTTTCTAATATTAATATCTAGAGGATTCCCAGATCTTTAGCAATTTAATAAATCCAGATGAGTACTAAAAAATAGCGAGGATTGACAGGTCCTCTAATAATTGTGATGAAAAATGAGTGAAAATGTCTGCTAAAATTTTGCCAAGAAACTATTTTTGTCCTCAGGCAACATTTTGTTACTCTGCTTGCATGCCTCAGTGTGTTTCCTTCCAAGCTGGCTATATAGTTCTATAGATACAACAATACATATGCACATAAGCATTATCTATACATCTCTTGTTTGCCAAATCTGAAGTAATTCATGTAATTACACACATAATGTATTTCATCCAAATACACAAAGAATATTTTTTTTCTAAATGCCACTTAGTATCTAGATTTAACTTAAACCACTACTTAGTCTATCTTCCTTAATAGGATACTAAAAAGGAATTTTATGACAACATTATCAGTAGCATTTTGCTGATAATTAGAATAACAATAATAATACTGAGATATTTCTTCAGTAATAATGGTGTTATTAATGAGATTTTTATGAAAGACAGACTTCTTTAGTATAATTATGAAAATTGATCTTTTTCATTTTACTTATTCACTGAAATCAGATAAGTGGCTTAACTACATGTATTATTTCTAATAAATATTCAAAAGAATGCATTTAAACAAGGCACCTCATTCTATTCTTGCTCATATTCCTTGCATTTAAATAAAAGTGTAATTGCTCTGCTTTTTTAAACTGCTAGTTTGGATTAGCTGTCTAACCTGTACAGTGTAGCTGTTTTCTGTTTGCATTTTTAATAGCTTTATTACCATTTGGTGAAGCCTTAATTTCTCACTCCCTTGAAGAGTCCTGCCTTTAAGTCAGCTCTACAATTTAACCAGCAATAATCTGTCAAGATAAGATAAAGACCTGCACCAGATGAAATGCAGTATTTTTGTGTAGCATTCTGTCATTGTTAAAGGAAAGATCTGAGTATGTCAAAATGTAACACCTGAAAGTTTAATAAACTTTGTAGCATAATTTTACAGTTCACATTTTAAAATAAATTGTTCTAGAATACATTAGCTTGTTCACTAGTGAAATCAGTTAAATATCTATATAAATATGTTTGGGTGAAGGGAGCCAGCAGTTTCTCAACAAGGATTAAAGTTCTTTCAGTTTTCAAGCCTCAGATTAAGTCACTTCTGAAAATCCTTGCTTCAATTCAGTTCTATTAACTCTGCAGTTTCCCCGTAGTTCGTTCATAATATTTGGCCTTAACATCACTGCAGAGGTTCATTCAATATTACAAACATTCTTTTTTTCAGAGTTGCTAATACTGAGGCAATTGAAGTGAAGCGTACTTAACTCCTCGCTTTCAGGACTTGTGCTGGTCTTCAAGCATTCCTGTTTCTTTACACGTTCCTCTTTCACTTATTCATGCAAGCAATTTTTTTTTAATATATGAAGATGAGGTCCTAAATCCATGTTAGTGTTAAACTGAACCATGGCAGGTATGTATGAGCTAATATACTCACAGGACAGAAGAGCAAAGAATGAGTTCCTCAGTTCTACCTTAGCCAAGATTGCTATTCCATGTGCAAATGGACATTAGTGCATTTCATCTTAGGCATATTCAATGCTAATGGCAGAAGCAGGGGGTCTGTGAGCTACTCCTGAGTCCATGAGAGTAGATACGGGATCAGGTACATGGCTGGGGAGGGAAAACCAGAGCACTGTGGGTGGAACTTTTATGGGCAGCCTTCTCTTCAAATCCTGCATCCCTCTGCTCTCTGGGCAGCTTGGACTGTGCTGTGATCTTTCTCTGCTCAAACCAGGAAGGGAGGTTCCCCAGGAAAGGACTGTTCCGTATTGCTCACATGAGAAAGGACCATACAATGTGGCCTTTCCAGGAAGCCTTAGGATTTTACACCCAATATTTTAGTGTTATATCTATTTTTAGTAACAGAATTCTTATGAATACTTTTTCCTTTTTCTTTCTCCCTTAAATAAAATCTGCAGTAAACTAAAAAGCCAAAACTAGCCCCTGTTTGCAGGCATTGAGCTCAGCTTACTTCTTGGCCTCAAGCTGCTGTCTCTTTCCACAATGACCAGTTCTCCCCTCTGAGGTTGGGTTAAACTCTCCCAGAGCAGCTTTGATAAAACATAGACTTCCATGGAATGGTTCCATTTTGATGAATCATCACTTTGAAGTGAAAAATACCTGATTTGATGCCAAATTCACCAGTCTGTTTAACTGCAGTGTTCCATCTTCCTGAGCTAGTGCTTGGAGGGCTCTGAAGGTTTGGCACCATAGATCCTGTATTAATTGCAAATACCATAGTATGGTGTATTTTCATTTCTCACAGCCGGTGATTTAGATACTGCAAGGCATCATTGAATAGACTTTGATTTATGAGAAACAGGCCTGAAACTGCAAAGGTTGATCATAATTTAGCTCTGCTTTGACATAAACTTGGTGATTCTGAGGGCCTTGGTTATTAGTTATGAGACAAAGGATCTGATTTTCAGAACAAACAGGGAAGATAGTTTTGCAATAAAAACATCTACTGTGTGATTCATGAAACACACTGCTGCCAGAAATTCTGCTCAGTTTTAAGGTTAAGGCCGTAAGACTGTTCTGTATTGCTCACATGAGAAAGGCCCGTATGATGCGGCCTTTCCAGAAAAAGCACTGAGATACAAACCTCACATTTAAGAAATAGGAGCACTGAAAATCAGGCTCTGAAGCCCATTGTCAAGGTCTTAAAAATATTTGTGACTTAAGAAGTATTTACCAGTGGTTGCTAATTCATGGAGACTGTGTGATAGTCATTATCCTTATTCAACAAACAGTAGTTCTTTTTCTGCCTGAATATTTGGGAGTTGAAAATGGGAATGAAGGCAGCTCATGAGCAATGTCACAACCCAATAGCCTATAAAAAATCATGGGAGAGCCTGCAGTGGGCACAACCCTTAACATATATTGAATGTCTGTCTGAAACACGCTTGCTTCAAGCAGTCTCCATTGAACAAAGCATGCAATCATATTCCTAAGTCCATATTTGTGCTTAGGGCCAGACCTTGTCTGAAGGACTTTTTGGAACTGCAAACTGGCATTCCTGTGCTCTGACTCCCTCTGGGAGACACAGTTTAGAGCAGGGGAAAGGGCTCTTTGGCAACTCAGTTAGATCAGCTCACAAGATTATAATACACGTGGGGAAAAAGAGCTTGTCTGGCAGCATCAGGGGCCAGGAGATCAACACCTCTTGCATAAAGGCTTGAAGCTGTGTAAGATGTCCCCTCTTACTGCCATGCTAAGTGGCAGCAGTACTCTGTGCAGGTGCTGATCCCTCACCATGGTGGGAGGTTACTGCTCCAGCAGCTCTGGCTGTGTGAACAATCCTGCAAAGCACTTTGGCAGAAAGCAGCCAGATTAATGCCAGCTGCCCAGCTCATCCAGGCTAAACCAGGCAGCTTTGCCCATGCAACAGCAACAACAGTGACCTCCAGGAACAGGCTGGTGGCACCCTTCTCTGACACACCTCTTTCCACAGTGATTAATGACTTCTAACCTGATTATCTTTTCGCAGTCTGAAGTGAGTCACGGATGTGGACATGTCTTCCTATAAGGAGCCCAAGCCTACACTGACCTGGAAAAGCATTTATATGGGCATGAACCCAGCCAGAAGGAAGGGCAGGTAGAGGCTCCCTTTGGGCAGGAGAAAAGGTGCATCTGACAGAGCTGAAGCCAACTGGACTCCAAACATGCATAAAAGCCCTCCTGAACTTCAGCCCTACAGATGCCATCTCAAATCAGTCTCAAAACAAGATCTCACATCCCATGTTTGTGACAACTCTCCATACCAAAACAACCTGAATGTAGGACTAGTCCATGATGGAAACAGATGTTCCTTTGAGGTTAACATAATGGACTCCATGTTTCTGTCTCTCATGTAGTTTTCTAATTTTTAAGAAGTAGGAGCACTACACTGCATGTGTGTGATGTGAGACTGTGTCAGTGAAGGGCATAAAAAATTATTCCAGCAAAAAGCTCTGACTGGAATAACAACAGAGAAGCCAAGGCACTCGTAGTTCTATAACAAGCTCATTCTGAAAATCACAAGGCAATGTGACAGCTGGAGTGAGGAAAGACTTGAGGCAATATTTTTTTAAGAATTGCATGATGAAAAAATAATAATAAACATTAACAATATTTTTTGGATGGGTTTTTTTTTTTCTTTTTTCTTTCCCATGACATAAACAATGGTAGTCTGGTCATAAGCCAAAACCTGACAAAGGTCCAAGGTTGAAAAGGGTTTCTTTGAGCCTGTCTTCCTGGTATAATTATTGTAGGTTCAGAGGAACCAGATCTGGAGTGTTGTAAAACTCAACACAATGAACTTGACAGACAGCCAGATTTCTGTTTTCAGCCAGTTTAGGGTTACTATAATCTCATTATTATGCTTGAAAGACGACAAGTAATAGAATCTCAGGTAGCTGTTCTGTCTTTACTCAGCCGCATCTTCTCTTTTATGCCAATTTCCCTTGATTACCTGAACTAGTGAGGCTCGGTTTTCAACCACTTATCTTCCAGCAATAATCATCTGATCAGCCTTACAAGGTTCTCACTGCACTCAACGGTTTTAATGGGTCAAGCGTTAAATTAACCCTTTAACCATACCCCAGGAGAATACAAAACTTATTAAAAAACAATTTACTATTCAGTCATTGTTAACTTTGCAGAGGAGAAGGAGCTCTTTAAACAGATTTTCTTGTTGTTCCATCCACTCATACCTTGTTTTTGCTGTATCTTTACCCTTACTAACACATGAAATTTATTTAAAGCTTCTTCTTAAGGAAACATTCTTCTGGTTTCTTACTTTCATGCAAACATAAAATGAAGCCACAGGAAAAGCTGTGTGTATCTTATGTTCTATTTTCTCACAAAGGTTAAATTAATTTTTCCATGTATGGAAAAACGTCTGCAAAGACATGATTCATGTCAGTCAATGTTGCATCTTGGGCAGAGTTGTAAGGGTGGTGAAACTCTCATGGACCCATCCATATGATGGGAAGAGTTTGTAGCTCTGGAATGGCAGAGTATTTGTACTAGCTACAGCAGGGAAACAGCCAAGCAAGAGCTCCTTTACTCATGGAGGTCTGTGTTGGTGTGTAGGGCAGTCAGCAGCTGTGATGCCACTCCCAGTTTTCCCAGAAAACTCTGGAGTCCCCTCCGGGAGGAGGCTGGAGGCAGGAGCCTGACAATGTTCTCTGGTTTTATGCTTCCCAAGGATACTGCGCAGCCAACAGAAATGTGTCTTCTGCCTTAAATCACCCCAAAGTTGGGGAAACCAGGGGACATATGAGAGGATGTGGCTCGGAAGAAGTGGCCTTGCCAAAGCTGCTCCTTGGAGTAGGTCTGCAGGTCAGGGAATAACACCACCAGAAGGGGCTTGAACAAGAGGCAAATGGCATCTATGCCTTTCTAGACCTTTGTTCTCTTGCAGAACTAGGGATCCTTGCACTCAAGAACAGCTTTAGCAGAGCAGACTGTCCATTCCACAATACAGCAAACTATCCTTTTCAGCAAAGATCCAACAGCAAAAAAGAGATAAGAATAGAAATATTTCATGTAAACCAAGGTGAGAAACAGCCTCAATTTACTAGTTGTTATGAATTAAGGGCGTTATAAATCCCAGTGCTACTTCTCACAATACATACTAGAGATGCTCAGGGTGTAGATCTATCTTTGCTATCTTCAACCAATTCTTGCTCACACAAAATTCTCACTGCTGTTCACAGGGATATTGCCAGGAAATTACTTGAATGAAAGATGGAATTTTTTACAGAGACATCTCATACAACACTTTCATCACCTTTAGTTTGTACAATCCCATCTGATCTTTGATGACAATTGGAACTGCTTAAGGGGCTTTACTAGCTCAGGTTAGTAGTCATCAAAGGAATATTAGGACTATTAAATCTGCTGTGCATGTTAATCATTACATGTCTGTATAAAAATAATGTGGTGATTTCAGTCTGTTTATGATATATTGGTCCTCTACAGTGGATGAATGGAAAGAAAGAAGACACAGTGCTTAAACACTAGATGATGTGATGATTTTGGGTACATGGGCTTTCAAGAGGAGTCTGAGATGAACCCCCAAGCCTTTACACAGAAGAGGGATGGGCCAGTGATGAGGACATTGAGCACAGCCATCCTGCTGGGCAGAGCACTGCCAAGAATCAGCCAAGAGAAACACCAGAAAGAGAAACACATCTTGGAGCTCAGCCCTCTGCAGAACTTCAGGATCTTACTGTGGTCTGCAGTGAAGGAGACTTGTCTTCGAAGAACTCCCATGGTGTGGCACGTTTCTTATGAAACAGTTATTCTATTCTACTCTTCACTACTTTTTTTCAAAACACAGACATTAGAAAAAGCCATGGTGGTGACTTTTCCACATCATTCCTGCTGGGCAGCATCTCCCCCCAGGAGAACAAGTGTCAGGGTTCAATGACTCCTTTAGCCTGCAAGTGTTTAGTCTCAGATCTCCTTTCTACAAATTTTTTAATCACTACTCCCCAAATAAATATTCTTCAAACAGAAAAAGTTCTGTCAAGAGACATTTTTCCCCAGTAATTACTAAAAAAACATGCATGTCTGGTACTTTACATGTGAGTGGTGTTTGGGAGTTGCATCTGAGACCAACCAATACTGTATATATATCAAATATGGGATTTCCCTGAAGAAAAACAATAATGGAAATATAAAATTAAATGGTTTTTTTTTAAGAAGAAGACAATGACAAATTAGCACAAATGAAACTAAAAAGAAAAGGCAAGATTCACTTTCCAAACACAGGCACACAATGTCACTTGAATGCATTTTCCCTAGTCTTTGATCAAGCACTTTAGATGCCAGTGTCAGATGTTGGCAGACATGTTAGAAAGCCTCTGACTTACCTATGGAGGAGCAGAAGAAGGCAACTAAATAGGTACCCTGCATGCCTAAAATAACTCTAAACATTTCCATACAGGCAACTGAATCCCACACCTTGATTGTTTTGCCTTTGATACCAGGGATGTATTTTAAAAAAATATTAAATTAGTACTTTTTTGTTTTCCCATCAATTTCCATTTGAGAAAAAAACCCAAACTGTTTCCTCTTCATCATCCTCTACATTCAGTTGTATTTCTGTAGATCCTCCTACAAAAAATATGAGCATGTTCCTGTAAGATTTGCAGGGAGTAGATGTTTTTATGGAGTCCACATCTGTACAGGAAGAAAAAAGGAAAAGAGTAACGTGAAATTCAAAGTAGTTCTGGTGACAAATAGAATCTGTTTAAATTTGAAAGGAAAACCAGATAATTTCCATTTATGGAAATGGACATATGAATTATTAATAAAGAGAAAGGGCAGATTTGGGACAAAATAAAGCAAAAGAGGAAAGTGCTGCAGTTAGAGACCTTTATCCATGGATGTTTAGCCCTGGGTAAGATGGAGTGAGACTAGCCCTGGGGAGAAGGACTCAGGGTGTTTGTAGAAGAGAAGCTCAATGAGACTTGGCAGTGCATGCTCACAGCTCAGGATCCAGCTGCATCCTGGGCTGCATTGAAGAGGTGTGGCAGTAGGGAGAGGGAGGGGATTCTGCCCCTCTGCTCTGCTCCAGTGAGACCCCACCTGGAGTGATGCATCCAGCTCTGAAGCCCCCAACACAAGATCTTGACCTGTTGGAATGAGTCCAGATGAGGCTGCTAAGATGATCAAAGACAGGCTGAGAGACCTGGGAGTGTTCAGCCTGGAGGGGAGAAGGCTCCAGGGAGATGTTGTAGCAGCCTCCATCCACAGTAGCTGTGGGTGCCCCATCCCTTGATGTGTTCAAGGCCAGGTTGGATGAGGCTCCAGGCAACCTGGTCTAGTGGAATATTCCCTGTCCACAGCAGGGGGGGGTTGAAACTAGATGATATTTAAGGTCCCTTACAACCCAAACCATTCTATGATTGTGTGTTTCTGAACAGCCATACTTCAATATAACAGGATGATAGACAAAAATAATATGTAACTTCTCCTCAGTGGGCTAATGCTTTTCCAAGCTTCCTGCAATATTCTTGGGAGCATCTTTTCCAATGTGTATGCCCTGTGTTCATCTGACCCAAAGACTCCTTTTGTAGACAATGGGAGAAGGCACATCTAGGGACTATTTTCTCTGTACAATTTTAAACACATATTTTGAAGCTGTACTTTTGAGATAACCTGTGCCCATGAAGATTGTGGAAGTGGGAGAAAGTCACAAGTATTTGTAGGTCCTTGGTCATGTCAAACTGCATAATTAGCAACATGTCAACTCCATTCAAAGCACCTTTCAGTCATAGAATCAAAGAACAGTTTTGGTTGGAAGAGACCTCTACGGTCCAATCCCCTGCAATGAATAGGAACATCTTCATCCTGCTCAGGTTGCTCAGACCCCCATGCAACCTGACCTTGGATGTTTCCACCATCTCTCTGAGCAATCTCTGTCTGTGTTTTCCATCCTCAGCGTCAGAGTCTGTTTTTCAGTAAAATTTCTAAGTAGACCTAATGGTCTTTTGGAAGACCATTGAGTCCATTCAGTTCCCCGAAAGGCGTAAAGTGTCTGAAACTTGTCAAATACAAGATTCTTCTCCAAGGAATACCACAGTATGTCTCTGCACCAACTTGTGGTTAAAGGACAGCATCTTATTTCCTTTTGCCCAAAGTTCCCTGTAATTTAAGGGAAATGGTCTATAGTTAAAGGATAAAAAAAATGGCAGTAAACACTATCCAAAAACTACACTAAAAAGTGCTCCTGAAGAAGCAGTGATTTTCTAGTATACAGAGTGGCTACATTATAATACTTAACATAGAATCAGTGCAAAATCTTTGCAATTTTAAAGTGTTATCAAAATAAAAATACATTACAGTAGACAGTCTGCAACTCGGGCATTGTATTTCTGCTTTTTAAAACTAATTGTCTGCTTTATGCACACACAGAACTTTATCAAACTGAAAAGGTCTTCTATAAGTCAACAGTGTTTCTTGTGTTTTCAATGGGGTACAAGCACTTACCTACATAAATATATTGTAATTCACCTAGAAAAGCAAAAATGAATTAAGGGAAGGGTTTTTTTTCCAATTTTATTAAATCCTTCTATTGTTAAAACAAATCTTTTAGGGATGAATAACCTAAAAATAAACAAAACATAAGCAGACAAATAATTTTTATGAGTGAGGCTGATGGCAAATTACATTCAAATTACTGGGCTCCCACAAAGTTCAGGTCTTCAAGAAATTGCATGAATTTGTGAGTGAGAAGACAGATTTTAATCTATTGTATGCAGTATTTGTATGCTGAACATAGAGATATTGTATAAATTGGCAAAACCAAGGAGTGAAACCTGGCCCTACTGAAGTTAGAGCATTATTCCCAAAGCATAACTTCTCATATCAAATGTAAACTCTCTGAAAGTTGGTTTTCCGGACTAAACCACTTGGCTGTTTTGTAGCAGAAGGACCTTGAAGGGCAATTTAACTCTTCCCTAGATTGGTGTCTGAAATAGATGGCTCTGTTTCTCTCCGTTGGTTCTAGCAGAGACATGGACTTCTGGCTTAGATTGTCCATCTAGATGGCTGAAGACAGATGAGACAAAGCCTGCTGCCCATGAGGCCCATTTGCTATTAAGGTAATGTAAGTAGACAACAATTTCAAAAGCTTGCAGTGGAAGTTGGTCCTTCTTTGCATGATGTTGGATTTTTTCTGTGTATTTGGTAGTTTATTAGAAACTTTAATGAATCAAAGAAAACTCTACACAACCTTCCCGTGTTCTGCCGGACACCAATATTCAATGACTCTGCCCACAGAGAAGTGGCAGTGGAGAAAATAGATGGAGTATTGCCTAGACTTTAAATATGCTCTTCCTTAATAAAACCCTACCAGGCAGTGAACTCAGGAGATTAATCATTGTTGTGGGACACAGGGATGTCTGCTCCATTCCTGCTTCTCCTGCTGACCTCCTGTGTGGCCTTGGGCAAACTGCTCCACCATCTGTTTCTCCACCCTCCTTTGTGCAGGGGATGGGTACACGCCATTCTGCAGTCAGATGGAAACCAGCTGTCTCCATGCCCTGACCCAAAATGGCATGACCAAGATGATGTGGTGCCAAGTCTGAGGTAACATACCTAGGACCTAAGAAATGCTCTTCAGCTCCAACTTTGTGCTTTATTAGACACAGTGAAACCACTTCTGCTCAGCTCATGGCACCAGCAGAGCACAAGGCCAGGTAGACATATCCATAGACTGAAAGTACCTGCTCTCTTGTGTCTTTTCTTCTGAGTGTAGAACAGGCAGCACAAAGGGAGCTGTAAACTCTGCCCTAGAGATTTATAGCTCTGACTGCATGTGTATCTGTTGGTCTGGACAGCCACCCAGTTCTTGCACCAACGGGGGAAAGAGGTGGGATGGTGGCATTTCTATTAATGCTTCTCTTTCACAGGGAACTAAAGAAGGTTTTCAGTAACTATAGAGATCAAATTTAAAGTAATAATATGAATGGAACTGTTGTGTGTTATACCTGTGTATGTATCTTTGTGCATTTACACAATGTATTTAATCCCGTTTCCTGAAGTGATAAAACAGGAAATTTCTTTGCCCCTGTCTTTCCCTTCACTACTGCTTTCACTTACAGATTTTGGTTCATTCAAGGAATACAACTATTTTGTCTTTGAAATTAATGAGTTACTAACTTATTACCCAGAATGAAAAGGTCACAGAGGTACTGGGGTCTGAAGCACTGCTACAAATTAATATACAGGAATTCTGTGTTTGTCAGCTATTTATTCAACTAGCTGGAAATGTTCTTAGAAATAAAGAACCAGCTTAACCTAAAATCCGCTAATCATAGAAGAGTAGCCAACCATTTTACTGCAATGATTGTGCACTCTCATGCCACCCTCCAGGCTTGCAGTCTTTCAACATGTTTTCAGACATTTAGAAGAGTGTGAATTCTGCTGGGGAAGATTCACAGACACTGCATAAACTGGTCCTTAAACGTTAACAAAACTTCCTATGAGGTAGATGCTCTATACCTCTTTCCAGCAGAGCATGATGCATTATCCTGTACAACCAAGAAGGTGTCCTCAGGTGTGACCTCCCAGCAACAGGTTTCTCCTTGGGGCATGAGGGAGATTTTAGGTAGGAAAGCTGATCCAGCTCTCTGAGCAGAGAAGAGCTCATTGGTCTCCTTTATCAGCCTGCCCAAAGCTCCTGATTCTGGTGGTCCACACAGTTGGAGCATGGCTGATATAAAAGCCAAAGTGGGTTCCTCTTGTGTGTGGTACACCAGGGAGGTTGTTGGTGTGGCAGGCTTAGAACTGAGAGAAGAGTTGGTGGAGGACAGGAATTTCTTCAACTTGAAGTACAGGGTGACTGTACAGGGTGTTTTGAAAATCCATCCTTTGGGTCTGAAACAAGATCTGCTTAGTTCTGGCTCAACCCTGCTATTATGAATATTCACAATCTCCAAAACCATGCTTGTTTAATAACTGGGCTTGAATCTAGGGCTTGTAAAAGCAAGTATGTGCCACAGCTTGATCTGAGGCTCCATGCTGACAGATGTAACAAGTGCATGTAATTTATGTTGCTGTCATTGGTCTAAATGCCAAACTCTAACATTGCTCATTCTTTCCCTTGAAAATATCTGCAGAGGAAGTATTGAAAGCAAGGAATGAATCACTCTTTCCCACAATACTGTTCCTGTTACATTTGTCCAAGATGGCCCAGAAAATGTGTGGAGTTTGGCTACTTTCCTTCCAAAGTCTCAGCCCTCTCTTTCTCCCTGCACAACAGACAGGCTATATTTATACCTCAGCTCTAGGATCCAGGAATTTGTGCTGGACAAACCCTCATTTTGACAGCCAGGACATCCTGATATAAGGTTCTCCCTTTGGAGAGTGAGATGTTTTCCTCCAATAGGGTGGAGAGCATCAGACGGTATGTATTCAAATTTAGCACAGCCACAGACTTCTTGAGGCTTTGAGCTGTGGCCTTGGCAGTGCTAGGCCATTCCCAGGGAGCTGCCACCACATGTGCCATCTTCCAATGACACAAGTAGCTGAGTCTATCCTGAATGCATATGCACCCAGTGTATGTCCATCCCAGAAGGTTTACTCTGCAGAGTAGGGAAGCAGGGATTTCCACCAAGCTGAAAACCATGGATGCAGGAACTGAAGAAAAATAAGGAACAGCAGAGCGTCAGACCTGCACTCATGCATCACATCTCTGCATTTCATCCCGTGAACTCAGCCAGCCACACCAGTCAGGCAAGTGTTGACTATATGGCACGGATGGAGGAGAAACACTGCAAGGCAAATAAGGGAGAGAAACTGTAACTCTGTCTGCCCTGAGGTCTAGAGGAGTGAGAGAACACAGACAAGCGAGCTGTAATCCAGGCAGCAGAGGCTCAGCAGCACGAACCCAGTGATGTGACATCACCACCACCACAAACTACAAGATTAAATCAAAGTACATCAATGTAAGAAGCCTGGGCACAATCCAGACATTCCTCTGGCATGAGCCTCACAGAGAAAACACACTTTGCAGAGATTAGGTTAAGTGGTAAGGGAAGCACTCCTCTTGCCTACTCCCCTGCATCACTTCTAGAAAGGGAGTTTTGTTCCAGGAACAACTCAATGCTCCTAGGTAGTAAACAGGGCTACAAGATCCACCCCACTTTGGAGCAGATCCTCCTTTTCTTCCAAGGGGCCGCATGGGATTTGCAACAGGAAAAAACCCAGATAACAGGTCTCCTCTGATCAAAATAGTCCTCTGATCAGCTGTGACCTGCCCATCCACTGAGCACCCCATCTTTACTCTCATCCAGCTGACCAGAGGGTGTTTTGCCTTTACATGTCGCTGATGGGGTGCTCTGCAGGACTTCAAATGGGAGCTGTGGTGACACCTGAGGCTATCAAAAAGTTGAGGAGATGAATCATTCAGCTAGTCAACTTTCCCACCACAGGCAAGACTTGTCTTCCTTTGCAGCTGGTCTTGCAAACTCTAGTTGTTAGGAAATGAGAGACATGAGCAAAATCTGCTGAGCAAAATGGTTTTGTCATTACACCCTTTCCTTAAACTTGAGTTGCTGTGGTGACATAAATAGTTGCCCTTGCTTGGACAGGCCAGAACTAAAAGAAATCTGCAGTCCTGTAAGAGTTGGACTTTCGAGCTATAACCATTCAACATAAAATCATAAATCATAAAATCATAAAATCATAAGAAGTTTGCCACTTTTGTAGGGGTGCTCACACTTTCCCTGTCAAGAAAACAAAGGCTTTGCAAAGTTTACTTACCATCTCTTCCACTTCCTATCAAAACTTTGTTCTGGTAAAAATGTGGGTTGTCATCCATACAGGCTTATTCTTGCAAATTTACTCTTCAGAAATCAAATTTCATACATAAAAAACTCCAACCCCAAAACCAAAAAACCACCACCACCACCAAAAAAAAATATTATTGAGCTTTTCAGTAGAGATCTGTGATTTTACAGCTTTCAGAGTAACATTTCCACACGACATAAATTTATTTGGAAAATAAATCTATCTTTTTTTGAAATAGTTAATTACCTTGGTAGAGAAAACATGAAATAAAAGATTTATGGATCCCTCTTTCTCATGGGGATGGAGAAAGTGATCTGTTTGCAGGAGTTATATTTTCAGGCACTTTGCTGAGACACCCCAACCCCCCTCGGTTGCTGACTGTAAAATAAGAAAACTATTACCCAGCTGGGGTAACAATAGGCTCCCACAGTGCTTTTCTGCTCAGCCCGCAGCTGCCAGTGAAAGTGGAAACTACAGCAGCAGGATAACATTCTTTTCTTACAGCCTGTTTCTATGGGCAAGGAGCCCTCCCACTGCTTCAATGTATTTTCTATGCAAAACTGTAGAAGAAGTGACATTTTAAAAGTTTTGACCTTTGTTTTTTTTTCCCCTCCTCCCTATTTTTTTTTTTTTTGCATGAACCAAGGCATAAATTTTTTAAGCCATCTGACAGGGTATGCGTTAGGAACAGCAATAGCCATTACTATAATAGCAAAATGTTTCAAAATTTGAAAATTCTATACTATGTGCAGCATACTGGTAACCTTTCTGGAGAAAAAAATAGTGATGAGAGATACAGAACTCTTCTGGTTATTGTCACAGGCAAACAGATGATTGTGGCAGATCTCGTACACCTTTGCAAAATAGTGTCTTTGAATGACACGTTTTCATTTACTAATTTCATATTTTAAGGCTAAAATTTCAAAGCATTTTGCAGGCAAATATTTTTCCCCATCCCTTTTCAAGGAAAAAGAAAATTGCCTTTGAAAAAAGTGTTTGCAAGAGAAAAATAGTGGACTGAATAATGCTAGTGAACAGTAGTAAATTAACTACATATACACACATCCAAATTATATGGCTCTAATCTGATAAAAAATTCTCATAGTTTTCAATTAGTTTCCAAATATAACAAAAAAATGACAACCAAACCTGCTGGTTAAAACATAAAATAACACACCAAATATCAGGAAGTTATAAAGGATGTTAGTGATGTAAGACACAAGCAAATAAATGAAAACTGTTCAAGCGAGATGGGGAGGGGGAAGGGATGCCTATGAGCCATTGAAGTGAATGAAGAACAGATTCTAAAAACAAGCCTGGCAGGTTAATCCATGTGAGAGTCTTCCCTTTACCACCAATTCCTGTGCTAGCTGCCACTGCTATTCCCAGCTCACCCTAATGCTCACCAGGGGTACTGGTCCTGCTGCTGATCCTTCTACACCTCTCTCTCTCTTTGGGTCTGACCCCACATTCTTTTCATACCCAGCACTCTTCCCATCACAAGTTGAAACCAGTGCAAATGATGACAAACATGCCTACGGGACAGCAGTGTTCTGAAATAATCAGTTTTAAAAGCTGTTTTAAAATTCATTAAGATTTGGAGGAGAAAGTAGAAAAATCCCACATTTTAAACTGGTGGCTCCACTGGTGGATTGAGAAAGAGCTATAAAGACTTCTTGGTAACCTGAGTCCTCCATCAGAACAAGATAAAATCATCTCTCACTCTACAACACACACATACTGTAACCAAATCCATCATTAGCAAACGACATCATTCATCATTAGGCAAGAATCTACTATAAATTACAAAGGGCCCATTAAAAGATTGGGAAACCTAACTAAAAAAAAAAAGTGCAAAAGCAAAGGAAAAAAAAATAGCTCTCCCAGGAGGGTCTGTGTCAAGACAGAAAATTCTTTCAAGTCCCCTTTATCTGTGCCTGAGACACTATAACTCCTAGGACACCCCTTGAATTTCACATCCCATGCAAGCCATCTCCAGGTAAGCAGGGCAAAAAAGGTCTTAATTTCTATCCAGACTGCATGGCTTTTTATTTCCCCAGGCAGAATATGCTCAGTAGATTTTCAAACCCGAAGTTGCTCTTTCTGGTGTGTGAATCAACAGCTTAAAAAAAATACTCAGAAATGTTTCCATGCCAAGCCTGCCACCAAGATGCCAGGGACCAGCAGTAGTTCTAGGGAAGTCATCAGGGTACCTGCACCTTTTCTGAGGGCTCCTTAAGGGTTGGGGCACAGAGCTCTGGAGTAGCTCCCAGACCCTGCACCCAGGGAAGGTGGTCTTCTTGCTGTGGTGGGGGTGCAACCAGTCAAAGCAAGTTATAATTTCAAAAGTCTTTCATCATCTAGTATTAATAGTTATTTGCATGTTTCCTGGGTTCTTTGCTGCAATATGTGGGTGCAGGCAGAAGAATTCTAAAGGATTTTTGGGTTGATAGTGCTTCCATTATTCAGGATAATGTGCTATCCAAGGCAGGCAGCTATTTGGGATAAATAGCCTATCCCCATTTGTCCAAAATAGCCAAATGTCTGGCATGAGTCATGCCAAACAGGCAGCTGCTCGGCAGGAGTGTGGTACTGGCATACTAAAAAGCAGAAGATATTGAAGGGGGCAGAGAGAGCTAAAGGTGGCACCAGTGTACAGTGGCAGAAGGCTTGTGGGGTCAGAGTACACAGCTATCACCCTCGCTAAAACTGTCAGATGACACCATCATAAATGGCAGTGTCTGTCTGCAGTTTGTGCACAACAATTCCCAAGGCACCACTCTTCTTAACACTATAACCTGGTAATAAACAAATATCTTGGAAGCCACTGGGTGGGAGGTGCTGTCAGCTATTAACTCTGGAGCACACATATTACAAGTGTGATATAACTGTCAGCATAGACAGGAGAGTTTTGGGAAACAGTTCCTTTCGTAAGTATGCTGCTCTGTGATCTGCATATCACAGGGCATTTCCTCAGCTGTCTGAGATAGATCCCTGAGAAGCAGTGGCTTTCACAAGGAGCAGCACAGATATCACAGGGAGGTACATGAATCAGTTTACAGATGAGTGAAGGTATCTGTGTCCTTAGCTGGCTCCCAGGTAAAGTCTTGTACATGCAGACTTGTGAGCACTGTACATACCCCCGCAGAGTGCAGGCACCCTCCTCTCCTTTCCAGGTTATCCCTTCCTCCCCCAGCATTGCCTAAGTACTGATAATTTATGCCCAGATATTCCTGTGAAGTAGGTACTGAAATTAATTTTGCAGAGAAAGAAACAAGCTGTAAAATTTGTGCCATACCCAACATGGCAAAGAAAGCATGGGACAAAGTCCTGAATGAAAACAGTTACTGAGAAAGTCTTCTATGACAAGAATATCCTTTGTCACAGTCACCACGACGCAAGCTCAGCAGGTGTCATTTCAAATTCAGTATCTTAGCCATCTACTTGTCTTTTAAAATACATGAAAACAGTCCCTGGCATGTAATAAAATTCTTGCCAGATTTTGGAGTTCTCTAGCTTACATTATCTTTAGCACATTTAAGTGCCAAAAAAAGAGGAAAAAATGAAACTGTGTAAATGTGTAGTTAGTCATGCTTGTAAAAATGTCAACGCTGTCAAAAATATTTGTGTGAAAATCATAAACAAAATCTGCTGCCATGAGAAGTTTTTTGGTTCTTAATTATGGGACAAAATGACTTCTTTTTCATGAAGACTTAAAAAAAAGAGAGTTAACACTGTGATGAAAATATTGGCACAATCTTGACTCAGCTGCTTCCCTGGGGTAATAAAGTTGCTCCCAGAAAGAAGAGGATTATGATCTTCACAGAGTACCTTAAAAATCCAGCTGGTATGCCAGACTAGCTTAGCAGGTTCCTAATAGGATGTGCAATCTTGCACCTCTAAGCATGTTTGGAAGGTTTCAGGTGCTTAAAGGCAAGAGAGGCCTGGTTAGCAGTCCTTGGCATTTTTGAGTGGATTTCTAGAACTGCAACTCTCAGATTTGCACACTTGCTTACAGAGGCAGGATAAGCATATTTTATAACCTAAAAAAATAAACAAAAGCAGTAGGTCACCAGACCAAATCATGTAGGTCAGTGGAGAGGAATACCTATGGCTGTGTCGAGGTTTGTGCTCACTGACCTGTGGGAACAGTTGGTGGTCCCACTCCACTTCTGAAGGACAGATGTTCTCACCCGCACACCACCACAGGTGGCAATGCTGGGGTCAGCAGACCCTGTGGGCACATCCCAGGAATGAACCCCCACAGGGAGGGTTCACTGGGGCCAGGTACTCTGACAGGTCCTTTGGAGAAGTTGTACTCTTACCCCCCTCTTCTTTGCAACTTTGCAAAAGCAGACTCACACTCTTACAACTTGTGGTTAATTGCTAAATTTTCACTGATAGCAAAGTCACAAGGAGTGGAAGTGAGCATTCGATGGCTTGGTCATTTGGGGACTTAATTTTCAAACCATGCAGTGAGTTCAGGCCTTGCTGTCTTCTCAGAACAGGATCATGTATGTTTGTGCAAGGTTGTAAAGTGTAAAACTTGCAAACCAATATTGAAACAGAGAGACAGTCAAGCCATTTAAGATTTTTTTATAATAAGAGTGGTGAACATTGGAACAGGTTGCTCAGAGAAGTAGTAGAACACCCAGCCCTGGAAATATTCAAGGCCAGATTGGATGGTGCTCTGAGTAATCTGGTTGAATTGAAGATGTCCCTGCATATTGCAAGGAGGTGGAACTAGATGACTTTTAAAGGCTCCTTCCAACCCTGATCATTCTATGATTTCTCTTGTCCTGAGCTGCAAATATAACTGGTTAAAAATAATGTTCAACTGTACTGCTATGGCAGACTGGAGAAATTACTCTGAAAGGTCTGTCACAAACATGGCATGGAACAAGTTACTAGAAAGAAGCAAATTCCAAAAAGGGGTGCAGCAACTAATGTAACATTTCCTGCTGAGCTTTATGGTTCCAAGACCTTTTACTGAAATGGCTTCCCATCCCTTAATATCCCTGTGAGTTTCCTACCAATGTGCTGTACTGCAAATGTATAAGATTTCTTGAAACAAAAGAAAAATTCATAACATTCATCTCTGCTTCATGTCAGTTATCTTCTCTCCTCATAGAATTTCAGATTGCTGCTTGAAAAGGCAAGGGAAAGCAATATTATAGTATTACTCACTAGATTTAATCATGGGAGTTTACATTACCTTATTTTATAATTGAAAATACCTGCATGGAATCGAGATACAATCAAAATTCAAGTAATATTTTGCATACACAAAAGGAATAAAACCTGAAGCAGAAAAACATGACATTAAATGAACAAAGGTTATATTGGCTCATTTCAGTCTATCACTTCTTTCTGCCAAAGCTCTTCTGAGAGAGTCCAGGTACCTCTTCCTTACTATTCCCATGAAAACAAGCTTTTGCTGGAAGAGCTAGTGCTCTTATGCATTGTCTTTAAGGCTTACTCTTAATCAGATAGAGGAATTTCTAAAATAATCCATGCTTCCTGAAAAAAAGGCATAAAACAAGAACTGGATAAGCTTTTGCCACCCATTTTTGGTTTGTCTTGTGAAAAAATTCCATTGTTTTAAAAATAAGTAAGAGCAGATTTGCTACAGTGTTCAGTGAGCATGAGGACTACGGGAAAAGCAGATCAGGAATAAATGGATTAAAGGAAAGACAGTCTTCTAAACAGAAAGAAAAAAATATTGCCTGGAGAATATATTGAAATGTTGAGTAAAACAAGGTCTGTGACCTGCCTTGCACAAAGGGCAGCAGGGAAATTAAAAGTACGCTCTACCTCTGGCTGTCCTTGCACAGGGAGCGGGAGGCCTTGGAAGCATTGTCTTCTTGTCAGGACTTTCACCAGTGGCTCTTCCCATCCTCTGTACCCTAGAGAGTCAGCAGGAGGACATGCTGTCATCATGCCAGCACAGGACAAGCCACTTATGGAATAAGACAGCAAGACTGTCATGCTAAAAAGTGCTGTCTGCTTTCTGGCCTGTTCCTAAAACAGTACAAAAACACATTGCCAATGGCTCACACAAGGGAGCCTCAACAGGCATCAGTACTTTTGTGTCTCTTGGGAAATGGGTTCTTCCAAGGCTATCTATTTCCAAGGTTCCTAGAGCACAAAGACAAGCAAAGTGGGTCCTTTTACATGAAAGGCAATGAGAAGTTTGCCTCAGCCTTGTTGAGAGCATCGTCAAAATTCAACCTAAGTCTGATAAACTGTCAAGGTTTTTTTTCTCTGTAGAGGCTCCCAGCTCACTCTCCTTAGGTTGTTGGGAGACTGAAGAAGGAAGCAGATACCCTTGGCTCTCTGAGTCATCACTAAAATATTTCTATAAAGCCTTGCCACCTTCCATCACTTTTCTGGGACTCTGAACATATTGGATCTTCCTTTCTTTGCTGCTGACATTTTACGGTCCAGAAGTTGGGTCCCCTCTACTGGGCCTGAGCACAGCACAGTATCATAGACATTTCTAGTTCACACTGATGCACAGAATGAACAGAGATGTGTGAGATAAGACAATGTGGAAACATTTCCTGATAGGAAGGGTCAAAGTCATCTCACTAGTCCATCCAATTTCCTGGTGAGTCCATGAATGAGGCTATTGCCCTAATATTTCCCATTCTTCCATTGCTATCTCACATCCAGCCAGGATGTGAGAACAGGTGCCTGGAGAGATAGCCAGTCTCTTTGCTGGATCTTCCAGGGCAGTTCTTCCAGGGCAATCATGCTACTGTTAATTGTAGTTTATTGTAATTATCTGCCCTTATCCTGCCCACAGCTCTGAGAAGCTGTTGGAGCAGTCTATGGGATTGGATGTGATCTACCCAAAAGTATGGAGTGGGATGGTGAAAGAGATCACTGGATGACTTTTCAATGTTTACCAGCAGTCCTGGCTAAGTGGGGAGGTCCTGGTTGACTGGAGATTGACTAATGTGATGCCCATCTACAAGCAGAGCAAGATGGAGGATTCTGGAAACTACAACTCTCAGCCCAGCCTCAGTGCCTGGGAGGGTCATGGAGCAGATCATCCTGAGTGCCATCACACAGCATATGCAGGACAACCAGGGCAATAACGTGTCCAGCAGGACCAGGCAGTGATCATCCCCCTGCGCTTGGCAATGGTGAGGCCACTCCTCAAATCCTGTGTTCTGTTCCAGGCCCCCACTGCAGGAAAGACACTGAGGGGCTGGAGAGTGTCCTGAGGAGGGCAACAGAGCTGGTGAAGGTCCAAAGCACAAGTCTGATGAGGAGCAGCTGAGGAAGCTGAGGGTGTTCAGTCTGGAGAAAAGGAAGTTGAGTAGGGACCCTATCGCTCTCTACAACTACCTGAAAGGAGGTTGCATTGAGATGAAGGCTGATCTCTGTTCAAGTAACAAGCACTAAAACAAGAGGAAATGGCCTCAAATTGTGCCGGGGTGGTTTAGATTGGATATTAGGAAAAAATTCTTCAGGATTGTCAAGCACTGGAACAGGCTGCTCAGGGAAGTGGTGGAGCCACAACTCCTGGATGTATTTAAGATGTAGGCAGGGTGCTTAGGGGCTTGGTTTAGTGGTGGAATTGTCAGCACTAGATTAATGGTTGGATTTGATGATCTTAAAAGTCCTTTTCAAGATAAGAAATTTCATTATTCTATTCTAACAGTTTGCAACTTTTCTTGGCTTTGTTACTGTCAAAGTAGATACAGGAGATGCCTATACCTAATGCTAAGATTAAATGAACTCTCAGCAGAAGAATTAAAATCTGAAATTAAAATGGTATAATTTTGTGATAATGTTGTAATCTGCCTCTTTGGAAATTCCTGAATCTCTGCTCTATTCAACAACAAATTTACTAACTTTAATTTATGCAAGGCGCCATAACAATAGACACCAACAAAATGTAGACATCTGCACCAAAGCTGTTTCACTTTGCCTTTTCTTTGTTGTAATACATGTGACCTATGGTAGCTGTCTAATTCAGGTTGAGCCAAATTACTGCTGGGAAGTGCTTAATCTTTCCATTGGCTCTAACCAGGCAAAAGAAGAGGTGGACTAGTTCACATATCTGCATTGTACATGTCTTGATTTCAGTCATTCATATATAAATTTTAGTTACTTAGTCCACCACAAGTGTCTCAATGCAGTTTAAGGGATTCCATTAAAACTGTATCTTTACATGTGGGGTAAACAACAAAGATAAGGTGGTAAGTGAGTGGTGTAAAACTTCTCCAGAAACAGGTTCAAGCTCAATTCAGTAAATAGTTTGGGATGGAAATCAGCCTCAGAACAAAATGTAGAGATTGCTTGTTTGGCATAGCTTTCCCACAGTAAATAATAGATACAAAATTAGCTAGTGCGGGAGGAAGGGAAAAAAATAAATCATTTGCTTTCACTTGCAAAGCCGTTAAAGCATTCAGAACAATATAAATCCTGAGACAGACAGAGACTGTCCTCTACAGATGGGCACTGGGCATCTGCAACAAAACACAATCATGACCCTACATATAAGTTTCTGTGAAGGGCCATTAGATGGGAGACAGCTCATTGTGTGCACATGTGCTTGGATGAGAAAAATGAGTCACTCCCAACTCTGGATCAAGCAGGTGATGTAAAGGATTGGCAGGGAGAATGATGCAGACAAAGGCTCTGCTTTCTGAAAAGCACTGAGTCACATCCTAGGAAAAGGCATAAAAAAAGAAAGCAAAACTGGATGCAGAGATGCCAGTTGAGAGTTGGGAGAAGGATGAACACACCCACTTCTGCTGTAGAGCTTGTATACCTATATCAACCTAGAAGCCCAGACTATGTTTTGCAGTGTCTTCTGTAAGGCCCCAGGATTGAAACTTTCTGTCTGTTCAGCTGCAGTTCCATTAGGAGCAGTCTTTTTTGTAATTTCACATGTCAACACGATGTACAATTTTCTGGCATGACAAAGTTTTCAGTAGTCACAGGGCTGGTAAGAAGTAGGCTGCTGTTAAGGAGAGTCAGGTTCACTATTTTTCCGAAGTTTCGCTGTCCTTCTTAGTAATATTTCTAACTTGGTATTGGTGAAAGGAAAACCAGAAATGCCATTATATTTGTAATTTAAGAGATGGACTGTTATGAATATTCTAGGATCAAAAAAAGCTATTAACACAGTGAACTCTTAATTCCCCTGCTATGTTTCACCTAGGTTTTAGAGCAACAGGAGGGCAAGCAGAGTTTTTTAGCTCTAGGCTGTGGGACAGCCACAGTGGATCTAGCCTGCCTTTGTGTTGAGATGCTCAGGCATCCTGCTCTCCTCCCAAGTACTTTTATTACCCTTATGTCACAGAACCCCTCTACTTACTTTGGATAGTGGACATTAATACTGTTGATTTCACTGACTTAGAGGAATTCTGCTCACACTGTAACACCTTTTTGTTGATTTTATGAACCCCTATCCACTCACAGGATTGAAACAAAAAGCTGAAGACATCTAAACTAGAGCAGGGGGATAGCCACTAGCTCCACCATCACCTTCTTGGATGCAGCAGGGCAGTTAACTCCAGGCAGCCCTTCAGGGGACTAACTTCTGATATGAATAACAGATTCAGAAACCTGATTTCTGAGCTTGGGACCCCTCAAAGGAGGCAGCAGGTGTCTACCCTTTAAGGCACAGCCAGAGTAATTCTGTGGGACAGCTTCTCTATTGCTCTACAAGCCTCTCTCCCTATGCACATAAAACAATTGATACAGCAGATGCTCTGAGAGGTAAAAGTCACTAGGAAAATGAATACAAATTGAATTGAAGATTAAGTCGAGAAGTGATGCTCAGGCAGCATAAATTGACTTAGTTATATTTTAAATGCTTTTTGCGCATCCAAGTCCTGTTTCCTCAAATCTCAAGTCAGGTTTCATTAACACTTCATGATGCCCTCAGAAGACCTTGTTGCTTTGCATCTGCTCTGGCTCTGCTTCTGTGAAAGTAATTTTTGTGTATGCTGGTGAACAGATGTGAGTAAGAGATAGATCTGGGTAGATTTGGGGATTGTCATTCTCTTGACACTCTTCTGCAAGTTCAAAGAGGTACTTGTCACTCAACCTCAGCTTTTGGGAAGAAACATTGGCCAGTTTTGGGACACCACACATTTTTGCTGGGCTCTGACAGCTAATCTTTGAAACCTTCTGAAGGGACCAGGCTGAAGCCTGAGACCAGAGTGACACACGAGACAATTAACACATTAGACCTCCCCATCCCCCAGTGAACTTTTGTCGGCCTGTCCTTTTCCTGAAAGGAAGGGGGAAAAACATCCTTTTTTGTAGTGGCTGCTCATTATATAAAGCAAATCGAGAGTGAAGGAAGGGAGCAAAGAGATGGCACAGAGCCCGATAAGTGCACCCTTAAATCTATAATTAAAACCAAAGGCAAGTTCCCAATATAGCCAATCCAGTTATGTAAGATCTTACAAAAGCTTCACACTGTTTGCTGGGTTTTGCTTTATTACTGTTCCCTCTCCTCGGAGTTCACTTCAGGTCAGTAGTGGATGAGGTATTACAGTCAGAGTTTATGGCAGGGTAGAAATCTAACAGTGCCCTGTTTGTAAAGATATGCAAGTGTGCACCCAGAGGGAAAAAATAATCACTGGCTCTACTTGAAAGAGAAGTTAATGGTCACTTTGGAGCTCAGTTTAGACCACCTCTAGCTCCGGAAGCGAATTGCTGGTTACTAAGAAATTACTTGAAATGATCTCCTGAGAGTCTGTGAAAGGCTGTTCCTTGCCCACTGGTCAAAGAACTATGGTAAAACTACATGTAAGATAGGAAATCAGGCTGCATATGGCCAGCCAGACTGAGGAATTCGGATACAGAAGTTTTCTCAGAAAGCCCATGACAAGTCTGTACCACATTTTTTCATGCCTACTGAAAGCATCCTGCAGGAAAACACAAGATCAGCTGGCATATTTTAAGTGGAGGCAGCTCACTGCAACTATACTGAGAGCAGCTACTTCCATGTGGGAGTTGGAACATGTATCAGAACCACTACACTAAACGGTACGCAAGCTAGATTTCAGAAACATAAATAAAAAGCAGTTATCATTATTGATAAAAGCCATCACTGCTGCATCCTCCTCTTGCATTCTTTACAACAGCAGTAGGCAGTAGCACTCCTAAAAGCAATGGTTTCCTAGGGCCATACTAAAACTAAGCTCTTCCTCCATGTAAAACCCCCCAGAACACAAACCACCAGGAATAAATACTGCATCAAAACACAGTACAGCCACTCAGCAGTAACCACACACTGGACAGCCATCCATGTATTTCTGAGGTACAGGATTCCAAAGGTAAGGAGAGCATGGGAGCCAGTGGAAGAAGGCAGAATTATGTTCTCCACTTTCTGGTTAAGTGACAAAGTTTAGGCACATTCAACGTTCATTAGTTAATGCATTTTGCTGAAGTCTCAGGATAGTAAATGTCTTCAAGAAGACTTACCTGCAAGAAGCTGATAATTTCTGAGTATAGCACCAACATTCACATATCAAAACACCTTCATGTTCTAAGCCCCAACTATATTTAATTTGTCCCACAAAAATAGAAGTATGGGAAAAAAGAACACTTTTTAAAAAGTTCCTAAAATACTACTCTTTCTTCCCAGTGACAACCAGAAATGCTACTATTTTTTACCAACATCATAGGTATCAGAAAAATGGGAAGAATTAATTGCAGGAATGTTTGTGAAATCTATAACCATCTTTTCTTTGCAACATGAAATCTCAATGATATATACCTTTCAAAGGTTAAGTTTTAAATGATATGTTCATTGCTTGAACTCTGTTTGAGTTGCGACAGTTCCCACCTTGCAAAAGTTGTATGAAAAATCACCATGGGCAAAACTGCATTGCTGAGGCAGTATAATTAAAATACGATATCTGACTGGGTTCAGATCCAGTTCCTTCTGCATGGCTCCATAAGAGAATTTTTATGATTAATAACTGACAATTTCAGGCACTAAAATGGTTTTCCAAAGAGTATTTTTTTAAACTGCACTGGTTTGAAAGCTGAGGCTCAGCTCTGCAAAGACCTGTGTGGGAGAGCTGTGGGAAGGAGAGGCTCAGGGATGTTACTTTCCTCATGTACCCACCAGCTCTCGTGGCAATGTGGGTGCTGGCAGAGCTCCAGTCTCACAGCGACAGTAGCACAAGGTTCTGCAGAGGCAGATTGGTCTTTCCAGGGCAGTGGTTCTACAGCTGCCACACAAACAACCAGATCTGGTGGTAGGCGGGAGGAATGGTTGCTTACCCTTTCGAAAGCTTACACATGATGCAGAAACACTCTGGATCCCAAAGTACATCTACCCACAACATAAATACGATGTTTCCACAAGGTTCTGTGAAGCCATGTCAGATGTATGGGGCATAAATGAGAATCGGGGCTTATGAAGTTTCATTGGGTTGTAGTACCATCCCAGATTAAACCTGCTGACACCAATCGTACTCCAACCACCACCAAGTAGCTGTCTGCAAGAAGGTTGACATCTCTATATTAAAAGGGAGGATTGACACTAAAATTAGGGCTCACATGGTTACTATTTTCATCATAAGAGTGTGACATGAGCTGTTGTTTTCTGAGTGAAGATGATGATCAGCTTTTGTGATGTTACCACAGAATCACAGGTTGGAATGGACCTCTAGGGATTATCTTGTCCAACTCTCCTGTCCAAGCAGGAGCACCAAGAGCAGGACCATGTCCCGACAGTTTTTGAATATCTTGCTATATATAATTTTTAATATCTCCTCATCTATATACCCATGTAGTCTTCCAACTGTGCATTCAGTGAAACAACTAGCAACAGTAAGAAGACATTATCTATTTACCAGGCAACATTCTCAGACAAAACATAATTTTCTCCCAAAGAAATAAGAAAAATGGATACAACACAGGCTCTTCACACTAGACTATTGCACGTCTTTCTGTTTTCAGAAGGGCACCACACAGTGTCTAACAGAAACATTTGTAAGCACCTTGTATCTAAATGAGATGCACCACCAGCAGTTCCGTGTACACAAACTCTTCTCTTCTGTTTGTCTAGAGTGTTTAAACCATTTCCCTCAGTAAACCACCATTTTTCACATGTTCTTACATGTAGACGGTCAAGGACAAAGGTGCATCTGACTTCTTCACAGCCAAAAGACAGTAAAAAAGTCCTGTGCAAATCTCATGAAGAAGAATCAATGTCTGCGTCAGTCTTATATTGCCTTCTCGTGTGACATTTACTCTGAGACCACAAGGGAAAAAAATCATTTGATGGTTCTAAGTGTCTGTTAGTTTTGTGGTGTTTTTTACCTAATGAAATCAAGGTAATCAAGCTTGAGCTCTAAAAGCTAATCAGGTTCTGGATGGGATTGACTTGACTACAGGGTTTTATTTCCTTGAACACATTTGATAATCATTACAGTCCATCAGCTTGGTAAAATAACCTCATTGTGTCAATGTTGGAACTAATTGACTGACGTTCCAGGGCTCAGATAGTCCAATAAGTACTTCTATGTTGATATTTTTTTCAGAACAAATTTGCACGGTCTCATAGATTTTCAGCTTCAGGTACCATGGCTTCTCCTCCTATAGTATGCTGAAAAATTAGTTTCAGTGCTATGCTGACTTCTCATTCCCTTCTTGTTGCCTTTTTTATGTTTTACATCATGAAACAATAAGAATTATTTCAAAGGATCATTCAAATAAGGTACAGAACAAGTATATGACAGATCTTATGTGCCATGGCAAAGGCATGGCAAATGTTATAAAAAAGCCTCTGATTTCTCAGTACAGTAACAGCCTCTTTCTCATTAGTCATCTGCTAGCATATCTTTTTTTATTGTTTTGAATTCTCCATGTCTTCCACAGTTTCTTTTATTTTCACCTCTGAGGTTTCCACTTTAGATAGACCAACTGATAAAAGAAATTCCAAATTGGGTTTCACTTTCCATTCATGCTTTTTTTTTTTCCTTAAGGTTAACAAGAAAGTTTTAATTTATCATTAAACAACCTGCTCAGAATGTATATGTCCAAAGTTTTGCTTAGTAACTGTGAAAACAGAGATCACTATGGCAAGGTCCAAAGCCTTTTCCAGTTTTTTTTCTGTTCTCTTTCAGATGCATAACCGCACAAAAATTGCCCAGGATTTTCAAGACATTTTCTGTTTCTGAAGATATCAAAATCTTCTTGTGTTCCTTTTTTTTTTCCCCTCAAAAATGCATTTTGGAAAAGTGTCTGGATGTAAATAAATTGGTCACTGAGATAAGGAGTAAGTAAACATCTTCTCTTAAATAACTCAATTAGAAAGATTTTTATCATACCAGTGCTCTGCACTCTTCTAGAACTGAATTTTAATTTCTATACACTTGTGAAGAACACTATGAACAAATAATTCAGCAATGCGCCTGCACTTAACATACTTTTGAAATGGGCTCAAGAGAAGAGCTACTCATGTTCTTGGGCCCCTCAGATACAACAAGAAAGAAAAAGAAAACTCAGTTCAATCTCTGAAGCAAACAAAACCCATAGAGAAAATTAAATATGTGGTCCTCTTCTTGTCTTCTTCCCAGGAAACCATGACAGATGAGACCCAGGAAGGTAGAAAAGATTTTTCTCAGTGCTTCAGAATTATTTGTTCTTCTGCTTGCGGAGATAAAACAGACAATACAACGATGAGTCCTAGTCAGATCTGCACTTAGGCATGGAAATTACTTCTCTCCAGTGACTGTACAAAGAGCCAGGGTTTGGCAGTAGCAGTCTGAATCACTGAAGATTTTGGATGCAATAGTAGTCAGAAAGCCTAAATCAGGCACCCCAGGTAGTCAGCAGAAGTCTAAAAATGGGAAAAATAGGGGAGACAGAGCACCATAAATTTAGAGGGCAGATATTTTTCTATTCTAAGCCTTCAAATCTGCCTTAAATCTACGCTATGATTGTAGCACATTGGCTCCTTCTGCTGAGGGTAATAAGGTACCTTCTGAAATCTCTTGCTAATTTACACAACATCTGAATGCAGGATGGTATTATGGCACCTCTCCGCTGTTTTAGCATTTCATTTGCCGGCAGCAAATGCTCTTATCTACTCTCATGCTGTCAAAAATGTGTGCATCTTTTGTGTCCACAGAAGTTGTGTGATGAGAGTAGGTTCCTCCCTAGAATCCATCCCTTACCCCGCAGGTGTTTGAGCTTTCCAGCCTGCTGGTAGCAGGCAGACATATATTATTGGTAGTGCCAGCAACAGTTCTCTTGTCTTAGCTCAATGTGGAAACAATTGCTCAGGGGTCCTGTAAATAATAGTTCTTTGGAATCATCTGGAAAAAAAAAAAAAAGAAGCCCTTTGGTACACCATAAGCTGGCAGTAATTTTCACATTACTCCAGACAGTATCCCATTCATTGCTTGACAGATCTGTTTTTAATTCCAATTTCTCCTTCTCCTTTCGCTCTCCTGTTGCAGGTAGACAATAGAATTTAACTGTTTGTGTCCATCACCCATGGCTTTATTTGCTGCCAAACTGTTTACTGTTTCAGGAGGATATCTAGCAAAAAGCACAGACTACTACTGAGGCTGTCTGTCCTAGAGTGAGCACACAAATTTGGGAAAAAAAAAAAAAAAAAAAAGCCAAGAAGACCAGACAGTAGCCCTTGTGAAGCCCACTGTACATGCAGGAAAATGATCTTTAAAAATACGTCTGCCTGATGTACTCTTCAGTGACCCCCCTGTATGATCCTCCTGATCAGATCAGTGACACAGTATCACAAATAATGAGAGTGGACAGAAAGCAACACAGTTCTGAGAAAAACTGCACTCCAGCCTAGTGCATTTAAAAAATGTTCCCAGAGTGATTTTAAGTAATGCAAATTATGCCAGAGAACAGAAAGTGCTCATACCTTAATCTGCAGTTCTGTGAGCTGCACAGAATCTGTTGCCTGAAACCTGCCTAGCAAGCCCTTGATCCACTTGCACATGTATCAAGATGCTGGCTTTGTGGAGGCAGAGAGGCAGACATAAAACACAAACAAGTTTTGAGAGAGGCACTATTAGTGCTACAATCCCTCTGTGGTACAAAAGCAGTTTCTCTGAGGACTGATGGCTGGTCTGTATGCAGGGAAGCTGCTGGCAAATCAAAGGCAGTGTTAGATGTCTGTCAATTAGAATAAACCCCTCTTTCCAGCTGCCATAAGATCAATGTATTCCCGTTACTCTTGCCTTGACTACCACGATGGAATAAACTTCCAGGAGAAACAGTGACCAAGTGTTACATGGAGGTAGCTGTTGTGTCTGGCTGAATTGTTCTCTCTAGATACAAAGGCAAGTCATAGGTTCCTGAGCTTTTTTTTCCTGCTTACCACAGCAACTGAGATACAGGTGTTCTTCTCAGAAAAATTCCTGCCTGGGATATCTGCAGTGTGCAGTAGTGTCTGTGCAGAAAC
The DNA here is from genome assembly GCA_034509425.1 of Eopsaltria australis. Classification (NCBI taxonomy): domain Eukaryota; kingdom Metazoa; phylum Chordata; class Aves; order Passeriformes; family Petroicidae; genus Eopsaltria; species Eopsaltria australis. The sequence goes on along the minus strand of JAVTVJ010000052.1, from coordinate 4,110,297 downwards.
AGATGATCCTTGTGCTTGTGTCAGCAGACCTGCGTGGCTGGGCAAAATTAGTTTTCAGAGCCACAATTCTGAGGTGCCATCTGCAAAGCACAAGAATGCATCATACCATGAGAGTACAAAATATATGCATCTTCATCCAAGATGCTGGCCTATCTCCCCCTGCCATATGCTCCAACTGCTAAGCTAAGTTGCCATTCCTGAGTATGTGCCAAACAGGGAAAACGGCATAACCCCTTGAGTTATATCCAGTAGTGCAGGGCTACTGGGTCTTCAACTGATCATGATTCAGCAGCTGAAAATTCAAATGAAGGTGTAATATTCAAGGCTGATTGTGAAAAGTGAATTAAAAGGTAGGAACAAGAAAGGAGTAACCCAAGACACACTTAATTTTCCTTAATTTTTTTAATGTTAGACTTCTGTGTCCCACACAGGGGGAAGGAATTCATAAAGGAATTAAGAAAGAGCATAAAACAATACTAATTAAGAGATAAGCAACTGAAAGGTTGTTGAGTATGAATATGATCCAATTCACTGTTGATTCCTTACTGAAAAACTCAGAATTTAGAAATGAGGTTGATAGCAACTAACAGGAATTCAGATAATTGTTACAGAATTCGCTAAAGAAATAGATGTCCCATGAATTTTTAAGCCAATATAAATGATGTAATAGAGAATCACAGCCCTATTTGCACACTCCACTACCTTTCAAACTTTTCACTCTATTCAGAGTGATTCAGTCTGAATTCTGTGTTTTCAAACTGGAAATAATAAAAGTAAGCCAAGAGTACATACTCCAAAGACTACTGGGGAATTAATGTTGATTCTCAATCACATTTTATCTAAATTCAGTAGTGTGGGGTTACACTTTCACTGGAATGAAGGTTTAACAAGCACAAGAAAGAACCTTGGAGCAATAATTAGATAATTACAGAAATACCATCCCTTTAAGTACCACTGAACTGCTCCCGGAGGGGATTCACAGGAAGACCTTGGTACAAAATGAGTGGAAATACAGCACCAGTGCTGAGAGATCTTGGCCCCAGTGCTACAAACACTGATATAAATTACCTCACACAACAGAAGTCCAGGCTGTGCTGTTGTATACCTGTGTTCACATAGGAAGTACACACAGGAAATGCTTATTATTCTTTGTTGGAAAATTCCTGCACTGGTTGCTGTTCTTATGAATGCCTCATTTGCAAAGGAAAAAAAAGTTGCCCTGCTTCACTGGGAAAGTGGGCAGCAGGTTTCAGCAAGGGCAGGAATTCGGGTGGTTAGGGCCACTGGATGACAGGAATATCAGCTCCACTGAGCCCCCTTCCTCTTCACAGCAGGTACAAAGAGAGCTGTGGGGTTCTGGGGAGGACAAAGCAGAGAAGGGATGAATTCAGAAACACTTTGAATCTTCCAGTGCCTTCCTCTGCCTTTGGCTACAGCCATTGCCACAGAGCAGCTGCTGACCACCAGCAGCAGTGAGCAGACTTCCAACCAGTCCGATTTATTTGCCCAGTGTCCAACACATGACTATTCCACAGGATCCTGAGTAGGATAGTAGCTCATCCCTTGTACATCTGTGATATCCAAATATAAAAGAAAACATTTATTAAGCAGTACAGCTTCTGTAATTGTTTAGTTTTGATGAAATCTTTAGGAAGAATGCAAAGACCCAAGCAGGGAAAATCAGAGGCATGCTTTTCAACATAACTAAACCCACAAATTATATCACATGTTGCCAGCAGAAGTCAGTTTTAGTCTAGTAATTGGCTTTGTAGTTCTTCTGTTTTTAATATGTCTTTGACATCTAACACACTGTACATGTAAGATTTTTTGAACATAATCAAAAAATGTATTTCATTTAAACTGGGGCAAGCATTTAATTTTCTCTCAAAGGTCATAAGACCAATTGGTTTTGCCATCCTTACTTCAGTGCATCTTCAATGTCTATGTACAGGCCTGCATAATTCCCCGAGTGACACATGTTCCTGGTGCCAGGTGTCAGGACTTACAGCAGCAAAACAAGGTGTTGTAATGTGTATATCATTCTCACAGTGACTATTTGTGAAACAGGGGAAATAGAGGTAAAAGCTCTGACAGACAAAAAATGATCAATGAAGAGAAAAGCAAGCATACAGGAATCAGTTGTACGTGTACAATAGAAGGATGTTACTTGAATCTGGGACAGGTTTTATACAGATAAATCTACTACTCTTAGTCTTCTTTAGTTTAATTAAGGTAATTAATTAAGGCTCTAGTTACTATGCAGAAAGTGCTATCATTTTATCTGCAAAGAGTGCAGGAGTAGACATCTCCCCCTACTTCTTAAGAAAAAAGTGTTGGGTTTTGCATGAGTTTAGTGATCATGCATGCTGTAATTCCTATGAGTCCAGAGAAATATTTGTACAGAGCTGCCTTCTTCAACTCTGAACGTGTAGGGCTGCCTGGCACTCCATTCTGGACTGGCATGCCTGGAGGCAATCAGACCTTTAGCAGCATCTCCTTTAGTGATGGAAAGTCAGGTTTTAGAAGGAGGCCATGACTTGGTGCAGCACTCAAGCACCTTCTTGGATCTAAGCACGTGTGTGCACTCCCGTGCTTTTTCAGCAGCTGCTTGAGGCCAAGCCTACATTACAGCATGTGCTTAAATTACATGGAAGCCTGTTGGACTCCAGCACATATTTCAGGTCTTCGTGAAATAGGATCCACGGTGATTATGAACCCAGAAAATATCCTGAATATAAACAGATTCTGACAATTATATTTTACTTGGACAAAATTTTCTTGGGCACAGAACTGTGGCAAGTGGATTTGAACATAAACATATCCAAGATGCTTCTTTGTCTTGAATTTTCTGAGGACATGTACCCTGCATCTACACAATTTTCCCTTGAAATAAACTTTTCTAATGAGCGGTAAAAAGATGCTAGCCTTCAAAATTAAGGCATGAGTCCGCTGCACCCAGAGATGTTCCTCTGAAAAGTCTCTAGAGGGGTTGATGCACTGCTGCAGAAAGTGGCACATTATGTGTGACTCATGGCTTTTACAGTAGAGCCCTGCCCTCAGGCTCCCCACCACCACAGGCACAGCATTTGAAGTAATTTAAGAGATCTGTAAAGAAGAAATCCAGCTAAAGACTGGATTCCCTTCCAGCACATTCAGATGGGCCAAGGGTTGACTGCATTTGGCTTTGTTGCACTATGGAATTTCCTGGGAGGAAATCACTTCTCATGAGCAGCTCAGCCAGAAGGCTTGTTCTCCAGACTGCTACTAAGATGCCTTAAAAAACCTCACCATTTTACTCTCTTTTTGCTTATTTCTAAAACAGCCTAGCTTAAGTACCTTACAAATATCTACCTGAGCATGTTCATGTTACTGTAAAAACTGTTTAAACAGATAAATGGCTTTCCTCAGAAATATATATATAAAGCAAACTGATATAAAACCAAATGATCCTATTTTATGTAAGTATATCATACATGCATGAGCACTTCCAAAAACACATTTGCACAGAACAGGCTGTAATAGATTGACTGGTCTGTCTTCAAGCTGTCATCCTCAGTATTCACACAGGACCCATAGCTAGGAAGAACTGTTCTTGCAAAGACACTGTTGAAAATGCCTACTTGACTAGACAAAAATGACAGTATATGTACTTAGAGTTTTTCCTCTTCTCATCTTTGTGATTTCAAATCTGATTTAAGAGATGGGTAAATGCTGAAGGGTCAGTCCTGCACCAGACAGACAGCAGAAAGGTTCAGAATGGTTTTGGTTTTGACATAGAGATTGTTTAAAAACGTGTCCCTCCCCAGGCATTTTTCACACACACACACACACACACACACAAACACATTGCTTTCCACAAAATGGTACATCTGCAGGACTCCATTCAGATGTGCAAGAGGTCAATTTTGTGCAATTTATTCAGGGCCATTACATGCAGTAATGAAGCATCTTCCTTCTCTCCCATACCCACTCTTACCAGTAAGATTAGAAAATGAGTATTTCCTATGGAAGGAATATTGATGATGGTGCACATCACTGTGGTTGCCACACTGTCATATCCTGTAAGTGAGGGAAAAGGTTACTTTAAAATGTTTTCTTATTTTTCATTTCTCTAGGACTTTCAGCAGTCATAAGAAATAAATGCAGTGTGATACATTATTTTGACCCATGAAGTAAATTAATCGTAACATATTGGTGATTTGGAGATTAATTCACATTTTGTCATGTGAAAAAAATATGCTGTGGCAGTGATACAAAAAAATCTCCCCCCAAAGTCATTCAAATCTTAGATATGCAACATTTTACCCAGGGTTATTTTTGGTAAATCTTCATAGTTCCTGGCTCAATTTCTGTATTTCAAAATTGTCTCTCTTCTCAAACACACAAGCATCCCAGTTTCCCCTGGCATCTCCTAAATAACTGCTACATATCTTTTCCTTCACCCCTCCTCCCCCTTGCCTTTCTTCTGGGTTCTCTTGTCTTTTTTTTTTCCTTCCCTCTCTTGTTCTCCTGCCTCCAGGACCTCATAGTTACTACTTCATGCCCAATCGCTCCTATTCAGTCCTGTCTCCTTTTCTCTCTCTCCACTGGTAAGGAAAACTTACCAGAATGTGTATTCTCCAAGCACTCTTTTCATTTGAATGTGAAGAAGAGTCATTTGAGACTCTCTCCTAGCAAAGAATTGGTCATTTGTCAGTTAAATAAGTTTCTTGTCCTTATTTACTTCTGAATAACTTGAGATTTTATTGTTTAATGTTTTGGTTGTAAAAGTAAGCATTTTGCAGGAAACCACAAGCAAAATGGTATTTTTCTGTTCAACACAAGCCGCAACCAAATCTTTGAGTGTTCAACCCCCCCAGCTATGCTTTTGACCACAAATTGCTACCTAGTAACCAGCATATCAGAGGAAGCAGAAAGTGGTGTTTCCCCAAATGGGCAGAAAGGCTGCCCCGCAACTCTGCACTGCTTAACTTTCAGCCACACTTTCCCCAGTGCTGCACACCAATTCCCTCCCACCCTGCATCCATGCATATTCAATGGACCATATGCTTGATCTCAAATATCTCCGGGCATTATGGATCCTATTCATCAAGAAGTGGCTTCTACACTTGTGAGCAAAGGAAAAAAAACAAAACAAACCTTTTCAAAAAGCATTCAAGAGTTTTCTGAGAAAGAAATCCTAGTACACAGTGACCTGTATGTACCAGGCTGTGGTCCACTTTAAACTAAACCCACATATTTCTGCTGAACACACACACACGGGCCTTAAGAAATTCTCATTATTTTGCCGTAAAAGGAGGCCTGTATAGAGATCTCATGAGAGGTTTAAGCAGAAGCTTATTGACAAACGCAAACCTAGTGATTCCTTGGAATCCTAAGTGGTTTGTGGGGTGACAAGGCAGTCCCATCACCAATCCCTGGTACATGACAAAAGCAGAGGCAGCTCCAAAGCTGCCACACCAACTGCCTCGGGATCTGCCACACAGCCAGATGCCGTGTTGGGAATTTTTCCCTGACACCATAGCATATGGGCTTTGCATTGCCATTTGAAGAGCATGAGACCGACAGAAACAATCTGGAGGGGGTGGGAAATGGATGACATGTCAGCCTGGTGCTTGTGTTTGGTCTTTGGTTATTAGGTGATGCTTAAATACCTTTTTGGCCTTCAGGCAAAGGAAAATATTGACCCAAAGGAAGCCCTGATGTAACTGTATTAGTTGCAGTGCAGTTAGTGTGGGGATTAATTTGTTTGTTTGCTTTAGCTTATTTTGTTTGATTTTATTTTTTATTAATTAAAATATTTTTTACCTCTACATGTTGTCAGAGAAATGCAGGAGCAATTTGGGATTATATTGAAACAAAAATTAGGCTACTGTGTAATCACACTTGTTTCTCAGAGCTGTGGTACTCCATTTGCTGTCTTGTCAGTTCTGGGTGAACCAGTTTCTACAGCCCAGTCATCTGCTGCAACCAGTCCCAGCAAGAGCTAAGAGGATTCCAAGTGTGAGTGACTTGCAGGTTCATGGAGTTGTCAGATCCATCCCTTCCTTTTCCATCAAGGGTTGTCTGACATTGCACCTCTGCTTTGCTTTTTCTAGAGCATGAAGAAAGAACTGTACAAGCACTATGCAAAAAACCAGTGGAGCTGGAATTGCCAGTGGGAGAAGGTGAAGAGTCAGGAGGTCCAGAGGAGGAAAGGACCATGTGCCATGGAACCATATATCAAAAGAAAAACATTAGAGTGGAGGAACATATGCACTACAGGAAGGGGATGGAGAAGATCAGGAATGTAAACAGCACTGAAGAATATTTGAGAAAAGGATATAAATTTTCCTGAGTAAGGAGTAGTGATGGGGTACAACACAGCTGAAGGGAATCCCATATGAACCACATATGGGAGTTTCAGTGTGCCATGTTGGTTTTCTGTTATCCTCTCCAAGAGAGCTTGGTCTGACGGTTGTAAAAGTAGCTCAGGTAGTATTAGACTACACAACTCCAGAGATGACAATTTCCTCCTCCCATTTTCCTCAACAACCCTTCACCTATAGGTGGGCACACCTGCCTTCTGCCCCCACCCAGCCTCAGCAAGTGTGTTGACACACGAACCTCCTGTGAGCCCCGCACAGGCAGGGAATACTCTGCTCCAGATGCTCTGAAAACTCTGGAGCTTGCAGAATCATGATCACCATGCAGGTATTGCCCCAGCTCACTTGCACAGCAAGGGAGGATTCTCCCATCCATCCATTTCTGACTGAACCAGCACCATGTGAAAGGAAGGATGGAAGATCATGTTTCTGCATCAAATGTTCCAATATCATTTGCACAAAATGTATCTTTCTTTTAATGCAGTGCATTCCCCTGAAGACAGTCACAAAAATGGTGCTTTGTCCTGTCTTGATGGTCCCATGTACTATTTGCATTTCATATTTGGGTTTTTCCACTATAAGCAAGATTTCCTTCAGTGGTATTCGTGAGCTGGAAAAAAGAAATGTGGAGCCAAAAAAAATATTTGTGAAGAGAAGGAACTTCATTTTTCACCTGCACTGCTTGAACTGCAACATCTGTACTTACGAATCCTGAATAAGTGCTTGACCTTTTCATTGTTTCTTCATTTATTGTTCTCTCAGTTCTGCTTCCCACTCTCTGTGTTACTGCATGTATTTAGGTAGTTGCTCTTCAGCCTGTTTCTTCTTGCTTTGTTGAATTCTGACTCTGCAATCAGATGCTTGTGCAAAAGCTCTTACTGCCAGCAGGATGCTGACACAGATTTGGGTGTATCTATGTTCTGTGTCTTTGGTAGGGTGCTTGACTTTACTTTAAAAAAGAAAAAGCCTTAGGATAATAATACATTTTAATTAAACCGTGCACAACTCCCTTGGCAAGAACAGGGAAAATCATACTCTATCTCCACAGCAGTGCTGCATAAGCCCAGAGAGCATCTTTTCATACCTATGTCTCTAACGGCAAGCATCGTGAGACAAATACAATACCATTTAAAAACTGCACTTATACTTTCACCCTGTGAGTGGCTCCTTGTTATGGGGCTTTCAATGGATTAGTTTCATCTTTAAAAAGGAGATAGAAAGATAACTCCTTGAGCACACTGTGAGGTGTGTGAGCTTGTTGTGATAAGGACCTAGTATTAGTTGATTGGCATCAAAGATCATGGATGTATTTATAGCACACCAAGCATGATGACAACATGGATGGAGGTTGTCAAAGGAAGTCAGTTCCCAGAGAAAGCTAAATATTTAAGGCCCACATTTTCAGATATATTTGAGCTGAGAGCCTGCCTGTGGGCTTAGATCAGATCTAGCATAGCTCGAGGCAGAGCCTTTCAGGGTTGTCTTGCATGAACTGCAAGCACTTTTCCTACCAAGTGACAGAGATGTGGTAACAGGGAGGACTCATAATTCATTGGTAATCTGGATCACCTTCATTCCCTCCTCTTTTGCTTCCAGACGAAGTTGTTGCCATCCAGTTCAGCAGTTCAGCCCTAATCCATCCAATACACACAGAAGTTGCTTTCTTGGCTCCTTCTGGGCACCTGCCTACAGGGGCATTGCAGAAGAAAACTTACAAGAAAACTTAAAAGAAAAAAAAATATCTGAGAAGGGTTTTATTCATTCTATAATTTTCTGAGAAGTGTGGAGGAGATAGTAATTTTTCAGTTCTAAAAGATGCTTTTTACCTTTATACCCAGGCATTGTATTATAACATTTGCTTGTGGGAAAATCTTTATTCAAAAATTCCAGAGAGAAAGAACAAATACAAGTCCCTTGCCTAAAACAAGGCATCCTTATGAAGGCATCCTTATGATTTTTAGCATTTTAACTTAGTGCTTTATGACACTTCGTAAGCAAGGTAATATATGAAGCTGCCATTCCAATCTGTACTTCTTACACTATTAGGAATGGGAAAAATAATTCCAGCTGACTGATCAGAAACCAGAAGGACTAAGTTTACAAAGACCTAATGAAATCCATTTTGCAAGGTAACTCTAACTCTTTGTTAGGACAGCTCCACTGATTGCATTCGACTTAACCAGAGGAGTTAACATATTCCACTAAATTTGAAGTCATTAGATTACCAGGTAAAAATATATATTTTCTTAATATTTGCTGAAGCCTTTTAAAATTTTCTTTTGCTTTAATAATTTTGTTCTGTTTTGTTTCCAGACACTTACAAACTAAAACAGGAGGTTTGTATTTGGCAGCCTAGGTCCTCGCTGTTCCTCGCCTCAGCTTTGCAGTGAGGTTTTGTCCAACCAGTAGCCAATGAAGTCTGTGTGCTGAGCAAGTCATGCTGAAGGAGAAGCAGCTGCTCACTGACACCGCACTCTACAGCACACAAATCTTGCACTTTTGCAGAAAGAGAACAAATACTTGCAGAAAATACACATGGAGTTTGATGCTCAAGGGGTATAAGATTAGGTCCAGTGTATTGACTAGGGAAATAGCCTGCAGGCCTTAGGCCAGCGAGGCTGTGTGCCAGTGACTTCATTAGGGCTTTTGCCTATGAAAGGACTGCCTGTTTGGATCCTGGAAACTTGCATCAATACGTCATTTTGTGTGACTAAAGTAAGCAGAATGTGTCCAAAGCACTGGCCAGTTATGGACCTCAATCTGCCTCCATTTGCAGGCAGTGACACTCTTAGGAAAACAGGTTTTGATATGATCAGAGGCTCTTTTCAATAGGACTTTCATCACTGACTTTAACTGACAGTGGCTCATGCGAAAGGTCCCCATTCTCTCTTACATATTCCCACAACAGACACCAGTAGCTGATCTCCTGCACAGACTTGCAACCCAGAAACCCAAAAACCTTAGCAAATTTCTTTGCATCCTCTTGATAAACTTTCCCACTCTCCATGCTCACCTCAGGCAGTGGGACAACCATGATGCCAATAACTCCCAGAGCTCTTCTGCTGGGAGGAGAAAAAGGAAGCAACAGGGTGTTGTAGCAGATGCAAAAGCTCTGCACTTCTGGCAGTATAAAACTACATACTTACATTGCAAAATCTTACAAGATGCAGCTCCAGCAGTTCAAGGGTGAAAGACAGGGAGAATCCAGCAAACAACCTCCCTCTTGAGCTTCAGTTCTATCTGATACTATCAGGATAGTAGAAGTGGTGATAGACTAGTTTGGTGCACTTAGTAAAACTGTTTTAGGAATTAAAAGGTTTTGTCAAAGAGCATCAGTGAGAGGAAGCAAAAAGGGGCGATACCCTAACCCCCTGAACTAGCATTGCACACTGGTACCTACAGCATCCTCACTGATGTAGAACAAAACCAGGAAATGTAAGAATGCTGAATTCTTTGCTGTATGCTAAAAAATAATTCTTTCACGGGTGTATGGCAAATTATCATCCCTCTGTTTTTGTTTTTCAGAAACTCCACTTTTTTCTTTCCAATTTGCTTACTTTCTGAAGTTCACTGAAAAGATGCACTTTAGTTGCCTTGAAGTAACAGCATAAAAGTCTTTATTAAAGGACAGATTGAACGTGATTATGCTACTAACGAAAGTAGTAGAATTACTTCGGGAAACTTCAGCTCACAGCACAGTAGGTCTAATGATTTCTGAAAATTCATCAAGCATTTGTGTCATTATAAACATGCTGTAAGTGCCACACACATACAGTTATTACTCTGCTGAATCAATGTTGATTTGATCAGCTTACCTTTGACATCAGCATTTCATAAATTTCTTAGTAATTTCCTCATGATGACCTCACTAAACATGCTCTAAAGCAGCACTAAGCTATTAGAATACTTCCCATTCTTTCCACTGTGCAGCTCTGGCCCTAAAATCTTACTCTTTTTTCCTAGTCTCCCCTCTACTCCCCATTCCTTTTCTCTCTGACCCTGTGTGCTAAAATTCTGATTTAGCTGCAGTTACCAGCTTCCCTCTTAAAATAGATATTGTTGTAGTGAAGGGAAAGGACAAACATACCCCACAAAATCTATTTTTAGCAGATGGTCCCAATTGTACAAACTTTAGCGGGGGTTATTTCTCTCTCCCCCTCTTTTTTTTTTTTCCCCGACCCCATGCCCACCCCCCCGCCCCCCCAGTTCCTGGGTTGCGCTCCCTTCAATCTTGTCAGCTGTAAAATGGGTCTCTTTTTAACCTATAATGGATCAGTGAGATTAAAGGTGAAGTCATGAATTAGTAGCAGTGACAGCCCAGCACGATGGCCCCGGCAGCAGGGGGTCTCTCTTTGTGCTCGTCCACTCTGACCCCCCGTGCCACTCTCCGCCTGTGGGAACCGGACAAGAAGAATGTCGGGGTGGGGCCGGGGGCCGCCAGCCCCAGCCCCAGCCCGGCCAGCGCCCCCCAACACATTCTTTCCCTGGAAATATTCTGACATCACCCCGTCATACCTCCTTGCCGGCTCCTTCGTTAACTCCTTTATGCCTTGCCGACGGCAGACAATGGGTCCTGCTGCAGGGTGGAGGAGGAGGAGGGGAGGGACACATCTTTCCCAGGACAACTTTTTCATAAGCTGTGGACCTAAGGCAAGCGTGCGTTTTAAGACTGGGAGGTGGGTGAATTTTCTAGGAGTTGGGCTGAGTGGTTTGAGATGCCGCTCTCCATGATAAAAAAAACCAAAGTGAAATATGTCAGTAATGCAGAAAGATTTATTTGGAGTTTTAAACCTGAATTTCTAGAACGAAACCATCCCTACCATAAACACAGCTTATTCAGTGGCTTCATTGTGCCTTAGGAAGTACCTTTTTCATTAGATCCTTTGCAAAAGTATGATGCATTTCCAGTCTTCACCATGAAAATCTGTGGTAGGGCAATATTGGAGACTAACACAAATAACAGGAGCTTCCTCTTGAGAATTCCTCTTCTGGGAATTCTGAGAGCAGAGGGACAGCAACAGAGCTACACCTTTCTGCAAATGTGAGACAGACTGGTCTTCCTGTTCACATCCTCTGGGATATGTTATGTCCTTACTGAAATGTAGATTTAGTGTTGTCTTCAGCCTATCTTCTAGGATAAGTAGCTAGACTTTTCATAGTCCTTCCCAATGAATGCACTAATTAATTATGACATGATTCGTTATCCTGACTGATTTCCCCTCTTAGTGAAGAAAGTTGAAATTTCCGAACGTACTTTTCCAGCACTTTTAAAGCTCTTCAATTGCAGCAGCACCAGAGCTATCTCATCTCATATCACTTCTCTGAGGGACATAACATGGCTGCAGGACCCATCTAGAAAGGGCAGTTCCAGAAAACTTACAAAGGATCTTCCCAACACCATAAGAGGATCATTAAAAGCCATTTCAATGAGTGAGCAATTTCAATTTCATTCTTGTGATATTATAAACTCTGGTAAGAATTCTCTTTCTCTATGCCTTGAAGTTCTCCTCAGGTCTCTCCTAGACATACCCCAACAGAGTCAGGTGGTATTTAGGCCTCTGAAACAGCATAAAGGCATTTTAGGTTGTCTAAATTCATAATTGTAATTCCTGCTTGGAAGCTGTCTAGCCCCAGGGAAACATTAGTGTTTGCAGGATTTTCCCATTTTGCTTTAAAAGATGGTAAACCATTTGTTTTTCTGTTCCAAGTGGAGTGGTCTGGAAAACAACTCCACCTCTAACGTACTTTGCAGATACTCCTGGGATTCACATGAGGAAATTCTTGATCCAGTCTTGGAGAAGAGGGTAAGGGAAGAAAAGTATGCATTACAGCCAGATCTCTTTTCTTATAGGGACTCATTTTGCCTTTTCTGTGTCTAATTAGACAAAAAACCTGTTAAAGATGCAGGGATATTTCCTGTAAAACTAGCCCAAATAAATGAATGAGTGGCCCAGGGAATGGACATGGCAGACACCATGAACCTTTTCATCTCTTGAGCAATGTGTACTCACACAACCTGTGTCTGACTGGAAAGCTGACCCCAGCTTGACATCGTCCTGTTTAGACCCAGCCCACAGCACAGGACTGTGCAGGATGTCCTTGCCAAGGGAAAGGAACAGTTTTGAGGGCTTCGGGAGCAGCAGTCCTGTCTCCAACCCTGAGCAGCAGCGGGCACTGGCTGGGAGCAGTCAGTGGAGTGTGCAGATGGCACAGTCTCAAACAGGTTTCTGGCTGGATGAGCTGACAGCATTTCCACATCAGTTCATGTCAGCTGTGTAGTATCCAGTTACACTTTCTGCAGGTCTGCTGGACCTATTTCCCAGAACAGGCTCATCCCTGCCTGGCATCTACAAGGCTGCAATCCATAACGCTACATTTTGAGGACAAAGAGGAGAGCACATTGGAGTTGCACCTAACTGGCGAGGGAAGGCTGCAGGATGCACATTGCAGAGTGTCGCTTGGCAACAGCCACACAGAGGCCTGGACCAAGTGGGACACACAAACTACCCATTACATCCCCTTCCAGATAATGCCCTCCAAGCTCAGGGAAGAAGAGTTCAGATTGCATCCAGCAAAGGTCTTAGCAAGCTGAGCAAGTTGCCTACCTTATGTGCCAGACCAAGATCCCTGTAATTTTAGCATCAGTCTGTCTAGTAACCACGATGCTCTTCTATTTCCTTAGGAAATTGTGGATTTAGGTGTAATCTTTTCTCTGAGAGAAATCAAACTCCTTTCTCACTGAAGGGTACCCAATCTCTATATAGCTGCATGTGCTCAGAAGGAAAGATGGGGGCAAGACTGATTTTACCTCTCAGATCTTTCTTTGAAACATAAGAAAATCCTGAGTGTCTGCACTCAGTCCTTAAGGCTACAGGGTCATGTTCCTTCTCTTTGGCATGCCACTGAAAGCAAATGACTGGATGTTCTGTGGCAATGCTCCAGCAAGCAAGCTCCTAGCCAGGCAGCAAGCACACCCTGGGAATAGGAGAAAACATCTTTCCACAAAGGGGTGGGACTAGAGCCTCCTAAACCCCAGGCAAATGCACTGGACAGTAAGTGTCTGCAAAGGATTATATAAAGCACTGGCCGTGTCCTACATTTAAAATTTTGTGTATTCATTTTTTTTTAGAAGAAGTGTTTTAGCCTCCCATGAGGAGGGGAGTGAGCAAAGGATTGTGCACAGGCAGGGCTGACTCCAGGGTAGTCAGGGGAAGGTGCCTTGAGGAGCACTTCACTCTGACCCTCCCTGTCTCCTTGCTGGTTATGGCAAGTAGTGTGGGCTGTTCAGGGGTCTCCCACACATTGTGTGGGGATGTAGAGCCAAGGCATATGGCTCAGGACCCCACTGTGAGGAGGAGTGGCAGATGGAAAGGACTTTCTTCCCTTAAAGACTTCAAAGAGCTTTCCTGGAATTTGTTCCTTGCCTCACCCAAACAGAGGGAGGAAGAAAAGCATTAAACTTATGGAGTGGTGGTGTTGCCATAAATCATGATTTCATGAGGCATAGTGTATTTCTTCTTAAAGTTTGGGCTTTTATATTCTCTCCAGGTTAAAGAAATAAGAAAATATGTGTCCTCAGGGTCTGAAAAGTAGCTCATAAACAGTCACCTTTCTAATATTAATATCAGATAACAAACAATAAGCCAATGTTGAAATGCACTTACAAGTACTGTTGTTTAAAAAGCATTGTAAAGAATTAAATCTGGTTTTGTTCATTTTGAGATTTTAGATACCATTTCAGGTTTTGTGGCTCATGACTAGTATCTGTTGAATAATGGAGCTTGAGCATCCTCTGACTTCACTACAGCCAGGAACATTTCATAAGTCTCCCCCTTTGGAGCTGGGGGAGATCCCTTTCAGGGCTGGGGAAGCCTGGAGCAGGAGAGGAAGTTTTCAGCCAGGAGCTATGGAGAGCGATTAGGAAGGAAATCACCTCCCAGTCATGGAGGCATCAGACACCAGTGTATTTTCCCTGAACAGTTGTTCCCTGTACCATCTGATCTCATATCCAGACCAAGAGTTCTGTTCATTCCTCCACAACCCAAACCCAGGACCCAAGCAGTCCTGGGAACAACTTGATTGTCCTTGGTGGCTCATTAGCAGCTGAACAGGAGACCCAGTGGGAAGCAATCCAGTCCCAAGCCACAGTAATCTTCAACTCCATTTCTATATGAATTTTCTGGGGGACTGCAACTCCCTGTTCCACAAGAGTGCATTGGTTGGGGCTAGCACAGAGATTTGGGTCCTTCTTGTGTCTCCTGCCTGCAGCCTCCTCGTGCAGCTCCACAGTGGGGATCCCCGCCTGTGCCAAAGCAGCTTTCTGCATCCCTGTTCTTCCCTCACTGGAGACTGTCTGTGAGCACACCAAAGACACTGCCTTGCTGCTTTGCTTGGGCCTGGGCAATTTATAACAAGTGGCGAGCGTTGGGGACACACGCTTTGGCTGAGCACTGCCTGCAAATAAGAACATACTCCTCGTGTCATCTGCTCTGCTCCTGGATGTGCAGCCCAGCAGCAGCTCCTGCTCCGAGATCCCTCCGGGGTTATTCCTGCTACCTGCCCTCTCCTGCAAGAGTGACGGTGAGCTGTGCTGCCTGCTGGGAGGCATCAGCCAGGGCCAGTGCTCTCCCGTGTCCCCTGCAGACTGTCACTCTCTCCTGTTGCACAAGGAGCTGTGCACACACACAGTTTATGTGCACACGCACGTGTTCCTGTGTGTGTGTGAGCAGAGTCTGGGACATTGCTGCTCTCTCTCTGTGTGAGTGGGTCAGGAGAGGGGGGCATTATTTAGTCCTTCCCCTACACACCGCCATGGGAGGGAGAGAGGTGCTATCTGTGCTGGACATGGGGCTAACATGGACTACACTAATCTCCATTTTTGCCATTTCCTGTTCCCTGGAAAAAGAGGGAAAGTAAAGTTAATCCTGAACCACTGTGGAGTGTATCTTGCCTTACAGCAAAGCCATGGTTTAATAGCAGCTTTTTACTGAGTCACTCAGGTAGTTTCTTACTGGAGGAATGATGGGATTAAAAGTAGATTAAAATGATCAGTGCTTCTCCAGTATTTCACTATCAGTCCAGTCCTTGATCTACAGGAAGAATCTAGCTCTGAAAAAAATATTTGCCAAAAATATAGAAATTTTAATTATTATGTCTCTGCCTGTTTCTCATAGTGCTCACTTAGAAAACAATACACTGAAACATTTCATTACCCCTTACTAGCTGCTGAGAAAATTCTGGAGTTACATTGAAACATCAAGCTTTCAGATGACTGCAACTTCTATCAAATACTTCTAAAGACAACCAAAAATGTCTCCATTAGAAATACAAAACCATTTTGTGACCAATACTATCCTAGAAAGGTTTATTATAGTTCTAAAGTCAATTCTAGCTTGGGTTTGTTTTTTTTTTTTTTTCAGATATCTACTAAACTGTATTGTGAGAAAAGTATAAAGAATTTTTTTCCATTAGATTTTTATTTTAATCACCTAAAAATCATTCTTATGGAAATGAGAAAGACAAAAAGATTCCCCAGGGACTGAGAAACTTCACTGATTTGCATCATTAACACTGAAAAGAACTTGCCTGAAAATGGCCCCTTCACGTTTTCTTTTATTTACATTTCCAGACAAATACAAAATTAATTTCAACAAGAAGGTTTCTTGTAGATTCATATCCCATTTTGATTAGTCTAGCCATTAAAACATGTATATAGCTTGCTGTGCTTTGATGGACTGATTTAGTCTTTGTTATACTGGAAATTTTTAAATTTTTTTTTTTTTTTTTTTAGTTTTTACTTCATTTATAAAGGGTTTGCAACATGGGGGCTCTAAGTGATCATTGCCTGTATTAACATTCATAATTAACACCAGTAATTATTAAGACGCTCTTGGAACAATTACCATTTGTGGCATGGAATGACAGAAAAGTGACATTCATTTAACAAATCTCTACAGTTTCCGTTGAACGAGTCTGTCCAAGCATAAGCAAAAATGAAAAAAAAACCCCAGAGCACACTAAATATATATTTAAATGCAGACAAATTTCTATGACAAAGTAGTTCTTTCAAGGCTCGAATCAAAATTTTAAACAGTTTACCTTCTTTGTGTCTTCTGAAGAGTTTTACGTAACAAACTTTCAGTGTCATCACTAATAGCAGTTCATGCCAAGGATTACTTTCTTAAAACTGCTACTCAAGCCCGGTGATTTGCAGTACACTTCTTATTACAGGATACATTATGCAGAAACCCTCTGCTATGTGATGGGACATGGCAACCCTGCTGTGAGAATGCCTATCAGCGCTTCTTTTAAGGCCCTTTCTCAATTGTCAGCAAAGTATTTTTTAAGGTTAAAAGGTGTAAAATTATTCTGAAATGCTTTTCTGACCTGTCGCCTATCACTGCAAAAAGCTGTAGCTCATTTTTTTTTCTAAAATTGTATTTTTAAAATGTGATAATATTATAGGAATAAAGCTAGTAAGAAAAATATAGTTTTCTATGCTTTTCATTACATTCCTGATAATTTTTTCAGTACTGATACACATTAAGATTGTGAGTCCCTTTTTATTTCTGATTTTCTTCATTATGACTCTTACTTTCCTGTGAGTCAGTTATGATGTGCAATTAATGAGAAAACAGCAATTTAAAAAAAATCTTTTAATTTATATTTTTGTGGATTTTCAAATGAATTCCTGAATCATATTCTCTAATGTAAAAGTCAAATGCAGCAGGGTCATGAAGCATAATCTCATTTTACTGGTATATAAAGCTCACAAGATCTGTCATTCTTCAAGTACTACCTGTACTTTGATTGAAACAACATTGAATATCAGCAGGAAAACTAGAAGAAGGCTTCTTTTCTTCTGACTGGTGGCTGGCTTTTATGGCTTTGCAAGCTGCTTAACTCTAGATTTCCCAGGCTACATGCACGATTCAAGGTCAATGATCCTATAGTTTTAAATCCTGTGCACAAGAGGTTACCATCTCCCATTGTCTGTAGCTTAAGATTTCCAATGGCAGCTAACTATTTATGTGCTGGTAAAATGCTGGAAGGTATCTGAAATCACTTTGCAGTGTGTTTCATGGACTGTTCTATAGCACAATCTTATCAGGCGATACTGGAGAGCTCAGCCCTGCTGCAAAGCAGCGTCAGACACGAAGGGCCTGATTTTCCCATCCGATATGTGATACATGCACACAACAATGTGAGCTGCAGCCGGAGCCAAGAAGAGAAGTACAAATAGGTGGTGCAGCTGAAAACAGATACTGTGTCGGGTTTATGCACTGAGTTTTGTGGCCTGTAGCAGAACACCAAGGTGATTTCACCCAAGAATTCTTATGGCATGGCTACAAGAAGTACCAAAAGCAGTAAGAAGGCATCGTCAGTGTTGCACTCAGGTATCAGTCCTTTCCAGCATGGACTCATCCACTTTTCATGACACCCACCTAAGCAGTCTGCGTCTCCAGAAAGGTTTTCTTCCTGTATCCTTCCATGCTGTTAGTGGTGAGGTGTGCAAGCTGAGCAACTACTGTGGACTGTGCTGGCATTACCAAAAGGCAGACTGCACATTCTGCTGCACATTGATTTTATCCCATCCTCTTTATTAATTGACTATATCTCATCAGCATAAAGTTCCCATCTTAGCCTGCTTGTTGGTATCTTGATAACCAAACAGAAGAAGGCTGCCATTCATACACACATAGATGACTGCATCTCATGTTTTTTGGACCACACAAGCATAAACTGCATGTTCCCCAGAAAGAAACACTGCAGAAGTCTGCTCTTTGAGAGGCATGGCCTGGCCCAGCATCCCTGAGGGCCCTTCAGCCCTGTGTCTGTGCAGGGTAAGAGCAGGGCTTATCTTCATCCAGGTCCTGGATGCAGGAGCAAGTGCAGGTCTCAGACATGAGAACAGAAAGTGAGATTCCACATCACAGCACAAAGAACAAGGCAGAGGAGCACACATGCTGTGCTCCAAGGATGATGACTATCTAGCCAGCAGTGCCTAGAGAGGCTTTCAACACCCAGCACATACAGCCATAAAACTCCTCCCATGGATGACTGTTTACTGCTATGCTAGATGGAGTGATTCTTTCAGACAACAAACCAGCAAATTTCTAAAACTATACTCAAGGATTTGAAATTCTGTATTTAGAAGTTGCTAACAAATACAAAGTGCAAATGAGATCATTGTTGTCTAGAACTAAACATAAAAATTTTAATACTGGACAGTTCCAGATGAGACTGTTACAGGTGCCACAGGATGATCTTTTAAGTTAGACCCTGAAAAATAAGGTCACTCTGATTCAAAATACATATGTGTATGCACAAAGTAAAATAAATAAATCTCTCAAACTGAACAGTTACTCTTCATTCCCTGTCAGTCTTCCTGCAACCAGGCTGAATGCACAACAGCCTTCTCTTACTCAGCTCCGTAAAACCCCACTTCTTCCACAGGGAGAAATTCAAGGATGTTGTGAAGTGTAACCCGCCTTTGACTCTCTCTAGACACTTTGTCCTTGGAGAAGGTAATTTACTGTTCATCCAGTGCATTTTCAGGAATGGCCAGAATCCCAGGCACAGTCCAGACATGAAGGTATGGAGTGGTCAACGTCATGCTAGCCAGTTCTTTGAGACCAGACTCAGACACTTTTAAAAATCACTTGAAACTTGCCAGATTCTCCTCACAGAGGTCTTGGGTGCAGTAAAAATCATCTGTTTTAACATTTAAAATTAATCTGTCTGGAATTAAAATTAGGGTTCTTTTTATCATATTGAAAGGAAATGTGTATATCCAGAGTCATCTCACCCTAAAGTAGATATCTACAGTTGGGATCTTATTCCTGGTTGAGGACAAACAATTCATAGACTTACAAAACTAAGATTTGGGAAATATTTACAAGAAGCTGCTGTTGTTTTTCTGAAGTTCCACATTCAATTTCTTCTGCATCCAAATTCCAACTCTGATCTCTGGATAAGGGAGGAATAATAGGCAAGATTATCGTCTTGATGTCATTTTAACATTATCTTTACACCTCTTTCTATGTAACCACTTCCATGACATTACCACAATGGAGATGATAGGGCAGAAGAAACCTAGAAGGCGCAATCTGCAGGGCAATGAGAATTTTGTTTTTATAATATTTCAGAAACACTAGCCAAATATCTGCCACAGGAGGTTTCCTATGCAAAATAGGAACCATCCTGAAAATTCTTCTTTTCTAAGCACCCACTGAAGGAGATGGTAGGGTTTTGCAGGAAGTCTGGATTACAGGTATCCGTGCAAAGTGATGCTCCACACTGTGGAATGACTAGGAGGACCTATGTTCACCCATTAAACCCAGAACATGGCTATGCCCATAATCCCAAGTAAACAGAAATCCTGCTGCTTATTGCAGGGTCACAGGTTACGGCATTTAATTATTAACAGTTAATTCTAAGGCTGTATTTTGGCCTCTAAGTCAGGACTGTGATCTGGACATGTAAGAGGTCAAAGCCCTGCAAACCAGCAGCTTGAGGGCAAGGCTGTCCTTCAAAGGTACAGCTGGAGACCATAATCCAGTTGTGCCAGCTTCCCTCATGGATGGCCATGAACACCAGGGAGCATGGCCTTCCTGTCCCAGTATCTGCCAGCAGTGCTGGGAAAGCTTACAGATTCAGCAGGATCCTTTGTTTGCACAGCTTCCACTGCTTGCTGTGCCCAGACTAACTGTGATATTGAGTACCTGAGCTCTTTCTTGCCCAGAGACAGACTGGCTACAGACCCAGGTAGCATTTTCCAGAGCAGGGATTTGGTAGGGAAGAAGTGTCTCTAAGAGTTAGCAGGGGCAGGCAGATGTGAAGAAAAGAAAGAAGGTCAGTCACATTCATCAGCAGTGTGTCCAAGACAGGTATATGCAACTACTGTTTTTTAATTTAGAGGTGCAAATAAAATAAATAAATATCCAAACAAGATAGGAAATTAACAAGACTATTTTAATGTCCAAACAATGAATGTCAAGAGATAAAAATTAGTGGAAATACTTCAATAATATCCAGACTTTTAAAATTATCTGATTTCATAATCTAAACCATCATATTTTTGCATAGTAAAAAACATTGATTTCAACTCAGTTTTTCGTACACACTTAGTATGAATATGTTGTTCTCACTTCTTGTACAAGACAGTACATTTTTCTGTGCACTGTGCAATATAAAATAAAGACACCACTTTTTTTCTGCCATTTCTTCCTTTTGTTCCACTGGGTTTCCATTTTCAGGATTTCCCAAACTTTTCAAAAGAACCCCATATTGCTGGAAATTTCTTTGCATACTGCACTAGTGAGAAATTAAAATAAAAATAAAGCAACGACTTTATTATCATTGTTCATAAAACCATGCACTAAAGCAGTGGGCAAAGGGAAATAAATATTTTAACCTGCTTTTAAAACTGCAGTGGTGTTACATATATATACATATGCATGCAAACCGTATAGATATACTTATAAAACACAAAGAAATCAGATGAGGTAATAGCACCCCCTTCTGAGAGTTAGGACCAAAGCTTATGTCCTCACTTTAAAGCAAATCAGGAGACTTTTTGTCATGGTGCTACAGCTTTTTGATATGCAGCTCCAACTTCATGTTTTGTCCTACTGTGCTGAACTAGAGACATGTACATATTATTTACTTGGCCTTTATCTGCTCCTCATTCTGTCACTGTAAGAATTCCTTGGTTACAAGACAGCAATTACAATTTGGAGCTAGGAAGTCCACAAAAACTTACTTTCTTCAGCTCGCCTGTTCAATTATTCCATGTATAAAATAACCCTTGAAGTGGCTATTTTGCAGTCAGAGGACAGGTGGAGGAAGGTGTGAAGGGCTGGCGTAACTCAGCAGGAATGTAATTTCTCTCTTCAGCAACTCAGTTTTCCTGGGGGTGGAGCTTCATCTCTTGAAATGGGCACAGCCTCCTATTCCCGGTCCCCTTCGCCTCCCCACTTTGAGGTTAGGGCAGGAAAGGACCAGGAGCCTGTCTCCCCCTTGTAGCAGCAAGGGCTTAAAAAATGGTATCTGCAACAACTTCTGGGATCATACCTAGAGCCACTCCAGTATCACAGGGGCTACAGCAATGCTCTTTATGAGCCTCCCTTACCATGTACCTATACCAGCAAATGTGGGCTTGGTTCCTTCCCTAGCCTGGCTAAAGGTTGGCTTACCAACCAAAGAAGGGTATTTTCCACACTTTAATGGAAAAACCAGGCCAAGATGACTTCCTGCCTCATCCATCCTTTTCCAACAGCAAATTTCTCTTCAAGCAATTTCATCTCAACGGGAATGAGAAGATTCTTTCCCCATTTGCCCAACACAACATGGGCCCCTTTACACACAATGGTACAGGCAGAGCTCTTGTAAGGCAGCAGAGAGGAGCCCTGTGAGCAGCTCTGTCCCAGCACATCAGGCTTTAGTGGCATCAGGACCCCTGAGCAGCCTGCAGCTCATCAGCCCAAAGACAAAATAAACCACACCAAATAACAGCAATCACACCACAAAACACTCAGAGAGAAACTGAGAAATACAGCCAGGGTTAAGAGTGAAAAAGAGACTGTAACAGTGCTCCTCAAATTCCCATTTCTCTTTGAGAACTGATTTGTGGCATTCCTCAGCATATCCTACTCTGGATAAACAGTAGTTTGCATAGACAGTACTGCAAAAACTTCTGTGGGGTTTACAAAAAGCAGCTAAGGGAATAGCAGAAGATAGTAGAAGCTTATTTACTCTTCTTGCTCTTTTTTTTTTTTTTTTTTGAGCTGCAAAAGAAAGAAATGTGTTTGATGAAAGGTGCTAGACTAAGGAAAATAGTGAAAGATGCGACTTAAAGTACAGAAATCCACATGACACTGAGCTATGTATAATTTACCATGACAAATCAGTGCTGTAGCAGAAAGAGAGTCACAGCATGTGAAGAAAAAATTAGCGCAAGCTGAAGATAAGATAGACATGATTTTCTACTTGCAGTGCTAGGGGAAAAAAAGTAAAAGTTAAGCCAAACAAACAGAAAAAGATTCAGTAATACTGAAAGGGAAAAAGGCTCTTCCAGGACATGTATAAAGGTAAGCACCACAGAAATTCATTATCAGAATACCGTATCATCATAAGGAAAATCTTACAGATGAAAAATTATTAAAGTCCAAAAAATTCATGTGGTAATGCTGAATCTGATGGAAGAGCCTCCAGCAGAGTTTTTGCATTCCAAAAACTGTAGCAAACAATATGCCAAGGTAACTATGAATAAAGTTCCTGAGACAAGAACTTAAAAAGTAATTACAGTACATACAAGTGGACATACCTGAAACCCAGATTACAATGGCCAACTGATTCAGAAGCATTTAAGCTTTACTGCCAGCCAAGTCCTTTTACTCTTTTCATCTCTAACAGCTCCTGCCCCACTCAGTGTTTGACAGGGCTGGGCATACCTGACTCTTCAGCCCTTGTAGCATGGGATCTGACCTCCTGCTTCCCCCAGTGTGGCTGGGAGTCAGGGGAGTACCCAGGCACAAGCTGGGACCTCTCTGTTGCACCAACAAAATGTTTCACAGAATCACCTGTAAAAAAAAAAAAAAGGCATCTCACCAGCTAAAAAAATAATGCATTAAAACAAACAGTATTATTACTTGGGGTGAGAATACGAGACAAAACTCTTGTATTACTAATGGTTCTTCATCTATATGCCTGCCCCAGGAAAGTCTACTGGATTAAGTTTGGAGTGGAAACTAAGATAGGACTTTGAAAGATAACATAACAGATTCTGTGATGAAAGAGGAAGTTGTCATGCAAGAAAAGAGACCCTGCAATTTTTCCTTCATACTATTTCTTACATTTCTGTCATAGTTCTCCTAATCCTTTGGAGCATTTGGAGACTTAAAATTTCCATTGATTAATTCAAAGAAAAAATGTCCATTCAGTACCAGTCATCTGACTTTTCTACTGTTTCCTTGAAGTTACTGTCAAAGATACCCACATCTCAAAAGATGGACTTTGTGAAAAGACTGAACTAATCACAGCAAAAGTAATCATCGTGGAAAGGATGCAGAGGCTAAGGACATGCCTCTCAATAAAGGTTTGAGGCTATCTGTGAAAGTGTAAAACATACTATGCAAAGAACATAAATGTAGGAAACAATCTGATAGATTGTAATCCAAACAGTTATTCTGAGCAGCACGGAACCAGTAGTCTGCAGAAAAATTGAGAGAAAGTTTGGAACATCATCAACTGTAGGACGAACTATGTACATCTGCCTGGAAGTAAATATGCAAAGACAACCAACCTAAGCAGTAACTTACAACAAATAGCTTTCTTTAAGGGAAAATATTAACATCATCCCAAAAAATTCAAATGAAAATTCTATCTCAATAGGCTAAAAACCACCTGCTTTTGAATTTTGGGAGGGAATATAAATGTTACAGAAGCCCAAGGAACAATCAAGATGCTAAAGTGTCATACAAGTGGAGTACAAATTATGGGAGTGGCTGAAAGCCCAAAACAGAACTGTCATCCCTGCAGGTGACTGTGGTGGCACAGTAAAGCCAACCCCATGGCAAACGCCCTCTTAGTGG
This sequence comes from Eopsaltria australis, assembly GCA_034509425.1. NCBI lineage: Eukaryota > Metazoa > Chordata > Aves > Passeriformes > Petroicidae > Eopsaltria > Eopsaltria australis. The sequence continues at coordinate 4,086,338 of JAVTVJ010000052.1, read as the reverse complement.
CCACAAACTGCTGATGGAAACAGGCAATGCCCAGCACCATCTCACTCGAGGCTGGAGACCTAAGCAAGGTTACAGCAGCTTAACAAGCCAGTGTCTCCCAGCTGAAACACAGCAGCTGGTGCAGCACCCCAAAGGACACTGAAATGCTCCATCCTTCAGCAGGACAGGGCATGGTTGCTGCAGGCTGATGCTTTCAACCAAGAGCCTAAGCAGATGTGTTTTAGAGAGCATCCAAGGAACTAATACAGGAGATCAAATCCTTAGCCCTGTCTCTTGTGTGCTACCGTGTGGACAAGTAATGCAACACAAACACGTTTTGCAGATAAGTCTCACTGGACAGACACGAGAGGGGTTGAGTCCCTGCTAGCCAGAAGGAAAGAAAGCCCACGTCTGCTGCAGGATGCTCTCATGAATCATGTTCCAGGGTCTGGGGCTCCCTCCTCACCCTGCTGATATGCTGTCACACCAAGCTGAAGTGGCTCAGCTGGATCTAGCACCTCTCGATAATCAGTGAACATAAATGTGGCATTGAATGGAGGCACAGCATTGCCTCTTCCAGGGCTGGCAGGACTCTTCCCTGCTCCAGCCCCTCTGCTCAGCACGACAGCACATCAGCAGGCCATGCTGAGAGGAGAAACAACATGAGGCACAAAGAAGCAATGCTAACAGAAGCAGGGGATATGGCAAAGGAGAGCTGAAAGCCCACGAGAAAAGAGGAGAGAGAAGGAAGGAAAAATTAGGTTGATGAGCATCTGAATAAAGACTTTATGGGGGGGAAAAAGGCAATGTATTTTTGTGCTTGCACTTTTCCCTTTGCACAGGCAAAAGCAAGAAGCAGAAATGATGGTTTTTATACTGTTCATGATGAAATTCAGAAAGGAAATAGAAAAGAGATTCAAAGGCAGAGCTCAGAGAGCTCCCACTCCCAGGCTGCTAGGCCAGTAATTTTCAAGCTGTGGTCCATTGTGACTTGCACTGCCAGGCTGTGTTTACTCTGTGACTTAGTGCCAGCAGTACTGCTGGATAAGGCCTTTCAGCAGATCAGCATCAAATCCTATTTTCAAAGACTTAAAACAAAAACAACAACAACAACAACAAAAAACAGCCTCATTAAAAAAAATTTCTCTGTACAAAACCTTGTTGTGATATTCTACATTCTGGACAATTCCTCCACCAACTTTTAAATGAGCATATTTGGGCATTCAAGGATGTCTATTTTGTGTGGATTTTGTGAGCATTGTGAAATACATATGGTTTCAAAGCTTATCACTTGTGTTCTGGCTAAGAATGTACATCTTGTGCAGAAACATAAAGGAGACCCACACAATCTAAACAATGACATTCAACTTGAATGAGAAGCAAATTTGAAATTACCATGGTTTTCAGTTCTCATACTCCACCCTGCTTAAGTGTTTTGAGAGAAGCACTGCCGGGGCACTGAAGGATGCAGCCATGAAGCTCAGGAGCAGCCACACAAAGCCTGATGTTGCCACAGATAACTTCTACTTCTGTGCCACTGTGACACTGATACCTGCTAAGTCTCCACAAACTCCTTTGGCTCACATGAATAGAAAGGCATAGTTAAAAAACTAGAGACAGTGGAAATCTCTGGTCACCCTGAACATGAAAAGGGCAGTGCAAACTCTGGAACAACCCAGGTAAAAATTTTTTCTCAAATGTCTAAAACAGAAGTTAGAATAATAGGCTTACACTGCTGTTTTGCAGGTAAAATGACAAGTGTCCTTTCCCTTGTCTGGTGTTCTGTACCATGACCTGTTTAATAGTTTCCTCTCTTTCACTCTCTCAAGCTCAATGTTTTTATTTTATTCTTCCTAATGAACCTTATGTCTTTCCCTGTTTCTCTTGCCCCTCTCATCCCAGTGTTCTTGTCCCCTTGCTGGCTGAGATGTCAGCTCTGGTTTGACCTCCTACCACAGTAACTGCTTTTTCCTCTAGGCAGTCCCCAAGTCAGCTGATTTGTAAGGTTTATACTTATTTCTCTTTTAAATCACCTCCCAAGACCCTCCCTGCCACAGCAGTTACAAGAAATGAACCAGTGGTAAATGGTAGGGATAAAGGGCACTTGATAAAATGAAACTAGATGAATTAAAATGTGTCAGAAGGTACATTGCTGGTTTCTGTCTCCTCTATCTACCATTTACAACCCACTTCTCAGAGCAGAAATTAGAGATTAAACATAGTATTTCATCCAATCCCAGAGTACACTGACAAGTGCAATACAGCAAATACACCAATAAAGGTCACTTCAGTCACTCATGCAGAGGCTATTGATGGGCATATACATAGTCATGCTATGCAATGCTGGAAGTATTTTATGACAAAGCATAGTCCAGGAGTAAATTACCTCTTCTGAAAGGCCACCAGTGCAATGCTCTGGAGCACCCACTTGCATCAGAGAGAGGAGCACCCAGTGAAAAGCAGGAATAATTTCTTTGAACCAAGATGTGTGCCTTGAGAACTCCAGACACCACAAGATACATCAGAAAGCTAAAGAAGCCCAACTTCAAGCAAGCCAGCTATTTACTTCTAGAATTAAAAACTGTGACACAAAGACAGCAACAACAATTGATTTCCTATATCCATGATCAGTGACTACATTCAGTTAACTCAGATGTGTGCTGGGGTAGTAGAGCACATGCAAATAGCAGGGTATTAAACATTCTGCAAAAATATTGTAACTGAAGTAAAAGCCACAGTGTGGGTTTTTTGCCCCATTACGGCATTTTCTGACTTTCCTGCTCCAGATGCCTTTGTCTTTTCTACATTCTCTCCTAATGTGTGTGAGAGGGTACATATCCAAGAACCCTCAGGAAAATGAAAATACAATACCAGGAATACAACTTCAGCAGGCACATGAGCTCTGTTCTCCCCTGGCTGCGCTAGTCACACTTCTGAGCCTGCATTTCTTGCCTGGAACAGCAGTCACTTTGCTATCTGTCCAGCCAGCTTCCTTTTGTTGATCAGTGAAGTTTTGGCACTGCAGATGTGATAAGAATAAAAACATTTAAGCAATCGGTTAATCTAACAAATATGTTAAATATAGTGAGACAATGCCCACTGCTTTCATTGGCACCAGACATAAATCTCAGAGAAAATTGCACAGATGCAATCTGAGTTGAACACGAGAAGTGTTTGGCACATTTGAGCTCTGCTACCCTGAAGATAAGACTTGAAAAAAGGACAGACTGCCTATCAATACCTTCACAGAGCACACCCTTTTGAGCTCTATAAATACATTACATTCTCACCACAATACTTTTTTTCCCCCTAGGACTGTCTTTAAACACACATGCCCTCATTTCTCTCCTGAGATATTTTTTTAGCATCCTTCTGATACCTTTCTCCAGCTTTAAATTATTAGTGAGCTACTTAATTGGAGCTAACATTTTCCAACATTACTCAAAATCCCTGCCAATACAGAAAGCTATTTATAAAAAAAGTATTTAAAATAAAATATTTGTAATAAGGCAGTTGTCAGTTGTATGCAGGTGCCCCTCACAGTCAAGTCTTACTAACGAAAGGTGGGAAACTACTTCCTGCAGGAGATTGCTCTGAGATTTTCAATTAAAGCAAAGCTGTTTCACACTGTAATGGCTGAGTGGTGTCTCCAAATTGAACACAATGACTCTTTAGGGAATAGCTGAATTTTCCAGGCAATTTATTTTATTAGAAACTCTCCTAAATTTTATAGATGTTTGTAAAAAATAACTTTTGAGAATAGACCTTGTTTTCCACCTCCCATTTTTATGTTCCTCTCATGATAAACTATTTTTCAACTTCTACTGTCAAGCAAATATGTTTTTCTCTCATTCAATGTAAGAGTAAGAGAATTTCTTAAAGTTAATTCCAGTTGAATTTTTAATGCATTTTAGGTGAATCTTATTCAGCTTGCCTGTGTGCTTTCCTCTTCAGAATTAAAGGTGCCCTGATTTAAAATAATTTTAAACCATCACAGCCGGAAATAAATGAAACTAAGAACCAAAACATTTTGAATTTTGAATGAAAGTGTAGACATAAGCTTTTAAATAAGATTTAGCTCATCCCCTTAAATTCCATACCTCTATTAATTCACATGATATCTTCTGAGTGATCACAATAAGATTATTCTTAGATGGCTAAAAAATGCTCAGCTGTTAGTTCAGAGTTAAAAAGACAGTACAGTAGCCTTACAACAAGGTGAGAGGCTTCAACTTTTCTTACAGCTCCAGAAACAGCCCACTTGGTGTTTCCATACAGCACATGCCTCCCTGCCTCTCTAGTTAGAAGCCAAATGTCTTTCAGCATTTGGATTGCTACAACCACAGGACATGAGGGAGCAGTGATGAAAACCACCAAGTCTGCTTGAGTTTCAAGAGATGTTTGGACAATGTTCTCAGGCATCTGGTGTGATCCTTGGGGTTATCCTGGGCAGGGCAGAAGTTGGACTCAATGATCCTTGTAGATCCCTTCCAAATCAGGATACTCAATGATCCACTGACAATTGTCAATACAAAAATATTATGTTTTTTGCCTTGAAGTTGCAGCGATACCTCAGCATGACTTTATGAAGTGTTGTGTGAATTGATCTGTCAAGACTGGCAATGCCCTTGTTGGATTTAACCTATTTAAGAATAATTAGAGAGTAAGAAAATGCTCCAGCTCATTTGTCTCATGTTGAACCCAGGAATGTCTCCCAGCTCCCATATTTAGCTGTGCACCCCAGCTGTGTCCAAATCCAGGACAGGGAAGAATCTGGCTTACAGTATCCCCTCAGCTCAGTTCCTCCCTCCAGTTCTCTTATCTTCATGAACAAAACCAAGGACTCACAGACTGGAAAGAGCTGGGCCATATCTCAGCATAATCCAGACAACTGGGGTGCCAGAGAAGAGGAGATGCTGCAGAATTATTGAGGCAAAGTTACAGACACTACCACAGGTAGGCTGAAGACGGATTTCTCTAAACCTGATTCATGTCCTATTCAGGTTCCATAGAAGACCAAAGCCCCAGACACTAGAGTGCAGGGTTATAAAAACCCTTCACAGGAGGTGGAGGAAGAAAGCCATTCTTTCCATAATGATATGACTGGCAGAGATGAGAAATACGCAGGGATCAGAAAGAGATTTTGCTAAAACCAGCCAGGCCGATAGAAAGGTTGCACACAGTGAACCCACAGGAGCCAAAATACTGGCATTTCCCAACTGGTCAGATGATGAGGGAAAGATTGCTGTGGCACTGCTAACAAAGCCTGAGGTAGAGAGTTTTTGACAGAGCTCAGGAATGTAGATGGAAGTGAACATGAACACTTTTTCCATGTGTCACACTTAGAAGTATAAACTGACCTTGCCTCTAAGACAAAGCTTTATATTGACCTGTAGATATATGGCAATAGCTCTGATGTGTCTTTGAAGGCCTAGGACCATCCCAGAGGCCATGGAATGGCTTGCAGGAAGGTTTGTTTTTCAACTGAAGTGATGTATTTTGAGAACAAAATCCTCCTGTTGATGTGGACATGCCTGCCTAATATTGACAGACTTCAAGAGTGGGTTGTACACTCATGAGATGGCTGTTGAGTCTTCACCTCCAAATATCCTATGTGAGAACATACTCAGGGAACAATTATCTGGCCACTTTGAAATCATATTCTCTACACCAGCATGGAAAATTCACCATCTGAGGATCCCAAACAATCAAGAGCTTGGAAGGCTCAGAGTTGACTCCAACTCACTGGCTTGACCTTCAGAGATGCCATTGCATTGCCCTGCTCCACAGCTCAGCCCTGGCTCAGCACAAAATCATTTGTTCTGTTTTCAGAGTTACACTGCCCTTCATTAAACCTAAAGAATTACCTCATAGGAAGGAAGGCTCCTACTTTGCTGCTCACTTGCACAGCAGTGAAAGAACTGTTACAACTGATCCCCAAAACACAAAGGGTGTTTTTTTTCCATTGGTTAAATGAAATACTGAAACTAGGCAGGAAATCCCCCAAAGTTTCATGCACAGGGTAAAACCTATATTCCAGGGATTTCAAAGCACTTATATTTGGCTGTAGGGAAGTGGGCTCAAAGTTAGCATGAGTGACAGATCCAGAACACAATACAGGTTTAAAGTTACCCACAAACAAGCATATCTCCATTGGCAAGTTCAGACAATGAAGGCTATAAAAGGCTGCAGTTATAAAACTATTTGAGTGGAAGGTTGTATACTCCTAGAGTACCACTCATATCTTAATATTGTCCTTCAGTTTAGCATGCCTGAAGCCTGCAAGGCCAGAAGTACAAAAGTGTAGAATATGAACCTTAAAGAATTTCAGCCTTCCCTACAAAATTATTTTTCTCTCAGGTTTTGCCAGGTTTATAAAGCTAGAGAAAGGGACCAAAACTTGGGGGGGCAAACACAGCTCTGAATAAAAAGAAGACAGTCTGAAACTTCTGGGGACTTACTGAAAAAGAAATTACAGCTTGCTAACATCATTCCATCAAATTTCAAAAATGCTGGACAAAATGTCATGCAGTCCCCAGCCCTGACATATAATCTCTTTGAAATCTGTGGGCAATATCACAAATATGAGATTGGGTATGCTTAGCATGTACCATTGCACACAAGTTTTGTGAGCAGACATAAACATGGAAGTTCACACAATAATTAAATAAACAGAAAGCAGAGTATCTGGGAAGATTCCAAACACCACTTCTTAGTTACTTAATCACCCTGCAAACACATTTCAGATTATTCTGTTTTTATTAGTTTCATGTTAAAATGCAAATCACATACTGTAGTTTTAATGACACAATAAAATAGCAAATAATTTTTGGCATAAAGATCTACTGAATAGATTTCTCCCCCACCAAATTGGCTTGTCCAATACATCCTCTGCTCAGTTTTAGTTCCTTCTCTACATAGCAGCTCTTTTGGTAGGACGCCAAAGCCTGTCAATTAACAGTAAGCCTATCCCTTATGAACAGAAGCAGGGACTGTGATCATGTTCAACTAAGATCAAGGATTAGTAAATCAGCATGGCACCAGATTGCAGGCACTATTTAAACCCCACAAGCCTACAAGCCAATGCAGCAATATTATATTCCATCTGGATGTGGAGAACAAAATCTCATAGTTACAGAGGAACTCACTTTTTACCTTTCCTGTGCAGGCAATTACAAGTCAACTTAAAATGAGCCCTGATTTAATCATGTTGGCTCTCTCAAATGCCAGTTAGGGAATAACCCCATGCTGCCACTGCTGGTATCTTATCAAGGACTTTCCATCAAATTACACATATTTCATTACACCTACTATAAATTATAGAAGACTGCATTTTTCACAAGCAAACCAAATATTGCACCAAAGCTGGCACAAAGGTTTCTTTTTAGAGCTTGAAGAAGTGTAATGCTATCTCATCCCTTGCCTGGCACATGGGGTTGTTTCTGCTGCTTGCTGCAGAATCAGGCGCTCTGCACATAGTGAAATGTTTCATTTACTTGATAAACAGAGTTTAAGTTCAGGGCTTTGCCAGAAAATGGCCACCCAGTACAGTGTACATCCCATGTTCCCTATAATCATTCTTTCCCTCAGGGATTTTTAATTTTTTTTTCCCTACTTAAGAAAGGCATTGGTTTCTTTTATCCCAGATCAAGTGACAAGAGAAAGAACTGAGATGTTTGCTGCCAGGTAAAATACAAAGTCATGGAGGTCCAGGGGGATCTCATTCCACAAACCTACTGCCAAGTTGAAAACAAATGATATTATCAGAAAATGATCACAGAAAGCAGGCCTTGCTCAGAGAAAAACAGTCTTTATTAACCTCTCTTTGAAATGACCTGAAAGCAAAGTCAAAGAACAATGAGGGAGGGTGACCTGCCTCACTACTGCTGCTCCCACCAACCATCCTCAGCTGGAGCAATGCCTTGTGCAGTGTCAGACTACTGGTGTCAAAACAGTGATAGCTCTGCAGCCAGAGAAGACACTTGGGCCTGCAGGAAGAGGTTTTGCTTTGACACTGCCATCCTTGTTGAGCAATAATTTCCTACATGTGAAAATTAAAACAGAAGAAAGTTGTTGCTCTTATTTTCAGCCTTGGTGCCTTTGATTTATTTTTTCTATGACAAGCATCACATAAGGAGGGAGTGAGGCCACCAGCTGAGAGGTCCTAATCTAGTGCCCAAGGGGTGTCTTGAATTGAACTACAACTGTTTCATAGCAGGCACATGGGCTATATCTACACTGTGGGACCCTGGAATATGTCAGTTCTTGGTCTTGATGGCTTCTGCATCCACTTTGCCATGCCATACTGGGATGAAAGCTTGGCAGCAGCCAGCTCCTCTCCTGCCTCCATCCCTCCCTCTTGTCCAGATTCCTGGTGAAAGGCAGACATGCACCCAGGAGTGCCCCATGGCACTGCCCAGACAGATGTCATTTGGCATCAGCAGAGGATCACAACATAAGGGTGTGTGTCCAGGCATACCGTGTATATTTGCACTTTTGTTTGGGATTCATCTGAACTAACCTAATAGACTCGATAGTTAAATGTCTGTCCCTAAGCTAGCCATGACTGGCTGCTTGTGTAATCATAGAAGAGAAAGAAGCATTTTGAAGGTGTGATTCATGCCATCTTAAACCAGATGCCAAAAATATGGCCAAATTCTCTTCCAATTAATATAAAGGCAGTCAGGGAGATGAGTGCATACAGACATTTGTTCTGTGGATATCTAAAGACAGCAGATACGAGTTTTAGTTTTCGCAACTCAGCAGCATGGCCCCCTTTGCTGAACACCTGGAGTTTACTGGGATGAAAGTGATTTAAAGTCATTGTCCTGTTAAGGACAGCAGTTAATCTGAGACTCCAAATAATATAAACTTAACGGCAATTATTTACTGCCACATTGCACACGGACCCTGAAACAAAGGATGGAGCCTGCAGATTTCTGCAATTCACTGCAGGACACATTAACCAGACCCAGCTGGTTTTGACCTCTTTAACAAGTATCCCAGCAAAACCAATTCCTTAGCAAATCAGGTTTCCTCCTCCCTCAGAGTGCTCAATTCAGAAATCCCTCTTGCTCAGGACTTCCCTGTGGGCAACATGGCTATCAGCATGGATATTAAGCATCAATCATCTTTTTGCACATCTGCTGTGCTGTGTAAAGGAATTTCTTTTCTTTAAATGCTTATGAGAGGGAAGGGCTGTAAACCTCTCAATCTCTTTATTAAAAGCATTTTAAATGACATTGCCAGTCATCCTTAATGGAAGAGCCATTGAAATCCCTATGCATAGCAGTGTTTCTTCCAGTGACAAGTCTAAAAAGAGACTTTCTTCTATTTCCAGTGATGCAGGCACAAGCTCCTTATTTACAAATACAACTTTCAGTGTAAATTTAAGTCCAAGCAGCCTAGAAACAGCTAGCATATTCTTGAGTACTTTGCTGAAAATGTCACATAAATCATGGTGCAAGTACTGAGTTTTGTTTAAGAGAATTGTGTCCCTTGTCTCTAATGACAGAAGGACTATTTTAGGAGAAGAGCTTTCTTAAAAAATCTTAATTAATTTAATTAATACCTGAAGCTCACTAAAGAGGAAAGAGTTGCTATGCAAATGAATTATTTCTGATGATACTATCATGCTTGTCCCTTTAAATTGTACTTGCAAGAAAATAATAGTTTGTCTCACTTGATGTTTAAGCTACATAATTGCTCAGATGGACATTTATTGGCTTGCCTGGTGTCTGATGGTCTCTGAACAGCTAAGTAAGAGAAAGGAAATGAACAGGCTGCAGAAGTTTTGATTGTGAAACAATTGCTCTTTGGAAGCGTTACCATGCCAAGTGAAAATACAAGAACTGAATGTAATTGGGCATTGCTAGAATTTGTTAGTGCTTTTTCTTCTCTTAGTATCCTCATGTGACAGGATTTGGTTATGAGGAAACTCCTAGAGCAATGCTCTATCAGGTCCGTAAGGAGTTTCAAAGCCTGTCTAAAAAGAGGGAGGAGAGATGGCAAAAGGACTGGAGATCTACAGGAAAAACACAACGAAGCCTGGTGTAGCTTTCCCAGTTCCCTTTAAAGCCAAGATGTAAATGCCAAAAGCTCCTCTGTGTCCTTGAATTCTCAAACTAAGAAGTAAATGTACACAACCCTTTTTTCTACCCCAACCATGCAGAAAAACCTTTCTATTGCTGAATTCTATTTATGTGTCTCAGTAGAAGACATAAAACAAGTTTAAAAAAAGTATCCATTGCCAAGCACAATGCTATTTTCAGCAGAAATTTATAATTGTATGCGTTAACTAGAGGCTGAAATAATAAATAATCACTAATGCTATCAGTTGATGGGCAGCATTTGTGTTACACAGCAAAAGCTACTAACAAGCAGTACTACAGTTTCATAGCAGGGGCTTTTATTCAAACAAAAAATCCCCACAGGTTTTAGGATTTTTTTTCCTGCCGATCTTCTGCTGAGCTTATCAAGCTGAGCAGTCATGGAATCAATCTCACTGAGGAGCCGCAATTTCTCCCCAATTCATGAAGCTTAAAATCACAGCTTTGGCAGCAGCCCTCCCACCCACCCACAGCTTTCATGGATCCAGATATAATGTAATTTTATTTTTATCCTGTATGGTTTTACATGGAAACTCAGAAATACATTTGCACCATCACATAGTGCCTATGAAAGCAGCACAAAAGCAAATTTTGTATTTGCAAGTTCAGAGAGATTTTTCAAATACTCCAGTCACCAATGCCTTTTGGGGGGCAGGAGGAAGAAGGAAAGCACATTTTTCCTTGCAAGTAGATGACAAAATGATTGGATCTACCTTCTGCTCTGGTGTTGATTCCCCTATCTTTATGGACTATTTATACAGTTGTAAAACCACAGGACTGCTGAAATCCCAGTTATACCCCTGTCCTCTATGCCCAAGGAAGCTCAAGCATCCCAATTCCTTTTTAACGGATGTCAGTCTAACATGTTTTTAATACCTCCAGTAATAATGAAGTCTCCCAGTGTTATTCCAGTATTTCTGCTTCCAGAGTTGACAGTTTTTTTCTGTGTCTGACCTGAATTTGTATTTGATGCAGTGTAAGTCTGTGATTTCTCTCCCATTCAGCTTAGACAAGAACAGTTTAGTCTGCAGCCTTTCACATACTTAAAAACTTGCCATGTCACACTTCAGTATTCACTCAGCTAGTGCAAGCAGGCTTGAGAGGCTGTGTTTTCTGGAACTCTGATAATTTTCACTGTTGCCCCTCCAATTATTCTTCCTAAAATGTGACATCCCACACTGGACACAGCATCTCATACAAGGCCTAGCTAATGCAGAGCAGAAAAGAAGAGGACATGACGTTTCCAGTATTGCTATTTATATACCTAGCCTTTTCAGTTTATCTCCTATTTGTCAGGAACATTTGAATTCTATTCCTGGACCAGAATGCTGGCATCCCCTCTCAAGTTTTTGCTTATTTGCAAATGTATTGAATGCAGTTGCTATGCTATCATTTAGGCTGTTAATGAAAACTGACCCAGATCACTGACACTCAGCTGCTCTTTTTCAGTGCAGTGAAACACGTTGTTTCATGGCGGGAAAACACAGAAAATATTATTTTCTTTTTTTAATTTCTGAATATGCATGCTTTGGTACTGTTGTTTGTAATGGGACAACCTACAGAAAGTCTGCATTTTTTATATCTCAAGAACTTTATCAAATTTCAGTGCATATACACTTGAAACCTGGTTTTTGTTTTATAGAGTGTTTCGGGGTTTTCTTTCCCCTCTTTGTTTCACTTTGGTTTTTCTCAGCACAGAATGAATATGATCAAGGGAAATATTCACCAAGGTCAAAGAATGGAGGAACTTGTTACAAGACATTTGAAAATTGCCTGTTAAAACTAATGTTTTCTTGGTAAATATGTTCAAGGCTAGGAATAAGCAATCTATTCTATCAGAATACTCAGTACAATAGGTGGGCAGGAGAGCAAATACTATAAAAAAATTAAAAACACCCCAACACTATTCTTCTGCAAACTATGAGAGAAGATTAATTCTCTAATAATTCGAATTGCTGCTTGGGAAAAAACCTGCCATAATAAAATTATTTGTAGGGCAAATAAATGTTTGAAAAAACTGTGTTAGGTTTAAATGCAGGGTTGGGGTTTAAATGGAGTTGGGGCTTAAATGCAGAGCATTAACAAACATTTGCTTAAGAAATTTCATTGATCATCTCAATTCATTATTCCATTGTCTTCTCTGGCATCGTTAAATTAAACTCCCACAAAAAAGAGTAAAGGAGGCAGTGATGAATTCTTCTCTGAAGTGGACTTTATTCTGTTGAGACAGATGCATGAACATTAACACAGATTTTTATTTTTTTTTACTATGACCATGACACCACACTGTTCCTGCAGTCATTTCTTTTAAGTATGAATCTAAAAATACTATGAACAGAACCTCCTTCTCCTAGTACAATGCACTCCCATGCTGTCAGCTGACCTCGTCCCCCAGACAAATCCTACATCCTGTACTTGTGTTATTTGGTGTGAAACAGCATCCAGGTACAGCATGAGGGGACAGTTTGCACTGGAGAGTGGTGACAGCAGACAGACTGGGTGACACTGCTGCAGCCTGCCCTACTCCCAAACACAGCCCCAGACTCCTTCACCCACCCCTGCAAACCCTCACACCACACACTGCCACAGGCTGGGGCTTGTGCTGTAAAACCACTGCTCTGGGGGACTGTGGCACAGCCCTTTCATCACTTTTGAAGTCTGGAACTGAAGGAACACATGCAAAATAATACTTAGGTCAAAAGAGGCACCACATTGGACCCAGTGGCTTGCCACACATGTATGTGGCTTGGCTGTTTTAGGGAAGAGGAGACCTGAGTTGTGGATAATGACTTATCTGAGTGATAAATAGACAGATTTGATGATCTACAGAGGGGAAATCTTTCACTTTACATGTGGAAACCCTGTCCTAGACTTCACTTTTCTCTGGAGATTGAGTTTTAGAAATTTAGGGCATTATTTTAACAAAATTGCCTTTGCCAGCAAAAATGTATGTTCAGAGTGGGTGAGTAGGTTAGGTGGACCGGTGAAGACTTGCCCAGAGCAGGGTCAGGTTCTGGGTCCCTTGGCTACAGGAAAAAGTGGGCTATTTGCACATTGCCCTGAAATAGGCGTGTTTGAGGTCTAAACACACTTCCTAATGAAGTAGGATTTATCCCAGAGAAGATACAGCAACAGTTTTCAAATATGCAGAGGACTATTAGAAGTACTCATTTTTTATTAATACATCTTTTCCACACATATTTATTGATATATGTTCTGTGAGAGCTGGAAAATACAGATTAAACAGCAGCATGAAAACTTCAGGTTAGTAATGACAAATGACACTGTAGCAGGAGAAATGGAGAAGCAGTTGGACAGATTGTCAGAGGGGAAAATGGGACCCCTAACTTCAGGGCTGCTTAAGAGCAAGTTGGGCAAGACTCCCTAAGCTATTGGAGCATGTAGATGATTCTGCCTTGGGCACAGCTAGCTCAGCCCCTGAGGTCATTTCCATGGATCTACTGAGGTTTTATGAGTGTTGCTGTGGGTGCATCATAAGTAGGATAGAGAAATTAGTATTACTGATTAAATGAGAGGCTGCTCAGAAGCACAGCAATGCATAAAGCAAGGATAGCTCTGTAACAGTAGGCAAAAGTTCCTTGGGGAGCTCTAATCTGTGAGTAGCTACCAAGTCTGGCAAAGATTCAGATGCTTTACACAGCCAGCCTGTGAAAAAAGCAAGACAAGTTAAAGGTAAACTTCACTTTTAGGTGCTGGAGCGTGTTCAAAGAAGACAAATGAAGATGGTGAAGGTTCTAGAGAACAAGTCTTATGAGGAGTGGCTGAGAGAACTGGGGTTCTTTGCAGCAGCTCCCTTTAAGGAGAAAGAATACCAAAAAAAAAATAATAATAAGAGTGCCTACTCTTATTATTACAAGAACTGTCTCCATTTCTCTAGCACTATTTCTGTTCCTGCAACAAAGCAAATCATAATTAACTAGGGACCCAAAGATTCATCACGTTCCAGCTAAATCCTGCAATTTTTCTGTTCAAAAACCCTCACTAGATTTTCTTAGCAAAACTGTTAAAACCTACATAACAGCAAAATCTCTGTCCCCAGTGTCCCTGGGAACATGGGCTTCCTGGAGCTGTGTGTGCAGCTAAACCTGCACTCACAAAAGCAGCAACAAAAGTCACGCTAACCCAGGTGTGCTCCCACCCTCACAGTCCTTGATTATGTGATCACAAAGCCACACACTCCCCAAACCATATGAATTCTCTCTACAGAGTTGGGCACATGGATGTTTTACAACATTCTTTTAGTCTAACCCAACTACTTTAATTGATGTGTCAGAACCTTTATTGCTGTAATCGCTCTTCTCTCAAATGTTCACATTAACAAATTGTTCAGCCTTGATGTGCTGTGTACTTACAGAAATGAAAACCTTGTTTTCTTCTGGAGATGGTACTTCAGAAATGTAAGCACAGAGAAATGTAGAAATGTCTTTTGATGAGTTGAGTGTCTTGTTTGTGACTGTGTCTCCTACATAAAGCTGTACCTGCTTTGTGTTTTTCCTGTGATCAGTCCTCAGGTTCTTTTAAGGCTTGCATTCACTGATCAATGTGTTAGATCTCTTTTCCTTCTCCATTTCCTTTCCTTCTCCTCACCTCTCCTCTCCTTCCTTCTTTCCCTTTTTCCTTCTTCATTTTCCTTATTCATAAGAATCTGCCCTTGTTTGTTGCTGATCTGTAAGTCAACAGCATCTCAAAGACACTGATGAGGTGCTGGAGCGTGTCCAGAGAAGGGCAGTGGAGATGGTGGAGGGTCTGGAGAACAAATGCTATGAGGAGTGGCTGAGGGAGCTGGAATTGTTTAGCCTGGAGAAAAGGAGGTTCAGGGGGAGCCTTATCACTCTCTACAAGTACCTGAAAGGAAGCTGAAGTGAGCTGGGTGTTGGTCTCTTCTCCCAAGAAACAAGCAATAGGACAAGAGGAAACAGCCTCAAGTTGTGCCAGGGTTTAGGTTGAATATTTGGAAAAATATCTTCATGGAAAGTGTCAATCACTGGAACAGGCTGCCCAGGGAAGTGGTGGAGTCCCCTTCACTGGAGGTGTTGAAAAGATGTGTAAATGTGACATTGGGGACATGGTTAGTGGTGGACTTGGCAGTTCTGGGTTAATGGCTGAACTTGATGATCTTGGATATCTTTTCCAACCTAAGCAATTCTGTGATTCAGAAGGTCAGGATGAATAATATGAAAGAACAATTCCCAGAGAAATACTTGGAATAATCTATGTATTCAAATGTTTTCTTTTCACATTTTGATTACCACAAACACAGAAATAATATTTGTAGCAGATATTCATCCTGCAATGAATTCCTAAATCTCTCTCTTTAAATACACATTTCACAAACTGTCTTCTAGCTTAATCAATACTTAAAGTATTCTCACTGTAGACCAAAGGGCATAGGTAGTGCCAAAGCAGACTAGTACCCAGCTTCCTTAACAGAAATAAGGAAATTCAGCTTGCCTTCCTCTCACCCAGTGGTGTTTAGCATAATCAAAGAAGTATCATAATCACCATTATTCAAGAAAACAACAGAACTACCTTTTCTAGTGCACCCTGTTTTTTTTTCTTCAGGGTACAAGAACATTGCATGTGTGTGTGCACCTGCCTGCACAAGCCACATAACTGGGGAGAGGGGAAGTTAGCATGCAGAATAATGTAATTACTCATTCCTGAATAGAAGGATAATTACTGTCACAGAAACCCACATAACTTGCAGATCTTTTTGTTCTTTTTAAGATGATAAATACAGTATTTTCCATTTTCCAACAGGATGCATCCTTTTCCATCTGATTTCCCTTCCCCCCACTTAAACTGAATTACATACATTTCAAATGAATAACAAGGGTTATCTATTCTGATATAGGAAAAGAAAAGCTTATCTGGATTTTTTAAAAAATAAAAGTAATTCCATGTCTCTGATGTCACAGTGGTGAGTCACTGATTGGGCTATCACCTGTAACAAACTTCCTTTAAGAATGATTTTGAACAGCATATCTAGAAGAGGATGGGGAAAAAGAGGCAGGAGCAGAAAAAGACACAGTGACCAACTACAGGCTGAGACTCTTAAAATTCACACCGTGACTCTCATGTTTAAAAGCAATGATTGCCTATGTGTGCCTTGCTGTCAGTCACTCACAGAGCATAGTCTGGGGGCAGGTGGTGGGCAAAGCAGTGCAAAAAGACACATGAGCAGCCAGGAGCTCACAGCTTCTGACAGCTGGCCAGGTGCCCTTTTTCCTTTCTCCTTCCATCCAGAGAGGCCTTTGGAAATGGAGAGAATTGTCACCATGTGAGTGGCTGTCTGTTTGAATGGGGACATAACTTGCAAGATATTCTCCTAAATAGCTTTATTTAAAAAGCTCTTTTAAGCCCTGTTGCCAAACCTTAGGCAAGAAGAGTACTTCTGTTAGGTATAAACAAATAAATATGTATATATATATACATACATATATATATATATACGAATATATATATATATACAGATGCTGGGAACTGCTTTAATGGGACTTTTTAACAGCTGCTGACAGAACTCCTTTACTGACAGTGATGTTGAGGGAGAAATTTCAAAGCCTCCATGGGAGCTGGAGCTCACAGACATCTTTATGTTTCTGTGAACAACAGTACTTTAGGCATCATCTGTTCTTACATCTCCTGGAAAAAAGGATTGAGACATTTCCTTGCCAGCAAATCCCCACTAAGGTTATGCCTGTATTTAGCTTAAAACTGACTCGGTTTCGATGGCTGTATAACTATGATGTCATACCACCTAGTGTAACTGATTTCAGTGTGTTTACTGGGATTTTTCTCACACCTGTGACCTCAGAATCATAGAATTGTTTAGGTTAGGAAAGACATCTAAGGTCGAGTCCAACCATTAACCCAGAACTGCCAAGTCCACCACTAACCATGTCCCCAGGTGCCACATTTACACATCTTTTCAACACCTCCAGCGATGGGGACTCCACCACTTCCCTGGGCAGCCTGCTCCAATGCTTGATCAACTTTTCAGTGAAGATGATTTTCCTGATGTCCAATTTAAACCTCCACTGGAACAACTTGAGGCTGTTTCCTCTTGTCCTATTGCTTGTTTCTTGGGAGAAGAGACCAACACCCAGCTCACTTCAGCTTCCTTTCAGGTACTTGTAGAGAGTGATAAGGCTCCCCCTGAACCTCCTTTTCTCCAGGCTAAACAATTCCAGCTCCCTCAGTCACTCCTCATAGCATTTGTTTTCTAGACCCTTCCCCATCTCCACTGCCCTTCTCTGGACATGCTCCAGGACCTCAATGTCCTCCTTGCAGTGAGGGGCTCAAAACTGAACACAGGATTTGAGGTGTGGCCTCAGCAGTGCCAGGTACAGGGGGATGGTTCCTGCCAGGCATGCTATTGTTGAGCTTTGTGCTGCCCCAATTTCACTATCAGTAATAATCTGCTATGTCTGAATATGCCTTTTTGAGCTTTTGTGCACTAAACTTAAAAAATTCTGAGCCTGGGAAACTCTCTCTGCTCTTATTTTTTAGATAATTCTGGTAAACAAATCAACTTGTGTGGTGCTATCCTGAATCCCCCCCACCCACCCCGGAAATGGAAGAGATTTCATCCAAGAAAGATTTCTTTGGTAGTTCCAGGAATTGATACCTTGGTATGAAATTAATAATAAAGAGACAAGAACAGGCTACTCCACACTCCACCAGAAATAGCAGGCTGCCAGCTCCAGGCTCCAATTGAAATTCTGTCTGTTTGCAATAGCATCCTTAGCAACCAAAAAAGTCACACACGACAATTCCTGTAGGTGAGGTGTATCCAAGCAGCCAACATTTCAAATGCAAGCTTTTCTTGTGGGCCTGAAAAGCTAATTTTTCTACAAAAATCTTGAATTTATTTAAAAGTCTTATCCTAGATCTCTTTCTCACTCACAGATTTAGCATATCAATGTTCCTGGGAAGTCATAATCATTGCTTTCATTCTATAGATTTCCTTGCCCTCTAACAACTCAGATTGTGTGTTGTCTCAACCATTTCCTTCAAGTCAGCTCTGACAGCTGAGTCAGACCAGAAGAATGGTTGAATTAAACAGCCTAACAATCCTCTACCCGTTATTCAGCCAATAACCTCGTTTGTTCATTGATTGGAAATTAAAGATTATAGAAGTGCTTTTATTATTTTTGTTGGTGATGCTCTACAACTCTGCTATTTTGTGCAAACCTCTCTATTACTCACTTAGGGCCAAATTACTGTGGAGACAGAACAGGAAAGCCCATAAAAATACAGTGAAAATGTCAGAGAGGAATCAGTTTCAGCCAGGCAGGTGTATCCTACTGGTGTTCACAGCCCAGCTGAAGGTTCACACCATGAAGTCCCAGTGCTGACTGTTCCTTTTTGCAGCAACATGCAGAAGGATGTTTGCAGGATGTCCCTTCTCCAGCAGTGGGAATGCAGCAGCTGCTTCCCTGGCTGCAGAGAAGCACTGTACTGCCTGGGGTGGAAATGGAAATGCCAGTCCCCCACTCAGCTAAAACCAGAGCTACGGCTGCTGTGAGCCTCATTGTGTGATCTGCTGATAGCTGAAATGTTCTCAGTGGTTCAAAATTCATATTTTTGCTCTCCTAATTATCCCTTAGCTTAGCTTCTGATATTGGAAAATTATCCTCTAATTCTCTTCCTTTAATCAGATGGTTTATATTTTTAAAAATTCGTGATTATACTCATTTTCATATCCCCACTTA
The DNA here is from genome assembly GCA_034509425.1 of Eopsaltria australis. NCBI lineage: Eukaryota > Metazoa > Chordata > Aves > Passeriformes > Petroicidae > Eopsaltria > Eopsaltria australis. The sequence goes on along the minus strand of JAVTVJ010000052.1, from coordinate 4,067,515 downwards.
AACATAGTTAGCATTTGCTGACCTCTATCCCATGTTAAAAGAGTGATGAATTGACTGCAGTCACTCCAGCTGTTCACTAAATATTTTCCACATTTCTAGAGTAGATTATTCATTCAATGTGGGATTTAAACTTCAGTATCTGAAGGACTCCTTTTTTAAAATGTTCTTCACACTTACCCATGCAGGCTTTTGACATCTAAAATGTTGTAATTGCAAGATCTGAGGTGCTTCTAAGTAAATAATCATTTCACAAACATTTATTTTCTGAAGGTGGGACATGGAGCAGGCTGTGGTCATACAGGCTGCTCTACAGATTGTGAATGACTCCTGAACAGTATCTCAGAACATCTCTCTTCACCTCATGTCTTCTCCTCTCGTGAAAGATGAGGAATAAAAATGCCTTGATCCAGCCTTCAGGGGAGAGTATCTTTGAATATCTAAAAGATTTTGTTCCACTTGCTCTGAAGGTTCATAGCATAACCTTTGGTAATGCCCATTACCTCTGAACCACATCCAAATTCTGGATGATTTTTTATCAGTCCTCTCTGAGAAGTTCTGACCTTAACTTATGAGGTACATTAATTTCATGAAGTGTAGGGCTCAATTCAGGACTTTAAAACATCCAGAGAAATTACTGGCAAGTTTGTTAACAAAACAGCTGAAGAATAAAAAAATCTAGTATTACACATGGCTAACTATTTTGCCAAGCAAAAAGGTTTCTTCTAATTTTCCACAGAATCAATTTTTTACCTGAGCAATCAGAGTTAAAAACAGGTATTTGAGGCATTGAAACCAAAATGTACTTGAGTTATCTGGGTTCCCATGGCCTTTCTTTACATCCCTTTTTGGAGAGTAAAACTCTTAATAGAATATTGATATTAAGGAAAAAAAAATCAAGGACAAAGAAGAGAAAAAAAAATCCTTGTGTTTATCACTAGCTCACTCTCAGACAGACAAACACTGTCTTTCCTTTGAGGAGGACAACAGCAGTATATGAAAAAAACCTGCATAAACACTGAGGCCATTTCTTTGGAATGCCAAATAAAAGTTAACTGGCAAAACGGAAAGACAAATTGCCCACAGACACCTCAACTGTACTAACTGGCTGTCTGAGGGTCCAGAGAAGCTCCTCAGACACTGTGCTCACTATCCTTTCCTGGGGTAACCAGCATGCAAGTATGGCAGAGGGGAAAAAAAGTATTTTTTTACAAAAGACCAGGTACTCACAGGAGCAACCCCTAGCTGTAGGACAGTAACAAAAGAGCAGCCATAGGGTAGAGGCAAAACTGGCCAGAAAGCTGTGCTAGGAAATTAGTTATCAGTGGCCAATCATCAAATTAAAAGGATATATTGAGAGGGATTTCCCAGGAGTCTGTCCCATGTCTAGCTCTATTCAATATTTTCATTATTAACTTGGGTGGTGGAATAGATATTGTACTTTGTATACTTACATCTGATTCTAACCCAATAGAAGCTGGAAGTGATTTGGAGGACAGGAATCAGACTCTGAAAAAGCTTTGAGAAACTGGAATTGTCTGAAAAATACCAGATGAAAGGTTCCACATTAATTTCTGCTTTTCAACTACTTAAATACAGAGTGGGAAACTAATGACTACTTAAGAGCTTCGCAGGATCTGGAGTTGTCACCAGCTGAATGTCAGCCAAAGACATCATGTGGCAGCAAAAAAAAACCCCAACATGCTGGAATGTGTAAACAGGAGGGTCATCTGTAAGAAATGCAAAGCAAACCTTCTGCTTTACTTGAGGCTGAAAAAGCCTCAGCTGAAGCACTGAGTCTAGATACAGGGACTGATTTGCACTGAAGTTGCAAAGAGTCTACATGAAGCATGTGCCATAATCAGGACATTTCAAAAGAGTAGTTGGAGGAAATGGAATGGCTAAAAAAAGAAGACTGAGGGAACTGATAACAGTTTTCAAAAAAGTACAGGCCAGGGCAATAAGGAGGATAACAGATGATTGCCACTCTCTCTTCAACCTATATGGTGTATACATTTTAAAGCAACTCTTTACAGACCACTTACCTGTCTTGTAGTTACTATGGCTCACAAACAGCAAAAGGTTCTAAAAAGTCACTGATACATTATTTTTTTTGTATATAAAAATCTGTGCTTCTTATTACAGGAAAAAATCTTGACTAGAAAAGTAGATGTCATTTGTACAACTCTTCTAGTTATTTCATTTTAGCCTTGCTTCCTTTATTCTTTCTCACTGATATCTACCACATTAAGCTCTTTCATCACGTTGTTTTTATCCTTGCATGCCACAAGCTCTCCTTCCTCCTCCAATCCCTGAAAGCCCTGTTAATATATGAACAAATCTCTGTCAGTTTTCTATTGCTGTGGACCCAGGCATCATTCTCAAATGACTTGACTTCAGTGGCTGGTATCCTCATCAGCCACGAAATATCATTTCCTTCACCATAAGGAATGAGAGAGAAGTCATCTCCCTTTTCTCTAACCCAATTTATTCAACTGAACTCACTACAACATGGTCTTCTGAACACCTCACTACATTGCTGTGTTTGAATGCTTTTATGTTCCTTTGGCATAAGAGACAGCATTTTCTCTTTCAGTATACTTGCAGGACCCAGAGCACGTTAATAATTCACAGAAGTACAGTTCTGCCATCCTGTTGAGTAATTCCTTAAGGCCAGGAATTGCACTTCAATCCCCTGTACAAGCACCTGAGTTTCTGGTACATGGTCTTTTCCCCAACTTTATTTCATGAGCACTTCAGTTAATAACTCACATATGGGGGGGATATAAGGTGGTGGAAATAGGTAATATTAATGTTCCACTGGAACTACCTTTCTGTTTGAGATGGTGTCAGACATGCATAGAACAATGAAAAACAAAATGCCTCCTGTGTCCCTGCCATAGGTTACCATTTCCCCAGTTCCCATGGCACAACAGAGATGAATCCTCTTCCTTAAGCCTGTCACAAAAACCTGTCCTTGCCAGTAGGCTGCCAGCATTCCCACTGAAAGACAGGGAGGAGAACTCATGATTCAGCCTCCTCCCCCTGCACTGCAAACAACAGTACATAGCAGCCATGAGGAAGTGAAAAGCTTGAGGATCATAAGTGAACTTCAGCAGACATTTATTAAGACAAAATATGTTTCAGGGCTCTATCTCCTCTAGTTTCCTAAGCATGCCTCGGGCTTCTTTCTGACTCTGAAGAGGTTTTCACAGGACCTGAACATCATTTTTTTGAGGTATTCAATGACTGCTACTGATTCATTACCTTGTTATAAATGTCTTTATTGGAGTATTTCTCCTGGTCTGCCCATTTAAGTGTTCTACAGGAACATCTATCCTTGAATTAATGCAGTTTAAATAACACCAGTTCTTGAAAAAGTCAGTAAAACACTGCAAGAATATCCACTGAAAGATGTACTTAAATAGTTTTCCCTAGAGACTGGGTGCAGTGGGAGTGAAAGGTTAGTAACTGAGCCAGCCTGTGCACAGGTGTTTCTCAAAGCTCCGCTGACTCAATGACGGCCCATGAGGTGGAGGGGTACAAATCAAATGCTAGTCCAGCTCGCTTCTGCTTGACCTTTGGACCCAGCATCTGGCAACCCCAGGCAGAAATCTGAGTAAAAGTGGCTTGTACAAGTGCCTTTTTATAAACAGTAGTGGGGATGGCCAGATGTGCTGTGCAGCCTCCACCTGTGCTGCTGTGTAGCCTCCAGCCACCAAACACCCTTGTAATAAAAATTCTGGGTATAAGAAATGGTTAAAACCAGCACATTTTGTGGGTCCACAGGTATTTTCTTAAAGCCCTCCAGTACTTCTTGTCAGGTAACACCAGCCCAGGCTGAATTCAGCCTTCTAACAATGCATCTCTCAGGTTCTGGATAGAGAGGTGTTTTCAAACCAGCATTGCCAAGGGCACCCTATTGGGTACAGCTCCATCAGAATTGCAACACATTTACTGCCAAAGTACAGAAATAAAATTTTAAAGTTAAGCCAGTGTAAAATGAGACTGAAATATTTTATAAGAAAGCTACATTATTTTTAATTTTCATGGAAGACACTAAATTTAGTGCTCTGTGAATACAATTCTGTCTTCAAAACTTGTACATTATCTGAGTTGAGTGATAAATACAAAAACCCCGTAAACAGTGAAGCATAGTTGTTCATTGGTTACGATACCATCCATTTTGTGAAAGTTCAAAATTCAGCTTCATTTTACATTTCTGTACCTTCTTATTTATACTTCAGATGGTAGTTCATCACTAAATAGATAATTTTCAACTTAATACTTTTAAAAATGATTGTTCACTACATTTTAACATGGCTGTATAATAAACATTTTTTGTAGGAAGTTCATCTCACTGGTTGAAATGGAGTGGCATTGTCTGCAAGGTCTCATTTCAGAATTATTGCACTTTTATCCTTTTTGTCATGCCACAAGTTGTGAAGTCCAAAATATTTACCTTTCTGATTGTCGGTCTTTCCCTCACAGAGATGTCTGAGAGAAGACAAAATAGACAACTTGTTTTGTTGAATCAATAGAGGCATATTATCACAGCAAGATTATAATTCAGGTGTACAATACCTGCATTTTACAGCGCACAAAACTGAAACTGCCTGTGCTGTGTGTCACAGCAGGTAACTAATATCAACAAAATACCAGAGTCTATGTTCAAATACAGTTGTATGGGTCTAACTTCAATCCACAAAAGCAAGGCAATTCAAAGTTAAGGCTTAAACTCCATCCATAATCTACTCTCTTCAGGAATTGCATTATGAATGCAGCTGAATTCTCATCTCAGGCCTTTGCAGCTCTATGTTGCCACACAAACAGTGAGAGAAAGCAAACCCACTGTTACACTTTTATGCAGATTCCTATCAATTGCTTTACATCTGGCAAGGATACCATCTACTGGCATTTGTATTTACTTGAGGCTGAAACATGAGGCTTTGGAGACAGGCTGTGATCACCACATAAGGTGTTTGGGATAAATGAGTTTAGGTAACTGAGTATTCCTCTTTGCTTTTTGGGGCATATTGAAGTTCTGGGTTTGCATGGGCAGGTTTTTGTAACAGAGAGGCTATAGGGGTGGCTGCCGTGGGAAGCTGCCAGAAGTTTCCTTCGTGTCCAGCAGAGCCAACGCCAGCCATCTCCATGAAGGACGTGCTGCTGGCCAAGGCTGAGCCCATCAGAGACTGTGGTAACACCTCTGTGATGACATGTTTGAGAAGAAGAAGAAAAAATAGTTATTGTGCAGTTGTAATGGTGCTCAGAGAACAGCAGAGTGAGGATATATAAGATATATATGAGATATGAGGATATATGAGCCCTACAGACACCACAGTGGAGAAGGAGGGGCAGGAGGTGCTCCAAGTGCTGAAGCTGAAATACACCTACAGCCTGCGATGCAGCCCATGGTGAGCCAGCTCTGTCCCTGCTGCCCATGGAACACCACAGAGACACACCTGCAGCCCATGGAGAAGCCCCATGCCAGAGCTGGATGCCTGAGAGAAGGCTGTGACCCGTGGGAGGCCCAGGCTGGAGCAGGTTTCCTGGCAGGACTCGTGACACTGTGGGGGACCCATGCTGGAGCAGGCCATGCCTGAAGGACTGCACCCTGTGGAAGGGTGACCCACATTGAATCAGTTTGTGAAGAACCATTGCCTGTGGGATGGATTCATGCTGGAGAAACTCACGGAGAACTGTGGAGCAGTGGAAGGACTCCTCTCCCTGAGCAAAGGCAGGAACAACTTGTGATGAACTGACAGTAGTCTCCTCTTCCCTGCCTCCCTACGCTGCTGGGGGGGAGGAGCTGGAGCTGGAAGGAGGGATGGGTGGGGAAAGATGTTTTTAAGATTTATGTTACTTCTCTTTATCCTGATCTGAATTTGTTAGTAATAAATTCAATACATATCCCCAGTCTGAGTCTGTTTTGCCCTTATCAGTATTTGGTGAGTGATCTCTCCTGGTCCTTATCCTTCATTGTATTTTCTCTCGTCCATCCAGCTGTAGAGGGGAAGGATAGAGCAGCTTTAGTGGGTGCGTGGCATTCAGCCAGGGTCAACCCAATACACAGAGGTGTGAAAACACCTGTTTTGTGAACTTCTTGTAGCAACAGGAGCAGACAGTATTGTGTTGATTTCTGCATCTTTTTGAACTGCCATTATCAAGAGACAGGGAAAAGAGGGAATATAAATTCATGTTGAAACCAAAATAAAATGGCATCAGTGGTTTTCAGTATCAAGAACCTTTGCTTAAGCCTGTGATTTTAGGCAAATAAGAATACTGTGTAGAAAGAAAAACAGTCTGTTTTCAGCTGAAGATACAGAGGGAAGTATAACTAATGTCACCAAAATTGAGCTAAGAAATTTTTTTCTACAATGAAGATAAGATTTCAGTCTTGGAAAAAAAGGTTGTTTGTGAAAACTGATCAAGCCATCATGACAATGTGTTAGTCCTATGACCAACAGTTTTTGCCCCTGAAGGATGCATCCATTATCAGGGCCTTACATCTCCCAGTGCTCAAAAGCTGATTTCAGGAAATCAAATTCTGCTCCAGTCTGCCCCACTTCTCAGGAATCTTAATTGTTTGCAGCTCTCTTTGATGTACTATCAGGACTAGGGTTTTGCAGCTTGTCCACAGATTTTGGAGTTAGCAGAAAGGAGAAGGCTCTGTGTTTTTCATGGGGTGTAGTTGTGCCATGGAAACATGGGATGAGAGAGCACTGGGAACTGCCTCCTGCTCCCCAGAGGCATCTTTCTATGACCACTATTTAACTACCTTTTAAATTTTTTTTTTTATTGCAGGTTTCAATGATATCAAAGCTCTGATTAACTAGTGGCATAACACGAACCAGTATGGATAATCTGTAGCTGCAAAATGTGCCATATTGAAGAACTTCATAAACATCAATATAGCAATCTCAGGCATTAAGACACCTTCAATATTTGACACAAAAGAGACCTGACACTACAGTTTCACAGCTCCTCATGAGCTTCTACTCCTCCTTCAAGCAGCCTTGCTATCGCTGGAAGCAACAAAGCCATGATGGGAGCTGGGAGACAACAAGATATTACTGCAGAATAAATAAAAACAGAGCTAGAACTCTGTACTGCAGAGGTATTCATCCTTTTTATTGCCTCGAAGAACAAGCCTATTCTTCCAACCCAAGTAGATTAGTAAGCAGCACATTCAGCTTTCAGAGACCTTCAGTATGTCTGCAAGGCTTGTGATGTAGAATAACGTAGGTAAAAGGAAATACATGGAAATTTTAGTAAAAAGAGATACTGAAGTATTGTAGTTGTTTACTTTCTCTCTGCTGTGAAGAAGATCAGAGAAGAGTCTTTTGTGTCAGTTTTATTTTGAACCTATTTTGTCGCCGAATATGGGAAAAGATTCTTTTGCTTCTCATTGTGCCATTGGTTTTGTGATTCTATGAAAACCCCCTAAAAGTCTGCATGCAAAACCAATGAGGTAGAACATGTTTGACAAGCTTAGTTCCAACTTTACCAGTGCAGCAGGAAAAGAGTTTAAAATCATTGCCTCTCTTCTATAACAATAGTACATACAAGTGTTTACAAGAGGATTAAAGCCTGCTTTAGCAAGTTCTATTAAAGATTCCTGAATCAGACAAGTTTTATCAAAAAACCTATTGGAGCACTATGCAGCTGATCAGATGCAAACAGAAGCAAGTTATGCTACTGACTTTATTTTACCTGCTTTAAAAGGATGCTCGATGTATCTGCAGAATACACACCATGTGTACGTACAATAAGCCATACCTATTGACAGCCTGCCCAATTACAACAACAGCAAAAAAAGCTCCACAAGAAACGACCCCTAGCACCTGGTAATTAAAATTGCTAATCACCACCAATTATCTGGCACAGCTTTATAGCCAGGCAAAACAGTTTGACCCTTTGCCCATGGAAAGAAGAATGTTTGCTGTCTATTGATAAGTGCTTAGGCAAAGCTGTGCTCGGCTCACATCCATTAAGTGGTGACTAATAGGAAGTCAACAAAGGAGCTCTGACATCTGTAGTGGGCACTTCTAGCAAGCCAGGTTTGGGAGCACAGGTGTCCAGTGGGCTCCTGCCAAGGACCAGTGTACAGGACATGGGGACTTCTTCTTGAAAAGAAAACTTGAGCTGCCAATGTTTCCCGATTGGCTCCTCCACAACCAAATGCAGTATGTTTCCAGGACAAAGATTAAAATAATTACTCTTGTCAGGAGTGGTGGCTTGTTTTCAAACTGTCTGCATGCATTTGAACACAAAGAGGTAAGAAGTCCAGTAGGCTCAGTAATTTAGTAACGGTTGTTCTTTGGTCTATTTTTGTTCTTATTAAGTATTGAGTTAAATAGATATAAAAATGTCTCTCTAGTGTGCTCTTAAAGTCTGATAAAGAGTTTGAGATAATAAGGTTTTCTTTTTTTCGATATGACACTATTAAGCTCAAAGCTATAAAATACCCTTCCATTGTTATAGCTCCAGGAAGATGCTGCTAGAGATTATTTAACTACAATAAACAGCTCCATTAAAGCTTCTCATCTCACCAATTACTCTTATAAGGTCCTAGATAAAAAGATCAGGTTTGGTTTTAGTTGAGTTTTTTGTTTTTGATAAAGAGAGAAAGAAAGAGAAAGTCTGGCAAAAATATTGCAGGCTTCTAATAATGAAATGACCTACAAAACCTGAAGGACAAAGCATTCTTTAATCACTTAGGAATGCAAATTGCTCCAAGAACAGGCATCAGTAGAGATTACAAAGCCAGGAGCTGCTGAAATCCGGAACCAAACCTCTGCAGCCTCATCCTTTTGTGGTGCTTTGGGGGATCTTGGCAAGTTGGAGTTACAGTGCAAAAGGAAATTTACAGAGACAAGCAATTTGGGGACATTCTAACTTATACCTACCATGCCTTTTCCTGCATAAGATGTCAGAGCCTTTCCATGTACATCTTTGTATTACGACATGTAAAATCTGAACTGTTTTATAAATGTGAAGCAACACTGCTGGCATGATGCTTGGCAGTATCTCCTAATCCAAAATAATTAATGAAGTAATTAAAAGTTTTCTCTCGCTTCCTAATTCTATCTTAAGCCCATCCCTCAAACTGCTTCAAGTTACTGGGTTTGAAAATAACTTAATTTTCTCATTACCATGACGTGAATCACACAGCCACAACTTGCATCTCTGCACTTATTTGTTTTGGCAAAATCTGCATCCTGGCTGGATACCTCTTGTCTGCAGAGGGCATCTCATAGAACATGGTGTAGCTCCTCTTTAGCCCATACACAAAAGTTGCTTTGCTAGAGAAGAAGTAATGTTACAATGGGCACATACATCTCGCTCCAACACAGACTGAAAATGCAGGTAGAGTTTACATCCAAGCCTAAGAGCTTGGAAACACTTTTGAGCCCTCCAATTCAGCTGTAACCCAGAGTTCACAAAGAGTCTGTACTCTTCACCAAAGCCAGCTGAAATAATATAAATAAAATTTCAGATAAAATAATAAATAGATAAAAAACCACCAGCCTACTTTTGTATTCCACATAGATTTCTGCCTTTGTAGAAAATACAATTTTCTGCTTTAATTTTGGCACATGCATGGATTAGTCTCCATTAGATTCCAATTCTTGATCATCGGTATTACCATGAGACTGCTGTCTAGTGCAGTTTGTAAGCTCCTGTCAGTGTGAAAGAGCAGGATTTCTCTTTGACAAATCTTTAGTGAGGTTAGAAGTTACTCAAGACACTGGAGATACACCTACTTACAAGCTTGGGTTGTAAAGCGCAAAGCAAGATGAAACAATAGATCCTAAATTCTGGCATTGCTTGACATTCAGATTCTTCTGCCTGCAAGTCTAATTCAGTAATGGTCCACAGCAGAAGAGCATGCTTCCAGATCTGTGTAGTCTATCCATCACAGAGTAAATTACACTGAATGACTATTCTGTGGGTAAGATGAGGTAGTGAAAAATATGAGGGAGAAGAGAAGGAATGGATTTTCTGACACTCTTTGGCATTTGGAATCCATGAAGTACTAGTGGATTTCAGAATATTCCATTCAAATTGGGACATCATGGTCACCCAGGTAATGAAAATATATTTGTCTGCCAACATTTATGCTGTAGAGTGATTTTTAATACCATTGGCCAAAACACAGTCTAATGGAACGGCCAGTGGGGATGACACATTCAGTTTCTTTTTGTTCCATTTTTGTGAGGCTGAGTCTTTGGGGTGATAGTAGCACAGGCAAATGAATACAGGGGACAGCAAATTAATCCAATCTTTAAAAACTGTAGGCTCAAAACAAATTAGACGATGGAGGTGGGGAGCTAATATGCAGCTTGTGTTACCAGCCATTCAATTTCCATTTCATATGTAACATATTCTTAACAAAGAATCAATGCACAAAGTTCACCAAATCACTGTTTCTCAATGGCTTTCTCCTTTCTCTGTGTGTAATTCCAAAACAAAACCAACTTCTCCATTTCTGCTTCAGGTGAAAGCCTGGCTGTGCCCTGCAGGTCAATGAACCCATTCTAGGCTTCCTTGGAAGAGAACTCCAGTGTCAAGAGTCTTCCACTGAAAGTGTCTTGCTAGAAACTGCTGAACAATTCTGGGGAATCCCTCTTCAAGTGCCTGTTGACCTCTTCTGTCCTGGGGAGGAAGAAGAAATGAAGGAGGTAGATTTCAAACCATTTAACTGCTGCACTCCACACAGCAGTACTGTTGAGCTGTGCTAGTGTAGACACAGCCCTGGGAAGAGCTTTGTCCCAGGATGGCACATCTCAGCTGGCACACCTTAGAGTGGTTTCCCTGTGAGCCCCAAGGACACATCCAGCAAGAGGAAATGCTCTACTCCAGAAATCAGTAAGGCAGTGCTTATATCTCACCACACCTCACTTGAGATGCACATAGGGTAAGAAACTCTTCTGTACTGCCAGTGCTTCATGAAAAAACAGGCAAATGCTCACCAAGAAATCAAACCTCTCTTCGTCCAGGGTACACATGTTCCTGCAGATTCCTTCTTCAGCACCAGCTCTGTCTTGCTCAGATTAAAACTTAACAAGTTTGTTCCTACCTTCATCTTAAGCTTGGCCAGGCTTTTGATAGGCAACAATGATGTTCCTCCTGGACTGGGCAAGAAACAGCTAAGCAGGACAATGTTGCCATGGTGGCCCAACCTGTTTCAACATCTCTCCTACCAGAAGCAGGACACATGGAATCACAAAATAAAGAGAAAGGTGAAAAAATAGAGCCTATACAGTTTATACCTAGGATGATTATTTGCTCTGCTGTATCTTGGTTTCCTCATTGATCGTCAGATATTAGATCTCTGGCATATTATGAACTGTTCTCAGCCACTGCCCTGGCAATACCCTACAATTCGCATGGCACAATTATAGAATTTTCTTAAAAACATGTATCTTTATCTTTCTCACATACATTTTAGTGACAGGAAACCATGGGTTTGTTACCAGCTCAGTTACCTCCTGCTTTAGTTGCTTGTGGTTGCTGAATGCATGTTGTGTAATTCTTTCTACTTAACATGCTCCAGAACCTTCCCTTGACTTGTTCCCTTGTCCCCTTGACTTGTTTTACCTTTGTTATTTGAAGAGACAGAGAGTGAATGAAAAGTCCCCTTGGTTACCTAGTGCTCCCTAGTGGACAGTGTGGCTCCCACCAGACTGAAGCAGATGTGGTTGATCCGTTCATGCGGTAGGAGTCAGACATCAAGCTGATTAGGGGATCCTAATCAAACAGTAAGAGTGAATCAACATCAAAAGCTTCTGTAATGCTGGTATTACGTGGACCTAGGTTTGGCCAGGCATCTGTCACACCTTCTGCAATGGAGTCCCATGCCAGCCAAAGCAGAGATTTGGGACAGAAGGGGGACCTGAACTGTAACTATATCTGTACCTTCCCATCCATGGAAATGTCTTCAGAGCATAAAAAGGTGGCTGAGCCAGTCAGGTCACAAGGACACTGCTTCTGTGGAAGACAGCAACCTCCATGGCTGCCACCTCTCAAGAAGACCATCTCTGTGAAGAAGGGTTTGTTAGACACATGCCAGGATGAGACAGCCCCCACTACACAGGGATCTCATATCTTTCTGTGCCTGTTTGCCAAAGTCTTCCAGTTCACAGGCTTTCAAATCCCTATGGCTTCTTCCTAGTCCGTGAGGAAATGGAACGAGACCCTAATAGAAGATGGAAGTCAACCAGAGATGGTTAGAAGTGTGGATGTTGGACTGATCTGTCTCTCCAGCTCTCTAAATCTGAAGGGAAACTGAACTAGACTTTTCAGATCAGTAGTACTGATGTCAAGATGATTTTTGCTTTTTCTTTTATATACCTTTCACACAGTTCTATGTATCCACAAGTATTAGCATGCATACTTGTAATTCTTTAAGTCTGATAACTTAGCATAGTTTCAGTGTCCTGTAGGCCAGGAGACAAAACACCCCAGAACTGCATAGGCAGGAGACCAAAGATTCTACTGTCTTGAGGAGTCAAGGTCCCCTGGTAGGACAGATTCTGTAAACTAGAGGTTAGCCCACCCCAGCCCCCTTATTGGGCCCCTTGTTAGACATGCTAATGTGTAAGGTCTATAATTGTATGTGTGATGGTCGGTGTGGGGGCATTGCAATGCATTCCACCTGGGCAAAGTGATGCATCGAATGGGATCCTATTGAAACACCGAGGTAAACGACCCCCAGCCCTCTAACTGTGTCTGGCTTCCATTTCCTAAGACCAGGAAAAGGCATCAGTGCAAATACAAAAATGTTCCACCAGTGTCACAGGCCCAGCTGCAACATTTTCCCAGTGCCCTGTCAGGAGGTGGAAAAGGGCTCCACTAAAGAAGCCTAGCACCTTATTTTTGTTCAATGCAAACTAAATCCCTGTCCACAGAAACTGACTTTTAAGCTGAATACATTCCATTGCAAAGCTTTAGGACAGGGAGATCCTATGTCAGTGGATGAAGATGCAAAAAAAATGTCTTTAGAGAGCTTAAATGGAACATTGTTTTTGAGACATGGAGACTTTGCTGAGGAATGTTGTGAAGGAAACAGCTCCAGTAAACAGTGAAAAAGACTGCATGATGTGCTAAAAAAAATACAAGTGTTGAAATAAGTTAAAAATAAAAATAAATTAAAAATAGGATGGGGAATGGGAAAGACAGCCAAGAAAAAATGTTAATAAAAGGTATTGGATGAAAGCCCAGAATAGAAGTACAACAAATACAAACAACAAGCAAATGTACACATAACAGGGTGAAAATTAGAGTCTGTTTTCTCCTTGCATGCAGAACTGAGCAAATAGAGCTACAGGCAATTTTGAAGAATAGCAGCTCTGAAGCATCCAAAGTATAAACATTTCTGTCAGGTCAGCAGCCAGAGAGAGAGAGAGCCTGAAGTGAGCCTGTGAAGTACCAAGAAGGGAGTTGATGTGCAAAATGGTACAATTCAAACACTCCTTGTGCCACTTTTGAGGATCTCTCAACATTGTGGTGTAATGAAAGTCTCAGAACTAGTTGTCCATTTTACTTGTTATGAAAATGTCCTCTTTCCTAAGAAGTTTTGTAAAGCATAAAAGGGCCTTTACCCAAGATCAGCAAAAGAATATGAAAACAAGTTTCAGATGTTCTTTTTATCTCATGGAGACAAATAATTAACAGTTACTAGTTACACAATGAAATCCCTACTTTTCTGTCCACTGAATATTTATACTACTTCAGATTTATTTGAAAATTTCAAACAATAAACATTGGATATTATTGTTTATGTTCACCCTAAATAATTTGTGACATCTTTAATAAATTGATATCCAATAGTCAGAGTTTGAATTGTGAGTTTTAATTTGAGCTTGGTCATAATGTTATAGCTGTTTCCTGGCTTGATGAGCACCACTTCTGCAACTGAGAGAGATTTAACAAGCTTCTGAAGATAGGCTGTATTTATATAGGATTGAAAGATTTACATAATTGCAATCCTCCTTTTCCAAGCCTAAACATGGCTTTTGCTAGTCAAGAGAGGTGTTTAAGGATAAGAAGATGATACAGTCAAAGGCAAAATGCTAGTTCTAAAATCAGTTTTCTTATGCAGAAATATATATATATTTATACTGGTTCAGACCAAGTTGTAGAGGACATTTTATTTTTTTATTTCTTCCTGTCAGAGTTCAGGCTGTGATTTGGAAAGCTGATTCCCTGGCAGGCCCAACATTTCTCTCACTTTACAAGAAGATCTACTTTCAGGGCAAATACATGAACAAAAAGAATTAAGGTTTCCTATCCTCAGGTATTAAGATAGGCATGCTTAGGATTCTTAAAAAAGCAATCTTGTTAAGTACTTTAAGACACTTAATTTTAAGTAAGCACACACATACAGAGATAAATGCTCATATGTTATTGGAGATGGAATAACTTCAAGGGAAGACAGGTTCTTTTTTCACAGTATAAAATACATACATACAAAAATAAAATAAAAATGGCTAAAGGCAAAAGCTAAATAGGTAGGTCAATTCCTACATCAAAAATAGAATTAAAATATTGTAGCAGAGAAGGAAATATTGAACAGGATGCAGGAATATTTTGGAAGAGGTTCCTTTTACCTTAAATAAAGATTTTTAAAATGGTAACACTGTTAAAAAATTTTCTGGTTCCCAGCTTCCTTCACATGTCTCAAATCAGAGAAGAAAATTCTGAGACACCTAAGATGAATTACAACTTTTGATAGACCAGGCCCAAGCCAGAAAAAAATGAAGTTCTTCCTGTCTTGTTCTGATCCACACACACTCTCATGGGGCAACAAAAACCCTCCTTATTCCCAGATCATGTCTCATGACAAACTGAATACCTGCTCCAAACCATGAAAATGGTGAAGATTTATATTAAAAAGTTGAAAGGGGTCACAAAAACCTTTTCTAGCATCATTCTCAGGGAAGTCTTGCCTCTCTTTACATGTACTCAGGGACTGACAGAGTGCAAGCAAAAAAAAAAGTAAACCCTAGTCACAGAAACTTGGCAGAATTATGGGCAGAAGAGAACAATAGCATATAAAGGAAAGAATTAGGCAATCATAAGAGGTAATGCAGACATCTCAACATCATTAAGTGAAATCTGCTCCAGAAGTTGACCCAGTCCCCTTTCCTAACCACCGCTTTCCTTTTGTGTGAAAAGTAAAGGTTTTGAACATGTTTTTTAGTCTGATCAAATCTGAAATTCCCTTTCTTTCCAATCAACAGCCCCAAAACTTCCTGACTCAGTATTAAGCCACTGACCAACAGATCTTTCCTTGCAGGATCAAAGCAAACAAAGTCCCAAATATCCTTTCTGTTCCTCAAGATGCACACAGAACCTCCTGCTCTCATTTTTTCTGGCTGCAAGAACAGAAGCTCCAAGCATCTTTTCCAAGGGTTTGTTGAAGGGAGTCTCAGGAAAGTTCTTCTCAGCAGATTTTTCATCCACCTTCAAGATGCCTAATAAACCTTGGTGTTGGCTACAGGAATGTTCCTGTTAAAGAAATTTTTGTAGTGACCTGATAACAATTTTGGGAGGAGTGAACTCTGTTGGGTTTTGAAAACCCAAATGCACTTAATGAGGCTTTAACCATCCAACAAGCAGACTGTTGGCTTACACTTTACACTAGGCAGCACAAGTACGTTTTAAAGCAGACAGAAGTATTTCATGGGGCTGCACAACGGGAAGCCCAGTTTGGGTATGCAATGATTCTCCATGCACAGCTGTAAGTTTCAAGTATGTCGTAACAATGGTGTATGTGATACATAAATACATATCTATATCTATATCTATATCTATATCTATATCTATATCTATATCTATATACTGTTCCTGGGGTTTAGGATCAGCAGATAAGATGGACAATGAAGGATCAGAGGCCTTTCAAAGGATTTTTTGCTGAAAGAAGTGAAGTTCAGACATTACAGACTGAGAGGCCTGAAGAATTTTCCTAACAGGTCTTCCAGCAGTTTGTTGAGGTAACATAATGTTTGCAATTTTGTTACTGACAGTGAAGTCAAAACTTCAGTAACAAAGTGTTTTAGTAGAAACTTTAAAATCCAAGATGTGGAGGTATTTTAGAACTCACAGTACCTCTACCACTCTGTTAGCCACATTTATGAATTGCTGTAATGGCAGCTTTCAGAGGACCTTGTGTATCCGTCCTGCTGGTGTAAACCCCTCAGCTCGCTGAGGATTTAGCGAACAGTGTATGGAGGCTTAAAGGAAAAACACCTCTTTTTACAAAAGGAGACCATGTGTGGGTGTCTAAAACCAAAAGGACTCCTGACAAACATTGGGAATAGACATTTACTGCTTAAATTTTCATAATACTTTAAGTTATTAGCTAGGTACAAAGGATGGTGTTCAGGAGAAAAGATGGTGAGGATAAAAAGGGTGTTGACCTTTTTACCCAAAGAATTACAGAAAATTAATACCAAACACAGCATATTCCACATGACTAGAAAAAATATAGGTGTGGAAGGAAAAGATTGTTGGTAAAATGGTTGGCATGACCTACTCAAGTCAAAAGCTTTTGGAAGTCATTTAAATCTATGTGATTTAGATATTAGGCACTGCTGGAAGAAAATAAAAGGAATAAAATCCTTAACATGCTCCTCTCCAGAAACATTGTGGTTTGATTTTTTTCTATAAAACATTAGTTCAGGTTTTACAAAGTAGGTAATTAAACGTTTACAAATACCCTACCTTTATACCTGGAGTGGCAGCAACAGCAAGATTCCCTTTCAAACTGTACTTATGATTAAGAACAGAATGTATCCTCTTTGACTTTTCAGGAGGTCAAATATGAAAAAAGTTGTGCCAATTCAGTCTGAACATCCAAAGCTCCACAATCACACAAATCATAGAAAAAATATCCTGATAAGATTAACATTTTATACCAGTTTGAACAAGCCAGTATCTTAAGTTTCTCCCAATTTAAAATATTTAGAAACTACTCTTTACCAGTCATCTCCAGAGGGTTGAACTTCTGGTATGATTGCATGACTGAGTCAGGACACAAGTGTGTGGAGATCTTCTCTGTAACCCTGAAACCCACACCTCAAAAGGACAGCCTGTTTGCACTCACAGTGTGTGAAAGTACTTAGGCCACACTGAGTAAAAATACAATTACATTTGAAATCAGATCAGATCAAATAAGATACATCTCATTTTGTTTCATAAAAGATGTAGAACCCATCACTCTTCTCCCTTTTGAAAAGGTGAGAGGTAATGGTTCCATCCTTTCACTCACCCAGGAGATGAATGATGTGCTTGAATTTCCTTCTTGGCAGTGAGGAAGCAAATCTATGTGTGACAGAAGAGCTGCAAATGGATGTCTCTCTGTATCTAATCCAGATCACTAGCCTGCCTCTATATTCTGATGGCTACAACAGTATGCAAGGGCTGTAACAAGATATTAAACAGCTAAAGAGCAAAATATAATTCCAGATTCATCTGCTTAGTTTACTGAATGATGAAGTACAGGGGACGGACAGTAAAAATCCTCTCTTTGCCTGATCTTCATGGAGTAAAAAGTCTGATGCCTACTGACACTTCATTCTGACAGAGTGTAATTCTTTGGGTTGAGGGTTTTAAGGTGGATTTTTTTTGTTCTGATCTTTTTCTCTTTTCATTCTGACAATTTGTATCCAAGAAACAAGACCAGAAATGGCTGCAGGAAGGAATAGAGACCAAGTATATAGAAGTAATTTGTAACGATGCAATTTCCCATATGAACTGTAAAAGGCTGTGAAAAGTCCTGGTCATTCTTTGCATCTTGTCTAGTTCTACATTAGGTCCTTCCAAGGATGACAGAAATGACTCTTGCTGGTTGTGGCTACTGCAGATGTGGCCCACCATGACCAGCACCAGCTTCAGTGGTGGTCTTAATCAGTTTATAAGGCACAGATAACCATTCTTTAGCTTCTCCAGGCAGCTGATACTTCCAAGGAGCAAAAACTCCCAGCCAGATAACTATAGGAAGAATTCTTGTTTTGCTTATTTCTTTGGTCCAATATGGTCTTAGGATCCCTTAATAGCTATCATCATGTGTACATGTATTATTGTAGACTTCTGTAGGGTCACTTGTGCACTGTGACTCTACCAGAGAGTTTTGGTAGATGAATCAGGCCCTTGCTGTCCATCCTGAGGAAGCCAAACCACCTTGCCCTTCCACTGACTGTATCCACCAGATGCAGCTGACCACAAGGGCTCCTACATGCACATATCTAAGTACAAGTATCCTGCTCCAGAGCTGAGCTCCACCCAGCAAGTCTAGGACAATACAGCAGACATGAAAAGCAGATGAGGTGAGGGTGGTGGTTTCTGCACCATCTGAGATGGTGGTTTCAATACATTGACAGATTAACCATGTTCAGAATGTTTGGACGCATAACAGAAGAACCCCAAGAGAGATCTGATGAGATTAACTGTAAGTTTTTAGGAGAAGCTTTCTGTTAAAGTGGAGAGAGCCAGAAGATGCTTATTTTAAATATTAAGTGAGTAATGAGGGTAGGAGTTTTCCTAGTGGCACCAAGTGGGGTGGTATTTCCTACCATGGATGAATTACCTACCCATAGAAGGTGCAAATCAGAATAGGGACAGTGTGGTTCAAGAGGCCAGGTTTTCAACAGACTACATGCAAATCTTTGGGATCTGTGCCTTCAATGGCAAGGAAACAGGTAATCTCTTGGTATTAAGACAAGATGTGAGATTGAGGATGGGAATGATATGCAGGGAGATACTGAGAGATAGTTCCCACAGTGCTCTGGAGGAAATGCAGGAAAGGTCATTAGAGAATCACAGCTGGCCACCTGGCCTGGATCCCCCTGGAAGTACAATGCGTGCAGCTGGGGCTGTTGTGACTTCTTCAGATCACAGCCCAGAAAACTGCAGCTGGAGCCACAAACCCCCTGAGGACATTACAGAAGTTTTAAGAGACTTTGGGGTGCACACTGAACCCTGTGATCTCTCCCCTAGATAAAGCAGAGCTCTACAGGGATACAACACTACAGCAGGCTCTTCTCCGTGGTGCCACACAATAGGACAAGAGGAAACAGGAAGAAACTGATGCACAGGAAGTTCCACCTGAATATGAGAAAGAACTTCATTATGCAGGTGACTGAGAACTGGAGATATTCAAGAACCATCTGGGGACTTTGTTTAGCAGGGAGGTTGGACCAGATGACCCACTGTCCTTGCAACCTAACAAACTGTGATTTTGTGATTCTGTGATTTTGTGAAGTGCGGGTTGGCATTTCCCAGATAGGATTGTTCAGACTGTTCCCCACACCATCACCCAAGATTGGATTGCATATTCTTCATCTTCCTGAAGATCAGCCTGAAATCATTCCAGTTCAAGTCTGTGGCACTGTGGGGGTCAAACCACACTGGGTGACCTCCAGGTGGGACTTTCGAGACACATTGCCATTTCCACATAGTCACGGACAAACAAGTTCCATTATGGATGAGTTCAGATGCAGGATCAGTAACCTGCAGTGACCCTCACTCCCAGTCTCAGACACAGGAGCTGCAGCTCATCCCACATCTGAGGAGAGGCACAAACAAAGCAAACGAAGCAGGGGATACCCTGCTGCTGTTCGGGATGCTGCCATGCAGCAGTGGTGCATCCATGAGCTGCTCTTGGCAGACCAGAAGGGAGCAGTGCACGGCTGCTGTGGGGTTGCTCAGAGGAAGGGGCAAGATAGGGGTTGTGGGGCTGATAAGCCAAAGCTCCCCTGGGAAGTGCTGCACCTATCATTCATACAGGGACAATGTCACACACACCTGCATTCACAAGGCAGGGCTGGAGCAGCAATGAGGACACCATGAATGCCAAGAACAGCCTGAGGAGGACTCTGACCTGAAATTTAGGTGCAGAGAACAGCAGTGCTCTCAATAGTTTTAAGACAGCCCTTAGCTACTTAAATGAGGGTGACAATTTCTTGCAAGATGGCTCTGTGCAGAGCCAGCAGTAAGGAGACCTATTCTGCATTCACATCAGTTCAGGGACACAGGTTTATTTTAGCCTGGTGCATAATCCTGAGGTGCAATCCCTTGTCTTCCTCACCAATTGTTCACTGCCAGGCATTCCATGGTTATTTGTACATACAGTGGCAATTCTCTGAAGATCCTTTGTCACAGGTAAGCCAGGTTATTACTGTGACACATTAATGAAACAGCTTATAAATTTCAGTTGTTTATATTTGCTACATCAAACCATTGTGCAATAATATAGAAAATAAATGGTTTTAAGATTAAACATGTAAAAATATTGTGTTGCCTATTATTTCAGGGGTTTCTATGTTTCCCATATTTGCGTGTTTATACAATGCTCCAGGTAAATGCTTCCCCATATATTTTTTTTAATCAATGTCATATTATCAGGGCATGCAATATAATAAACAGATCTGTTAAAGCACCAGTGATGTCTCTATTGGCAGGCTCATAAAAGAGCTCGGTGACCTTGGTTAATTAGCCATGTAATAAACCAGAACTGAAAGAGCCTATTCCCACAAACCACAGCACAGCACCCCTCCACCCCCGCCTGCCAGAGGGGCTCTGAATGGGAAGTCAGCAGACGCTATGCAAAGTGCAGCCACTTAGCCTTAGAGCCCTTTGTGAATCTTTGCATACATTCCAAAGACATTTCCTTCCAGCCACTGATTTAAGAAACAATCTTTAAAACAAAAAGATAAGTTTTCTGAATACTTATTTTATTGGCTAGTGCTGCTTAAGGTGTGTTTAGATAAGTGTGTGTCTTCTTGAAACCTCACAACACTTGCATTGAAAAACAACTTCAAAACTCTTCCATTTCAGACATGTTTTCTATGAGTTCTCTGATTTCTTTTGATGTTTATTTCAGATATTTCTAAAAGAAAAAAATATTCCAACCCCTCTAGTAATTAAAATCTATTGAATTGAATATATTGAATTTTTTGAATGGAATTTATTTTGTACCCATACAGTGTGGCCCTCTTAAATTGTAAATCACATTCAATAATTTATATGGAATACAGTATTACATGTATTTCTGTTACTCACCTGATTTCACTAAAAAGCACACCTAAAAATTTACACCTGTACTATAAAAATAAAATTGTTGGCCTTTTATCTGAGGCCAGGCAGTAAAATGGGTATAAATTCTTTGACTTTATCCTATCAGACTCCTAAGAAATAAAAGCTTTTGTAAGTACAAGCAGGAATCACAGTTTTAAATTTCACCCAAATGTTACTTCATAACAACCATAACCACAATCAACCACACAGCCACAGAGTTAGGCTTTTCTTCTGCAAGTGCAAGTGCAACAGTTTTTCTGATTGCTGTAGGAGTTAGCTCTTTTTGAAGTAAACGCATGTGAAGTCCATGACTGCTATCCTTTCATGGCATGCCCCTGAGTTCTGGCACAGCACAGAAACAAAGAAGAAACCCCAAATTCCTTACAGAAGCTAACATTGTTTTTCAGCTGTCACTTCCATACACGATAGTGATTTTCAATTCTTAAAAAAAAACACCAAAAAAAAACCTGCCCCCCACCAACAAAACAACAAAAAACCCCAAACAAAATCAGCATCAGATATTTCTTTAAATACACTTTTTTTTTCTCCAGAACGCTTTTTATTTTCCAAGTGGACTTTACATTTACAGTGTTCCTATGCAGTGAAACTAATGAATATCACTCTGGTTTTAAATCCTATACAGCTGTTTTTCCATTCAGGATTGCTTTAGCTGCAGCCATTTCTTTCAGTACTACGGATCACAGTCAATTAACATGAACAGGGAGTTTCACTGGGTCTGCCAAATAGTCTCCATTATTCTTGGGAAGTTTCAGAATATCAAGCACAACAACATCCTCAACAAATCTGAGATTACAGCTGGTTGATAGCAGAGTATCCAAGAGGAAACTTTTTTTCCTTGATATTCTTTTTTGTTGGATCCCAGAGTGAAGTGGAAGATATATTTTAGGCAAAATGTATTTGTTAACTCATTCTCTGTGTTTTCTAATGTGATCCAAGAGATGTCTGGACTGTATCTGAAGGCTCAGGAAGCTACAAAACTGCATGGCTCAGCAGCTCATTCGGCAGACAATGCGTGTGTGTGTGCTTGTTCGCATTCATAAAATTGAAATTTTATCCATGTGCCATAAATACAAATGTTAGCACTCATATGAGACTGCAAGCAATGACCATGACTTCCAATAAGACCATGCACACACAGTTCAGGATCAGACACTACAGCTGAATTTTCCAGTAAGTGTCCAGTTTCAAAGGTGACCACAGCCATACCAAAAAAGCTTAACTGAACAGGGAGAGGGGTAAGTACATGAAGATAAAAGGGCTGTTTATAATTTAACACGAAGTTGCAAAAAATAACAGCAAGCAGACAAAGAGGAAGAGAACAGGGAACTGTGAGTTAGTCACTCTCCTTAGATCTGTATACTGTACACACTTCTGCAAGACAAATCGAGGAGACAAAGAAACAGAACCAGAAACAAAGCTGGGCACAGGTTCATGAGCTAGTAGAACTGGAGCTCTCACAATTTAACTGTTAGGCTCCATAAGGTACAGTTTGTTGTTGGTATGGCAATCCTGCCGAGAAGACTCAGTGGATACTGAAAATACAGATGTGTACTGGGATCTCCTCTGGCAGCCTCTGGTCCTACCACTCACACGCCAGTGCAACCAGACTAAGGGCTGACAACCAGAGTGGTACATCCTCAGACTGTGATCTGGGGCACAGGGACCAGGGCTGGAGGTGTCCCAGATCAGCTCAGTTGCATGAACGGGGAAATCCCAAGAACAGCACTCCAAAAGCCAACTCACTTCCCATGGAGGGTTGCCACTGCTGCACAAGCATATACCCAGGAGTGCACTTTCCTGACTGCCAAAAGAGTGTGCTCCAAAACAGAAAAGTTTGGAAATAGCTGCTGCTGCTCTCCGATTTCCAGCTGCTTGAGGCCTGCAGTTGCTAAGGCTGGAGGAGGATGCCCTCCTCTGGCTACACACGTTCCCTTTTCATCAAGCCTCAGAGGCTGAAGAGAAATCACTTTGAACACTGAGGCGGGGAGCTGGAGGCAATTACTTGTGATTGATAGCACTAAATATGAAACCGCATGTACCTCATCCATGAAGCATGGAATCAGCAGCATATTGTTAGTGGGGGAGATGAATGGGGCTTGAGATAACCTTGGCAAATTAGGCATATGTTAGCATTAAGCTTTGTCAGTAAGCAGGCTATAAATTACAGACATATTGTAACTCCATAAACTCATCTAATGAATTGAATGACAGTGGTAATTTAAGGCAGAATGGAACTGTTTAACCCTTTTAAGAATTTAGCTTTATTTCTTTATTACACAACAATCCAAACTGTACTAAAAGGTTGGTATTTCATATATACTGCAAGATACCATAACCGTAACAGGGAAACAATACTTCCATGTTTCATGTACATTCTAACAAACAGTTGGCAACCTGCAAATTATTTCACTTGTAAGTTGGTTTAAAAAGAATGGGAAAAGAATGGAATAGCTGGGGTGGGTTTCTTGCACATTCCCTTACTTTGTCATTATTTTTCCATATGATCAAGCTAAATATATTGAAGCTATAGGACACAGCATGCTGTCATTTCTGGACTACTACTGAACTCCTCAGGAGGTTTATAAGACACAAGGCTAAAGGGCAGGTGACTTTAGTCATAAGAGAAGTGCAATAATCCCTTCAAAATGCATGGCCTGCAGCGTCTTATTGCTATTCTGAAATGGCAGTTATAAATAAATATAAGAGGAGAAAGTCAGTCTCCTGCATTTACCGGCAGCTATTGACAGACTTATGCCATCAGTGACAGCTAATCCAGGATTCTGAAGCCATTTTCCATCTTACTGAGCATTTCAGACAAAGTAACATTTGAAAGTCACTGGCACACCAATGGCACAAAAGGGCTTAAAATCTAAACCAGAAAATTTAATACAGTATGTTCTTAATTAAAATCTGCTGATAAAATAAAAAATATTTTTACTTTTATTCAGCAGAGCAAGTGAAGAAATGAGCATATAAATTATGCCACAGGTTTAGTCGACTTCTGAGGAAATTTTAGGAAAGCATGTTTCCTCACACACTTTAGGCAATTGATCTTGGCACTCATACAAATCACGGGAAAAATTCTTATCAGACCTTTGTAGAATATTTGCTTTTATGCCCATTTTTCCCTTTAAGAAAGATACAGTATATGAATCAAACAGGGGCATTTATCTCTGTACAGAAGTCAGGGATGTGAGGGTGGAAGGGGCCCTTGGTGGACAGAATGGTAAGCAAAAAGTGAAATCCTCAACGTATGCAATTTTATATTATGTAAATAAGCATTACGTCTGATGCTCACTCAGGACAATAAAGCCATATAAGAATTAAAATTATATACTTAGGGATAACTCAGTGTGTAAATAGGAGGAAGAAGTATAATTACAGATATTTATTTTGTTTTTGCAGTTCACATGTATTTCTATTTACAAAAGGATTATGTTTATCCCAACCTCAGGAAACCTAGGTGCTTTGCTAGCCCTGTTTCGGCCAATGAAGGAACAAAGCCTCCATAGGACTTACCTGGAGTTATACAAGAAGTCTGCAGAAAAGTCAGGAGGAGGAGAAGTCCTCATCAGTCCCCTTCTTTTAATACACTGATGCTGACACCATGCCTGGAAATATGTCTGAGATCAAAGAGGAGCTTGCTGTTGTCAAGAGCTGCAGAAGAGTAAATTCAGGAGTGCAAGCAAGATAACATAGGAAATTGCTGGCATAACATGGGAAATTCACAGCCCACGTGTGGAAGGAAAGAAGCTCTTTCACACTTTTCCATTTTCTGTTGGGCAATGTCGTGTTTCACAATTGTTGTATATCAATGAAATTTTGTAAATGCCTAAATAATGACGTAGTGAGAGTTTTTGGTACAAATCTAACCTCTGAATAAAATCAGTTCTTCATTCCAGAAAAGATTACTGTGACCTTTACTGCTCCATTTTCCTAATGGTTTCTTCACTACAATAACAAAATTGAATGACTATCTCAGCCATCTCTAATATTTGGAATTAAATTTACCTAGTGCAAATCAATAAAGCGGAAATCAAAACTAAAAGCATGGAGTTATTTTAGCAATACTCTGTGTGTAATACAACTTTGCATTTAACCTCTGGACTAAATGGTTACTCCATAACTAAGTCAGTCACTGAATGCATGCTTTACATACTTCAGTGGAATCAAACTGTTCAGCTCAGCAATGATTAATGAAAAGATCTGCCAAAAGTGATTTAGAGAAAAGATGCCAACTCAATCCTGTGAGTTTGTTAGGCCATCAAGACAGATGACCTACTTGAGGTACATACAAAATGGTCCTCGGAAAATAAGGCGATTTTTTTGGTTTTGGCTGCATGGTGATTGCATGGCCTGGTTCCAGTGGGGGCACATGCATGGGGAAGGAATCCCCATCCCAGCACTGCCAACAGAATGCAGGTTAGGGCTGCAGTCATTTCCTCCTGTTCTGGCTGTGGGAATCTCACAGTGTGGCCTCAGGTCTTCTCCTGATGCCAGCCAGCTTCTCAGCAGCACTCACAAGACCACCTGCACAAGGAACACCCTGTTCCCAGGGCTATCATTGGGCTGTTTATCCACAGACCTTGGTAAGAACAGAGAGCATCTGATCTGGCAAGGTCTGTTGGTGCAGGAGAAATTTAAATACTTTGCCCAAAACAGAGTCAGAAGGGAAGCAATGTCACTGGGGATTAAGCCCCACCTTCCCAAGTTCAGGGCCCTGTCTCTGCTGGACCACAGGGCTGCTGTGCTGTGATGCTGGAGGATCACACCAGACAGATGAGCAGAACTGTCACCCAGCTTCTGGCATCAGTACTCCCTATCCCACCTGTCCTTCCCAGTGATAAGAGAACCTCATTTACCTTAAGGTAATCAGGGTCAGACCCAACTGAGGGGCTCCAGGACATACTGGCATGTACCATTTATTATGCTTCCTCAGTAACCTGTAAAAAGGAGCCAGTCTGACTTAGCCATCCTCAGCCCAAGAGGAAAGTGGATTGGTGGACACTCACCGGGATCCAGGGCACACAGCCCCTCCAAGAGAAGTGGTGCTGTGAATCTCCAGAGCTGAGATGCCACATCCACCTCCCCAGCACCAGCACACACTGCAGCCCAGGTAGAGGGATGGGCAGGAGCAGAAAGGTGCTCACCCTGCCATGGTGCTGCAGGGCACCACACAAATTCTGTCTGTTCACCAGTCTGGGCTCTTTGCCTCCAGCTGCTGGTGCCAGCTCTGCACTGGTTCCTCAGCACAGTACAGAGGGAGAAAGCATCTGTGCTTTCTCTGCAGCTGGGAGCCTCTCAAGGACTCTCATCAGCTCACAGGGGCTGGGATTGCTCCTCAGGCTGGGCAGATAATGGGTAACCAGCTTCATACAGGTCTCTACCCACTACAGCACCAGTGTAATTAGTCAGTGTTCTGCTGGAGGTAAATATTAATTAACTGAGATGAACCTTCTTTTTACCTTAAGATTTCAATTTAATTTTTATTCCTGCATCTAGGATACATGTCATACAAGAATAACACATTAATGCATTAAAATTGAATATTAGTGGAGACGATGAAAGGATGAGAGGTATAATTAACTTTCAAATAACATACAAGTGCAAGTAGGCAGTATGATAATATGCATAACAAATAATAATAATAATACACTGCTTAAGGTAAAACCACCTATTTTAACAATGGACACAATTAAGATGATTTCTAAACATGTTTTTGGGAAGTGTCTGTTCATTGCAGCCTTGCCTGAGCCAGCCTCTGCATGAATGCTCACATGATCATGAGTGCCAGTGTAACCACGTCCTGTGCTGTGTCAGGGGTAAGACCTAAGCACAATGTCCTCCTTCATCCCAACCACCTCCACATTGGTATCCCCTGGACCACAGCTCAGAAAACCACTTTGAAAGGAAGCCACAGCTTTTGGATTAAAGTTATTCTGGTTTCAAGTCCCTGTCTTATTTTTATAAAAAGCTCAGCCTTACCCCTGCAAAATAATTTTTTTTAGATATGGTGAACAGTGGCACCTCCTTTAGCCTTCAGTAGAAATAGAGTGTTTGGAAGTTCTGGGTGAAAATACCATTTGCCCAAGCCACTCTGCAGTGTTATTTTCTAAGCACAGTTAGACCAGGTGTAAAACCTATGTAAATCCTGAACATGGTCCTGATTCTGGCTGCTTTCCTGCAGATGGCAGCCTAAGGGGGTTGAGCTTGGCTCTTGCCTCACAATGCTGGAGTACAAGGCTGATCAAGAACAGGCAGGAAGCCTGGCCAGATCCCACAAGTGGGAAGTTAAGCTTTGATCTTTCAAAAACTTCCTAAAATCTTTCTTGTATCCACTTTAGGAGTCCAGTCGTGGCTGAGGTAACATCTTCTGTATAGACTTGTGGTCCCTGCTGACTTTTGGTGAGCTCACATTTTCATGGTGTTTCATTCAGTGAATAGCAGAGTTAAGCCAAAACTGAGAAGACGTGTTCTAAAAATTGGAAACAACCTGTCAATCTTATATAAGATGGATTTTAGATCACAAAGAGAGAAACCCTCTAATTCAAAGTTCATGTGAGTTAAGATTAGTGAACCATAAAAAAGAACAATATTAAGTAAGTGTTTTTATAGTTTCATAGTGCTTCACAGGCATGAATTAATTAGCTGTAATATGAGTTAAAACATTGGATGTCAAAATGTTCCCAGATTTCGTTGGGGCACAGATACCATTAGAGGACAGACCACAGATAAAATAAATTGCAACTGACCCCAAAGGAGCTTCAGAGGAATTAAAGGGGTCATGTTCATCCCCATGGGAAAGGGAAGGGAAGGGAAGGGAAGGGAAGGGAAGGGAAGGGAAGGGAAGGGAAGGGAAGGGAAGGGAAGGGGAGAATGGCTTGACAGCAACAGCTCTTTTGAGCATCTCAACCAATTTTCAGCATTTATTTTCAAGGAGACAAGTGAAAAAAATATTGCAATTGTTTTAAAAAATGAAGAGGAACAGATGCAGCTAGTAACTCAGGAAACAATGATTCATTAATTAAATTAGGGATCAGAGTTCTTGAAAAAGCATGTGAAGAATGAGAAATTGGTCTGATGGATGACATTAAATGTCAGATAATTAGGATCACTTTTGACAGAACAGAGGTTTAGCAAAGAAACCTAAAGTTTAAAAAGAATACTGCAGTAGCTTCTGGAAATATCTGCATTTCAGTAGATTTTCTTAGTAAAGCAGATGAGGACAGAGCTTGATCAGCAAGGGCAATTTTGAAATTCATACAAATCAATTTTCAATATCGTTTTAATCTCACTCCATTAAAACACTTCCCATAACAACATACTGTACTTTACCTCAATTTCTCTTTTGTTTCAAAATATTGTCCTTTCAGACATAAATTGCTAGCCAGAACTCATAGCCCTGAAGGTTTCTTTCCACAGTGGTCAGAACATGACTGTATTTGGCCTGAGGTTCAGTATTGGGATATCATGACTTCACCTACTGAGCCATATCCCCAGACTTCATGTGATCCAGCCAATCCAACCCATTTTATTTAATCTGGTCAGAATCCTCTGATCTGAAATCACTGTGGTAGGGGAAATATCAAGATCTTGTTCTCCACTGAAATGTTTTATTTAAGCAAAGACTTTAGGCCTACCCTGAAAAAGTGTTCTACACCAAGTCTTGAGATGTAAACACAAGGATCTGTCCAGCAATGCTCTCAGTGCACCTTCACAAGTTTTTCTCAGGTTCAGCACTCACTTCAGATGGGTGTCCTCTTCACAAATACCCAGTCCCTTTGGGTGAACTCCTTACTTCACCAAAAGTAACAAGATTCCTTCCACCTCCTTCAGTGAGGTGAGAATTCCCCTTTTCAAGCGAAAATTAATTTTAGTGTATATGACTCAATGTCCCTATACTGAATTTATCAAGATCTCCCTTGATTTTCCATCAGACTTTTAAACCATCTCACCAAATAATTTTAGAGGGAAATTCCTTTTAGTCTTCAGTGCTGTGTATAAAACAAGTTATCTTTAAAATGGTGAAAAAAGTGAGCTAAATGACTGATAATCATTAAATACTTTAACTGCATGTTATCATGCAATGGGACTGTCCCATATTTATATATTGTGTAAACAAGTTGCATGTGCTTTTGTCCATAGACTGATTTTTCTGTCGCTCACATCCTGTGGGTTTTCTCCTCCACTTTCCCTGTCAGCAGCAGTACAGCTCACTCCAAGAAGGCATTGTTGTTTACAAGTACAACCAGGTAATATAAGAAGAGAAGTGAATTTTCTGGCCTCAGAGTAGTTGGTGGTAGCATCTAGTAATTAAATACTGGAGGCTTTGCTTAATTGCATCCTTCCTTGTGCAAGGCAAGATCTAAAATAAGGGCAGAGGAGATGAACTGTATCCATGCTGCCCTTGTGGATGCTGCTAAGCTTTCATGGAACTGCAGCCCAATCTCCCAATGTTCCCCCAGAAAGGTTATGGGCTCCTGGATCTGTTTCCATATAGGTACACTGATCCTTCCCTGTTCTTGACAGCATTCCTGGAACCGGTCTGTCCAAGACTGTCTCCACAAAACCTCAGCTAAGGTGGGTTATCTCCTAGCTAGATTGCTCTGCTAGCACTTCTACCCACACAGGGTTAGCCCACCACCAGCCTTCTATGTTTCAGTCTTTGTGAGAAGGATGGAGAGGACCATGTGTTTTCACTTCTATAATATGTGTTCTCACAAATTTTTTAAAACTTTATGGAAAGCTGATAAAACTCAATGGTACCAGCTTGTAGCTCAAATCTTTCCAAAAAACAAGATGGGATATAAAATTAGTTCATATAACTCATTAAGAACAAAACCCAAAAACATTACTATTATGTGGCTCATTTGCCCTAGTGACACTTTACAAGCCATAGTACAAGACAAAAGTAGAAAGAACAATTGCATAAACTGCACAAAGATGAGAAACAGAAAGTAAAAAAGCCAACAACAATATATCACAAACAGCACAGTAAATAATAGTGCAATTTTCCTAGCTAATAGAATGGTTTAACACCTGAATAAACTCACACGCCTGATTAAACACTAACAACGTAAACCCATGAAAGAAGATTATAAGTTGTAATATCTCCTTGCAAATAATAGCATATTAGCCACTGTTGCATACTTCTCCAATTACATCCCTTTCATTCTTTTCATCTGGAAAACAGTTCACATTATAATAGTCAGCATCATTTGTGTTTTAAAACAAGCTATTACTTTGTATGGGGTGTATATTGCCAAATTGCGGGTCTCTTTCTCCATATATCTAAGGATACTCTCAAAGTTAATAAAATCAGTAATTGGCAGAACAAGTTATCTTTAACTAGTATTCTATTAAAAAAATGTTTAAACTTCAACAAGCACTTACTTCTTGTCACACTGAACACTTTTCCGAGGCCTTCTTCCCTTTTCTTATCAGAGGTTGCCAGCAGCATGAATTGTACCTAACAGCAGCATCCCCACACTTACCAAAATGCATGAGCCTGCCTACATCCCCATCCACACTGCTTTGTTTGGCTTCTGTTCAGCTGACTTGACACAAGTGTAGGTGAAAAGAAACAGGGAAGGCCAAAACCTTTGGTTTCAGTCACAACAATCTCAGTTCACCACCTTCTCTAATCAATCACTTTCATCCCTTTCTATTTTCCATGCACCTCCAGCTATGCAATTCACTGCCTCTTCTTGCTTGGACATTCAACCACTGTAATTTACTGACCTTCAGGCCTGCCCTCCTGCTTGAATTACTTAGAAATCCCTGGCTGGTTTGAAAATCCTCCAAGTCAGGCAAGAGAAGAGAACCCCTGGGGATTTAAATGAGTAAAAAAACTTTCCAAACCAGTGGCAGAACACTGGAAAAGTTCAACACAGTGCACTGTAGTATTTTTACTGCCAAAGCTCTTAAAGGACAGGATAAACAAAAATTTCTCGGGAACACTTTGGGTTTGGGTCTGTTTTAATGCACCAGGTGAGACTCCATCACCTGCTGTATTTGCATGATTACTTCAAAGCACGAAGCTCTGTGGTAAATAAAGGCTGGGGCTGAGCCAGTATGGCAATTTATGTGCTTCAGAGGGTGTTCAAAATGACGAGGAAAATCAGCCCAGTCTTTTTAAAGCATGATGTTTGAACAGAGGTGATACTCATTCAGAAAAGGTAGCCTACATGGATGTATCTGTTAAGAAAAACCCAGGACAGTAGTCTACTTTTCAGATAATTACTATCTCTTTTCTTCCTAATTTTTTATTCCAGCTGTTGAGGCATATAAAATGGTGGTTATGATTTATTCACCATCATAGAGGGAAGACTGTATTTTAAGATTTTTCCACGATCTTCTAAACCATCAGGTACTGGCTATTTACTGAGACAGAGCAAGGAAATTTTGGACCAGTTTTCATAACTGATACAGCTAATTCTAAGTTTCCCACCAAGAAAGCTCAAATTGGTTGAAATTTTTCCTTTCACTTTTTTGACACCTAAAAGGTTACAATTTGCAAGGTCTTAATTGTCAATCTGCCCACTAATATGCCTGTGGGTTTCACAATAAGGTATTTTTAAACTGCTTCTACGGCTGAGACATAATCAGAAATTATATCACTACTGTTTCTAGTGATCATCTTTCCTAAACACTCTCTTGGGGTGGATTATCCAATGTTATTCTGACAGCACCCTACACCACCCTTAACAATAAGCTCTTAGCGTGCTAAAAAGCTTTAAAGTAGTAAGTTCCCTTGGAGATAAAGCCAGGAAAAAGAAAAGAAAAGAAAAGAAAAGAAAAGAAAAGAAAAGAAAAGAAAAGAAAAGAAAAGAAAAGAAAAGAAAAGAAAAGAAAAGAAAAGAAAAGAGAAAAGAGTAAATATAAAGGTTGTCAGATACACAAGTGAATTTAGAACATTTTGGTGGCATGCAAAAAGAAGTTGAACCTGTCCTTAGTTCACTTCTACCGCCCCTACATGAGGATAACTGTTAAGGAGATAGATTAGCTGGTTTCCCCCCACTCTTACTTTGCATTCTTGTTTTCCTGTGCAAGAATTATGGGTCTGTACAGACACAGTGTTAGACTTGAAAAGCAAGTAAAACAAATTGAAGACAAAAAACCCCAACTGCAAAAGTAGGAGAAGGCCTGAACATAGTGGCCTGATGTAACCTCACACCCAGCACACGTCTCAAGAGTAACAACAGTAGGTAACTGAGAGCTGACACGGCCAGAGAACTCATCTACCACAGACTTGTAGGTGCTCTAGATCAGTCGGTTGGGAGGGTCTTTGATTGCTGAACAACTTCCACAGGAAAGAAGTCACCAGGAGATTGCTAAATAATAGCAGTGGGAAGGTTAAACTGTTCACTCAGGGCAAGTCTGTACCCTACAGGAAATAATTTCCTACACAGGTCTAGTAAAGCACCGCTGTCTCAAGCACCAGTATTTAAGACCTGTTCAAAGCATATGGTTGTGGTTGTGGCTCCAACAGCTCCTGATGTTGCTACTAAAGTTTTCTTCTACCTAAAAATGAACTTTAAGAAATACACCTTCAAGATGTACATCTTTTTGTTGCATCTTTGCTGCACTCACTTGCACTTGTGCCAGCATTGCTGGCAGCCTGGATAACCTCCAAGGCAGATGACTGAAATGAAAAATAAAAAATAAATGAAAACACCACCCCCACGATCTTTGTCAGGACTCTGTAGAGGGAATGGCAAGAACCCTTGCTTCACCACAAATATAGAAGAACCACAAAGATACTAAAGTTTGCCCTTGAAGTTGGAGCAAGCAAAATCCACACTTGGTACTGGGGGAATAGAAATGCCAGCAAGAATAATGCTGCCAGCTGGACCCCTAATAATCTTTGAAAACACTGGCATTGAGTAATGGGATCAGAAGGACCAAATACTAACTGAATTGAAAAGCAGAAGAAATACTTCATCTGGAAGGCATATTCTAGAGGCATACTTGGGACCCAACTACAGCATATGCCTCTGCAGAAGAAAAAAAAAGGAAAAAATATAAGGAAAAGGAAAAAGAAAAAGAGAAAGAGCAACGTTTTGCCTGGAAAAGTTGCTCCATGGGAATTACCCTGGGTGTGCATCACAGGAAGAGTCAGGAAGCAGATCCAGGTTGTGTCTGAACTGAACCACTCAAAGTCAGTCCATTAAAACAGGAAGTCTCCTGGCATGTTGGTAACTTCAGTTTTATCAACTCATTCTTTACCAATAAGGTTTGGTGTAATGACCTAAAAAGGGAAATATACGTATGTATACTTTGTGTTCCATAGATACACGGTGTGCCTCCCAACTCTGGAGGCAGATACCAAGGGGAGACAGCAAGGTAAGAGCAAAACCGTGAGTAGTCACTGAGAGTTTGAGCACCACTTGAAATGTGGGGGGCAGCTGCACACTGGAAGATTCTCTCGCACAGAGAAAGGCTGTGGTCCAGCCTACAAACTCTTCCACGAGCCCTGCTCCCTGCAGCTGTTACGTGCAATGTCAGAGCCCTGGTGACAAAGCAGTTGCACAAGTTTTCGTGTCCTTCCTGTTCACTTTTTAATAATATTTTCTTCTAGGTTTCATATCCTTGCCTTCTGTTGAAGCTCCTGCGTTGTGGTGGCGGGCCGGCAGGGATGCGTTTCAGGAGTCCTTTCAGCAGGGCCCCCTTGCCGTCCCCGCTTGCCGACGGTCCCTGCCCTGGGATGCCCCGGGAGCAGCCAGCCGGGGGCTCGAGGTGGGGACAGCGCAGTCAGTGTGGGGACAGGGTGGGTCAGGCCACACCACGCCTCTCACCGACCCTGGGTGCTGTAAAACACGGGCGTGTTACAGCAACATGCTCGCTGCCTGCCTCACACAGTGCTTCTGCTGTAATTACGGGGAAGGCGTGGAGTGAAAACAGTGTGTCTAACAAAGTGCTCGTGTGATGCAGCTGTATCCGCTCTTAATCCTTCATTAATGCCTCATCAAAAGAGTACTGTACTTTTCATTTGTTTCGTTTGCCGAAGGTCAGCATACTTGGAAGCTATTGTCATACAGCATTGCAGACTTTTTACATATTTCTCTGGTATTGTTCCAAGCTATTGTATACGCAAATGAGTCAATTGGTATGCAGATTGTCTATCATTAAAACCGTTTCAAAATCAGCTTTGTTGTGGGTTTGGAGTAGAGCTTGCATACCCTTCCTGAATGTAATGTGTGGTTCTGCATTGGTGTGATGAGGTGGTTGTGGAGCCTCACATGGGACCAGTCCTCGTTTTCATATGGAGAGAATTTGCAGTGAAATCGTGGGAAATTTTCCCTGAGAGCAAGTCTGTGAACTGAAATCCTCTGCTTGCCTCACCTTGCAAACCACACAGGCTTCGTGTGGCCATATCAGTGCCTGTGCTTTTCCCTCACCTCCTTCTTTCCCTGAGTTGCATTTTGCCTTGGTGTGAGTTCCTGAAGTGTGCAAAACTTTTTCCTAGTCTCCTTGGGAAATGTGTCAGCCCCAGAGCTGGTCCTGCCTTTCCAGCAAGCAGCACATCTCTGCAGCTCCCAGAACTGCCTGCCCCAGCACCTGCCTGGCTGCCCATGGCACTGAACCCTCCTCATCAGCCCAGCACATCCAAACTGCACACACACACACATAGGGCAGTCTTCTGCTTTGTTTTTACTGCTGAAGTTCAGCCTTGAGCGAGAAACTGTGCTTCAGAAAAAAAAGGCCACTTGTCTTTTCTATCTCTTTCACACAGTTATTTTGTGTTTCCTCTGTGGCTTTTTTAGCAGTTCTTACCCAGGTGTCTGTTGGTGTAGAACCTGGATTCACTTGTCCACAAAAACTATTTTAATGACTTCTATGTGAAAAGAATTAAGAAGAATTTTTATTTGCAGCTGCATTGTCTCCAGAGGCATAAAAAGTCTTTTCTCTTTAACAAGGCAACTATAATCATAATCAGAAAACAGAAAGTTAAAATCAAAAACTACATTTGTGTAAAAGGATTCAATTACAGGAAATGTACATTTTAACAGCAAGCAATATATCAGGAGGCTTAGAAGAACAGAAGATGTAGATATGCAATTCTTACCAGAAATGGAGGAGGGCTGAATTAGGGACCATCTGTACAAATCCAGTATTTACAAGGCTATGGGACCTGACAAGATGCAGCTGAAGGAACTGAAAAAGTTGGTTAACCTCAATGCAAAATTGCTTTCTATCATCTTTGAAAGATCATGCAGGCCAGAGTCCCAGACAAGTAGAAAAAGTCTAATTTTTTACTATCTACCAGGGAAGGATCTGGGAAACTACACACCAGTCAAGCTCACGTTTTTCCCAGGAAAAACTGTGTATTGAGCCATCATGAAAGGTATTTCCAAGCAAATTAAGGTCAAGAAGGTGACTAAGAAAAGACATATTGTATGATAGCAAGCTGCTTGATAGATAAGGGGAGAACTGTGGTGAAAACGCTACCTTGATTTTAGCTAGGCATTTGACAGCATCTCCTAAAAAATCCTTGTTGACAAGCTGGAAAGTTTTAGTGAGCACAGAATTATAGCAATTCTTGTCTACTGAAACCTGTTGCCAACAAGACATATTTTTCTATCTTGGCTTCCAAAGACCAAAGTTAAAATAATAAGCATGAAGAAATTTTCCATTAGTTTCAACTATTTCTTTATTTCAAGACTGATGCAAGTCACACATTTGTATCAAGATTTGTCAATGGCCTTTTTTTGCCACGTCTGAAGGAATCTGTTAAAATAGTTTCCCAATCCAGACCTATTAAAACATTTGCTCTTAGCTGTAGAGAGAACACCTCCCTCACTCATTGGCATCTGGAGGAGAGATGTCACTCTTTGACGTCACTGTTTTTGGCACAGGTGGTGGCTGGAGTGCCCTTGGGGACGGTTTGTTAATGTCCATTTGAAGGTAAAGTTTAATTCAGTCTTGAAGCATGATTTGTCATCTACTGCAACTGTATGGACTTGTGTTATTTATACCAATCTGCACTGGATTTCAGAGCAATTTGTGTTTTCTGAGCAGGCTGAATGTTACACACTTGTTTAAAAGGGTACTTGCAGAAGCAACATTTTTTGCACAAGTGATTTTGGTTTTTTGATTAGTATTTTAAAGCATCATTGCATGAAGGAAAACTAAGATTTACATTCTGGAAGCACTCTCTGCCCTGGTGTCAGGTAAGTCTGTGCAGATAAAATATTTCCAAACTAATATTCCCAGCCAAGAAAATGGCAGTAATATATACACGGGCATGTGATGCCTGGTGGTGCACTGCTCTGATGTAAAAAGAAGGAGAAAAATCTAGGGCAATCTACCCTTTTTGTTTCATTCCCCCCTGACAGGCCTGAGATGAGAGATAAACAAACTGGCTCTCCAGGCATTTTGAACAGAGAGAATTCCTTTCTGTTGCCCACCAGCAGTGTCTACCTTCCCATAGCTCAGGGGGAAGAATTGGACTACCAGGAGCTTCTACTGGCTTTGCCTAGTCCTAAATAAAGGCAATCAGTTAGATCACTTAATGCAAGTAGCAGCAGCACCCAAACACATGCAAAGACAGGTCAATTTATGGTTGTCAGTTCCAGTACAGCAACCTAGCAACTCTGGAGCCCTGGCATAATGGCAGGAACCTCCTTCCCATCATTGCCTCTTGCCCACTGTGATATCACAACTCATCTCAGGTTTTCAGCAGTATTATCCAAGGTGAGTGGTCACCAGATACACCATTCAGTAAATGTCACCGCCAAGTCCAAATCACCCCAACTCAAATACTAACGTTATTCATCTTATTTCTGTTTTCAAGTTCTTTCTGCTTGAAACATTCCTTGCATTTCACTGGGCAGAGTAAGTATTTTGCAAGGTCATCCAGTCAAGACTACTTGCCTGCTAGCAAGGGGTACAATTTGGTGATACCAAAATGGTCCTGTTATTTCTTAATTTAGCAAAATATAGCCATCCTTGTGCTGGTTTCAAGGCCTTGCTTTAGGGATTAGAGTTGGGTCTTATTCACCTGAAAGGTAGCAAACATTTTTGTATTGCTATATCACCTCAGCTGCACAGATTCTGCTAATGCTGATGTTGTTATTGAATCATTTAGAATACAAAGACAAAATTCTGGTAAGGCCAGACATGAGAATTCAGAGTGAGACACTGCACAAAACCTATGGTCTGTTTGCTGCATTAATTTTGAAATCCAGCTATGCAAATCTGGTTTGAGAATTCATCAAAAAGACCCTAAGAAATATTGTTGTTATTATTATTATTATTGTTATTATGCTGCATTAAAAGCAGAAGTTACATAATTCCCTCATGCAGAACCTCTTCAGTAGGCAGCCTACTTTTTAAGTTTGGAGATAGAAGACTACAGAGAGATGGACAGAAACATTAATTGAACAGAGGAATGAGGAGCCCAGTAGAAATGCTGCTTATTCCAGAAGTCTCCCCCTACTGCATTGAGATTTCTTGTTTAATACTCCTTCTTTTTACTCATAGAGATGCAGCTTGAGGCTGATTTTTGGATGCCAAAGGAGGTATGTTGTGTTGAGTATCAATGAAATAGGCTGGCAGCAGGGGGGCTGCAGGTGGGGCATTTGTGCTTTAGGTCTGTGTTGTAGCAAACACTTAAGGGTGGTGATCACTCATTGAGAAACACACCAAGCCAAGAAAAGGAGTAGTATAAGGTCTCTCTCATTTCTGTCATTTTCAAAAGGTGTCGAAAAGGAGAGAGACAGCAATACCAACATGACAAAGGGCATAGAAATGAACAAGGAAGCAAGAAAGGACAGATATGGAAAGAAGAATGAATTAGCACAAGAGTGGAAAGGAGGGAACATGTTACTGTAGTCTCGGCATTTGCAAAGCAAGAGTAGTGCTGTGTTAAAGGAATGGAAGTTCTAACAAACTAGGTGGAAAAAGAGAGAGACTTTCTTGTTTAAAACTGTCCAAAAATGCTTAAGGGCCAAATGCCAGCCAAGGGTAACTCTGGCTTTTTGTGATCCCGTGTAAAGACAAGGAGGGAAGAAGAGAAACATATCCTGTAGGCTGATGTTGGCATTGGAACATGTATGTGTACACTGCCTATGGAAGAAGTCTTTTTGACAATTGTGATATGCAACCATGCAAGCAATTCAATTGCCGATGGGTCTTCTAGTGAGATCAGTGGGAAGAAACAGCATTCACTGCTCTGAGGGTCAAGCTCACAGAATCATAGAACGTCTCAAGTTGTAAGGGACCCAGAAAGATCAGCAAGTTCAACTCTCTGCTCCTCATAGAACTATCTAAAACTAAAACATATGTCTAAAGCATCCTCTGGATGCTGTTTGAATTCTGAGTCCACTGAGGGAAGAAGATCCTTTAACACAACAGTAGCAAGCGGATGGACGCACCAACAAGCTCTTTCAAGGTCTGTCCTCCAGCAGCCTCCAAGTCCAGATGATAAGGTCTCCTTTGGGATACGAGCTTTGAGCCCAAGCCTGCGCTCCAGAGCCCAGACTGCATGTGCAGAGATTAAAATAAAAATGTTAAATACAACTGCAAATTTAAATCATTAGCAAAGCTTGGCAAGTATCCCTTGAATGTTGAAATTACAACTCTCCAAATCAGTTCCTATTAAAGGCTCAGTTCCACACTGTGTAGCAGGAAAGCTCTGAGCATCTGATATGTGAAAGAGGTATGTAGGAAACAGCAGTGATCTCCCTCTGGTTTGATCCTCTCTGTAACTGTGGATAGGCTGTAAGGACAAGAAGGAATGTGGCTTCATCTCACTGAATCAGGTAATTAAAACAATCAAAACTGCCACAGCCATAAAAGTGGTTCTAGAGAGAGTCTACAGAGATACTCCACAGCATATTAATTCGCAACTGGAACTTGGAAGTTCCCTTTGTTGCTACTTAAATAAAAAAAATGTTGCTGCTGCAGGATTTTCACTCATTCAGAGACACTAACAAAGTGAAAAAGAAAACTTCCTATCAACATCAAGACAGATAACCCAAGATTACGCAACAATGTCAAACACTCTGTGGGATTATCAGCAAAGCAGGATCTTCCCCTCTAACATATGGATTGTATGATTCCCTCCAGACAGGAGGAACACAAAGGCTGCAGATACGTAAGAAAACACCATGTAACAGTCTCTGTGGCGGTCTGTGATTTCATATTGGTTGGGGCAGTGTTGGCTTCAGTAGTTACTTCAGTGGTGGAAAAAACAGATGATCCCGTCCTCCCCCCCATTGTTCTTTATTAGATGGTTGATATTAGCAATTAAGTGCTTGCATTCACAGGATTCACCACTGCACTTTGGAGTAAGGCATTAGCAGTAACAATACTGAGATCAATACTGAGATCTTTGATGTAAGTTTATTTTAATTGGCCTCTTAACTCATATCAGTGAGTATCATAGAATTGGAAAGGATGGAAAAGACCCCTCAGGCCATTGGGTCCAACTGTTGTCCTTTTCTGAAACATTTTTACTATTATACCAGAAGAATATTAACTAATACTGATATTGCTTATGAAAGAAAATAATCAAAATCAGAAGAACACAGACAAAATTCCGGAATATAAGCAGAAAGATGTGATTACCATACAAAATACAAATCTCAACAATAGCTGCAGTCAACTATCCATGACTTCTAGGAGAGAAATCCTAGGGCAATGGTGTGGATTCAGTGGCTTCAGAAGAACAGCCTCATCATGAGACATCCTACAATAACTCAGCACCAAAAGCAAATTGTAAGACCAGTATTTCTGTAATTCTACTGTACCCCAAAATCAGAAGCTACTATCACAAATATCTGTTATCCACAGCTGCTGTTCAGAAATGAAAACTTAGAAGAATCACAGCACCTGCCTTACAACAGTGGTGTTTGTCATTTACTGGTCATGATACTGATTTAGTACAGCCAAACATGCACTACAGTCAAACAAACTGTTTAGTACAGTCAAACAGACCAGCAGTACAAGTTGCAGGTTCTATAACCCAAATTATTCTGGGGAGAAATACCAGGCACATTATACTTGAGGTGGGAGAAGGAGAAAGGGTGGTTTTGCCTCAGCTACAGGATTTGTGATGTCTTGTCAGCAGATTTGTTTCAAGGGGTTGGCAGCCTGCTTAGAAGTTAAACCACCCCTTTTGATTTAGATTTAAAAGGCTTCCTCTTGAGAGTGATATGTCTAATTGTCCAGAAAGAAAATGACATCATGGCTGAATCCCCACCTCCCTCGCCCTGTGTCCAACCCCCTCCCTGACTGTCTCACTACCTGAACATTCCCTCTTCTCTGTAGTTCCATTCCTCTTACACCATCAAGTGCAATTGAAGGCCTGTGTCCATCCCACCTGGGAAAGGCAGGTCACCCTGCAGGATAATCCACTGGGAAGCATTGCTTCCACTGCCAGCAGTGTCTGGATGGCCAGAGGACAAACCTCTTAGTCTGGACCTGCAGGTCTGAGGCATCATCCTCATGGGTCAGAGCAGCTTCACCTGCACAGCCTGGGAGGTGTCTCTGTGTCCCAGGGGTTCAAGCAAAGTAAGGGCAAAGTGCAAAAAAGTCACAAATGTGGTTCATTTGAGAGCAAATTTAATTAACGGATTCCACACAACTGTAACTACAGTTAATACTAGTACCAAAGCCTTGTAATGGCTTTCTTTCCTAGAGGGATCTGTAAACCACCTGCACTCTGAACTGGAGCCTTCTCATTGATTACCCTGTTCAAAAATTATTGTCTTTCTATTGCAAAAGGCAAGAGAATTGTTTGAAAGGTAACAGTGTTTTTTCTAAATTTGTACTTGTGAAACATAATGTATGGTCATTTCAATTATCTGACATAATGGCTTCTTTTGCAAACAAACCCAGAAACATTCCCTCCTCCAATATCTGGATAGAAATATATAAATATATAGCAGGAAAAAAACAAGGAAAGAGAAATAAAGCAGATCTCGATTACTCAAGGTATTTTCTAACATTAGTTTTTGAAAAGAAACTATACTTTCCTTTAAGACCATTGGGGTTTTAACTTTAGTTCTTAGGATTTCATAAGCAGTAAGGTCACTCCTGATCTGCTTCTACAGTTCAGTCCTGTACAGTAATCACAGAATTTCTCTACTCAATGACTATTATTTATAATACTAACCTTGAAAACAAACACAGAAAAAAATCAAGGTACCTAAATTTGTTATAAATATATCATAAATTATCATAACTAAATGTTTTATATAACTTCTTAACAAGAACATTTGGTCTGAATCCAAAACTCCTGGCTATAACCAAAGTGACTTAAATTGAACATGTATTAAAAATTATTTTTATTTTCTTGTTTTAAAAGGAAATGGTGCTTTCTATAAACAAAATAAATGTGAATTTCTGGATAGTGGAGACTCTGCCCATCTGCCCCAGACAGCTTCTAGCCATTTCAAGCAAAACCTAACTACAGTCTAATTATTGCTAGAAGCTGTCCTAAAACTTGACCCAAGATTTCCCAGGGAGGCAGATGTGCAAAATTTTGACCCAGCCAGCAAATTTCTTACAGATTTAAAGCCCCAATGCCAAAGGCTAGGATCACCACAACTTCCGGAAAGGGTCAACA
Organism: Eopsaltria australis; assembly: GCA_034509425.1. NCBI lineage: Eukaryota > Metazoa > Chordata > Aves > Passeriformes > Petroicidae > Eopsaltria > Eopsaltria australis. The sequence goes on along the minus strand of JAVTVJ010000052.1, from coordinate 4,025,835 downwards.
GTATTTTTTACTGGGGGACACTGTTACCTTTTCCATTAGACCTCAACATGAAGGAATGAGCTCCTTTTGACCATGCAGCTGTTCATTTAGCAAGGCCACATCTTAGCCAGATGGAAAGTGGAATTCTTATTGATAGAAAAAGCCACAATGTAATTAAAAATACACTGCTGTTACAAGTCACAACCTTGTCTTAAAATAACACAGTCTATGAACAGCACACATTATTACTTTGTCTGCATTTTGAATCAGAATTCATAATTCATAAAAAACCAAAGTATCCTGGATTAGAGGCCACAGCTGAAAATGCATCATTTGCAATTCTCCACTGTCCTCTAAAGGCTGCTTCAGGAATTTCAGTCTCTGAGTTTGAAAAGCAAACTCCTTATCCATGTACTAGAGCACAGGTCAGCGGGTCCAAGAAATGTGAGAGGTTTTTGAAGAGCTTCAGCTGGAGTTCTGCAAGCCACTGCAAAAGATTGGTCTGACCAGGGACACAAAGTGGCCATATCTGTGCCACGTGTGACACTGCACTGGCAGCAACACTGGCTCTGGCAAGGTATGGGATCAGCAGGGTTTCTATTGTTCTGCATCCTGATACAATTCATTCTGCTGGTGAGGTCTGGAAGTCCCTCAGCATGGCCAGGTGCCTGCTATAAATAGAATGTGCCTCCAAATCAGCTTGCCAGAACTGAACCAAAAAATTTAATCTTGTTTGGTACCTTCCTACCCCTTTGAAGGTGATTTTGAGGAGTTCTTTATTTATAAAGGAGAAAGGTCAAGCTTACAATAAACCCGCAGTTACACAATTGCCCATTAAGAAACCCTCTAGTTCAAGCCACAAGCAGCTGCAAACTTCTACACAGCTGTTTCTCCTTAGTCACTTACAGTATTGCCCTTTTACAGTCTGAGTCAAGGAAATGGTAACATTTATTATTTTATTTTGCTTCCTGGCTACCATGCAATTAGTCCTTTTTTTTTTGCAATTATTTCTTATTCTCTTATTAATGTCTGTTTTGATCTTTTCATTTGAAGGAGCTTTCTTTAGATTTCCAGAAAATTTTTACTGTGAAATACTGGAACCTGTGCACATGTTCTAACTCTGGCATAAGTCTGGATCTGATTCTGGTTTTGTCTTAAACTTTAGTTGTGTTAATAAAGTTGCAATGAGAGGAAATTATGCTTTTCTCATTTATCAAATACCATTTTCACCCCACATTTTATGTTCTCTTTATGCTTTCTGTTCACCACTAAATGGCGCAATTTCACTTCTCTCCATCTGGTGGTTCAATTGCTTGTTTTCTAGGGAATTTTCATTTCTTCCTTTTCTACCTGTCATATTATGCTCCAAATCTTATTTTTACACAAAGCTAAAGGAAAGCCCCCATTTTCCTTTTTAGTTACTGTTGCAAGCCTGTCTGTAATTTCCCTCTGTTTCTTTATGCTCTTCAGCACTCTTTGACAAAAACAAAAGGTAAAACAGTACAAAAATCCTCTTTTAAGGAGTGAACGCAGTGCCTTGTTAGAAAGCAAGGCAGGAGACTGTTCTTTGCCTTCCTCTTGGTGATCTTTGGAAAAACTTCAAGGGGTGATGAAGTGGCCTTGGGCAGCTTCGTTCCCATCATAGAAGTGAGAGGCATCCTAGATGCCTAGCTGCCTTGCTCTTGTGGCAGGTACCTCAAATGCAAACAGTTCATTTTCATTTTCTGTGGAACTGAAAGAATTCATACACAGGGTAATCACCTTGTGACAGCTTTTTCCTGTCATATCTTTTAATATTCAGATGGATGGTAATAATCACTCCAATTGCATTTTCTATACTCAAATGTTTAGCTAACTTAATTGCTGTTCTGATAACTTCTGAAGGAAAATATTTAAAATAATTTGCTCCACAAAGAGCTAAAGTAAATTAACTGTGCAGTGATAGAAATTTCACCTCCTACACTCCTCAGATTCCTCTTGGTAAGTTTTTCTTTCTCTGATATTTCCTGAGCATCTCTTTGGCCACCATTTGATGCCTTTCAGGATTCCTGCTCTCTTCTCTGCCCTTCTCTCCTTTTCTGAATGAATATCCATCAGTTTGGTTTCTTTATCTCTTCTGCCCTCTGTGTTCTCTCTGACCCCATGCATCTCTGGTCAGCTTTGGCTTTTCACCTGCACTTGAGTCTCTATTTCCACTCATGTGGCACTCAGGTTTTAGTCCAATGATGTCATGAAAGAATATTGGGTAGTCAGAGTGTATTAGCAAAAAGCTAACTTTGGAACAAAAAGAAAGAAAATAAATACTGTCTGAGGTACCTTTGCTGCTCTTTGGATGAAAGAGAGTTAGCACCAAGTTAATCCTTATGAGTGATTTTCACACCTTAAAGACTGCATTGTACCAAGCTAACAAAAATACTTAAAATACTACATTCGGGGAGCCTGTTACTTTAGGGAGTCTGAGCTGTTCATACCTTAAATCCACATTATTCCTTGTCAACATAAAAATAACGTTTTCATTATATTCTAAAATTGTGGTTCAGCTAGCCCTCAGAATGATACATGACTTGTTAAATCAATGGCAGCAGAAACTTTTCACTCTGAACAACTGCAGATTAAGAAATCTTGCAATTGTTTATTATTATCCTTGGTATTGTAAGTAATTTTGTTTTGTTAAATAAGGTAGAGTAGGCAATGGTTACAATGCCCTTGTAGAAACCAGACAGAATTATTTCCTCTGACTTCTGAAACAGCAGGTTCTTGTATCTGTCCCTGCTCTACTTGCCAATATTTGCACATCTCATGCAGCTCTCCCAACTTTTTCCTCTCTCCAGTTAGCAGAATCTTATTAGGGGCTAAAGTGGCAATGTAGGTTTCAAGTAATCAAAAGATGATTTTCAAAATTAATGAGGCACTTTGGAGAAGTCCCTGAGCACCCTTATGTGAGCATGAAATACATTCTGTCAACTCTGAGGCTGCTCATTCAGGTGGAAATTGAAATGAGTACAAATGTGCACACCCACAGCTTGTTTCCAAGGCCAGCACTGGGAAACATTCATGCAAGATGTAGTGGTTTTAATTCACCTATTTGAGTTTCCGGCTAAACACCAGCACACTTACCAAAATTTACCTGATTCTTGTGAGATAAGGATTAATAGTAGGCAAAGTAGGCTCACACTTTAAGGGATATAAAGAGAATTTATTAACAGACTTAAAGAAAAGAGAATAATAAAAATCAGGAATCAGAACAAGACCTTTAGAACACCCTTCTTTCACCCCCACCTCTCCATTTCTTTCCGACTGGCCATACAAGAAAACAACACTTCAACTTTTAGTTAGTTTTCCACCTCTGAAATGGTCCTTTTCTCAGTTCATGTAGGGAGAGAAGTTTTCTCTTGCTTTACCATGTTGATTCCCACAGGAAATACAGTCCTTATGGTTTTCAGCCTCAATACAAGCAGCCACCCAGAAGGAAAAGATCTGCTTGTTCTGGAAAATCCCTCCCACTTTAGTTGCTTTCCCAGGGCCACTACAGTGGGCATATGATGGTTGCTGAGGTATTCTTTTGAGGATGAACATTTCTATTACAGTGGCAACAAAATCCCCTTTTCTCCTTATCGGCAACATAAGTCTTCTTCTATTATTCCCAGGGCAAGGAATCTTTTCACACAGGAGTCTTAGTCCACTGGCTGTAGCTAGACCATTACATCGCCCCTTTTCACTCCTTTAGACCATTGTTCATATATTGCAGGCTATATTATAGCTGAGTTTATCAATGTTGTCTTTACAAGAGAAGTTTCAGTCTCAAAGTCAGGACACTCCTCATCTCCTCCTTTTCTGGATAAAGGCTTTGCTACATTCATTAACTTGGAGTCTTTATGTTGTACCTTTTTCAGGTGTCTTCACTCTTTCTGTTTCTGTGCAGGGAAAACCAGATGTTTTCAAGTCCCATCCTGATATTGAAAAGGTTGATTTGTCTCTCGGTCAGGCGATGGTCACATGACCTCTACCCATGCTGGTTGAGTGTAACATTCCCAGCATCTGAGCTGAGGGAGAGGAATGTGCCTGTGCCACTCCATCCAAGCCACGTCTGAGCTGCCGGGGGATGGTGGGGCTGTGTCTGAGCTGCAAGGGGGTCATGGGGCTGTGCCTGAGCTGCAGGAGGATGGTGGGGCCGTGTCTGAGCTGCAGGAGGATGGTGGGGCTGTGTCTGAGCTGCAGGGGGATGGTGGGGCTGTGTCTCAGCTGCACTGGGCGGATGGTGGGGCTGTGTCCTGAGCTGCAGGAGGATGGTGGGGCTGTGTCTCAGCTGCAGGAGATGGTGGGGCTGTGTCTGAGCTGCAGGAGGATGGTGGGGCTGTATCTCAGCTGCAGGAGGATGGTGGGGCTGTGTCTGAGCTGCAGGAGGATGGTGGGGCTGTGTCTGAGCTGCAGGAGGATAGTGGGGCTGTGTCTCAGCTGCAGGGGGATAGTGGGGCTGTGTCTGAGCTGCAGGAGGATGGTGGGGCTGTGTCTGAGCTGCAGGAGGATGGTGGGGCCATATCTCAGCTGCAGGGGGATAGTGGGGCTGTGTCTCAGCTGCAGGAGGATGGTGCGGCTGTGTCTGAGCTGCAGGAGGATGGTGCGGCTGTGTCTGAGCTGCAGGAGGATGGTGGGGCCCTGTCTCAGCTGCAGGGGGCCAGCCCGAGCTTTTCTCCCACGCTGGGCCGTGCGTGGAGCCAGCCGGGCCCGGCAAGACTGAGTCACCTCGGCCTGGGGCAGCAAAATGAAGCTCCTCTCAGCCTGACTGCAGCCAAGAGGAGCTGACTTGGCTCCGTTGACATGGAGCCGCCGTGAGGGACTGAAAGGCTGGCCTGGGTCTCCCCAATCCCCCTCCCTCTCCATGCCATCCTGGTGTGGCCTAACAGGACCTCAGCATGGCCACCAAGGGGGGAGAGCGAGGTCTTCTGTCAGTGAGCTGGAAGTCTAAAAGAGGGCTTCTTCACATCTCCTGGTTTTATGAGTTCTGGAGGCGGGAACTGTAATACCTCCTTTTGGATACGTCAGTTCTGGCTTCACATCCTTCCTTCTACACCGGAAATCCCACCTAAGGTTACCTCACAACAAAGATGACAGACAACTCCAGTCTTTAGGTCTAGAAGTTTAAAATAAAGCTTCAATTTCTGTCCAAATATCTCCCTTTGTGTCAGTCATTAATTACCTTTCAACTCTTAGTGTGTTAAAAAAGTTACATACGTACTTAAAGAGTGTCCTCAATACTGAAAGTCATTGTTAGATGTAGCACAGTGGAAGTTTTTACTTCACACTGACCAAAGATAATTTGCCATTCTTGACAGGAATGCTATTATAAAAGGTTGAAAAAGTCCTTGTCCAAACCATAAACATCTTACATATGTGACAGGAGGAAAAGAAAATCCTTCCACAACTAATTGTAACAAAACCAATCTTGCAGATTTAGGCTTTTTAAATAGTATGTTCCTGTGTAAGGTTGAGAGACCTTGGCTTTTATTCACTGCACGTGGTACAGAAGGAGGAAATACACTGGGCCTTGACTGAAATAAATAAATCCAGTTAAATAAAACCAGATTACGATTATATTCTGTCCTTGATCTCCTACCCTAAGCTTATAATTCACTGGAAAATACATTATATCATGAACTTCTGCATGTTCTAGTGGATGCTTCTAAAATACTAAACTGCATCATACTGTACCTTGGTGCAATCAAGCTCTTGGAATTTACAGAGGGAGATAAAAGTTTGAGGGGTTGTTTCTAAACTTTTTCTTCTTCAGAGTTCATACTAGTTATGATATTATTTCCCTTCAGTTACCAGAACAATAAACATTTTCCATCTCTTTTCAAGTATATATGATATTGGTAGCACCACATGGATAGCCCTTCACCCAGAAGAGTGGTGTATATGGTATGAGACCCTAAGTTGGGTAATAGTTTTGTTCTTGGTTTCTGCATTTCTACTCGTACTGCGCTTTCTCCAAAATTTGTTTAGGCCTTGGTAACACTGAAAAGGAGGGACAGAGCGTGCAGGCTCAGTTAGCAATGGCCCTGCGACAGGATACAGTGAGGAGGAGCTAGGCTTTTTCCAGCCTGGAAACAGGGCTGGAGCCATAGACCCACAGCTCTATTTGTATTTTCAGACACTGTAACTCTAAGAGAAAAACACTGAAATTACCAGCCAGAAGTGTGCATTAAAAAAAAAAAAAAAAAAAAAACAAAAAAACCAGCCTTGTATAGTAAATGCGTTGCTAAGAATTATTCCTTAACATTGACTGTAGTATATAACTTCAGTGCTGAAAAATAAAGAGGTGAAAGGTTTCTCCTCACATATTAATGGTGCTGCTGCCACCCACTACAAGGAAAACCACTTGTGCAGAGACAGCAGCAGCAGCCTGTCACTATGTGCATTTACGTAGAATTCAGTATTGGTCTTTGGGCACAAATGAAATGTAAGATCATTTCTCTCCCATTAGTCCAAAAGAGGTGAGGTTGTCACAAGAAAATCCATGTAGATTGAAATAAACGTAACAGTTGTCACGGTAGAGGATAAGGGACTGGTGTCCACCCACAAAGGAACATGAGGACAATGGCAGGTCCCACTGCTCCCCTCAGCCACAGTCAGGCAACTCCTGCAGTAGTGAAGACTTTTCTCACATCAGCACATTGCTATAGAATCACCTCAAAATGATCATTGCCAGCATGGCCATTACTGTGGGTTTCCTGGGTACTGCTGGATCCATTTTAGGAGCAAAGAAAATTTAACCTTCCTCTGGAACTTGTCCTCTAGTTCCAACACTGGTGCTGCCTCTCTGGCCTCTGACTTGTCCAATGATGTGATCATGCAACAAACACATCTCTCAACTCAATGGCCAAAAGAGGGTCTGTGCAGCTAATTTTTTCCTAAGTTTTGGTCAAAACACAAATAATCTTTGCTGTTCTTTCAGACTTTACAACAATACACTCCCACCACACTAGCAAAAATGGAGTTACTCATGCCTATCAAATGATCCATGATCTTATAATGCCAAGCTCAGCATCCTTCAGCCTTCCCTTGGCTCACAGAGTTCCTCCTTGCTCACAGCTGAAATGCTGCCTGCACACTACACCCTGTGACAGTACCTGCACCAGCAGGACACAGGTTGACAAGCCTTACATGTTTTGTCAAAAGCAAGGATTCCAAAGCCTGCATACCAGGAATCCTGGTGTGCAGAGAGCAAACCAGCTAGTCCAGGGCTGGAAGTCAGCACACAGTCCCCATCAGAGCTCACTGCCATGATGACACTCAACAGCCTTACCTACATGGCCTGGCAGGCCTGACTCCCAAGGGTTCAAGCAGAGTAAGGGCAAAAGGCAAAGAAGGCCACAGACTTGTTTGATCTGAGGGTAATTGTTAATTAATGAAATGCAAACAGCTCTTGGTGTAGATAAGACTAGAATCAAATTCCTGCAACAGGAAGGGATCTGTAAACCAGTATGCTTCTAACCTTTTCCTTTCTTAACCTATGAAAAAATCACAAACTTTCAATAACAAAAAGCAACACACTTGTGTGAAAGATAATTGTGTTTTTATTTTTCTAAGCTTGCACTTGTGAACATAATAAATGACCTGATATAATGACAACTTTGCAAAAGAAGAATCCCCCTCTCCCCAACATCTGGACAGCAATATATAAATATTTACAATGAAAAAATAGGAAAGAGAAGAGAAATGAAGTCAACATTAGCCAAGTCAGTTTGTTTCTACATATCTGATTTTGAACATTAAGTATTCAACTTTAACCAACACTTTCCTTTCAGTACCGAGGCTTTAACCTCATTTTTAGATCTTATGTGCAACAGATACACTCCTGACTCTGCTTCTATAGTTTGCTCCTGTACAGTAACCATAGAATTTCCCCACTAAATATTTATTCCAGGTTTTTAACTTTGAAAACAACAAAAAATTAAATATAAGTTTATGTCTCCTGATACAAAGTTTCTCACACAGTCAAACACATCACAACACTGAAAATCAGCATAATGAAATGCTGTACAACTTCTTAACAAGGACAATAGGTCTGGGTCCTGATCTGTTGGCTTTAACAAAAGCGCTCTTCAAATAGAACAAGTACATATAGAAAAAATAACCTTATTTTCTTGATAAAAAAGGAAATGGTGCTTTCTATAAACAAAAGATGTGATTTCTTTGACACGGATATAAGTTACAGTGGAAAAAACTCAGAAAGCTTCAAATAAAATTGGCATTTTTAAAGGGATGATTTAACAAGTTGATTGGATGAAGTTCAATCAGCCCATACAGTCTTGTAATTCTAGAAACATCAGTGTAAAAAACCCTGCCTTTTTTGCTTTCTGCTATCCAGTGTCACACAATCACACGACTGAGAACATGTTGCCTGCAGCAATGAAGACACCCATCACACAGTCTGGGTGTGTTATGTCACCGATGGCCATGTCCAGCAGGTCCCACTCCCTGTGAGTGCTGGGTGCCCCTCAGGAGCTGCCTCACATGTGGGAGCTGCGCCTGCCCCGCGTGCCCAGCGACACGCGCAGCCGTGGCTCCCTGGCCTTGTAGTGCTCATTGAAGTCCAGTCTAAAGCTCAGGAACCGAAGGCTCTCGTCAGAACTGGTTGTCAGCAGGACCAAGAACTGCTGGACAATTCCCTGAAAGGGAAAGAAAAACCCAAGAGACAGCTAAGAAAACATCCCTGGTGTGTTTTGCACAGGAATGTTAAGTGGTTCACAGACCTGGTAAAGAGGCAGACAGAATCTGGGAAAAGGCAAGGGCTCGTATCCAGCAGTTAACAAATCAGTTATGCTGGATTCATTCTTTCTGCAAATACACAGAGCTTCATTTTTATTTTCCAAGTATCTGCTGTGCGTGCCAGTCTCCAGTGCAAACACATTGGTCTTTTAAAGCATGCTCCCCACTCCCTGTGCCCTGCTGGCACACTCCGTATGTCTGAAGGCTCCCAGGCTGCCGAGCCTCTGTGTGCCACTGCCTTGTGAAAGCATTCAGGATCCAACCTGTGCCAAAGGAGACCTCACCTTGAGTTCATGTTGCAGGTACAATGCCATTCAGGCCAGCATTAGAGCACTGCTTGCTTCAAACATACCCGTTTTATGTGGGTTGTACTGCAGCACATGGCACCCCAGAACAGCAAAGCATGTGCCCAGGAGGGCAGTCAGTGCTGCAGACCCAACCAGACTGTGCATTTGGAGCGACCTGAGGGGGAATTTGCACTTGGCATGTGGGAGGAACACTTCTGCATCCCATCTTCCCATTCGGCTCTAGCCATGCCACTGCAGGAGCCCCGCAAGACACAGCGAAGGAGAGGACATTGGGAGGATAGGAAGACTCATTTGAACAGCTCATTCCTAATCTCCAGGAAATATTAACATGAACATGTCCATAACTAGAGGATTCCATTCCTTCCAAAGATGGCCAAGGCTGGACAGGGAAATCCTCTATGGAAAATCTATAGTAGGGCTCAGCATGAATATGGTCCAAGCAGGCAAAATCTACACTGCCAGCTTGTAGTAATCTTGTAGAGCACATATACCACAATTTATTTACAATCTACACTTAAAGACAGGCTCATTTTTCTGGGGAATTGTAGCTTTAGCATCAGATATAACAAATTAATACGAAGCCAGAATAACTTACTTATAGAAGACAGCCTGCACATGTTCCCCCAAACATCCACTGCCTATCTCGGTGAGCTTAAAATTCAGAGTTAGGCCCTTAATAAGAAACTTTCTGCAGTCTTTAATAGCAATGACTTGCAAAGACAGTGGGGAAAAAATGGAATGCAGAAGGAATTCTATCTTCTTCCCCCTCAGACTTACACCAAAAGATAGCTATTACTTTTGCTACTGGAGAAAGAAAATGACGTACATGAAACGACTCTTCTCTTCTGTCAGGGGAACATAAATGATCACAAAACCTTTGACTACTAAGGAACAGTGAACACAGGCTTGTAAGTAGAGAAGAAAAAAACGAAGACCTACATTCACAAACTGCACACACATGAATACAGAAGTTATACCTACTCAATATTTGAAATTAATTTCTACACAAAGCTCAGTGTACTTTAGAAAAATATAATCAAGAGGCACCTGGTAAAAGTGAGTGAGTATTCGCAGCTGTGAGCACATTTTAGGTATTGAGTCTTGAAATTCTTTCATCCTCTTGTTTTCTTCTTCCTCTTCTGATGCAGTTACACCCCACTTGCCCTACATAGAAACCAAGTAAGTTAAAGAGATGAAGCATCACATGATTCATTAAAGTTGCTAAGTGGGCCACCTTCTGCCCAGCTACATCAGGTTTATAAAAACCAACCACTGCCATAGAAAGAAACACAGAGCCTCCAATATGGAAACTACCAGACTCCCCCTTGGTGACTGTAGAGCACATGAAAGAAGTAAGAGGTTTTTTAGCAAGTCTCATACCAACACTGCACGTCACAGTTCCACAGCAGGGAGGCAGACACGGAGCTATGGCATTTTTGCAAAAGGATTCCATTTACTTGATCTAAAAGAGCCCTGAATTTCTCATCTTCCAAAGTCCACTAGAGAAATCAACTCAGATTTTGGGCAAGACAGAAATCAAAAACACCACTCAGCAGTTTTGCTTGTGCAACTACTGCTGACTTTTACAACTGGCCCAACTACATTTTACATTTTTGCTGTACCTCCACATGGTATCTAAAATTCTCCATATATCAAAAGCCTCAATTAATTTTCACATTCTAGAAATATCCTTATGGTACCTCAAGCTCACGCTGCTTCTTCCTCTCTTCAAATTGCAACCTCAGCTGCAGCTCCTCCAGAGCAGCTCTGTACATTGCATCTTGGGCATTCTGGAGTTCAATGATCTGATCAAAAACTGCTCGAAGCTGGTTGAGAAGTACCTGTGAGACAGGCAACAAAATAATTAAACAGCTGTACAGCACAACAGCTTTAACTTACCACCCTTCTCCAGAAAAGGAGTAAATAAAAGAAAAAAAATCTTTTTTTACACAGCTGGAGAGATTGTTTTGCAAAGCCCTAAGTCAGTTGTTCCATGATCACACAGCTTCTTAGGATGAAAAACAACTGGCCCACACTACAGCAAGTTTTATTATCAACACATGTTGTTATGTCTGGGAAGTAGGTACAGAACCTACCATCATAAAATCTTGAATCAGAGGAATAAAAAAATACTTTTCCCTTTGCTCCTACAATCTTAAAAGTAGGCGGTTCCTAACATACATGCCAAGATCATAAAGTTACAATTTCATGCAAAGGAGAAGCCTTACCCTGGAATCACTATCGAGCAAGCACCGAGCTATGATTGTGTCCAGAAAAACTTCATGAGCTGCAATGATGTGATCCAAGTCCTGTGCTTGTTGGACCTTGTTCCAGAGTTCATCCCATGAACATTCAAGCACCTGGATGAATGATACAGGATTGGGCTGTTTTGATTTGCTAGATGACAAACTCTTGGAAATTTAAGACACACAATACATACAGAATATTACAAGTGCTTCATTTTCTAAGTAACTAACTGGGTGGGTAGAGTATACCTCAAATGTAATGTAATACTGCATTTGATGAATGAAATGGACCATTTCTGATGCCAGAACGTGACATTGATGCAGCACTCCAGAAAGCTCTGTAAAAAAAAAAAAAAAAAAAAGAAAGAAAAATCAAAAGAGATAGCATGTTAAAGACTGCAAGAACAAGCACAGCCAACAAATCAGCCGGGTAAATTTTTTTCACCAAACTGAATACTTCATAACACAGCCACTAATCTTAGATGGTAGCAGCAGTGACCTTCTGAGGCCAGGTATCCTCTCCTACCCACCAGAAGTTTTTAATTATAAAACAATAAATTTGTAAGTATTACTATGCCATAAAGAAACATAACTCTCAATAGTTTTTTTTTATTGAAAAAAATGTACATAGATTAAAAAAAATTTCAAGAATGAGTCAGTACAGATGCTCCGAAATATTACTATATTCTCTAAGTGAGAAATAGGATCAAAAAAGTCCCGATTCATGAGACATACAACAGAGCCACTACACTTCAGAGCTTTCCTACTTCTTCTCAAGCATCTTTCTCTTCTTAGCCTCTTCTGTTCTTAGCTAAACAAAAGCAAAGGGAATGAGCAAAGGTAAAACTAGTAAATTCAGAACTGTGCATGTGTGAGACTTAATAGTTAACAGACAGTATAAGAAAGAGGGAGACATGGGGTACAAACAAGAAGGCATCAAGGAAGATGAATACAAAGAGATGGAAGAATTACAGTCTCTCAACCAGGCCAGTATAAGATACTTATGTTAGTGCAACTTTTCAAGACAGGGACCAGGGATTAAGTAAAATAACAAATAGAAAACTTCCCTTTACAATTACATTGTTTTACCTTCATCATCAACCATTAAACAGCCAGTCAAGAGGAGCACCAAAACACAAAACTAATCTGAGTATCATTCATCAGACACTTTTTTCCCTCTTAACACACAGTTTAAAATAAGATGCAGTCATCTATACCCATTTTACAATCATGTACTAGCATCCATTTGGACACCTCTCACCTGGCATACTTTTCAGAAGCTTTGCATTGCACATGTGCCCTTTCCATATATCAGTTAGAATATACTCCATTCTCTTCGCTCTCCAAAGGAAGTTAAATACTCTTAGATAGTGGCTCATGCACTCACGTGTAAATACCTACAAAACAAAGAAAGTAACAGTACAAAGTAATAGACATACCATATTATCCTGAAGTACCAAGAACCTCTTCACAGTCCATCTTATCTGTTTCTTGGTAAATATTGTAAAAAAAAAGTTTCCTGGAAATTCCAGAGCTTTTGGAAAGATCTTCCCTTGAGGGCTGAACAGTTATCTAACATTCAAGCAGACAGAGGGAACTGCTAGAAGTGTAAGAAGGGGTGAACATAAAGCCTAAGGCTCTTTTAAAGCTGAATATGAAAATACCTTCTGCTGGTCAGACTCTGTTTGTCCTGCTTAAAAAGATAGTTCTTTACAAGTCCTTTTCATAGGCTAAATACACTCTTATAAACAGTGCAACTACCTATCAAATGCCATTTAGACAGCATAAATAAGTTCTCCACAAAAACACTCTTCTGTTCCTTGCAAATTTTCCCAAATTAGCATCTACAGACTAGTAATTATCCAATAGGAGCACTCAATTTATTAAGTACTTGCTAGAAACTGTGCTGGAACAAATGAATTACTGATTTTCAGTAGTGATTGTTTAAAATGTAGTTTTTCAGTACTCACAGTTAACTGTTGAGAATTGAGATTTTTGCTTAACTGTTGATATAGTGAGTATACTCTAGATGCAAAAAAAAAGTATCTTTGATCTCACAACTCCAGAACAAAAAAGGTTACTTCAGTAAAAAAAAACACTTGGCAATTTAATTCAGCACCCAAAACACATTCAGAGCCAGCAGTGTATGACATTACCGTTGCTATTGGCCCATCAACATGATAGTCCAAGCTGAAGACATCCCATCCAGTGTCCCCAGGAGATACCTGTATTAAAGATATGCTACTGTCAGTGTATAATCAGAGCATACTAATGCTGAAGACCAACCCTTGCTTACTCTTTCGTTCTGAAGGGCCAATGAGCAAACAAGCATCCACATCAACAAGAGATACAAGAGTTTCTTGTTGAAAGTAGCAGATAAGGCAAAAATTAATCAAACTCTTTGATAGAAGGGTGAGACTCATCTCACACAAATATCGATGTCTGTAATGTCAGTGTTTCTCCACTGAACGCAGTAAAGAAAAATAAAGGTACAAAAAAGTTTCTTCAGCATCTGAAACAGACTTATTTCAGATGCTACGGATCATCGCTGAAGTCTCACCTCTGGGACTGAAGCTTTCAAATTAACTCAAGTTTCTTACTACAGGTCTCCTCCACAAAATGTGCTTTCATCATATATTTTCTTAACTAGAGGCAAGGAGGAGACACACAGCCCAACCTGCCCCTTCCTGCCCCAATTCTTGTAAGAGCAACAGCAGTAAGAGCTGTTCAGAGAACCTCAAATCCGGGCCACCAGCATCAATTTCTGTTAGGCCCCAAATACTCAACCTTGTATTGTCAATGGCTGTAAACCCACATGTTGAAAACAAATAGACAATAGAGAGGGAAAGGGAAAAAGATGACAACTATTAAATGACCTTTATATTACTCAAAGTAAACTTCAGTGGAAAGGAAGGGGGGAACTGTATTCACATATGCAAATTCTGCTTCATGTAGATGTCTGCATGTATACACACACACAAAGGTATGTTTCAAGTCAGAGTCACCATGATGCAACAGACCTCCAGAAGTCGAACATCCAATCGCTTGAGAATCTCAGGATTATCGAACTGGGCGTTCGTGGCCCTCACCGCCGTTTCCAGGATTCCAGTTAGATTGTGCTGATATAAGGTTGTAGCTGGTCGTGCAAGCTCGGGCCTGGTGGTTATGAAACAGTCACAGCACATTACTGAAATACTCTGCAGCAGCAATTCAGTAGTAACTGCAGCACACAGCAAAACCCTTTTCCAACCAACATTCAAAACTTCTCATATTACTCTTTCAGACTTAATCATGAAGAAAATCAGTGAGCAAAACATTTGCACAGAGTATGAACGGAATATGTCTATTCACATGCAGCTACACTCCTGAATATTAGCATGAGGAGTAACTTAATCCTCATTTAATGCCAGTAATTTGAAGTTACCAGGATTGTTAGTTTAGCTAGTCTGTAATTTGAGTTGCATTCATATTTCAAATGAGGCAAATTACATCATTAGGACATCAAACCAGTAATTTCACTTCAGTTTTGAGAAACTTACTGATAGCCATCTCATAGGCACAGAAGTGCTGGCAGAAACACAGCACTACACACCCCCTCTACATAACTTCAACTTTCCAAAGAGTTGAAACATGCAATTCTTGTACTACCTCTCTCTCCCTCAGGATCAGTACTGGAAAGCCTCTCTGTCACTACTCCTGCCCCAAATGCAATAGTGACTCCACAAACTAACCCCATTCTGCTTCACATTAAAAAGCATGGTCATGTAAAAATCACAAGCAAACAATGTTGATTCTGATGTACAAACGAGTTAATGAAAGCTCTATTACAAAGCCTGCCTTCTAGACCAAAGAAAAGCTTCACAAACAACACTTCTGAATGACTAAGTTTCATCAGTAGCACCAGCATGTAAAAGTGAGCTTGCAAATACACTTAAAGAACTGGAATCAGTAGTTGTGGGTGCACCTGAGTGCTTGAAACAGAATCCAGTGAGGAATCAATCAGATTTTTAAAATTACACTGAAGGGTTTTGACACAGTATTTTGGACCAAACACTTCCAAAATACAGAGGCCTAACAATCCCAGCAGTGCTAACCAGTGGCATCAAGAGCGGCAGAACTCTTCTGCTTAAACTTGCTGAGAGGACCAAGAGAAGCGTCAACATCCTTGAGGCTGTCACAGGGCCAGCATAAAGATATCTATATTAGTGCAACTTTTCAAGACTTTGTCAAATGTTACGTATTAAAAAGTAAGTATGTACTTATCAAAAAAGGAAGAACAAATTTTAAGACTCAGAGTCAAAGAAAATACACCAAAATAGAATTTAAAGGCTATTACTCAAAGGTTTAATTGAGCAAGGTACTTAGAGTATCCTCTTCAAAAAGCAACAGTTTCTGTGCTGATCACGCACAGAATCATCAGAAATAAACTTAATTATCCTTCCTATTGTCTTACTTGAGCAAGTCCATTAAATGCCTGATAAAGTCTCCTTGACCAAGTAACAAGTAGCGCCTCATGGCTTGCATGTGTTCCAGCAAATTGTACTTCTTATTGAGAACATCCAGCAGGTATTTGCTGGTTTCAAAATAAGCTGCATCAATTTTCTCTTGAAATGCGTTTTCCAGATCTGTGAACAAATCAGCAGCTAAAAGAAAACAAAAATTAGAATTAAAATTAAATTAGTAGCTTTCTAAAACTGCGGCAAACAAGCTTTGGAGTTGAAACACACTAAAAGAAAAACTACCATTTCTTCTGATCCACCATGTTATACATTTGCCATAGCAAAAGCAAGTCTAAAGGAGCCTACACTTCAACAATATTACTTTCAATCTGTGCCCAGATTGTACTTTCCAGCAGAAGCTTGTGTCATGTCACTTTTACACGAAAAGTTGGGGATTTTTAAGTTTGCGGAAATACTGCAGTTTACAAGTCAAATAATTTATGGAGATCTAAAAGCACAGAAACAGGAAAAACCTTTGTTGGGGGGAATCTAAATCAGAAGGCACTTCTAAGGGTGTAGGGAAAAATAAAGAATCAGAATGTTAAAAACAGAAAAGACTTTCCATAGGTAAGAGAATGAGAGAAAAGGGAGTATGCTTGAGTTATCTGGGGGACAGCCAGCAACCTGTTATTTTCTCTCCATCTTTAATGCTTGGCAATTTGGAGACAGAAAACAGGAGGCAGCAGAAAGTAGTAGGAAGCTTATTTCAGTGTTTTCTACAACTACAAGGTTATCAAGAAAGGGACTCCAGTAAAGCTGTTGTGAGATAGCAAGAACTGTGGCCTCTTCAGGCAACATGGAGCAATACTCCAAATACTGGATTGCCAACTATAATAAGATTTAGACCTTCTTCAGCATTAAAGGATATACTCCCATTTTAATTACTCAATTTATAAAGTGCTTATGAATTGAAGAAATAAGCAGTAGCTCTAATAAAGAAGTCACTCAATACAAAGGGAAAACTCAATGTCTGGCTCCCTGACATTACCAGAGGTTTCCAAACTATTATTCAGTAACCAAACTCTCCATAAAACACAGAAAGTGCAAGAGATGTCAAAGAGATGACACTTTTATAATACACTGCTGTGTTTAAAAACCCTAGACTAGAGAAATCCTACTTAGTCAAGTGACACACATCAACCTTAGGGATGTGAGAATTAATATAGCCTGCTAAGTGCAAGTGTCTTTGCTCAAGATGCTGCGAGCCTTACAGGCAAAACAAGAGAGGGAACAAGCCAATCCAGAGAGAGTTACCAGTTAATCTCTTCAGCCCCTGGACACAGTGGCTGGGCCTAGCACTGGCTCAAGGCACAAGAACGGCCAGCAGGCACCTCTCTAGCTTGTTTACGGCCAGCCCACCATGTCAAGCATGCTGGTCCTGTCTCCACTCACACAGGGGTGAACGTGTCTAAGGCAGTATATCTGAGATACACAGACCAGTCTCAACTTCTTACTATCTCAAGCATAAAAAGCAGCCTTTCCCCTCTCCTTAGTACTGATCCTCTTGCCTTGAAGGAAGTGACCTGGCCACAGCCCTTCACCTCAGACTGGAAAGTTCAATTTTACACATGTAGCTGTAATGCACCACCTCTGCATACACACACACAGCCCAGCACAGGCAAAATGCAGCACTTCTGTTTGACATGCAAAGCTGCTAAAAAAGTTGTTTACATTGACAAACACGAGGCCTAGGCACAAGTTTTGAAAACTGAACACTGAAAAGCTAGAAATGGATAAAGAAAGACTAAAAGCACTGACAGGCAGGTCCATGAGCTGCTACTGAATGGAGTCATTCCTGGTCCAGAAGTACCCAAACTGGAGACAGCCACATGTTGGAGCTGAGGTCACTTTCTGCCTTTTTTACTGCTCCTCTCTCCCAAATGCTACAACTCCCTGTCAGGCAAGACAAGCAACTTCTACACAGTTATGTTAGACTTCTTGTTCTAATACATGTTCAGACAGTTTGCTACACTGATTACTTCAGCCATCAAAAGGAAACTGGGGAAACATGATAGTCAAGGTTTCAAAGCAAATGAAAGAAATAAATAATACAGCCAAATCCATGGAATGTTTAGATTTAGAATTAGAAAAAGCATCCAGAACTCAGGCTGGCATCCTAGCTTTCCATTATCTTAATAAAAAGTAATTATCTAAAGGGACTTCTGGGATATTGTCAGATGGCACAAACAAGCACATCCCTGACTTAGAACGTTCTTTCAGGATTAAATGGGTAAAATGCCCTAAACACAAATGCAGGTTCGTGCAGCATTAAAGCAATGCAATGTCATGATGTATTTAGGCTGCCAACCGTAAGCTCAGCACACTGCAGATAGAGTAACATTTCTAAAACTATGCTTCAGTCTCAAACAGTTGCTCTCAGCATTTAAGATAATGGAGGTGCTTTGAAGCTCTCATCCTCTACATAGTAAGAAACCTGTATTTGTGCAGATCTTCCATTCAATCAAGGAGAGAAACAAGTACAAATTTAAAGAAATATTGGAAAAGCATGGCCATAAATGCTGTATATAAAGTGGTGAAAGTAGTGCAGCCATAGAATGTTTTTTTCCTGTTTTTCCAGGAGTAGCTGGCAAGATGATTGTTCAAATGCATTTACAGCCCTTATTCACTTAACCCTGACCCCTCTCTCCACTTTACGCTTATCTTTGACTAAGCAAGCACTGAACATGGTACAAAAATCCCACTATTAGAATACATATTCTTCCAAATATGAATGTGATTTTATTACTACAACATCTTTCATGGAGGTAGTCATGCCAGAAGTCCACTCTGTGCAGAATTAATATTAAAACTAATCCAAAGTTATTTGGAGGGGAAAAAAACCTCAACAAATTCAACCCTACATACACAAGCTTTAAAGCTATATATAAGTAAGATTATGTTATAAAGTGTAAAGAAGAATGTTCTTTGGAAACAAGAATTTAGCAGAAAAATATTTAGATGAATAGATGATCAGAAAACTTATCCCAGTGAGCTATATCTTAACAGTTAGACTATCTTTGGAATATTAAACAAGTCATCAAAAGTAGTTACAGTAGCAAAATACCACTTTCACCTGAAGGCAGCAATCTGTCCTTATTCTGAGATGTAGCAGGATCCTACACATTCTTTGCTTAGTATTTAGACAAAGTCTCCTTGGTTTAGATGTTTACTATTTGCCATCTTTCATCATAATGTTAATTTCATTGCAACCAATATACCACCAAAAAATAACCACAAATGGTATGTAAGTTCCCATTCATTAGAACTGAGATCTGTTCTAAATAAAACTAAATAACCTGAAGGAATTCTGATAGTTATGTTCAAAAGCTGGCAATCCCAATTTTAAGTAATCTTCAACACAAATTTTACTAGCCTTCCACATACTTAACTTTTTTTACATATTGGTAAAGAAAGGCTAGAAAGGCTTCTGTTTTTATTGCTCATTCTTGTATTTACAACTAATGGAGTATTTTTATTTTTCAACCACAAAATTAACTCAGTATTATGGAATGTTATGATGGAGTATATCTGATGAGAAGTCAAACATACTAAGTTCTTATTGCAGCACTCAATAATATCCCTTCTCTCACCCCAGCTGAGGCAGCAGATGGGCAGACTGTTTTCTGAATGGTTTCACTCAGAAATTCAATACATTAACAATCATCTAGCAAACCTATCAAATTAAGAAAATTATACACATGCATCAACATACATCTTTTGTAAAAAGTAAGTACCATTAAATAATCTCTATTTTGGGGCAGATGGGATTTTTGTGCTCCTTTCCACCCCACCATCCATAAAGTCAGTTTACAGTCTAAACCACATATTGTACAGGAGGTCAGTTCAAAGGGGAGATACTGAATAATATTAATACTGTACCATCTTTTGAAGACTCAGCAGATTTTGCAACAGCAATCATCTTTGTGGATGGAGTTTGATCATGACAAACTTGATGCAAGAAGTTTATGGATTTTCCTATTAAAAGGACCTGAACAAAACATCATTTTTTAAAAAGTGATTTGAATGTAAGGAAAAAAAAAACAAACCACCAAACAAAGAACCCATCCACAACCACCAGGACAAGATATTCTGTCATCTTTCTGTGCTCTTCGTTTCACAATCCCAACCACAGCAACACTAACATGAAAACGTTTTAAACACAAACTTATTTTCCTCCTACTTGAGATCTTCTCAAACAAAGTTTAACAGTTAAGAGAATGGAAAGGAGAAATTTTCCTATAGTCTTCCTCAGCAAACAATTCTAAAATTCCTGAGATGATTATTTTTTGTTAAATTTGGCCTCTATTTTGTCAATAGAAAACTAAGCAGCAGCACTGGGCAAACAAACCATCAGAAGCTAAACTTTTAGATTCATACCTTTTTTGATTGCTCCATTGTAATAAAAGATGGGATCATTGATTTCCTCAAAGTGTATTTGTCATGCCACAACCGATCAGTTTTAACTGTAGGATCTGAAGCTACAAAAAACTGAAGATTGAAATAAATATTAAAAGCAAAAGATTAATGTAAGCTCTAAGTCATAGTTTCACCTATTATTCCTCCTATTTTAATAGATGCAGAGGAAAAAAAAAAACCACAAAAAAAACCCCAGTAACCCCCCAAAAATTTGCAATTGATATGGTGATCAAATGTTATAGTCTCTCAACTCATCACAAGAGAATCTTCTCATTTGTAAAAAACTAAAACTACTTTATTAGTTCTGTTGAAGTGAATTTTGGATGCATTCTGCCCTCATTCTGTCAAACAATATATCCATTTTCTGGACATGAACTTTTTTCACTGCCTTCAAATACCATTTTTCTCCAAGAATGGCCAGTTGTCTTTGTTCAAAACTGTGTCTATCATATGAAAATTGTAGCTTTCAGTACAACACATCCAACAACAGTTTTCAATATTAAAAACACTCTTACAGTGCACATGTAGATGTTAGAACTAACAAACTACATAAAATCCAAAAAAGACAAAACCTCATATCTGAGGAGTAGCTGAGAAAAAAAGGCTCTCTTTTACACTTGTAAAAAAAGATTTATGGACATTTTACACAATGCTGACCTTGAAGATCAGCTGTCATGATCACTCACTTAAAATTTTGACCAAAAGAAGGACATTCCAAGAAAATAGGCAGCATACTTCACTCTCAAGTAAAGTTATTCAGATTTGTCCCAGAAGTACTCAACTAACTTTAAAAAATGATCCTTTGGCTTCTTGGAACAAAAAAAAAATTAAATATAATCTAATCACTTTAAAAAGCCTGTACTGATTGGAGATAGGACAGTGTTGAGAGAATTTAGAAAAGCATAAAATATTTCCAAGAAGGAAAAGGACAATTACTGGAACTGGATGTTACAGAAGTCACAACAAATAACTCTGCAGAGTTTCTATTCTGGAACCATAAACCTCTTCTACCCAGTTTGACAGACTGAGCTTATTTATCAAGGATAACAGCATGCAGTCAGAGAAAAATATTCTGACCTTCATTCCAAATACAAGGCTTGCATTCTGAACAGTTACAAAGAACTCTGCATACATTACTGTTGTTACAGTAAGCAAGAAAAGATACAGATGAACTGAAGACAAAATTCTGAATTTTGTCTTCAGAAACAAGGACCTACTGTCGGCACACCATTCTGACTCTACTAACCAAATCCAGAATATGACTTGGTGAAGACAACAACATTGCAACCTGTGGATACCAAATTCATGAAGCATTCATGAAGAGAGTGGTATTTCAGGTTGTTACTGTATGTAGTGCTTACTCATATTACATATTTTCATCAAACTGTGCTTTTCAAATTCACCTCTAAGCTTCCCACAGATTAGCATACCCCAAAGCAAAGAGATGAAGTATTTACTGTAGCACATACATTACCTCATGGTATGTATCCTCCAGCTCTCCATCATAAATCCAACGATAAAGGAAGTTCAGTACAGGATGGGAAACCAGGCCAAGAATGTGCTGAACCAGAGATCTCATGTAGGGATCTCCTGTTTTAGTATAGGCATGAACTGCTGAGGCTAGCTCACCACCTTTTCTCCCTGTAAGAAGAAAGGGAGAGGAACAGAAACATTTGAAGGAAAACCATATGCACCCCATTTAAACTTAGCAGCCATTGATTTTAGCTACCCATGTGTCACACTGAGCTTGCTAAACAGCAATTCTAAAATGTAGCAAAAGCAGATTTTTTTTATTGCTAACAGGGAATTCCTAGGTTTTAAGGCATGAATTATTATCCTCACTACAGCATTAAGCAGAGTTCTCTGTCTAATTTATAGTAGCTTAGAGGAATGCAAATTTCAAGGCATTGGATAACACACAGAGGCTGATGTTATGCTTCCAGAGAAGCATTAAAGGAGCCTTAGAATGTTTGTCTTCTCTCCTGCACTTGACACTCTCAGATATTCTGTGTGCATACATGCACACAAACACAGCTTTCCTGATTCTTGGTTACAGTTGCCCCCATAGCTCCATTAGGTAGTATCTCCTGTCTTCTTCCAACTGAAAAATAAGAGGCTGTCCAAAAAAAAATTTAAAAAACAGATCGATTATTTGATTTTGCTGACATGCTCCACAGCTGACAGCTTCCTTGCAGCAGAGGCCATAGAACTCAAAATTTTCATGAATACTTTAAAAGTAAAGCCCACTTTAAAAAAAACTGCTAGCAACTCCAATAATCAAGGTAAATAAGTATTGTAGGCCTTTTCTGGCCAAGATGCTCTTTCTAAAGGGCTACAATCTCATAAATCTGAAGCACCCTCAGGGAGAAGCATCAGTTACTGGTCAGTTTAGTCAGTTACTGGCCAAAGTTGTGCTAAACTCCAACATGACTCTCCCCAGCATCTTCTTGTGGATTGCCAACAAAATCACAAGATATTTGCAGATTTGAAAAAGTTCTGCTGTTTCACATGAATCTGCAGACAAACTGCAAATGACTCCTCTAGGCTATCATATATAGAGAAATTGCATAATACTCATACATAGCATAGAAACCAAGCCAGACACTTCATAAGATACTAGTAGGGTTTTTCCAGTGCGCCGTTCTCTGAAAGATGATTAACTGAAAACAGCATGAAAAGTGCATGCTTAATATTGAACTTCTGAGCACATTCTAGTTTTTAAAAAGTAAGAAGTCTGAATGTATCACACAGCACTCTAATGTGTCATGCTTTGTTTAAATTAAAAGAGGAGAATCCTCTGAATTACTTATTTAAAATTTTCTAAAATGAAGTCCAAACAAGCAGTAATATTACTGATACCCACCTCTAGCATGCACAACTACTCAAAGTTACATAACTTCCCCAGAAATATTAAATTAATGTTAAACAGACCTTGACAGTGATCAACAAGTGCTGCAAGGGTCTTTAACCTTATTTTGGGGTCGTATGTCCAGACCAGAAGACGGCGAAGTGTTAAACTGCTCTCAAGTCCCAAATTCACACCCTGATCATCTTCCAGTTGCAACTGATCAAGTCAGAAACAGAAAGACATGTCAAAGAACAAAACTGAAGCAGAACTCAGGTATCATAGTTTGTTCTGAAGTCAGATTTTTACTAGCACTTGAAATATCCAGTGTTACGTATTCCCTCATCAAATCACTGGGCCAAAACCTGAGAGTCAATTTTTAGTGGAAACAGAGAATTGAGCACAGGTGAAAGAACAGAGACAAGCATAAGTGCAATAAGGGAGACAAAGCACAAACACCAAGAAAGTTAAAGACAGAAAGGTAATAGATAGTCACAAAAAGAGAGAAGAGCAAAGGAAAAGAATGAGAGCCTGAAAGACAGCAAGAGACATTCAAAAAAGAGTAAATAAAACCATCTAAAGGAAAGGCAGGCTGTAGGAGGTAAACTTTTTATTACTGCACATGCACCTAATTTTAGTTCAACACAGGACAAATCCTATCCAATGTCTTCCTCCAGAAGCCATGACAACTTAAGATAGACTTATACTGAGATTAAGGAATTGTTACATTGAAAGGAAAACAACAAACTTTAAAAGCCACAGTAAGAAAACTATCATACTGTGACTATCATGAATCTTCCAACACCATGGAAAATAAAAGCCAAATATTTGCATCCAAGGTGCAAATGCAAATCTCATACAAGTACAGATGGAATAAGCAGGACAAGAACACAACTTAAGAATAGAGAAGCAAGTTCCTAGAGCAGTACAAGGAGACAAACTCTTAGAAAATACGCTGTTTCTGGTATATGACAACCAACCCACTCTGTGCCTTCCCATCTAGCACATTTTTTTAGCCAAATGCAACATACTAGTTAAATTTAAAGACTAGTGTCATCCACATTAAGTTCAGCCTTAGAGCCAGTTAAATTCATTTGCTTCCGAATGCTCCTGGGTCCATGTTTGGGATTTTTCTTTGGTGTTTTTGGAAATCGGCAATGATAAGAGAGATACATGAGCCACCCTTTGACTCTAGGGAAGACATGGTACATCTTCATCATGGAACTGCATTTTTAAATGGGCTGACAATGTGAAAACAACCTGCAAGAAAAAGACCAGAGACGCTTATGGAATAGTAGACAGTATGCTCAGGATTACTCTTTCAAGGGCAGAAACATGCTCAGGGGAAGCTCTGAGGACATAATAAAAAGTCATAAAGAGAGTATAGAACCCTTTGACAAGATACTTGATATTCTATGCCTGTACTGCTCTCTAGAACAGCAGTTAACAACTCCTAAGCTGGCAGCCTGTACGATCTCCTGAATCTAAGAATGCCACATACACTCAATTTCAAGTCAATTTTCTACATGCTTTCAAGAATCTGAAAGGTACGGGTTTTTTGTCCATTCTGCAGTGTGACCTTCAAGCCCTTCCACCTTTCAAGTCACAAAAGAAATCTCTCCTCCACTGCTGGATCTCCTTTCTTTCTTTCATGCCTTTGGGAAGCAATGTTGCCAGGAGCTTCTGAAAATCCAAACATAACATCACTCAGGGAACACCTTCAGTTAGCTGCCAAGGGACCTAGATTCCCCAGAAACTCCAGTCTGCTGCTACAGCAAAGCATTACAGACACTGTATTGACTGTTCCCTATGAAAATGCTTTTAATCAACATGCTCAAAGCACTCATGACCTCTTAACACTGAAGACAAATCTGGCAAGAACATGAAGAACAAGAACAGCAGTAAAAGTAGGACTGGGAAAAATGTGTGTCCAACTACTGACTGATTATGCTAGGAGAGGGGTGACAGGAAAAATGAAAAATGCTGAGGTACTTAATGCCTTTTTTGCCTTGGTATTTCTGTAAGATTTGCTGCTGGGAATACCAAATGTTGGTATAAGACGACAAGTCTGGAACAAGACTGAGTTCAGAAGCATCAAGCTAGGGTACACTGAACAAACAGGATATGTTTAAGACTATGGGACCTGATGGGATGCACCAACAAGTGTTGAGGGAAGGCGCTGGCCAATGTCACTGCAAGGCCACTCTCCATTATTTTTGCAAGGCAGCAATTAGAGGAGGTGAGTGACAACCTTGAGAAAGCAAATGTCACTCCTCTCTTGAAGAAGAAGCCATAAAGCTACACACCAGTGAGACTCACTTCATTCCTTAGGATAGCACCTAAAACTGGAAAACTATTTCCAAGCTTATGAAGGACAAAAAGCTTGCTCAGGAAAAAAGCTCAGGGAAAAGAGAAGGAAATAGGAATATTTCTGGTGATGGAGTCTGTCTTCCCAAGCAAGTGTTAAGTGTCCTGAGGCCCTGCTCGCCAGAAGCAGCTGGACATCTGCCTGCTGCTGGAAAGTAGCGAATGAATTCCCTACTTTGCTTTGCCTGCACGCACAGCTTTTGCTTTCCCTTCTAAACTGTCACTAACTTGATTGACATGTCTTTTTGTCTTCTTTCTATATTCCCCCCATTCCTCAAGAGACAGGGGGAAGCAAGAGGCTACGTGGGTGCCTGGTTGCTGCCCAGGGTCAACCCACCACAATGGCAAATGCAGTTTGAAAATAAGTAACCCCAGAACTTTCATTTTCTCCTTACAGGCTTTCCCCTCCTACCATCCTCATCTCTTCTTTTGAAAGGTTTGGTGGAGCAGGAAAGGTAGACAAAACTGCATTTCAAAGTTGTCAAATATTTTCATGGTCAAGAAGTCTTAGAAGTTAGAATAAATCAAAGCTTCAGCAAATCAAGAGAGAAAACACATTTTGGACAGAGCAAGAAATAATCACAAAGGGAATAACAGGATAATAGCTAGGAAAATCAAGCAAAAAGTATATATAAGAGGCATTCCAAAAGTCACGAACTTCAAGAACTACAAGTAAGTTAAAAGGAACAGATACTTTGAAAACATTAATACAAGTCTATGACAAACCATAAAGATTTTATTGGAGTTATAATTTTAAAAGGCAGTTTAATTTAGCTTTAGGTCAATTCTCAGAATAAATTTTTCACCATTACAAGTAATGAACCCCTTGAAAACCCCTTAAAAAAAAAAGGCAAGCAGAAGAATAATGTTTATTGTATTTTAATTTTACAGACAACATTTAGATGCATACGCCTACAAACATTTGCAGACGAACTGCAAGATTATCAGCACTGAGTTGGTCTATATGTTACAGAAAAATAATAAAACACTGAAACATCTGCAGAACAGATGTCTTTACTCTCAAAAAATAAAGGGACAAGAAAAATGTACAAACTGCTCCACACAGAAAAAAAAACTTGGAACTATTATTACTAGCTGTAGAATCATGCACTGCTTGAAATATAGACTGGGTTTTTCTCCCCTCAAGGATGTGTCATATCATTTGGGATTGGAATGATAAAGATATTGCGCAAGATGAAACTGACAAAAAGGATGCAAAACAGAGAGAGACTTCGAAATACACACTGTATTCCTTGCTTATGTAACACATCAAATACCGGAGAATTCTTAAGAGAAGAATATTCAAGGGCACATACATTTAAAGAGTAAGAAACGTACAAGTTACAGAGAATTGTGCTCACTGTCAACAGAAACTGCTCTGCATCTTTCACATTCTAACAGAATAGGTAGGTATACCTTTTTAGGAGATATTTAGATAATGTAGAACAAAATAGTGAAGCTGAATACATACCACTTAACTTACCTGAGAATGTAAAACGGACAGAAGTCGGTAGTATTCTTTAAGTTCCTGATGTAAGGCTGCACAAAAACTCTGGAAGAGAAAGAGAAGGAAGAAAAAAAAAGAAAAGTAATCAGGAGAAAACTTTCTGATTTAGTTATCACCACACTTCCAACATAGCCAGAAATTTCCAGAAGGGAATAATTCTCCAGGTTTCAGCATAAAAGCCAATTCTTAGAGAAATGGCCATAGTATAAGTGCTTCCCTAAGAGCTGCATATACCTTTTCCAAGAATTATCATTACCAAGTGACTTTGTTTCTTGCTACCTTAATATGATATGAACAAGAAAACATAATGCTCAAAAAAAATACTCCCAGTAAGTGCTGCTGGAGCAAGTACTCTAAATTTCTGACCTTTTATCAATTCACAGTTACATATCATTCTTCACTTGACATGGAAGAAATGAACAATACAAAGTATATCTTAAGAAATCTGTAAAATATGCAGACGTTAATTCACACCTGAACTGAAGCAAAAACTCTTCTTTATAAAACAATTCCAAGCACAGCTACTTTAGGATGTTTAAAATTTTTTAAAGTAATTAAACAATTCCTGAAGTAATACTTGTTTAGTGATAAATATTTTCCACGGTTTAGGGTTGTCTTACTTTATTTTTGTAATAATCTTAATATTCAGACTAAAAAAATGCCTGCAACACATTTTTCAAAGCAGAACTAAAAATATGGCTTATTAATTTGGGACTAAGTTAAAAAGACTTTAAACCCC
The DNA here is from genome assembly GCA_034509425.1 of Eopsaltria australis. Taxonomy (NCBI): domain Eukaryota; kingdom Metazoa; phylum Chordata; class Aves; order Passeriformes; family Petroicidae; genus Eopsaltria; species Eopsaltria australis. Next base: position 3,998,157 of record JAVTVJ010000052.1, on the reverse strand, counting down.
CCCCCCCAAAAAAGTGCTTGAAGTTTTTAATTTGTTTGGTTTCTTGGAAGAGTACTCTTATGCACATACACAAATTCTTCAGAACTTTCTAACCAATTATCAGCCTAATTAATTTGATATCTATTTTAATGGATTTTTTTAAATGGGGAATTTTCCAGGACTTTCCCTTCAAGACCTTTTAAAAGTAGTCAAAAGAATTTGAAAAAAATAAGGAAAACTTCACAGAAAGAACCCAAGAACCTGAAGTAAAATATTTATTCACTGGAGTATGCAAAAGGCAGAAATAATTTCTAGAAGCACAAGGAGAAAATAAATCTTCTTTCCTGCTAAGCAGCTAAGAAGCCTAGAAAAAAAAAAGTCATTAATCTTGCCATTGTATCCTTTTTAAGGAAAGGAGGTTCCTTTCTTCAACTCAACGTTGTAAATTACGAAGAAATTTGACATTGGTTTTATTCCAGAGGATACTGAAGGGCAAAGAGAAATCCATTTATATGTAACTCCACTTTTCATTTCTTCTCACTTGCTTCTCCAGTAAATTTTTGAACCTATTAAAGCAGCACTTGCCAAGATAGAGGGCAGAGCAGAGCCTTCAAGAAAACAATCAAAGGCACTGTTCTGCTCAAAAAGGAAGAACAGTAATCACTGACTTTAATGATTTAGTAGCTGAAAGGATTTAGAGGATCTAACTGGTCACCAATTTTTCAGAGAAGCTTTACAAATTTAAATTTACATCCAGTACCAATTCCTGCGTCACAAACCAGACTTTTGCTTCCCAAACTGTTACAGAAAAACTGGACATTATCCTAGAATTCTGATTTGGTGCGCTGCAAAAGAGAATTGAGGAAGGAAACAGAATGCTTGTTCAAGAGAAATAAATTAAATGCCCACTAGCTCAACTGGATTTAAACGGGTAAAATGCCAAAGTACAAGCTAAACTATAGTTAACTGCTGATTATTCTTTTTATTTTCTGAAGACAGAGTAAAACTTAGATATTAATCAGCAAAGGCAGGAAAATATGAAGTGTAATATATTGTTGTGTCTCTACTTCTAATGTCAATACTTCACATTTTGTGTGGTATACCCAGTTACCAGAATCATAATAGAAGAGGTGACAGACTTCTTACTTTACACGTGGTTAAAACAGGGATTTACACTATCATTCTTTCAGAACATTAAGCAAAAGATGTTTTATAACAATATCCATTGTTGTGCAAATTCCTTAATGCAGTGTGCAGCACCTGAAATTCTCAGCTATAAAAGCTCTGAAGAGCATGAAGGCACATTCTCTGTGCCCAGATACTGACAGCAAGAGAAGAATGTAAGTTTTTATTCATATGCTTATGTCGTAGAAATATACACAAGTGTTTGCCTCAAGCAAAATTAGCAGCATTAGAGCTATGCAGAACTGAGGTAACTTGACTGCACAGCCTTCTGCACAGGATCTTAAACTTGCATACGGGAGCCAAGATACTGCACATTTAAATTCACTGAAGAGTTAAAGTTCTCCCCTTGCTGTAAACTTTTAGATTAAAGTCAGAGACAGTAAAAATAAGCACAAGCAGGAAGCCGCTAGATAAAGAATAAAACTTCACCCAGACATAAAGGGGAGAGTCCAAAGAAAATGCATACACAGCAGCACTACCATATAAAACATGGAAATCAGCATTGGATCAGTAGAAAAATAATTATTTATATGTAACTAGAAGGGTTACTTAGAATAAGAGACAGAATGGAACAGAATAAAACATTAGAAAGGTAGGAAGCACTACAGTGTCTCTACTGACCTCTTAAGAAAAATTAGATTGAAGGGAGAAGCACTTCAATTTCTTGGCAGATTAGGTAGGATGTTATGGCTAGAGGCAAGGATAACATTTCTGTCGACTCAGAAGGGATAATATCCAGTTTTACAGAGGGAGCAAGTGAGAGGAAACGGGAATGTCTTAGCAGTAAATGTGGTTTTGGGTATTACAGCAGCAGTGAAGTTACTGTAGACTATAAATCATGATGATGAAACCTATAAAAACAAAAATTAATATTCTTTTGATGCTGTATTCAAAAGAAAGGGTAGAAGATAATGGACTATTTGCATTTTATGTAAGCTAGTGCAGTAGTAACACATGAACATCAACAGTAGCTGCACAGGTCACTAACAACTGAATCGGTGATGAATTACCTCAGGGTTGACACCATTCTATTTAAGAAATGTTTTTTTTAATCCATGAATAATTTAAATTAAAAAAAAAAAAAAAGGAGATTAAGAAAAGGAATTTATGAGTGTTTCCAGCTACAAATTACCGGGGCAAATCCTTAAGACCAGAAAGAGGAAATGCCTTTTCCTTGCCTTCTATGACCCATATCAAATGCAGCATCCACAAAAGGAGTAAATCAAATAATGAATGATCCAAGCTCCAAAGTTTATGCATCATTCTAGCACTGCATTTACTCAGTAGTTTCTTAGCCAAACAAGACTAAATATTACAGTTAAATTGTTTTTGCTAGCTGACTCACCTGTCCCACAAGTCCAAATGCACGGTCCAAACTCCTCTGGTCTGTATATTTCCTTATTTTATTATGTAGCCACCCCAACTCTGCAAGTCTACTTGTAGTATCTCGGAGAGATTTGGACAAGCTCACCTATAAAGTTAACAGAAACAAATTTGCAATTAAGTCAAATCTGCCATGCCAATACTGGTTTCTTCAAAAAGGTCCCCCTTTCTCATAGAAAAAGCCAATTCAAGAAAATCATTTTACATTCTACAGCACAGATACTGCAAAAAAAAAAAAAAGCAGACAACCATGTAATTAGCATTAAATTTATACACACATGGGTTGAAAAGGCAGCAGCAACAAACTACAGGCAACTTTGAGACATTCTCTTTTGGAAATCTTAATGTAACAGTGTTCACTCTTTTTACATTAGGCAATTATGGCAACAACAAAATGGTCTTCAGAAGAAAGGAAGAAATCTTCAGTTTCATGTTGTAGAATCAGACTTCATCTTATCCTGACAATCAGCAAGACTGAAAATATGAGAGTTGTAGCAGAGGTGTTAATGACTGAAACGAATGAAAAAGCTTTGACAAAATAATTAGTTATTGCTACATGTGTAAGAAACCTTTCACAGAAAATAAATGACCCAATGCCTGACTAGGCATCAGGAACACAAACTTGCAGAACCCAACTCCCAAGTTTAAGTCCAGCTTTTAAAAGTTATTTAATCTTATGTCCTTCTGAACTCTTCTGGTCTGTTTCTGGTTTTCTTCTAGGATCTCACTCACCGTGCAAGCCTGCCTTAGTCCCAACACCCTATTTAGCTACCACTACTATTTTCATCTGAAACAGCACATTTCCTCCTCTGAATTGCCAACAGGTAAGACATTGTTCCTACTTGACATTCTCTTCTACTACATTTCACCATATTACTCAAGAACACTATCATCAAGTATTCAAAATTTTATTGAATAAAAAGACCCAAACAATTTGACTGATAATGTAGACTAAAAGGCAGACACTGACTTTTGCCCACAGCAACTGGGCCTATCCCAGATCTACAGGCAATTTTGACAGCCAGATGGAACAGTCCAAACCAAAGCAAAGAATTGTTCTAAGAAGTTAAGCTGCCAAAGAACTAGAAATCAACCTCTTTCATGAAACCTTTTAGTTAACAGTACAGGCATTCTCTAAGATAACAATTAGTGTCAGAGTGTGTTAGCCACACCAGCGTGGGTTTGAAGCAGGCTGCAACATTTGGTTGTAAGACCAGAGTTCAGTCCCTAGCCCTCTTGTTTACCCACAGAGGTACAGCTTTAACTTCTTGAACAACTTCTGTAGGGTGAATTCCAGCTCAAACAAGCACAATTGGACACAGAAACCCTGCCTGCAGCTAAAACCAAAGAGATGAAATAAGAAGTATTTAGAATTCTGCAAGTACAGAGTACTTGGCAAACACTAAGCACAACACACATCCGTTGGAATTAAACGAGGAACAAACCAAACTGGCTTGGTGTTATTACATTTGTATGTCTTAGATCAAATCAGAAGCTCCTATCTCATACAATGCTGAATGTCACCACCAGATCAATATTAACATTAAGATTAGGAAACATTTCAGCAAGAGTTGCACCTCGGAAAGTGTATTTCTTTCTGGGAAAAAACCCAACAACCCAGACTGAGTACAATGAGATTGTCAGCTGAGGGAGAACTACTTGCTTTGACTACTACTTTTCCTAATGTGCAGCCAATACAGCTAAAGGAGGTATGATCTTTGTCCTCCTTGCTTGTCAGAAAAAGTTCCAGCTGCAGCTCTGGTGTGTCAGAGCTGCAGCTGGGTCCAGTAGCTCAGACCAAGTGCTAAAAAAGGAAGAATGGAAGATGACTGACTTCACAAAAATAACTGAAGACAAAGTTCTCAGGCAAAGCTTATTCAGTTGGCTTGTGGTCAGTAATTAAACTCCCTGAATTACAAGCTCCAAGTAAAACAGCTTCTGTACTCAAACCAACCTACTGGATGGGAAAGCTACACAGAAAAAACATGAAACCCATTGCCAATTTTGTAATCACTAGGTTTTCCTCACATTCCTCTAGAAAACTGTATTATGCTACCCTTCTTTTGCCATATATAAACTTATATATGGAATATAATTTACTCAGTGAAGGTGTTGAGGAATTACAAACTTTGCATCACCTATACGTAGATGTTTATTAAGAATCTGCTAATTAATAAAAATTAACTTATTTAACAAGAGTTAAGTTTTTCATTTATCCCTCCATTAAGCAGCTGTAAATGTCATTGTGAAGTAGTGGTGAACAATCATACATCTTAATTTTGCTACAACTATGAAGGAGAACAGCTCAGGTATCAACATTAGGACCTGTCTACCACGCTCTTGGCACATGACATGGCCCAAAAGTAATTTCCCTACCATTTAAGGGCCATGGAATATTGTGATAGTAGGAAGTTTTTAATGTAAGTAAAAATTGAAAGCATTGTCTTTCCATCTGAACAAGAACATGAAAACCAATAAGCAGAAAATGAACTCTGAAGCTGTACTGCCTAAACACTGAATGTGAAGATGCTAAAGCAACTAGAGCCATTTTTTGTTCTTTGCTCAGCTGATCAAAACTCACTCCTGGGGTTTTTTTGAATTGCAAATAGGCTTCACATCTCACCATCTCAAAGCAAAGTCTCTCAGGCATCTCTCCTATTCTTTTGTCCCCTATTTGAGGTCTTCATTCAAATTCACATCACGCCTTTCTTCAGTTCTACCACCAGTCCTTCCTTTCTTAGGTAATCTGCTTAGGTATCTGATCACTTATAATTGTAATCAGGCCCATAACATCAAGTGGCTGGCATCCATTCCACATCTCAAGCTGTTAAACTGAATTCAATAATAAAGCAGTCAAATGCCTGAATCTGCTTTATATTAATTCTTATACACTGGAGAGGTGAAATGGTGACAGAAGTCTTCAAAGCCCTAACACACCAGTCCTTCTACTGGATTAAGAGTTGGGAGGCTTTTCACATCTTGTGAAATGCTACAATTGCTTTCTGGCATCTAATCTACCCAATTGATTTTCAACTACTACTGCTGAAACTACTGTGTTGTATTACCAAATGAATCCCCAAAAACAAAACCAAACAAAGAAGCAAACAAAACCAGCACAAAACAAAACAAGGTTGGTAGAGAGAATAAAGACTTGTAATAATATCTTAACTTTTTTACATGTTTCTCATGGCTATTTTTCCCCTATATACTTCTCAGCTCACATATGAAATACAAGTCACCATACAGTACCTTTCCCTCCACTTTATAGCAATTTTCAGAATTGCACATTTTGATGTTTTTGCCATCTATTCCCTGGAAGACATATAAAACATCTCTCACAAGATTTGCTTCTGTTATTTCAACAGAACCTGGAAAAGAAAAAAAAAAAGACAAGTATTTAGGTTTGTTGAGACAATTAATCTTGATTACAACTTTGAAGACCTATTTAGAAGCATAGCCAAAATAAAAATAAAACTATGAAAACTATAAAGTTTGTGCTTGTAACCTGTAAATAAATGCTTTAAGTCCTCTTAATCTGACAGAAAAGCCCAAGATTGCCTTTACCTGCCTCTAATGCTACCTACAGTTCTCTCAGAACAGTCAGGTTGTATGGCGCAGGGCATGTCCTATTTTAACCAATATATTGGCCAGTTCTTAAACTTGTTATCTGTTCTGCTCCAACACCAGTGCACATTCTGAGGAAACCACCACAGTAACTTCACCTTTATTTGAACAAACAGCTGAAGCTGTTAAATAGACTTACAGAACAACCTCTTCTGCATTCACCTAGGAAAAGAACAGTTAACTCAGAAGGAAGAGCTGCTGGTTTCGTAATGGCTTTCAACTACATATGCCACTGCTCAGTGAGAAGACTGACCAAATCAGACTGCGTAACAGCCATGGAGCTGGAAAACATTGAAGTGCAAATACTGTTTCTGAAGATAAATACATCTTTGATTTAGTAAAGCTTTTGCCATTGCAATGTACAGGTTGCTTCAGGTTCTTATCCCTAGTTAGAGGTTAGACTGTGTTAGAGATGTAAGATATCTATGGATTTAAAGGAAACATAAGATCAAAAAACACACTGTGAAGGTCATTGACACTATCCCCACCTTTTCTGGGCAAACCATCACTATGTGTTTTTGTAACTTAATATAACAAGAATTAAGCAATTTTAACAGCAACTATCCAGAAATTGAGATGCGACATGTTTCTCCCACTTTAGACAGTACTCTTACTCTTGTCAGTTAGCCTCCCCAACAATCCACTTTCCCAGAATAAAAAGAAAAATTAAATTTTACTCTTATTTCAGAAAAAGTAGTCTTCACTTCAAGATACTACTTAAAACTCAGTCTCCCCTCATAACATTAAGATGTGCACGAGAGTAGGTTGTCCCTCTTAGGAACTCATAGTGAAATGGTGAAAGATGTAAGTGCACATTTCTTTAATTGATTAACAATGTAACAAGTATTAACATCAGCCATACAATGTGCCTTTTTATACGCTGTGTAGATGCAACAGTAAGAAAACTTCAAATAAAAGCAAGAACTTTAGGAGAAAAAAATTAATTACAAGAATTTAATATTCATAGAAGTGTATCTTCTTGACAACAGACTTCTATATTCTGAATGCAGTCCTACCTTCTATTTCTACACCAGCAAGTGACTACATTTAAGACAACTGTCAGTCCTTGTACCCAACCCACACAGGAACCAAAGTCACAGCTGCTGGCTGACTCAACAGAAGAAGTATTGCTTTTTATAGCAATCAGTATAATAAATTAAGAGACAGTGCTAGATTTTATGTTTTTCTATTTCTTTTTCCTATGCTTTTTTCCACTCCTTTTTCTATTTTTTTTCTATTTTTGTATATATTAAATCACCACATATATAAAACACATTTACATTATACAGACACACATACACATCTTCCTGTACATAACAGTCTTGTAAATTAGGTTCTAAATGCCAAACGTCGCCCTCAGATTCACCAATACAACTCTTATCTGTAAGCCACTGCTTTGTACACTGCTACTCAAAAATGCAGAGGCTGGCAAACAGGCTGTATTTTAGTTTCTTAATTTCCACACTTATTTGTACTGAAGTTAAAAATCAAAACCGAACAAAAAACCACAAACAAAAACCTGCATCTCTTTGCTTTCTTTGCCAGAGAATAACAGTGCAATGGGATGACATCTGCCATCAGTTCACTTATTCAGAAAAGTATACCACCTTTACAGTAAAAGAGTTGTCACAGAGATCACCTGTTAAACAAACAGTCCTTAGTTACACTTGTGTAAATTCAGAATGGATCCTCCAGGCATCAGCTTCAAGTTTACAGGCACTTAATCATGGAAATAAATTAGAAGTATTAGGAATTTAGGAAGAAATTCTTTACTGTGAGGGCTGATGCAGCACTGGAACAGGTTGCCCAGAGAAGTTGTGGATGCCTCATCCCTGGAAGTGTTCAAGGATAGGTTGGATGGTTCTCTGAAAACCTGGCCTAGTAGAAGGCATCCCTGTCCACAGCAGGTGAGTTGGAACAAGATGATAGTTAAGGTGCCTTCCAAATCAAACCATTCTGTGATTTTACAAGTCTATATTTAATTTTTATCTTTGTTGTTGTTGACAATATTTTTGTCACTCATTCCAAATACAATCACTGTAAACAGTATGCTAATTTAAAGAAGAAACAGGTTTAAGAATTCTGTATTCCAGTTCACATTTCCAAGTTCTGAAAGACACAGAACCACAAACAGATGAGTATTTCAACAAGCTCTGTTTACTGAGCTCTAACTCTAAAACAGTAGCAGCTTCTGATCATCAAAAGAATGATCACTGCTCACATGGCACAATCACTGACAAACTGACAAACACTGGAATTAAGTCAGTCTTTTAAGAGGACCAAATAAGAATCAAACTAATCAGTGAAAAAAGAAATTAACAAGCAGCCAAAGAGATTGTGGCCAAATATACCAATCTTGCATATTTTCTTCTATCCTTCTATTAAGCACATTCTAGAAAAGCACTCTTCAAAAAATCAACATGCTATGATTCCAAAGTAATTTAAAAGATAACGGAGGATATAGATAACAACAGTAAAGGACGTTATCTTTAACAAATACATCTTGGCTTACCACTTGTATCCCCTTCTCGCCTAGACCTCGGCACACCACGAGAGGCAGCATTTGAAAAGCCTTTTGAGGTAGTGCTTTGTAAAGAAGGCTGGCTTGCAGTTAAAGTCCATGCAAGACGTGATCCTAGCTGCTGACGGAGGCAATCTCCAACGCCCGGAGCTTGATAGGATTGTCTAAAAAGATAAAAGGAAGAAACATCTTTTAAAACTTTGATTCTATATCCATTACATGATGTGGAGCGATGCAAATTTTGAAAAATGCCCCAAGTTTTTCATGGATGTTTCATAGGGTGGGGGTGTGGTTTAATAAAAGTACCTTAAAAAAGGGTAGAGAACACACAAGCAATTTATTTCTTCCTATAAGCCTATACTTTCAAAAAAGGCCCCAACCTGTAGAAAAGGGAAGTATAAGTTTGACATATATGATTTCATATCAAAGATTAACTTTGATGAAACATGTAATTATGCTGAAATCAGTTAAAATTGAAGGTACTAGAAGAATAATAAACACAGTCATAGTAGAAAAACCTAAATATTTGTTATTACCTGAAACTGTAGTTACATATCAAAGAACTAAAGGAAAATAGACAAAGAGGAGAAAGTTCACTTTCCAGCTACTCTACTCTTACAGATAGTTTGTATCAAGTGTCTGAACATGTACTCAAGAAGGGAATATCCAAGCAAGTTTCAATTTCCCTTCTTTTCAAACTTGTCAACTCTTCTCACAAAGAAAGTCTTAAACATGAAAAAATGTCACATTGGCCAAGCTCCAGTCATCTGGGACATCCCTGGTTAGCCAGGACTGACTAAATGATGAAGGGTCTTGGTGAGCTCTTCCACCAGCTCCCTTCACCACTCTAGGACAAATCCCATCCAGCCCCATACACTTGTGGGCATCTAAGTGGGTCAGCAGGCCAGTAACCTCTCCCTCCCAGATTAGAGTGGGTCCATTCTGCTCCACATCTACCAGCTCAGGAGACCACCCATCCTGAGAACAACCGGCCTCAGTGTTGAAGACTGAGCTCTGCTGTGTTTAGCATTAGTAAGGCCTCAGAGCACAACACAGAATTTTGGCTGTTCAGAACAATGTACTCTAAAAAAAAAGAAAAATAGGTATAAAGTTAAGGAGGAATGAAGCTCACAGATTTAATCTGGGTTGCTCAACTCAGACTACAGTACTAAAGAGCACAATGAAATTGCTATAAAATGGAACAGTATGAACAGGTCAGATCAAGAATATGTCAGAAAAAGGGTAGGTTCTGCTGATATTTTTAAGCAAGCAGACATAAAAAATAACCTCATTGACATTTCTTTCTATATTGAATCAGGATTATATAATGGGTGAGACTAGAAGGGACCTTCGGACATGACATCCTATAACCCTTCTGATCAAAGCAGGATCAACTAGAGAAGGTTAGCCTGGTGCATTGTTCAAGTCATGTTTTTAATATTTTCAAGCATGGAGACTACACAACCTCTCTGGGCAAGCCATTTCAGTGTTTCAAAATATGCCCCTGGTCTCAAACATACATCCACATCTTAATGTAAGGTTTTTTTTCCCCCTTTTGATTAACTGTGATTCACAAGCCACAAATTTTGTCAGCTACCTCTTGTTCTTTCCCTGACTCAAAACAGTCTGGCTCAGTCTTCTCTATACCTGTGGTCATATCATTACAGGGTAAGATCCCAAGACTTTTCTTCTCCAGGTTGAACAATTCCAGGTCTAACTCAGCTTGCCCTCGTCCATCAGATGCTCCAATCCTTTAAATGGTTTTGGGCTTTCTTCTCCAGACTCCTTCCAGTTTGCCTGTATCCTTTCTTTGTACTGTAACTGGACCCAGCATTTCAGATGTGTCCTCATCAGTACTGAGAAGTGAAGTTTTATCTGCCTCACCTTCCTGGTGATGTCCTTCACAACACAACCCAGGAGGCTCTCAACCCTTTTCACCACACACTGCACACTCATGTTCAACTTGGTGTCTACCAGGAATCCCAGGACATTTTCTTCAAAGCTGCTTTGCAATCAGTGTACAGGACTTTGAACTTCAGCAGGCTCCTGTGAGGCTGTTTCTGGAGCCCACTGAGCTCCCTCTGAGAAGCAGGTTAATGGCCTCCTTTAACAACCACTCCTTCCAGCTTTGTGTCATCTGCAAAGTTGCCAAAGATCCACTCTGCGCCATCAGGTAGGATGAAGGATGCAGCCTCTGGTTACACCATAAGGGACTCGGCTCCAACTAGACTTTGTGCCACTGATCATAATACTTTTGAGTCTAGCAGGTTCAGTTCACCTCACTGTCACCTTACCTAGTCCATGTTTTATTAAGTCTGTCAGTAAGGCTGTCACAGGTAGACAGCATTAGAAGTCTTAGTAAGGTTGAAATAAACAACAATTATTGCTTTCCCCTTGTTCACCAAGTCAGTCATCTCATCACAGAAAGCTCTAAGATTGGCAAAGCATGCCTTTCTTAAGTCTGTGCTGACTTCTCCAGTCCCCCCTTCCTGTCCATCACACATTTGGACATGCATTCCACAGCAACTAAGACTTTCCCAAGGGTCTCAGTGTCCTGTGCTGACTACCAGCACAAAGGCAAAGCAAGCACTAAGTACCTCAGCTTTTTCCACATCTGTCACCACATTCCATGCCCCTTGAACAGTGGCCCATGTTTTCTCTAGCCTTCCTTTACTGCTTATGTAGTTGCAGAAATATCTGGTGTTTCCCTTCACACCCCTTGACAGATTAAGCTCCAGGATGCTCCTTTGCACCTGGCCCTGCTTCCATCTTTTGCATACTTTTTTATATCTGAGTTTTTTCAGAAACAACTTGCTCCTCTATGCAGACCCCCTGCCATTTTTAATTCCTCCGTGCTCATTTCTTTCTTAAGCTTGCAGGAGGTGATTCTGGAATATCAACAAGCTCTCCAGTCTGGAAGTTGAACTAGATTATCATTGTAGGCCCCTTCAAATAGAATTATCCTATTCTCTTCTCTCCTTAACCCCTCTTTCCTGCAGGGCAGCCTCTCAGGGGATCTTTCCAGGAAGACCCCAGAAGAGCCCCAGGTCTCCTACCCTGAAGTCCAGGGATGGAATACTGCTTTTTACAGTGCTTACACTTGCAGAATCCTGAACTACATCATCTTATCACTACTGCAGCATTTGTATTGTAAAGCCTTTAAATAACAATAAAATCCAGTTCTGTCAGCCCTAACTACTTCCATAATATGAATTTAATAACTCATGTAAATACACTCTACTAAAAATTAAGTATTCAACTCAAAAAAAAATAGCTTTGGTCCTTTCTGAAAATGCATCTTGTGATTTTGTGTTTGTTTCACAACTCTTGGAGGTGGGAAGGAAAGAGACAAGAAGATAGTGATTAAAAATGGACACATCTGGGCAGCCATTTCTGACTTCATATGGTCATATGCCAGCACCTGATATTCTGAACTGTTCAACTCAGGAACTCAGGTTCTCTGCACCTAAAGTGGAATTTCAAGTGGCATATAAAAGCAGAGGGTGGAGGAAAGAAAAAAAAAGAAAAAAGGCAAGTCTTCTCCAAACTTATGTGTAAGGTGAAATTTACCCTGGAATGAGTGATTGTGGAGTTGGTGTTGGCCCATTTAGGGCATACAGGCTGATGCTGCTGATCCCACTGCTCCCCATGCTGCAGGAACTCTGGGCAGACTGAGCACTGCGGTCTTGGTAATTCAATGGAAGGGTCTGAGGCCTGGCATAGTAATAAGGGGTTGAGTGAGCATCCCGTGGCAATGCTTGAGCAAAAAGCGTGGCATAACTTGACACCTGAAAAGCATTTGAAAAGGGAGGAATTAAAAAAAAAAAAAGATGTAGGAATTGTTTTAATTTTAATTTTAGGAATCGTCACATCTTGACTTAACAGGAGTGTAATACCAAGAACACAGGAAATATTTGAATACCATGTTTATGCAAAGAAAAATTTGCTGATGCAATTATCATGGCAAAAAAGTGCCTTATAGTGAGCAACAATACTTTTAGCAATACAACTTCTTTTTGCCTGCAAATTGTCATTAGCAATAGCTGCAAAAAGCACTTCGGTGCCAACAGAGTTGCAACTGCATTTTGCTTTCCCTACTCCATTTAAAACTTATTATCACATGAGCAGACATCACACCACCAAGCAGAAAGCAAACATAAAAAACACCCACCTAATATAGTCACAACTTCAGTTACACATGTTGACAGCTCATCTTTTTATATTTATGTAGTGTAAGAAAACTACACCAAATATTACAGATACTTAAGTCATGTGTTTTCTTTCTTTCACCCTCACACACAGATACCATGAAAACAACCTGGTTGTTTTGGTATTGGTTAAGTCTGGATAATGATTCTTGAAGACATCTAAAATAAGACACACATTTACTATTTCTCAGAAGCAACAAACATCTCCTCACCTACCTTGTTAGACTGTTTACGTGGATCTTCACTAAGGCTAAGCAGGAGGTAGAGTATTGACCACTTGTTTTTCAAAATGCCCTTCAAAGAAAGATGAAGACAAACATAAATAAGTTTAACTCTTGATCATAACAGCATTCTTTTTAATTATCCAACGTCCCAATATATATGCATATAAATAAACTTTCCAGATAAATATGACTATCTCAGAGCCACATTCTTGAATAAACTGGCAGTGCAGCCTCTGTATTGCTATTTTTATGAATTTTTTCCACTGTGTTCAAATCATGAATTCTCACCTGCTCTGAGATCAGCAAGCAGGCTCAATTTAAAATTCATAGCTACTAAGAATGAGGTTTATACAGAGCTGAACTGTTACCAGCATTCCCACACACTCTCATCACTTAAAACATCTCAGATGCAGCCATTAATTTAACCTAAATGAGAAGAAGGAAAACTCCTGGAGAAGTTTAAAGCAAGAAACTGTCTTCTCTCCTTTTTCCCCTTTACTCTCCTTTACAGGGAGGCCTCAAAAGTGAGGGTTTTGATTTCTGTTACTTTAAATGCCATTTAATAGAGCTATCAACGTTTTCATAGTGTAAGATAGAGACACTGTTAATATGAAACTTGAGGAATACACAATGCAGTCTTTAGCAAACAGACACATACAGACTTAGAATAAGACTGTCAGCAGAAAGCAGACCAACTTCAGCTAAAGCCCAAGCTACAAACAGAATACTTTAAAGTGAAGGCAAGTACTAAAACAATTTATTTTAAATACACATGTTTCTAGATATGTTACTCCATAGTTCTGTGACAATAACACTTGTACCTGAATTTACCAGGGACATAGAACCTTATGATGGACATTAAGTTGAGTCAAAGAAACTTATACAAATTCCCTCAACAGTATTTATCAGGCTGTGACCTGCAATACTAAGCAATGTTGAATACAAAGCAAACTGGAGTCATACCAAGATTCAACACGGACTGCAATCCTTATGAAGTAACATAATTCAGTGCTATCAGTCTTGCAAAAAGCACTTTCAAGGTCACTTTGACTTTTTTTTTTTTTAAACATTCTCATTTTCACAATTTTCTAGTTTTCCTACCTCCTGCAAATTAGGCATTTAGTGCACATGCATTACATGGTCTAAGAATTTTGGACATGGAGCATTCCTTTCTTCAGGACAGAGTCCACTAATCAAACCTACCAAAGCTCTACATTTTTATATAAAAGGAAACACTCTGTATAATTATGTACATATTATTATATGCATTCTGTATTATTCTGTAGAGCACAAATGTATTATTTTATGCTTTGATCTCAAGAACAAGCAAAAAGTAGAGGTATTGCACCTGTTGCAGGTAACTAATACAGCAACTGATTAACAAGTGGTGAAGAAGGAGCAGCAACTGCTTCTTCTACTGGCCAGGATAAAATAAATGCAAGTGCTCCAAGAAGGTGGTTTGCTCAACTGGCAGGCTGCCATAAAAATAGCACTGACCTCCTTTTCTGTTTGGAGTAATAGATGAAACAAAGTTAAAGCAGATTCACACATGCTTTTTTACCCCCACCTAACTGCTTTCAAGAGGATTGTTGGAAGAAGAGCCTCATTGATTCAGAAAACGTATACCCCTTTATGTCCTTCCCTATGCTCATGGGAAAAAGAAATGATTGTACACCATTAGTAAAAAATGGTATACATATATACCTAACAGCAGATTGAATAATAATTGGTTGTGTGAATTTTAAAGAAGCCATGATTCTATTTCAGATACACAAGAAGCTAGCAGAGGAAAAAAAAAAAAAGTTAAAATAACCTTAAATGTTCAAGGGGGCAGTAAAATACCCAGAGATAGCTTGCATTACATTCAGAAGAATAAGCAAACATATAATACAGGCAAGGCATTTTGTTTCAAAGATTAGACATCATGCTGTGCAGCACTTTGCTTGCCAAATGGCAATGCAGTACATAAGCCACAGAAACACGTTACAGAAAGCCTGTATTGAGAGTCATCTGCAAATCAGTGCTCTGCTGTACAAACCAGTGCAAATAATACACAAACTGAATACTGAAACCAGGACAACTTACTCAGTAACTTGAGCTCCAAACACTAACAAAGTAATGGGTAAGTCAAATATGGAAGAGGACAGGAGGAAAATGAAGTTCTGACTAGTCATACTCTCCACAGAATACCTTTTGTGTAATCTTAGCATTATCACGGTAAACTCATGTTTTCTACACACTAATGTCTTTTGTCAGAATATTGGCATGCAGTATTCTTTGATTAACACAGGGGTTAGAGTCATCCAAGTCAGCATACCCTTAATCTTCAACATTAAAGACCTGGAGCACTTAAAAATTCAGATGCACAAGAATACTAGATAAGCAAAATCAATATACTGCAAGGCATTTCTGTAGAATAAATGATGACAAAATCCACCAGTTTTACATATAAAATGAACACTTTATTTTTACAGAGTTCTTTTCTTCATATGAAGTACGCCTTCATATAACTGGAATCAAATACTAAAAATATAGCTAGGGTTGAAAGACATCTCTAAAAGTTGTCTGGTTCAATCCCTCTGTTTAAAGCAGGGTCATCTACAGCAGGTTGCCCATGACTGTGTCCAGTCAGGTTTTGACTATCTCCAAGAATGAAGACTCCACAACTTTCCTTCACAAGCTGTTCGAGTATTCAAGCATCTTCCCAGAAAAAATACTATCCATGACTCAAGCACCCCTCAAAACAATTCTAATATCAGAAGGATGCTTATGAATGGTTTCAGTTTCTTTACTCTGCACATTTATTAAACTACCTGTGAACCGAGTTTTCTGTAGAGTTCTGAAAACAAAGCAGCATCTGCTTCCCTTCTTTGTCGCACAACTATAAAAAAAAAAAACAAACATGGATTAAAAATTTGAAAGAACTGTAACAGTCATGTCTTAACACATACTTGTGGAAAAGTATAAAATGCAACCAAGAAAGCTTCATGATGTTGGGCTACTTCATTGTATTTACTTAAACACTTTGCCTGTTTTCATCTTATTTGCATTCCAGCCCTGAGAATTCTTGCTATGGTTATGATTCAATGTTAAGTACCTTCTTTTCTTAGCTCAATCAAAATATGCATTTTCTAAATAAGTGTCTTTTTAAAGTCTAGTCTGCCATTCAGTAGGTTTAGGGACCTAAGGGACTGGAGACACAACTGAAAGCAGATATGCATCAAAGAATGTTATAAAAACTACGTGTAATTGCTCCAAAATTAGAGTATAATTGTTTCTATTTCAGGCAATAAAATCAAGGAAAAAAAGTCGTAATGCCAGTTGCTGCAAGTCAGGCAGAATTCTAGAGTCACACAACTTTTCTATATTACAAAAAATAACAGTCTCAAATCAATGTCAGTTACAGAAGTATCTTCTCAGAAGAGACACATCTTCCAACTAAGATTTCTTAGAAAGCTATGTTGCATCAGAAAGAGTCATGTTAAAAGAAAACCAAGGTGATAAAAACATCTGAGCTTCTGTGACAGAAAAAACAGCTATTAAATGTCAGAAATATTAATTAGCATCAAACTGCACTGGTAAGTACACTTTGCCAAGTAAGTAATTACTTGTGTGGTATGTCCAAAATAGATGTAAAGTTAGGATATATATCCAGTCACAAGACCACTAACATAAGCTTACAAGCTGAAGGTGGGGAGGAGGATGAGGGAGACAGTCCTCTTCAGAAAACTGGCAACAGGCCCAAAGAATATATGCTGTGCCATCTACAAGTAGCCAAAGCATGGCAGAAGGTATGTATTGTAGATTCCAGTGTTTTGGAGCTGTAGCTAGAGGAATTCTAATGGGCTTATTTGTCTATCAGCAAGTCACAGAAGGTCTGCATTAGCAAAAAATACACACGGACTTTAAACCAGTTACAACCACTGACGTCAGTTATCCTAATTCAATCTCTGAATATTCAGAACTCAAATATGAAGCTTTAATTTCATTAGCACAATTCAAGTAATTGTTTCTGGACATGCTACCGTGCAGCACAATCTGCTGAAAGCAGTATTTGGCTTTTCAAGAAGAATTCATCACATCCCCTTTGGATACACACTCAGAGCAGCACAGAGCACAATGGAATGGAACTGCAACATCCCTTACAAAGCCATGGTCTATGACTTTGGTTTTAAGGGGGTGGTTGCAGAAAACTTGTAGAGAAACAAGGCAAGAAATATCAGGTAAGTCACAAACCATGCCATCAATTCCCAGGATGCTCATTCAGAAGTTTCACACAGATGCTCGTGAAGTTAATTGTGTCAAGGTGTAATACTCCTGAAGTGCACATCTTAAAAATATCAGTCTTTTACTCTTCCGAAAAGAGCTATGAACTCAGTGTAGTATTAACTGCTCTTTGTCTTCATAGTGGCTAAGATACAAAGCAGCAAAGCAAGTCTAACCTGAGAAAAATCTGAGCTGTGAGTACAAATAGTCACTCAAGAATATTCACTAGGAAATTAGTGGAATTAACAACATGAGATTTTCAGTAAGTAAGCATTAATAATAGATTAGATAATTATCTGTGAGGCAGAGTTGTCCCCTTTTCAGAGAAATAACCTGATTAACTTCATGAAGAACTTTGTATTTCCAAGAAAGGAACAAAATGCACTTACGTTCTTTCTTGATTTTCTCCGCTACAAGAAATTCATCACGCTCAACAGTGGGAGCAAAATTGCTTCCAATAACTCTCACTGCATACTGAAACTGTTGGGCTGCATCAGCTGAAAGTAAAAAAAAAAAAAAAAAAACCCTCTCAGTTAAGGAGCATGCCAAAGTTCCATTAAAACTAATTTAAAAAAAAAGTGAGACATGAGATTACATTGCTATGTCTGAAAGCAGCATAAATGTATCTGGTTTAGATCAGATAATGTTGTACTGCAATTTTTAGACACACTTCTAACCAGAGGGCAGTGAAGTCCAGTTTAGCATAGTATTAATGCAATACTTCTAACACACTCACCTGTACACACTCCACAAATAACTGCACCAAAATTTGTGAATAAGCCCTTCCCATTCTGCACTGAAAGAGACACTTAGGTCTACACAGTTATTAGAGAGCATTTGCACACTTAACTGGCTCTGCCCATCCCCACATACAGAAATGCTGTGGGACTTCGCACAGTCACTCAATTCAGCTCACACACCAACCCTTCACTCGATCTTCACTCGGACATCTACAATAGTGGTTTTACCAGTTTGCATCTTGGTTTTGTTGAAAACAGTTTGCATGGTTTCACCCTTTGTTTCAAAGCCAGCTCAGAGATATCAGCACCACATCCCAATGCATAATGTGCACACTAACACAGAGGTCACAAATCAGTGACCTCCTTCCACTGCTTCTTCCTCATGCAATAATTCTATTTTTAATCTTGTTGCTGAAAGCACTGCTTTAGTGCAAGTACTTTGCTTTCTGGGAGAACTAACAGTCTGGTAACACCAAGATAGGGCCAGGTCAGTATCATTGCCTCTACAGCATAGTCATATTCCCATTTATTGACCTGAAAAAATCAGACAATAAGCCTACAGACATGTCAAGTACCCTTATAAAAGGTCAGATACATTTTTACTCCTGATCCAGAAACAACTGTAAGAACACAAGGAAAAAGGTACATAAGAAAATATCCAAGTGTATTTGACACATATTTGAAATCTTTTTACTTCAGGAAAGAAACCCATCTAAGCAATTCTGCATCTTGTCTGTTCTGTATATAATGATTATGTGTGCAAATGCATCAGTTCCTTGTGTGTTTTATTTAGCCAGTTGAGCAGTCAGCTTTCAGGGAAAAACTGCCGAGTAATGCAGCAAAGGTTCAGCCAAGGAAAAACCATGGATGCTTGTCGGGACAAATATGTACAAAATAATGTATACAGAAAAATGAAATAAGATAAAGGACCACTAGAAGGAGAAATATTTTAAGCATTTATAATCTCTTAAATTAATATTTACAATTGGGAAAAAATTGCCTGGAAGATACTAGGAGTCAATTATTGATTAAACGCATTAAAATCTCCAAAAATTTATGGAAAGAAGCTTGAAATTTGAAAATCACAATGTGCTAGATTGTATTTGAATGCCCTATATTCTTCTTTAATGTCTATTTTATACTGTCTTGTACTATAAGTATCATCCACTGGTCCTACTCCACCAGGATACAACTGCAAGCACTAACTAATTCACACAAAGAAATACCTCACACAATCAGCAGAACAATCTGCTCAGACAAAACCATTTTAACAGTATTTGACAGTATTGGCCTACGGAAGGAGCAAGAGTATTGTTCTACTGTCAGAGAAGAAAATGCCAATACTACTGAAAGTTCACAAATCTTTATGGCTTAATTGCCTCCTCTACTGTTAGATTAAGCAACCTTTCAATTGCAATAAGGTTATGAAAACACAAATATAAAGCTTTAATAGTCCAGCTACTGATGAACCAGGTGTGAAGAGTTAATGATGAGGAAGCATTTCTGCGTAATTCTTAAGTTTAATGCATATCATAACAGAACTCAAGATTTCATAAAGTATCCTGCATGGTCAATCAAAGTCAAATACTGGCACTAAGTTATCCCAAATAACCTAGGTTCCATTAATTCCTCAACTGAGTACTTGGCAGCCGACAGGAAAGGGGCGAGCTTTTTCTGTAATGGGGAAGTTCTAAGGAAAATCTATTACCCTCCATAACAACATTCTATTTCAGCACCAACCACAGCAAGACTAGTTAAAGCACTGAAACTTAGTATGGTCTTTTCCATACTGCCCTAACAAGGCATCTAAGAAAGATCTCTAGTTGAAAGACTACAATTTCATCCAACAAATCCAGCTTTTTAAACATGTTACACTACTGACAACATGGAAAAGTTATCTGCTCTTTATACACTGCTGATTTGCACAAGTAATTCAACAGTTCTGTAGCAAGAGTGGTTTTATATTTTATTTAATTAATATTTTCATGTTTTATTCATATGAAGTCCAGCTTCTCTTTTACAAATAAAATTCCCTGCTGTGGGTGTTTCTTCAGCAGATTATTTCTCATGAATCCATAAAATAACTTCTGTACCTAAAGCGATTAAACATAACTTAATACAGATACGTGTCAGTACAATAAAAATGCACACAGCTTATAACTAATAGGCACATTTAATTGCTTCCCTCCTCAAAAAATCATCATTACGACAGCAGACAAACTTAAAATACACAGCTATCTATCTATTTGAACATCCCTCATCAGAAAATGATTACAGCATGACTGTTACATAACAGGAAGCTCAATATATCTGATGCAGCTGTCTGAAGGCTAAAGGGGCAAAACAACATCGATCATGCCTTGATTTCCAGAGGTCTGATGAGAGCAGAGAATGCAGATAGAGACAGACACTTCTCCTCAGACTATACCCCTTAAGTAATACACACACAATTAATGACACTGATAAGCAGCCACCCAGCTGAATAGAGAACTGGCACTTGTGAATCACAAGAAAAAAAATTAGAATTTAAAAACTGTCTCCTTTGAACAAAGTAACCCATCTATCCTTCAAAGATCTATACTCCACACAGCCATTCAAACTTTCCTACACAAAATGAACTATTAGAATCAAACTACTCGAAAAGGCAGATAACAGCACTTTAAAGCTGAAGAAAATACAAGTGCAGCACATGAAAATATATAGCAATGCACAGAAAGATTCTAAAGAAAGAGTACAGAAAGCAAGGAGAAATAGGACCAAAGACAGAATTTAAACTAGAAGTCCATGAGACACATAGTAAGTCAATATACTTGGAAGAAGCCAGTATTTCAGAGGACATACTGAAATTCAGCAAGACTTCTGCTGTAAAGAAGCTTCTAACATTACCTATAATTTTAAGAAAGTGAACTGAAATTCACTTTATACTCTTACACATTTAAACAAGGTTGGTTCTAGGTGAATTAAGTTTCCAAAAGGGGGCAGGGGGAAGTCCTGAAAAACCTAACTAGTAATTGAAACCGTTTTTCCAAACATTAATGGATCACTGTGAGAAATCTTGTTTCCTGAAAAGAAGACATTTGGTTATCCAAGTAAGTCTATTAACACTTTCTAAACTACAGGACCACGCTAAAGAAAGTTTAGCTAAACCAAATGGTTTCTTTCTTTCCTGAAAGACTTCAAAGATAAGCAGACTCTCCAGTAAGCTGCTCATCATCCCAGACAACCATTTTCCTTAAACACAAATACAAAATTATTGTAAAACAATTACACTCTAACCTGCATTCAATGCTGCAGAAGTGGCATTGACTAGGGAAAAATTATTGCTGCAAACTACTTCAGATACAGATGCTGCCAAATACTGAAGAAAAAAAATCCCAAACAACAAACTTCTTTCCTGTAACAAAGTGTTTGCAAAATGCCTGATGTGAGGTTGTTGCAAAACTAAGCTGGGAAGAAAAGCTGTAGAACTTTTCACCTTCTCACATATAGCATAAGTACATAATATTTGCCAAGACAGTACTGCTGCATCTCCTGCTTTACTCCTATCAGATGTGCTACATTGCTAAGAAGTATTACCTGGGGAAAAAGGCAATTGCATTAACATGACATAAACCAGAAGATTAGTCTCAAACGCCATTATAGCATTACTATTTTGTCCTTGAGGAGATTCTACATGCATTGTGAGAAAAACTGCTTGTTCCTGTAAAAAACACTGGGTTTGATATGTGTAATTTTAGGCCCAGCCTGGTTATGATATGGAAGGTGCTGTACTGGGTTGAGGCAATCCCAGACAACCGCAGACTGGCAGAACCCATAGAGAGCAGTCCTGCAGAGAAGGACTTGGGAGTTCTTGTGGATGAAAAGCTGGACTTGAGGCAGCAATGTGTGGTCACAGCCCAGAAGGCACAAATGCCTTCTGATTTAGTCAACTATCTTACACTTCTCTTCTATGGATGCAAGTTTTCAGTTGAAGCATTTTAAACTTATTGTTAATTAACTGTTTTTCTAGTCTTCAGACTCCTTTCCCACAAAGGAAAATAAACCAATATGAGCACAGACTAAAGCTCAAGCCACACACACTCCTGTATCTTTCCTTACTTAGAAGCTGTCCACAAATGTTGAAGCACAGCACAGGAAACATAAATATTCTTGGATTCTGTTAATATGGCTGCATTGATAGTAAACAGGTTTATTTGAGGACTGTCCCACTGGACTATCAACAACTCTGTGTCGTGATCTTTTAAGTGTGAATTTTTGCCTCTTTTGTCAACTCACATCTGCTCTGTTATTACCATAGGTTAAAACTCCCTCCATATCACCTTTTGAATGAACTCTATGCTTTTTCCCCCAACATGGAACTTGAACATCTATTCCAATAATTCACAGTTTAAAAAAATCAAACAGCAGTAACGTAACTGCCACTGAGACTCTGGAGATTAAATTGAGGCCACAGTATGGACTTCAGGTAGCAAACTGCTCCCCAAAGACTGAAATACTACTTGACTTTCTAGAGCATGCACACCTCCCATAGTACTTTGGCTCACAAAAATCCTTTTAGGTTTCAAACTCAAATAGATTTAGCTTGAATATTTACAGCAATACTATTGTTTCCATTGGAGGTATGAAGAGTTCTTGGGAGTTTTAAGATTACCAGGTTTACGAAAGACAGCTAAGAAGTTCTTTGTCAGAAAGACTAAAATCACTGTCCAAGGAGAGATATGCAACCCTACAAAACTGCTGGAGTCCATAAACACAGTGGGGGGGAAAAGAAAATTATAGAAATTACTGCACAGATAAGCAAGCTCCACACAAGATCAGGTGTAAGTATAGAAGTGAGCAGATAGCCCAGAAAAACACAGAGGATTGATAATACAAAGCCAGTATAGTAGTTCTTAGACACTATGAGAACATGCGGAAGAGAGAGGTCAGCAACAGCTCCAGCTGCAGGGGCAGAGACCCCGAACTACCCACAGTGCTGACATGCAAAGCTTTAAGCCCCTCCCTGAGGATTGGCTAGACCATAGTAACAAAAAGCTTGCAAACACTAGTTCTAGGAAAAAAAAAGTTTAGGTAGATAATCTTTAAAAAAAACTAACAACTAAACAGTTCTTTCACATAACTCAATAGATCTTGTAATGAATTTCTCAGAGGCAGAGCTGTTTGCAAAAAAATCACAGTAACCAGGCCTATGCAGCTGACTAGCTCTGGAAACAAAGCAAGCCATCTACTTAGGGGATGATCCCAAAAGGAGGAAGAGAGAGAAGATGGCTCTACCACTGAGAGCCTGAAGTCACAGTCCATCAAACCACAAATTCACGTCAACATAAATCTTTAACAAGCAGAGAAGGTGGAAGCCTTCTAAGGCCATCACAAGCAGGAGCAAAAAAATCTTTGATGAGGGTTTATGGAAGACTTCAGGCAGGGGATTGCACAATGTAGACTTGGAAGGTGAGTAATCCCACCTTAGCCTTAAGTGAACAATTACCATACAAACATTATATAAACAGAACTCTTCAGCTCCTCCTGAAGCCATAGCTTCCTCACAAACACAACACACAAGTGCTGAGAAAGAACAAAGGGAGAACAAAAATTCTCAGGTAAAAACTCAGAATGTAGAGGCAGGAACAACCATTAAATCATTGAACTTCAATTCCTTTATTATTTACCCATTAAATTTCACCCAACTACATCAGTACCTTGTACTTCACATTCACAGCAGGTACACTATACAAATGGTTTAAGATGGATGTTTTCAGCTTCTTGTTTTGAATTGTGGGTTCCTTACCACCTTTGGATACATGCATCTTCCTCAACACAGAGGATGCTAGTGCTAATAAAATTCCTTTATTGTCTTTTATGTATTCCTTGGACACAGACATCGGGGGGGGGTAGGGGGAAAAAACCACCACACACACCTTTCATGATAGACTTTCACAGAATTTTTGATTTATCAGTCTCTATGCACTAGAAGTCTATAGCTAAGCTAACACATGTACTACAGTTGACTGCTTCAAGAGAAATCCTGTCTCAGAAGGGTGAGGTTTCAGTGCTAGCATCCCTCATAACACACAAATAAAGAACAGGGTAAGAATGAGCTTCCCATCTGTCACATGCATAAAAACATGGGTGATAAATGCGGCAGACAATCCACTTTTTTTTAAGCTGTCACTTCAAAGAAGTCCTCAGATAATCCTCAAGTGCACAGACAGCAGGCTACAGGTTGCACACAGAAACTTACTGTGATTTTGACCAAAACTTCCACTTTCATTAGTCAAACATAGAAAGGATTTTAATTACATTATCAAAATGCCAACATACAGCAACAGGTTCAACATTTATTTCAAAAGTAACAAAAAACAGTTTTCTTGCTTGTTTTTGCACGTACTACTTGTAAATAAAGTTATTATTCCAGTCAGGAGATACAGAGACATATCAGAACTCTGACTTCAAAAAAAAGCTAGATCCTAAGCTGCTAGAAGTAAGCCACCTCACCTCAATACTCATACTTCAATTGGTAAACAGAGATTTCCATTCTCATGCTCTGCTTAACTTTTGTAAGTATCACAGACATAGATAACACTAAGAAACAAGCTTAGATTGAGTTTAGACTCCAAATCTAAGAAACAAGAGTCATGAAGAAAACAGGACTAGACAGTATAGAAATAATGTCCTCATAAAGGCATTCACTATTCCAATAAAGCAAGACAATCTATTTTCCATTTTTTTTTTAATTTTTGGAAATAGAGCTAGCAACTAGCACAATAATTTGAGATTTCTGATAGCACATGTTTGAAATACTCTCAAATAAGAATATATACCAACTGTATCAGAAAAAAGTTTCCGAATAACGTTAAAGGCAAGAAACAGCTTTAAAAACAGAGCTATAAGAGCACCTTAGAATTGTAGGCTGATGTGAAGCGCCCTTTAAAATACAATTAAAACATGTGCTAAAAGAAACATGTGGTTACAGAAGAACACAAGAAGCATTAAGCAGTTTAGAAGCTACTGCTGATTTGGTGGAGATAGGCGAAGAGTAGAAATTTGCCACATCCTGATAAAATCTTACAACAGGAATTCTGGACAAAGAAATACTATAGATTCTGGAAAAAATTAATTTATTGCCTTGCAGAAGACTTAAAAATGCAGTGGAGAAGGAAAAGATTTTGAAAAACAAAACACAGCAATCAACAGCTGCTGATCATAGAATTACTTAGGTTGAAAAAGACCCTTAAGACCTTAGAGTTATATGGAGTGTTTTCTCTGAAGGAGTCCCTACTCAACAGCTCAGTTAAGACATAGATTCCAATTTCCTACCAATTTTACCAAGGTTCTCAGATGAATCACAGAATCACAAAGTGGTTTGGGCTGGACAAAACCTTCAAAGATCATCTGCTCCACTTCCCCTGACATGGACAGGGATATCTTTCACTTAATCAGGTTGCTCAAAGCCCCATTCAGTCTGGTCTTGAACACTTCCAGGGATGGGGTGTTCACGACTCCTCTGGGCAACCTGTCCCAGTGTCTCACAACCCTGACCATAAAAACTTTCTTCCTTGTGTCCAATCTGAACATACCCTATAACTGTTTAAAGCCATTACCCCTTGTTCTGTCACTTCAGGCCTTGGTAAAAAGTGTCTTTCTTATAAGCCCTCTCTAAGCAACAAAAGGCCACAATGAGATCTCTGAGCAGAGCCTTCTCCAGTCTCAACAACCCCAACTCTTTCTGGTCTGCTTTGTAGGAGAGGTTCTCCATCCCTCTCACCAATTTCATGGCCCCCCTCCAGACCTGCTCTAACATATCCATGTATTTTGAACACTGCAGATGGGGTCTCACAAAAGCAGAGGAATGAGGGGAGAATCACTGCTCTCTACTTACTGTCCATGATTCTTTTTAAGGAGCTTAGGATATGCTGACTCTCTGAGATGCACATTATTGCCTCATGTCAAATTCTTCATCCACTCCCCAAGTCCTTCTCTACAGAACTGCCCCCATTCATACCCCACTCTACAGATACTGGGGATTGCCCCGACCCAGATGCAGAACCTTGAGGCTCACACAGGTCCATTCCTCAAGCCTGTCAAGGCCCCTTGTGCATGGCACTCCCTTCCCTCAGCACATCCCCTGCACTGCTCAGCTTGGTGTCATCTGCAATCCTTCCAAAGGCACACCCAAGCACACTGTCTATATTATTAATAAAGATATTGATCATCATCTACCCCAATAAAGACCTCTGAGGGACACCATTTGCTACTGATCTTCATTTTGACATTGAGACAGTGACTACAACTCTTTGGATGTGGCCATGCTGCCCGTTTCAGCTCCTTAGTCACCAAACAGTTCATCCATTACACCCGTATCTCTCCAACGATACTGAGAGACAAAGATGGGGCGTGAGACCATGACAGACTGTCTGCAACAGATGGAAACAAAGTCTGAGAGACGGACAACATGTATATCTGTACCTTGTTACTCACTTTCTAGATTTCTAAAATGGCAATAATCCACACGTAGGCCACATTTTAGTTATTTTTTACAACAGGTTAATGCTCAAAAGTTTTAGTTACTGTCCTGGAAATATCTAAAGGGACTCATCTGAAGAAGGGGCATGGAAAGTGAAAAGAATACAGAAAGGACTTGACAGCCATTAGTAACAAAGGAGAAAGCCATTTCTCATACAAGTAAACAGATGCAATAAAAGCTTCTGCATGAGTTTCCCTAGTGAGCCATGCTAATAAACAGATCAACTTAAAAAGGAGACTCAGCAGATGCACGCCTTCCTTTCCACCCCTCCGACTGCTTACTAAAAACAGTCTTTGCCTTGACTGCAAGGGAGAAACTTACGCAAACAGACAAGAGATTCATTCCCTTGCTGGAGACGCACAGCAGCATCAAGACACCAAGGACCTGTAGCGGACCTGGCGCACGTCAATGGCTCCACTCGAGCAGGCACCGGCGGGACGCGGAGGTTCCTCGACGCGCACACGAGCCCCCTTTGGCCCAAACACCGGTGCCTTCACCGGTCCTCTTCCCCGAAGAGGAGAGCGCCTTGACGAGCCGGCCAAACGCCCCGGGGGAGCCGGAGGAGGAGGGCACGGAGCCGCCTCCAGCCGCCTGGCTCCGGCTCGCGGGGCCGCTGCCGTGCCCGGCCGGCACCTCAGCATCGCCGGGGCTGCCACCCCCCGGCCCGGGAGGCCACCCACGCTCCCCGCCGCGGGGCCCGGCACCTGTCCAGCCCTGCCGGGGCAGCCCCCGCGGGCTCCGAGAGCTGCCGCCGGGGGAATGGCGGGGGGACGCCGTTACCTTCGCTCTTGCCCAGGATGCGGCAGCAGAGGCTCTGCAGCAGAACGTTGGGGGATTTTTGGTCCGGAGTCGCCATCGCCGCGCGGCAGGCAGGAGGTGGCGCGGGGGCCGGGAGCGGGCGGCAGAGCCGGAGCACCGCGGGGTGACGGAGAGAGGCGAGGACACGCCGGCGGGTCGGCAGCGCAGGGAGCCGGCGACACCTCCCGCTCCCGCCGCCGCCTACGGCGCCATTTTAACGGGACCCGCCGAAAGCCGCAGCCGCGCGCCCACAATGCCCCGCGCGCGGGAGCGCCTCGCGCGGCGGTTCCGGGGCAGGCGCCGCCCCGTGCGCGGCGGGCGCGGGCGGGAACAGCGCGCGGCCCCTGACGGGGATCGGGACGGGATCCGAGTGTGCCCTTGCCGTGCTCGGAAACGCCTCTCACCTGCCCTCCGAATCTCTGCAGTCATGTTCCATCAAAGCACAGATTCGCTGCAACACAGATCTTCTAACGAGGGCAGGAGATGGGGGCCTTCTCAGGCCATCACGGACAGGAGCGGAGAAGTCCTTGATGGAGGGCTAACGGAGGGCTTCACACTGCAGAATGTAGGCTCGGATGCTGAGTAATTCTGTTGCCAAAATAGGTTTTTTCACCCAGTGTGCAAAAGGCCAATCCACAGTTCTTTGAAGTTTTGCACTGGAAGGGGTGCTGGGTGGCAGATCCAAAAAGCCGGCACCCCAACTGTCAAAACTTTTTACTGTTTATACATTTTAGCAAACAAAGGAATTAGTGTTTATTGACTATAAGTTACGTAGTTGTCTTCTTAATTAGTATTCTGTCTTCTGTTAACTGTTCCCTTGCTTCTCACGCTTTTCAGTCCACTTTCTCAGTCTCTCAATCCATTTGAGTCGGCAGGTTTCTTGAGTTGGTGGCCATCAGTCAGGGGTCACAATCTTGTTCTGCCGGAATTACCTCTTACCCAAGTCGGAGCTGACTTCAGCACAGTTGCTGAGTTGGCTTTATTAGTTTATTCTTTATCTTGGAAGTTCTGCCAGATGTTCTTGTGGCCTTAAATTCTGCATTCTTTTTGTTCACCATCAGTGGTATAAACTTTCTTCCCAAGCTTTGTTAACCTCCCCCAGGTCTGAGATCATTGAAACATATCAAGGCCTAACCCTTAACAAGGCAATTCTTCCAACAGCTAATTTGTCTTTCTAACACCTGGACATCACTTACAGCTTCTTAGCTGCTCTCTGTTTCACAGATTTAATCTTTTTTTTATTGTTTAGGCTTAAAAGTATATAAAGATCAAACATAAGAGAACACACTTTCTTCAGAAAATTTTACATATTCCACATTTAGCAACAATCCCATATTAGCCGTAGGTGCTACATACAGACATTCT
Organism: Eopsaltria australis; assembly: GCA_034509425.1. Taxonomy (NCBI): domain Eukaryota; kingdom Metazoa; phylum Chordata; class Aves; order Passeriformes; family Petroicidae; genus Eopsaltria; species Eopsaltria australis. The sequence goes on along the minus strand of JAVTVJ010000052.1, from coordinate 3,969,343 downwards.
CACAAATATAACACACAAGTGCTGAGAAGGAACACAGCCAGGGAGAAAAAAAGTTGTGAAGTACCAACTGAGGGAATATATAGGCAGGAACAGCCATTAGATGGTTGAAACTCAACTCTTTTCTATTATTTACCTGTTAAATTTCGCCCAATTACATCAGTACCTTGTATTTTACATTCACAGCAAGCTAACTGCACAAATGGTCTAAGATGAGTATTTTCACCTTCTTGTTAGGAATTTTCACTAGAAATTTCCGAGCTAAATTTAAAGATCTCATAGGTACCTAAGGTTTTTGTCCCCAAAATCCGTAGAAGTCATTGAACACCGTGAATTACTTATGGGGGGATCAGGTTCACTCACTCTCCCTCAGAGAAGAATAAGCCCGTGGGGTGGCTGCACTTCCTGTGGTTTGGTGCCTTGGGGATCAAGGCTCATTAGTGGCTCTTCCATGCAAAGTAGTTACGAATCAGGGCAGGTCTGGAAAAATGCGTGAGGATCCTTGACCCACATCTCCATGCTCTGCTGTGCCATGTCCTGCTGTGCCGTGCAGATGGGTGTCCCCAGTTCCTGCAGAGCTGCCGGGCAGTGTGGGGACCGCGGATGGCACCTCAGGGCTGGTCTGCGCTGCTCCCTGTGACCTGCTCCTCAGGTTGTCACCCCTAGCACAGACACTGATGTTACCAGACTTCCATCTCTTCAGTAAATTCATGCTGTGTCCAGCCTAAAATCCATACTTAGGAAACAATTATTGCCCTTGTACTGCTGGAGTCCTGCGTAACCCGTCAGGGGTGATTTGAAACGCTGCAGCAGCAGCCAGGTTGGCTTGGTGCACTGCTGGCTGTAAACAAATTCGTTCCTGCTGTGCAACACAAGACTTTCTGACAGTCCCTGTTGGCTTCATTGTCTCCACAACCACAGTTTTGTGTGTATGCTTTCTACAGGCACAGACACATGGCCTTTCATTATGGGGACATTATAGATATAAACGTCAGCTCATTCCTAGCATTACTGCTAGAAACAAATCACAGTGGCAAGCCAAGGACTGAAACACATTGAGGATGTGTGGGGGTTTGTTGCTTGAAATATTCTAGTAGAAACCTTCATAGTCTCATCACTCACACTATAACTCTTGAGTTCTTAGTGATACATTCTTTAGATTCTTTTGAGAAGTAAGATAGGACCCAAAACTAATAAAGTTACCAGAACTTTATCCCATATAATAAGGGTTGCAAGCTTCATTTCCAGTAAGTCTGAAGTGAAGATTTCAAAGATGGTGTGACTTTTTTGGTACTGAGCAGCAGAAGAATCTCTGTTCCATTTTCTGCCCAAAGCAAACACAGTTGTGCTACAAAGAGCTGGTGACTCACCACTGCTGCTAGTCACTTCAGATTTAGATTCCATCATGGAAGGTGTTAATCTAGCAAGCAGCAAATATGGTTGTCACATGAGGCAAAAAAATAACTTTGGCAATTATATCTGGCAGTGGTGTTCCTTTAGAAAACCTTTACATTCCAAGGGAATCCAGTCACTCACAAATATCCTATTACTGCTTTTAAGTGGATATTACTAATTCTTTCTGGTCACACTGGTTCATTTTAACTGAGGCAATTGTGTCACTGATCTGAAATCAGAACACATTACCGAGCAGCACAATGAGAACATGCCATTGAAATGGGCTCACTCGGGCCTCCTGCAAGCAGCAGTACAAATACAAACCTAACCTTTGCAATTTCAGCACAGCCACATCCTATGTCACGCTTTTGAAGTAGTGTGATAACCAACCATTCTGTTACATTACTGAGAATGTATTCTCTCATTTCTAGCCTCTTTTTTCCAAGGAAATGAGGCTTAATGCAGTTATTTTGTATGTGAGTTCCTTCTCGTAACCGCTGGATCCCATCACCAATTTAAAACAAATTCAGCAGAAGGACAGAGTTCTTAAGGATATTAGTAAAAGTTAATGGAATTCAGCAGCTGAGAGTACTAAGGCCTAAGTCAGTGCCCCCTTGAAAAGAAAGGTAAGGAGAACTTATTTCTCCCTACTGTGTTTGCCCATAGCAAAGCAACTGATTGGTGTGTACTCCCTGGACAGGCAGGCACAGATCCCAGCTCTGAGCCACCTACAGTACCAGCTCTTCTTGCCCAGCCTGATGGATGGATGTGGATGGATGGATTATTTAAGAACTAAAGGTGTAAGGGACAGAGAACTCTGGAAATAATATGGGAAGTATTCAGAAAGAAACAAGAAGCATGAAAAATAGAGGGAAACTAAGCTTCATTAGTGTCACTCTTCACAGATCTCCTTGGAAAGAGTGAATTCTGCAATCCTGTTTAGAAATGCTAATTCTGATAAAGCAGGTTGCTAGTACATGCAGCTTATTGTGGTTTTACCAACCTCAGTACAGCTATGAATGCTTAAATCAGCTCAAAAAATCTCACCATCAATGACAAAGAAAAAACAGGAACTGTTTTCTTACTGTATAACTATAAGCTTAGCCCACCTTGCTGCTTGGTGTCTCAACATTGAACAATAAAAAAAGTAATTGCTGCTCAGATTTTTCACAGTACAGAAAGTTGATCAGTTAGCAGAGTTAAGTATGGGCTTTTAAAATTATGACTGTGTCTTACAAGAAAATCAGCTCATCCTTAGAAGGCTAAAGGAACTTGTGTTTTAGATCTGCTACTTAAAGATCATATTTCTGATAGTAAATAGCTTTATAACAAAAGAACATGCAATGAGATCCAGCAGGAGGTGAAGCTGAAGCTTGCCAAAATAAAGCTAGAAACAAATGACCGTTTTAATTCAATAAGGATATTCACTCACTAGAGAGAGATGTTTAAATGCATGATACTTTATTAATATCTGAAACATTTTATATCAGCCTTCTAGTACAGGCCTAGTGACCAGATATGATGAACTGACACAAGATCTACTGAGTTGTGTTTACATTCTGTACAAGATCAGTCTGGAGAGTATCATTGTCCCTTTTAAATCTAATCAGTAGCACTAAGAAAAAAATCTTATCCTTACAAAAAAACCTGAGGGTTAGTTATGCTGGTTTTGTGAACTCTCCTTTGGTTATGTCTACAGGGCACAATACCTTAGATAGCTCTAGCTGTTTGTGAAGTACACGAAAAACAGTGGGGAATCCTGCTAACACCTCCAGCATTTCACTGTGCTGGACAGACTTTTTTATATGTCATGTAGCCAGTGTTAGGAGTTACAGTGGCTGGAAATAGGGACAGATACTGTCTGTGCCTTGGTTAGCATATGGCAGACCTGGAAGTATAGCAGCTGGGCCTCTTCTGGCTCCAGCACCGTGTGCCTTCTGTCCCTAAGCATATATTTTCCACACAGGCAACCTCATAATGGCCTAGAGCCTTGCTATGCTGAGTCTGCAGCATTAAAAGGTTATTAAACAGATCTAATTTTTGAAAGGCCATATGTTTTAAGATGATGTTCTGTGACTCAGTTTCAGAGAGATATCCCTGTGCACAGAGGAAGAGAGAGTTTGATCCAGTTTAACTCTCCTGCTCATGTTAGTTCCGCAGCCTGTTTGTTGTGACTTTCATAATATTACTACCATCTCTCTATTTTCACTCTTCACTTCAGCTGTTCCTCTGTTGACTGAGGAGCCTGAAGTACATTCCATAATGCCATATACTTACAGAATGTCTACTGAATTGGTGTTAGTGTATCATAAAATAAACCTGTATTTCCCAATACTTAAAGAGATGCCAGAAACTATGATTTAAGCTATATAAGAGCAAAACTAAGGACATTTTAATTTTTTTATTTGGGATTTTTATTCAATATTTGCAATAAAATAACAGTTTTAGATGACGGAATCACAGAATTGGTCAGGGTGGAAGGGCCCACAGGGCGTCCAACCTCCCTGCTCAAGCAGGGCTATCCTAGAGCACTTGGCACAGGATTGTGTGCAGGTAATTCAATATCTCCAGTAAAGGAGACTCCATAACCTCTCTGGGCAACCTGTTCCAGGCATGGTCACTAGTACAGTAAAGATGTTCTTCCTCATGTTCAGGTGGAACTTCCTGTGCCTCAGTTTCTACCCATTGCCTCTTGTCCCACTGCTTGGCACCCCTGAGCAGAGCCTGGCTCCATCCTCTGACACCGTCCCTTCACATACTGACAGAGACTGATGAGGTCCCCTCTCAGTTGTCTCTTCTTGAGCCTGAACAGGCCCAGCTCCCTGAGCCTTTCCTCATAAGAGAAATGCTCCTGTCCCTTAGCCATGTTTGTAGCCCTCCACTGGACCTGCTGCAGGAGCTCCATGTCTCTCTAGTTCTGAGGAGCCCAGAACAGGACACACCATTCCAGATGTGCCTCACTAGGGCTGAGTAGAGGAGCAGGATCTAGATGAATAACAGCAACTATCTAGGTGAATAATACTAGCTCTTCTATAAACTGGATGTAGTACTGATGTTTTGCATCTCGGGACAGTTGTCTTTCTTCTGCTGGTGCCTTGGCTATCTGAGAAGTTTCATTTTTTTCCAGTACTCTTTAGTCTTAAAGAGACTTCCTTTCCAACAGGAAGATACGCAGTCAGATGCACATGGAAGCCCACTCTACGTTAAATGCTATTGATCACACCGGGGTGGACACCATCATACATCTTTCTAAAGAACAGAGTAGCTGCAGCCAGCAGATTCCAACAAGCTCAGTAAAACTACCTGATGTTTTCTTAGTCCTGTGCTGTCCTTCGTATCACAGCCATGTTACATATGTGGAGTTTCAGTAAAAAAATAATCTTCTGCCAGCAAGTGATTCCATGAAAATATTTTGCAAGAACACTTCTATTTTGTCAAAACTCCCTACAATACTGTCAAAATATTTCTGAAAGTTAAAGCAACTTTGTGACAACTATTTAATTTTAAAAAGCAGAGCAATAATTTTGGAAGGGAGCCTGGAATTAAGTGCTGTAATGAAATTGAGTTAATATTTCTAAATATACATGTTTCATTTTGAACAGATCATCAGCTTTTCAATAGGAGTTTTGACCATATCTGCCTTCACTGTTTTAGAGCAAACACTTTTGATCTTTATCAGTCCTAGACAAAGGTGGGTGTGGGGAAATTATCAAATTAAGTCACCGAGTAAAAAAATGGCAGGTAGCAAACCAATCAAAAATGATGTGCTAATGTATTTGTAAGGAAATTCTTTCTAGAAATGTGATAATATCTCTAGGCAAACATAATCCATTAAATACAGTGTAAGTCAATAATAAAGCTCTACAAAGCATTGTGATACTGTGCAAGCCAGAATGACAAAGTAATTAGAGTTTTCTGATTCATTTTTTTGGTGGCATTGTTTTATCTGATTTCACTATAAAGCAATAGGGGTTTTACAGTATTATTTTAAGAATCGTACTTTGTTTACTCATTTCCCCAGGCATGTATTTCTTATTCTCATATCTATGTGAGCTGAAAGCAAAAGGTCAGGGTTTGGGTTTTTCCTTACATCACAGGGAAGAAGAGAAACCAACCAGTTGGCAAAGGAGGAACCAATTACCCACACGGTTTTGTTTTAAATGTCAAAAATATTAATGAACTGATAAGCAAATGTCATCTTGTGATTGTACTTGAGCTAGCTGTATTTAGGCAGTTTTCTGACAGTGTACTCTTTAAGGGGTCGGTCTGAAGATTTCACTCTGTAATGCATTTTAGAGTGTTTATTGATTTTTCTGTTCTCCTCTCAGTGTTTGGAGAGTTTATCCTGATGCTCATTTTTTCCTTTCCAATGAACCAGTCAAGAAAATGATGTACTAGCTGTGTCCCTAGCTGTGTTAAATGTATAGGGTAAACAGTTTTAAAAATAGAAGGAAACATTTTAATTTTCTTTCCTGCAATTAGTCACTTCGTAACAATGTGTACCATACTTCCAGACAAAAATGACTGTCAAGGTAACAATATCCACTGCAGAATACATCTTGAGCTTCATCTTCCTACAAATATTGGAAGAAAAATTGCTATTTGCTTTAGTGAACTCTTTGTATTTATGAAGCTGATTATCTGTCTCCTAAAGTCCACTTCAAACCAGCCTGAGTTTTTTCCATTACAGTTCTTGAAGATTACTGACTTCATTCACACTGTTGGGAGGAGTCTGTGTATATTACTATATATTTGTAAGGGAAAACAAACAGACTTCAATCCATAGCCTTCTTAAGAAAATAAGAACAATTTCTAGTGTTCCTGCCTGCCACATTCTAGCCTGATGGCTGTTATCCCATGTATCTGCAATAATGAATATGGCATTTTTCTCCATTTCCTGCATTATACTATTCAATCATTTTTTATGCCTGATTAAAAAACTACCACATTTGATTAGATTAAGAGGTGCAATAAATAGGTCTAGCCAAGTGACTTTTAAGGTTTGAATTTATAAAGGCATGTTAAAACATTGGTGGGTTTTAGGCTTGTAAATGTCCATAAATCCAAGCCTACATGACATGCTCCCAGATGCTCAGATTAGAGGAAGCTGTAGAATTTCCAAATGCATCTTATTATTACCAGTGTTGAACTGCTAGCAGTAGAGGGACAAAAGAAGCAGCAGTGGAGCTGCAAAGATTTGCCAGTTCTTAGGTGTGTGCTTTAGTAGGGGAACCACATTTGGTTCCTACATGCAGGAACGTTTCATTGTCCTGAGGCAGGGTAGTTTTTCTGTAGGTAACTTCTTTCGTGTTATACCGTTCAAAGATTTCTTCAATATAATATCTGGTGGATTAGAAACTAATCTCAACACTTCCTCCTTCCTGAAGATCTGAGGCAATTAAAAGCATATTCTAGGAGAATCAGGCTCCCAGAGACAGATATAAATACGCACGAGTGATACAATCAGGTAGTAACTGGAGCCTTTGAGAATGAGGTTTGTTGACTCTATTTCTTGGGTTTCCTCTGTGTGATTAGATCAGCTCTAAACTGAGAGCCTGCGTAGCCATATCCTGTGTTTCCATTTATAATGTCAGATAACACCTTCCATCTCAGGATGTCTGTCCCCGCACATATATTTTTAGTATTCTCTGAGGCAGAAAAGGTTTATAATCCCCATTTTATACAGAATAAAATATGGAAATGTAGACAGGCAGAGATGAAGCATTTTGCCCAAGGTTAAAAGGAAAAAAATCTGCCCAGTTCAGGAATATAACCCAGATATTCTCTTTTTCTTTAACTGCGGAACTATCATTCCTACCTACTTAGAATGCTCTCAGTGTTTTTAAATGCAGCAATTATCCTTTGACTGCTTTCTATTTAAAGACAGGGGTATATACTCAGCACTTCTCTCAAAGGCACAACAGCAGCATATATTTGTTAAGAACAGATTGTTCAGGTTTCTCAAACCTCCTGAAGAAAGAAGTCATTATTTATCTTTCTAGGGCCAATATGGAGTTAAAAGTCAGAAAACCCTCTTATCCTCCATATAAGAAAAGATAGTGAACACTATATTCCAGATAATTTAGAAAGAATAGTTTTTCTCATGAAGATTGGAATTCACTGGATTATGGTTACAGTTATCACGATTGCTTTATGAGGGAAAGAGTATAATAACAGTGACATAATCTTTGTGTAAAAGTCTTCTAATAATCTTGTTTAGTAATATCTTTTCTCCAAAATGAGTTGGTGGCAATCTGAAGAAATGAAATTTTCCTTCTGTTGTTTCTGATTTCTTACAGAAGTGCATGGTGAGTATTGTTGTCCTGCTTTATAGGGACACTATGAGACAACTAAATATGTGATCAGATAAGCAAACAAAGCAGAGTCCAGTCCAGGAAACTGCAGGTTCATTTCATTTCCCAGTCACTTCCTCTGCTGGACAGAAACATAGCACAAACCAGACAGAGCTGTTTATCAAACCATTAAGATGGAAAACATCACACTGAGTCATTCCAACACGGTCTGCTTCACTGAATAGAGAAAGAATTTCAGCAACAACCCGTATACAACAAACCTTATACTAGAAAAATCAGTGTTAGATGAAAATAGTAAGTTTTCCTCCATTTTCTGATACAATGTGAGGCATCTAAATTCAGTTATGATGTTCCAGATGCCTAGTTATATTTGCCTAAGAGAAAAGTAGTCACATTTATTGTGGGAGGACTTCACAATATCTGAATCTATTGGGAAAAATAGCAAGCCTGTGACTGTGTAATTATAGACTACTGCATGTGTGAGGCAGGAGTACTGCCACACATTCAACCTCAGCTCAGGGGTCTCAATTTCCATTTGCTCTTACTACGTAAGGCCCTATGTTACAGGGAACTATAGCCATTCTTTAACATAGACAATGTCACCACTGCATTTATCTAGCTCATACTTACTATCTGTGTTGCACTGGCATTGACTCTTTAAAAGGCTAGGGAAATAGGAGAAAATACATGTTTCCTCCTGGTGTGGCCCAGTATTACAGCCTTCCCTGTGCTATCCATTGGCATTTTCTGCAGCACAACTGTAGAGCCAACTGCTGGCAGATCAGTGGGTGCTGTTTACTTGGGGGTGCAGCATTGCTCACAGGTGGGCCCACATGTTGCCTACTTCTACATGGAAAGAGGGGCATAAGAAGGTGGCGACTGGGTGCCCAAGGCTTGTTGCAGTATGGGGTTGGGAAGCTTGGAGGCTTAGGCTTGTCAGAAGTGGCTCTGGGTGTTGTATGTCAATGTAGTTCTAATTCCAGATGACAGACTCCACATATCTTCATGTAAAATTAATGTAATAAGGGAACTATCTATGTTAATAAGTACCGGCTCAGCTAATATATTGTGTGCATCTGGTAATCATAACTTTTCTGTCATTTTAATCCCCTATTCCATTTTAAGGATAAATTACTTACTGTTTGGAAATGGGCAAAGTTGTCTAGATAAAGTTAACATTTTTAAAACTACAACTCTCAGCTGAAAATTTTGGAAAGACCAAATAATCCGCAAACTCTGGACTTCTGTTAAAACCAAGTTGGACTTCTACAATGTAATTTAATTTGAAAAATGAGGTCATTTGGCTGCATGATAAGAACAAGTTACAGACTGTTGGGAGAGATCTCTCCCAGTGAGTTCTCCAGGTTATATTTCTATCTGTGTTAGCTTCAGAAGATGCAGCTGAACAACTGCAACCTGAGAGCACAGGAGTACCACAGCAGAAATGAGACAAGCAAAACATAAATGCTGAGACATGACATTTAGTAAAACAAGCACCAGAGTCTAAATCTAATATTCTGCTGCTGTGAAGAGCAGAACAACTAAAATAAGTCTGGGCTCAAGTTTGATCTCACAGAGTCCTTTTCTGTGCTTGACATGGCATCATATCGGTAAGCTGTGTTATAAACCTGCTACTGCTGGTAGTCAGCATGAAACAGTAAAGTTGGTAGTGTTGCTATTTTGTTCTAAGGGGAATGGCATACGAGCACGAAAGCAGGTTTATTTGGAATATCCAACTGAAGTTATCAGTTCAGAGGCCGTTCTTTTGGGTCTTCAAACGACTTAACGCTCAAAAGATCAGAGCCCTTTGAAAACGAGCGTTTGCGATCCATGGCCATGCCCGGAGCCGGCGGCAGGTGTCACTGCAGAAGGCACAGAAACGCAGTCGCTGTTCGAAGCCGCGCTCGCTCCGGCGCCCTGTGAGTGCCCGGCCGGGCTCCGCCGCGACCGCCCGGCCACGGGCTCGGTGGCTCTGCCCTGCGGCGGCCGTCATCAGCTGCCTTATCAGCTCACTGCGGTGATAACTGCATATCAGCAGAAACCAAGACACGAGCATGTAGCCCTTAGTTAATAAAGGGCCTCTATGGTGCTCTTATTTGAGTGCAGACTGCAGCTCTCACTTGGGAGAAGAGGGCTGTTCAGTTCTGCCTTGCTGTCCCAGGATGCATTAGCTGTTCAGCACATATTGCCGGTTTCTGCCCGCTGTCTGAGACTGCTGTTGTTTGTGCACACTCTAGAGACAGTCCAGACTTGTCCAGAAACCAAACTAACTTCCCTATGCACACCCCAGGGCATGGGCTCTTCCCAAAGCTTTTCCACTTCTGCTCAGGCAAACGCCACAGCAGCAGTTCAGTTCTGCAGGTTCACACTTAATTATCTCAGCTGTTAAAAATAACATGTAGTGCAGCAGTCAGATGCCTTTCTTTCCTTTCTACAATTGTTCATCTAAGGGAGGAATCCATGTCATCCCCTCATGACTGGCCCAGAAGCTAAGTCCCATTCTTTTCTCACTTTCATTCTTTAGCCAGCAAAGCTAGCCAGGCAGAGCAGACTGAGGTCCAGGCAAAGTTCAGTGAGACTGCTTCGAAGGTTGGAGAGGACTGTATTGGAAAGGGGAAAGATCTTCCACCTGTACAGCTTGCTCAGAGTTCCGCATTACCCTGTCCCGCCAGCCAAATCACTGCTTTTAAAGAAAAAGATGGATTTCGTGGTGATCACTGAACAATACAACCCCATCTGGGAACAAGGGATATATGAATATAATAAAGCAGGTCATTATACAAAGTATGCCACTCTCAGTGTCTCTGTAAATGAGCACATGAGGTACAGCTTCTGAGATTCAAAACAGCTAGGATCTAGTTTTTATACTCTTAGTGCCCCTCCACACTATCATCTTCCAGAGAAACAGAAGGTGATGGTATCCCTCTTCACACCTTCTCATCCAAAACTTTCCCAGCCTTCTGAGGAAAATCTCTGACTTACTAAATATCAGATTGAATGCTTCATAAATTTGTACGAGAATAGGAAGCTTTTTTGCACCAGAAGAGTGTGGTTGGAGCTGTTCTGTCTCTGTGACTCTCTTGGGGCACTAGCTTCCCACATTTCTGAGGGTTTGCCTTGACAGACTGCTGTTGGACCACACATGTGCTCTGCATGCTCTTGTGTTCTTCTCCCTGAAGGCATTAAATATGGAGCAGCCCCATCTGCTGTTCCGTTCTTTTGCCATGTATACTCCAGAGTAATAGGACTCTGTAGCAGTGGGGGAAGAGGACAGATTGTGAAAAGAGAACAAACACAAAGATAAATTTTGTAGAATTAAAGTTTGTTCAGAATCCAACAAATTTTCAGGGCTGTTTCAGCAGGTATATGAGATTTCAGATCATTATATCAGTGCTGGTCAGGAGAGACAGTAACACTCAGAATTTAAGTAGGACAAGGATGTTCAGCTTCAGACATTGAAAAAGGGATTGCAGAAGTCAGATTTAACTGTAGAAAATACAGGCCTGTACACCTACATCTTGTTTCTTAGATACCTTATAAAATGATTTGCTGCTTAAACTGGGTTGATCCCTTGAGTCCATCATCATACCATGTCCTAGTCCTTTGGGGAGCTGCAGAGGAGCTACAGATAATCAATTTTATTTTTTTTCTCCTGGATGAACAAATTCCACAAGTGCATGAGAGGACATGACACTGTCAAGCATGGCAGAGGAACTAAGTCAAATAAAAAAGGCACAATGTCACCCTTGGGAGAACAAGAGGGGGTGTGCAGGACACCTGCTTTCCCTGCTGTGGTGCACGAGAGCCTGAGGTAGAGGTGATGACCTTCGGGACACCCTGCACGATTCAGCTGTGTCCTGCTTACCCAGCTCTTCTCTGCAGGTGTGAGGAAGGGTCGTAGGATTTATTGCTTATGTTTTGTTGAAGTTGGTGATTTTTTGGTGTGTGTAGTTCACTCACAGGATGAAATGGGTCTATGAAAACTCAAAGTGCATCATTGATTTCAGATTATAAGTTCCATCTTGCCATTTATAGCAACATGTTTTGCCTAAAGATAAAAACCAGAAGTGTGTTTTATAACTTTTGGGCTATAATTCAAAAATTTCTTTCTATCTCATGTCTTTTTGTACATACTTCTTAGAAATATGAATAAATTTGTGGAAAAATCTTGATAATATATTGGAATGTAATTTGTTAGATCATAACTAAATTAATATTTTTATATTTTTACTAAAAACAGAAGTTATTTTAAATAAAAAAATAGAGAATTCAGTTGTCTGCTATGACTTACACTAATCCGTAAGTATTCAAAAGTGGCCATAAATTGCAGAAAAATCATAAAGCTTAATAAAAATAAAGAAATTAATACAAGTAATCTAACATAAAAATGCATTATTTATGATATACTATATTTTTCCTATTTTGAAAGCATATCATGCAGTCAAGAAGCAAAGTACATAGCTTAGATGTTTAGTTACATACACTAGAAAATGCATATCAAGATACAGAGTAAAAGAATATTCATATACTGAACCCTGTTTGGTAGGGAAAACAAAACAAAAATATTAAACAATGCCTTTGATATTACAGCAAGCTGATCAGGAGCTTCCAGAGCTCCTTACAGGAATGCACTAAACAACAGTTACCTTCATTTATGCTACAATACAGAAAACTGACATTAATTTTGGATACTTTTCACCATTATTCACTCAACCAGATCATGCATTTTTGAAGGCACAACCAAATTTAACTTGAACATTTCAAACAGAATTAAATGTAGATGCCACTTAAAGAGTCCGTAAAACATCTTACATCAGTGTAACTGAGATCAATTTTAGGTACAGCTGTCAGCTAAATAAAGGAAACAAAATTATTGACAGAGTTTACTTTGTAGTTCAAGTTCATTTTCTGTTGACTTTGTTGTCATCTGTGCATGATTGCTGCTTCTCTTTTCCAGAATAGGACTGTTCTGTTCCAATGTCTTTTGTGCTCTAAGATGCCAGTGCAGAGCTTCAGCATTTGTTCTGGTAAACAGATTCCTCCAGCTCAATAACACTTTTCTCTTGGTTTGTTTGATGAGGCCGAGGTCAGGAAACAAAAGGATTTTGTTCTCTGGATACTGGATATTGCATTGCTAGAGTTGCTTTCAGCAGTCTATCGTGTTCTCCTATTTCAAACTCAGATGAAATAAAAACACTCTCACTGTTGTTCGCAGTCACGTTCTCCTCTTTGGTATTCTACAGCATTTTTCCCCATAAAATATGTTCTTCCCCAATATCACTTTCCAGAAGTTCAGTATGAGTTTAATAATATATGAAATAGGATCTATCTGGCCTGTACCAGAGGGGGAACACAGGGTGGGCACAACTCCAGACCTCATTTGGTTTTCAGTTGCTTCCTCCCTTTTGTCTAGTGACACACATTTCACAAAGGAATACAGACACCTCAGACACCTTCTCCACCTGCAGCCCATGAAATTTTAAAGGCACTTTTAGGTTCTTTGCTTCCCCTTATCATGGAAATACAAGCCCTCAGGAAAGAAGTGGAACAGACAGACAAGGGGAGAAACTATTTAGCTATCTTACTATAATCTGCCCACATTCAGCGGTATCTGAACTCAACCTGGCACATGCATCTGATACAGCCCAGACCATACCATGGAGAGGCCCCAGTAGGTATTTGTTATCTAACTCTTTGTGATGCCTGGTTCGCCAAGCACTTTTTTTATAATTATGTATTTGGAAGCAATTAGTTTAATACCCTGAGTCTTCACCAAAAAACTGCCTGTTAGGATAGATAGAACCACACTCACCACAGTGATGCACAAAATTAAATCTCTAATAATTTAAAACAATATTTTAGTAATATTTCCTACACTTAAAAGACACAGCTTAACACTAACTGAAAAACCACAAAAAACACAGTCAAGGGCAACACCACCAACCAAAGCATTTGTACTTTAATTTTTTAAACATTTGACAATAAAGAAACATAAAAATGTAATACATAGTTTTTCTTCACAAATACCATCTTTTCCCATTACAGTTTGACAATGGATTACTGTGCTGTCTGCTGCAAGTAATCATTTGTTATATTCTTATATCAGCTGATTGCAAGCAAACCCTTCCTTAAAATCCTTGACAGGAGTTCTGTCCAAAGAAGCCTCTGTAGCAGTGATGTCAGGTGTATTTGGACATTCTGCTGTATGTTTCTGCTGCATTGTTCTGTTGTTCATGATGTGATTGTGACAAAACAAATTTAAATAAGTAGTTACAATAATCCATTACCATTTATTTTCAGAAATTTTAGCAAATACATGTTTTTTACATGGACTTTTAATGACAAAACAGATTTGTGATCTTATGTTCCCCTGCAGGCAAAGACTTTCTGGCTGAAAAATATCTCTGGCTTCCAACTGGAGAAGCAGGCAGAAAAGAGAGGAACGTTTTAATTCCCTTTTTAAAAATACTGTGTCCTTGTGTTAGTCTTGAGATCTGCAAGGTACTTGGAGAATATGTCCTTTTAGACATTCATCAGCTTCTCTATCACAAGATTTATGGTCTCTGTCCTTAATCTCTACAATTTAGGTATGTTAATCTTTTATGTATATCAATATATAAAAGTGTGGACTGATTAAATTGTCAGAAATCAAAAAGCACATCAGCAGCCTTCTGTCTTTCCCAGACCTTTCTTTTGACATGCATGCTAACCCATACCATATATGTCTCAGCATTGCACATCACTAGAAATGTACTTCTTCTCATATGAATTTTCGGACTGTTGTGCTGAATAACATAGGTGAAATATTATTTCAAGGTTTGAAATTTTCATGTTCAGAACAGCCATTGTGTGCATGCATGAGAAAAAGCAAAAAAGCTGACCAGTAAAAATACCATTGCAGGTAAAAGTTCAGGAAGGAATTATTTCTTCATATTCTCCCTGAAAAAATAGGAATACATTTTTCTGGATATATATTATTCTATTATTTTAACTATTTGTACATCCTTGTTATGTTTCACTAATAGGAAACGTAGACAAGAATATGGACAAAGAATTAAAAGACCTTTAATTAGAGGTCATGGACAGACTGGTTTTGATGACTCATACACAAGATGAGCAAGTTTATTTACTGCTAGGAAGAGCTTCTGATCTGATTCACATAGTCAAGAGCCATTTTTATATAAAGACCTTGGCCATTTTCCTGGGAATGTACAATTGCTGCCACAAAGATTCTAGCTATATACCACACAAGTTGATTTCAACATTTTATGGCTCTGGGACTCTACCTCATGTTGTTTCACAGTCTACATTTAATCCTGAATACACTCCACATACTTCAGTATAGTTTTTATCCCTTATGTAAAGGATGGATATGGGACATTTTGTTTGATTAAAATTCTGCTGTGACCTAGTCCTCCTGAAAGGAATACCTCTTAAGATAGACAAGTGTCCTGGAGTCTCCGTTTGCAGTCCTGTCCTTACAGATGTTTGTCTTCTGCAGCTTGGCCCTTGCTGCTCACTGACAGCCCTGATTAGGGACTGGTAGAACACCACAGTTGTTCCAAGGACAGCAAAAATGCTTGCAAAACTGATTCTTAATTATATGCTTGCATTTGTTGGGAATTCTTTAGAAAATAACCTTGGAGCAAGACATCCAGCATTGTGAAAATAACACCACACTATGTCAACCACATCTAAGTGTATTTCTGGGATTCCTACAAATTGCTTATCTGGCAAACTACAGTCATGTTTTTGTCTTGTCAGAGCTAAGATAAGATTGGGCAAAGTACCATTAGGCTTTAACTGAAAATTAAAAATATTTGAGTAAATCAAGGCATTGCTTTAACTGTCATGAAATGTACAGGTGTTTTTCTCCACCATCATGATGGAGGCTGACGGTTCTAATGGGGTAGGCTGTGAGAAGAAAAGATTTAAAAGTCCTTCAGCCCATCCCAACAAATCTACCTCTGACAGATAAGAACAGACAATCTCTAACTTAAAGAATTAATAAAGCATGCTGCAAAAATGCTCGTGTATTTATAACATGCCTGTTTGCATCTGCAAACTGAGTAAAGTCAAATAATGATTCAAACTGCCAACAGAAGAACCTTTGCTTAAGTCTCATTTTGAAATACATGTGAAAACAGTCAGTACCAGTTAGGATTTCTTAACTGCCCGGGGTGACAGGTATCTATTATTTATAGAAAAGATGAGCTGTGGCAGAGCCATCTCTTAATATGGAAACACTGATCCACATTTCATTCATTTAGAATGAGAATTGCTCATACAAAATGAAAATGTCCTGCTCCAGCTTCTACAAGTCTGAACCAAATAGAAAGATACTGCATTAAGTTAATATTGAACATCTTCCCATGACTATTATGATAGGATTTTGATAGGACATATATCTATACTATATATATTGGAAGATGACATATTAAATCCCCTTCTGAACTATGTATTCCTTCCTGTCTTGGCCACATGAACATACACACCCACATTACTCTAGGGCAGTTACATTACTCAGAAATACTTACCTCAGTCTAAAAATACTCAGAACAAAGCCTATCAGTTAGAATAACTGTATTTTATTACTATAATCTCGAGGAAAATATAATGCATCTTACACAGTTCTTCTATATGATAATCTAGCAATGATTTTAATTTTTTGTCTTAAAATATAAACTAACAATAATTCTTAAATTTGCAATATTTTAGTATTGCAAGTCATCAAGGTTAGCTTAGCTTAAAACCAGTACAATTCCACTTTCTGAATGACCTCATTTAACATCACTGTAAATGTGGTGAAAGAAGTTGTCAACTCAGCACAGATGACTTGTAAGACAAGGTGGGAATTCCTCAAAGGACCAGGTTGTTCTTTTCCACTGAAGGAAAAATTCTGTCATGGGAGTCAGTACCTGCAGGAGTTTCCCCAGGTTAAATACTTCATACCTTATCCTGAAGGAATAGCAGTACTGCAGATTCTAGCTCTCAGCTTCCCCAGGAGTCTGTGGAACCCCAGGGAGATTTTATAAGACATGTTTGTCTTCTTCTCATCTACTCCTACCTGGAAATATAGTTAAAAGTACCAGCTGTCCACTATAGATACCTGCATAACTGCATGCATTTAAAAACTTCTCAGTGTGGAAAAGATATCAAAGGAAAAAAAAAATTCATCATATGGCAATTTTACAGACCATTGTCCACTCTGTACCAGGAGCAAGGTAAAACACATTCTACTTTTCCTCTAAAACCATATTCTAAAAATAAAAAGTTTAGCTAAATACAGATCAATTCAAGGAGTTAATTTGGACTTTGGAAAACTACATTTAGTCACTTGTGCAACTCTTGTTCAGTTAGCCCTTCATAGTACCTTGAGATTAAGTTCTTTATCTGGGAACTAATTTTCAATATATGAGTAGCAAAGCATCCATATTTATAAGAAGAAAATCCACATATGCAATATACAGGATTATTTGATAGTCTTACAATTCCATATCAACAAACTGAATGCACATCACTGAATTAATTGAACTGAAATGACCATAAGTGTTACTATGGTAACTCTTGCACCTAAAAGTTCTAAGAAAGAGTCCTGTCCCTGTTGCCATATAAAGTCAACATATTTTGCATAGGGCTTCTGATCCTGAAAAGTGCTATTTGAGTGCTCAAACTATGTTAATCAGATTTATTTGTCTACTAAACAGAGAAAATGTGTAAGAGGCAAAAAGAGAACCATATCATGTGAATATAAAATTAATAGCAAGATTAGTGGTGGCTGTCATTAGTAGCAGGTATTAAATGGTTTCAAGCAGAGCTATATCTTGAACATTTAATTTAATTCCTCTTCTACATTATATTTATGATTTCCTATTCACCCTCACACAAAGACATTGCAAAAGTCAGTTGAGATGCTTCTGTGACATGAGGTGTATAGAACAGGTATGCTATTATAACTCTAGCATGATTTGTGTTCAACTGTAAATCAAGACTGCAATCACTTGCACTTAAAGGACATGTAGATATGGCACTTAGGTGCACGGTTTAGTCATGAACTTCACAGTGCTGAGCTAATGTTTGAAATCAATGAACTTTTTAAAGTGCCTTTTCCAACCTAAAAGGTTCTATGATTCTATGACTTGAATTACATTCCAGAGTAGCACAGTCTTACCTCTAAGAGTTACAAGGATTTACAGAAATTTTCTTGGATTGTGTTACTGTTTAAGATGATCAAGATTGGAGGAGTTTCTCAGTGCAAGGAAATGAAAGTTGCCCTGGGATGTCATGAACATGCACTAACTCACAGCATAAGTAGAGTGCCTTAAATCAGGGAGTAACTTGAAGTGGTTTAAACCAACTTTATCTATGTGACATACAAATATCTGGATCATAAACCTGTATGACTGTATGAAGCTTAATGATACACAACATATATCTGTATGATAAAATATACATTAGGTAAATAAAATATATATTAGGAAAAAGGCTGAAGTGGCAAATATCAGCTAAAACAACAGGCAATACACTGACACTTAGCATAATTTAAAATGCAAGATGAAAAAAATCTCCTCAAAAGACAGTTACAGCAGAGCAAATATTTGAAATTCTGTTCTATTCAGTAGTCTCCTTTAAAGGCTTCAATGGATATTCATATGAATTAGAAGTAAAAATGAGTACTCAGTCAAAATGCACAGTCAAATTGTCAGTTGTTATTGCATCATTATATGAAATGAATTAGCAGGCTCCATTAGTTTCACCATTTTGGCATAGCTTTCATAATTCCTAGATTTTTTAAACTGACACAGATGTCCATAGAATATTATTCACGCTAGGCAGCAGTGTATGAGCTGTAGTGGACATAAAAAAACCTAAATAATTTTATTAAAGCAATTTTTTGCATTAAAGTATTATTTTTGTATAAAAGTATTACTTTTGTTGCTTTTGCCATTGTGTTGTCTTTTCAATGAGTATGACAAATTTTCAAAAATATATCCAAGAAAAGAAAAATTTTCACATGGATGAGGAATTAAATCTTTTTATCTTACTAAAAACAGTATTCCAAACAACCATCTTTATTTGTCCTTAAAAACCCCACTATTCTCTCAAATGTCAGCATATATTTGATAGTACAGGACTGACCTGACTTTATTGAAAAACTGTATTTGATATTAGATACAAAACTAGTTGACATTACTTAACAATAGATGTGATTATTTCTTACTCTATAACATATAACATATTGCATATTTTCAAATGTAATACTTCTGAAATATTAGGAAAATAACCTTATCCATTTGAAACATGGTTGGTTTCAGCCTTTATAATGGCCCAGATTACACATTCCTAGAGCAACAATATAAGTGTTTGTATTAAAAAGAATCAGTTAATATATAAGATAAAATCAAGATGCCTAAGACTCCTTGGCAATTCCCTGTTATGCATATTATAGAGCTTCTATCATATGAAACTGATTTTAAATACAATCTTCAGTAATCTAAATATCTATTGACTTCTGAAGTAGATAGAAAAATCAGTGCCGACAGCATGAAGTTAGTTTGAAAATGGATTTAACCTATACTTACCCTGGAGGCTGATACCCGTTTGGGATCCAGCTTCTTCTGAAGCAATGCCAGGAATGCAAATATGATAGACTTGATCTTCTAATATCAGCCAGGCAAGCAACCCAGGGAATAACAGATTTTACATATTCCATAAATACATCTCTTCCCTAACTGAAGACAGGAAGCTCCATATTCCTAGAGTTAAGTGAACACAGTATTTTCTCCTGTACCAAAATCTGTTAGACTTGATTGTGAGAGCAGGGATGCATTTATGTAAAGGTGCAGTAGGGGAAAAAAAGAATATAATGAGAGGTTTAAAAGCAATATTTTTCACAGTAGTTATGGCATCAATAACATTAATATCCACATCAATATCATTAAATGCATTGTGATCAAAGAATGTTGGGCTAAGAAGCTCTGACCAAGATTACATTTATTGCACAGAGGATGCTGAGACAGGAGCACCTGCACAAAGCATTGTTGTCAGGGGCAATTCTCACAGCTGGTGGTTTATAGTACTTCTCGTGTTGAGGGTTACTTTTTGGGAAGAGGAGAAAGGAGGAGAAAGAGGAGAAAAAAGCCAACTGAGAAGAGGAGGGATGGCAGATCTTCTGACGAGCACCCTTCCCTGTGCAGCTGGTACCGCCCCCATCCTGCTTTCCCTGCAGGGATACCCCGGGTGACCTCGGGACCTGCCCCAGGCCCTGTCACATTTGTTGTTTCTGTGGACAGTGTTGTCAGCTCTGATCAGGGCGTGCAGGGAGTGCTCTGTGCTGACTGTTCTGTGCAGTCCCTCATGGGTCTCCTGGGGTCAGCCAGAGCTACAGCTGTGGAGGGGGGAGACAGCAGCAGGAAGGGTCAGTCTCGGCCACTGCTGGTCACTCCCCAGGAGAACCACCACCACCACAGCACCATGTGTGCTGAGGTGAGGCTGTGGGAATAACAGCATGAGAACAACCATGTGGGGCCAGCAAGGGAAAAGGACTGAGGCTGTGGGACAGCCTGAGGGCAAGAGCACCCAGCTGGGAGGAAAGGCAGGGTCCAGAAGGGCCAACAGAAGACCCTTAGCAATAGAGAGGGGAAGGAACCCAAGGTGCTGTGCAACACTGGGGAACGCAGATTATGTAAAATAACAGTCTCTCTACACATTGCTGCACATTCTAAAGCTTTTTTTGCATCTGCCTTACATGATATAACATACACAAACTGAACTTCATAAAGCACCTGTGTCATCCTTGACTGCACTGAATTCACACATTCCATCACAGTCATCTTTCCATACCCCTCCCAGCCTAAGTCAGAGACATACCCACTTTCTGTCTACCTGTGCTACAACCAGCATACAACATACTGCCTGTTTTTCCTAGACTGAGCAAATTTAGCAGCTTTCCTCAGAGGCACAAAATACATGTAACACCACTCTGATTTCTTTTGTGACATGGCAGTGCTCCTTAATAAAATGGCAGAATTCAAAATTATTTCTGGTTTAATGAAAACAGTTGTAAAGAGTTAGTAGCCAGTTCAAATCTATTTCTGTATCTCATAGAAGTGTTTTAAATGAATCTACTTCAGAAAAATGAAAAATAATCATGAGGCACTTCAAGATGGATTATGTAGGTCTAAAACATTAGCCTAAGATTTGGCATGCCACAGTTTTTTTATATTCTGCCTCAAAGACTTTCTCTATAACCTGTAATGATTCATGTGGAGACAAAATCCCAAAGGAGTTCAGTGCCTGACTCCCATGGGATCTGGTCTGAATCATGCTGTTTATATCTGCATTATCCCATAGGGCAGAGGGTGGGATAACAGCCAGAATATTTCCTGACAGAGTTTTGTTCCTTATCTGCCTCACTTAGTAGCTGGTCCATGACCATCTTGATCAAAGGATGAGGCTGTCTGGGCTCCAGCTACCTACAGTCCCCAGCTGTCTGTGCCACATGTGATGGAGGGCCACTGCAACTTCCACACCAATCACACTCTCCTTGGCTGACATGTCCATTCTCCATCAGCCACAGGGCACACCGAGAAGGGCTGTTGATGAATATTGTCATGGACTCAGCCAGGATGCAGAGGTATCAGCATATCCAGCTGCACTCGGGGTTATAGAGCACTTTGGGTTCCCCCAGTAGGTGTCTACAGTGGAAATGTCTGCATATAGACAGGTGTCTACAGGGAGACACATCTGGTCATCTCAAAGCCTCCCTGAGCTCCCTGCCTGTGCTGGTTAGGTCTTCATTGATTATAGCAGGAGTTCACTTCATTCAGGTGACAATTCTTACAGTGCAGACACTAAAACATAGGTCAAATTGCACTCCTAGATTTCATGCCATGGTGTACACTTGCATTTGGAAAATCTGAACTAAAATCAAGACATAAAACAATACACAAAATACACCACAGATGTGTGTTCTCAGTTTCCTTTAGCATGTGAGGAGAAAAGTACTTCTGCCTTACAGCGCTGTTTTATGACAAAAAAGACAAAATATATTACAGGCAATGGTAAAAAAAAGTGTACTATTAAACTTCCTCTTTATAGATAGAAGAGACAAATATTTTAGGAAGGCATTGAAATTTCTAGTGTATTTTCTTAGTCCTTGCACATCATGTAAAAATTTATATACTGCAGATCTGGATGAAAACTTTTGGTTACTATCCATTGATTTTTCCAGTAAAAGCCTATTCTTAGGCAGCTACAATAGAGCCTAATATTACAGAATCAGAGTCACACAATGGGTCAGGTTGGAAGGGACCACAGGGGGTCATCTGGTCCAACCTCCGTGCTCAAGCAGGGTCACCCGAGAGCACAAGGCACAGGATTGTGTCCAGACAGTTCTTGAGTATCTCCAGTGAGGGACACTACACAACCTCTCTGAGCAATCTATTCCAGTGCACGGTCACCAGCTCAGTAAAGTTTTTCCTCATGTTGAGGTAGAACTTCCTGTGCCTCAGTTTCTGCCCATTGCCTCTTGTCCCGTTGCTTGGTAGAAGGGAAGAACCTAGTCCATCCTCTGACACTCTCCCTTCAGACACTGACAGACATTTACAAAGTTCCCTCACAGTCTCCTCATCTCTAGGCTGAACAGTTCTGATGCTTTTGTTGACATTGGTAGGAGAGAAAAAGCTAAGCAATATAGCCAATTTCAATGCATTCTTGGTAGTATTTTTAGTATGATATCCTGTGTTAGTGCTTGTTAAACCTTTAATTACATCCTTTAGCCCATGTTATTATAACAAGATACTGAAGAGAATGTATTTTTTAGTCTGTTGCTTTCTTGCCTAATGCCCACTGGAAGACACCAAGGTTTAGCATCTAAGGTTTTAGGATTTAATGTTTTAAGGTCTTACCCTGTTAGAAATTTAGTGCTGTTTAACCCCTGAAACTGTTCTACGTGTAAATCCAAAATACAAGGGTAGGATTCAAGTTGTTTGCTCAAGACAATGTTTATTAAAAGACTGAACATCTTATTAGTTTAAAGGAAACAGTAAGTGAAATACACCTATTCTGAACTCCATATCACTTGAGGAGGTGGTGAAAAATTCAGATATTCTATTACACAGAAATATTTATCTTACTTCCTTGGGTCTTTCTCTTGATGGGCTATCAATTTTAAAAAACAATTTTTAAAGTCACTTTCAGACTTAGTATTCAGATTCCCTAGGACATATAGTATCAACCAAAGGAAAAAGCCTATGGCCTATAGTATTCAAAGACCCTTTTATCCCAGTCCTTTATACTCTGAATAATTTTAGAGATTAATTGTAAGAGACCTCATCACCATATCAAAGAAGTCAATCAAAGATTATTCAGAATTTCACTAATGCAATGTTGACTAAGAGATATCATTTGGGTGAGAAAAAAGATGTCTGGATTTTTTTTATCACTGTGTTTTTTGCAGGTTTGCCCATGTCTCTGCTTAGGGTCCTCTCTGACCTTCTGTAAGCTTCCAAATTCCCCAATTTCCCTTCAATAAACTCAGAGGTTTTAGGGGTCCCTTTGATCTTGCCAGCACCTGGCTGAGTATGAAAGAGTGAATGCTTTGGATCCTAATTTGCATGTCAACTATTCTGGCTTGACATATCAGGCAGTATCAAGCTCACTCTGCCTTTGAAGCAACAGTATTTGATTTTCTTTCATAGTTTAACTAGATATGAACTGACAGATTAAACTTAGCCACAGAAGGGCAATGGCTAGGATATGAATGTGTTAGACCTCCTCTGCTTTGTGGAGTGTCTGGTCTGATTGGCTTTAAAAATTCCTTCAAGTGGGGCCTTACTTGAATTAGTGTGCAGAGGTGTGTCTGGTTTCCTTCTGTGTTATGTTGGAACTTTGCAGGAAATAGCAGTTGCTGGTCCTGCTTGTTCAGTCAATCATTTACAGAATTCCTCCCTGCCAAATTGTCCATAAGGGAAGTAAGGAAACAGATCAAGAGAAGGAGAGGCTCTGCCTCCCACAAGTACAAGGTTAATTACAACTCTGACCTCATTACCTGTAGCCTTCACTGGCTACAGTCCATGATTTTCCCTCTGTGTAGGCTTCAGGCTGCTGTTCCCATGCTCGGTGACTTCAGCCTCTCTATACAAATCTCATTCCTCCAGCTCCCTTTGGATGACAACACAGCAGTGCACATCACCTCCAGCATTTAAAAGTAATAGAGCATGGTGGGCAAGGAAGTATGTAAGAGAAACAGATTTTAAACTAATGAAGATTTTGCACAGGTCATAGGTATTTCCCCTTGTGGGGATTCTTCTGGTCTACATATTTTCTACCTCTTTCAGACCCTCCTCCTGCTCTGTCTGAGCAACATAATCAGCTTTCTTAGTACATAAACCAATTACCTCCCTATCAATGGAGACCAACAAGGCACTGGAAGAGCATTAACACACAATAAGGTTAGTAATTGCATTAGTAGCTTTCTTGGTTTTATTTATTTAAACCAGGCATATTTAGTTATGGTAAAGAATTCTTGTTAAATTGTTACTTGTTTAAGCTAAACTGCAAAGAGACACACATATCTCATGAAATTTCAGGCAGGGGTTGTTACCCTGACTTCCTTGAAGAGTTTCTGTTGTGTATGACATCAATGAAAAACTGGTAAATATAAAATCATGTCCAATTGAAAGAGGAATGATGTCGAAAGGTCACAAAAGTTTAAATTACAGCAAAAAAAAAAAAAAGAAAAAAACCCCAAAAAACCTTTAGTAGTATGCAGAACAGTGAAGATACCCTCATTTTGCTGGTACTACAAGTATATTTTTAAATTGATTTCACAAAACTCTAGCTTGGGTGAATAGGCATAAATTTCTGAACTGAATTCAATGATCTAATTTTAGTCAAATATAGCTGAAATGATATACATGAAGCACAACCAAAATTTGTGGGTTTGATACATCTGGACCCATGGACTCAATGTGAAACACTACAAAATGAGTTACCTTGAAGAAAATGGTCCATTAATAATCATAGAATTATAGAGTCATTTAGGTTGGAAAGTACCTTTAAGATCATTGAATCCAACCATTAACCCAGCACTGCCAATTCCACCAGTAAACCACGTCCCAAGTGCCACATCTGTACGTCTCCTGAACACCCTGGGCAGCCTGTTCCAATGCTCGACAACCCTTTCACTGAAGGAATTTTTTCTAGTATGCAATCTAAACCATCCCTAGTGCAACTCCAGGGCGTTTCCTCTTGTCCCTGGTTGTCTGGGAGAAGAGGCTGACCCTCACCTGGCTCCAGCCTTTTTTCAGGTGGTTGTAGAGAGTGATAAGGTCCCCCCTAAGCCTCCTGTTCTCCAGGCTAAGCCCTGCCAGCTCCCTCAGCCACTCCTCGTAGGGCTTGTGCTCCAGACTCTTCCCCAGCTCCTCTCTGGACACTCTCCAGCCCCTCAGTGTCTTTCTTGCAGTGGGGGCCCAGAACTGAACACAGGATTTGAGGTGTGGTCTCACCAGTGCCGAGTACAGGGGGACAATCACTGCCCTGGTCCTGCTGGCCACACCATTGCTGATCCAGGCCAGGATGCCTTTGGCCTTCTTGGCCACCTGGGCACACCCTGGCTCATGTTCAGCTGCTGTCACCAGCACCCCGAGGTCCTTTTCCACTGCACAGCTCTGCAGCCACTCTGCCTCCAGCCTGTAGTGCTGCAGGGGGTTGTTGAGACCTAAGTGTAGGACCTGGCTCTTCTATTTGTTGAACTTCATGGCACTGGCCTCATGACATGAATGCAGCATATCCAGATTCCTTCGCAGAAGTTTCCTTCCCTCCAGCAAATCCACAATCCTGCCCAAGTTGGTGTCCTCCACAGACTGACTGAGGGTGCACTCAATCCCCTTGTGCAGGCATCAATGCAGACGTTACACAGAACTGGCCCCAAAGCTGAGCCCTGGGGAACACCACTGGTGTCTCACCACCAGCTGGATAGAACTCTATTCACCACCACCCTCTGGGCCTGGACATCCAGCCAGGTTTTAACCTGGTCCTAAACAATTAAAATCCAGATTTTAGGTCTTTCTTGAACCTAAATACCTAGAGTATTAAAGAATACAGAATATGTGAAAGATGCAGCTATATACTTACTTTGAAATCTGCGGAAACAGTAGGAGCAAAACTAGATGAAAATATATCTCAGTGTAATGTAATCACTGCTAGACAAACTAAGATGAACAGAAATAGACATTTTCCACACAGGAAATTCCAGAGAAAGAAAAAGATCCGTTCTTTACATTTATAGATTTACTATGTTCTTTTGTAGAGCAACTACATTTAAAATGTATTTCTTCTGCTAAATAATTGCTTTTATGATTGCTTGCTCTAAAATCTGCAATCTGCTGTGACCCAGAGATTTTCATGCAGGAATGGACCTCAAGTAAGATGGCAGATAAAACCTCATCATAATGAAAGTGAGTTTGGAGATTGAAAAAAAGCCAGGTATAATCCTGATCCTCCTGTCTTGTTCAGAAAGACTGTTCACCTTCACTCCTGAGAAAACTGGTTCTTTTCAGCTGTTTGTATCTCTAGCTCCGGACACTGCCAAAACTGTGGTAGAATCACATATGGAAGCAAGATAAAAACTTGTAAAAGTAATAAAATTTTTGTTTGTCTTTTAACTATATGCTATAATATTCTTACCCGACAGGCAATTTGCAATATAACTGCTTATCATCATTACGCCTGTCTCTTCTAGACAGGAGCAGTGTATTCATTCTGGACAAAGCATGGTGGCATTTTCCCGTGATCTTTCTGCACTGGCAACACCACGCAGGATTAACAAAATTCCAGCAGTATTCCTAAGATAATATCATAGAACTGGCTCTTCCCCTTTTTATTGTCCCCAATATATAGATTCATTTTGGCCTCTTCCTTTCACATGAGAATCTTCACAACTTTAGTATCAGATTTTCTAGTACAGTCAATCATGATGGCATCCTATAAATCATATTAACACAAAGAACGATTTTTCCAAGGACTGAAGTGCCTACTAGATGCCAGAAAACTGTTCTTCCCTTCTTATTATTTCCTGCCATCAGAGATTTACATTTGGTAAGTGATTCTGTAAATCTGGCCAGAAGTTTCATTGAGCTTGCATTCCTGGCTCTATAATGCTTCTAAGGGCTGTGATGTCAAACTAAGAGCATCCTAGAAAGTCACTCCATTCTTCTGTCTACTGTGAAGACAGATTTTTGTTTCTAATCCTTTTCCACAAATAGGACCAAAATAGTGTTTTGAGGCATTTCTGGGGTCTCTTTTCTTATTGCTTAACATTCCAGATTATTTTGCTGATGACTTTCACTGGACAGATTTAGAGAAACCAAGCCATTTTGATACATCTGATTGCCCCTACTTCCCCTCCCCCTCACATTTCAGCTAACCACTGTAGTTGAGGTCAGTCTAAGAATTTGTTTACCTGTTGAACAGAAGCTAAAAATTAATTAGCATGATATTTGGTATATTCTGCAGCTGCTACAACTGGAGTCCCCTACCTCACCCTTCTCAGGTAGGTGCTGAATCCTGCCCTGGAGCAGATCATAACAAAAGTAATCTGAGTGTGACAGACATCAAGTTATGGTATTGTTGATACCCACCTATTACAAAGAACACACGTTCAGGGTTTTAAATAGGACATATATGTGAAAAGAGCACTATTATGCTGCTTTACAGCTATTTGCCCCTTACCACTAAACCAATGCTAAGCAGCTGAAGTCTGCAGGGATACACCTCCTGTTTGCAATGTGCTGTGCAGTTCCAGGCTGGTTTGATTTTTAAAATATAAATGTCAAGGGCACAAAAACTCAAGCATTCTAAATTGATTGCCTCATATGTGTCTGCAGATGTACGAACAATCCACTCAGATCTGAGGGGAAAACATGCCAAATTTTCCAGCTTTTAATAAAAGCCTTGGCAGCCTATCAGCATAGGAAGAGTAACATTTAAGTTTATTAAAAAAAGGATGGATATTTCTTCAGAAAGCACTTTTTTAACCTTAGTCATGAAGGAAAATTTCATTGTCTTCACCTTTTCCTAACCAACGTAACAGGCTACTTAAAAAAGAGACATGATAGATTTTTGTCAGCAGTTACTGAAATACCTGGAAACCCTGTACAGGACATTATGCAGAACCACAACATTATATCAGAAAAGGAGGAAAAAATCTGGGCAAAAAGGAAGCATGGTTATGTTCTTCTCAGCAAAAATAAGTAAAAGCAGCAATAAGTAAAATCTATTTCAAGTAATGATGTTTCTGTATTTGGAATAAGAGCATCTCTGAAAGTGTAATGGAAGTGGGGGGAAGTCTCATTATCGGCTCTTTTCTGTTTTTCCAATTATTATAAAATAAACACCCAGGCTTCTAGACAAGGCTTTCTAGTACATTTTTAAAACATTATATGCATATGCAGCACCTCGGTAGTTTTTTAGGCCTTTGAAGATGACAATAGTTTTATTAATAAATGTTCTTTTCTTGCATTTTTCAGTAAAGTTATTTTATAGCATTTTGTTTATGTGATGAACACGAGAAAAAACCAAGCCAATACTCATATTTCAAGCAGTTTCCAATTTCATGCAGTAAAAATGCCCAACCATGCTTTCACTGTAAAATTAAGTGTTTCTTAAAAAAATCCCATCAGAGTACTTCACTGATTCTCATTGAAGTCCAATTACCTGTTTACTTTCTGTATAAACACAGCTAAATATATCCTGATACCAGCAGATGCACAATCGTGAGATAAAATTTTGTTTGTTTGCTTTTAAAATTTTTCTGAGTGTAACATAGTATTCCCACAGCCTTCTTTTGCTCGCTGGGTATGAGACTGAATAGAAAGTCTATGACTTAACAAATGCTTTTATTATCCAGGGTTTCAGTGCCATTAAGAGCTTTTCTAAAAACTACAGAGCTGTAATGGGGCCATCCAAATTCTCTTTAGGCTCACTAGCATAAAGCATACTGGCAGCAATCTACTCATGGAACTCAGACAACATATGCTGCTTCTTGACTAAAATTAGCTTTTACGTCCCATAACTGTAACACTTAAGGGATATGTAATACACTGTAGTAATACAGTTTCAGCTTCTGTATTCCAATTCTTTTTTAGCAGCAAGTTCACCTCTACAAATAGTGTAATTCATATGTATATGCATTGCATCATTCTGTATATGTGCTATATATACAGATATGTAATGAATCAGCCTCTGGGTTATGCAGTATTAGAAAGGTGGTTTTGTATTACTCTGTGTATGTGTGTGTGTATACAGTGACTAGCACTGAAGGGCCTCACTGTAATCATGCTGTTAAACAGAAAAAAGGAGCTTGCATGCTTGTGGCCATGTATAGATTTATAAATAATTATGTCAGGAATTAATTGATAAGAGCTACCCACCTTTGATCTCTCTACACTCTTCCCCTCCTCTCTCTTCTCTCTGGCTAGCAGTTGCCCAAGACTTGGTCAAATTTTTTCTTAAGACTTTGTTCTGTCTTCACTGTCACCACATCTCAAGCTCAAAGCAGCTCTACAGAAATGCAAGAAGCCATTCAGGTTGATTCAGTGTGGTCCTAATTGATCATCAGGAGCAAATTCATCTGTTTACCCACATGCCGGTCCACCAGTGTCAATGGGACTGCACAGTAGCAAGCAAAGATGGGAAGGCAGTCTGAGGGCTAAGTGTTTCAAGGAAGGAATCCCTGATTCATGACCTTAAAGCATGGAAGCCTTCATAAACCATTTATCCTTTTACTGAGTTCTTCCCTTAATATCTTGCCTTTGATGATTAACCTGAGCCACCTTCTCTTTCCAAAGGGAGAGGAAGGGCATAGCAGGGAAGGGTGGAAAAACTGACATTTCCCTTATTCTCCTCTCTAAGCAATATGAAAAACTAAGGCAAAAATTTGAAATTCCTCTTTGCTCATGTGCTTCTCAGTAGAGAGGAGGCAAAGTAGTTGCTAATTGTAGAATTCAATTTCAACAGCACAATGAAAATACGAACAAACCCTCCCACATCCAGCTATAAATCAATACCCATTATAGGACTCATTCTGCCAGGGTTATTAGTTCTAGAAATGTCACACAGGCACATGCACTCCCTGGTTCAGATGCATCAGGGCAGGCCTGTGCCACCCAGAACAGAACTCCTACTTTATGTGGCCTTGAATCACAGCTCCATCTCCGTGTATAGGAAAATTCAGCTACATTCATCTTTCTGCAGTAACACTGAAGATCATTTGTAATGGTGGCCTAATTTTAGGCAGTAAACTGCCAGTAAACAAGTATTTTAGGAAGCAAAGGAAAGAGGCATACTTCAAAAGTAAGGTAGTTGTTATTTTCTCCTTTCACCTGGGGATGTTAAAGCACTAGTTGTAGAAGATACCAACCATGCACTTGTCATAGCTTGGCCCTTCCTTTTCAGCACCTTTGCAGCTTTGCAGAAGCAGTGGAATCAAAATGGGGCAAAGCAACAGCAGACTTAACTCTCTTGAAATCAGTCAACACGGAGTGGCTGCTGCAGGACTGCCCTAGTAGACATGTCTATTTATAGAGTACCAAATAGCGTTGGTGACACTTAATCACAGTACTTAGCTTACTGCCGATACATCCCTCTTAAATGGTTTCTGGTAGTATTATCCATCTCTGCTGTAAGTTAACTACTATTAAACATCAGTTCCCCTGGATCAATTCCCAGCTAAGGATATTTTATTCTGTCCCACATTTCTGGACACTAGAAGGTCAAAGCCCCTGTTAGCAGCTTCTGCCTGGGTCCAGGAGAGACTTTCAGCTGTTGGCTTTCAGCTGATGTCCCTTGCCAGGACAGCCTGCTCCAGCAAACAGGCTTCTAAGGTTAGAACACAAAGTCAGGAAGAGCTTTGGCTCGCCTAACCAGAACTTAGAACCAGTCACATGGAAACATGAGCTTCCTCAGAACAAGCCACCTCAGTCTGAGCCCAGACTGAACATCCAGGAAAGACTGCTGCTTTACAAACTACAGCCTCTTGATAAAATCTTTCCCTCACCAGCCTTTTCACCCTGTGTAGATGTCAAGTCCCTTTCCTTCCTACTCAGCTGTAAGTCAGGTGGGCTTCCTTTCAGAACTGACAGCTTTGGGAAGTATCATGACTAGGCATGGATGCCATCACTACTGTTTATTACTCCTTTTCTATTTAGCACACAATCCTTATACCATTGCATGAAATAAAGACACAGAAAAAACCAAACTTCCAGGACAGCAAAAGCAAGCTACTTTCACAGTCACACAAATCTACCTCCACATTCTCAGCAAACTACACAAAGTTTGTCATGCTTATAAAATTTATGCAGATCTGAACTAGATTTGCCAATTTATTCATCAGTCCACAGTGAATACCAGCCCATATACAAGTCTGTCTCCCCTTCCTACTCCCCTCTAGAGGATCTAAATGTGTGGAATGTTAAAGGAGAATATGGAATTGAAACTTCTGTAATTATATATAATACAGAGATATTTTACAAGATAATAGGCTGTGCTCTGGAAAGATAAGACAATGAAAATGCTAATATAATTTTTATTTTTACCTTTTTATGCAACTAATTTATATCTTTATAAGCCCTTTTGTAAAGATGTAAAGGTTTGTGATAATGCTTCTCTGTCGGGAGGAAACATTTTTCCTGGAATTATTGCCTACTTAACTAAAGCAATTTTTCTTAATATACGAATGTCAATTGGAACAAGCTTGTAACAGCGACTTTATTAAAATTACAGGCAAACTCTTACATGAAAAAAAAAAGCAATGGCTGTGGCCATTACACATTTCACAGCAAGTGACATGATGGAATTGAATGTTGTCATGGTTGAAAGCTTCGGGGATCTCACACACTTCATTGAATCCATCTACAAAATGCTAAGTCTCACCACGTTCCCTCACAGCAAGATTCCCAGTCCACAAAATGCTCATCATGCCCAGCCTCTGCAGTGCTCAAGGAGATGAGACAGACACAGCTGCAGTAAGGGAAATCTAGCAGCGTCTTAAAGAACTACTTCTCAATTGAATAAGCTGTGACCATAAAAGCAGTTTTGATACTTCTACAGGCAGATGAAAAAAACATGTATAGACCATTAATACTGAACACATGGCCAAAAATTACTTTGAAAATATATACTGGAATATTGGTTCTTTGCTGATCTGAGAGGAAATGCTGATGCTTTTTGGACAATGGGAATGAGAGGTGCAGTCTGTGTCACTATCACCTGAGATTTACCTAGAGGAAAAATAATGGACTGTAGCCATCCTACTTCCATCCCTACTGCCTGTGGGGGGTCATCAGGCGTGAACGGGTGAAGAAAGGACCCTATTTCCGACACTCTCCTGCCACCACCACTCCACTACCATGTCCACTCCCGGCCTGTGAGCACACAGCTTCCAAGAAAACAAAGAGGGAAGGGAAGAGAGAACGATGCAAAGGTACATGGGCAGTGGGACATGTCAGAATGCCCTGGACTGCACTGCGGGGTCCCTTTCTTAGGAATTTGTCCTCCAGACAGCTGTAACTTTCAGACTGGAAAATCTGATGACTGTACCACTGCATCATTATTATCTAAGTGAAAGGTTCATTTTTGTAGTGTTTAATATTTCTGGTACTTTATGTATTGATTTGTAGTTACTCATGCTTCCTAAATAAACAGTTACAAAACAAATTGAACTCAGTCAGGAGAAAAAGCAGATATTCTTGAGAAACCTGAACCACAGCTTTTTTGAAGCCCAGCATGCTGATACTGCTATATTTAGTGCCTTAAGAACAAACCACTAAAAGATTTCTTCCAGCTTCGATTGAATGCTACATCAAAACAGAAGTAATTTTACAGATGACATTAAAGTAGCCAGAAAGTGATATCCTTATTATTTACTACCCTTTTGAAGGACCAGCTGCTTGCTTTTATGGCTGTAAAGTATTGTCAAAAAGTATTTCCTCACCTGGAAGTGCATTATGACAAATACTAGTTGTACTAACTAGTCCATCTGGTTATTACCATGGAATATGACAGGAATTTTCACACACTTTTAAAAAAGTTCTCTCTTTTGTCTTGACACTTGAGGGTGGGAAATGTGGCCTCAAGACAAGCAATTTATTTGGAATTTGACAGTTTCAGAGTGCAGAACTACTACACAGTTAGACTGTCTGCTCAGAAATACGTAAAAGGTGAAAAAAAAATGTATGTAAAGGTGGGAACAAGACCTGTGAAGTGCTACCAAAATAAAATAGCAAAATAATGTGCTTGTCTCTTTAAGATACCAAAAATAAACCACAATATTTTGCTCATCTAAATCCTGATGCTGCACTCAGCTCTACAGTCACAGGAGTCTGACTGTGGGGAGTTCTTTGCCGGATCGAAGCACTGAGGTGTAAAATAGAGACATAAGGCAAGACTAGCATTAATGCAAATCCAAAGTGAAGAGAACACAAAGCTCACAAAGCAGCAAGGACAGAATATTATTCACAACACCCATAGATTCCGGCACTTTCCCTTCTGTTTATTTGCTAATCATTTGTATCTTTTTTCTCTCTGATTGTGCATGGCTGCCACTAATGAGGTTTGTCACTATTCCAACAACAAATATCTCTGGAGATACTTGTGCATGGTGCTTGAATGAGAAAGCAGGTGAGTGAACAAGGAAGTAAATGGAAAATCACATTAGTAACCATAGCAGCCAACAGCATTTCATCCCAGGAGAAGCTTCCTCTGGTGGAGGCTGGGCTTCCTCTTAATGAGTTTCATACACTGCTTCACAGTGATGGGGCAAGTCTTCCAAATGGTCCATGTGACTGTTCTGTGTCACTAGGAAGACCTTCCTGACTCCTGTGCCTTTCCTGATGAAGAGGATTACTTTGCAGCAGCCAGGGACTGGATCTCTTGCATCAGGTAAAGCAGATGAACAAATCTTGGTTGTAATTGCAGTTGACTGCCTAAGCTGGCAGAAGATTGCAGCCAAATTATTTTAACTGGTGTGCATTTGTTTGATTGCATCTGTTTAGAAGCCACACTCTGTTCTTTTAGAGAATTTTGTTAAGAAACTATCTAACAAAGGTCACCTTGGTTAGCAAGGATGTGGGAATTACATGTTGTCATAATGACAGTGCATTTAACTTTTGACTATAACAGAAGTTATGCATTATTGCCAGAGGTTAGAAAAAGGTCAAAGAGTCAAAAATACGTCTCTTTTTCACACACATTTTCTGGAAAAAAACCTGATCTAGACAAAGAAAGACAAGCAAGAGTAAGTGATCTTCAATATCCAGTGCTTTTTTGAGTCTCCCTCTGTCCTTTGGGTTACTCCTACTAAAATCATCATCAGAGCTGTTTAATGCTGGTCATTTTACTTGATTTTTCTTCACCTTCAATTTGTTATCTGTCCTGGGCAGGTCACAGTAACTGTTAATTATATTCTTCTTCAAATGAAGTACATCTGTCACAAACTCCAGGCAGTGAAATGTTTTTAACATAAAGCAGACTTCAGAATTATTCAGAATAATATTCAGAAGGATCTGAGAAAATAATATTTCAATACATCAAAACACAAACATCAATAACACCAATTATTCCACTGAGGGAATAATTTCTCTTATTAGTACAAATTAACTAGTTTAAATATACAGTGACTCAAAAATGAGAAGTTGTTCTTTTCATTAACTTTTCAGAAGTATAATAGATGGAGAGACACAATTGATATATTTATAGGGGAAAAGTCAGGAACACTGCAGGATAAACAATTTCACATACCAGTTTCTCAAGCAGATAAGCTGCATACAATTAACAGCTTTTCAATCTCTGCCATTTTCCATTCTTCACATGATTCTCATACATGCCCAAGTCAACTCTTACCACCTACATACAGTTTTTCAAGAAGTAATTATTAACTTCGGCCAGAACTACTAGAGGTATTTAGTCACTACCATAATAGGTAGCAGGAACCTTAAACAGATGTTAAACTAAAATCCTGACATCTACTATGCTATCCATTTATACTGTACCGCCAGCATACCTGTGAGAACTGTGGCACTTTATTGGAGCCCAGCTTTAAACTCTACCTTCTCACCTTCCAAAATCAAGGTGGACTAAACTGCAAAATATCTATTACTGCCTCAAGAAGAGAATCCAGCATGTAGTGAGCTGCTGCCCTTGGACCAGTCTCTCAACATTTTTACTACAATTATTAAATGGAGTAAGGGTTGCAAAGTAACAGAAAATACAGCTATACATACGAAAAGTAAATCTTTTGCACACTAACGTATTCACCTTGATTTCTAATGCTATTTAAACAAGGAGCATGATGTTTCAAGCAGAACTGTACTGACAGTAGATAAATCAGAAGGGGTGTGAGATTCTGTGGTAAGTAGTAATATCTAGAGATCTAGAGAATGTGGTAATTCAGCTGGGCAGGTAGGAGTACCCTGAAAGGTCAGTGATGGATGACAAGGAATCAATCAGAAGAATAGGAAGGAGACACAGAGAGCAGTACAACGGGAAGTCTAATCTGCAGTCAGAAAAGATTAAAGAAATTTTAAAAATACAGCATACAGGTAATTTCAGGAGTTTTTAAAATGAGAAATGAGGAGTGAAATAAATGTGATGGCACATTCAAAGACAAAGATGATTAGTTTAATAAATTGCTTAAAAGTGAAACATTGCATAATAGGCAAAACAGATCCATGACCAATAAGATCAAGGCTCCTCATTTGGTGTGATTGCTAAGTCACGTGACCTTTAGCAGGTCACTTTAGGATAGATCCAATAAAGGACTAAGGCACCTTAAGCCTGACTTAGGCAGATTTGAGGTACCTAAGTCTGTAAGTATGACCTCAACACCTTCCTCAGTTGCACACTGACCCTGGAAAAGCTTGTCACTCCAAAAAGTCAAATATATGTGCTGTGCAGTCCTCCCTGCACAAACACGGCTCAGTTGGCAAGGTCCTTGCAGTGTCCTACCAGTGCTCTCTTCTGGCTTGGACATTTAGGTGCCCTTTTTGTGGAAATATGGGCACAAAGGACTAATGTAGGCTGGGATTTCACCTCAGTATGTGCCCAGAATCCAGCTGTGCTCCTTTTCTCTTTTTCCTGGCAGCATAGGGAAGGGCAGAAAAATGGCTCAGCTTTGCTTGAGCAGTAGCCTGGAAATGGCTGTAGCTGAGCATGTGTGTGTCCTCTGCCCTGCACTGAAAGTCAGCAAGGACAGCAGCCTTGGTACCCTTTCCACCTCAGGGAATGCAGCCAACCTACACCTACGAGTGGCTTCCAGGCTCTGTATGTGAGGAAAACATTTCCTGCAGCCCCACCTTGGTTACCTAAGCTGAGGAGACAGCAGGGAGTTCAGAAATATCTCCATGATGGTCATGCTCAGAACTGAACTGTTGTTTACTGTTCCCACCTCACCAGGTGAACTTCCTTCCCTTCTGAGAAGCTCTGAGGTGCCCCAAATAACATGGGCATCACACACAGGGGCACTCAATGAAAAAATATGTTGTAGCATCGAGGTGAAAGAAACTACTGAAAGTACTAAAAGAAAGAAAACTTTAGAAAGCAACTTTCTGCATAATTTGAAAATTTGCTTTCACTCCAAACCCAGGTAAGAAGCAATGTCATTAAAAAATATTGGATTGACTAAATGATACTGTCTGAATAAAAGCAGAATAACTTGTAAAATATTACAAAATATTCATATTCCGTAAGTTCTTTAGAATTGGAATAGCTAGACAGAGAAGGATGCTAAAAACCAATGAAAACCATTTCCTGTTACAGCTTTGAAATGTTTATTTTGAAACTATCACTTCATATTCATTAATTCTTCTGTAGTTTTTTCTTCATAATAAACTAGTTTTCTGAAGACTGATGACATGCATACATAGTATTATTTAAATATGCAACTGTTCTTGTAAATAAACAGAAAATACTTGCATGTTAACTTGTGCTAATTTTGAGACAAATTACTGTTGTTTCATGGATTTTTTTTTATCTTCACCTATTTGTGATGGTTTCTTGAAACTGAAAGTACATCTGAAGTGCAAGTACAGAAACCTATGTCACACAGAGGTGTTATGTCTGTAAACAGGAGCATGAAAATGGGAAGTGCTGCAAAATGAATATAAACTATTAGTTGTAACCAAGATGAAAATTGGGGTTTAGACCAACGTCTCTTTGGAGCTTGAACAGCAACATTAGCTTGACCACAGTGCACTTAGTGTGCATTAAATTATACATTTTGCAATCTAACCAGCAATAAAAACTGCTGAATATATAAAATGCACCTACATGAAAGGTGACCTGTAAAGAAACAGTCGTATGTTCTTTCTCCTAGGCTTTATGTAAAGATCTCAAATAGTTCAATTTCTACTTTTTCTATATTTATTGTATTAGAAATTTGTTCATTCTTTGTGGTAGAGTATTTGACGGTGTCCAGGGAACTACACAATTGTGACAAAAAAATCCCCACAAACTAAGTAAAAACTGCATTGTTTTAGCTATGAACTTGACAATAAAGGACAGCTGAAGTGATTGCTGCCAAAGAAGGGAATGGATTTGCATAAGCATAAAATTCTGATTTTGTTAAAATCGACTTTTTTAGTAGAAGATTTAATTTTATAAAATTAGTAAGTTCCAATTAATTTTTGAGAAAGTATTTGGCTCAGAACTTTCATTTTATATTAAGTTGTACAGACTAATCTGAGACTACGCACAAGATTCCTGCAAACTTGAGCGAGTTCTTCGGTATGAATGGCATGAAAAAACAACAGCTGCAAAAAACAAAGGCCTAAATACCTAAAAAGGGTTGTCTCAGGCATTCCGGGAAAAAAAAAAAAGGAATACGCTTCTACTTCTCTTTCGTGCGCATTTTTTGCCGAGTTCTGCTCACCCCTTTACCTACCACCAATTAATTTCTACTGTTTGCGGGCTTAGCAGGGCTCTGGTGTTTGGGCTCGTGACCACACAGAAGTTTCTTAATCAGTTCCTGCCGCGCTCCACAAGCGGGTCCGGTCCCACTCGTGCCCGCCGTGCTGCGCCCCAGCGCTGCCGCTGCTCGGCCGCCGGGCAGGGCCGGGCCGGGCCGGGCAGAGCGGAGCGGGACTCGCCTCCAGCACAGCTCGGACCCGGCAGCCCTTCTGGCAGCCCTTCTGGCAGCCCGTCCCGCCGCCCGGGCGGGAGGAGGTCGGCGCCGTCCTGCCGTGGGCACCCCCGCCCCGGAAGGGAGCGGCGGCCGCTCCCCGCTGCCCGTGGCGCGGAGCGGAGCGGAGTGGGGCAGGTGAGGGCGGCGCGCAGGGCTTAAACACCGCCACTCCCTGGCGCTCCCAGCGCGCCCGTGTGCACCCAGTACCATTCGCTGCCTCCCCACACTGCTCCCAGTACCCTGCCAGTGACACTTCCCGGCTCGCCCTAGTGCTCCCAGTAGCATTCCCTGGCTCCACCCCCATGCCCCCACGGTCCCCATGCCCATGGCGGGTTGGTTGGAACTCGATCATCTTTAAGGTGCCTTCCAGCCCAATCCATGCCGTAGTTATGAGTACTCCCGGCATCGTTCACTGACTCCTCGTAGTGTTCCCAGGTCACTCCCAGCATCACTCCCTGGCTTCCACTCCGTGCCTCATGCCATCCCAGTTCTTCCAGTATCGCTTCGTGGCTATCCTCGATGCTCCCAGTTCCCCTCCCACTACTTCCAGTGCCACTCTCTGGCTCTTCCCCAGCGCTCCCGGTTCCCTCCCTACGCACCCAACATTACTCTCTGGCTTCCCCCTGCGTTCTCACTTCCCCTCCAGTATCGATCCCTCCAGTGCTCCCAGTACGGTGCCCTGGCTCACCGCGGTGTTCCCAGCCCGTTCCCAGGCGGGTTTCCCGCCTGCCCCGCCGGGAGCCGGCACCGGCCGGGACGGGGAGCGGGCACGGCCGCCGGCGCGCGCGTGCCCGGCCCGCGTGACGTGCGCGCCGCCGGGGCCGCCCGGCGCGATCGGAGCGGCGCGAGCCGGGCGGGGGCCGGGCCGGTACCGGGCGGGCTCGCGCGCGCGCGCGCCGGGAGCGGCGAAGGGCGGGGGGAGCGGCGCGAGGGCGGCCCCGGCCCCGGCCCCGCCCGCGGATAAAGCCCTGGGCGGTGCGCGCGGGGGGCAGAGCGCAGCGGGCGGGGGGCGGGAGAGCCGGTCCCGGCGGTGCGGTCTCTCTTTCTCTCTCTCCGCCTTCCCTTTCCGCCTGCCCACGGCGAGAGTGTAGTGGCGGCAGCGACGGGGGGCATGCGGGGCCGCGGGGCGCCGCGCCGCAGCGGCGGCGGCGAGCACATGGCATAGCCGGGGGACGGCGGCGGGCGCCGGGCCGGCGTCACAGCGGGTCCGGCGGGGCGAGGGCGACTCTCTGCATGTGGGAAGTGAGGAGGCGAGCCAGGGAGCCCGGCGGCACCGGCGAGCACCCGGCGGCGCGGTCCTGAGCCGCCCGCCCGCCATGGATTGCAGCCTCCTGCGGACCCTCGTGAGCCGATACGTGAGTACCGCCGGTGCCGCTCGCCCCCGGGCGTGGGGGGCAGCCCTCGCCGTGGCCCCGGGCTCGTAGGAAAGGCTCGGTCTGTAGTTGGGCGGTCCCGTGGCCGGCTGGCGGCCGGGCAGCCTCGGGGCCGCCGCACGTGATGCCCGGTGCAAGCGGGGATGCAGCAGCAGCGGCGGCACCGGGTGTCGTGCGCTCCCCGCAGCCCGGCCCGCCCCACGGGACTGTCCTTCGCTGAACCTCCGCGGCTTGACCTAAGTTCAGAGCACTGTAATTTGCAGTGTGCTGTGATACGTAGTTGGCAGGGCAGATAAAACCTCTAGGTCTCTAGGGGTTTTTTGGGTTTTTATTTTTATTATGTTTGGGTTCGGATTGTTTTTTCCCTTTCTCCTCGCTATATTGTTTCAGTCAAGCGACTTTTTTTGTAGAATTGTCCAATTTAAGTAGAGTGACGAATGTTCGGAACGGTCCCAAGTTTTTGTAGGTGTGCGTAGTAAGATTCGAACACGGCACACTTGAGCGTGCTCCGGGGAAAGAGGGCTGATACCGCTTGTTGGTCAGCGTGTGAAAACCCACCCGCATCTGCCCGAGAGAGCAACTCGGCTGCGCTTTAGAGTGGTCCAGGTGTAGGCTGAGGTGCGTCAGTGAGTGCGGCTCCAGTTCCATGGAACCCCTGATAAATGCTCAGGATAATGGTTTAAGTAGATTAGCAGAAGGCCTGTGAGTGTGGGGTTGCACAGTACAGGGCACGGCGACCGCCAATACCAGGAAATGGCGAATTTCTACTTTTGCGTATAGGAGTAGTTTTTAAAAGATAGGGAGAGATAATTGGAATTTTCAAATACAAATAGCTTTTCTTCCTACGCAGGAAGTACTTTTGCCTTGGCCAAAGCAGTCAAGTTTTCTCACTTACAGTAAATACACTTAATTTTGTGTGTGCCAAGAGCTGTGTCCACCTAACACAGGCTGAAGTGTATCTTTTTGAAGTAGAAAAGTAGCAGAGATGGAAAATTACTGTACTTTTACTCCCGTTTGTAGTAGGGTATTTGTGGGATAAGGAGAGAGTAGAGAGGTTAGTATTAAAAGCAGCTGTGTTTATATGGATCTTTACAATGTGGTCCTAAGAGAAGGAAGATAATACTCCAAATAACGTGCAGCAACAATTGTAATGAGGTATAAGGGAAGCAGTGGTCTCTGTGGATATGGAGACCAGGTTGAGTTGTGCTGAGGTCTGTTTGGAAAGAGGTAGGATCACTTTGGGTGTAGGGGTCTGTCAGTGCTAATCTATCCTTTGATTTAGTTAAAGACTTCTTTCTTTGTGTGTGCTCACATCTGGAGCCTGTAGAAATGGCGTGTTCTGCACAGAGCAAGCACACTGTTCAATCTCTTCTGCATAACATTGTTGCTGACCTCTTCCAAACTAGGCTTAAGCATCAAATATGAAGGAAATGGCCTTGAGAGCAGGTGCAGTAAAGATACATGAAAAGACATTATGTTGAAAGTAAGGGAAGTTGAGCTTGTGAGCTGTGGACTGTGGCCACGGACCTGCACTACTGATGAGACTAAGGCAACAGTCTAAAACAAAAATGAAACTTTATTGTACCCCATGTGAAGAAGGGTCCCTATTTCCGAGGTCACACTACCTTCTGTATTGTGTGTGTGCCAATAGCTATGCCTAGGTAATTGCCTGGGATGGTCCATGCTGCCTTGTATGTTTTCACCTGTTGCTTCTTGTTATTTTGCATTCACTCAGCGTCTTAACTTTGAAACTTTTCTTCCATGGAAAGGTAATTTTAAGGAAAAGGTGCTGTAAGTAAATTTGTGTTCATTGCAGTAAGACCGGTGGGGTCTGGCAACCTTATGTCTGTGTTGTGTCGTTTTTGTCATCTTTTTCTTTTTTGTATCTCCATGGTTCAACTACTTTTGTACATCTGCAGCAGTGAAAATGAACTAGTTTGACTGCTGGGCCTGAAGCTGACTGCTCTGCATGAGTAGCAGATGTACATGTCAGGGGTATCACTCCAGAGTTGTTCACCAAAGCCCTGTACTCCAGCCAGGCACACAGATGTAGATGTGCCTGCCACTTTCCAAACTGCTTTCTAATAAGGGAGACAAGGCAGTGACTCTTCTGTGGATGGTTACATCTTGTGTTTATTATTCCAAAGCAAGCTCAAGCTTGGGTTTAGTTAAAGTCAGTACAAAAACTTTTCCATTATCAGGGTCTTAGAACTAGGAATTTTTGTTCTGCACATCTCCTGGACATGTTCAGCTACAGGTCCTTCCTCGAGAAGGCTGGTCTCTGGATTATGCTGAGAATCTTGGCTGATGCATCTGGAGATGCTGGGTTCGCTGGGACCTCTTACAGTACGATCTTGAGAAAACAAACAGTTGTGATGTGATGTGCTAATGGAGACTTCTCATAGGATGGTTTCTGACAGTTGTGTGTCATTACTTTTCTTTTTTGGTCCTGTTCATTGTAGGACATAAAGGCTTAAGTTAAGGACTAGGGGGTTTGTAGTGATTGGGAAGATCCCTCCTATTCCTCTTTCCTTTGCTGGACAGTTTCTGTCCTGAAGCAGTGCAAAATCTATGCACATATTTCCAAGGTTCTGTGGAAGAGTAGCAGTGACTGGGTGCTGTCAGCTTCCTGCTTAGCATTTTCAAATATTTGCTGTTGTACCTGCATTGAGTGTCCTTTTTGCATCTTTGAGGGATTGAAGAGTTTAGTGATATGGATTGAATAAAATATATGTTCAGCATGCCAGTCATACTGTAATTCATAGCTCTTCACCAAGAGATGTAGTCTCTTAAAAGGACAGGGGGAATTGACTTTATCTTACTAAATTTTTTAATTGACATTCTTTTGTTCTACCTCTTTAGATCATCCTGCAAATTTTGGGCTCTTTTAATTTCATATCTTGCTTCCTGTAACCATTACTGCAGCCATACGCAACTTACAGGACTGATGGCGAAAAATAACTTTTTTACAGAAAAAGTGTTTGTTTCACTGCAGTACAGCTGACATGAAGTTCAGTTTTCTAAATCCTTTGTGATCTTCCAAGCTGATAAACAGCATTGTAATTTTCTTATTTGTGTCTAATGAGGTTAATCTGTATATTTTACTGCTCTAGAATGTGTATGAGCTATATTAGAGGCATCTGTAAGTGACAAAATAGAAACACCGTAAGATGCAGCTTTGATTTTACATGGAATCATAGGAACTGAATAAGTCTTCTACATGGAGATAAATAAAAAATTTTGACACCAAAAATTATTATTATTATTTCCCAAATAACATAAATAATGACTGTGTGTGGGTAATATGAACATTACTTGGTGGGACTATACTTTTTGTCACATACTATATAGAAATATAACCCTTTTTATGGATGTTGCTTTTGCATCAGACAAAATGCTTCTGTCTTCTCCTTGGATTCCCAGAGGATATGTGCCACCCCAGGGAGGGCAGCTGCACAGCCAGAGAATACAGAATTAGCATGGGGTATCCTGTAAGTGTCATGCAGAACCTGCTTAATAACAAGCAAGACTTGTTAGCTTAATATTAAGCAGTACCCTATTTAAGGGAAAAACAGGCATACAATGGCAATTAAAACTGCCTCCATACAAGATTAGCTTCTGTTTTGTAGTTAAATTATTTGGGACACTGTGGATATCGTTAGGTGATCTGTTCTGCCTGTGTTAATGCAGCTGCTTTAGTTTTCTTTGATCACTTATTTTTTACTGGTCTTAGGACTTCTGAAGTCTGTCTTCATCACAGTCAAAAGTTGGTTAGTAATATTCAAACAAATTTTGGTCACATCTTTCACAAAATGAGCACCTTCCTTAATAAAACATGGGCATATGTGTTTTGTGTATTCACAGTAGCTGTTTATGGGTGAACATGGATTTGGATATTCCTGAATGTTGCTGATATGAATATATCTGGGCAATCTGGGAAGATGTTGCTCTTCAGCATATGCCTGTTTGGTCACTAAATGGTTGCTGAACATCTTGCAGCCTATGGTGACAGTCTGTTCTGTGTTTGTAAGACAGCTGGCCCTGGTCACTAAAAGCTCCTGCCCAGGTTGATGGCTTTGGGTTGTACAGTAAATGCTACTGGGTCAGAGGTCTGTATTACTGAGGAGTTTTGCCTGTATTATGTAGTATACATAGAGATCTTGCTACTTTACTGCTTCTTCTCCTTCAGTTTCTCCTGAAAGAGGTTACAAATCTGGATCTTAAGTGTTTGTTACCTGTGTAAGTATTTCTAAATGCATGTAGTAGCAGGTAAGATGTGTTTCCAGAAGAAACAGTGATTTACTACATCTTTGGTCTCTGGGGAGCTGCTGTCCTATTAATTGTGCAGGTATTTCTGAAAAATCTCTTTTTTTGGGAGGCTGGAATAAATTGAATTTACAAATGGATGCTCTATTTTTCGCTTTTGTAGAAATGGGTCAACTTTAATCGTAGTTTGAGAAGACATTTGACTAGCCTAACCAGGAAGTTATGGTAGGGATTCTTAGCAAGGTCTTAACTAAGTTTCATGGCAGCCTGTGACTTTTGGTCATTGACTTAGGTGATTTCGTTGCTTTTCATTGGCATTATAATTCCAAAACTGTTTTCTTATTAATTTCCTAAGTATTTTACTTTTTTATGTAGTCTTAGACATAAATGAATATTGAACTTGAGTTTATTTATTTATTTATCTAACTTTGATGCAGTAGAGGTTGATAACTGCTTTGACCTGAAAGCTGGTGAAATTGTAAACATCGGTGCTTTACAGTTATTTGTGTCTTAAAGGACAATCCATTTGTCAAGAGTTTCAGATGATGTGTTGTTTTCAATCTAAACTTAGTTAACTCAGTTGAAGGTTTGGCTCTTGCTTTTGCTTGTGAGTTTATTCAGCCTCCTTTGCACTCTTGCAGATGAGTATTAAACTGGTGCTGTCTATGTTTCTTAGTCAAGGTTCCTGTTAAACAGTTTTCTTTCT
This sequence comes from Eopsaltria australis, assembly GCA_034509425.1. Taxonomy (NCBI): domain Eukaryota; kingdom Metazoa; phylum Chordata; class Aves; order Passeriformes; family Petroicidae; genus Eopsaltria; species Eopsaltria australis. Next base: position 3,925,114 of record JAVTVJ010000052.1, on the reverse strand, counting down.
AGTCAGGTATGTCGAAAGCATTGTGTTATGTTTTGTTTGTAAGTTCAGGTGTGTAGTTTGACAAAGTCTGAAGCTGTTCTAAGCTGTATATAAACTCATTCATGTGACAGACTTTGTCTGCTAGCTGTGTTGAGTGTACCAAAGAAGCACTCTATAGGAGCTATATATGTATTCATGGATCAACAGTAAATAACTTGCAGCTCTTAAGGGTTTGTGTCTATTCCTGGTATGTAATCCATTTTTGTTATCTCTTGTGCAAGTTTTGTGTGTCACAATGTTTTTTTGAAACTTGAGATGCTTCCCATCTCTCAGCTCTGCCTCACTGTAGGTACCAGTTCTTCCTGCTGTGGAAGGTTCAACAGAGGGCATCAAACAGCATGAGTAACTTCTGAATTCCGGTTTCCCCAAGCACCATTGCTTTGTTATTTGCCTAATTGCCTTTTTCTTTTTTTTTGTGGGGTGGGTATCTGTATGGAGTGCTTCCTGCTGACTTTTCAGCAACTTATTTTAAAAAGGCCAAGTTTGAAAGCTTTACTTAGAAGTTCTGTTGAATGTGGCCAACAGAACTTGGCACTGACTCCTGGAAATTTAACTCTTTATACTGGTAGTGAGTCTTGTGTTCCTTCTGGTTTGTAATGTACTCTCAAGAAATTTCAGTATTATGTGATGCTCAAAAAGCCCCCAGATGTTCTCCCTTCCCCCATCAATTATTTATTGCTGGAGGGCAGTAAACATGGAGAATTGCATGAGCTCTGTTTTTTTTCCCCTTCCCCCACTCCATCAATTAGCTAATTTGCACAAGAAAAACATAATTTCCTTTTTCTTTTGATAATAAACAAATGAAAATAGGACATTGCATATGTAAAACAGTTCACTTGCAGGAAGTCAGTATACATATTACATGCTGGTTGCTATTGACTACAAAATATTGCTCATCTGCACTCATCAGATGCTCTATGATAGTAGAAAACATTGCTTTTGGAGCATCTAAATTGTAGAACTGTTTCAGTGACTTAAAATAGATCAAGAAGTTTTGATCTTTTCTTAGCATCAAAAGTCCTGAAATGAGAACTGTATAGTTGCTTTTGTCTCTTGATAACGTTGTTTGAGTAAAAAAATTTAATATTGTTCTGTTTTTATGCTTTTTCTCAAGCACCACTGAGTAACAGTTCTGCAAGCAGGAAGCCTTTTGAAAACTATTTTTGGGAATGGAAGAGGACGAAGTACAAAATAGCACATTTATAGCTTAACATCTCTGACCACCATTTCTCATTGATATTTTTTTTTTTTGTCTTCTGTCATACAGTAGTGGTTGAAACAAGAAGAGTGACAAGATGGAATGGGATTTTCTAATGAGTCTGCTTTTTAAACTCCCAGCACTTAGGAAACAGCAACTGGGCTGACAAGTAAAGCATTCCACAGATACCATAGCTGGCTACTGTTGGTGGTGTTGAGATGGGCATAATAAAACTTAGTCCATCTAGCTAGGTTTAAGTGTGACTAGAAACCCATTGTGGTTTCTGAGGTGCTCTAAGGGGATTTACTGTGGGATGCCTGCTGTGTGGCATGTGCAGGTGTGTCAGGGAGCAGAAACAAGAGAAAACTGTGTCACAGAGAAGACTGAGCAGATGTTTTAGAACCTGTTATGCAACTGGATTCAACTTTACTGGGTTTTTTTGTTTGGTTTTTTTGGTGTGGTTTTTTTGTGTGTGTGTGTTTTTTTTGTTGTTGTTTTTTGGTTGGTTTTTTTTTTGTGTTTTTTTTTTGGGCTTTTTTTTTTTTTGTTAGAGTGAAATAGCCTGCCTCTTCTCCTGTAAGTCTTTTAGACAGATGATATTTTTTGCCAGAGTAATTCTGCTTATTCTAGTGGCTTACCATTACACAGGATAATGTATTATTTTTATTTGTATAATTGTTGAGGGACATTTCAGCTGAAGTTCATCCTGAGCTATGAAGCAAAATGACACTGGAATGCTATTATCTTCTCTGCTATAATTACCATGGCAACAGCTGCAGGTAGACAAGGCAAACCAGGGATTCTTTTTCTGTATCATATGTACACAAGCTGTTTTTCTTTCCCCTCAGTAAGGACTTTGAGAAGCCTGTGGCACAGACTCTTGAATCGTCATGGGAAGTGTTTTGTTTGGCTGTTGTTTTCAATTTAACTTTGATTTTAATTTTGAAAGCATGGAGTATTTGTGATACTCTATTAAAAAATGAACTCTTTATAGGCAGAAACTGGGCAGCCTAGCTTAGATTGTTCTAGGACTGAGGAGATGAGCCAGTGGCTCTGGAGTTTGTTTAGAAGATCACAGAAGACCACAGGCTGATAGAGCACCTAGATATCTTTGTGGATCTGGACGTTAATTTCTATGTACATTCATCTTTTCTTGAGCCAAGGATGAGAGTATTGTCCACCTTTTCCATTGAAAGAAGTTGTAAGGGTACTTTAATGCTTCCAGGTAACAAAATTACTGTGTCACAGGAAGAAAACTGGGTGTGAACAGCCTGTAATGACTGTGTTTTGGGGTTGTATTTTTTTTTTTCTTGTTACCTAAGTGTTCTGCATTGCTTGTCCTGATACCTCTTACTTCCCTCTTTGTTCCTCTGCATTCTGCATTCATGTGCAGATGGGTGCACGTGTGCTTCCTTGAATTGTGTGCTATTTATTTAGCAATGTCAAAAATTATGCCAAGATTTACCACGGATACAGAGGTGTTATTGGTATTTAAAAAAGGATCTTCATATGAGCTCTTTTCTGGTTACTGATGTATCCTGGGAAAGTGTTTTGATACACTTCTTTCTTACGTCATCGTGGTCCTTACTACAAGGATGGAAGCTTAAGAATTTGGAGATTTCATAGAGACATTTTTCCATTTATTTTGCTCTTCCCTGTAGACTAATTTCCCTTGTTGAAATAGGAGAATCTGTTTCCTTCATTAATCATTAAGCTCATCTAGATACGGGGCAGGGTGAGGGGGGCATAGTGTTTCTTTTTCCTGGTGACACTCACTAATCTCTTTGCTTCAGTCAAAAGAGGATTTCATCTAACCTATTTTGAATAGAGGATTAAGGACAATTAGGCTCTTCCTCTGCTTCACCATTAGGATGGGATGTTGTGAAATCCTCTGAAAAGAACATCTGCTGATGTGCCATTAAAGTTTTGCAAAATTAATGTTAATAATCAAAATAGTTGTATGCAGAAAAAAACCCTTGTGTATGAAGTACTTGTCTGAAGATAATTATATGGATGGACTGGGGAGAGGGATGGAATACTGAACTGTTTGCCCAGTAGTGTTTGTGTCTAATGCTTTGAATTTATACTGTGGGATAGACGTGCAGATGAACCAAAATGAATTTCTTGTTATCTGAATTGCATTAGCAACTTGCAGTTGGTGCTTAGCATTTTATAGTTCTTGATTTCTTTTCAAAGTCCTATTAATGAGTTTATGCACAAATTATTGTAATGAAATATAAACACTCTCCATTGTCTTTACTTGTATAACTATTTTATGCTACTTATATTAATTATAAGAAAATGAAACTGAAAAATACTACTGTTATTGGTATATACATGGTGCGCAAAAGATAGTATAAGGATTAATGTGAAGGAAAAATGGCTGTGTGTTTTGGAGAAGTTTGGCTTACAAATCTATCCTGTAAAGCATAGAGCTGGTTGCCTTCCATGGAGCATGGATAGTGCCCTGTGAAGCTACAAAGAAAGTTAATTGAATGACACTTGCCTCTGAGAAATTGCACTTGCAGTCTTAATTTCATTACTAGCACTTGTAGGTTGGTTACTGAAACTCATACTTTATTTCCTGCAGAACACTAGGGAGTCAAATCTAATCCTATTTTTGGGCTGGTAATATATCTGAAGAAGGGTTGTCAAGAAAAAGCTGAAGTCTATTTACTTGGTCTTATTCTTGAGGTGACTGTGAGTTGAATAAGCTGCAATTTCCCAGACTGGCATTATCCACGGCTTGTGAATGAGCAAAGTGTTTGGCTCTGGGATCCCAAAGCTCACTTCAAGGAGAATTGTGTTCTGTTAAAATGTATCTGGTGTCTTTGCCTTGGGCTTCAGGCTGTAGTAGCTGAGGGCATGCCAGTCACTGGATGAGTTTTGGGAATGTGGAGGAAACATTGTTGGGGGATTTGACATCTATTTATTTAGTGATTATTTCTACACAGGGGGAAGACATTATTTAAAACTGAACTGCATGAAAGTTCTTAAAAACCAGGCTGCCATTTAATCTTACTATAAAATGTGCCTGTTTAGAAATATACTCTTTTATTATGTGAAATACGATATGTATGAAAGAGGTTACTGTAAATGTAGACTTAAAACAGTTTATTGATTGAGTCATGGCTAAAAAAGTAAACTTTTATGCTGATATTTGCAAAGTATAATGTAAGTAAGTCAAGGGTAGACATTTTGCTTTGGTTGAAAAGACTCCTTTACACTCTAAGCAGATTTTGATAGATTAATGTTAGTCCTTTAGTTTATTACTCAACTTTTTTTTTTTTTCCTGTAGACATAGAATACACTGACATGCTGTTATTTATTGTGTGCATTACAGCACAACTGTAAACTCCTTTCTATTAAATTGTGTAGTTCCTTTCTCTTTGAACAGTGGAACAGTTCCTTTTCTTTTTTACAGTGGAATTACATTAACAGTGAGCATGATGTTTTGAGTTACCTTAAGCTTTCATATCCCAGTCTCCTTACCAGCAGTTTGAACTTTGGGGGAACTTAACTCTGATAAATCAAACATTTTGCTCACCCAGGCTAAGAAAAAAAAAAAAAATCAAAGATTTCTCAGATAACCCTAGGTATTACAAACATTATCAAATTAATGTTTAAAACCCAGTATATAGATTTTAAAATGTCTTATCCTGTTTCTTTTTTAAGAATATTTAGTATTTTTATCCTTTTTAACCAGAAATTTTAAGCAGATTTTCAGTTCCTGACTACCTTAAACACGCAGTTTTCAGGGTTGTAAACAAATCCCCTTTATTTTTGACTTTAAGCTATTTGTATATTGCTGGCACAAGAGATACATAGCTGGCTGAATATATGGTTGGCTGTTAATATCATAGTTGGGAGGTTTGGGGCAGGTGAGCTAAAGCTAGGCTAAGAAATTTGTTTAATGACAATTATTGAGCACAGCTACACAATTCTTTCACATTCTAAGATCAAAACCAAAAAAAGACAGCACAAAACTAAACCACAGGGTTATTGTAACTTCACCTGCAAATGCTGTGGTATTGTTAATCTCCTGAACAGTGTTAACTGACTGCTTGCTATTTCCAGCTGTCAAGTGACCAGATGGCCTAATTTGGTAGGAGGTGCCTGTGTGTTGGCACTAAGAGGGAAGAAATGAAGAGAAAAAGGGGAAAAAGCTCTTTCCTTAGCCCAGAACTGCATGATTGCTTTAAGCTGATTCATGAATATGAGTATGTTGACTTCTCAATGCTGTAAGCTTTTCTCTGACATAAGAAGGATATGTTTCTATACTGGTTGGCTGTAGTGACACAGAAGCAGTAGGAAAACTTCACATGTTTTTGTGCAAGGGTGCAGCACAGGCAGGTATAAAGATGTTTATAAAGGGCAGTCTGGATTGTGATTTTGCATCTCCTGCCTCTTTGAGCCCCAGAGGTGTCAAATTTAAAAGGCTTATCTTGTTTTTCTTAAAGGAAGATTCTTCAGACTCTGACTTAACTTCCTTAGAAGTGGTTACCTTGAGCATTTTTACTCTGTTAGTGATATTTGCTGTAGCTTGTTTCAAGACCTATAATGGCAACATATATATAAAATAAGTTTTAAAAAAATGACTTGAGGCTAGATTTCTGCTGGGCGTGTAGAATTAAAATATCAGTATTTCTTGCTATTTTCTTGCAAACTCTAAGGTATTTTAAGATGAAAATAATAATGCTTTTGTGCAGGCAGTTGCTTTCTTAAATGTTAAAAATGGTGACAAAAGCCAAACAAAGTTTGATTGAGTTGTGGTAGTCATTGAGTTGTTGAGATACTGCAGATACTTGCAGACCTTTAAGGCTGGTAAGGCAGTGGCATTGGCTTTTCTTTCTTTCTCCCTCTGCCCACAGTCAGACCACTTAATTCTGCTTATAATGACTATTTCTTGCTGCAGAATAGCAGCTGCTTGGTTATGTGGCTTAGCTGATCTTTGACAGTATTATGATAAAGGGAGAAAGTGTTACTGCACTGTCAAATTCATAGTTACATCTTGGAGATGTGGAGTAGAAAAGGAGGAATGCTGTCATTCCAGCCCTGTTGACTCGAGCACAGGGAGCTTCCCACGTGGCACTGGGCAGCTGGTCCGTACAGGAATGAAAAAGTGTGTTTGTGGGGCTGCTGGCTGCAGGCAGCTGCATCTTGTCACTTCTTAAACTGATTAAAGGTGTGATCTGGACTTCCCTTCAGTTCCCTGTAGTGTGTAGAAAGGACCAAAGCAGAAGTGTTAAGCAAGCTGAGACAGTGGCATGTAGCTCCTGGAGTCTTGCAAGAGCTGCCAGAAGGGACTCTGACTGCACAGACAGGTCTGTGCTTTCTTTTCCTCTTGGGATGTGCTGTTGGCTTGTTCACAAGACATCTGTTTCACTGTGCTGAGTGACAAACTGCTGGGCAGTGACTGTATGTGGGTGCATTCCTAGAGAGGCAGCTCTGTTCCTCTGGGTTTGAACTGAAATGGGTGAAGCAGTAGCGAGTTTCACTGCAAGGGAAGGAGTGCTGCCAAGTGCCGGAGTTCCAGGTAGTGCTTCTGACTGGAATGAAGTGACATCCCAGAGTGCTGACTGATGAGTCAGGGGCTGATTTGGCAAGATGCTGACATCCATGGAACACTGCCTTGTTTTGTGAGTAGCAGCTGGCATCAGAAAAGAAGTAATTGGGAGAGGGGTGGGACTTACCAGTTTGTGTAAATGTCAAGAAGCTTGATGATTTATGGAATGAGGAGAAGTATGTGGGGGGACTACATACTGGAGGGAATGTTACTTAAAAATAAATCAACCAGGAAATAACTCCACCTTTTTCTCCCCCAAACTAACCCTCTGATATGCATGCTCTTGCAGCACTTGTGTCCTAGGCTTGACCTTCCTTAAGTTTGAAGTGCAGTCAAAACATAATGATGTGTGGGGCAAAGGGAACAGCCCTTAAATGCCTAGTGTTTCCTCCTGTGTTTATGAGAACATGTTTTATAGAAATAAGAATGCCAGTGCAGGAATATTTCAAGGTTGTGAAAGTCTACATTCCAGGCAGCCATGGGAGGCTGGTATCTTTGGTTTAATGTGAAGACCAGTGTCAAATGCTTAAAAGCCAAGGTTTTCTGTGCATGAAGATGGGGTGTACATGGTCTCTTTCACTAATGATATTTGGAATGAATTAATTCTGAAAATAATTACTTAAACTCAGCATTTCTAAAACAAGCAACAAAAAATATTTGTAATATCAGAGTAGTCTGAAAAAAGTTTCATGCTTTTTACTTCTCTTTCAATAAAAAGTGACAAGATGATCTGGAGGGATCCAGTCTAACCTACATTGCTCTAATTCTAATATAAGAACTAGTGAATTATGCTTAATTTAATGGAGAAAATACTCTTGCCACTTGTGCAGCCACCTTGGTTTTCATCTCTGGGCCTATCGTGGTAATAAGACATGCTGAAGTTTAAAACAGGCTCTGTGGGTAAAGCTGCATAACACCTTTAAGTGATAACCCAGAGACTCCAGAGCAGTAATTAGACTGTGTGGTGTGTTTGTCATTCATGCTTTGAGATTGCTAGAGGTTCACAACAAGTTCCCTGTGTTCATCTGCTCAGTAAAAACTACTGTAGGTGGAACTGAGGCTTTCATGGCTGTGCACCTGACCAGGCTGAAGTATTTCTCCTGGTTCCTGTTCTTCTAGTTAAAGAAAAATTCTTGCAGTCAGCCTATATACATGGTTATTATCTCATTCCCTATTCTCATTAACTCATGTGCCTATTCCAAAACGTTTTTCCTTCAAAAATGGTTTTTTTGCAAAGTAGTAATTTGTTAAGCTGTCTGATTTATGTTCCTTAATTCAGATGCTCATAATATCAAAGGAAGTCCTAGCCTGAAAAAGGATGATAGTGAGTAGCTAGGTGGAGAAGGAGCTGTGGATGGCAAACTCTTTGGGAGCTACATGCCTATAACTTAATTTGGAAGCTGCTGTTGTGTAAGTGTGACCTGAGAGGCTGGAAAAGAAAAGCTACTAGACTTTAATTAGTAACAAATAGTGTGAAAATGCTTGTGCCCTTGAGACTTAAGCTGGCCTGTCTCAGCTTTCACGACAAGATCGTTGTCACCACGGAGCACTGATGGGTGCATGTGCTCTGAGGAGTTACTCTGGAACTGCATTTAGGTGCTGAAACTACATGTGTTTAGTTTGGGGAGTGTGGGAATGGTAAAAAGAAGATAGAAAATAGCATCAACTCTGAACACTGTTGTAGAGTTACTTATGCAATGCCATTAATATAGAAAAAATACTGGATCATGGTAATGGGCATGTAGCAGTAAGCTGTTCTTGAAAGACTTCTTACTGGGTTAAGAGATGACAAGTTTTGGAAGGGATCTCAGGCCTTAAGTTGATGAAAAGGTGATGAAGAGTATTTGATTGTTAGGATGGAGAATGTGAAAATAAAACCTTCTTGATCTCAGTGTAGCTGGCACGTTCTCTTAAAATGATTTGGGGCACATTAATGCAATGAGTTTCTATGTCTGTTTTACAATATCAAAGAGAGAAGAATGGTGAACGAATATTCCATAGAAGAGTGGGAGTCCTTGGCCGAAAGAGAAACTTGAGTACTTGAAATCATGTGCTTGAAGTCACATGTTGTAATGTGTCCTTCTGTGGTTTCTGAGCTGATGGCTGAGGGAGAGCAGGCTATAAATACTTCTCTGTTCTCCACTTCTGTGGTCAGTTGAAGCTTGATCGAACTTTTATTTAGAACTTGACCACTAAATTGGCAGATTAAGCCAGCTTTCCTGCTTCTGATTGAGTTTACTCTTAAAAAAGAAAAAGGCAAAGTGAATCTATCTGCTCCTGCTTAAGTGTTTTAAATTGGGATGCACACTTAAGAGGCATATTCTATAAGAGGATCTGAAAATTTTGGTAGATTTTTCCTCCTCTCTTTGGAGTGTACTTCTGAAGAATTAATGATACTCCTTTGGAAAGGCTGAGCCCAGTAACAGCCATTTACATAAAACAATCTTTGCTAAAACTGTTTATTTTTATGAGCAAATGTGTTAAAACATCTGGTCTTATTTTGCACTGTTCTTGGATGTTTCCATTAACTTTTAAAATACCAGAGACATTCCTGAAAAGGCTTAATTCTGAGCCTAAGCTCAGAATAGATACCAGAAAGTATTTAAGCCTTGCTCTGGAGGGCATCTAACAGTCTCACTTGGCTTGCTAAAGCTCTGTTTGTCCAGCTTTTGGTTTCTCTGCAGGTGGTTCAGGATGCTCTGTTTCTCCACGCACTATGTCAGAATAATGAATTAATCTTTAAGTCCAGTAGCACCATATTCCAGTGCCTCAATTTCCTTTTAGGGCTGCGTCAGGTAATCTTCCTATGGTTCCTGTTTCTTCTGTAAAGGCTTTCTTAAAGGTCTTTTCCTGCTCTGGTTTCCTGGTTCATTGTTCCACAGTTATTATTCTCCTTGAGCCCAGATTGTGCCAGGAGGGTCTGCAGTTCTTTGCCCTAGCTTGTATGTCTTCTTGTATGCATCCCTATTGAGAGGTTGCAGGAAACAACACAGTGAACTCCAGATGAGTTCTCCTGGCCTAACAGAAACATTGCCTCCCTCCTTCCCACGGTCTGCTCTGGGTCATCTGATCCCCAGCTGACCAGATCAGCTGTTGCTGTGTGGGGCCTTATACAGGAAGGATAAATTGACCCTTGCTTCCTTTGAAGATCCCACTGCTTTGGGTGTTTGGAAAACTACAGCCAACAAAGCTTGCTTTTGTTATCTCCCTCAAACTGGGATGAAGTGTATGACTGAGAGGATTATGCCACACTAGCTTACTAAATATATTTTTGCATGACACTCTTATGCTAAAAAGAAAAACACAATGATAGCTATCTCCAGTAATGACAGGAGTACCTTCTCTAAGTGGACATCAGCGCCAGAACTTTATTTTAGTACCTTCGAAGTCATTAGTACAGAAAACAGTGCTGCAGCTGTCTTGGCAGGCTGTGCTAGGAAGAAGTGCAGTTCCTAATTTAGTGTGTATCTGATTGATGCATTTGAAAGTGGCAATTCAGCCTGGCAGCAAAAGAGGATTGAAAGCTGCTGCTGAGCACAGTAGTGTTTAGCTTATGGTAGCTCAGGGCTACTTCTGTTCTAAGGGGAAGTGTTAGTGTGTTTACCCTGTGCCCTCAGAGAAATGGATTGCAGGATGGTCAGTGTTGCAGCCTGGCTGCTCGTTGCTAGAAGGAGTTGGAAAATAAAGGTGTATTTTGAAATAGGTGCCTTGCTATCTTGAGGCTTTGGAACTTTGCCTGGCCTACTAGCTGTAAAGCAGGTTTTGTACCTGGGAGAACCTGAAAATGTTCCCAACCAGCAGTATTTTGGTCTGTCCAGGTCTGGTTTAGATTTTGGTTTATATAAATAATGATCTGATGCTTGACTGGGAAGGTTTTGTGAGGACACTGGTTGCTATTGGGCACTTGAAATAAAACTTAAAATCTAGAAGTTTGTTCTTACAGGCACATGGTTTGCAGGAGCTGTGATACTTAGAACTGTCTTGTAGCAGTTTTATAGAGACAGCAAGAGCCTAAGGGAAGCATGTTCCTTTGGCCTCTTACTAGAGACTCACAGGGGAAAATAGTTGCATTGCAGTGAGTGCTAAGGCCTGCCAGACCCCAGGAGTTGTGGTTATTGCTGCAGTGCAGGATTTATCTCCTTGGTTGGGATAAATCTGGAAGTTGCAGTGGGATTGCTGAGTCTCATCATTGTTCTGTGCGCCTGTTGCCTTGAGACATTGCTGTATGACTACAGGCAGGACAACTGTGTAAAAAGCTTAGTGAAAAAACAGATTTAGTATAAGCTGAAACTTTCCTTGGGTGACAGGGGATGGGCTATTGAGCAAAGTGTGTTGTGTTAAGGCTCCTGCATTTTTCATCTTACGACTGTTTTTGTAGATGTAACACACCTAGTTAGGTTTGCTATTCTGAAGGTGGAAATGTTGCTGGCAGAGGGGGATAGATACACTTCCATTGCACGCATTGAGTCGGTAAACACTTTTGACCTTTCTAGGTTTGTAACATACACCAGTGGTAAGCTTGGAAAAACATTGGCTGTCTTTCTGCTTCACTAAAAAAATTTTCTTAAATTTTTTTTCAAGTAGCGACAAATGTCCATTTTATGGAAAACTGATGCATGGTGACCTTAAAGCAAAGGGTTAAGCTGTCTCATGAGGCTGCTTTTTGTCCTGGAAAGAATCAGCAGTGAAAGTTAGGCTGTCAGCTTTGTTTGCATTTCCCAGCTATTGTGCACTTGCCAGCATCTTTTAAATGTTTTAAATGTAGCTTTTGTATTTTTCTAATGCATAACATTTGTATGCAGTGGTTTTTGTGAGGATGCCAGGACAGCCATATAGTAAATATTTAATAAGAATAATAAAGATTTCTTGTTCTCAGCGGGCTAAGTTCTGATCTAAAGGAAGTGAAATTGCCATTTTAAATTATTTATGAAATGCTGCACATAAGGAGATATGGTTTGTTTGCTTTATTATATGTAGATGACCGGAGTAAAGGTCTCAGTTTAGTTAAGACATCAATGGTGTGGGTGGGTTTTAAGCATGATAAAAACCTAAGGAATCCTACTTTTGTGGCTGTGAGGGATATATCTCATCCAAGATGGTAGCTGTAGTGCAGCTTGGATGATGGAAATTCTCCTGTCCCTCTGTACTTCATCTGACTCAATTTTTGGAGACCTTGCTTTGTAGCCCTTTACCCTGAAAAGCATGAACTGTTTGCTTGAAAGTCTTAATAATGGAACTGCCACTAGTGCTGAAAAATTATTTTTTAAGATGGTAGACATGTCTATCAGCTCTCATGAACATGAATTTCCCTTGTGCTTTACTAATATTAAAAGAGAAATTATTATTGGTATATCTATAACTTCAGTGTAAGGAGACAGAAAGTGAAGCAGGTGTGACTGATGCTTGAGCATCTAACAAAACATGCAAAAAAGTGTTTTTTCCCCTTTGTTCAAATGCAAAAGGGACTAGGGAAGAAGTGAACAGAAGAAGGGAGGTGTGGAAGGTGAAGGAGACTAAAGTTGTTACAGAAGGAAAAAAAAAAGAAACCAGTGTGGGTATCCCTCTGTCCTGAGACATAAAGCTTCAAATGCAAGTCCTTGGATGTTCAGTCAGTTGAGATACCCTGTATCTGTCCTTTCTCCCCTCCCTCACTATTACAGTTTGATTTCTGTTGTGTGGAATGAAGAGTGTTAAAACAGAGGAGAAATGTGAACATTTCTGAAGATTCTGAAGTAGGGGCCTGCTGGGTTTTCAAAGCAGGGCACAGTATTTGAGGAGTTAGCTCTCTGCAAAGAGTGGACTTTCTTTCAGCATTACCATTTTCACAGGTGTTTGGTTTTATTGTGAGTGTTTGGTTGTTGGGTTTTTTGTTTGTTTTCCCTGGGAACCACAGCCCTTCTCAGGGATAATAAATACTTATTTCAAAACTGAGTCTGTGCTAATGATGGGAGATATGTATTGAGATGGCCTTTACCCAGCTCACTGTAGACCTTTCAGTGTAACGCTGGTCTGGTGAGAAGCTCCTGTCCTTTTTAGTACATTAAAAAAAAGAATGAGCAAGATTACCTGGCAAACAAGGGCTCTGTGTGAGAGGAGTAATGCTTTTTTAAAGTGAAAAGCTCAAACGTGCTTTTTAACATACCTCAACTTTAGAGTTTACTTTTGATGTTGGGATTTTATTTTACTTCCTAGTATTAATTTTATTTTTTGCTTATTATGCTCTAAACAAGAAACTAAGTTGTCTTTTATAAGCTTGAGTGTGTCTGAAGTGAAAACACATTGTTATATTTAAAACCACATGAATATGTTCTGCAGCTTTTAATATAAATTTCCCAAACTCACTTCTTTGCAAATGAGGAAAGAGAGTCAAAGTAGAACCCATGGAAGGTAAGCTCCATAAAAAGAACCAAGTTCCTGCTTTTATACTGCATCTCAGTGAGTTTGAGTTCTCTCTTCCTCTGTTTTCTGTTAAAATAAACCCATTCTGAAGCCCTTAGTGTGTGCTTATATCTGGCTGGCTGTTTTCCACTTCTGTAGAAGGTGAGCTTTCAAAATAGTAGTTCCAGGCACAAACATTGTATGTCTCTTCAAATAATGCTACCTCTGGAAATGCTGATAAGTACTCTGTTTTATGAGCCTGTTATATTTTTAGTTTGGGCAAGATAAAGTAAAGCCTTGGTATTGAGAGATTTAAAAAAAAATTTAGAATATAAGGTGGTTTCAATAAATAGATATGAATATTATCAAATATGTTATTGCAATGTTAAAAAGGCTTTGATAATTTGAGGTTTTTAAATCACAGGTTTGACATAAATCTACTGTGGTTTGCTTTAAAATGTCTTGATGTTTTTGGGGGGATTGGAATTGAACCTGTGAGTTAACTTTCTACAGTTGTTCTGCATGCTGTGTCTTTAAACACAGACATGATAGTAGATCTGTGCATGTTAATATTAGTGGACCTGGAGTTACTGGACTTTTTGTGTTCTGAAACATTCTGTGAAATTGACTTGACAGTTCATTTTAAGCTGTTTCCTATTGGGGCAGTAAAGACATAATTGTATACTGTGAGTTTATGTATGTGTACACAGACACACACATAAAAAACTCTTTGTGGAAACAAATTGCATATTGTAGATACCAAAGATGTAGATGTTCAGAGGAGAAAATGAAATGTGAGAACTGTCACTGTTAAAGTCTCCATATTCCTCTTCTAAGTAGCCCTTTCCATTTCCCTTATTTGAATGCGCCAGTTCTGCTTCTGAAATAATTTCTTGGTTTCCCAAATAATAAAATATGTTTGGTTTTGTTTTGCATGCATTTTGTTTAATGTTGCTTCTTATGTCTACTGCAGAAAAAGCAAATGGCTTTAACAAAAGAAACAGCCAATTTCTGATCCATGTCTGGTTGAATCCATATTTGGTTTTTCCTGCTTCTGTGTCTGTGCTTCTGAGAAACTTGTTCCTTTCCTGGGTTTCATGCTCAAGAGTCTTTTATAAGCAAATGTTTGCTTATAAAAACCTGTCTCTTATGTAGGAGCCTTTCTGTTCAGGACTGCCTGTTTATCACCTGGTAAACTGACAGCAGAATTGATCAGGCTTAAAGTCTTGACTGGGTTGGTTTTGTTAAAGCTTAACTTTGTGTATACTTGTGATTCTTTAAAGTGCCAAAATGGGTTTGCTTGTAGAGAATGAAGTGTTGAAACACTTATGACATTGAGCCAAACAGAAGTCCCACCAGTTTTACTTTGCTTATATGCAGAATAAGTTCAGAATATGCTCTTCTTTAGTGCAATCTTTGGGGGTATTTTTGTTGTGTGTTTGTTGGGGTTTTTTGTTTGGTTTTTTTGTTAGTGTGGGTTTTTATGTTTTGTTGGGGTTTTTTTTTTTGTTTGTTTTTTTTGCTTTTTTTTTTTTTGTAAGGTGATGGTAAGAAAGGATCACTGAAATAAAGTACTGTTCTTGCTAGGTTTCCCTTCTTATTTCAAGGAATTAAAGTTACTAGCTTTGATAGCTTTCTGATTAAAAAGCATCCTAGAGAAAGGGTAACGAAGTTGATTGTTCCAAATGGTTCATGCCATGCTTCAAGCTATAAACAGTATTGTCCATTTAGCAAATGCTTTTCTTGTAGGTCTTAATACTCTTGAATAATTTTGTTTGGCTAGTTGCAGGTGCGTGCAGACTTGTGTTGTCCTTGAGATCTCTGTGTGCTTTCTGCATTCTAATGTGGGACATGCATTTGCCAATTCTGATAAATAATAAAAACAGTTCTCATGGAAAAGTAGTAGGTAAGTCAAGACATACATTTGGGTATGGAAAGGAAGCAGGGAGGCAGCAGAACTTAAAAAATGATGCAAACCAGTTGTTTGTCAGAGGATATCATGTCGTGGACTTGGACTTTAATTTCATACTTCAACTATTTCTAATGTTTGAAGAATTAAATACTTGGCAGTGTTAATCAGCTGAAGTGTACATTTAAAATTGAAACCCGAGAGAATGCTTAGGCCCAGTTCCACGGGTTGTTTGTTAGGACCCTTACTGAGAGGTGCTGTTCCCTGCATGAAGAGAGCTCTTTCTGAAACCGAGGAATCTGGAGAGTGTTGGGGCGTCAGGAAGTGTGAGAAACTAAGAGAAGTAAGGATTGTTGTTCTGGCTGTTTGTGCAGAAGTCCCTGAAGGCTCCTGTTGCAGCACAGTTAGTTTGAAGGGTGCCTCCCTGATGTGAAGTTGTTTTGTTCTCTTGATTAGCAATATTGCCCTTTACCGCAGTGCTAACATTAGACTGCTCTACTACTACGGCGATATATGATAAAAGCCCAGTGAGTAGAAGCAACTGCTCAGAGAGTAATGACTCCTTCCTACACTGCCATATTTATAACATTGATGACCTGGAGTAATGTGACTCTTGGACTGATATTGCTGCAGTAGAGATGGATATAAATGAGAAAGGAAGACAGTGTTGCCTGCATAAAGAAAATATTTTCTGTAATCGATACAAGGTTTCCACTCCTTTGTATTTTCCGGATCTGGTAGCATTGTGAACTACCGTGTCATTTAGTAAGAGGTACAGTTGCTCAAGTATGGTTAAGTAAATTATTTGAGCTTAGAATGAAGCTTTGGTAATTTTCTTGGCAGTTACTGCCCTTTATTGCACTTAAGAAAAAAACATGTTTTAATATTGGAGGATGAATCCCTCACAATGTGTTGTGATGGTATATACGTTACCCTACTTCTGTGTATTTAAAAAGAAAAAAAAATCCCTTTTTACTGTGCCTCTGATGTAATGTCTGCTTCTTGTGTGTGCATGTTGGAACCTTTTATATTGTAATGCATCCTGTATGCTGCTGTTATGCATTGTGGAAAGTACTTCACTCTCTCCATTACTGGCACAGCTTTCTCATGTCTGATGGAATGGCCTTGCCTTTGTGTTCTCCAGCAGCGATACTGTCTGTGAAGCAGCCTTCCTTTTAACTGCTGTTATACACTACCTGAGTCTGCTTCAAGGGAAAAGTGTTGCTCTCATTTCTCCAGTTACCAGGCCTGTTACTGTGAAGTAACAGGAGCTTGACAAGTGTCTCCCAGTGGCAAGTAAACATTTGTTTATTGAAATTTTTGGGTCTGTATCTGAATTGTTACTAAATTTTTTTTTTGTCTAAGACAAATCTAAGGCACTAAAAATGAAGGAAGGACACTCGGTGGGGTCTAGCATGCAGGTTATACTTCGCAAGAACAAGCTTATACTGGTTTAAACCTTGAAAGTAAATGGCAAAAGCCAAGATTGAGTTAATATATCAGGTCATCTGGCCGTCTTAGAGCTGAAAATGGCATGCAACTAATAGCTTTACTTTCCAAAGAGACCTTGAAGAGCAGAGTGACTAAAAAGAATAAAATTATTATATATTTAGGTAGCAATTGTAATTTTGTTATGAGACAAGATTGTTAATCTTTCTTTTGGTATTCTGACTGTTTCAAAGCTTGTAGACTACATTGTAGGAAGGCAGCTATTTAGCTATTCATGCCTAGTTCATAGGAGGATAGGCCATTATGTATGCAGTTGGTATCAGATGAATTAAGGCTTCGAAGGAACAGCCATGTGTGGTGCCCCACCCCAGTCCAATATGTGAGCCATTTAATACATTCAAGAATTCTTACAATTTTGACCTTGGGAGATTAGCTAGGTCAGTACTGGGCATGCTTGAAGACTTACCAAGGAAGCAAATGCTAGTGAATTGCTGTGTCTGTTTCCAGATCTCGTTGAGATGGAGAAGTTTATTTCATATGCAATGTGAACAGAGAGTCCTTGACAGGATAAGCAACTTTGCCAGGGTCCCTCAAAAGGAGTGGTGCCAGTAAAAACTAGAATTTACCTAGTGAGTGCTCTCAGTAAGACCAGGCTTTCTGATAAAACTGATAACCTAAAATGAAGGTTTTAATCTTTCAGCACCATCTGTTGTGCAGGGCTGCAGCAGGTGGTCTGTCCATGGAGAGGACTGGCAGAAGTGGTTGGGTGTGCTGCAGGGTGGGTGGAGCTCTGGTGACAGTGAAAGCACTGTGCAGTTATTTGCCTGCTACCGCTTTCTCCCTACGTGATTTCCATTCAGCCATTATCCAGATGTTGGTGCTGAGAAGTCTGTACTTCTGATAAGTTAAGAAAAGACGTTTCTTTGCCTAATGTTGTAAAATTACCTAATGTGTTTGGGCTGCGATTTCAGATTGGCTGCAAGTATCATAATTTCTCGTGTTCACTGCTGTCACTTGCTTTAAAAGGCTCAGGCAAGTAACACAGCTCAAGCTTAGGATGTTTGGCTTTGACTCTCAAGGTTTGCAAAGAAAAGTGATGTGATACTCTGCTTATTGCACTTGCATCAATATATCAAAGTTACTGCACCATACTCATCTCACACGATTTGTTTATCTGCTTCAACTGTACTCACATATTTGATGTGATATGTCTTCTAGTTGGTGCTAAGGTAATGCACAGCTCAACTGTAACTTCATGTGGAAAAAAGACGGAAAAAGCAGAGGACCCTTGTATGGAAAATAACTAAGTTCTCCCATCTCCAAAATCAAGAAGTTGATTTTAACTAACAAATGAAAGCAAATTCAAGCTACTACTTTTTAGCTGTTTTTATTTGGGGGAGTGGCATATCTTTGGGCTTATGGATTTCCTTAAGAGACCTCCCTGCTAGGCGAGCACCTGACAGTCATCCAATTTGATTGCAGTGCCTACAGTAAATGAGTCTGCACTGGATAGGGGAGCAGTCCTCCGCTTCTTCTGTGCAGGTGCTGTGCAGAGTTGGTGAGCAGTCTCTGGCTTTACTCAGCTTTTAGGTGGTGCTATTCAGACTTCACCTGTTTTTTTTTTTTTTTTTCTTGTGACTGTTCATGATTTCACTGGCTCAAATGCAGGTTTTACCTGTTGGGGCATGCTCAAGTGTATATATCACCAGCTATGCTTACCAAGATGTTTTTTCCGTAGAAGAGGGGAGGAAAGGCATTGCTTTGAGCAAAGCAGAAACTGGCAGCAGAAGTGTCAGAACAGTAATGAAACTCCTCTAATTTTGAGGCTGAGGTTCTATTTGAATTCTTTCCATATGTTTAGATACTTGAGTATTTCTTCTGATCACAAGAGAGAGTTAGAACAAAAATGGCAATCTGTGGTTAAAACATTTAGTTCTGTTTAACAGCATATTTATTACATGGTAGTTTTGACAACAACAAAACCAAGGAGCATTCTCACTCTTGGAAAAATTTATCATGCTTAAAAAACTAGACAAATGCTCTAACTCTCTGTCCTTCTAGAAGCAATGACTATATAATCTGACAAAAAATGAGCATACTGTAATCTAATATGTCATTTTTGGTGTAATAAGAAAGCTATTCCATGCTCTACTTCCTTTCATGCTATTAATAAGAGGCTGCCACATTATATTACTTTGTTCCTGAGCTGTGACTTAAATTTTTCACCCTTCAAGCAGGCCAAATTCAGTGATCTGATGCCCACTACATTTATTTCATATACAAAGTCAGATGAAGTGACAGAATGGCTGCAGGATATGTAACTTTTGACATTTCAAGAGGATGCAACAAAAGGCATCAGACTTGGACAGCTAGTGAGCTACATCAGAAATGCCTAACAGAATGTAAAGGTCGCACTGTAGTTTAATTTGATACGTTAATGAATGGAATGCCAGTAATTTGCTGTATGCTAACATTTTTAGTGGAAGCATATATCTAAATCTGTAGAAAACATATCCCACCCAGAGAGCATCTGAGCCAAAATCAGTTTGAGAGCATAAGCAAGGGTTGCCAGCTGCCATATTCTTGCTAAACTTTGGGCATTTGTTAACACCTTCTGTCACTGCAGGTAGCTTTGTCTGCTGTTTTGTTTCAGCCATGCCTGGTGTCCTCAGACTATTATGATAAGCCATGAGATTATAGAATCATTTAGGCTGGGTAGGATCATAGAGTCCAGTCATTAACCTTACACTGCCAAATCCACTGCTGAAACTCTAGTAGAGTAGGGTTGCATTAATGCCATGCTGTTAGTAATTTCAAGACTTTCAAAAGGTTCATATAGAGCAATGTGCAGACAGGTGTCTCAGCTTGCCAGTGAGAAGGGTTTAGCAATGATGTTAGAAAAAGGGAGTTGAAAGAAGCCGATACTGAGCAAAAGACACGCTTCAGGTAAGCAACAAGCTTTTTGGGCATTCTCAAGAGCAGTCTAGTACTGTCAGAGAGGATGGATGGAGAGTGCTTGGGTACAGTGAGCTGGTCATGACACTGAAATGGTTCTCTTGGCTGAGAAAGAGTTGTTATAGGGCAGTATTTGAGATGCAGGATTGCTAAATGATGGTGGTGTGCTGCTAAACCTCCTAGGAACTGGCAAAGGGGATAAAAGGTTTTTCAGTGGATAACTACTGGAAAGTGTAGGAATAGGCAGGTGAATTAAAAATGCAAGGATTCCTTTTTAGTCTCTGGGACTGGAGATACACTCTGCCTGTTGTCAAAATCTGTAATGAAATTTAAAAAGTATACTAGCTTTATTGTAATAAATTTTTTATCATTCCTTAAACTGAAAGCTGTAGAAAAAAACCGTTTTTTTTGGCTAGTATTTCACTGAGTGATAAAAGGCCAAGGAGAATACTACTGTCCCTTTTTTCTTGTTGCCTCTTTTCTGAATTTTAATGTATTGCCAAATTAAGTCCTCTTAAATGGTATATAAAATGGTATATAAAAATAGACAAGCTGATAAAGCATGGCATCTTGTATGCCTTTATAAAAATGCTGTGTGCCTTTTGAAAAAGATAGTACACTGAAACAACTATTTTAAAATGACCATACTCATGCTGTAAGTGTTTCGAGAAGATTGATGGAAGAGAAATAAGCAATGAGATGGCAGTGTCTGGGTGTGAATATGTAGGGTGCAATATCTGGGTGCATTACAGATGAGTTGTTTTATTAGAAAGATGCTATATGATTAAGGAAAATGGGATAAAGTAAGATATGTTAGTTTTAATGGATTAAAATACATCTTAAATGGAGGAGGAGTTAATACTGTTGCTATTTTTTTGACTGTTTGATAGTGTAGCTGTGCTGTTAGGCACATGATCAGAATATTGACAACTACATAAAATGCTAGAAGACATGAAAAAAACGAGGAAGAAGTTTTGGTAAAAGTACGTTCATTTACTCAAGATGGAGGAGGAGCAAGTCTTACTACTGAATGTGATGGAGACAATGTCAGCTGTCAAGGATGGTTCTTGATCACCTACCTTGATGCGCAAAGAAGAAATGTTAATCTTAGGCAATGCAGGAAGATTGATTTGAGATGTTACTTGGCAGACACCTTGAAAATATTACCTCTGTTGTATTGTTATTTGATGTGCTTGTATGAACAAAACTACTCCCAGATTTTCTAATGACTTATTCTTCCCCTTCCCAAAAATTAAGTCCAGCCTCAGACTCAGTGAAGCCCAGTATGAAGAAATGAAGAGGTAGAGCTGTGAATGTGGGTCTTGCATGTCAAGATAACAGATTGGAGGCTTGGAAGTAACGTGTCAAAAAATTTAAAAACCCAACAGGTTAAATAGAATGAAAAAAATCTGATGGTAGTAGCCCTTAGAAGAGCATAACTGCTTGAAAAATGACAGGTTTAAAATTAAAACCCTGAGATCATTACTGACATATCACTGACAGTGTGAAGAATGTGAAGAAGGCTGTAGTCTGTTCAGTGGCCAGCACACCAGGGGATTCTTACAGAACGTGCAATTGCAGCAGACAAGCCACAGGAGTTTTTTGCAGAAGCCTTCACTGTTAGAGGACTGTACATTAATTTCTCAGACTGAAGAATTTCTTACAGGCATGATCAACAAGATTTTTTTTATTTATGTGTTGAGAGGCAATCAGTATAAATGAACAGGACATCATGAAAAACAGCTAAAATGTACTCAAGGTGTAAAATACCTCAAATATGGAAGTGTCTGATTTTTCTATCAGAAGTATGTAATCCATCACTTACAACAGGCTGTGTGTACCAGAGGAATGGAAGCTGTAAATGTG
Source organism: Eopsaltria australis (assembly GCA_034509425.1). NCBI lineage: Eukaryota > Metazoa > Chordata > Aves > Passeriformes > Petroicidae > Eopsaltria > Eopsaltria australis. Next base: position 3,903,754 of record JAVTVJ010000052.1, on the reverse strand, counting down.
ATAGCACAGTGACCTAGGAAAGAAGTAGATCTGAGTGCTTCAAGAAAGTACCATAAAAAATCTTAAGCACATTAAGTTAAAAAAAAAGATGGCCTTTTTTAGCTAGAAGTCATGCATCATAAAGCAGTTAGCATCCTTGGGGGGGGGGGCAGGGAGAGTGAGGCGTAAGTGTATGGCTGGTGTAATGCACTTCGATTTATAAAAAGCATTTGACAAGACCTCCTGCCAAAGGCTTTTAAAGGAAATCAGCTGCTGTGGGTTAAGAGGAGCCACCTCCTGTTGTATTAATAACTGGCCAGAAGATGACAAAAAGGTAAGACTAAAGGATCAATTTCCACAGAGGTCTTTCCAATGGGATCTTCAAGGATATGTGCCCTCAGCAAATTTATACATACTCTAGCAAAGGAGCAAAGTGTTGACATTCAGCTAGGAACACAAAATCACACAATCCCAAGTTAATTGTGAGATGTTCAAGAAGAATTTCAAAATAGACAGATACTGAATCCCAGCAGCTATTTATTATCCAGTATCTGCTAATTGTAATGTAATGCCTACTGCAGGAGGAGGATGAAAAACGTTCTGATTACGTGTCTACTGTAACAGAATCCTAGTTAGTTGGGAACCTTTGGCAGAAATGTTTTGTGGGCAATTATTTCAAGGTATAACCTTTGAAGGCAGAAGTGTTTAGGAAAGAAATAAGAAGTAGAACAGAAAAGGTGATTGTTATTCCTTGGTGTACTCTATGCTGTATCCATCTATGGTTCCTGTCTATGAGTAAAACCAGTAATGGTGACTGGGATAATCACTGTGGCCTGGCTTCCATTTGGGAGAAGGCTAAACAGGATTGAGCAGTGAGAGGAAAGTTTGTGGGTTAAACTTAAGCATGAGGTTCTACTGAAAAAGAGACCTGAAGGATGTGTCTCTGTGCTTTCTTTTCCCCCCCTCTTTCTCTAGCAAGTCCCACCACTTCATCGCAAGATTATTTCCATTACATGGATTACTGTATGATATTAAAGGATGTTTTGCAGTGGAGATTTTATAGAGTGGGTCACAGATCTTAGAGAAGAGTCCTGATTGGTTTAAGAATTAATGTTAAATATAAAAAAATAAAGCACTGCAAATATAGCTGACTTTTCAAGGCTGTAATGTAGAGTGTCTGTAATTCTGCTGTCTCTGAGTAATTGTTCCTGTGTAAAAGTTAGGAAATTTGGGTTTCCATTAACTACATATAGGAATACAGATGTAGACTAACTTGGGCCTGTGAACTTCGAAACCTGAAAAACAGCATTCTTAATAGAGATATTAATCACCTACAGCCCTGATTATCTACTTCAGGAGAAACTGTAGTGAAAATTCTTTAAAGCAAGAGCAGCTTTAATTTAGTCACCTTCCTCCAGGCCGAAAGTAACAACTCTGGTTTCCTCTTCAGAGACCTTTCTGGGTCAGGTTAATGGCTAAAACACTGCTGCTTTTGTGAAGAATACAGGTGTTAAAATTCAGTTATTCCTTTGTGTCACCCTGACTGACTCACCAAATGGACTGGCAGAGCAGTTGCCTCCCTGTAAATTGTGGTGGTTGATGACTACCTACTGTAAATTGCTGTCAGGTATTACAGGTAGTAGAATAAAAAAGCCGATCATCCAATGTAAGCTGCCAGGTCTAATTTTCATTTTAAATTTGATGTAAAGAAGTGAGGTTTTTAACCCTTCCTTTCATTTCCACAGGTTGCTAATAGAAATTTCTGAACAGTTTTTAGTGAAGTGTATAAAGGGAGACAAAGTGTAGGTCACTTTTAAGGGGTGGCAGGGAAGCTGCAAATTAAGTTTTACCTTGTCAGAGACAGTCTGGCAGTAGTATGCTGGTTTTGCACATTGGTTATTGGTGGTGGGTTTTTCTTCTTGTCATTGTTAAAATATATGCTGATACACATACTACAAAATTATGAATGGAAATTGATACAAATGGAGAATTTTTTATTTACTGAGTTGTAAATTGTATCATAAGAGAACTGCTTTTGAAAGCTAGTCAGTTTTCTCCTCAACTTAAAACCCATGGAAAAAAATATTATCGTTGAGACTTCTGGTGTACTTGCATCTACTATGAGGATCATCTGAAATTCAGTGAAATACTAGCTTTTCTCCATGTTGAATAAGTCATTCAGCAATAAAACCTGGATTTTTGATTTTGTGGTTTTCCTAAATGTTAGTATAATTTCCTGACCTAACATTGTTGAATTGGATGCCTGTTTAATGCTGTAAAATTATTTTTTCACTTAAATTTTTGTTGAACAGAGAGAATAGTCAAATTTTATACATGGAGATAAGAATTGATTATCTGCTCCTCTTAATGACTGATGCACTGGACTCTATATCTTAATAGTGAAAGTCACCTGAATATTAAGCAAGCTAAATACAGCTATCTCAAGTAAAATTTTTTTGTGAACTCATGTGAAGATTATTCTGTTTTTACCTATATAAAGAAAGTAGCTTTTACAAAAGCCTATCAAATGTTTCCTGTTAGCAGTCATGGCTGGACTTTCAGAGAAGTTTGAAGAACAGTTCTGCTACAGCACTTCTTAAGCTTTTGAACGTATAGAATTTCTTCAAGGCTTTCTGTAGAGAGGAATTTTTAAACTCCAGCTTAAAACGGTCTAATCCATACCAGATTCAGATTTTGCATAAAAAAAATTAATTTTGCAGTCTTAGTCCTTGTTGTGTTTATTGCAGAAGAGCTTTACGAATGCTTCTGGGTGTAAGTTCAAACGTTCATTGTTATTCTGCAGTTACAACTTCAAAAATTATTCTTATAGGAAGATCTTGTTAGTTTGTGCAAGAATTTGTGTGGAAATAAACTATGACAGGATTAGGTCTGCAGAGGGAAGGAACAGGTTCTCCTTGAAGGACTGTGACTGCTGAAAATAATTTCTCTAAAGGTAAATATGTTTGACTTCATTTGCAATTTGTATGCTTATGCCAGTCTTGTCTCTAGGCAAAATGCTTCATTTCATCAACCCCTGGTAATTCTTTATTTGTTGGAAATGCCCAAATCTGCTTAAATACTTAGAATTCATATTGTTTTGCTTGGTAAGTCTGACAGCATACTGAAATATGACTACTAAATTGCTTCCCTTCATTTTGTTTATCTTTTTTGTGGCTTACCATTTACATAGTAAGCTACTTAAGCCCTTTTTCTACTTAAGTATTGTTAAACTAGCTAATACTGTGTAATGTGGGTCACTGGCCTAAATGATGTATACTACTCAATTATCTGAACAGGAGGAATGATATGAAGAGGGGAAGATTGATACACTTTCTGAAAAGTAGGGGTTTGCCAGTTTTTGCTTTCTTAATGCTTGGGATTTTTTCCAATAAGACATTGCATACATTGAACAGTTGAGATTTAAATTTAAAATATCTTCCCAAAAGGACAAGGTTCAGACTTCTCTTTTTTTTTTCTTTTTATACCTAAGAATAAGTCTTGGTGATTCTGTCAAGTTTAGGTGGCTCTATTACTGGAGGAATGAGGTTTACATGATGTTTTCCTCATGCCAGTACAGCAGAAATTGTCTGGAGAATTGCGTGGTTCATAGAAGGATTAGTGTTTCCCAGTTAGAGAATATCCTCTCAAAGCTGAAATCACTGTTCTCTTTTGTGTGGAAAGAGCAGGGTTTCAGATTACTCAGGGAACTTCTAGGGCCTGTTTTTAAAATTAAGATACAGAAACATCTGTGCAAGTGGATTGCAGTAGTTGTATCAGTGCTTATGAAAGAAAAAGCTCTTCAGTTGTGGCAGAAATAATGTTACATGTATATTTCCACAAAACAGAAAATGCCCATGGAAAATCACAGATAATCTTAGGTGCTTATGGAGTGTGAAGTAAATACCTTATCTGTGTATTATTTGAGTTTCAATGCTGCTTAGCAATTTGCTAGTAGAGCACGTCTTTCTTAAATGGATTTCCATAAGGAATAGAATAGGTTCTCTATTTGTGTTGTGTGTGGCTCCCTTTTCAATGTGGATTCATATTTACCAGGAACTTCATTTTAGTGGCATCTAAGTGTGTCAGGTTTATTTCAGAAGAAACATGGATTTTCAGAGGACTTCTGCCTATTTGCCGTTTTCATTTTCATGTCATCTCTTTTCCTTTAGTAATTTTTCCCTCTTCATTCCAGCCTCTCTTGCTTCTTGTATTCAGTTATATGGTGCTGTCTTGCAGATAGTACTGTTGCCTGGAAGGGCTCTGGAGCTACATGGAAAATGAGAAAATACTGATCTTCCTATGCTCAGGGCACACTTTGCCTCTTGAGATTATTCTCTTCCTTGACATTAATTCCTTTGTCTCATTTCTACATATGATGTATTTTTGTTCCTGTGCCCATGCTAACCTCTTCTCTTTGCTCAGAATGTGTTTTGTTGAAGCTGGATTTGAATGTCACATCTATTTCTTCCTGTTTCAGAAGAGTGAAATTCTTTCCTATGATGTCTGTCTCTGGTGAACAGTCATGTCTAAAGAGTGCTTTACAGTGCTCTAATAAAATTTGGCAGGATTTTGTAAACTTTGTCTCAGTTGAGTACTAAATAAGCTTCTGTAGAAATGTATTAAGATAATTTTTATATTTATTGCCATATCCTCACAGTAAATTGTCATTTTGCTGTCTTCCCAGCTGCCTTTGTCTTAAGTGTTAGTACTCTGTCAGGAGTCTGGGTGCCTTACATACAGGTTTGTGTGTGCAGTTAAGATAGAGTTTAAAGCCTTGTTTATGCTTCAAGACAAATTCTGACACAGCAGCTTTACAGAGATGGTGTACAGTCAGCCTCATGTTAAGTAATCCTTTGGTGTAAACTCACATTTCTTCATCTCCTGTCCCTTTTGTTCCCTCATTTCCTATGGCCTAAGAATTGTCTGCCTTTCAGCATTGAACACAGTTCAGCTCTGGTGGTATGGGGCTCATTATGCCCAGGGAGCCATCAAGGATACCTGACTGTGATACTCTTAGCAATTACCAAGTATGGTGCTGAAGTCTAGGGATCAATAAAACTTCAGCTCTTGCTGCCTGCAACCACTAGATAGCTGGTGTTTGGTGAGTCAAATACTGTTAGAAGCCATGAAAGGACTCGATGTGGCACTTAGTGCTGTGGTCTGGTTGACAAGATGGTGATCAAAGGTGTTGGACTCTGATCTTGGAGGTCCTTTCCAACCTTAAGGATTCTGTGATCCTGTTATTCTAAGCTGGCTATAAATAATTCTAACAGGCTGGTTATATCTCTTGCTTACAGCTAGGCCATGATTGTAGTGGAGACTTTTGTGGGAAGTTGAATATGTTAATATTGATATGACAACCCCCCAAAATACTATTTATGGGTCTTTCCAAGGCTGAAGTAGATAGCTTTCCATTAGCCATAGCTTAGGAAGTTTAGACAGCTGTGCCATTTTTTTGCTGTGGTTTTCTTCACCAGAATAACCTGTAATACTTAAATTCTGTGAGTACAGCATACATAAAGTGCCTCCAAGAAGCACTGTCACCTTCTGAGGCATAAGATACGTCTATGGAATTGCTCTCAGCTTCTTATTCCTTATCTGTATCTTCAGGCAGCTGCTGTGTAGTCAGAAGTGAGATCACTTTGTGCTGACACTGTGACATAATGTTGACTTGATCATACTGAAGTGAGAACAGAAGTTGATTCACTTACCTATGTTGCAGGCTATGAATGCTCTTAACAGGGAATTAGGAGGGAAGAACAAGGCTGCCTTGCAGACAATGATGACTGTTTGCATGTTGCTTCTAGTTCGTCACCTTTTTAGTCCTAAATGTGTTTTGTTGAAATCTTATTGCCAAACTAAGGTAATTACAGGATAAGTGTAATTAAGGAAGGTGTTTATGAGACTTCTGACATCATATGTCATCCCCATATAATACTATGGGGATACTCCCAGTTTCGGGCACTGTTTTCTTGGGCAGGAGTCCACTGGTACCTTGTGGACAGGTTTTGTTTAAGCAAAGAAAAGCCATGCTACTTGGACAGGTTTTTTAATTCTGGGCTTTGTTGTTCAGTTGAATACTGCCACTTACCCAGGAACTTAAAAATAATTTCTATATAAAGGTTAAATTTATTTGTGGTGGCTCTTATCCCAGTGAAGAGTCCTCAATGGTAGGCAGTGATATTTTAATGACTGTAGTTATTGTACTGAAGCTTGAAAGCTTGAACGCTCTAGGATTGTATTATTCTTTTAATGTATTTGGCTGTTCTTCCTGTTTCCAAAGCTGTTCCATAGCAATTAGAAAAGGCTGTCCTATTTCTTAGTGTTGAGGTTTTGATAATATAGGTGTATTGATCTTCAGCTTTGCGGCTATAGACTGCTAGGCTTAGATAATTGAAATAAGCAAAGTCTGAGCTTCTTTCATTTGTTTACAAGTGCTTTGGTTTTCAATTCTGATGTATTGCCAGTTCTGTTGACTGCACAAAATGTATATCCAAAAAATACAGATGTATAGGTGTAGTTGTCTGTCTTGTCATGTTTGTCAGCAGTAAGTCTTCTTGGGTGGAAGAACATTTTGAGTATAGACTAGATAAGCAATTTGAGATGTTATGGTTGGTAGAAATTTTCTAGTGAAACAGGTGGTAGGTGATGTTTTTCTAAGCCCTGTTCTGAAATACTCTCTATAAACTTATTTCATAAAATGAAGTCTCATAATATTTCAAGTGAGTATGTTTCTGTAATGTAAAATATTTGAGGACTTAACATTTTTCAGTGGAATGTTAGCACATTTAGTAGTGGAAGAAATATGCAGATTAGTGATGACTTAAAATTCTCAGTGAGAGAGTATGTTTTTGTGAGCAAATGATGAGCAGTACCTTCCCTCTTCCAGATACTTTTTGGCTTTTATTCTTTCATATAAAGTTCCATATTCCAGGCAGCCAGCCAGCATTTGTATCATCAGTTTACCAAGTTCAAGAATTGTTAGAACTTTTTTCCCCTGTTGGAAAGAGTTCTTCTTACTCTTCTTCTCCCCCTCCCCCCCCCCCCCCCCCCCAAAAAAAAAAAAAAAAACAAAACACTTCTACAAACAACCAAAATTTCACTTTGTTTGGAACCTTTGTTTTTGGTCAAACTTTACAGACTATTTGTGAATATTTGTTCATAAATCAAACGTTTATTTAGTACTGATTCCTTTTTATTAATTGGTATTTTAGAGGAAAATACACCTTTTTCTCACTTCCATGTCATAGATTCCTAGGTTTTCTCAGACAAAGAAAAGTTAGTTTTCTCATCACAAAGGCTCTCTGATTATTGCTATAGACCTGCTGTGTGCCTGGTTTGATTTAGGTTGTTTTTTTTTAAGTAAGGAAGGCCAGAATAGTACTTCTTTTTTAGATACCACCCCTGCCCTGTAAAATGTTATCAGTATGCTACTTTCTCTAGAAGGCCATCCTCTGGCCCCTCTCCCAGCTGAAGAACTGCCAGTTTATAGCCACAACTTTTGGTTTTTGTCCTTAGAAGTGCTTCAGCCTACACTCTGTAGGATTAAATTTTACTGCTTTTTTTACTACAGTTCTCAAGGTGTTCTAGTGCAATATCCCAGTCCTTTTTTGGTGTCCAGCTTTGTGTTGTCATCAAAATTTACCACTATTTTGTAAAACATTGTTGTAGTTATTTCTGTACAGTGTTGTGGATCAGCAGGCCTTAGTCCTGTTTAGTCCTCAGCTGTAGGTGTACTTTGTTTTACTGGCCAGTCTGCACGCTTGCTGTGCTGAGTGTCATCCATACACATCGCAGCTTCCATGCTTTCATTATCTGGCACTTCTCCACAAAAAAGATTTGTTGTTCTACTCTGAATTTTATTTGGTTCCCTGTAGTACAATGCAGGGCAATTGAATCATAAAACGGTTTAGGTTGACAATGTCATCCAAGACTGTCAAGTCCAACATTAACCCAGCACCATGTAATATTGTATATATGTATTTCTTTCTCATTCAAAGGAGAACAGACTCAAGAATCTCTGTTTGTGGAATATAAACACCACCCTCGCTACACACATTCCCCTACACACCAGCCCATGTAAATGCTCTTAATCTTTTGGTGGGATTATTACAGAAATAATGCATCGAGCTGTAGTTCAGTGTGTGGTCCTGCTGCTGGGTTGATCTTGGACCTAGGTCATGGTTCTGTTAGTCTTTAATAAAAGTAGCTTTTAGGCTATTCTTTGTGTTGACTCATGCTGATCTCAAGTGGGAAGGTTCTCAAGTTAAGGTGTGTTTATGAACAGACTTCTTTTTGTTCTTTTGTTAGAATTGCATGTCAGTGAAGAACAGGATGAGCCGGCTTAGTTTCAAGAGCACAGTGTGAGGCTTGATTTTTCAATGGAAATCTTTTGTCAGTATGAATGCAGAAAAATGCTTTCCCAGGAGGAAGACAATAGAAAGCAACTTTTCATAGCTGAAATAGGTAATAGAAACAGTGGAACAGCAGAGAACGGTCTTGTTAAAATTTTGATACATTTTAGGGAAAAAAGAGTTCTCATGTATGGCAGCCTTGAGAGAACAAAACTTAGAGATGAAACTACAAGAAGTGTTTAAAGGTCTTTTCATATGTCTTACAAAAGAAACTTTTGCTGTTATGTTATGGTGTTTGCTTTATTTCCCTTTCCATGTATCCAGGTAGTGTCAATTTAAACTAGATTAAAGATGGAGCAAGAGACACATTGCTTAAGAGGATGCTGCTTGCTGTATTATGTCTGGCTGATTTAGCAGCTTACGCTGTGGTTTACTTTTCCTTCATGGAAGAGGAACTGTTTTAATTTTAAAAAGCATTTTCTTCTAGAATAATCCTTAATCATTCCCACCATAGTTGCTTAGATCATGTTATTTTTAATATAGTTAAGAATGAAGCTGTATAGGGAACTCAAACCTGGTTTTTTTTTTTTTTAACTTGACAGTGTGTAGCACTATATTTAATATGATCATCTGATTCAAGTTTTCCTTTGTGATGCCTAGAGTAAAACCTGCAGCATTTGCAATTTGCAGATAAATAGATTGCTTTTTCTCTTTTTGCACACTTTTAAGGCTTTAATATTAGTGGATATTAGTAGATATCTTGTTTGTTCCAGCAAGTAAGTCTTATTTTCTGTAACAGTTGATGAATTGTTAACTTCTAATCTCTTACTACAAGCAAAGCACAGAAACTGAAGTTTGTAATTCAAAGTACTTTGCTTGCCCAAGAAGAAAAAAGCCAGCATAGTCCCATAACAAAGCATTTTTATTCTGTTTGTGTTAACATAGAGTGAAGGGGTAGAAACTTTTTTACTTTTCTAAATGGAGCAATATTTAGGAAATACTCTGTACACAATAAGATAACACTGCATGTTTCTTGAAATAGGACAGTCTTGTGCCTTTTATAACTAAGAAGGCAAGCTACAGTGTCATGAGTGAAGGATGGTAGGGCATGGGATGGTAGCAAACCTTCTCAGAGAAAGAATATTGCTTTTTCTATAGTACCATCACAAATATGAAAGTTAAAAAATTTTTGGTGATGGGCTATATCTACTGCTTCAGAGTTAGTAGCTTAACTTTTGAGGGAGGGAGAAATTTATTATATAGCAAGAAAAATCTGAGATGCAGATTGCTTTACATCAGTATGAGTAGGGTTAGGCAGACTGCGAGAGTCCTACAGGATTTTTAAAATTTTTTTTTTCTTGCTCATTCAATGTTTAAATGAAGATTGTTGCAGTTAGGAGTAACCACATGTTATGTAGAGAGAAGTAATGATGGGGCAATTGATGTGATAATTGTTTATTCTATGTAAACAAATTGAGATGTGAAATATTTCTGAAGGCCTTAAATACCTGACTTCAAGAGAAATATTTTTGCTGATCGGTATGTGTTCTGCATAAAAAGAAGGTTTTAGTGATGATAATAAAGTGGTTGTCAAATCACTCTATCCTAAAATTACTTGATTTTTGTCTCGTTAGCTCATTAACTTAAATATGGTATGAAAAACATATCAGCTACATAGCTTGTTTTATGCCTTTGTGCAGTGAAAAGTTGCCTATGCAGATTTGAATTGTGGAAATGGTGTTACATAGGTACATAATTCTAATGACTTCAGGTCCACTGAGGAAGGAGAATGAATACTGTGACATAGACTGGCTTTACAGTAATTTTCTTTGAAGAACAGTATCAGATTTAATTTTATCTAGTAGTATATAGATTCCTAGTGGAAGTTAGAAGTGATGCTGATAAGTGGAAGGCAAATGTTTCCTCTGTGCTTGAGGCTTTTTGTGCCTTGGTCTTTTCTTTGCTGTTGCCCTTTTTCTGGGTTTTTGGTAACAAGCCAAATGCAAGGACTTAAGGAAGCATGACCTAATGTGCCCTTCCACCTGTGTATGCTAGCTCTTTATTTTCAATGGGTCATGAAGAAGATTACCTATAGCTACAATTACCCAGATTTTGCCATCTTCAAATATGTTTGTTATCCCTAATGTGTTTAGAACCTTCAAAGCTTTACTTAGACACATTGAGCAGATAGAATTTACCTGGCGGCACAATGCATAGTTTGACAAAATCCATACTTCTGAATTTGTAAGGTTACCAGTGCTTTTTTAGAAATCTGTGACCAAACAACCCTTCCCCCTTTGCCTTTTTCTGATGGATTTCTCTTCATGCTTGAAAGTTGAATATTGAAGATTTTCTGACCTTAGAAATTGATCCACCCGAATGCTGTAGAGCCAGATCTCGGGAACCTTTAGATTGTACTGTGGGGTTTACTTGCTCAGCATGTGTAGTTCTTTTCCTGTTTTGTTTTGGCTTTTCATTCCTCTTTAGTTGTCGGTTTGGTTTTATAATGAAGGAAACATTTGTAATAGGTTGAGCTGAACAAGTTGTGTTTTGTTTTAAATGCCAGAAACGGGATATGCAGTGTTGGTTCTTGGCTCTGTCTGGGAGTGGGAGAGACACAAGAAAGTTCACTTCAGCAGGTCTAAGTGATGATGAGTGAATTGGTGAGTTTTTTCCTAGGGTTAAAACAAAGTACCATGTGTTTGCCACTCTCACAGTAATTACTAAAGCTCAGAATTGGTATATAAATGATTGTAGAAAACACTTGTAAGGAATTAACTTGTGTATTGGTGTACTTCTGAGCAAACTGAAATACCTTACAGTACTTACTGAATTTACAGCATTACTGAAATACCTTACAGCTTTTTGTTTTCTGTTCCACTTTTCTGAAAGGAAAAAGCAGCAACAGTTTGTGTGTGAAAGCACCTTTGTTACTGTATTTGGCCCACAAGACAGTGCTGACCTGTAATCTTGGTATATTGGTATTGAATGTCCTCCTAGGGATGTTTAAAGAAAAAGCTGAAGATTTTTAGAGAGCTGGAGCAGGGCAAGTGTTGGGAGAGGATGTGAGTTTTAAAATGCTGCAAAATAGACATCTGCTAATTGATTTTTTGATTTTGGGTCTTGGAAAAGTAGTAATAATATCTTCTAAACAGCCCCGCATAACTTTGGTTTGATCTTATTGGCATCACTGGAAGTAATAGGTGTAATTGGAGCTGTGATCTGCTCTTTTATTGACATACAGGAGGATGGGAAAAAATAATGAATAGATTTGATGTGTATTGATTTATTACTTGAACTTGAAGGAAAAGTATAGGCCTTCTCATTTATTTATTAATTCCAAGGAATTGCCAAGGTGATTTCTTTTCTTAGCCTAGCCTTGTTCTATAACCTAGAGAATTTTTGAACTAAGATGATGGACAATCCAATACATTACATCATTTGACTGAATTTAATGTGAGCTCCCTGGAGTGGAACATCTTAAATCAATAGCATTAGAGCCACTCCTTTTTAAAGGAAATGGCACGAACCAATAATGACAAGCTAGCAATAAAAGAGGAATAGCCTTTTTGGAGGGATTTCAAAAGAATAAGCATGTTCTTAGATATTCTGGTGTGTGATCATTTCAGAGGCACTGGAGCTACTTATCTAACTGTGACAAGACCGAACCAGAAAGCTGGCCATATGTTGTCTCTGTATAAAAATGGGAGAGATACAAGCTTTTTGCGATATGATCAAAGATTCTACCCAAAGTTAGATTCATAGTACTTTAAAGTAACTCACAATTCCAGACTACCTTCAAACCTTAATCTAGGGAATTCATTAGCTTGTGGAAATTTGAGTGCCAGTATAAAAAACAAAGGCAGGGAAAGAGCAGTGTAATGAAGCTTTAAAAGGCTATGAGTACAGGTTAAATGTATTGTTTTAAAAACACAAACCAAATTGTATACAGTTGTAAGTTGACTTAACTGTGATTGAAGGAAAGGACTTTCCAAGTGCAATAGTTGCTGATTTTTCTCCAGTTTTACCATAGGAAATAAAAAGTGGTTAAATCAGTGCAACATCTAGTATTGACATTGTCTTTTTCAGGTGCTGAGAGGGGGCTGCATTGTTTCCTATTCTCTTTTACAGTACTGATAGTTTAACTGATTCAGTGGTGTGAACTGAACCACAGTATTAAAAAAAGCTTGGAACTGAAAACACCTAGAGATTAGGAGGTTAGCAAGGTAGCAGTAAGGGACTAGATTGTGTTTTGTCTATCCTGTGTAACTCTGTATAAACCCAGTTTTAACAGAAAAAAAATTCAGAGCAAATACGGTTCCAGAGATGAAGTCATATCAGGAATTAGATATGGGAAAGTACTGTCTTCAGAAGATCAGAAGGAGAAGACACTCCTGTGTCTTTCAGCAGCAAGCGGGTGTTGTGACAATCATTCTACAAGACTGCGTCCCCAGTGCAAATCAGTATTTTTTGTACAGATGGTCTCACTGAGGTTTTTTTGTGCTTCATGAGATGGGACCTTCTCAGGTAGATGACCTTCCTATCTCCATGCCTATAAATAAAGTTTGAAATTCTTTATCTCTTCAGTGCTGTATCTTTTTTTAGAAATTCTTTGTTTGCTTTCACAGCATCTTATGGAGATGTGGTGAAGAAGCTTTAACTGATACTAATCTTAATCTTACAAGGTGTGGAATAAGCTCCTTGATTTGTGTTGCTCAACCCTTATGATGATGATGGCAGCACCAGGTGGCCATTAGCTCCAGAAAGGCCACTAAAGTGACTCTGCTGTCACAGAGGGGAGTTTTAATATGTGCCAGCAGTTTTGTACTGAAGATGCAATTTTTTTGTGTCTTCTTTTTCCCCCTGAGAGAGACTTCAGGAAATTAATGTGCCTGTACACTGGCATCTGTCACATGTTTGAGGCAATGGTGACTAAGTTACTCATGTGCTTGGGGCTGCCAGACAAGGATTAGATCCCCTGTAAGTGAGGTCAAGGCCAGCGTTTCAGCAGACTCTGCCAAGTCACGGTGTTCTGACACGGTACAGCAGTGGCCACTGTGGTGGCCCCGGGGATTGGGAACTTCAGTGATGTTCCATTTTGTCTGTCAGGCCAGATTTTAGGAGCATGTGCTCTGCTAAACAGGGTGGCGACTGTGTGGGTACAGCAGAGGTGAAACTCACTGGTTTTGCTGGGCTTTCAAAATAAGTGGAAAAGTATGTTTAACATAAGGAAATTGAGTATCATACGAATCAAGTTCCTTCAGCCACGTACGTACACTTTAAAAACTTGTCTGTCAGTGGAACCTGAATTCTTAGAGAGAGTGTATCGATGGTCCCTTTTGAGGTTAGAGCTCAGCCTTACCTATGTGCACCTCTGGTTTTAAGGGGGGAGCCTGCTCTGGGTGCTGTCCGGCCTCTGGGGACCCTCCCTGCATGGGGCCTGGCAGTGACCGGGCACTCCTGCCCTGCATCTCCAACCCAGCAGTGGCTTCGTTCTGGTGCTTCCAGCCGGGCCCTCACCGGCTGGGCCTTGCGGGGGCCCTGAGGGACCGGCCCGGCACAGCCATGGCAAGCGGCCCCCTTCGTGCCTCGTGCCTGGAGCTTCATCCCCAGGTGGGTTTATCTTGTTGCCCATCCTCCTTCGGCCACTGCCTTACAGTGTTACTTTTTTCCCACAGTCCTTTGGCCTGTACGGAGTTCTTCCATGCTCCTTCCCTTTTTTAATTTTTCATGTTTTAACTGCTCCTATCATCTAGAATTATTTTCATTTTATGGTCTAAGTACAAGAGAGCATTATTGAATTCAGTGTCTTTACAGGTAGCCAAGGTTTGATGAGCTTTAGGTTTCCTTCCAGGGACATGCAAATTACTTTTTGCCCCCTATTAAGTAAGTCTAACTCCTTTGGTATATATGCCTCTGCTTGCTGGCTCTTCACCTATTTTGCATACGGTCTTCAGTTTAATTTGCTTAGCAAATCCCATTGTGAATAAGTAAGAAATATGAAGTGTAGGTATTTCGTGGAGGGCTTGCAAGGGTCATGGTGTGGTCTTTAGTGTCCCTTCCTCTTGAAGGTGTACCTGAAATACACTAAGCTTGTACCTCATAAGACATCAAGACAAACTTGTGGTTTTTTCATGAGAGTATTCCTAACTATTGAATATTTGGTAAATCTTATGCTGTATTAAACATTATGATATTTAGGAATGCCTAGATTTTCACATTGGAGACATCAATGAGGATGTACTAAGGTGAGAGATTAAAAGGGAAACAAAGCTGAAACCAAATATTTAAGAGATGGAGTTTGCTTGTGTTTTACCTGTAAGGTTTCCTGCTAACATCACATTTGAGGAAAATCCTTTTCCATGTGTCCAGTTTCATATCTATTCAGATGTATAAAAAAAGCACAAAGATTTATAAATAATATTTCACTTTCTGCAAGTAGGTATGCAAAATGAAAATGGAAACATGAGAAGTAGGCAGATTTCTATACACCCCCAAGAACAAAACCAGCATGCTATTTCTTCATTATTTTGGTATCTACATTGTAAGAAATCTGGCTTTTTATTCCACTCTCTCCAACATTGATACAAAGACAGTGTCTAAGAATTTGAAGAATTATCTTCTACTAATTAAACTGAGAGAAACACAGACATGAGTACTGTGTGCCATGGAAACGTAGGCAGCAGTAGCAATGCACATTCCATATAATGGGTAACCAAAAGCAAGTTGCATCACAGTGTTGACACTAGTAAAATTTTCATGTGCCATCTGTAAATCTAGATCTGAGTGTTTTTTAAACGTGTTATGTGTTACTGTATTATGAGATGTAAATGCTTTTAGAGTTAAAAGCCAAACTTCCAAGTGTTTGTTCTCTTTACTCAAAATATGAAATTTAAATATGATTGTTTCTGGGTATTAAATCTGATTTTCTCTCTCATGACCAGTGATACAACTTGAGGAAACAGTATGAAGCTGAGTCAGGGCAGGTTTAGGTTGGATATCAGTTTTTTACCCAGAGGGTGGTTAGGCACTGGAACAGCTCCCCAGGGAAGTGGTCAAAGCACCAAGCCTGACAGAGTTCAAGTGTTGGAACCATGCTCTCAGGCACAGGATATGACTTGTGCAATGACCTGACCAGGGCCAGGAGTTGGACTCCATCCTGATGGGCCCTTTCCAACTCAGTATATTCAATGATTCTGTGATTCTGCTAGTATTAAAGTATGGAGACCTTTAAAATGGTCAGCTGCATGTAGTAATAAGGAGAGGGAAAACTACTTGCTTAAGCATTAATTGGAGGGCTTGGGTATTTGTTCGATGATAGGGGTTTTCCAGCATGAGTTGCTTCATGACACCTTGTCCCTCCCCTCTCCATGGTATAGCTCACTTCCCTTTGCACACACACACAAAGTCCTTTCTAAAGTTCATCATATTTCAGTTCCATGAGCAAATGCAGAAGAGCTCTCTGAGAGGGTGTTACTGTAGGGGCTTTTTCTGCAAAGTAGAAAATATGATTGTAACCTCTCTACATTCAGTAGAGCTGAAGCAACCAGCTTTATCGGTTGGACACAACGCTGTGTTTTGGTTTGTTGGTCTTTACTGAAACACTAGTTATTTCTCAAGTACCAAAATCAAGATTTTCTAAACCAGCTAATTTTGATACTAAATTTACAGACTTACAGCAAAGTGACTTGTAAGAACCATGTCTACTAAGGAAATGTAAGCAGCTTACAGAGAAAATTGCTCCAGTTCTTAAAGGGACACTAGACCACTGTAACTTGTCTATTTGTGAGTTAGCAAACCTTTCTTTTGACAATAGCTCCTTTGGAATAAGTGAAAACATGCCATTAATTGTTTTGTTTTTCCTCCCCATTAGAAGTCCAATGTTAGCATTAATCTTTACAAGGATACACTTTTGGTTTTATGTGGAGCTGAGGCATCATTTTAGACTTTTTAAAGACTATATGGGAGGGATGATATAGGTTCTAATACAGAAGACTTAACATATGTATTGTATTCAGGTTTTGTAGTACTTGCTTTGTTTTCACTCAAGATTTCAACTAATATATACAAATGAAATAGTGGTGTTCTTTGGCAGTTTGTACCTTTGAAATAGAGCTTAGTACTATGAGTTAAGAGAGGATGCTGTGTATGTGTATGGTGTGTGTGCAAATGAAATCTGAATTTGTCTTCAGGAAGTATTTTTATAGCCTATTAAGGTTATTGGGAGGTGTAGTTTCCTGATAAGAGTTTGTTGTAGGATTTCAGCACTTCTCATTTGAAAGGATTTATGTTAAGTGCAAATGCATTTCAGCATAGCTTCTATACTTTCCTTTTACACTTTCTGTAAATGTAAAAATTTATTCAGATTGCAAATGAAACCAATATCTGTTTAATAGCCTCCTGCCAGTGTCCTCGCAAAAGCACCTGGAGATTTTATTTCTAGAACTTTGCAGTTGAATTCCATTTTCTTCCTTCTATAATGTTGTATCTTCACTGAAAAAAACACCCCAAGCAACCAAAACCAACAAAACACGTAACAGAAAACCCTCACTCAAACCCCAATGTCCTTGGCTGTTTGTATATTGTCCTTGAGAGTCATAAGCTTTATTAACAATAGCAGATTTAACTCACTTGTGATGAATTTGATAAATAATACCCTTATTCCTTGCATGTGCCAGGATTTGTTGAACTAGTGTGAACATTGCTTTCCTTCTAATGGTGGGTGCAGTGCCATTTCCACCACACAGTGCCCCCACTGACCAGAGGCTGTGGCTCAGCCGAAGTAAAACGTTCCAGCTGCCACCGGATAGCCTCTTGCATAAGCACATAATCAACTTACATTAAGAAACAGAGTAAGTAATTATCTCTTCTTATCAGAATGCTTGCTCCATTTGAATTCAATGGACAATGTATAATTGACCCTTAGGAGCCGTATGTACTACAAAAAGAACTAACAGATTAACTGGTAGACTCACAATCCTGCTCTGCACTAGACCTACAGTAGCTATTTGCTTCCAGGGGTGTGGTTGTTTGATATGGTAACTGGTATGGCTGCTGTGGCAAGGTCTCAGACACAGTCATATTCTAAAAAGTAAAATAGATGTGGAATATTTTCTACTTTCCTTGATTTTAGTCATAGCTGCTTATTTATAAGAAAAAAATGTTGAGTTTCCTTTTCTGTTTGTACTGTGCCTCAACAGTTCAGGTTGGGATCTATGCCTGGTATTCCCTGTCTTTATTGATTGTAGTTGTATTTTATTTCTAAGGAGTTGTCTAATAGAATGCCTTCTAAAAACAAAGAAGATTGTTTCTAGATGGCAAAGGTAAATTACTTCTCAAATTCTCTCTTACGCATTAATTGTATTTTCTTCCATTTAGAGGAGGAAAAAAAAAGGAAAGTATTAGGAAGTGGACAGAAGTAACTCTTGTAAGACATTGTGCTACCATCCAGGGCATTGCCAAGGATTACTTATCTCATTTGTAGTAATACTCCTTGAGCTATCACCTGAAGTTTTATTTTTGGCACTGTCCTTTTGGTATCTTGCCCCATTTTCGTTGCCTATGGGACAGCTGATCCTGCCTGTAGGATACACGTCCTGAAGAGTGCCCCATGACATCAAAACACGTTTGGAAACACTGATTTTACAAAACTGATCATGTGCTCTTCTGCAGAAGTCAAATATGCCTCATTCGTTGGGAGTCTGGATTTTTGTCCATGGGTGAAGTAGGATTTGTAGAATCTTACTTTACTGTGTTTTAGGGGGAACAAAGAAGTTAGTCTAGAACAGTGATTTCTGATTTGATTTAGGGATTGCCTTTGGCTTTCAGTGTTTTTAAAGGTTTAAGGTAAAGAATTACTTGATATAATAAATGTCATGATTGGCTAGGCTTTTGTTTACAAAGACAGTTGTGACTGAAATTGGCTTGGTAATCAATAAACTCATGTTAGCTGGTTTAGAGAGAGCACAGAATTGCCTTTCGTATAATCACTGAATTCTAGGCATTTGTCTGTCAGTTTTGCAATAAGCTGCTATGTGGAAGTTGTTTGGTCTAAACCTCTGCTCAGAATATGGACAGTTTTACAGTTCATTGAACTTTGAAGCCAGTCTAATCTGATTCACACTTCCTTATTCATAGATAGTATCAAATGATTACAGAGTACAGAACTGTTGTGTACTTTTGAAATAAGCAATATTTTGGATATATGTTACAGTATAATAGTACTGGATATTAACTCTATGCTTAATTCTTATTTTCTCCACACAGATGTACAAAAAAAAACAACACAGCATGACAAGCTAGTTCAAAAGTCCTCATGGCTTTTCCTAACCCAATTTTGCAGCAACTGAGCATTTGCAGTTTGGGGTGTTTTTTTTGCTTGGACTGATTACAGGAATTTCTAGTCCAGCAGGAAAAGACACATGAGGGGGCATGCTGTTTTCTGGGAATTAGTTTTATTAAGCGTGAAAGCTGAATCTTTAAAAGAACATTTGTCTATTGGACTGTTTTCAAAAAGAACGCTAAGGAAAATCTATTAAAAATATATCTTTCCTGTTCTAATAACTCCATTTCTTAAGTATATATATTCATTTGAAACAAAAAAAAATTGTTAGCAAATGTGCTTTTTATGGTTATCCAGCTATTTCACTTCACAGGTTCTTTAGCCTGTCATATACAGCAGATTAAAATAGCTAATCCTGGTGATTCTGGTTCAGTAGCTTTTTTATGCTTGTTCAATTAAGTAATATCTCTACTATAAAGGTGAATTGTTTATTTCTTGGGTTTTTTCCCCTAAGATCATTTGTCATAAAGGCTATCCAAAAGCTGGGTGTACTCAGCTTGATTTCTGAAGGATCTATAGAGCCTTTAATGCCCATAGGTATACATATGCTTTTTCAAATTTGCTAAATAGAGGTATTTCCTGCCAGCATGTACTGAGAGTTTACTTCTACTTGGGTTTCCCAAAAGGCGGCATATAGAGACTCCTTTTATTGAGGAGAAAATGTGGTTAGGGTTTTTTCTTTTTTTTCCCCTTTAGTTATCATTAAAAAGGGAAGGAATGACAGATCAGCCTTTGAAGTCTGAGAAGCATTTCTTTAGGGAGATTTTTGAAAGTGTGAATTGATGTTGTGGAGTATGTTTGTGTACGGGGAAAAATTGGTGATTTTTCTTAGGTTCTAGAGTCCTGAGAGAGTTTTATGGCAAAAAGAAACTCTCCCATCACAAGCTGTTTTTAGGGGATGATATATTGTAACTAGTTGTCTCCATCTCTCCTCACATCAAAGAAGTCACAGTAAATCAAAGCCTAAAAGCTGGTGACTTCTCTTATGTTTTTATGTATGCTTTTGCTGCTGCATTAAAACCAGCAGCATCAAAAGGTTGTTAAACCTCTTCTCTGTATCACTGAATGACAGACATGTGGAGGTTGAGATTACACTTATCGTCTCATCCCAGACAAACCTGCATAACCTCCTTTGCCTTTATTATCAAAATCATTGCAAGTCAGAATATATTAATCTCAACCTACAGTACAGTTCTAGACTTGATAGAAAAGGCTTTCTTTAAAAATATCTTTCCTTTTCTGCATGAAGGATGCAGAACACTTTTGATATATTGAAGTGCAATGTGGACATTGTCTTCCTCATATAAATAAAAGGAGGTGTATGGATCACTGAAAGCTTTAAAATCTGTCCCCCATATTGTATAATTAAATACTGATATGAGCCTCATAGTAATGTTTTAAAGTGGCAAGTGGCTACAGTTCTGCTAAAATGAAACATTTTGAATGATCTTTGCTTCTGACCAAGAGATGGTCTTTCACATTGTACTTAGCATACTGGAGCTTGACTTCAGATGGGTTGGGTGTACTGTGTTGACCTTACTTTAAGTTCTCTGGCTATTATTTATTCTTTTATTAGTAGTATTTTACAAGTATGAAATGTTTACTCAGGGTGGCCAGTTGTTGTAGATCAACTTGTAGTATCTTACAGGCTGTATGTTGAGAAAGTGTTTTATTTAAATGTTCCCCACCTTTGCTGTACCAGAAGCTTCCTCTGAATTATTAATGACATCTTGGTATAAAATTCACCCTGTCTTCACTGAACTGTTTAAGATGATAAAAACTGAAAGTTTGTCTGTGCGTTCTGGTGTCCTGCTTAGGATGGTTAGATAGATATTGGAGTTTCTCTGACTTCAGTTCCTGAAGAGTTTAGTTATAAACCTTCATTTTCACTGTTTTAAATGCTAAACATTGACTATTTTGATTTCTCGAGTTTGTTATTTTATTACTTTTAGAACAGATGTTCTGAACTTTTTAGATTTTTTTTTTTTGTACTGGCAATAGGCTTCTAACTAAACAGTCAATATTTTGTATTGTAATTAATTTTTTAAAATGTTAGTCGTATTCTGTATGTGACTATGTATGACAAGGAAATAGTTCTAATGTAAAATAATGGTTTTGTATGAATATCTAACTTTCAAAACACAGCTAATAGCAAATGCTGATGAAGTTTCTTTTTTGTAAATATTTGACTGATTATTGTAGAAGTTCTTGAAGTCTTTTCATGTCTGTCAAAGTACAGAGTTGCGAAATATTTATTGGACTTTAGATTGTTCAGTTGCAAGTCCTTAAATCTGTTCTTTGAGAGTAAAAGTAAATATTAAAAAACTCACCGCATCAAAAGAATTCTAAAGTTAAGTTTCATCTTAATGGAATTCATGTTCCTCAAGTACAGTGAAAACAAGAGGGATTCTAAAATCTTGTGGTCATAAACTTTTTATGCATCATGAGTAGGTTTACTCATACTCCTGATGTGAATACTGAAAGCTATTGAGTCTCCTTTATGCCATTTTATAAGTTTAAAATTCTTGTCTTTCATCAGTGTAGACTTTATCTGAAGTCATATTTATGATCCTGATGCCTGCTAATTTTGGAAAATTTAAAAGATCTTCACTATTATTCATAAGGATTGAATGTGGTATTTCATCAGCAACACCTATGTGTTAGTAGGTAAAACTGTAAAACACACTTTGTGACCTCTTACCTGGATCACCATACGGCTTTTTCCCCTGAAATACTTCAACACATGGTATCCCTTTGCAGTGTAGAAAGAAGTAATAGGTAGAAATTTTATATTCCTTGATTGTTTCAGAACTGTACTTGGATACTATTGTATATGTAAGTGCTAGAATTATGTTGAAAGTGTTTAAAAACTCCGAATAAAGGTTTAATTAACCTTATAGCCATCTGTAATTAGGCTCCTTCCTTCTATTGAAGCATCTGTGTGTTGACCAAGCTGAATTTGCATAGCATCAGATTTGGTGCTGATGCACAACAAAAACGATGGAGATGAAGGAAAATCCTGGGTAGCTTCTAATGCTACACAATTGTCCATTATTCTGAACAGCCAAGTTATTTTTGAGCTACAAGTTCAAGATTTCTTCAAGATGAAGTATAGGGGTGCTGGAGTATAGCGCTCAACACCAATTGCATATGAGAGAGAGAGAATTTGCATGTTATGCTGCAGGGAGTTTGGCAAAATATAATTACTCATAATAGGAAATTTGGCTATTAGTATTGTCATTTTGACTTACTCCAGGCTGTTGATAAGTTTACGAGTAATGCAGGGAGAGTTTGATGCTTGTACTATCTGTGGATAGTTCTGTAGACTACTGTAGTCTGGCCTTGGAGGGAGTAAGTTCAGGACCAACCTACACAAGCAAGATCTTAATTTGAAAAATTGTCAAAACGTGACACTTGCCAGTTTTACGGAGAGTTTAGTTTTCTCTTTATAGATGTGTAAGACTAACAGGCAGAAATTGCTTTAGTAGTTCAGTGTTTAGTGGCACCCATGTGGTAGTTATTCCCTCTCAATTTTATCTTGGGTTATTTGCTTCTGATAAGGTTGCAGCCTGACCTCAAGTATGTGTGGTAGCCTAGTTACAGATTTATACCAGGAGACTTTTTTTTAGAGTAGTCTTTATGTAGCAAAAACAGAACCCCCAAAGATGTTGGAGTCACTGTTCTTTAAGAAACTGTAGTTCAGTATCAAGTAAATATAAATCATTAGGCATGTAGAGGTATATAGAGATACGAGTTTACAGTAAATATTTTGGTGATTCTCTAGCACAAATATGTAACATAAGCTTTAGATTATTACTAGTTGAATTACTGCAAAAAGAAGTAGTTATTGGCAACTAAGAATAAAAGTAAACCCTGCATTCTGAAGTATCTATACAACTCTCTTGAAATCTTTGTAGATAATTGAGTGACTGGTGCTGCATGTAAATCTTAGTGGCCTGTAGTTGCCTTAAAAAATGAAATTGCTTTTCTTTTACAGCTTTTCTTGGCACCTAAGAAAGCTGTAAATATCCTCTGCAAGCTGTAATTTCAGCTGTTGATCTGGAGGTACTTAGAAATAAACTTGATTTTTAATTAAGTACTAAGGCTGTCAAATACCCTGTGTCTTACGTAACACTTTCTCTTCTAGTTTCTCTTACCACTTCCCCTTTCAGTGTAGTCTTCTTCTCATCTGCCTTTCTAATTGCAAGTGAGACTCTTGAAAGGATTTCCATGTAGTGGCGGTCCTTGACTGGGCGTGGGCAGAGGAGCAGGAGGCACGCAGTGTTCCCATCCCACTGGCAACAAGGGGCAAACTGTGTCAGAACCAGTACATTGAGAGGAAGGAAAAGTGTAGCAAAAGCATTTTTCCAGCTATCCAGTAATTCACATTCATCACAGATCTACTTTCTTACAATCATTGCAGTTATTCTGTGAAATTAGATGAAGATTGCATGTGTGGATGGAATAGGAGACTTTTAATCTCTCACTTTTATTGTTACTTTTCATGGAAATAAACAGGGAAACCTAAGATTCACCCCAAGAGAAAGTGCAGTCATCAGAAATAGCTATACCTAATGGGCCAGTATGTCAGCATTATTTGGAATTTAAATTGACTGCTTAGAAAGGATCTCAGTCTTCCTTGAATAACTGAGGTGAGTTTTTATGTATGTGAAACAAAGAATTATTGTTACCCTTTTTAGGAGGAACACAGATCACTGGCTTTGTCATCCAGGAGGTCAAATTATTCAACCATTCCAAGTACAGAGTATGTGGAATTCAGCTAAAAATTATGTTCCAAACTGGAAATCAGAACGGGGAATGAGACTGTCTTGAAACTGCTATATTGCAGTGTCCCAGTGCCAGCTGGTGTGACACAGCTGGAATATAGCTTTGTTAGGATAGCTTCAGAAATGTTTTACTCTAAGTACAATGCTCAAGGAGGCATGTACTGGAAGGCTGAAATAAAATTTATATTAAGGACACATATGGAAGTGTTAGGTAATTTACAGAAACTGGAACATTTGCTGTTGTAACAATGTTTGTTCTAACAGCTGTGAATTACAGAACTTTGCATCATTTTGTCATCACACTTTTCCATTTCCTCTTCAAAAATTTCACGAAAACCTATTGCAGCCTATTGCTCTGAGTCCATTTCCCCTTCTGTTTGCATGCACAAGACCCTTGAAGGAGGAAAGAAATACCAGAAAACCAGGATCCACAAAGTATTGGAGATATGTCTTGGTTGGGAGGTTTGTGGGCCTGGCACCATTTTCTGTAGTTAAGATGTACCTACCTTTGCTTCTAATCACATCTTTTCCCTCAGAGTCTTAAATAAAATAATCTATTTGCAGTTAAAGACTCTTATTATCTTTTTTCTTCTCTCTCTGCATATACTTATGTCCAATATTCTGTGATTTGTAGGCAATTGATTGGGGAGAGTTTTGACTTGAAATGTAATTTCTGACTAAAATCATCATCCAAGGATTTAAAATTCATTTGCTGAAATGAAATGTGGTAATATTTTGTGGCAACAGATCCCATTATGGGTGACCCATAGGAAATGTGTTAATTAGTCATAGAAGTTTCTGGGAGAGAGTTGTTTTATGGGTTTTTTTTGTTTGGTTGGCTTTTTGTTTTGTTTTTTTGTGGTTGCCTCTGAAGAGCTGCATTTTGGTATTCCATTAAATTAGTTATTTAATGGCGTATGCCCATGACTTGCAGGTGAATGAAGTAATTTACTTTCTGCTTACAGTGTCTCATATTGAAGTAGTCCTTTTTCAGAATATACAACCTGATAGGATATTTCTCTGATAATTATATGAATTTTTAAATCTGTGCTATTCTATATTCATATGAAACATAGCAA
The DNA here is from genome assembly GCA_034509425.1 of Eopsaltria australis. Classification (NCBI taxonomy): domain Eukaryota; kingdom Metazoa; phylum Chordata; class Aves; order Passeriformes; family Petroicidae; genus Eopsaltria; species Eopsaltria australis. The sequence goes on along the minus strand of JAVTVJ010000052.1, from coordinate 3,879,213 downwards.
TCTGAACAGCTTTCAAAGTTATAGTCTTCATTCTGACCTTGGAGGATTTATGTGAAGGGCTGGTATAATGCCATGAACAAAATCTTAAGCTTAAGTGCTCTCTCTATACATATTTGTGAGTTTGCCTATCATTTGAAATCTAACTAAGATCCTTTAAATAGATGAGAATTTCACTCTATCTCCACAAATTCATACATACAAAGTAGCGATTTTTTTGGTAGAAATGGACTATTTAAAACCTTCATCTATTTTACTGGTTAGCAGTTTTAGGAAATGTAGATTATTTAAAATTATTATTTCTTTAGATGTATTTTTGTCATCTATAGATCAAATCTACCCTTAAAAAGAGCTGCATTTGGAAAGATTAGGTCAAAATGTGCGCACTGTGCCATTGTTTGCTAACAGAGATGGCTGAACCTGTTCCTTCTGAATGGTGTCAAGTGTAAAAGAGCAGGTACTCAGTACATTTGACAACTGAAGACAAAGATGAGTTTATATGATCTCATGGTTTGGTAAATAATGCATGATAAGGACAGTTTCCTTACAGTAATAGAAAGGAAGACAACTTTTTTTTCCTCTTCACATTAGTGAATTACAGCTTTGAGATATTGAAGTTGTTTCTCTTCATCGAATGAAAAATTGGCAACTGAGAGCCTTTAGTGCAGAGCTATTGTAATGTGTGAATGCTTTTTCACACTGTGCACTATTAGTCTTCCTGTACATTCTGAGTGATAATGACTTGCCAGTATCTGCTATCCTAAATTTCCAACGTGGTTGAGCAGCTGTGTGTTCTGTGTGCAGCTTTAACGGTGCTAATTGCTTAATTGACATCAAATATTAGTGATTCAGTAAAACACCAGGCTGCTAGGAAAGCCTGCTTCGATGGGTGTAGAGTACTTCTGTGTGGAGGAATGGAGTCACAGCCTTGGTGAACAAGGCTATAGCTGATGCTGACAATTTGTTGCTGTCCAATCTCTGGTTAGAGTGCACTATCCCTTTTAATTAAAAAGCATGTAGAAAAAAGTAGAAGAGAATACTGTTCAACAAAATGTACTTAGAGCCTGGCTAGGGCAAATTGATTGAGTTTTCAGCTGTACTTAGTGCATATTAACTCATTTGAGTAGTGTTTGTATTCATATTATTTGGAGAAAAAAATATAATACTGAACTGAAGATTGTTGCTGGTAATTATGCCCAAGTTAATAGTTCAAGTGGAGTGTCAGGAAGTGTCATTCAGTGTTTCCACTGATTTCAAAATCATGCATTAAAGCTCTTTACTAAAAATATGTCAAAAGACTTGGAATCTTTCAGAGTTAGTTACTTTGCCAGTAACTACCACTAGCATCTTCCTGTCATCCTTTTGCTGTCCCCCATTGAAAATCAAGTCCCTTCTCTTTTCAGGCAATAAATTTGTTTAAATTAAATCTTGATAAAAATAACCAGAGTAGCATGAAGGTGAATCTCAAGCTACTTTCAGTTTGATTTTTTTAAAATCATAAAAAAATAAGCTGCAGAAATATTTAAACTCCTAAGGTAAAATCCTGTTAACTGTCTTTGTGTAGTGTTAGGAAAAATTGCCATAGTCTTTTGCTGGTCTTTGCTTTCATGGTTGCTGACACTGCTTGAAAGAGTAAAAGCTATGTAACACTGATGTGCCAATAAAACTAGGTCTCAGTACATTGAGCTTCATGCTATAAATAGAAGCAGATAATGCTAAGGTTTATTTATGGTTTCTTGGAGTTATTCTTAATGGGCTTAAGCAATGGAACTTAGAAAAAAGAAGTGAATGTAGTTCATTGCTCTGGCAGCAGCATCAGACTGCTTTTTTCAGTGACTCTGGTGTCATTTTAAGTTGTAATACCAGAGCACTAAAAGAACTGTCCGATCAGGGTGTTTGGCTTTGAAGGCTGGCATTAGCGGACATGCAGTGACTGTGGTTTGATTTCTCTACCTGGCCTATGTCCTGCCTTACGGTGCTGTTTTCCTAAAAGTATCTTTTTCTACTTCACGCAAGTGAGGTGCCTTGTTGCCATACTGAACAGTGCATGTGATGTTGTGCGTTGCAGTTTAACCTCACTGTCAAAGACAGCCTTACTCTTCAATGCTTAGTTTTTACACTTGGACTGTGAGTGGTTTGGAGGTTTGAAGTTATTGAATGAGGTTAGTAAAGTGCATTAATTTTGTCATCTAATAACATAGGGGAAAATAAAAAATATTGTGTGCTAGCAGATAGTTTAAGTTAGATATGGTTTTATACATTTGTGGTAAATTTATCAATTCACGATAAAACCAGATTGAATTAAGCTAGTAGATAATCTTTGTTTTATATCAATACTTAAAGTAATGCCTCACTTTAGGGATACAAATTCCAGAGTGGTTGGTTTACTTAGTGTTGACACAATACTCCAGGGCTATCAGACTTGTAAATACTGGCAGTAATGTCAGGAGAGTGCTGTTTAGAGCTCTGTCTTCCCAGGATCACAGATAATTTCAGAGGCCTTTTTTAACTGGATCATGATAAAGACTCAATATATACAGTGAAACTTCAAAAAATGCTTTTTTGGACTAAGAATGTTGTCTTGGACTGGTTCATAATAATTATGAGATAAATTGTCAAGATGGGCCTCTGTAGAGGGAAGTAGAAGCTGAGGGATTTCTTCTTGGTGTTCCAAGTCAGTGTGGCATTCTCAGTAGCCCTTTGTGTAATCATCTCTGAACTTAGGCACTTCACATATCGGGGCTAATCTTTGTGTTGTGTTTATGTCTGGAATGTCCATCCTTATGAAAAACTAAAAAATGTTGAGCAATTCGATGCATTATAGAGGAACATCTCACATTCTCATGCATGTCTAGGACTATATTGTGGCACAAGTGTCAGTAGACAAATTGTGTACATTGTACATTTAGTGTACTGACAAGATAAAGTAGAATTGTGTACCAATAAAAGGGTAAAAGATATCATGTTTTGTTATTGCCGTAGAAATACTGTGGAATATGGAAACGCTGTCATGCTTACTTCCTTCCAAAATATTTTGGCTTGCTCAAAGAATGTTCTTTGGTCTTTAGAAGTGGGTGGAATGACACTTGACTTTTTGACAAGCCCATTTGTAAGGGAGAAGTTGTCTGACTGGAAAATCAATGTAAGTTTTACACTGACCCATGTCCTAGTTTCAAAAGTCTGTGCTAGATTTGGTATGGGAGAAATGTTGTGTGTGCACTACCACTGAGCCAGGGGCAGTTACAGGGCTTAGCATAAGCCCTGTCTGGGCCATTGGTGTGTCTTACGAGTGGTTGTCATTTGTATTTCCTTTGTGAGCAGCTTCATGTAATGGATTAAGTGACTCTTTCAGGTTATTGGAAGTTGAGTAGCACATAAGAAAAATGTGGTGTTTACTTTTGGTTTTAGTTTTATGCCTAGTATTGCAGTTTTGTCCTTTCGTATATTCTGAACACGAAACCTTCATTCTTCTGTTATAAGAAAAATGTAAGAATCAAGTAATGATTTTGGGTCCTTTTTGTCTGCTTCTAGTATCTACTTCTGGGATGGCAGAAGATGCTTTTCTTTAATCCTTCACTTTACGTTTTACTTGATGACTTCTACTCAGCTATTTTGTGGTTAATAGACTGAGTCCAATAGGTTTCCTTTTTATATTTTTGATGTTCTCTCCAACCTCAAGGTAGTCATGCATATCACATAGATAATTGTTTTATCAGCTTGACTGCTCTGTATTTGCAGAGTATTGCAGCGTTTTCTATGTATTTCAGCAGTAAATTATGTAGAATGTGATCTTCGGCTGTGTTGCACTTAAGGCAGTGGACAAATCACACAGACCTGAATTGATGAAGAAAATGTTAGAATGAATGTTTTTTAAGTTTGAAAAACGAAATTTTGTTTGACTTACTAGCCAAGTGTGTACTAGTAAGGTAAATGGACCTATAACTATTGATATTAAGACTGGCTAGAAAAGAAGGTACCATGCCTGTTTGACTAAATTCTGTCAGGAACTGCACAGGTACATCCAGCTGCTTTGGGGAATGATGCTTTGACTGTGTAAGCTACCAAGGTCACCTGATTTGTTTGGGGTTAGTTTGCTCAGTGTCAAGTCTGACAGTTCACCTGTAGAGACAGACAAGCACCAGTGCCCAGGAGCACATATTATTGTACTAAAAAAATGTAGCTGTTGAAGATGCAGAAAAGAAGCTTCCCTCTAATATGCTTAATGAAAGTATCTGTAAATGCATCAGTGCAACATAAAGCAGAAGTATTGAATTTAAATTGACATACTTAATTTACTCCAGATTTGATACTATGATGATGTTAAAGTTGCTCATGCTTGGGCTTCTCCAAGTACTAGGAATGTGTCCTGTGCTTCAAAAATGTTTTTCATAAGGTAGGTGTGAATTAGGCTGTTGACTAAGGGATGGTAATTTTAAAATCCGTGTCCCTCCAAAAAAATTAATTTCTAAGTTTAAGAAATTGGTTATTTTTGTTTTGTATAAATACTTTTCTACAGTGATTTGTACTTTTTTTACAGTTACTAGAACACAGAAATACTAATTTTGGGGAAGCTATAGGTGTGGTGGAGTTTGATGTGAACATGAACATTTGACACACCTACTTTTTTTCTGCAGCTTTCATAGAAAAGGATGTGATCTGAGTTGACTAGCTGAAATCTTTTCCTGGCAACCTAAGAGTTTCTAAGCTTGTTCTTGTGTGGAGAAATGATTACTACTAGTATTTCAGGAGAACAGAGTTTCACGTTGCTGAAAATGAAATACCAAGTTATTCTTGGCTAGTCTTAAAAATGTGACATATTTGTCATGTATAAAAATACTTCAATCAGCACAGATTTTTATCAGTGGTAAAAAGAATAGCAAATATGTAAATACTTACTAAATACCTAATTTGATGGAGAGTCTTAAATCACTCGTCCTTTTTTCAGTTGTAAACGAAAACTTCAGAATAGTCATTTTCATGGATGCTCTTTCACTGTGTTGTGGGAAAGTGCAGTGCAATTAAGGCAGAGTTTTGACATTTGACTTGGCTTTAGCTGTTTTGGTGATCTTGAGCTGATACAGGATAGTGTGAGGGGTCATGTGCTGGTGGCTGTGTATGTGTTGATGGTCAGGCATGTGATCAGTTAATTCACTGTGTGCCTCATGTTACTGCAGAAATGCTGAGTGATCTGACACGGTAACTCTTTTTTTCCCCTGTAGTGTGCTGGAGAAGAGAATTGGGTGGACAGTCGGACTATTTATGTTGGGCATCGTGAACCACCTCCAGGCGCTGAAGCGTACATTCCACAGAGATTTCCAGATAACCGAATAGTCTCATCAAAGGTACTATTGTTTTCTTTCATTCATCTAGATAAATCAGCTGAAGTTATCCTTTCTGTTCATTTTTTCTAGACTTCCTGTATATTTTTACCTTTCCACAATCAGCAAAGGGAAAGTGAAGACCTCAGATTTCTTCTAGAGAAACTAATTGCTAAGTTGCCTCTAAAATTAACAGAAATGCAATAATTTCTCCCATGTTTACTGTAGTATGTACAGTCTTTGAGTAATAATGAGCTTTTTCACAAAGAAAAAAGCCATTTTCATTTGAGGCAATCCTGGAGTAAATAAAAGCTTTCTAAAGACTGCATCCTTTGTGCTCAAAAGCAATACCTCAAAGTACTAGAAACAATCCAATTTGTTGATCACTTAGATTCATCATAGTTTCTCCACCATAACAATGTCATTCCCTTCAAAAGCTCATACTGTTTCTGTGGGGTTTTGTCAATAGTCTTTGTTACTCATATGCAAGTAAATAATACTTAAAGTCCTGGCAGTGTGATAGATTTGTGCTGTTTAGAAACTTTCCAGTTGTCACCTCAATCAGCAAGTTTTAACTTCCATAAGCTCCAGTAGCTTTTGTGAGTAGTTGGGATGTTGGTACTTTCCAGCTGGCTTGCTTTACTCAAAGGTTTACACTGCAGTGGCATAGAAATTTGAAGGCTTGCAGGTGATGTATGGCCAACAACTCAGGGATTCCCAAGTTTGTGATGTGCTTAGGTTTTAATCTTCATGAGCTCACACCTTCAGCTAATTATGAAATAACCGATTCAAAATAGTATCTCCTCTACTGAGAATTTGTTTTTGAATAGTGTCGCAAATCCCCAGCCATTTTAAGAACTTTGGTAGCATTATCATGTTAAGGAACTGAATGATTACCCTCATGGCCCTGAACACTTGCCAGCCATTAGCATAATGAAAGCCACACTTTCCACAAATGGTGTGTCAAGTCTCATGTGAGATTTTGTATTTACTACCTACTTTCCATACTTCATTTGAAGACAGTGTACTAAGGAGCAGCATAGTATTTAGGCATCTTTAATTAGACAGAATGTTTGAAAGGTGAGGCAGATGAAGTACAGTCCAACTGGTACAGTGGAAAATCCTGTGCTTTACACATTGATTTGTATTGCCTTTTGAATTGTGTGAGAGTAAACACACTTAATGCAAATTTTTGTACTCATGACATTTTTCATTTTTTTATCTCATCTGGGCTGTACATAAATAAAGCCATTGAAGTTTCTGCTGATACTTTTCTTAAAATAAAATCATCCTGTTCAACTATGTTTTGGCATCTTTTTGTGATTTTTAAGTTAGTGGAAGTTTCAAGTTGCTTTGCTTTGCAGAGTGAGATTTTAAGTATTACTTAAATCTGCATTGGACTAGAGAATGCCTGCCAGCAATTAGTAAATATGTATGACTTCAACCAGTTCAGGACAGAGACTATATTTTTATCTAGATATAAAGCATATTCAGTTATTTAAGTGTTAAACTCTTTAGCTGTGAGCTGTATCTGTAAATAGCCTTTCATGAACAAAAAGTATTAGTGGAAATATGTACATTTTCTATATATGTGATGTTTCTTAGTTTTTCTGTTCGTTGATTAAACTTCTCTCATTTAAAACATCAAATGTAGGTTGTCATTGTGGAAGTAAAATACAGTGGTGGTATTTTAGGAGGGAACAGAATTCATGTAAATGCTTTATAATATTGAAGAGTTCCTTCGACTGCTGAAAGCTGTCTCAATTACTTGCCTGTATATGAGAACTTTTCATGCTGTCACTTTCAACTAAACTCTGTTATTCCCATGCTACATCCCAGACAGCCTTAATAAAGCACCAATGGGACTTGACAAACATTCAGTCTGGTTCTGTAAGCTGCTACCTCTTACCCTTTCACCCTTGTCCTTTGCTTGCTTATGAGCCCTCCTGAGGGGGCACCTATTACAACATAGGGAATGCAGACATGAGTTTCCTAAAAAAATGCTCAGATGTGCAAAATTTAGATGGCAAATCCATAATTGTTAGAGTAAATGTACATGCTTGCAAGCACACTGTATAATGTTACCTCAACCGTGAAGGATACTTCCTTTATCTTTCAACAGCGAGCTAGTAACTTTCAGCTGGGCTTTTATAGGTGTTTAGTGCTTATGTAAGAAGGCATGTGATTGCTCTTCAAGGATGAGGAACTCTAAACTTCCTAGTTCAGGCTTTACCAATTAAAGACAAACTGAATTTCTAAAAAATCTAGTTGAAAAGCATGAGGATATGTCATCAATTTGTCTGTATGCTGCTTTACTAAAAAATGTCATGTCATGAAGCCCTGAAAAAGACATCGGCCTGTAGCAATATGAACCTTAGACTTTGCTAGTCCTTTCAAAGGTACACATTACTGTGCTTCACCAGAGGCTTCCTGGTGTCAGCAAGGTAATACTTTGATTCAAGTGCAGAGGGATACTTCATGTACATTGCAGTGTCACTATGGAATGTGATTAATGCTGTCTGCCTAATGATCCATTCCTGATTGTGAAAAATTATACAGAGATAGACCTTGGCTAGACAAAAATTTCAATTGGTTTGATGTGTTATTTCAATTATGATATTAACAATATAGTGCAAAAGCTGTATATTGAAGTAGTAAAAGACAAAAACTCATGACTTGGAGTATGCATGCAGCTCCTTTTACATTCTAGAGATGGTGACCTTTGTAACATGGATTCTTTTGTTGATCTAACTTTTAGCTACTTCAGCTGCCTTGGGTGTTGGCCTTTGAAGTGGCTGTTATATGCCTTTGATTGAATTTATCACATGACAGTGCTGCAGCAGGGCAAAATATCAGCTGTTAGAAAAACCCCGGTGTTTCAAATGTAGAAGTAAGAAAATAATTGAATTTGCAGAGAGGTGGCTTGCTTTTTTCTGAAAAAAACCCACACATTTTGATACTATTTACTTTTTGGTAGAACTTATAGATTAAAAGGAAACTAAGTTGAACTAGGCAGCAATAGCAGCTACCAACACTCGATGAGAAACAACCTTTTTGTCCTTCTGAATGAAGATTTTACTTTTTGAAAAAACTGATAAATTATAAAATAACTTTTTAGTACAAAATTTCCTTAGGGTTCAGGCTTCATATTATTGTGTTGGGAATATGATTTTGTGTTTAGTAGTCTTTAATGGATTTCTTCTCTGTGAATTCCTTCAATACCTTTTAAGCCCATGTAAATTCTCAGAATAAAAAACAGTTCAGCTGTAGAAATATTTGCCAAAAGAAGCTATGAGGCTTCAGTTTAAAATTTCCTACTAATTGAAGTTCATGTTCCAAATCCTTTCATCTGACAATGACTGTTATCCCCTGTTGATAATCTTGTTTCTGTTGGTGGTCTTCCACCATATTCCTTTCCAGGAGGAATAGCCTTAACCTGTTCAATAATTTGTGTGGAAGCTGCTCCATGCAAACTCAGGTTTTGTCTGTACCTATTACAAACAAGTCTGTCTTTACTAGTTCCTGTTCAGGAATCATGCACAGATTCAATACATAGCAAACTACAAATTTATGTAGTGGCATGATGATGTTTTTAGTTTGTTATTAATTTAATATTTTTCAGTATCCAAATTCCCTTTTCCTGAAGTTAATGTAATACCTTTTGTCATGGTTTGAGACTGGCCCAATGGCAGGCACCCACGAGTGTCACTTGCTCACCCTCCCCTGCCACAGCAGGGCAGAGGAGGGAAAAAAATATTAATGAACACTTCATGAGTGAGATAAGGACTGGGAGAAATATTTCAAGGGCAAAGCAGGCTCAACTTAAGTTGCAAAGTGAATCTATTACTAACAGAATCAGGGGAGGATAGTGAGAAGTAAAATAAGCTCTTAAAGAACACCTTTTTCCCCCCAGCTGTTCCCTCCTTCCCACCGACAGCACTGGGAGACAGGACATTGGGGTTTGGTCAGTTCATCACCGAGATTTTCTTCCACTGTTCTGGGAGAGGCGTCCTTTCCCTGTGAGACCGTGGGGTCACTCCCACAGGACACAGTTCACCATTAACTTCTCTGGTGTGGGTCAGCTCTCATGCAGCCATACTGCACCTGTGGCAATGTGAGTCCCTCCCACAGGCACCCAGTCCTCCCAAAACTGCTGCAATGTGGGTCTCCCTTTCCACGAGGTGCAGTCCTCCAAGGACTGAAAGCTCCAGCCTGAAAGCAAGGCCCTCTCTCTCCACGGGTCTCCCACTGGATTACAGGCTCCTCCAGGCATCCACCCACTCCAGCATGGGCACCTCCTGCATGGGCTGTGGGTAGATCTCTGCATCCCCTGTGGATCCCCATGGGCTGCAGGGGCACAGCTGCTTCACTGTGATCATCACCACAGCCTGCAGAGGAATCTTGGCTCCAGTGCCTGGAGCACCTCCTTCCCCTCCTTCTCCACTGACCTTGGTGTCTCCATGTTGTTTTCCCTCATGTTCTCACCTCCTCCTCTTCTTTGACTAGAAGCTAGATTGTGTGACTTTGTTTTGATTTTCTTCTTAAATATGTCATCAGGGAGGCATTACTAATGTCTCACATTGGTGCGGTTTTGGCCATCAGTATGGCCCTCTTCAGAGCCATCAGCCATTGGCTCTGCTGGACATTCTGGGAAGCTTCCAGCAGCTTCTCACAGGAGCTGTCTTTGTGGCCCCCCTGCTGCCAAAACCTAGGCCATGCCAAGCTAATACACCTTTATAGAATTGCTATGCATCAAGGATCTCATTTGTTGACAAAGTAGGGATTTGCAGTTCTACTTGAATCTAGGAATTGAAGATAGATTGGATGCATACATTTCTCTTGAACAGAGGGAAAAATTGTACTGAAAATAAAATCTTTTTTGAGGCAACAATATGGAGTTCATAGGAACGTGTTTAATTACAGCTGCTTATAGTTTTGGAAAAAAAAAAAAGAAACAAAAAAGCCATTTAGAATGAACCACAAGAAAGAACTAAAAATTTCAGTAATTCTTGGATATGAATAGCCTGTTTTATGAGAGCCAAGAGAATTTTCTGTGTGTGAGAGACACCTGGCAAACTTAGAAAATCTGAGACCTTTAGGCAGGAGCAACAGATTCCCCCCCCCCCCCAAAATACCTCCCATCGAGAAGTTGGGTTAGGGAGACTTACTAAGGCTTTTGCTCTTCTTTTCAGTGTATGGGTAACCAACACACAGTATTTTGCCTTGGTCTTGTCCAGCTGCAAAGTTTTACTGTCATCATTGCATGAAGAGAAATTTTACAGCTACAGAACCCACTTGAGGCTGGGTCACCAACATAACTGGAGGCAACAGGGCTTATGCTCCCAGAAGATGATGCTGAGAGTAGTGGGATATGACTCTTGAAAGAGATGGAAGATTGACTCTAGAGTGGATGCAGAACTATTACTTGAAGAATTTGCCCTAAAGAGATGTCACTGGAATTAAATCATACATGAAATTGCGAAGTGCTCAATTGTGCTGTAGCTTTATTTCCTGTTCTTCCTTGTAGAAAAGCAGTAAATTGAACTCAGGTGGGAAAACAGTACCGCTTTTATTTCCTGCTTTGTAAAGTACTGTATGCTGTGTTCATGGATCAAAAGTGATCCTGGTTTTGCTGCACAAATAATGCAGTCTTCTGTGGTCTGCCTGTTTCTCATCAAATACTGATGCAGACATTGGTTACTGTGATAGTGGCCTGAGACAATAATGCTGCATGTTGAGAATCCTATACATTGCAAGGGAAACCTTAGCTACCTTCAGTGCTAATCTGATTGAGATGACTCACAATTCATCTCAGTGACTAACAGTTAAATAAAGTTAAGTAATTCTGACATGTTTCAGCAGATGTTGTTGAAATATTCCTTTCTTTTAGCAGAATTCATGCCCTTGTGCTGGACCTCTTCCCTGCAGCACTCACTCATAGTGCCATTATAAACACACAAAGACTGAGTCTGCTCTGATTTCTCTTTTTGCTACCACATTTAGAAGAAATGTTAATACTGAAGCTTAAGGAAATACTAAACCACCTCTATGAAGATGAGTCACTTGGAACCCAGCGGAGACCTAGTCTGTCCCACACATTTCCAAGGTGATACTTCACAACTGGAAGGCTTGGTCTGGCCTCTCTAGGGCCATGTCATAGCAGTTTCATAATGAGGAGTTCAAATGCAGCCCTAAGCAATGACATTAAAAAGTCAGAAAAGCATCTGAAGCCCACAGTGGGAGGAGGCATGGTCGTGTGTTTGTGAAGCCAATAAATAATTGTGTAGCATGCTCTGGTAGGGGCAGAGAGGGTGGGTAGACAGAAATACGTATGGAACAGGGACTACTGCAGGGAGTGTTGTGTGTGCCTTTTATTGATGTGCTCTGAAAGTAACTGTAACACAGAGCTCTCCCTTTCTGCCTGGGTAATCCCTTGACTCCCAGCCACACTGAGGGAAGCAGGAGGTCAGATCCCATGCTGCAAGGGCTTAAGAGTTGGGTATGCCCAGCCCTGCCAAGCACTGAGTGGGGCAGGAGCTGTTAGAGATGAAAAGAGTAAAAGGACTTGGCTGGCAGTAAAGCTTAAATGCTTCTGAGTCAGTTGGGCTCTCAAAGGGCCCAGCTCAGGGACTGCAGTAACTGAGCTGGGATGTGAGTGCATGAGTGTGCGCTTGTTCCAGGCACAATAATACAATTTCCTTCTGGGGATAACTGCCAGTGCCTAGAGAGAGCAAGGAAAAGCTCTTCTTTGCTCTTTATGATCCTGCTCGACATGGGATTTCCAGGTCAGAGGCTCTTTGCAACCTCCCTTGTGTTTCCAGGAGAAGCCATTTGCCCTTCCCATGATTCAGTCCACAGTTGTTAGCAATATTTTATCTTCTGCTGGTACTGCTCCTAAGAGAGCCTTTTAAGTTTTTTGTTTCAGTGTGGATTCTGCATGTAGCAAAAGAGAGGCAGAAGAAGGAAAGAAAACAACAGGTCCAAACCTAACACCAGGGAAGACAGGTGTAATTCTTTTCTCTTTACAAGTGAGATGGTGAAGCTTGCTTGTTCTCACATGCTCAATCTTCTGTTTTCCTAGTGTTCTCTGTGACTTCTGTCATTCAGTCATCCATTACTGTAAGGTTTTTTTTTTTTCTTTTCTAAAATTATAATTAGCTAATTACAGATGCTGGGGGGGCTTGCTTTGTCAGAGGAGTTCCTGGAGTTAATAGCCTCTATTTGACAAGACTGAGAGTTGCTGAACAAGAACTACTAAAGATAGACTTGTTTGTAACAGAAATCCTGTTTTATCAGCAACTGTTTTTAAGAAATCCTATGCCAAAATATATAGGTTTGTTCATCAAGTGTACCATTTGATCTAACTTCCCCAAACCAGTTTCATTTTTGCACTTTCTCTGAAATTTCTGGTGGTTGTTATTCACTTCTAAAAGCCCTACATGTAGCAGAGCTTCCACTGTCCCCTGTGTTGTGAATGACCTTATGATGTGGAGAAACAGGAGTCCCTCCCTCGGTGGAGTGATAAACACAGTCAGATGGTGCATATGTTAATACTTTTGTTAAAATATTGTTGTGTCTTTCTACATTCATTCCAAATCATCATACATACGGCAAAATACTTTTCAAAATATTCCAATTCTTTTGAGTAGCATCTAAGCACAGAAGTCTGAATTTTTTTGCTTCAAGTCAAAGTCTTGATACATTAAAGAACATAGTTTAATACATTAAAGAATATAGATGAGTTCTGCTATAAAGTTCCTGTATGTTTATAAGCAAGTCACTTAAGTAAGACAAGGCATCCTCTCAACTCACTTCTTGTGATTTCAGATAATTACTGATTTCCTGCTTTTTCATACCCTTTGCTATAGTTTTCTCTACTAGCTCTCTATATAGATAGACAAATTGTGTTTCAAAAAAGTAATATTTTTATGAATGAAACTACCTTTAAAGAAACTGTGAAACTTCTGATCAGACCTTTTTCAGCTATTCTGTTGAAGAGGGCTACCTAAATGTATATAATATAGTTAATATTTGTGTTAATAACAGAATACTATGTAAGGTGATGTTATCGATAAAGTGTTGTGTCCTGTACCTGAAAGGAGACTACAAAAAAACTGGAGAAGGACTTTTTACAAGGGCGTTAAGAGATAGGACAAGGGAGAGAAGGGCTTTAAGCTTGAAGATGGTTGGTTTCGACTGGATATTTACCTTGAGAATGGTGCAGCATTGCAACAGATTGTCCAGAGAAGCTGTAAATTCTGCATCTCTGGAAGTGTTCAGGGTCAGTTTGGATAGTGCTTGGAGCAACCTGGTCATGTGGAAGATGTCTGTGCCCATGGCAGGGATGTTGGCATGAGATGCTTGAGAAGATCTTGAACGTCATTTTTCACCCAAACCGTTCTATGATATGCACGCATGCCTGCAATCTAGTTTTTAAACTGCAGCTTTAAGAATGCGTTCTTTCTTGGTAAGTGATAGATAGTATAAAATTGTGTACATTGAAAATACTGAAGTCACCATGGACAAAAATGACTGCAAGATCAGCTTTTCTCTATACTACCCTGATTTTGTTATCATCAGGATGGATTTTGTTTTGCAGAAGGGATGAGAATCATTATAGGAAGATGTGTATGAACCAGGGCTAAACCAATATAGTAGATGTTTTTGTTTGTAATAGTTTTAGGCACTTACAACAAGCAGCCAAAAAGGTTGAGTGAAAAGAGTGAAATCAGGGTGAGTTAGAAAAGAGGTGGTGGATATTTAAAACAAATAATCTCTAAGAAACTGACATGTTGACAAAACTCAGTATGAAGTGCTTTTTCTTACAGCTTCAGCTTTTGATGTAAAGTGATTACTTAAGAAACTCTCCTTTTTCTTACGAAAGTATCTGCCTCTTAGGGTGGAAAGAAACATGAGCCGAAATTCTGGCATGCAGATACCAAATGAAAAGGTCAAAATACAGTGTTGAGAATGCTGTGTTCTACATTTTTGAATTTGTGTGACTGGCTGCAACAAGGTGGTGTTGGAGCTGGAAGCAGGATGGTATCAGTAAAGAGCAAGATGGAGCCAGGGGTGTGAGCGGGAATGGATGTGCTCATGAGTGCAGAAATACACCAGCAGTGCAAGTGCTGCTGCAATTATAAATGGGAAGAAAATCTAGTTGAATGATGCTGTTTTGACACTAGACTGATCTTACAGATTCTTGCACAGTGCTTTAGATGCATCTGTTGGCACCATGTGTTCCTGTCTTGGCTGAATGCATAACTACTACTGCTTAGTGTCTGATGTGTTACCTCTCGTATGCAAAAATCATCCCTGGGTTCTGGCCTCTAAGTCTTTCGTAGCATTTGGAAAAGATCAATTAAGCCGTCCCTAACTTGGAAGCTTATCTAAATGGTGTGTAACTATTTGGATAAACTTATATCCTTCAAGTGAACTATAGTGGAATAAAAGGTAGTTAAATATACATAAACTGCTTTTCAAGAGTTTGCAAAGAGCATGACCAGAAATTATATGAAAAAGAGAAGATGGTATTATTAACTCTGGGCACAGTAATGGATTTAATATCACCATTTTTGATGTTTTTCCTCTAAAATATGTTTTCCTGCCTAGCTAGGGTGGAGAAACGGCCTTGAATGCAGCATTTATGAGATAAATCATGTTCTGAGTGGCAGTCCCTCCATTGCTTCTCTGGGGAGTGATTATGTTGATTAAACAGTACTTGCCTATTTGTAGATACTGCTCTGAGCTACTGATGGCTTGGGTAGGGGAAGGTCTGTCTAGCCATCTTAGTGTTCTTTCTTGCTTAAACTGCAAAAATCATTACTTCTGTGTTGAAGATGAATGGGCAGAATAAAGACTTACTAAGTATGGCTGATACCCAGAGTTATAAAGTGCTAAAAGTCTGCCAGATTGAAAATAAAGTTTTGAGAAGTAGTCTGTATTAAAGAAGCATCCATTTTAGGAAGCATTTCTCAACTGTAAAAGTGATCTGTTCCCATGTCAGCTAAGAGAGTTGCTGATCAAAGGTGGAGCTGTGGTAGACCACAGCTTGGCAGGGAAAATAGTGAACTAAGGTTGGAATATGAGGAGGATTGGATATTAAGGGTAAAGGTGAAGAACCTTTTTATGGATTGTTTTAATTTATATCCTTGCTTCCTTCAATCAGATGTTTTAAATATCTAGTCCAAGAATAATATACTGTTACCAGAAATTTAGTCAAATAACCCTCTAGGAGATTTAAAATGGAAATTATTACATAAGAGATTACATTTTTATTTAATGAATGGTGATTTGGGGGGCTTGTGTAAATCATCAAACTTTTAATAGTCAGAAGACCCTTTACCATGGAAAAAATACTATTTCTATCAAAAGAGCTAAACAGAAAAATGTAAACAAATGTTTTTCACTTCTCTTTCCCAGCAGGCAGAGATTATTAAAAAATAATGGATAAAATTAGAAAACAAAGATAACTTACTTACCTGAAAATGATGAAAATATGCAATTATTGTAGTTGAATAGAATCTATATTGTCATCTCTCATAATAGCAGTTTTGAACGGTCAGCGTTGTTGTGCAAGGAAAAATAATTAAGTCTAACTCATTCTCTTTGAAAATTCCACATAGCTGGATAATGGGGAGTGCAAGCTGCATTCCTGTCTGATGAAAAGTGTTCTGATTGCAAGACTAGAACACTTGATTTTCTAGCTGTTGCATGTCTGCCTGCCTGAGTTCTGGCTTGCTCACAGGTGATTTAATACTGAACTAGCTATTATGCACGATTAAGTGATAACTTAGGGCATATTTAGGATATATACTGATTTTTTGGCACACAATAGAAGAAGAACATTTCATTCCTATGTCTTACACATGTTCAGGCTTTAACTCCCAAGAACTAAAAAGATTGCTCTCTATAACAGGGCTTTCACATACATTTAAGGCGTATTTCTCAGAGATACTTTTTGTCTTCAGATGTAATCGAAGTACTTTTCTTTTGGAGCTCTGTCTGTCTTTGCCTTCAGGGCCAAATTCAGAAGATCTCTAGCTCATGGAATAATTTAGTTATATGCAAGTATAAGTGCAATCTGCCAAGAGGAGACAAGGCACATTTGTAACAGAGCAAATAAATTAGGATAAGCTTCTTAGCCCATCTCGTTTGAAATGAAAGTTTTATTTGAGTTGTCATTTTATTATGTGTCAAGGGATAATTTAGATAATAAGATGATGCAGTGTTAGTTTTTCTCAAGCCATTTTTCAAACCTTTTCACACAGTTTTAGCTGATATTTTTTTACACGTGTTCCAATAAGCAGTCCTTGCAGTGTTTTTCTGGAGCTACAGACTGAGCTGTGTAAGAAGACTGTAGCTGAACTTGCTGCAGGGCAAGGGAAGGGGACTGCACAATGTTAAGGTCCTTTATCATTTTTACATGACTTCTTATATTTCAAGTTTTTGTGTTTTTGTTTGCAGCTTTATGTACTGTTTCTTATGTCATTTTATGATAGTGTAAGATCAGTACAAAAGTATGCAGCCCCTTACTCTTATTCATGTAGTTTATCTTGAGTATTTTTGTGTTCAAGCCAAGGAACTGAAGAGGGCCTGACAACTTTTATTTGATTGTCTTGCTATTACCATGTAGTTAACTCTGAGTGCCACCTATCTCAAGTCATGAACACAACATAAAAGTGAATTAAAAGTGCTCTTTGAAATTACGAAGATGTTTTTAAAATCCATTAATGGCTTTAAGTAAACTGTTCCATAACTAACTAACTGTGGACGCTAATTCTGAACAAGCATTGTTGCTAGTTAAAAATTATTATAGTTCCTAATACGAAGATTAGCACAGTTCTGAAAAATGATAACTATTTGAAAAGACATGCTTGTCAGTTAAGATTCAAATTCACTAAACTATTAAATGAAGTAACAGAACCACTCCTGATTCTTGTTTAGTTTAATCTTGAAATATGATTTATAAAATTGAACGTGAATATTTTCTTCAAAAATGCTTATAATCTGTGCATTTTTTTTTCAGTACACATTTTGGAACTTTATACCAAAAAATTTGTTTGAGCAATTCAGAAGAATAGCTAACTTCTATTTTCTCATCATTTTCCTTGTTCAGGTAAGGTATCCCCATTTTCCAGTAAGTTCTGCACTCTTTCCAAAACAGGGAGAAGTTGAAAAAGGTTTTAAAATTAACTGATTTTGTTGATGACCATGGAGGTAAATGGTTGAGCCTAGACAGTCTTTTACACTGATGATGTAAAAAAAAGAGTTTTATTTCATTTCCAAGCTATAAACATGAATTTAATGTAAAGATAATTTGACAGCATCACTAGTTTGATGGCAAGGCATGTCCTGATAAAATTGAAAAGAATGCCTGTCATTTCTATGTTGTAATAAACATTCAGATCTGTAAAACTGTTACTATAAACTGTTACTATAAAACTGTTAGTCTTCTGTTGATGTTAAAGTTTTGTTTGTTTTGCAAAAATATTCTATTTTGTAACAAAGTAATGTCTTGGCAGCAATTTTCCAATTGTACTGTGATCAAAGCCTATGAGAACTGAAATAATAGGAACTGATATGATGCTTGCTTGGGGAGGTACATAAATACTTGTTTTTGAAATAAGTTCAGTGAAAAACTAGTGTGCTGCTCTCTAGGTATCTTGATTCTGAACCTTTCACAGTCACTTATTGTGTTAAATAATAAAAATCTTACTAAGTGAAAAGCTGTATTACTTTGCAGACCAGGATCTGTAGAAAGAAAAGCTGTGCAGCTTCCCCAGACAACTTAGATTTTGTCATTTGCACTTCCTCTGTGAATTCTGCCTTTGTTTGTATTTGCCAAAACCCGAACTCAGTATTTCAGAATTTACTCTTTACATGCATAAGAACAGCTCTATTGCATAACATGTAAAGCCAGTGCCATTCTAATTTCTAGTGGTGCTCCACAATTTTGCTTCCAAATCTGCAGCTTTCCAGTGTAATACCTCCTTAAAGTCTTGCAAGCAAGTATTTTTATGAGGCATTAATATCTGAATGTTAAGGTGATCTAACTACAGTAGTTTATCTTCTTATAGCATCCAGTTTTCAAAATCTGTCAGTATAGTACACATTCTTAAAGTTGTATTGAAGTATTGAACAGAAGTACTGTTCTTGTACTGTTCTTTTCAATTAAAATTCCTTGATGCCTTGTAACATATTGGTGAAATTACTTGAAAGATCTGACTTGAAAGATTGACTGCTTACATTCACAAAAATATAACCGGAAAATATTTGTTCTTTTTGTTGCAGTTAATTATTGATACACCTACTAGTCCAGTTACGAGTGGACTTCCACTTTTATTTGTCATCTCTGTCACAGCTATCAAACAGGTGAGTAATGTAGTGAGCAAAAATCAAACTAAAGAGAGAGTTGGGTAAGTTTGGGTCTGCTGTCCAAGCAATGCCCCCTCCCAGCCTCTTGCCCATGCCCAGCCTGCTGGTCTGCTGTGGGAGAAGGTTGAAGAGAAAGCTTTGATGCTGACACTTCTCAGTAATGGCCAAAACACTGGGGTGTAACCAAGACTGGTTTAGCCCCAAGTACAAAGCACAGCAGCACAGGACTGCTGTGAAGAAAGTTAATTCCACCCCAGATAGACTCAAAACAGAGGATAATTTCGATTGTTCCTTAACAGATAACTTACTACCTTCACAGTCTTTATGCTAAATGCAGACTTTTCCTTCATGAGTCTTCAAAGAAGCTATGGAGAGTTGTGTTTCTCTTTCTTTACAGTGGTAACTATTCATAATTGAATATATTCTGTAGTTAAATTCAGCAGTTCTTATTGAACAAAAGTTGTGATACATGCAAGAGCTAGTATTTTAGTGTGGCTTTCCGACTCTTAAGATTTTAAATGTTACACTTCAAAGTCTTACTGTTAGTGACCTACCAAAGCCTGGGTTATGACATGCTGTGCCATGTACTGCAGTTCTGTGTATTTCCTTGGTTTTTCTTTCCAAGAACTGTGTAGATTTTGGGACCTGCTTGAGGAGCTGTACCAACCCCTGGAAGTATATTACACTAAAGATATAAAGTCTCTGTGAGTTCCCAGATAATTTTTGAGAGCATCCAAGGGTAGTGATACTTTTGTTCTGCACTGAATTTTCAAATGTGCTCAAGAGAGTTAGATGTAAAAATGCTGTGGACGACAAGTGATATTTTTCATCTCTTAACCACTGATGACTTTGTCAGTCCCAATCTTTGTCATGTGGCAGGACTTTGTCAATGGAAAGTTGCAGATTCACTATCCTTTAGTTTGTCTTCTTGTATAAAACACAAATTCATGGGGTAATTGAGCACTAAAAATAGACCGCTCTGCTTAGTCTCTTGAAATAAAATTCTTCGCAGCTATATATTGTATATAAGGTTAAAAGGTTTGGCTTAATTGGATGACAGTCATCAAATATGACAACTTCAGTCATGTCATCTCTTTATCATCTCTCAGAATAAAGTCCCATTCTTCCAAAATACATTTTCTCCACTTCTGCCTTCTAGTCAACTGCTTTTATAAGTGCTGTGCACTTACTTGAGTCAATAGAGCATGAGCAAGGGATGATCACTTAAATACCTGATCTGTTAAATACCAGAAACTGTTCTACACTTTCAAAACCCTTATTCTTCCAAATATCTTCATAAAAATACATGGTTTTGTTTGACTAGTTGTAATCATGAATGCTCTTTTTCATAGATATCCAGCATGACTGTAGTACTGACATGTATCACAATTTCATTTGTTCTAGTGAGAATATTTTTATTCCCTTACAGTGATCAAGGCTAATTCTTAAAATTTTTATTGCAAGCTAGAGCTATTCTGTGTCTTTATAGCCAAATGTGCATCATTGCATCATTCCATTTCACTATTTTCTAGGGTTATGAAGATTGGCTGCGACATAAAGCTGACAATGCAATAAATCAGTGCCCTGTTCATTTCATTCAGCACGGTAAACTGGTTAGAAAGCAAAGCCGAAAATTAAGAGTAAGTAACTATGACTTACCAGGTTTCATGAGTCAGAATTTCCTTCACCCTTCTTGTACACTTCACACATAAAACAAGTTATAACAGAAATGTAGTATGATGATGTAGCATTTATTGCATTTAATGGAACTCAGACCTACAGTATACTAATTCTTAGTTTTATGTCTCTGAATAAAATATTTTTATAAAATTAAATTCCTAATGAGTTAAACTGTCTAATGAGATTAGATAAATCTCATTTACTGTCATGATTCTAAAATTTTATTTTTAGATGTTACTATTGCTGATTTTTATCAGGCTGTTTTGCTTAACTAGAATTAACTAACTCTTTCCATAAATGTTTCCATTCTTTAACTTGGAATTTCTGTCATAATTTAGCTTTTCCCTATTTTCTGTCCACTGTGATTATCACAGAATCATAGGATGCTTTGGGATGGAAGGGACCTTAAAGATCATCTAGTTCCAATCCCTGTGCCGTGGGCAGGGATAACTTTCACTAGACCAGGTTGTTCAGAGCATTATTCAACCTGGCCTTGAACACACTCAGCGCTAGGGTATAATTACTATTATGCATATTAATCATTTATTTAAGCCTGATTGTGACAATCAGTGCTATGTATAGAGATACATACGTATGTACAGACACAACGCATTGTAAATATTTTCTCAAAATCCATCAAATGCCAGTCTCTTCATTGACCTTGTAAATGCTGCTACATTCCCTTTTTGGTAATTAATTCCCTTTTCAGAAATTAATTTTTGCTGCTTGTGGGTTTGTTTTTTTTCATGAATAGATGAGCTTTTTAACATTATTTTCCTTGCAACTCAGAAAATTTGATAGAGATTTGTTTGGAATTTTCTTATTTCTAATATGGTTGTTGGGATGTCTTTCTGCGCTGCTGGTTTTGGGCATAAGTGCATCAACAGTGTTTACAGCCTTTCTGCTGTGACCTTCCATTTGAGAGTGATAGCTTCTGCCTAGGGCTTCCTGGTAATAAAAAAAATTAGGACATCACATGTTTGAGAATTCCAGGTGTATACCTAACCAGTTAAATATTCCAAACAAAAATAGTCAAGTACCATGCAACTGGGTTTTGCATTTTAGTGTTTAATCTGTTGCCCATGTTTTCTTAATTTCTCCACTGTTTATTGCCTTTCAGAGGATATATATAGAGTGACTAAATGATAGAAGAGACAGACCTTGAAAACACTTGCATGGAAAGGGGTATCTATATGTATTTGTGAATGGGTGAATTTCTCAGATCTGTATTATATGAGAAAACAGATTAGGTTGTATAAAAGTAGACCCCGCTGCACCTAAAGCCTGGGGATGTCCGATTAAAGAAGGAAAAAAAGAATTGCTAAAAAATTGAGGTTTTTTTAACACAATCAGAGAATGGTTGAGGTTGGCAGGCCTCTTTGGAGGTTTTTTGACCCAGGTCCCAGCCCCAGCAGGGCCAATGAGAGCTGTTTGCTCAGGACCCTATCTAGGCAGTTTTTAAATCTCTCCAAGGAGGGAGACTCTGCTACCTCCCTTGGGCAACTGTTCTAGTGCTCAGTCACCTGCATGATTAAAATGAGGAGGACTCTCCCATGTTCCAGGATGTGCCCACTGCCTCAGGTCCTGTCCCTTTCCACCAGAAAGAATCTGTCCCTGTCCTCTTTGCATCCTTAACTGACATAGTGGCAAATGTTGGAACACCTTTCAAATTTTTTTAAGATGCTATGTACTAGTACTTTTGTTTTGGGTTGAAGAATATGAGAATTTCATACCTGATTGTTGCAAGTATTCTTAGAGTTTGCATTCTCCTGTGCCACGTGTACAATCTGCAATGTTTCATTGCTATTGTTCAAGGAAAAAAAAGCCTTTTTCATATCTACAATTAGATAAATCTCATTTATTATCATTGTTCTAAAATTTGATTTTTAGATGTTACTATTGCTGATTTTTATCAGACTGTTTTGCTTAACTAGAATTTACTCCTGCCAACTGCTAAGGATAGTGGAATTTAGCTTTATAAGCGTATAACAAGAGCAATGATTAAGCTCAGTCTTATTACAATAAATTATGACATAAAAGTATATTAAACAGATGTTGACCTACATGAAAAATTGCAAAAATTATGTATTTTTGATGGGATTTTTATTAAAACCTTGATATTATTAGAACATGGAATATGTCTGCCACTTGTTTAACCTCCAAAAATGTAGAAAAAGCAGTTTTTCTTGAATGATTTGCAAGAATATTTTGAATTTGTAATTGCTTGGCAGTTCTGTTGCAACATTCTAACATGCTGTAAAATATTGCCTATGTTTTCATGAATAAAAATTAGTTTGCTCACCTTTAAACATGGATAAGAATAGGATGGACTTACAGTCACAAATTCTGCTAAAAATATATCCTGTTTTCATCAGCAGATGAAATTGTAGGCTTTTTCAGCTGTGTCTAATTGTAATACTTGGATCTAGATGCTTATCCTCATGAGCCAGTGAGAGCAGCTCAAATCTCCTGGTGGTTTTGAAACAGTTTTGTTGTATTTAGTCTTAAAACAAGGATAATATCTTCCATCTTTCAAATAATGTTGCAAAACTTAGTACTTGCAAGATGGTTATCCTGAGAGGAAAGCCATAAACAGTAGATCTCAGTCATTCCACAAGGTATAATTCTGTTTCTGAGAGATATCTCTGTAGTGGTTTGCTCTTATTGTAGAATGCTGGTGGAAACCAAAAATCGTTGAATATTCAAAATATCTGTGTTAATCTAGGTTTTAGATCTGAAATTTGGGCTGCTATATACATGCATTTTATTTTCTTGTGTTTTTCCCTTAGGTTGGAGATATTGTAATGGTAAAAGAAGATGAAAAATTCCCATGTGATTTAATATTCCTATCAAGTAGTAGAGTAGATGGAACATGTTTTGTTACAACAACTAGTTTGGATGGTGAATCCAGTCACAAAGTAATTAAATGTTCTACATTTTCCTTTTATGACAAAGTTTGCTTTTAATTTCGATACAGATCACAATATGACTTCATGCTTGTATGTGTGAGCAGGTACACTAATTTGTGTAATTTTGTGTTTCTACCATCTGACTTCATTTCTCTGAAGTAATATTATTTTATGAAAAGTTTTAAGCCATTTATTTGTGATTTTGTCTATGTCCAGTATAGGCATGCGAATTGCAGTGATAATACACTAACCTTTTGTACTTAAATGGTTTCATAGTAACCTGATTTATGAATACACTGCAAGGTACTTGCACATAACTGTAGAATCAATAAAAACAATAGTTGAAAAAGACCATGTAAGAAGACGGCCAACTAGGAGCATTTAGAGATGGATTGTATTTGAATTATGAGCTCTTACATGAAAGTTAGTAAATTTCCTGCTGAACTGCAGTATATGTACACATTAATGTCTTGTATATCTGTCCTTTTTTATTTTATTTACATGTTTTTATTCATTCTAGACTTACTATGCTGTTCAAGACACAAAGGCATTTCACAATGAGCAAGAAATAGATGCACTACATGCTACCATTGAATGTGAACAACCCCAGCCTGACCTTTATAAGTAAGACAATAATTATCAAGTGTTCTATTTAAGGCATCCTAGCAGTAAATCATAAAAATAGCATAATGAAAAGATTCTGGCTGCATTTCTCTGGTTAGAGTGAGCCCCAGAGTGAGCTTGAAGTCAGGTAGGTCTTCCATCCATACTTTTGTGCAGTTAGCGCCATAGTTGTGCTCTGAGGTGGTGATTTTCAGAGGGGGATGGTACAAAGCAGTCCACTGAGGAATGTGGAAAATTTTAGAACTTCAGTTTCTTCTTTTTTAACACAAAAATAAGAAAGAAATTAAGCTTTACTAATACTTAGTATACTTCTTGATATTGACACCCATACCCTCTCTGTATGTCACATACAGTTCATGAGATTCTCCAGAGAAAGAGGGTATTCCACAATACGGAGAAGTTGCCTGTGGCACTCACTTCTTTGCTTTCAGCATAATGCAAAGTATTGCCATTTATGGGTACCCAGTTAAATGGATTTACAGACTGTATTATCTGGCTTTAACTAAACTAACACTCACAAAATGCTCAAGTGGCTTAAGGAGAGTGTTGCAGAGATTGAAGATAACAGTAACATTCTAGCACAAATGAACAATAAGAAAATGGCAAGTAAATGACAAATTAACAATAAGTAAATGGTTCCCTGGTAGAGAACTTCATCAGTCACATTACAAAGTAAAGCCACTGTCAGTCTAATTGGATCTCCTGTCAGCCAGAAAAAATTTAAATTGTCAATACTATCTGAAATACAGGTTTTCATCTGCTGTTGTTAACCATGAGCCTCACACCATAGGCTTTGAAATACCAGCTAATGACAGCACGAAGCCATCATGAATAGAAAACACTTCAATGCAGAACATGAAGAAAAATGTCTACAGTTGTATAAAGTCATACAATACTTGATATTTTACAAAAGAACTGTACACAGTTCCACTAAACCTAATGGTAGATCTTGAGAGGCCTCATTTGAGGTTTCTTTCTTGATAGTAATACAAAAAGTCCTATACCATTGAGAGAACACTTGTTTTTTCTGCCACAGTAAAAACCAGCTGAAATAATACACAGAAAACAAAATTATGTCAAGCTAAAATGCACTCTTTTGGCAGCAAATACTGTTGGAAGATGCAGAAAAAACATTGCTTATTTCTGAAGTGCGAAGGCATCTCTTTTCCGTGATCTTGGTGATTAAGAAGCTGGTTTAGAAATCTGCTTGAGAACAGATTCTTTAGAGTATCGAGTCCATCCCTTGCTTGTTCCTTTTTTAAAATACTTGGCTCTCAAACTGAATGACTGGAAGTTGAAACTCATGCTATTATAGATGGTGAAATTCTTTGGGACAGCTGTTGACACACAAATAATGAAAATGCTCATTGGTAGTCAGCTTGTATCTCTGCTGATTTTTACTTGCAACTTTACCTCTCAACAAAACACAGTGGTGAATCTTTTCTTCCAAAGGCATGTAGTTATTTTCTATCATGATGCATCATAACCAGATGTACATTATTGTCTTTAGATGTGGCCCTACCATGTTGTATATTCTCTAAGCAAACAAGTTACCACTCCTCTGAGCCTCAGAGGTTCCCTTTTGGGGTAACAGACCCCAAAGTTTCCTCTAGTACTGAGAACCCTAATGTCCAGCTTAATTTCCTTTGCATTAGGTTATCCACTTCGACAGTGGTATTGCAAAAACAGGGTATTGAGCCTGGCTAGAATGAAGTCAGTTGTCTTCATAGCAGCCAGTGCAGTGTAGTGCTGTTGCTCTAAGACTAAAACAGCATTAATTGCGTGCCATGGCTTTAGCTATTGTTGCCAAGTTTTTACACAATGTCAAACTTTTTGGTCCTCATATTGCCCCTCCATCAAATAGACTGGGTGTGAGCAAAGCCAGGGTGACTGACCTCAGTTAACCAGAGGGTCTGTGCCATATAGTCATGCTCAGCAATAAAACCAGGGGGCAGGGGGCAGTCTTCCAAAGCAGCTGTTGCTTGGAGACTGGCTGGATATCAGCAGGCTC
This sequence comes from Eopsaltria australis, assembly GCA_034509425.1. NCBI lineage: Eukaryota > Metazoa > Chordata > Aves > Passeriformes > Petroicidae > Eopsaltria > Eopsaltria australis. Next base: position 3,853,297 of record JAVTVJ010000052.1, on the reverse strand, counting down.
ATGGGAGGTGGTGAGTGGTTGCCTTTGTGTCACTTGTTTTTTTCCTTTCACTTACTAAACTGTTAAGATGTTGCTTTTGCTTTTCCAATTCTCTTCCCTATCCTGCTGGGGAGGGAACGAGTGAGAGGCTGATGAGTGCTTAGCTGCTATCCAGGGTCAAGCCACCACATACAGATAAATGTACTTACAGATATTCAGAGAGAGAATTGCTTACTAGCTCTATGCTTTGGTTTTAATTTAGTTGTAGGCTTTAGATGTTGTAAAAGATAATAATTGCACTGCCTTATCTCGGGTAGCTTAGGGAATAAGACTTTTTATTTCTTGCTCATGAGTCTACTTAGATTTATCCCTAATTTTATAATCTCTTACTCCTCTTTATATGCAAAATTTATGTCAAGTTACCATTCTGTGTATTTTTGTATTTACATGTTTTAAGTGTTTATCTATATGTATCTCTTATGTTCCTGTTCATGTTTGAATAATTGGAGCCTGTTCAGTTGGAAAATATTCTCTGTGATAAGTACTTCCTAGAAAATATTTCTCAAATAATCTATTAGCAGTACTGTTAAACTACTTGTATATTTCCCTTTCAGATTTGTTGGTCGAATAAATGTTTACCATGATAGGAATGAGCCTATTGCAAGGTGGGGAAATCCAGAGTTTCTACACATTTAAACATTTCATAGTTGAATGAGTATTGAGAATTACCTTTGGTTCATCAACACTGTGCTTCTTTGTCTTAGTGATAGAATATTTTTCTCTTAGAAGATTCCAGACTGCTATTTCATAAATAATAAATATTCAATTTTTCTAATAATATTTCTCTTCTTTAGTATTTTAACGTCTTTATTCAACTTCAATTTTATTTGAAATGTATTTAGTTTGTAAATGATGTCGATAGGATTTTGACAGCACTTGTACAATACTGCCCCATTAGAGTGAGATCTTGGTAGTGCACTGAACAATGTAAGTAGTATCACTTGTGCATTATGTTTTTCTTTTTAGATTTTGAAGGGTTTGAACTTGTCAAATAATTGTGTTTAATTTTACTAAGTGTGTTTATACTTCTGTCTAAAATGTCTATAGTGCTGTGTGTTCAAGGAAGGCAACATCCAACTTGCTGTAGCTGATTTTGTTCTGATCCTTGCCACAAAGAGGGAAAGCTGCTTGCTGGGGTGATATCCTAGATCCCAGCATGGGGGGAGTTACTCAGTGCTGGCTAAGTGCCTTCCTAACCTCAGCGTGTCTGTACACTGTTATTTTCTGTCACAATCTGCTGTGGAAACTGTCTGATCTGGAACATTCATGTAACATTTTTCCACTAGTTTCTTGAAATTACTTTCAGATTTTACATTAGAATTCTGACTCTGTTTGTTTGGAGTTTCTTGATTTTTTGGGAGTTCCATACTACAAGTGCATTTTGGATAACATTTGAAAACACAGAATATACTTCTTGGGGGTGTTTTTTTATTGCCGTATAGATAGAATCTGACAATTCTATCTATCAATTTACTGTCTGTAAAGTAGTCCTTGGTTTTGAAGTCATATGATGATTAGTGTACATATCATGTTCCAAAATATTATTTAAACTTCATTGAGGTCCTCACATCAATTCCGATACTCTTCAATAAATTATTTTATCTATATTTATCAGCATTTTCTAAAATATTTACAGCAAGTATCAAAAATATCTTGTATCCCATTTATACTTAAAATAAAATGGAAGAGTGTATTGTCCTTAAGTAGTTCTAACATACAGGACACTATAGTTTATATAAGCCTTAAAATACTAGAATTAGTATTTTTAAAAGTAACTACTGTGCAATTAGGATGTTGAGTCTATTTGGGTACCTACATATGTGGGGTTTAGGTGCATTGGTTTAAGACTTGAATTGTGAAACCATGAGTCATGGCATCTATTAATCTATTTTTAATTTTCACTTTAACATTTTAAATACGCCTTGTAAGTTTGTTAAAATAAAAGGTTTTTAGTAAAACTAATTCCCTGTTTTATGTGACTTCCACTTAGGTCTGATGGTTTTCTCTAAATGTTTACATTTTGTAATACTTACCATTTGCAGGCCATTAGGATCTGAAAATCTGCTTCTTAGAGGAGCCACTTTAAAGAACACAGAAAAAATCTTTGGTAAATATTTCTATTGATGATTTTAATGGATCCTGAAGTAATAAGCAAACACCAAACAAGGTTACAAGCCTACAGTTACTACTGGGCTTATGATGTCTATTGGGTCACTTGTTTTACAACTTTTAATTAAGGTTTAATGTTGTTACATAGACACACTTCAGCAATTGGAAACTGTGACTGGAATGGGATGTAAATGCTGCTTAAAATTTCAAAGTACCAAGATAATAAAACTGTTTCTAATTCGGGGTTGTCATCCAAATATGTGGTTTCTTTTTTCAGACTAAAGAATTAAAGAAATGACAAGGTATTATAATCTAATAAATTTTGCTCTTGAAGTTACTGCACTGTGCAATCTTTAGTAAAACAAGTTGTCTAATTTCAGGTGTTGCTATCTACACTGGCATGGAAACTAAGATGGCATTAAATTACCAATCAAAATCACAGAAGCGATCTGCTGTAGAGAAGTAAAATTTCTAATACTTACTTTGGGGTTTGAAAGCTACATGTTTGAATGGTGCAAATCAGATTTTTTTTTTCCCTGAAAGTGTATTTTTCATTGATTTAAACAATAAAAAGAGGTAGAGGGACTTAAAATTTGCTTCCTTTAAAATAATTTTTTACTTATAATACAAATCATATAACACCATATAAATTAGGTTCTCAATACCAAATTGCTATTGTTAGATGTTTAAAAATTAAAGGCATTTTGATTAAATGCTTAGCTTTTTAATGTATGATGTTTTGTTCCATAAGACTTTTCTTTCACTGTTTAGAGTACATCTGCTGACAGTTTCCTAAGATAGTGTTTTTGTTATCCTAGCATTCAATGCTTTTCATTGCAATTCAAAAAGTTTTAATGGATTTCACTTTGGATCAGCTGCAGTAACAGTGATTGTCTGTGGCATGTTTTCCATAGTTTAGGTAAAAGTTAAAACAAGTTCCATACAGACATACATGATGGGAAAGTAAGGCAATGCTATCCTTAAGGAGTAAGCTGACATTGGTTGCTTACTATTTTTAAAATAGAGACTATTTTCTATTCCTACTCTGCTATCTGAAATCGTCAGTTCTGAGTAAGGTGTCTAACCTTGTGAAAAACAAGATGTCATTGACTGAGGTGAGATGTACTGACCAGCTGACAGCACTTCTCTTACACAGTGACTGAGCAATGATGATGTTTCTCTATTGTTACTGATGTATAACCCATGGCTTTTAGTTCATGCCCACCATTAATGAAACTATGATCTTAAATGCAAAATGTTCTTTTTCTTTTTTTAGAACTGCCATAGCTTAAAACATTACAGCTATATAGCAAAATGTTCTTTTTTGGTTTTATATTTCCATAAAAGTACTTAATGTGAGTGATTTTACATTGATTCAGAGAAATGGCATGAAAAGGTCTGCAGGTACAAGGCCAGTTATTCTGTTATGTTTCTACCTATGCTATTGTTTTCACTAATACTCTGGTTTCGGTAATGTATCACATGTTTTGGTAGCAGTTATAGCCGTTAACATTTTAAATAGAAAATGGTCTTCAGTAATGTGTTTCTTCATTGGAAAAGCACTTTAGAAGAGTTATTTAACATCTTAGCATTGTTAGCAAATGTTAGGCTGATGTACGAGTATAACATTTTCTAATAAACTCTGTAGTTTATATGCTAATGGGATTCTTATTTTGCTTTTTTTTTTTTAGATCAATGAATGTATTTCTTGTTGTATACCTCTGTATTCTCGTCAGTAAAGCACTAATAAATACTGTTCTGAAGTATGTCTGGCAGAGTGAACCCTTTCGTGATGAGCCATGGTATAATCAGAAAACAGAGCCTGAAAGGAAAAGAAATTTGGTATGGAAATAAATTATAATACCAAGAAAGTTTCCCTAAATGCTTAATTTATAGAAATTCTACTGAAAAGTATATACAGCCTGCTTACTTACCAGTCATGCTTTTTTTGCTAACAGTGGTGATAGTGTACTTGTAGAAAGCTTGTATATTAAATTTTTGCCCTTAAGTTGGATGTGTGAATTTACCTGACGAGAAAATTTCTAGTTTAGTGTAAAAAGCTTCATGAAACTGTTCTGGAGTTGCCTGTTACTTATATAAATTACTAAAGAATTGATCTCTTGCAGAGAAGTACAGGGCTGGAAGGAATCCCACAGCTATTGGCAGTCCTGTAAGAGACATGTTCAAAAAGAGTCCACTGTAGGAATCTCCATAAAAATGCCCCTCAAAAGCTTCATTTCATATTGCTCTGTCACGAGCACTCGAGGCATCAGAGAGCACCAGTCACCAGTGCCAGATGTTCTTATGGGAACAAAGGCATTGTCCAGAATGGATACCCAGATGATCCAAAGCGGTGAACTTGAACCCTGCACTACAGGAAGCATGATATTATTTCACTGAATCTTCCCAATCAGACTAGGGGAAAATTTATGAGGAGCACATGCTAGCCAGGCATTCTAGTGTTCTCATTACCACTAGTAGCAGTGTCTCAGCCTCCTCAGCAGGTTGGCTATAGCTCCACCATGTCTTCACCACTGAAAAATTGAGCCAGGTTATGTGCATACGTTCTGCTTGTGTTGAGAGAGGAAAAGGAAACCCTTTATTTATTTATTTATTTATTTATTTATTTATTTAGTGCTGCCTGAAAGTTGTGTAATTTGGTAATCCTTGAAGGAGTTGCTGTGGAATTATGCTATTTTGCTGGTACTTTTTGAATGTACATGTTAATGTTTCCCTTGTACCCCAAAAAGTCTTCACTGTGCTCATTAGTTGCTCTAGAACTTCACAATAATGCTATGTAACAGTATTCTACACCTGTATATCTATAAAGAAAAATGCAAATTTAAAAGAAAAAGCTCTATTGCATGCCAGTTGTGATATTATAAATCATGAAGGTTTACATACTGTGCTGAACTGTGAGCTATGAAAGGCATTGCTTACTGTTCAAAAGTAATTTGAAAAAACCAGTTTGTAAAATACATGTAGTAATCTTGCAGTCTTTACTGGTATGAGAAAAATCAATATTTTCATCTTGTTTCTTTGGCAGTTTCTTCAAGCTTTTACAGACTTCCTTGCATTCATGGTTCTTTTCAACTACATTATTCCTGTATCCATGTATGTCACTGTGGAAATGCAGAAATTTCTTGGTTCTTACTTCATTGCATGGGATGAGGAAATGTTTGATGAGAGTACAGGTGAAGGACCGCTGGTAAATACTTCTGACCTCAATGAAGAGTTGGGACAGGTAAATTTTGTTGAATGATAATTTTTTTTTTCCAACTGTTTTTACTGTAGGTTTTTATTTCAAAATTGTTACTTCCAGGTTCTTTGATTTTGTTTTATTTTGGGGGGAATTTTTTTCAGCTACATGTGCATTTTCTTTCGTGCTAATTAATTTAAAAAATAAAATCTGAGATGTTTTTATTTTCAGAATCAAAAATTCTGATTTCTCATCCAGTCAGTGAAATTCATTTAGTATTATGTTATTAAGGGATAAACACTTTCTCTCCATTGATTATAAAGGGAAGTTATATAAGCATCTAGCTTCCTTAGATTAAAAGTTAGATGGAAAAACATAACCCTTTTTGTCTGACTAGACTGACACTGTGTCTCCAGACACAAGTTAAAACGATCAATTGTCATTTTCATTTTTGAAGAGAAATTCTGTTCTGTGTTAAGAAAATCATTAGCTTGAGGCAGCTACAAATAAATTTTGTCTGAGAAAATATTTAAGATCTCAGTTAAAAATGTTTTCATAGGTTCTTCAGATAAATAAGATGCTGTATTTCATAAAGCTTTTAAGGATACGTATCTATTTGGATTATGAGCCACCAGTGTGTCATTATGGCAGAGGGCCAGTGTTATCATGGGCTGCAATAGGTGAAGTGTTGCCAGCAGGTCAAGGGAGGTGATCCTACCCCTCTCCAGACCTCACCTGGAGTGCTGTGTCCAGTTTTGGGCTCCCCAGTACAGAGACGTGGGCATACTGGAGGGAGCCTAGAGAAGGGCCGCAAAGACAGGCGAGGAGCTGGACTTTGAATGGCTCATGCAAGGACAGGTGGAGAGAGCTGGGACTGTCCAGCCTGGAGGAAAGAAGGTTCAGGAAAGATCTTACCAATGTATACAAATACCTGAATGGGGGGTACTAAGAGGATAGAGCCAGGATTTTCTCAGTGGTGCCCAGTGACAGGACCAGAAGCAGTGGGCAAAATCTGAAACAGGAGGGTCTGTCTGAACATGAGGAAACACTGTGACAAAGTAGCATTCTGAATGACTAAAAGACGTTTGATTGATAGCATTTTGTAACTTCTATTATGAAACTGAGTGTAGGGGTTGAGATGAAAAAATATCCGTATGAATCCTATGTACTCGGAAAAAAGGTTGAATTATGGGTGTTTTGTCCACAGATAAAAAACACTGGAAAATTTGTCATTTGCCTTTTCAGATTAGTGAATATTATAAAAGTCAGTGTCAGTGGAAAGTTTGCATAATGAATGATGTTTTTGAAGACTGAGAGAAAAAATGTATTTGGTTTTTAGTTTGTTCAATGCACTGCATAAATAGTGAAGTTTGTTAAACAATCTGATGAATTCTAAAGCATAGCCTCATTTTCAATGTTTAGTTCCTTACCTTACTTCATTCTCTTAGTTTATCAAATATTACGTGCAGTATGCATACAATACCTACATCCAGGATCCAGAATTGAGCCAATCTAGTTCTTCTAGTTTATCGTTCAGATTTTGGTTTTATTTTTAATGTTGTTAGACTTAAGCACTGGGGCTCATTGTAAAAGATAAAGTTAATGAAAAATTCAATATTGAGACAAAATGAGTGTTTCCAGGGCAATTACAGTGCCCATGTGTATAACTGTATGTGTCCACAACCCTCATTTCAACTAACATAATTGTAGTGGGGAATTCTGATACTACCCTAAAGACTGTTTTGACAGTAACTGATCCAAATCCAGGCATGTGCATTAAATAATAATCCCTGGGAAATGAAATTTGTATGCGCTTTGTTTCTATAAATACCTGTCTTGCAGCAAGAAAGACATTAAAAACTAAAAAGGACCTAGAGAGAAGAGTGGAAATAGGTTAAACACATCATTTTTATGTATTATGAGGCAGAAGATAGCATTGCTTGATACTCCTGTAGGATAAAATCTTTCAGGGCCTGTATTTCTACAAAGATAACTGCCAAAAGAAGCTGTTGTCTTCCTTTTCTGAAAGAGCATAAGGATCTTTAAAGGAAGGAATAACCCAGAAATAAACTCAGTTTTGTTCAGGAGACATTGGAAAATCTCTGTTCACATCCCTGCTGTTTTTAATTTGTGCTCATTTGCAGATTGAGTATGTCTTCACAGATAAAACAGGAACATTAACTGAGAACAATATGGAATTTGTAGAATGTTGCATTGAAGGGCATGTTTATGTACCACATGTTATCTGCAATGGACAAATCCTCCATGATTGCACAGGCATTGACATGATTGATTCATCTCCAGGAGGTAGTGGAAAGGTATGATAACTCTATGTTCTTGGTTTTTTGCAATGAAACATGAAAATTGAACTGTACTGATGAAGGGAATATTATAAATTCAACATTCTTGAATTTTATTAATCAAAGTAGATAACTGCATAGACATTTTCATCTCCTAGTTAAGAATAAGATTTAAAGGCTTAATGGGAAGTTTCTCATTTTAATGCAGTTGTAGATTTGAATTAAAACCCAAATATAGAACTTCCTCTGGTTAATAGCTACAGGCACAGATAACTGGTCTCCATTTAACCTTAGCTACAACATTTTCCTCTAAGGGGAAAATGGGGGCTTAGTGCAAGCACTTATTTAGTCATCACTGAGTGAAAATGTGGCCGGAGAATGGTTTATTATCAAATTGAATTGCTTTGAAATGTGACTTAATTTAGCCACATCTGAATTGTGCTACCTACAGCACATATGTATTGTGGTTATTTGCTGTGTGAAGCAAAGTTAGTTGAAAGTTCGTGAGTCTTCACATATCAACAGGTGAACAGAGTGTATATGGGCAGGATAATCACAGCCAAAGTACAGTGTATTTTTAATTACATCACTACAGTATCATATCATTCACACTCACTTCATATCATACCCTTCACTGTGACTAAATAAGGTCTCTTAAAATATATTGATGTAATTCAGCAGCCTTAGGTCTCTCACCCAGGGCCCTCAGAATGTGGTCCCGAGGTATGCTGTGTTTTTATCTTGGAATCTCAATGGCACAGACAGTTACTATTTACCAGCACAGAAGAATAGGTTTCAGACAAAAAGATAAAGATATAACACAGCCAGGTATCCATGAAATAGAAATCTCTTTCTGGTGCCAGGAGCTGTCATTACCAAGCCATTTGAAATTTTATAGAAAGTGGTTGGCTGGAGCTGCCAAAATAGGTGCACTTCAGTAATTTATTTAGTTCCAAGAGGTATTCAAGCTGCTCAAGAGATCTGTAAGCCTTGTTAACACCTATGCTCCAGGTACTGCTTCCTTCTGTGTGAAACTCAGGGCTTCTAAATTATACCTTGACTAGTATTTAATTAATACAAGTTGTTAAAGTTTAAGCAAAAGTAAAGAAAAAACACCTTCAGCCACATCTAGGCACTCAGAGGAGGTGGAAGATGCACACTGGGTTTTTTTTTTTTTGCATCATTAGCTAGACTTGTATGGCAATCCTAAGGGTACAAACAGCTCTGACACAGTTGTGTGGTTGCCACAGGGAAAGACCTGGCTCCCCCTCAAGGAACCTGCCTTTGTCTGGTTAATAATCAGAGTAGTCAGTGACATGGATTGCCTCCCAAAAGAAGAGTTTTCAGGCAATAACACATAATGGCAACCATTCCTTTTATTTTTCAGGAGAGAGAGGAACTATTTTTCCGAGCTATTTGCCTTTGCCACACCGTTCAGGTAAAGGATGATGACAGCGTAGATGGTTTGAAGAAAAACCAGGTCTCAAGAAGATCTTGTATATATATATCATCATCACCTGATGAAGTTGCTTTAGTTGAAGGAATACAGAGGTATGTATGTACTTAGGAATTAGATTTTTCTAAACTACAGATCTAATCACTGAAGCTCAAAATTGTTTTCAGAACAAAAATCATAATAACAAACACCAAGTCATCTACAGCTCATTGCTTTCCTAACATGAATTCATGCTTATTAATAGCCTAAAATCTACTAAAAACCGTTCGGGATTTTGGTGTTGGTTTGTTGTGGGCTCAGCCTTAAATCCTTACGACATGTTTAAGCCGGGTAATTATATACTTGCTGTATTCATTCTCTTGATCTGTGTTTCATTTTACAGACTTGGTTACACCTATCTAAGACTGAAGGACAATTTTATGGAGATCTTAAATCGGGAAAATAACATAGAAAAGTGAGTGCTTAAAAATATAACAAAATAGGCTGATGATGTGTTTTTGTTGATGTGTTTAATAAACCATTTTTTCCTTACACATGAATTTTTAAGTCGGGAAAGCCAGGAACCTTATGTTTTAGTAGAAAAACAAATAAAATAAACAAAAAATTAGTAATTTTAATTGCTTCCACTTTTTTTGACATTATATGCAATATAAAATACTGATTTGACAAAGAAAGTGTGGTGTGGGATTCATGACCCAATCTAATAGCTCCTTATGGTTTTATATATGGTAAATAATATATTCTTAATAGAAAATGCTGTGTACCCAAATTGTTGTTCAGAAATAATCCATGGAATTTACAGGAGGGTAATATCTGTAGAATAAATTTTGTGGACCATCATATGAGTCAAATTTTCAATAACATTGAAGCAATACAGCTGTTCTGTGGGATGTATATACTCTTTAAAATTTACCTCACACTTCTCTAGATGTCTGTTGGTTAAGTCTGTTGTATATCTGGATCTCCCTGCATGGGTTCTCTACTAACTACACAGGGATTCTTGGACACAAATGCAGGAACCCTCTGTTACCTTACCTCCATTTAGGGATAGTATGGAGAATTTTTCCCAAAGGTTACTTCAGACTCTTTTGGCTCAGCTCATAAGAAGCAGAGTCAGTGTCATTTGGTGACTCAGAAGAAAGCACGATAATCATTTGAGAATTTTCTTCCAAATGCATCACAGTTTGTAGACATAGGCCTGATTTAGCTTCGCACAGGTTTGAGTTCTAGGGCATTAAAAGGACTTAGGACTGAAGGATCTAATTAAACAAGCAGATCTGGACAGAGATGAATCCTGAAAAAGTTGGGATTAATGATTGGGTTGCTTATGTTTGTGCTGGAAAAAGAGAGGCTCTCTTAAATTAAAGGAAATAGATAAAAGAGTAAATGATAGAAGTATACAAACTGATGAAAACAAGAGCTTGTTTTCATTTTTCCTCCTAGAAAGGAAAGGAACATGTGATAAAATCAAATCATAGAAATAATGGCAAATATAAAAGCAGTAAAAAAAAAGTTTTTTTTTTTCACTTGAATAAATCATCATTCAACATTTGAGCAAGATTCATGGAATTAGGTCGGCACTTTTGGGAGATTAGGAATAGTAAAAATTAGAAAATTATAAAATAAAGATTTCTGTGTAAGCATGCATTTCAAGTTCTAAGGCTATATCTAAGTATTATACATAGAAACTTTCTTTATAATCAGTACAGTGCTCTGCTGCAAGGTTTCTAGTCTTCTACATAAATAAACCAGATTGACTATTCATCCGAAAATACTTAGGGATATCACAAGTTCTGTTTCAAGTAATTAGGAGCTAAAGACTTTCCTTATTTATTATTTGCAACCTGGTGTTTCATTCTGTATTAGTTTCATATTCCATAGTATTCAATCTTCCATGTTAGAAGTAATGTGTAATTTATGTGTTTGAAGTCATAATAATCAGTTTAGGGATCAGGAAAAATAGAGTTGTGTAAAAAATAGTTCTGTTCCTGTTTCAGGTTTGAATTATTGGAGGTTTTAAGTTTTGATTCTGTGAGACGGCGAATGAGTGTAATCGTTAAATCTTCAACAGGTAGGGCTGTCACATTCTATTAGATTTTTTCTTTGAGTTTAATTTGTTTCAGATTTACCAGAGTTGAGCATTAATCACAGTCTGTGTGCATTTCTTTATAAAATAAGGAACCAGGTATCAGCATGAGTACAAATGTTATAAAAAAGTTGGAAGAAAACATATTAAAGACTTATTAATTTGGATGTTTTTTGAAAAAAGTATATTTGGTCATTTTGAATTCCATATGCTGTCTCTTTTAGGTGATATATTTCTGTTTTGTAAGGGAGCAGATTCCTCCATATTTCCTAGGGTTAAAGAAGGTAAAATTGACCAAGTACGAGCCCGAGTACAACGCAATGCAGTGGTAAGATTCCATTTTATTGATCTGTTCACATGATATCAGTGTCAAAAAGAAATCAAGTGTTCTGACTTCCTGCTTTATCTGCTAACAGATTTGTCTTTACAGGCACCAAGGTTATTCTATGCCAAGGTTCACTCAAGCTTTGTGGGTAGCAGTCTATGTAACTCCTTTATTTGCATCTGTCCTCTGTCTCATCTTCCAAATGTCAGTTGTGGTGCAATATGAATGCATTAGATATGCACAACTGTATGTTAAACCAGAGATCATCAGTTTGCTCAGTAGTATGGCATTTTCACAATTGTGGTTTGATTTAATTTTTGAATAGAAGAAAAGTGAAAAGCTGTAAATCTCCGTAAAAACTGTTGCTAGTTTCAGTCCCCAGCCTTAGCAACCATTATTTGCTGCCTTTGATTGCTTTACAAGCTCTGGGGAGACAGTGCAGTGATCATCCATATCTTGTATTTTTGTTTGCTAAAAATCAGCTATGGAACTGGCTGATCACCTTTATAAGAAATTCAGAACTTGGTTTTACTTAAAAGTAGTATTTGGAGTTGTAAAATATTGAATTTTACTGTGTCCAAAAATATGCAGAACTCATTGCGATACAGGACAACTACCTGTCTTACATAGCATATCATTTGCTGGCATCCAGTACTCAAACTGAAAAAAAAGTTTTATTACAAGTATGTGGAAAAAAAAAACCCTACAGTGTCACCTGCTTTTGTTTCGAAGCAAAAAGCTCTCAAACTGCTTTACTAAGCTTTATTGTATGGGACAGTTGTCTGATAATTACAAGTAAGAGCAGCTAATGAAATTGAAAAAGTATTTACATATCAAATCCATTCAGTGTTTCTCAAGAAAGAAATCCAGACCCACACCTATTTTTTCATCCGGGATGATTGGAAATAGGATTGGCTCCTACACACAGAAGCCTCTCAAAGAAAATACCTGGCACCTGCTTTTATCAGTATCAGGAGGCAGGGAGGTATTTTAATAATTCTCCTTCTTGGTTTGGTAATAAGTAATTATACAAAGACCTATTGAATGGATTAAAGTTAAGGAAGCTGAAGTGCCAGTTAAATGGTGTTGTGAGAAGCAATATATAACTGAGGTGACAAAACTTTTCTGTGTTATAATAGCTTTTCCCCACCTTATACAATCTATATACTCCCTTTCTTATTCATCACACAGTCCAGAAGTCTGATGCAGTCTGAAACACCCACAGCTAAATTCTAATTTTCACTTAACTGAAATGGTACAGTTGGATTTTCACTTTCAGTTCTCTTTGTGATGTTTGATCCCTGCCTGTGGTTCTGCTGCAGTACAGCATCAAAATCAGACTCTGCAGAGCTACTATTTATATTACTATAATTTATTCTGACTCATCCTGCCTAATTATACACATAAGGAAGGAACCCTTTACCTACACTTTGCCTTCTCTTGTAATCTCATCTATCCAGTTGGATCACTGAGCTGTTTATCTGCTGGGAGATTGAGGCTGGTCCATCAGGTTGTAACTGCTTCCAGAACAGAACAGAACAAATCTGAACCATATCCCAGTCTATACTATACTGTACCAGTCTATACTTAGTCACTTCATGATGCTCCTTCTTCAAATCCTCCAGCATAAACACCAGCAAGAAGTCTAAGAAGAGTTTTGTAAAATGCATTTTGTTTCTTTTGATTGTGTTCTTTAGGAGGGACTGCGAACACTGTGCGTTGCATACAAAAAGCTCACAGCAGAAGAATATAGGAGTGTAAAGAAGCTGCTTCAGAATGCAAAGTTGGCCCTTCAGGACCGGGATAAGAAATTGGCAGAAGTGTATGAGAAGATAGAAACAGATTTTATATTACTTGGTGCTACAGCTGTTGAAGATCGGTTAGTTAGTACATTTCTTAGTTTCTTGAGTTCAGTGATGATGACAAAGTAATTGAAGACTCTTTTTTGGCATGAGCAGTTCATTTGGGAAACCTCTTATTTGAATCAATTCCACACCCTTAGCTTACTAAAGTTACACATGGAAACTTTATAACCTAGCAAGCAAGTAACAGTAGTTAAGTGTACAAAGATCAGTGTATTTGAACCATTTATGTGCATGTAATAATTTATTGATCAAGTAACTGGCAAAGGTTTTGGAGGAAAGGATTACAAAATGGGTATTGAGGAAATGAAGGAAGAATATTTAGGTCTTAAAAAGATTCAAAAACATATACTAGTCCCCTAAACATTTTTGAGTCATACCTTGGGGAAAATTCTTAGATTTGGTAACTTCTATTGAAATTTTTCATTCGTTTATGAAAATCTTTCAATAAAAACCTCTGAATTTCTCATTTCCAAGCAATCTGTCAATGTTTGTTGTCAATTGACTTTACAGACTACAAGAAAAAGCTGCTGACACTATTGAAGCACTCCAGAAAGCAGGAATTAAGGTTTGGGTTCTGACGGGAGACAAAATGGAGACTGCTGCAGCTACTTGCTACGCTTGCAAACTCTTCCGAAGAAATACACAAATACTTGAGCTAACCACAAAGAAAATTGAGGAGCAGAGTTTACACGATGTGCTTTTTGACCTAAATAAAACTGTCATAAGACAAAATGGCAGCTTAACCAGGGATACCTTCTCAGGGTAAGGAAAAAGTTGGATTTTCAGGCCAGAAATGGGCTTCTGGGTGTTTTGCAAACAATGAAATTATGACCAACAGTATGTTTCAGTTTCTGTTGCTAATGTGTGAATTATCATATGGCAATTAAGTGTAAACTTGTTCAGATAAATTTAGGTTTTCAATCATGGTTCCTTATCTTATTTCTGGTGCTACTTTCACTATCAAAAGAAAAATCACAACTGATACTGTAATATTTTTTCCACCACAAAACTGTTAGCAGTAAGTTGACAAGTATTTGTGATACTATTTTAGCAGAGATTTTCTGTAACTCTTAGCCTTACAGCTTAAATCTCTGGACCAGATAATTTTTCTTAGCTCTGCTTATACCTAATAGCCCATTGGTCTACTCAAGAACATTTTTATATTCAGTTTAAATAAATAATTTTTCTCCATGTCATCTGTACCACATTTTGTTTAAGTACCACAAGCCTTACAAGGTGTGATCAAACATGTTTGTTTAACTCTTTGTGTAATGCCAATTTTCTACACATTAAAACTGTTTAGATACATTTTTTTTGCCTTTATCCCCAGAGGTGGAGAATGTACTAAGATAGTAATAGCAGGATTCTGCCTGTATGTTCAAATTCAGGCTAAAAATATTTCACTGTAATGCACTAAACATTCAGTACATTGCTTGAACTTCATAATTACACCTTTTTATTTTATATCATTGTACACCAATGGTATTGCCCTATTTGTGCCAGTGGTAGTAAAGTGCTGAAAATATCTGGGAACTGTTATTAAATGTATTTTACAGAATTTCATCTTGCCAAAAGTAGCTTTTGTTCTAATAAAAAAGATGGAGATGCCTAAAACACATATTAATAGATATGGTGTTTTTCTCATGCACAGTAGTGTATAACCTTGGAACAGTGGAAAGAGAGTAAAAATAAACCTCAGTGCACATTTATACAACATTCACTGTTGACCTGGAGCCTGAGGCTGCTGTGTAATGCAGGCAGACCAAGGGTGCTCTGAAATAACTTGTTTGGATGCTGCAGAAAATGGTTCTTGCAGTCCAGACCTCCTTATCTTCCCCCATTGTTCAGTGTATGATAAAGTAGTGAATAAACTACTTCTTGTGACCGTGGTTACATTTCTAGCAATGTTCATATTCCTACAGGCGTACTGCTAATAGATTTTTATGTATAAGAATGTACTGTAATATTATAGGAAACACAAATAATTTTTATTTTAATATTATAAATAAAAGTAAACCTGTATTTGTCTTAGCCACTACTCTAAAGGCAAAATATCCATACTCTAGATGTAGGCAGTGGCCTTATCCACCTGGGCCAACAGATTTCTTTTTGGCATTTCCTTCAAGGCACAATTTACTTCTGTAAATGTAGAGCCTTGTAAAAAAGATTATTTCCTTATCAGATTACCAAAGGCCTTTAGCTTTTTTTTCCTCTGTGTTATGGAATGTGCCACAAAATTAACTTTATTTCTGCAGCTTAGTTTACCTCACTGCAGTTCTTGGAACCTTTTCAAACCAAACTGAAAAGTCATTAATTATACACTCATACTCACTGGTGAAGTCACTGAGGTATCAAATTAGTATTTAAACTGGTGTAGCACTGAATATTTTCAACATAATCCAGAATTTTAAAATGTTGTAAATATCAGTCTTATACAGCAAATTTCCTTTAGAAGTGTATTAATTTTGCAGTGTTCTGTACTTATTGTTTTTTCATTAATTAATTTTCACATAATTCTTACTGCCAGATTTTAAATATGTCTGAGAATTTTCAAGTGACACTTAGTTTACATTTTATCCCCGAACAGACTTTCAACTGATACGCAAGATTATGGTTTAATTATTGATGGAGCAGCATTATCATTAATAATGAAACCAAGACATGATGGGAGCTCTGGTAACTACAGAGAGATCTTTCTTAATATTTGCAGGAACTGCAGTGCAGTCTTATGCTGTCGAATGGCACCTCTACAAAAAGCACAGGTTCGCGTTTAATTTCATAATTGCTTGTTAGCTATGCACATATGTAAATAATGAATACTCTGTATGACTTACTGTGTATGACTTACTGTGCTAACTTAAGATGCTACCATTCATTTTTGTATCTTCTAAAATGGAAAAAGTCAAAAAAAAAGGAGAGAGGAAAATTTTTGCTGGCAAGTAATTTAGATAATGGTATGCTAAAACAGGATCCAGCTGTGCACCTGAATTTGATTTAGGTACATACTGTTCAAATCTTATGGTTGGTATATTCTAATATGAACATATTTAATAAATGAACTCACTGCTCTCTTTTTAACCTAACGAGCTTTGTATAGTCTACTCTTTTGATACTACAACAAACTCTGTTACTTACTACTGCAGAGTGATATTTTTTCTCTGTTTTTAACACAAGTGGAAAGCCAAGAAGAATCCAGACAAAAATATGTGTGTATTATCACGTTTAAGTATACCTGGCTGTTGCATTTGTTGTTTGCATCAAGCAAAAACATACCCTTACATTACTGAAACCTCTCAAGGTAGCTGAAGAACTTTTAAAGGAAAGAAGTACTGGAATATGCATTTCTTTTTTCTTTCAGTTTGTCATATCTTTTTCTCAGTGCCCAGGTACAGTATATGTAACCCTTATTCACGTTAACAAATGTATTTAGCCAGCACTATAACTATCTGGAAGTTAGTAGAAGTTTTTAGTTGCAGCTGACTCAGTAGAAAATTTACAAAGGTGATAATTTGTAATGGAGAGATTTGAAGTAAAATTTTTGGACAGTTTATATGTCAATAGTTTTTATAGATATACAGAGTCCAATATATTTTCTTAAATGTAGGAAAAAAGTCCAACACAGATGAGAAAGCAAAGTTTTTAGTCTTTCATTTCAGGATTTCTTGGAAATGGTGCACTCTGCCTCTGCAACCCTCTTAATTTATTAATGCACTGATACTGCATTAAGCGATCTCAACAACATCTTTCAATATTCGGCTCTCCCTTCCTCCTGTCACATCTCTCTCAAAGTAGTTTGAAAGTATCTGAAACATGTTTGGAACAAATACTTTGTAATATGAAGAAACAGTGATCTTTATGCATAGTTGTTGCATTGGGTAACGTTACTTTTGTGTCCCTTCAGAGAATTTCTTATAAAACTTTCTTGGTAATTTTTATTTAATGTTACACTTATGCAAAATAAGTAGACCATTACAGAGAAGAGTTTCTAACACTATTTTTTTTCTCCAGATTGTAAAGTTGATTAAGTTATCAAAAGAACATCCTATCACGTTAGCAATTGGGGATGGAGCAAATGATGTCAGTATGATTCTAGAAGCACATGTTGGTATAGGTAAGCCTGCGCCTTAGTATATTGGTTCAAGTGAAGTGACAAAAACAATATATGTCTTAAAAACAGGCAGTTTCAAAGAATCAGGTTATATGTGTTACAGACAACTCATAGTGCATTTATCCTAGGAATTATATGAGATACAGTCGTGATCTCCCATTAGATCAGTACCATAACATTATTATATAATTTTGAAATTAATAGTATCTTTTTAGTAGTTCTTCAGTTATTAAATAGCTTCACCTCTTTTCTGTGTTTTAAAGGAATCATTGGCAAAGAAGGTCGTCAAGCAGCAAGAAACAGTGACTATGCAATACCTAAATTTAAACATTTGAAAAAAATGTTGCTTGTTCATGGGCATTTTTATTACATTAGGATATCTGAACTTGTGCAATACTTCTTTTATAAGGTAGGAGAATGCTTATTCTAATTGTATAAACCTCAAAAACTTAAATAGTAATATCTGACTATATACAGTTTTTGCAGCTAATGGTACAAACCAGCAACAATTCCATAAAGAGATTTGCTTGAGTACCAGATGCAGTGCTGAAATGGGATTATTGTTTTTATTCTGAACTTGAAGTGAAATAGCCTTTATATAGATAGATTTTGTAATAGATGTCACATTTAAAACCAAAATTTTTATCCTATTTTTTCATATCCTACAAATTCCATCTCAGACTGGTCGGCTTGTTTCCAGTACCTTCCAGGTTGTCTCTATAGTGAACTTTTAAATCACATTGGAAATAGTGTTTGAGAACTTAAACATTACTGCAAATTAAGTTATGCTAAATTCATTGGGATAGTGTAGGTGGAGAAAGTTCATAGTAAGTGTTGCCCTGTTGAGACATTTTTGTTATTTCTAAATGTTGGCATCCAATCCAAGTTCTTTCGGTAAGCAATGGAAGATTATAGAAAGGAACTGTCACAGCGTAATTCAGGGTTCTAGTGTTTGACTACATGTATAACTGGGAGAGGATGACATTTGGGGTTGCAGCTAGAAACATCTTACAGTTGCTTTGCTGGAAGCCATGCTAACCAGAGTATCCATGCTTGCTTATCATGGTTTGTCCCCTCCTGTGGGTTGTCCCTTTTTTGCTTTGCTTCAACTGAACTGTGTTCCTGGATCCCAAATTTCACTGCCCTTCAATTTTCAAACTGTAGCCTTGTAAGATTGTTTTGAAAACATTTTAAGTGTTTTTTTCTAACAGTATTACTGCAAGATGTGACTGTTAGTGTTTAATGCATGTAGTTTTTTCTACTGTTCCTGCAATGCTCACTATTGCTAGTGGTATAAACTATGATATACATATCTGTAGCATTGTATGTAAATTAGTGCTTGCATTTCACTTGACGACAGTCACTTTGTTTTTCAGAATGTCTGCTTCATTTTTCCTCAGTTTTTATATCAGTTCTTCTGTGGGTTTTCACAACAGGTTAGTTGGTCTTTTTCCATCAATGTTATGTTATCTCTTTTGCTTTTTTGTAAAGAAAAAAGGGATCTTCCTGAGAATTTAGTGTTAGTTTACACAAAGAAGAACATCACTTTTGGTTCATATGGTTTTCAGTGGCAATTGCAGTTAAGTAACAGAAGTCAGTTTTATGAATTATCATAAAAGCAATGTTAAAGTCAAGGAATACAGAAATACAAAATTTGGAAGTGGCAGTGCACAGTGAAATGTCTGTGGGAAATGTACAGTCAGTTAGATTTAAGCCTACTGGACATGAACAGAGGAAATCCTGAAAGATGAGTAATGGAACCAGTTGTTCATTTTTAGAATCCAGAATGAAAATGAGAGAATAAACTAGACTTCTCTGGCATGAACAGGGTATGAATTACAAATTTCAGATGCATAGCAGCAGTCTGTTCGTCGAAAAGAAAATACAAAAATCCATTAAATGGATTTTTCAGTTGATCCTTTTCCTCCAGGTGAATGGGATACAAGTGGAGAGTTGTGTCCTGCATCAATTAGCAGCTGTTCAGGGGTATTTGCCTCTATTCTGAAGGAATAGAACTTTATTTTCCTGCAGAAGTTCATGCATTCATTTTAAATCAAGTCTCATGCAGAGGATTTAATTTTTAACTGAGATTTAATTTTAAATTCAAAGTAATTGATTTAATTCTTTTCCATCTACAGACTTTATATGATACTGCGTATCTAACACTGTACAATATCAGCTTCACCTCCCTTCCTATCCTCTTTTACGGTCTAATGGAACAACATGTCAGTGCAGACACACTCAAGAGAGAGCCTTCCCTGTACAGGTAAAATTAAAACACTGTGCCCCAAAGTTTGACTGTTCAGTTGTGGTGTCTGTGTCTGTTACAGTGGAAGTCCTCAGGATTTCTGCACCACAGGGTTATGGTAGAACATCAGATACACTGCAGCAGAAGAGTTGAAGACCACGTGCATGGCCTACAAAGTACAGTAGATAAACTTGTATTTTTACATGCACCTTTACAAACCACACCATGCGTTTGCTACAGAGGGAGTTGACGGCAAAACAGAAATCACTGTTTAAAATCAAATTAGGAGATTTATTTTAGTATTCTTTATTTTCTCCAACCATGGAGATGAAATATGGGGAACAGAAGTATTTTTAAAAAAGAAAACGTGCTGGTTTTTCTATATAAATTTTTATTCTGAAAGAAAAGATGACTGAGTTTTAGAGTGTTGTATCAGAGGATGTATTCTGTGTGGTGCCCAGCATTGTCCTCTACATATTGTTGACTCACTTCTGGGCATTGGAATTGACTTGTTTAGGTTCTTAGCCACTTGAAATACAGCTCTTTCCAATTAACTGCATTTGGCCATCTAAATTAGGAACAGTGCCCAGTTTAGATCCCTGTAGCTGCAAAGCCAGTACATTTCAGGGGAGGGGGTAACAGTAGATAATCCAAGGAAAAACATTATTTGAGAGAAGTAATATTAGCTGTCCAAACTTTAATCAATGTAGTGGTATGTTTTTACCAATGAAATTGAAGAGGAATACAAGAGATTATTGTTGAGTTTCAGCAGTAATGTTTTTGTTTTCTCTTCGATGTTTTGAATGTTATTAATTTAGAAATGGTAATTCAGAAGACTTTTTTGGTTTATGAAAGCTAGCAGAGCTTATTTGTCAGAAATTTGTGGGTTTTGATACCTAAGAGAGCCTATGGCTAAGCTGTTTTGGGCAGTAGTGGTTGTTCTGGGCCAGATGAGACTATTGTTGGCCACATACAGGTTTGCACTCTATATTGTTAATCTCTGGGGAGAAATTACTTTATATGGTCATCAGACCGTCTTTAAAGTTCATATGGTGGAAGTACTGGTTGGTATTAAATGTTTCTGTAATTCAGGGTTTTCATTTAACTGTGCCCTGATTTACTCTGATCCGTTCTATACTGTATGCCAAGTTGATACATACCCATTCTGTGGACAAGAACTAAAGTTGTAACATTTAAAATTTTTTGTCATGAGAAAGTGCATGCCCAGTGAAGAATTATGTTGTTGACAAATCACTGTTTTTGGGGTTTTTTTTTTGTGGAAAAACATTCAAGAAACTCTATTTGACCTGAAGCTTCAAGTCAACCACAAACCCCTTGTTTTCACATTCCACATAAAATTAATGTTTTATTTTGTTGCAATGGTCTGTATCTGAGTATCCTAGGGGAAATAAAGCAAAGTCTTCAGAGACCTCTAGTGTTTCCATTTAATATCTGCAGTGGATCATGACATGCACAGCAAGTACTGGAAAAGAGATACCTTCTGTAAAAAGATTGAAAAGTAAATGGGTACAGCACAGGGAGTTTGCCATTGTTGAAATAAGCTGAATTACAGGGAGCAGTTAAAAAGGTTTAGTAAGAATTAAATTAAAATAGAGGACATTTTGAGGAAGGAGTTAGATTTGAAGTGGTAGATAGTTGTAATGTGGAAATGTGGTTTTCAAAAAGCAATATGAATGATCTCATCTATCTGGGATTTTCAAACCTGCTGATAATGAACACGTGTTTCTTGTTTCACACAGAGATGTTGCCAAGAATGCTTTGCTGCGCTGGCGTGCATTTATTTATTGGACATTCCTAGGTGTGTTTGATGCTGTGGTATTTTTCTTTGGTGCCTATTTGTTGTTAGACAACACAGTTGTGACCAGCAATGGACAGGTTAGTGTTGGATTTCATCAGTCAATGGTATTTTTTTTTAATGCCAGTTGTGAAATGAACATAGTTTTAATTGTTTTCTTCAATATTTCATGCGAGATGATAACTGTTTTATGAGTTACAGTGAGATAGATGGGCTGTCTGTTTAGCAAAATCTGAACTATGCAATGGAGCATACTGTGTATGAGTAAGCAGAGACATAGGATTGGATACTAAGTAGGAGAAATATATAACATAACATAAATTCCAGGTATTCTGAATTTATACAGTAACTGACTTTTCAGTTTCATACTTAACATGCATCTGATTAATATCTGTTTAACATATCAAAAGACTCTTGGTAGAGTAGTTATGAATGATCATAAAAGATTTTAAATATAACAAGCTTTTTAATAGTTTAATTATTTTTGACATATAGCAGCTTAAAGTAATCTACCTTTACTTGCTTTGCAGTCACATGAATGCAAATTTTATGAACTTTTGCATTTTATTTATTTTATCCATTGATATTTTGGTCTATTTTATTTGTATGCTTTTTTCTTTTTGCTACTTGCTTCTCTTCCTATCCTCAGCTAATGACAACCAGCACTCACATGGTAAGACTATTGTGGATTTGTCATATCCATTTCATCTTTCACTGTTCTTTAATTAAACTGTTAAAGAGCAGTAAAATATCATTTAAGCCTATAGTTAGAAATGTTCTTTATAGCTTCTCTGTAAGTACTTAAAAGGAACTTTATACAAAGTATATTGTGGCATATCAGTTGTGGTAAAGAGCCATGAACTTTAAAAAAACTTTTTGCTTCCTTACATTTTGTTATTCTGTTGTATGCTTTTCTGTAACCTACATTTTGTTGCTGACTCTTCGCTATAGAAATATTTTTGCAGTTTATGCTATAATGTGCTTTCATGGCTTTAGAAAATGTCCTCAGAGCGAGAGAGAAAATCAACTCTACACGATTTTGTTGCCTGTGTGCAACATACACATTTGCTAGAAATGCAGTGTTCTGATATCATTAAAAATCACCTTTGTGACATCTGTCAGGGAAATTAACTTCTAGTGTGAGAGAGAACACTTGTTAAGAAGTGTTTTTTCTAAGGACAGAGTGAATTTCCACTAGACAGAGCTGTACACTGCAGTATATCTTTTTCTGGTACCATTATGCTCTCTTTTAGATCTCCAAAATTCTTCATCACTGTATACTTCTGGTGCTGAAAATTAGAGTTATCATACCTGTATCAATTTTGTAAACAGTTAGTATTGCAAATATTCTGACTTGGTTCCTTTCTGAAATTCTAGTCATCTTCCATTGCACACATTCAATCTAATTCTAAGGCTCTAAAGCCAGATTAATGCCTAATTATCAAATTTCAAATGTTGAATTCTACAGCTAGATACCTATGTTAACACTTGAAGATAACGTGTTGCTTGAGGAGACATTCCGAGTCTTGAGTGTCTGTGTTAGAAAATTTGTCATTATTGAGGATGCATGCCTGTGTTCATGTATAAAACTTGAGACATATTGAGCTGCAGTTTTAGATTCAAAGGGTTGAAAATTTCAAGTGTTCAAGAATAGTCAGAGACACTTACGTGAGTTCATACACACATGAATGCTAGTAGATGTTGACAGTTATTTCCCATTTTTAAATTAGGCTTATATCTGCAAAAAGTCAGTGAAGAATTTGAAGATTTGAAAGGTTTGCTACTGCAACAAAATGTTATTATTGAACAGGGAAATGGTAGAAAGCAGTAAAGAACATAAAAGAACTGACAGTTACACTAATGCCATAAGTGACATGTAATGATACAAGTCAGGTTCTAGATTGTTAAAATGGGCACTGAAGCAAAAATTTGAATTTTTCTTTCTCCCTACAAATGAACTAACCACTATTATCACAAAACTAGTAGGAAGTGAATTAAGACAGTATCTTTCACATAGAATGATGCCTGTCAGACTAAAATTAACATACCATTAAGCTTGCTTACAAACAGTTCCCCCAAAATATTTCTCCATGTTTAGAAATTAGTTTGAAACTATTTGCTTTCTGTAGTGTGATATTACTGGAATAATGGAAAAGTGTACTTCTGATCACTGAGGTCCACTTCATAAATGCCTCCCTTGGTCATTTTTTGTTAAGCAAAAGGAAGATGCAGAAGATTTATCTCCTATCAATTGTTATTAGTTTGTGATACTGCTTTGTGTGTATGGTGTTCCACTATGGATAGGACATCATGGTTGGTGTTGCAAAAACATCAATCAACTGGAGAAGAAAGGTAAGAAGAAAGGGAGGCACTGCAGAAATCATTGCAGATTGCAAATGTCATCTTAGTTTACCCATATAATAAAACGTATTTCCTGGGTGATTTTCTTTATTTTAACATTTGATATAAGGTACATTGAATATAATTAAGCTGGGTTGAGAGAGACTAAGTTAAAAGGAATAACAGAATGAGAAATACAAAATAACAGGAAGGAAGATAGGTGAGCAGAATGCTGAATTGGAACATACAGTCACAAGAGGAGGAAGGGAATTCTTGGATAGGCTGGGAGCAGAACATAGAAAAATACTTGTTAATAAGCTAGATGTTAACAAACAGACTTACAAAAGGCATGAGTAGTATCTTGAGAGATTCAATGCTAAGAAGACATTTTGAATGTTTGTAACTCACACCTTCTCATATTGCTTTGCTTACCTTTCTCTGCACCAAAGTAGCAGCTTTATGGATCTTGTCCCTGTGCTGTGACCTCACTTTCTGAGTCAGTAAGATGGCTAGATAAGGGGTTTGGTTGCAGACCAATGCTTTCTGTCTAGCCTAACAAGCAGACAGGGGAAGGTTGTTTCAACTTCTTTATTTCATCTAGCAGCTTTTATTGTAAATATGGACAAATCTGTTCATTATGCAGAAACTTGAATTGACAGTAGGTTCTCTGAGAGATGCTGCATATAACAGGAGAATATTGTAAAATTTAACTGCAAGAAGAAAGTTGATAAATGCCATGATTGGAAGTTCCTGATCCAGATTCCCATCCCATGTTAACTGCACGGGTGTTTTTAGGGCAAAGAAAATACAATGATGGCATGAGCCTATTGCATATCAAAGTAATAGATCAAAACGCTGAAGGTTTTCTGAATTTCATCTAGTGTTCAATAGACTCAGTTACACAGTGAGTAGTTTTAAAATAGTGAAATTATTACTGAGAATAATGAATCTTTTGGCCAGTCATTTGTTTATTTTTTTTTCATTCCCAGTTGATTGCATTATCTTAGCGTAGCTTCCTACTGATTTATGTCCTGTGGCTGGCCGTGGTCTCCATTCAAAATTTTTCACACAGCAGCATATTTGTGTGATGAACTTCCCACATGGATACCCTGTCATGTAGTATTGGGTGAGCTCATAGAGAAAGATGTAGATTGGGACATCAACTCACTGCTCTGTGCAGGGCTAATTAAAATCAATTTACTGAAGGCTTTGTCTAGTCTTTTTCAGGTTTTCAACATCTCTGAAGATGCAGATTCCATAACCTTCCTGGGCAACCTATTTCAATGTGTTTCTGTCTTCATGGTGGAAAAATTTCTCGCAATACCTAAGCAGAATATTTCTTGAGGTTGAAGAGGGATTTATTCCAGTTCTTCATCTTTGTAGTTTTTCAGACATTTGTGGTCAGCTGCTAGGTTGTTTCTCAACCTTCCCTTCTCTGGACTAAGCTCCTTCACCCCTTCACTCTTTCTTTGCAGAAGAGCTATAGGCCGCTAAACACCTTGGTTGCCTGCCACTACTCAGTTCCTATTTTTTTCACATCACTCATGAAGTGAGGGGCCCAAAACTGAGCACAGTGTTCCAGGTTCAACTTCACAGTAGCTGAGTAAATAGGAATAATAACCTTTCTTCAGTGGCCTCCCAGCTGCTGTGCAGTTTCCCTTATGTATAGAGAGAGCACAATATAGGCTTGTATTCAGCGTCCACATAACCCCACTGCAACTTTCTTTTCAGCAGGGCCATTGCACAGACAGTCACTACTCCATTGTAGGTGTAAATCTTTCCACTTCTCCTTATTTAATTCCATAAGCCTGCTTCTCAAATCTGCAGAGGTCCCTCTGGATTGAAACTTTGTCATTCATTATTTCAATTGTTCTCTATTTTTATACCATGCTGATGATACTCTGTCACTATCCAGCTACTGACAGGGATATTCCACGATTTCCAGCCCCGTCCTTGTTCCTAGTGTGGTTCACTGCTTACCAGCAGCCAACAATCCATCACAGGCTTTTGAGTCCAGTGGTTCAACCAGTTTTCAACTGTAGTAGTAGTCCATTTAGCCAGCCCCTGCTTCCTTATTGTCCAAGCGTCAAATGCTGTACTAAATTCAAAATGCATTGCATCCACTGCTTTTCCTCCTGAAGAACAGCTCAACCTGTTGGTCCCACACTTCTGCCTGCTCCTTTCCTTCCCAAGCTTTGCTGCTAAATGCAAGGAGCAGGTTTTGCTTGTGAAGACTAATATCCAGAGTATTGAGTAATTCAGCATTTTCTTTGAAATCTTCCACTCAGTTTTGTCTTACCACTCCATCAGTGGACTTGCATTTTTCCTTTGAAGAAAATCCTTTCTTTTCTGTAAATATCCTTTTTGTCCCCCTCAACACCCCTCAGAAATCCTAGTTAGAACTGAGTTTTGTGTGTGATTTGTTCCTCTGCTTTTATGCTGTTTGCTGCCTCCCCACATTTTAATCTCTTGAACGCTCCCATTTTGCTTTTTTGTCCATGCAGTAACATCCTACTTGGCCAGCTGGATCTTGGCTGAAATTCCATGCCTGTGTGGAAGTTGTCTCATTCCTGAAGTTGTAACTGCAGAAGGGAGTTCATGAGATTTCAACAGCTCTCTTTCAAAATAATTTGGATCTCTTGGACACTTCTCTTTCATGGGTGCAATACCCAGACTCAAACACAGTCTCTTCTAAAATACAGTGTCCTAACTGTTTTTTACTTTACCAACGTTTGTCTGGATCCTGAACCTGGTCGTCTGGTAGCTGCTGAAGTCCTAGCAATCCTCTGTGATAATATTCACCATTAGTTCTTCCCTGCATCAGCATTAATGGTCATTTCTGCCCATTTGAAAATCTGAAGTGTTTCTATGACATTATGCAAGTGAGGAGAAAATCAAACACAAATTAAAGGTGTTTTATCTTAAAACATATGTAGACATTTTTGTACTTATATGGTTATAACATTCTTTCTTGTACTGTTGCTTATCTGTATAACGTGCTGTTGAACCTCCAAGAAATTGTTGGATGCCAAGGACATCAAACAGAGAAGGGAAATCAGAGAAAAGATGATGTCTGAGAAGACTGATGAAATGACTGCAGTTTGTTTTTCAATCTCAGTGATTTATTAATTGTGCTACCCTTGATTTTTATTAGGAAATATATGTGTGAACTTCAGGTAGAGATCATTGGTTATGGTCTTTTTCTGTCTGTCTGGAATCTGAGGTGTGTACACACAGAGCAAGAAACCAGAACACTTTGTACTGGATAGATCATGTAGGAATTCAGTTTTTGCTCAGGTGTCAGTTCATGATACAAAGCAATACTAAGCTTTAAGATGTTTATTCTGAACAATTCACAACATAGTGGACAATATTGCCTATAACTGCTTTGGACCATTTTTTATAGATGTTTGGAACTTGGACCTTTGGAACAGTGGTGTTTACTGTGCTTGTATTCACGGTTACATTTAAGGTAAGGTATAATGCTGTATTTTATCCACTGAAACTTTCTTAAAACTTGTTTTTTAATTGTTGCTTACTTATATTGGTTTCTTTCTATCACCATGCATCATTTTATTACTTTAAATAGAGAGTTTGCTATCTGTGCCTTCTTAACTGTGCTCAAACTTGAAAGATGTTTTTAACGAATTCTATGTAGAATTCTTCCCTATTTTCAAAGGGTGTAATTCTGTTTTCTGTCCTGCTGGGAATTCTTGTTGCGTCTAGACAATAATAACACCATATAATATCTTTTTTTTTTCAGCTTGCACTAGATACACACTATTGGACATGGATAAATCACTTCATGATGTGGGGATCACTGGTATTCTACATTGTCTTTTCTCTGCTCTGGGGAGGAATTATTTGGTATGAGCCCTAATATTATTTGCATTCCAAAAGTCATTTCAGAAACATAAAGTTACTGTATTTCACCTTTTTATCACAGGATTAAATTTAGTCTTTATACAATGCAGAACTCTCTTTTAAATACATCATAATTGCTAATTGGAGAGTGCTCAGCTCTTCTATCAATGAATGTCTGCTAAAATCTTCTTAAAGAAGAATACAAGGAGAATATCAGATCCCAGACTACCACTGGGTTTGTCTCAGTAGTGTCAGTCAAAAGCAGCCCAAGGGCTGCTTCAAGGAGCTGATGCTGCCTTTCTGAGTCAAAATGTCACAGAATGGGTCATGTCTGTGCAGTTGGTGACTACCCACCTACCTGCTGGGCTTGTCTTGGAAGCTAGTTTTAGCACTCAAAACTAGAGACAGGGAGCAGGACTCAATACTGAAGTGTTGTGGCTGTCCAAGAGTCCTGTGTTTGAGCTCATTGTTTTGCCTCCTCACTTAGCAAAGTGGACACTGTAGGTGTCTGAGCACCTACTTGTGTATGTTGGTAAGAAGCTTTGTAGGAATTAGTATAACTGTTGGTATAGCCAATTTCAAGTGTTGGGGGCTTTTGCTATTAAAAGTTCTATGTAGTTGAAACTGGAATTTTTGGAAAGGAAATCAAGTTCAGTTCCTTACTGTGCCTGATTGCCATCAGGAGCTGGAAATTTTGTTCCATGCTTGTAGAGCTCTCAGTTCTACTTTGTATACATAATATTTTGAGGGACTAGAGAAGGAGGGGGCCAACTATTGCTAGGTGATTAAGATGCCATTTAATTTAGAGAAAGGATTTGTATTTAGTGTGTCTTTTGCAAATGAGTAACTACCTCTTAACTCCTTGGTTATTTAGCTGCCTCTTCTTTTTTCTAGTAAGAACAGATCTCAGTTTCTTCAGCATCAGTTTGCAGAAGTGACATTTTCTCAGATAATGTTTTCCAACCAGCCTTGCTGTGTATTAGAGATGTGACTGTGTGTATATTAAAATGTATTTTAGCTTAGTTACCTTTTTAGAATGCAAATAGTATCAAATTTTGGAAACTGTCAGGAAACTACCCTACTGGTTTTACACTGCAGTGTTGCTTTAAACTGTCCCTTGATCTTTGCTCTCAGTGATTATGGCCACTGGTTCCCAGTACCACAGAGTGATGGCATTTTAATGATCATGCAACTGCATGGGATACAGGGAGATAAGGAAGAGAAGGTATTGATAGTGTGGTTAGATAACTATGTGGTGAATAGGATGGGAAGCATAACATGAAAGCATTAGAAATGCCAAGGGAGCCTGAGAGGTATGAAAATAAGTGTGGTTAACGAGCCTTACTCTGAGGATACGTACAAAGGAGCGTGCCTTAGCAAAGACCAGGGGAATGGTGGGTGGGATACTAAGAAGAAAGGTGAAAAATACCTGGGGCAAGATAAAGGTACACGTAAACACAAGAATGAACTTTATTTGTCTTTGCAAGGGAGACACACTATGGCAGGGAGGGGACAGCATGATATTTCCTACAGTCTGGAAGACAAAAGGAAGGTAGTTATCTCCAGACAGTCCATGGTTAGCTCTCCCTTTGAGAAGACTGGGATGGATGAGCTCCCACAAACTGGGTGGCTGAACCCCAAGTATTTAATCACTGGCATAATTCTTCTATTTAATACTGTCAGCCTTTTTTTTGTGTATTGAAGTGTAATAATTATTTTAACTTTTTTCCTCCCAGGCCTTTTCTCAATTATCAGAGGATGTATTATGTATTCATGCAAATGCTGTCCAGTGGTCCTGCATGGCTGGGTATAATTCTGCTCATAATTGTCAGCCTTCTTCCAGATGTTCTGAAGAAGGTCTTATACAGGCAGTTGTGGCCTACAGCAACAGAAAGAATCCAGGTAAATAATCTTTTTCCTTGTGAAGTTAGGTGTTTTTTGTATTACAAGTGTCTAATCACCTAGGCCACGGTCAAGATAAGATTAGAACAGAGAGAGATAAGATTAGAGCAGAGATTCTCCATCTGTGGTATCTGAGCAATGTGGTGAAAGATGCTGCCTGTTATTTACCTGGTGGCATTAACCTGAATCCTGGGGCAACACTTGTGCCTCCATACCAGCAACCACAGAGAAATCAGCTGATGAGGATGGTGGCAGGCAGCTACATGGCTCAGCCTGATTTCTAATTTGAGGAGATAAGAAGGGCAAGTGGATTGGGATCTCCTTAAGGGTAGATAAGAGGCACTTACATCTGATAACATACTGATGCCTGTTACAAAAACATGTATTAAAACTTACTCATATCCTATTAATAATTTTTTCGTCTTTTATATTTCAACTTGCATTTTTGCCTGTTCTAATCCATTATTTGTACATAAGTGTGCCTTGCTGTGCCAATGGAAAGAGGATTTTAAAATCTATTTTCTCCTTTCATCTGATCAGCCCAAAAGGAAAAATGACAGTGTAAATACAGGCCAGCTCTTCTAAGGCTGGAGAGGAAGCCCAGTTCTGTGGGGACCATGGTGCTATGCTGGGGACATGAATAGAAAATGTTTCCTGTATTTTAACCCCAGTAAACTTTTATTTATTATATATGTTAGAATGTGAAGAACAGTAGAGGTGCTGAACTTTAAACTTAATGTTATTGCCCTTGCCCTTTTCAGCCCATCAGCTGCCACCAGAAGGTTAAAAGAATGAGTTAGCAACAACGGAAGGGATTAGGTAGCATTTTGATGTTCAATTGAGAAGGTACTTTGCGTTAAGAGGAAAGGAATAAAGGAACTTTGCCACCAAGGAAAATAAAATATTCCTGTGGCAAATGTAAAACCCTCTGCCACTGTTTTGTATTCCTAGAATGTATGGGTGTAATAATGCCTCACTTCAGGAAAGAGTAAAGAATAGCAGGAAAGCATTCCCAGGCAGATCAGCATTTAATGTTTTTTCATTTTGAGATATTAGATGTCTCTTTGCCATGTGTACTACTTGTGGAAAGAGTTGACCTCAGTATAGATTCTGAATAGTTAATTTAAAAGTCTAAAGAGAGAGAATGAGCAAGGTTAAGGTAAAGAAACAAGCTAGTAAATAAAAACCCCTGAAAAAGTTATTGTAGCATTTCTTACAGACATTGAATATTAGTGCTGTAAAATGAATCAATAGTAAAGCAGACTTTGGGCTCAACACTGGTAATATTCATTTTTTAATATTTAGTCAAAGATCTGTGACTTTTAACCAGTTATATCGCTTGTGTTTCTTCTTCCCTCTCTTTTTTTCTTCCTGTCTTCCAATCCGCTTTGTCTAAATAACTGCTACCTTGCTTTAAACATAAATGATGTGCTCGGTTGCTTCCTACAATCTTCTGGGGAAATCAGACTAAACATCAGTGCCTTTCTGTTGAGCAGTCCACCATCTTTATGCTTTCTCAGACTTCAAGCAGTCTAAGTTTCTAATGGAACAAAAGGTGACTTTTTTCTGCCTTTCTGCATGCTTGGCCGTTTCATTCAAAGGACAGTTATAAAGTTTATCATCAGAAGTTATTTACCATACTCATTATCTCCATTTGTGATTCATGTCAACTATATTTTGAGAAATACTTTTTAGTATAGTTTTTTCCTTCTATGTATCTCAAAAATTGTGTGAATTGTTGTCACAGTCCATCACTGTCACTATCAATTTTTGTCACTGTTCCTGCTGCATTTTAAAGAATATTTCTGCCTCAGGAATCTACGATTCTCATATCCCTATTTTAATAATTGGTCTGTCTGTAGATAAATGCATGTTGTGTTTCCATTGTACATGAGTAAGTAGGATAGTGGCCACACAAACAAGTGTTAATTCTGATTAAGCTGATGTTGCTAGCATCATACAGAAAATGTGGTACTGGAAACCACTTAAGCAGTCTTTGGAACATATTAATGTATCTTCTCTGCTGCTAGAAAATGCAGCTTTTTTTTCTTTTTCAAGCATGCATTTGAAACTGAGCTTTCCTTATGTTCCCTTTTAGTAAATTCTGTGCTCTTTCTAGAAAGAAAACAGCTCCAAATCTGAAAGTTTATGGCATTATTTAACATAAAAGCAGAAGAAATGCTAGTAATCTTATTTCCCCTACAGTCTGCAAGAAAACTGTTTTTTACTTAATATTCAGAGGCTGTTGGTTTCCATTGCAGATTTTATATCTTTCTTTCTTAAGTGGTTAAGATAAAAAATGTATTTCCTCCTTTCCCCCTCAAAAATATATAGTCAATAAAATTTACTGTTATTATGTAAGTCAGAGCAAAAATACAGGTTTTTTCACTCTCAACAATTCTGACTAGAATTGTCTCTTATGTGCTTTAGGATTGGTTTGAACCGAGCTTATAAATATTTTTAAATGTACTTAATTTCTAAAATTGATACTGCTTTCTTTATAACAAAAGGGCTTTGAGAACAATCGAAAAGATTAACATAGGACTAGTGACCATCTCCCAGGTTACTAAACTAGTTCTACTCAGGCAATAAGAATGCATAAAGCCTTTGAAGCAGTTCTTATACTTGTAAATTTCTCAGTTATTTGAGAGTCACTCCAGTGTGAGGTGAGCGATCGTTCACCATTATTAACATTCAGATGTTTTTAAACGTAGCACATATAGTTCTGGGTTTTTTTCAGAGAGCTTTTCCGTGATGCACATACACACACAGACATATATGTGTATGCACATATGTATATGTACATACAATATATGTATATACATGTGCATGTATATGGGTATATATACACTCATATGAACTGTTGTCTTTCTTGGGCTAAAACATTATGTCTGCAAAAGCTTTGGAGGAATCTGTTGCCTTTTGGTAATTTCGGTGAAAATCTGCTTATTTCTTATACGTGTAGTCTCTGCAACTGTGGCTCAATGACATAAATTGAATTTTGTCCTTTAACTGGTGATTATGCAGCTGTGAGGTTTCTTTCAGCTTTTACTTTTAAGCAATTGGGTATTTTTTTTAATATAGCCAATCTACATTGATTATATTTTCTTTGTCTTTATTCTTGCATTAGTAGCAGAATTTCAGCTGCTCTGTTAGGGAAAAAAAGAATTCAATTTAAATTATCCTATTTCCATTTTTATAATTTTCACTTCATTTGACAGTGTTTCAGCAATGCCAAGTATTTAGTAGCTGAAATACCAGGTGTTTAGTTTCTGAGCTGTAAATTACTTCTGTACTTTCATCCCTTTTTAAGAAATATTTTTCTTTTTCTCTTTGATGATTTTGTACTTCACTTTCACTCAGTCACAAGCTTGGGCCATCATCTGTGTTATGAGGTCTTTACTCTTTGCTGCACCTGGGGAAACCCAAAGTGCTCCTTTTGCCTGGGGAAGCTGCTCTGGAGATTCATCATTCTTCTGTTCCTCAATGGGCTTAGCTGCAACAACTGCACTGGGCGCTCAGAAAAGTGGTCACCAGCAAACTGCTGCCTTTGTCACGTGTAACTCCTCCTCTGTGAAAACAAAGCAATGGATCTTGCTGTCGCAGTACTTGAATGCTGTGGCAGAAGTTTCCCTGGCAACTCCCCAGCCCTCTCTACCCACAGTGTAATGATTGAGTTTTAAGTCCGCCTTCATTAGCACCGGCCCCATCACCTCCGTGTGGGGCACTCCCTTCAGTGGGCCGGTTATTCTGGGGAGCAGTGAAGCGGGATGTCCCCCATTACTCCTTAATGTAGGATCGATTTGGCCTTGCTGGATCATGGGCACCTCTCCCATTCAGTGCAGGTTATTGTTAGAGGGGCAGGACACACAGCCCACAGTACTTAGTGTAGTGCTTTTGAGAGTAATTTTTTAACCGTTTGAAAGTGAGTTAAAAACACCCTCAAATGATTAATCTCAGGATCCAGAAATAGAAACCTTGTTTTACACTGCATAACCTTTCTTTTTTAAATCTATCAAAAAATCCATCACTTTTACAGGACTTTGCTATAACAGTTACCAAATGGTACAATTCATTCACATTTCTTGTATTCAGCAAGAGTCTCACTGTTTTTCCTCATCCTTGCAGAAGAGTATGAGACATAAAACAGCCCAAAATACACTGGCGAACTGCGATGGGCCACTTCTTGAAGGAAATCCTTCACCTTCCGAGCCATAATTAGATCAAAGCTAGGTAACAGTACTGTACGTGTTGCCAATTTGGATTAATTTCTATTGGTGCTATTTACAAATCAACTGTTTCCTCCAGAGTTTTTGATGTACTTTATCAGTATTGATACAAAATCATTATGTTTTGCTTGGAGAGCTAGTTTTTGCAAGAGATGTTCCATGCCACAGGTAAGATCTTTTTGTCTCAGAAACTTAATCATGTAAAGCAAACCAATAAATTGATATACCCATATTCATGTCCTATAAATACATTGTATTATGTATAGGTATTGTGTGACACTTCTTCTGTAAGTACTGCAGTCATTATTGCAGTGTGTACTCACATTATACCACAGTGTAGAATACATAAAGTCAGAGGTAATTCTTACCCACAAGCAGTTTGTCCTTCATCTTTCATGTTCTTGAATACGTATATAGACCAAATGCAGACACGTGAAGATAATCATAGTGAGTTACTTGTGAATAGGACCTTGGGTCAGAAGTCTGGGGCTGTGCATCTGACAGTGTCTTCCACAGTGCTGTGTTCTGTACAGATCAGGGCATTGCTGAGTCACTGCCTCAGACCAAGAGAGAAGTGTCATAGTTTAGCTGAATATCTGACACAGCAGCATAAGTGATGAACTAAATTCCCCAAACATAAGGCCAGCAGAATGAAATTCTCTGCTTTACGTCACCTCCTTGCTATGCCACTGATTACATGAATAAGTCTTTACTCTAATGATTCCCATCTGAATGTCATGACTGTTCCAGTGCCTTCATGCTCTCCTGACACCGAAAGCAACATGAGGAACTAAGTGAAGGTGCAAAGTTAGCAGTATGTGAAAAGGACAAATGTCATGTGCTTTGTGTGCTGTAGGACTTCAAAGCAGCTGAAGGTAGCTAAAGTAACTGATTTGCTTTTAATGACTGTTACACAAGTAGTAGTAGAAAACACCAACTTCCTTGACCAGCTTCAGGCTTGGTAAAGGCTTTTTTCTCGAAGCCATGTGTAGAAAAAGGCATTTTATTTTTAGACCTATCTATGGTAACTAAAAGGCTTCATTTTCTAGCTGAAAGAATAGGAAAAATAGTTACCATATTGTATGACTATTCCCTCTTACATTTCCAAAGCAAATCTGCTAATCTGTTACCTGATTTTTATGTATTAATGTTGCTATTTGGTCTATATGTGTTTAAAAGAACCCAAGCCTCACTGTGGTGAGCTGTTCAAGATAGTTTTGTGACCTTTCCAAGAGTATCTTTTTAAGACAGCTTTCAGATTGTTCTATGTTATGGAAGAGTAGTATTTCAAGCTTGTGATTAGCATTAAAGTGTAATGTTACATTAAAGCCAAAGTTCTATAAGCTACATCATTAATATTTACTTTGTCATTTTGTCCTTTTGCTACTGTGTTCTGATTAAAAGGGAAGAAGTAAGGGGATGATTAAGAATAGAAGATTAACTGGTTTATATAGCATTCATGGAGAGATTGATGAATAACATTGCTTTGAACCATGCTTATAATGCATTTATATGTTAGATACCATCACAAAACCTCCATACCTCTATACCTAAATTATATGTGCATTTAGTGAAAAGAATTTTATAAACTCAGCGAGGAAAGGGCTATACTAGTTTTCTTTCACTTTGTGCACATGGTCCAGGCTCTTGTTGTGCAGCCGTGGTGTTCTGTAGTCCTGAGCATTTCCTGTGTGGGAGTGCCGATTCTGCCAGAGTGTGGAGTAATTATGTGAGAAAGATAAATTTTAATGGGCAATTAGACCAAGATGGTATTGAGATATACAGTATAAATTGCCTGTATAGATGCTACATGTACCCTAAACAACTCCAGAATTCCATACTTCTTATAAGTACAGAGCAAGTGCATTAAACTCTGAAACCTTCATCTGTTAGCACAAACTGACTGTAAATAATTTCCTCTCTTTGGAAGTACAAAGCAAAAGTACTTGAATCTGTCCTGTCTTAAAATTCCACATAAGAAGTTCAGGGATACAAAGATATACAAGGAGAAATTCCAAAATGAAACAGAACCTTGATTTAAAACGCTTCCACTTGAAAGCAGGTCTCTGTGTCTTCATCTCTTCTCTGAAGAGCCCATTATCAGGTTTAGAAGTAAAGTGTAAAATCATGCCTGGTTCTGTAGGTCTTAATATAAAACTAATCATGAAACTGGTTGATTGCAAAGCAACACGAGGGATTATACTTTCACATGAAATAAATAGCCACAGTGGTGATCTGGGGAAAACTGTTATACCAAGGGGACAGTGGTCCTATGAAAGAAAACAGTTATGTACTTTTGATTCCAAGATTGTCTATTTACTGTGTATTTGTTTCTTTTATTCCCTTTAACAGAATGCATCAAGGCACTGTCGGGAGCACATCTCGGAATTCACACCTCTTGCCTGTCTGAAAAGCCCAAGATACAGGAGCAGTGACTGCAGCAATTCCCCAGCAAGAAGGTCTAATTCTCATTCTAAAAAAGTGATGTTTACGCAGTGGAGAGGCATTGATTATTCAGTACTTCCATCTGTCTTTGGCTATTCAAATAAGCATTGCCGTTCCAGTGCAGGCTACCACTACAGTGGGTCAGGTTTGGAAACGTCCATATGACAGAACACCAAGTCAAGCCTTTAAAAACTGTGGTTTTGTTTATTTCTTTTTTCAGGAAACAGACATGTCACAGAAACATATTAAACTATACATGGCTTTTGCTGTCTGAGGTAGTGTTGAGACAAACAGGATCAAGAGCTAGAAGTATGAACCCTTCCAGGCCAATAGGCCACTTTTTATGTTTTGAACTACTGGAGCAATGAACAATCTGCACAGTCTGGTACTGTGAGACTGGTAGCACTAAAAATTCTCTTCATCCTGTGTCAAGACTTCTGTGTATTTACTACTGTCATCTTTAGTGATTTTCTTTGTTACTTGAAGTGCATAGTTTCAGTCAGTGACCTACATTTTGAGATCAACAGTTTAAATTTTCAGCCAGAAGCAATGATCTTAGTTATCTCAAATGAAAGTGTCCTAAAGCATATTTAACAAATGCATTTTCTGATTTTCCTCTATCCTTTTTTCTTTTTTTGCTCTTTCTGTAGAACAAACTGGTGTTTCCTCTGTGCAAATCTGCTTTCAAGAAACACTCTCTAATGTTCACTTCCTTGTAAGTGGCCAAATCAGGGCTATGTATGGTTTTCATTAGTTTTCCCCTGTAGAAAGAAAGGCAAAACAATCCTTGTGTAGAGTATGCACACACAATATGAAGTCAAGTTGGCTGTTAAATAGGTAAATATCACCAATGTTGTTATCTACTTATAAACAATGTAAGCATTTTGCCTAAAACATCTTTGAATTTGTCAAAGGTGCACATTACCTGGTGTGTTCCCACTTCTTATCCCTGTGATTGTAAAATATATGTAGCAGAAAGTATTATATATCAAGCTTTTTTTGGACACAGTTTGTTGGGTTTTTTTCTTAAAAGAAGGAAAGCTGTTTTTCTGGATGAGTATCTTTTACTGTCTTGATTAATCTTCTTGATTTTGATTTTTTTTTTTGTCTGCTTGTACGGTTAGATATTGACTAATGGGCTTGGCAGATATATTACAAAGCACACAACTGTTAACTATTGCAAGCAAACCACGAGGTGGCACACAGCTGTTAACTAAACCACAGCTGGGATATAGAAACTAGTTTGACTGCAGGGATTCTGTTTGAATTCTCTTAAGAATGACAGCCAACTTGCACTTCTATTTTCTCTGCTATATGTATGTTATCTTGCAGTAATTCAACTATTAGCTGCATCCTTGTGTTGTTTCTTTAGTCCAGTGTTTTATTTTGGGGTGCAAAAATACCTGAAGGAGTAATCCAATTCCAGTCAATTTCAGCTTGGTGGTTACAAATGGTTAATGGCCATCCTCATTCAATACCTCTGTGAGGACATTACCTTAAAGTTTATTTCAGTGTGAAAACAGTATTTTTGGAATCAGACCTGCAGCATTATCGGAAGACCTGGCCAAGACATTGTTAGTTGTCTTCCATGTGGACAAGGGTGGCAGAGAAAAATTATTCCCCTGTTTGTGTTTTAATAAGAAAAAAACAGAGGCAAAATAAGTTTACTTACTACTTTACTTTTTAGTAAAAGAAAAATCAACTTACTAGGAAATGTTCCTCCTGGTATTCTGAGTAGTTTCCGTATTAAACAAACATTTATTATTAAAATGCCCTGGGTCAAGCAGAGATTGTAAAGTGAGTTATGAAAATCTTCAGTATACCAAAGATAACAGAATTTTACAAAGTCTAACAGTGAGCACCACAGATAAAGGTTTTTTATCATTTAACATATAGCACTTTTAAGTTTCAAAGAATGTCCTTATAGCAGTAGCATTTTGAAATACATACACATGTGTGGGTGTGTGTACATATACTTGCCATTGCAGACTTGAATGTTGGTCAGTTAGAACCGTCCCCTACATAAAACACTGGTGTATATATTTTTAAGAAGTTAATATGGGTATACATTTTATACCAGTAGCAGTGACAAATTTCTTGTGTGTAGTTAACAAATTATTTGTAATGTATTTTTTAGAAATCTTAAAATTGCCTTTGCACTGAAATATTTTTCATACTGTAGCTATTTATAAATCTGTTTTACGCATACATTTGTTAACACACCATTTCTATTTTTTTTAAGTATATGTTTTGAAGGCTTTTTTTATAACTCTAAGTTTTGGCCACTTAAATTTAGCTCAGAGTGGAGTTGTGGCTGAATGTTAAAATTCTAATGAATGTCAAATTAGAAATACAGGTCTGTTACTCTATGAGTCTCACCCAAGTTATTGATGTTTTGTTGGGATTTATGGTAGCAGCGATTAGAGCACTGTACTTGCAGTGCTATATTATAACTGCTAGCTTTTTTACTCTATAAAGCCTCCTGCTTTTTTACTTTGTGAGTTCTATCTTTTAGCCTTAAATAAGGAAATTTTTGCTTGATGTTTTTGAAAATGCTGCATTCCTGTTCTGCCTATTAACAAAGCAGCTCATTGCAAACTTCATGTAGCCCGGCACTTAGATATTGTTGACAACATTGTTCAGCCTGAAACACCTGTATACATGTTTGAGTCATTTTAGTTAAACATTTTTTTTGGAGGAGAAAGAATGCTTGAATTTAACTGGAAGTTTCTGCTTTGATTT
This sequence comes from Eopsaltria australis, assembly GCA_034509425.1. Taxonomy (NCBI): domain Eukaryota; kingdom Metazoa; phylum Chordata; class Aves; order Passeriformes; family Petroicidae; genus Eopsaltria; species Eopsaltria australis. Next base: position 3,814,224 of record JAVTVJ010000052.1, on the reverse strand, counting down.
AGCAATACTTTTACCTTTAGAAGTTGGTGCTGTTTGTTTGTTAAAATAGACCATTTAATGAAATGAACATAAAACATCAACTTGGCTTCACTTGATGTGTTTTTGCTTCAGTCCCTGTTACTATTGCCATGTAAACCTAGTCCACTGCAGCAGGTGTTAACTTGGGAATTTCACTGCAAAAGATAAAATGATGAAAAAGTAGAAATTAGATCAAAATGCGTTAGAGTGTTTTATTATGGGTGGGACACTGAAAGGAGACTGATCTTTATATATGAAAAAAAAAAAGAAAGAGGAAAAGTCTAAAAATCTATGTAACCTTCTAACTTGCCTCGTTTAAATTGTTGCAGCTTTAACAGCATAATGTCTCCATAACTGCTTCTATAAATGTCTTGAAACTGGTAAGCGCTAACCAAATGTATATGAAGACTTAGAAAGTATTTCAAGCTTTTCGGCCACAGAAGCTCATATATTCCTGCAGTGGCTTGTGGCAAAAGATCTTTTTTGTTTTACCATGTACAGTAATTGTTTGTTCAGTCACTTAATGTAAAAGCTTACAGTTTACTTTCTTGCTTGCATTAGCCTGTTTGTCTTGACCCAACTGGCTTGCAAAAATAAGAGGAAAATATAATTGAGGAACTGCACTACTTTTCTTTTGGAAGCCAGTGGGATCACTGTGCTCATGCTACTGTCTCTGTTAAAAAAGCTTTAATGGAAATTTGTGAAAGTATTACAAAAGTGAAAATATACATGATTCTACTTTGCAGAATAATCAAAAAATCAGATTATATAGCTTTAATTTTTTACCTTATGAAAATTCACAGGATTTCAATCTGCATTATGTCGGACATAAATTCTGTGCTATGTACACTTTGCATTTTAGAGATTCTTTCATGATCTAATGTAAAGTAGAATCTGCGAAAGTTGCTGTATGGGGCTGGGGGTAGTTATCTGTGCTTTAAACATTAAAGATGTCTGTAGTCATCAGCACCAAATACTGACACTTATTTTTAATTGAACAATTTTAGGTGCATTTATTTGAAAATAAATCAGCCTTCAAATCTAATGTTCAGATTATCCTATACTACTTCATTTATTTGATTTGAAGAGTCAATGTGTGAATATATTACTGTAAAGTTTCTTTTCAGTGCTATTTTTAACTTTTATTTCTGTAGACAACCAAATATAACTTGTTTATATTCAGCCACATTTTGGATCCTTATGTAGAATATATAAGCAGGAGATACAAATCTGCTTGCAATAAATATAAACATTCAAGACTGGTTTAAGTTTGCTCACAAGTAATTACAGTAATTCTAGTATGAATATGAGATGGTTTCATATTAGTCTGTAATAAAATGTAAGTATATGAAGAAAACAGAATGTGTGTTTGATTTGGTTATTGAATGTTTGTAGTCACGCTCCTTTCTCATACTGGAGAGGGTCCAGTGGAGCCACAAAATCATCCACAAAAATTATCAAGGGGACTTGGAGCATCTCTCCTATGAGACTGCGGGATCTGGGCCTGTTTAGTCTAGAGGAGAGAAGACTGAGAGGGGATCTCATCAATACATATAAATATCTCAAAGGTGAGTGTCAAGAGGATGGTGCCTGGCTCTTTTCAGCTGTGCCCAGCGACAGGATGAGGAACAGTCGCCGTAAACTAAAACACAAGAAATTTCACCCTAACATGAGGAAGAGTTTCTTTACATTGAGAGTGGCAGAGCACTGAACAGGCTGTCCAGGAGGCTTGTGGAGTCTCCCTCTCTGGGGACATTCAGACCTCACCCTGACACATTCCTATGTCACTTACTGTAACGTAGGAGGCAGGTAGGTGACCCTGCCTCTGTAGGGGGGTTGGACTGGGTGATCTCTAGAGGTCCCTTCCAACCCTACCAGTTCTGTAATTCTGTGATTTTCAGAGTGTATGCAGTCAGCTAAAAAAGCAAGCTGACAAAAAGAAATTCAAAGAAGGCTGGAACGTGAGCTGGGGGGGGGGGGGGGGTGTTCCAAAACTAATAGAAATTGGTACCAGTCCAGGAGAGCTTTGTTCCTCCTGCACAGATTGAGTCAGTGCTAAGGTTCTTTCCAAAGTAAACTCATAAGCTACACATGAGAAGGTCTGCTACATTTCCTTACAGTTCTGCTGCGTGAGGTACCCAGAGCTATTGCTCTTTTTCTTTTGCAATGCTGTCAATTTAAAGAAGCTACAGTAAAATACAATGTGATCTGACATCTGAGATGCTACCAGTGTTCATAGATTGTTACAGAAGAGGCTGAGTGCACAGAAAGATCATGATTTTATTTCATTTGGTGATAAAATTTTACAGAACTTCCTGCAGTTTCAAAACCGTTACAGGCTTCATAGTATGTTGGCTCTGTCAGGGTGAAGGTATCCCAGCCAGCCTCTACAAAGCAGTTCAGGGTGTCAGGTTTGGTCCCTCCCTCTGCTGCTCTGAGGATATGTAGAATGCTTAGGCCTTTGCTTCTATATTGATTTTGCACTTCCCATAATAAAAGTTTCGGAGGAATGGGTTTGTATTTATATGAAATTTTTATCTAAACAATACAACAATGTTGTACCCGTCTCCCTTTTGTACATCAAGAAATTTTCTTGTTCAGTATTTCTACTGAATGAACTTCTAGAGAAGGTAGTTTGAAGGGGCTATATAAATATGGAAGATGTTTTTCCCTTTATTTATGCAAAGAAGATAAAAAGATGCATAAATTGCAATTAGATGGGATATTACATTGAAACTGTTTTTGAAAAAAAAAAGTGATGATGTGTCTGGATTTCAGGAAGAAGAAAGTACCAATACAGACACATAACCACACAACTTTATTTTGCACATAAAAATACATTTACTTATTTAAAGGAAAAAAGGATAGAAAATAATTTCAGTGCTGAACAGTATTCTCAATCAAGTACCATGTGTTTTCCATTATTTTTTAAGTTACGCTCTTTTAGCAAGTTACATTACAGAATTACATTGAAAACTCTTTTTTATATTCTACAGTGAAGCTACTCTGCTCTAAAAAATCTTTCCTGAAGGTTATCTTGATATGAAGTGAGGTAGGTTGGAGACAGACTGAAGTTCCTCGGTTTTGTTTTTCAAATATTCCAGTTTTCTCAGGTGCGATACTCTACAGGAATTTAGAAACAGTATTTGACTGTTCTATTAAAGCTTTGTTGTTGTGTCTTTCCACTGCACATACAGGTGTATTAATTTCCATTTTATTCAAATGCTAAAGCAAAACCCATACCCATTTAAAGGCTTCATTTACACTAGGAAGTGATAAGATACGGCTAAAACCAAATATATCCATTAACTTCCTTCATTATACAGATCAGTTTATCAGGTGCCTAATGTCCCCATCTAGGTTTAAAAGGTTTTTTTAAAAGAAAATTGCACTGTGTGTTCTTTTTTAAATTGCACTGTGTGATCTTTCTTTTTTAACTGGCAAGTCTGTAGTAAATTAATAATGTTGAGTGTTAATCATTTAAGTGTTGGCTTTCCATTTAAAGGTGACAAATAGTATCCAGTTTTAAACCACCAAAAGTCCTGTTGTTTTCCATTATTAATTTCAGTTAAGAAATCTCATGGTGCATTATGCTTTTAAAAATACATAGGATGCAGTGTCCTGCTAGGTTCAGAGGGTTCCTATTTCAGGGAGAACTGTTGATTCTCTCCTTATTTAATGTGGGACAAACTGATGTGTTTTTCTTCCTAATAAGGTAAGGAATGTAAATATTTTTGTCAAAAGTGCATCAACAACTTACCTTGAGATTTCAGACTTCTTTTGTAAAGATATTTCATGCTGAAATGTTAACCAAATTTGAAAGCTCTGAATCTTGCAATCTAATAAACACTGGAGTCTAGAAGAGAAGGAAAACAAATCCTGGTCCAAGGGTCAAACCATCAAGTGGTATGCTGACTTTCATTTCAGAAAATACCTCCAACCAAGTAGCCAGCCTTAGAGGAGCATTTTCCTAGGAAGTACTGAACAGGTTGCTTCCAGGGTGTATAAAATTGTATAGCTGGAGAAATTTGTCAATATTAATTAGGTTGAAATCTAATTGTTTATTCCTAGCTATGAAGAAGTAGTGTGTAGAATTTTATTCTAAGTTACAGTCCAGAAAGAAATATCTCTCCTGACGAGTTTCAGGCACAAGATCACAAAGCTTAACACTGATGCAGTGATAGAGCTCAGTAACAGTTGGTATTCACTTGGCTTTTAAGTGACTCTTCTTAGAAAGTCCAAATTACATATTAGTTTAGCACAAAAGCCATGTTTGTGCATCACTGTGCTGAAAGGAACTGGTCCAGATGGAAAAAAGCTGAAGATCCTTCCACTGTAGATCGTACCAGAACATGAGTCAGGCTTCTCTCTGTACTCTCAAATATGGCCCACAGCAGATGACTTAGAGTCCACCTTTCTTGAATTGTCCATCTGGAGTTTAAGTAGGGTTTCAAACTTTAATGCCTGCTCAACTCTTGTTCTCCCTATAGGTAGAAAAGTGGATATGTATGTTTACATTTCCCCTTACTTGCCTCTTACCTTACATGCTTTCCCTTTCCCCTAGAAGTCTGTTTAACACACCATGCTTAATTCTGAAAGGAAAAAAACTTTTCCTCTTATGTTTGGGCAAACAGAGTTCCATGCATATTAGTAAGTGATCTCTCTTTTTTCATGTTCTCTCAGAGGAACATTCAGCAGGCAAACCAGCAGATCTGAAGCAACATGGTCACCACCATAATGGTTACTTGCCTTGGTTGCTTTTATACAAAAAGTACTTGATCACATGCACATAAACACCACAAACTCGGTGTGTCCCCATCTCGTGGGAGATAATTGCCCATCCTCATCCTGCTTTTCCCAGGCCTCTTTCTCAACAAATTAACTCTCAAAGTAAGCTCATCTATCCTTTTCTTTACTGAAATTGGGCATGCCTGGGAAATAAACTTCTCCCTATTGAGTCCGTTTGTGCAAATTGTTCCAAAGGGATACATGGTCTCATGGGACTTACTAAATTTATTTTTCCTTATAAAAATTGTGATTTGAAGTTGTTGGGGGAAAAAGGAATTTTTAATGCACTTAATTTATTGGAAACTACCTGTGTCCTAGAGTTTTGTCTTGACAAGAGAAAAGGTCTGTTTTCATACATACCCAAAGATTTTAAGCTAACATAGAAAGGGAATGGCTATTTAAATTCTAACACTACTGCCACCAAGGAAATTTTTATTCGTATCTGAAAGATAAATTTTACTCTGATTTCCTACTGATCTGGTTCTGCATCAATTATAATTATGTCCTTCAATCAACTTTGGGAAATATGCCATTATCCTGAGTCCATGAATATTTCCATATCCTATCTGAATAATGCACTCAGCTTTGGCATCTTACATATCTAGATGTAGTTCACGAGAACCATCTGTCAACACTTTATTTCCAAATGTGTATGAACTCTGAAATACAGAAAGTTGAGATATTATCTTAATTTCACTGGCAACTAATCTTATTCAAGAAGGCTCCACCCTTACTCATTGTTTAAGAGCTGTTGCTAGAAGCTACTTATGTTTTTCATAAGGTTAATTGCCAACCATGCTATTAACTTTTTTTAACTGTAATCTATGAAGATTTACATTCCCCTTACATTTCACAGAGATGCACACTTACCAATCCTAATATAATTAATTTTATATCTAGGTATTGAGCCAAGACACTTAAGTTTGGAATTATACTGATTTAGGGAGGAAAGTGGATGTTGTGCAGAAAGCCCAGGCTACTGCTGCCAGGCACTATAAGCTCCATGATACCCTTGTCACTGATGGGTTTTCTCATCTATATGTGGACACTACAGGTGTTACATGAAAGTATGTCAGCTTGAGAGGTAGGAAAGTCAGAGTGGCATAAAAATAAATTTCACTGATCCACAGTAGAGTTCAGGCATTGTCTCATGCGGATTGACCTGTAAATCTGATGAATGTCCATTTGAACATTAACCTGTGCCTCACCTTTTACATGACTGTTCACAGACATTTCATCTTACTGCCATGTCACACCACTTTTCTAACAGTGTTCATGGGTTGCAAATCCATTTATTCTCTACCACCACATCAGATGTACTCAAAACTAACATGCTCTACTATTATTTTTAAAGAAAGTCCATGGTTTTTTGTTCAATCCTAAACAATTTCTTTCCTTTACTATGAGTCTTCATTGTTTCTTTTTGGTTGTTCCACGGTGCACAGCCCAAAACTCTGACCTAGGTTGTGTTTCCCATGGAAGCCAGCAGCACCTATGACCTTGAAATCTCTGCTTCACATATTGCAGACCAAAGGACACCATGTTTTCAGTCCCAGGGACTTTTCCAGTCCCCTCTCTTTCTCTGCCTCTTCTCTTCACAACCAGAATTAAGTGGGAGTTATGTATTTGGACAACTCAACATCAAAATATGATCCAAGAAGCCAAATGTGAGGTTTGGGTTCAGACACAGACCTATTTATATTGAATGCAGGTGTCTAAGCTCCCATTACAGCCAGCAGATTTCCTGTTGGGTGGTCACTGAAAATGAAAACAAATAGTACCTGCAACATATTTTTAATCATTCAGCCCAAGTTGTTTAGTAGGTATTTTATTTGTTTGTGTTTGTATTTACTGTCTAATTTACTGAGCATAAGCCTAGTGAACTCAATTATTTCAATTTTAATTTTTTTAAGCTCTTGGGGAAGCTAAGGAAAAAAGCAACCAGGAGGGAGAGAAAAGATACATGCCAAAGGATGTTCTGCATCCATGACAAAGAAAAAACCCATAGAATATTCTTGGTGCCTTCTGTCACTATGACAACAAAGACACGGAGACGCAAAATTTGAAATGTGAATAGCAAAGGTAGAATTTGGGGCTCCTGCACAAGCCATTAGCAGGATGGACTTACAGCTTCATCCTCCCACATGATTTTTGTTCCTTGTGGCCATGTCCCCAGTACACATATTAAGACTAATTTATTTAGCTGACAAGGTCCGGACCTTGCAGCCTGAAGCTGAAGAGTTTTGTAGGACCGAAGCATCTTCAGAGCCCCAAATCTCTAGCCCCAAATCTCCTTCCATTTAGACACTTGGGGCTACAGGCAGATCTCCCAGCCCTCCCAATACCTTTAACAGCTATGGGGCCTCTAACAAGAGACCTCGTCTGACTTGTTACCCTGAAAGGAAGGAAGGGAGGAGAGGAAAGAGGATCACATGCTCCACATGTCAGATATGTTTTACAGGCATTAGGAGTGGTGGAAGAATCTGATTCTGTGCCAACCACCCAGGTAAACAACAGGACACATTTTCCATGGCCGCTTCCAGCATGAATGTTTGCTAAATCAAAATATGGGGAGATGCTTGCCCTGTAGATTTCCCTACAGGAAACCACCTTCTGTCTTGTGACAGGTATTTAAGATTGCGTTGCTCTTCCAGGCCCTTTCTGGAAGCTCTACTGTGCAGGGTAGCTATGGCACATCAGCTGCACAAACTCTGCCTATTTTTTGCTGCTAATGCTTTCCACAGTGTTGGTTCAATTAGAATGGAAAAGCACAGAGAAAACCCTTTCTGCATTTCATAAGATCATAAGAGATTTTTTAATCTGCCCTTTTAAAGCCATGTAAATGAGAGGCTTTCTCCACATTAGCTATAGTTTCCCTTGGTCCCTGCTCTTGTTGCTATGGGTTTCCTAGTGCCTTCCAATACGAAGTTCCCACCAAAGGATTCTCCTTTTATCACCTAATTCCCTGGAGATGTTTGTTCTGGTTTATTCATTCCTCATACATCTTACAAGACTGGAGTGTATCTTCACTTTTTTTTTCCAGTGACTGGTTCAGAGAATTATGGCAATAAATGGAAGGAGATTTACAATGGATGACTTCATCTCCAGAATCCTGTGTGTCTTCATACAAGTAGTGACAAGAAGTCTCTCATTGGACCATCTGGTTTTAAAATCCCAAGCCTGTACACTGTTTTTTGATTAAACTGGGTTCAGGGAGGGCATCAAAGAGCAGTTGATGTGCAAAGCTTTTTCCTTGTAGCTAATAAGCTTTCTTCCTATTCACTGCACATATTTGAGTGTCTTGTCCATTTGTTTCCTGCCCAAGCCAGTTCCTTTCCCATTTATTATAGCAATTGTCCTGTGTTTCATCAAGGACTCTGGTGGACACAAAAGGAGTATCCAGCCATAACAAGCTGAATCTTCCGCTGCACCCTTTGGACAAAATCTCACTATAGGCTACAAGGACTACCATGGCCTCTGCTGATATTTCCAGCACATTCAGCTTGAATTTTCAGCCCTAGAGTAACTGTTAAATCAAGAGTCTTTCTAATATTTATGGAGGGACTGGTGTTATTTTTACTGAGTTCTTAGGATTTGTATTAAAGTAAATATTTTATATCAGAGAAAGAAGAGTTAATGAAGATAATTTACACCATCAGAAAGCAGAATATTTTTGCAATAGTGTTCCCTGAACCTGTGAGTCATGTTTGTTAGCGTTCATGGTATAATAAGAAGACAGGATAGATTTTCTAGTAACATATTTTGCTCACATCTTGTAAAAACACGGAATTGTGCATCTTACCAATGGGATTCTCTGAAGTCTTGACTCTTCCTTTTCTCACATTTTTATTCACATTTTCACTATATTTGCCACTAATAATTTTTTCAGCCCTGTGTTTTATTACATATATCTCTATTGCTCAGGGTTTTTTTTAGCCTGCCTTAACTTTAATCAGAATTGGTTTACATCATTCACTAATTATTGTTATGATTATAAGGAAAAGACTCATTGTCCATCTATGTAAAAAAAATTTAATTTCCTCTTGCCTGTATACAGTCATTACTATTTTATTCTCGGTATGTTTCAAAAAGCTCCCTAACTTACCTTGGAGAACTGCAAATAACAGCTTTGAGTCTTAATTTTCTCTGTATTTTTTCTCAGTACATTGCTATGATTTTACAGACAGTTTCTGGTTCTGTACAAGTTGTGGTTCAGACCAGTTGCTCAGATTTTTGATAGACTCAATTAATGTAATCTGAAAGCCAACTTGTTGTCATTTTGTAGCCCCTCCAAACTTCATAACTGGCAGAAACAGGTACAGCCGATACTAAGAAAATTTCATGCCATAGTGCCAGAGTTAGTTCTGCTCTCGTTTGAATTATGTGCACATAGAATCACACACGATAACAATTCCTTATTTAGATTGCTTTGTACACCTCTTCTTACTCCTTAAAATTTGAAGTAACAGAATCACAGAATTCATTCATTTGGAAAAAACCTCTGAGATCATCAAGTCCACCCGGTGACTGAACACCACCTTGTCAAGTAGACCAGGGCACTTGGTGCCACATCCAGTCTTTCCTTAAACACCTCCAGGGACAGTGACTCCACCACCTCCCTGGGCAGCCCATTCCAATGCCTTTTCACCCTTTCTGTGAGAACTTTCTTCCTAATGTCCAACCTAAACCTCCTCTGGTGCAACTTAAGACTCTGTCCTCAACGTATATTCTACAGTATTCCTCTGGACAAATTTGGCAACAGGCACAGGGCACTAGATCAGGAGAAGTTAATTCCTGAACTGAAGGTCCTTCCTTCACTGAAAATACTGTCTTCTGCCTTCCCAGCCAGGCTCCCAAAACACAGCTATGCCAGTGAGTCTCAAAAACCTTACAGAGTTTATCCATCCATAATCCTCAACATCTGTGCAAGAGATGAGCATGTTCAGCCCTCTGTCCTTGTCACATCCTTCTGGTCTTTCTTATCCAAGCTTTTGTATGAGTTGAAAAGAAAGTCATCTAACTAGCCCCATATTAATTTACAACACTTTCACACAGAAAGCACTAGAAATACCATGTACATGTGTGTGAAGGAGGTGGTCTGTGGTACAATTCTTGCTAGAACCATAATACTTCATTGGTTTACAATTCCTAGGAATCTTACCCTACTCCTCAGATTTAGGACAGATATTTTAAGAAAAATTCAACCTCTTTCCAACCCACTTTTACCTTCAGCTGCTGCAATGTGAAAGCACACGTTTGCTCTAGTGACTTACTTTCTTTTTTTATTAATTTTTTCAGACCTAAATGCCATCTGCTCTTGACATTTGCTTGAAACTTAACTGCTTCCTGCTGAAATTCACCCCAGCTTCTTAGCGTTAGTCAAAACAAAAATATTTTCCATGGAGTATAGCATTCTTATAAAAGACAATGCTGTATTAATGAATATATTTTACTTAATGTAGAAGAAATCACATTTCTATTTATAATAAAAGTCTAGTCATAATAAAAGTCTATTCATAATACGATCCATTTCTTCCATAAACTCTGATACTAGTAGCCAAACCAACTGCATCTTCCTTTGAGCAAAGGTTTCTGCAGAAGTCCTGCTCAATCAATGAAATGCTCAGATCTTCAGTCTGACTCCTCACTGCTTGACTCTGGCCTGTGCCTAAGGTTCTGGTTTGACACAGAACACAGCAGGGATCACAGAAGTCAAAACCCACATGTTTCTACTAGCAAAAAAAGCAGGTCAGGAACTGTCCTTTGGCACAGGAACCAGCTGTGCATGGCTTTCACATGCACAGCTCAACTGTTATCTCCTGAAATAGGTCAGTTGCACACAGACAGTCTGCTGGGAATGGCCCCGGCACACACGGACCCTCGAGCTGTGCCTCAGGGACTGCTGTCTGCTAGGACAGACCCATGCTGGGGACACCACCCAGGGCACACTGCAGAGGATGACCAGTGCTGTGCTTTAATCCTGAACTCTAGCCCCAGTCAGTTCACTGCTGTAGGGGTAGCTATAGGGATAGAGATCAAAAAATGCCTGCAACACCAAACAGAACTGAAATCTAAATTGTATGTTTGATTGCTGCCTCCCTTGTGCTTCAGAGACTTCTTTCAAAGCTATTTTTGATGGTATCTCCAAATGAAGGCGTCCTCTCTGCTCTTTCATGTCATCATTAATTGGTCCTTTTCCCTGGACAATCAGCCAGATCTTTTCAACCAACACTGAAAATGTTCTTGTGAGGTACTGAAAAAAAAAAGAAAAAAGAGTGATCTATCTGAATCTGCACTCTCTCTGTGCAGTCCCCTGTTTTGCAGTGAAGTGTCACAGGGTCGCTCTTTTCCCATGACATACTGGAGCACGGGACATCTGATGGAGAACAGACCATGGCTCCTGCTAAGGTGACTTGGTTACCTACTTGCATGTCAGCTTCTGTTTGATACACATTTTGGGTTTAGCTGCCCTAAGAAGCTGCTAGGTACTGAAACCTTGTTTCTGTAAGCCATTTCCTGGGTCACTGGGCTTTAAGAAAGAGCATTTCAGGTTATTAAGGAGACAAGCGTATCTCCATCATCTGATGTATTCCTAAAAATCAGAAGCCTCTTGCTCGAGAAATAGGGAGTACATGAAATACGTTCTAGCCCCACTTTGTCCTCAGCTCTGGAATATTTTTCCTGAAAAATTTAGTGTCTGAAGCTTGCGGTTGCATTATCATGAACATAAACCCTGCTGCAGCAGGGATGGAGAGAGTTATCATTGAAGATTGCTGACTGTGTGAGAGGAGAGGGATTGGGAAAGCTTGTGGTCTGTTAGGGACACCCCTTGGGTGCTTCCCATGAAATACATCTCTGCAGCTCCCCTTTCTCACATGTTTATAAATGCAGCACACAAAACCATGTGGTTTTTTATTTGAAGCATTGTTTTGCTTAAAAGCAAAGGTTTTAATGCTTGGGAGTACCTGAATAAAAAAGCAAATACCTGTCGTTGGTTGGCTTGTAACTCTTTTTTTCTCTTTTTATATTGGGAAAACAAATACACTTCCAGCTGTTCAATTGTCTGATCAAGATGTAAACACAAAAAGTTCGTTGTTACCTTCATATACACATTCCAGTAAAAGCAAAACAAAACACCGGGAGCTAAACACTGAAACACCAGGAAAAGTCAGAATTGAGGATGCAAAACTTCACGTGGCACACGGGGTACCTCTCTGCTATTACAGAACCCTGGAAGTGTTTAGGTTGGAAAAGACCTCCAAGATCATGAAATCCAGCCGTTGACGCAGCACTGTTACTAAACCACGTCCTTAAGTGTCACAGTTCCCCAAAAGATCAGGCGCTACTCCTACAGGTAGCAACAGCTGGAAATAACCACTTTTTACTGAAAAAGACACGCAAAGCCCTTCACTCCAACAGCCCCTCCCTAGCCGGGGAGCACCTGCCCTTTGTAACCCGCGGCGAGGAGGCGGCGGTGCTTCCCCAGCCCTTACAGGTGCTCCAGGCGAGCGCGCCCGGGGCGGGGACGAGCGCTGCGCTGCCTTCCCTCGCCCCGCCACACAAAGGGAGCGCGCCCGGGGCGGGGATGCCGGTGCCGGGGCGCGGAGCGGAGCCCGGACAAAAGGCAGCCCCTCTCCACCGCCTCCCCGCCCGCGGGCGGGGCCCGGCGGCGCCTCCCCCGCACTCCATCCCATCCCATCGCGCTCCCTCCCTCCCTCCCTCCCTCCCATGCCGCGGGCCCCGGCGGGAGGCGCTGCCCCACTCGCCCGGGCGAGCTGCTGAGCGCCGGCGGCAGCGGCCACCTGGTCCTGCGGGCAGGGCGGCGAGGTGAGTGCGGCGGGCGCCTCCCAAGCGCCGGCAGCCCCGGCAGAGCCCGGCCGGCCCCGGGAGCCCGGCGGGAGCGGCGGGGCCGGGCCGGGCCGCCACAAGCGGGTCACGCCGCGCGTGTCGGGGCCGCACCGCTCCCACCGCCGCTCCGCGGCTCCGGCGGGCGCCGTTCCCCTTCCTTCCTCTCTGTTTTGCCCCCCTCAGTTTCGGCGGCGATAGGTCCGGGCTGGGGGAGGAAGCCGAACAAAGGCAAGCACGGTAACCTGCCTGAAAACGAGCGGACAAATAAAAACCGGGGCGCTCAGCACGGGATGCTCTCTCCTCCCGGGGGGCGTGGGGGTGGCCGGGGCTGCCTCTGCCGCCTCTGCCCTGCGCTGTGCTGGTGCGAGCAGGGCTTGTGCTCCCGGGGTTGCTTCCCCGAATTACATCCCCGAGTTACATCCCCGAATTGGAGAAACAAAGCGGTCCTTTGGTACGAAGAAGGTGTTTTAGATGCGGGGTGTTGTTGGCTGGTGTTACCTGCAATGGTTAATCACAGGGACTATAAAAGAGGATGTTTCTGCCGCTTGTAGTGTTTATTTACCTTTTGTATTTCACTGGGGCGGGACTATTAAAATCAATTTGCCAGCTGTGTTTGTAGATTTGTTGGTGGTTTTGTTGTTCAGGGTTTGTTTTTCTTTTTTTACTTCTGTTTCTTTTGTATCTACAAAAGGAAGGAGATTTAAGTGTTTGTAATCTAAAAACAAGAAATAAAGGTTTATTTAAAGATATTTTCAGCCAAAAATCTTGAAAAGGAATTTAAAACTTTATCTCTATAGACTTGGCAATGGCAAGAGCCTATTTGCTCCTGCAAGCCCTTTATTTCCTTTATACAGCCAGTTTGATTTAGTGATTTCAGAATGACTGAGCATGTGAATAGCAGAGAAATACAAAAGCTCAGAAAGCAAATAAATAGAAACCAAACTTGTTTCCTAAAAGATTTTCTGTAGGTTGCTTTTTTATGATAATCATAAGTGCTTTTTGGAGTTTATTAGGACAAACAGAGCTCGTCTGGCTTGGGGAGTGGAACAGTCAGTTTAATGGATAGTAGCAGGGTCTGTGTTTATTAAAGGTACTTACCCTTGTGCCCGGTTGCTACCACACAACCTCTTTACCCATTCTTATCCCTTCTGTAGGGAGGTCTGGGTCACAGCATGTGATTTTTGATGTGGACCCTAATTCAAGAAGGTCTAAAGCACATGTCTGATGAAGGCAGAGTGGTAGAGAATTGAGTATTGTTTTTGGACTTGATGTTGCACGTCCTTTCTTGTGTTTTGGGCCCGGTTGCTACCACACAACCTCTTTACCCATTCTTATCCCTTCTGTAGGGAGGTCTGGGTCACTTGTGTTTGAAATTCTTGGGTTTCAGATGGCTTCCAGAAGTGATATGCTTCACTGATTTAGGACTGGACTATACAATAGTAATTACAGAAGTTGCATGTAAAGGCCTTTGTTTTTTTTTTTTTTTTTAATGAAGGAGGTCTATAAAATCAGTCTTGAAAGCCACCTGTGTGCACTGCTGAGGCTGCAGGAGCTTCAAAATAGCTACCAGATTTAATCGTCTTAAAACATACATCTACTTGAGACTTCGAGCGCTGCGCTCCTTTCACAATTAAAGTTGTCAGTTGCTGTTTCTAACAAAATTACACTATTGGGTAAATCTATAACAACTTCATTAGGAAGTATTCATCATGGTTACTTAACAGGAAATTAAATCCGAGTAGATCGGAAGAGAACTTGCCTCTTCTTTCCTAAAGCATTTCTTTTACCTTGCACTTAGGTTCAACCAGTTCTACAGGCACAGGACATTGGCAGTGCTCTCCATCTCTGTAGACAGGTAGCTATCCTGTCAAGGTTTCTTGAGCCTTAGGAAACCTCAGGCATGCCCTTTTTCCCTCTCTATGTGTGTGTGATGCTAAAAGACTGAATGCTGAAGCTACGAGTCTTGAGGGTTTTCTTGGTGGGTTATTGCAAAATGCTTTTGATCTGCCACAAGCTGGGGTTGAGGGGGGGAGGAGGAAGAGAAGGGACATGTGGAGTAGATGTTCTGTGAGCCCTTTGAAACTGGACACCTATTATATGTTTGTCAGCAAGTCGGTGGCTTGAAGTGACCCAAGTGATCTCTCGGGGACCTGTGTCCTCTAAGCTGAGCAAAGCACGTACTCCTGTTTTACGGTCACTGAACAAAGGCACTCTCCTTGGAGCTTTCTGCAGAGAAAGGTCTTGCATGTTCCCAGTTCTGATTTCAAGAGAAACTGCTAATATTATGATGCTTGTTCCTGTGATAAATAAATTAAAAAACAGAACATGCCACATATTCACTGACCTTCAGAAATTAGCATGTATTTTTCTTCTTCCACTGAATTAGTCTAGGGGTTGGGATTTGCTGGCTTTGCCACAGGTACCTCTGAGTTAAACAAACGGGATTTGTGTAGTGTCCTCATGCTGATGGGCAGCATCTTGTGTGTGCCACAGCTTTGTACATGGAATAATGCATTGGTGAGATGGGAGTTTGGGTTTATCATGACAACAACTTGAACAAGGGGAGATTTATCAGCCCCTTGAAGCAAGGGGTCAAGTACAAAACCACCTTATTCTCCACAGAGTACTGCATAGCACTATCAGCTTCTATTGTGTTTCAGGCTTAATCTGAAAATGAAACCTGGTTTGTCATTCTCTGGGGTCTTGGAGGAAATCTCTGAAATGTGATCTGAGTGAGAATAGATAGACTGAACTGTTGTGGAGACGTGCAAGCTGCTCTCCATGCTGCTTTAAAGGACACCATGTTCAGGCCAGTATTTTATTTGATGTCTCATGGATGGAAAGAGAAATGAGTGGGAAGGAAAGCTGGTGTGTGGGGGCAGTATGAGGGGGCAGGAGGAAAAGTTTAGATATCTAATTCCAAAAGCTCAGTTTTCAGGAATGTGGGTGGTTTGGTGGGAGTTTTAAAGACTAAGAAAATTTTGCTTTTGCTAATAATGATCTCTAAGCAACTGGAATTCTGTAATATGGAGATTTTCTCACATGCACATTAACACTCCTCAAACTCTGACTTTTCTTTGGTTGTGTTCACTGAAAATATGGAAGTCTTGCACTCAGCATTAGACATCAAGTTTGTACAGAACTAACAACAAGACACTTTTCAAGTTCCATGCTGTATGAAAGTTGAGGGCCCCTGTTTTTTCCTGTGGTGGGTGCAAAAGGGAAGTTTGGCATGTAATCAGGTCCAGGTTTCTGAAGGTCGTGAGATGCAGCTCAGGTGAGGGTGGCTACAGCCAGTTATATGGTATGCTCTGTCCATACCTCATTTCATTCCTGCATGGAGCTGTTGTTTACTTGTCCTCGTGCTCTGCTCTGAAGGTCTGTGGGCAGTTGGTGTGTGCTGGGCCTGTAGCTCTGAAAAGAAAGAATTTGGCAGAGTAACTGAAGCTCTTCCTGTGTCTGTGTGCAGGGTGGCTGTAGTCAGGCAGTAGGGAAGGTTGCTCAAGTCTTGGGAACTTAACTGCCCTCTGTCATCTCAGGTTTATCTTTCTATTCTTTTTGTTAGAGATCTTAAAATACAATGCACAATTCAGAGTTGACTAGCAGAAGATAAATTTGTCTGTCTGCCCCAAAAGGAGGAAGGAAGACTCGGTGACTTCATTTGAACTTGTAAGCGTTTCTCAAAGAAGTGGCTACCTATAGGATGAAAAGTTGAATAAATAAGGAATCATTTCTCTTATTAATCACATTTGATTTTTTTTTTCCTTTCTAGAGGCCTCAGATTAGCTCTTGCTAAATAGTCTTGCATTTTCTTCAAAATTAGTATTTTCTACATAAGCCTAAAAAGTTGATGACTTTTAATGCTTTGTGAAAGGCTTTTAAATAAAAAATGAGACCCTTTATCTCGGTATTCAAGTTAAATGTTGATCACAGTACAACTCCAAATGAGAAAAAATTAGTCTTTAAATTAATTTTGACTTAAAACATATGAGAGTATTCTACATGCTCTAAAGAGAAAGAAGAACAGGGCTTTGTTGCTGCTGAATTTTCATCTTTCTGAACAAAATGTGAAAGGACTGGAGAAGAGGAAGAGCAGAAATACCGTATCTCCATAGGCAGAACTTGAGTAATTTCATGAACTTTACTGAAATCCTGAAGTGTTTTATTGTTTTTATTATGCAACTCATTCCTTGTGGCACTCTGTTGGTAACGTATACAAAAGTGGGACTTTTCATTCTACAAACTCAGCGTCATCTGCAGTTGCCATGGACTCTCTGGAGTTGAAGTAAGGGGCTGATGATCCTCAGAGGATGCACATCTCTCTTACTCCAGGAATGCTGAAGTCGTGTGGATCAAGTAGATTCTTAACTTGGACATGTCAGTTTCATGCCTGATCTTGGATGGGAGGAAGGTGGGCTATAATGTGTGTCTGATGCATTTTGCACTTTCCCCTTGCATTGGGCAATGGGAAGAATGGCTGACCAGCATTGCAAAGCAGAAAAATTGGAAGAATGCTGCAGACCAGATACATGCACCTGAAATAAGGTTCTCATCAGAGCAAAATTGACAGGTTTAAATAGCATTCAGTGCATTTTAATCCATTCTAAAATAAAAATATACTACTATACAGGTATTGGTATCCAGTTCAGTCCAGTTCTCCTGCAGAGACCTGCAGGATACATGGATGAGCTCTTACATCATCATCTGGACTCTGCTGTCTCTGTTGATGTGGGTGTACTGAGCTTGGTGAATTACTAAGCTTAAGCCTGCTGTCCAGGCTGGATATTAAACAGCTTTTCTTTAAGGGCATTGGCATAAAGTGTCATCATGTATATAGAAAATAAGTGTGTGAAATCTTAGTAGGTGCTAAATTAGGAGCAGTTTTCCCCACACAAATACGTTTTATTTCTCAGTGACTTTAATGGAACAATGATGAAAGCACAGTAAAATTCTGCACTGATTAAATGCTGAGGGAGGTAGTTCACAGGACAGTCTGAAAATTGGACAAGTGGTCTTAGAAGTGAAATGTTTGTGTTACACCTGACTAGAAATAATGCCTTCACCAGGGAAATGGCTGAAGAAATTGCATCATGTGGCAGCAACAGTGATCCAGTAACAGTGCATGGATTCAGGGTGATGGGGACCCAGGGAGTTGGGTTTAACTGCCTTGGTGAAGTGGCTGCAGAATGTGGATTTAAGTTTCTGAGATAACTGTGTGCGTTACGTAATCTGGTTACATTTGACGATAATAATTAACTACTGCCTTTGCAATGTTATTCTTGTATTAAAGAGGGATTTTTGGATGGAAAACTGAAGTAAGTTCAATGAAGTGTGCAAAGTGATTGAAATAGGACTCTTCTTTCAAAAATGTCTTTTGTGTGAATTTCATAAGCAATATTTCAGGAAGCATTTGCACCTTAATTAAGGAGTAACGTGGAGTTAAGAATTAAGGATATTAAGAATATTATTACTTATGTACAGCTCTTGGGCCCACAGTTAGAGAGGTCATGGCTGCAGTGAAGTCTACCAGTGCTTTTTTGTCCTGACAAATTAATCCAAATTCTGCCCCTGCTTTTCCCTGGGTATTTCACCAACTTTGATGTCTGCAGTCTAGTTTAAAGCAAACAGAAAAACTCAAACTCTCAAGCAGTATTGGTTCTAGCACATGAAACTGAAGTTTGGGAGCAGTTGTTCAGGCCTCTAAATGTCAAAAGGAGATTTCAGTATTGAGCTTTTTTCTTGGTGTATTAGCCTAGTTTTATGCTGGCTGAGGGTATAAATTTATCTTTGGATGTTCTGAAATAATAAGAAAAGCTGCTTGTGTCTGCAGTGTCACTGCAGTGGTCGAAGTGGAGATATATCCATCAGGGATGCTTTGACTATTTGGAACATCTTGTATTAGCTCATAAACCAAAAGAAAAGGTTGGGGTTGTTTTGGGTTTCTTCTTTCCTCTCTTTTTTATGTTTCCCTTTTTATAGGCAATCTTGGTCAAGTCGTTGTATGAATGTGCAAGCTGCCTCTCTTCATGGAAGTGTGATAAACTTACACAGTGACCTCGTGTATTGTTTTTCCCCAGAATGTGCAAGCTTTGCCCTCTCTTCATGGAAGTGTGATAAACTTACACTAAGTGACCTCATTGTATTGTTTCTTCCCCAAATTCTTTCAAGCCCCTAGACCTCCTACTGTGTTTTCTTAAGATCTAAGTTGCACCTCTTAAAATCAAGATGATCAGTGGATCAGAAAATTATTAAGGATTAAGGTCATAAATTAAATACATGTCTTTAACTGCATGTTCGTTTACAATTATTTCTGCTGATCTTCAGGAGTTTCCATTCCTTAAAGAAAAGCAATAAATTAAAAAGTGACTCCTAGAGTAATTTGCTGACTCTTGAAGCATATATCCAGCTGCTTTTCAGTCTTGCAGAGGAGCAGGGAAAAAAACTCTGGAAGCTGGGATTCTTGTCTCCTGCAGAGAAGACTTCCCTATCTCTGTCCCAGTTCTTGGGGTGAAAAGTTCTGGACTGGTGAACTTGAAACTTTGCTAAGTGGCTTTAAGAAGTAAAATCTATTTAATACCTCAGATGTAAGGGTAATTGAAAGAATTTTCTCTGCTCCCACAGAATTAAAAAGAAATAAAAATTGAATTGCTATGAAGTGGGTTTTTTTATTAAATCCCCTGTGCTGTTTTAGGTACCTGCTCTTGCATATGGCATGCCAGACAGTTGTAGAGGCAGAAGCAGCTTAAAACTATGTCTTATTTGCTACATACATTATTTACTAGCAGAATGTGCATTAGTACAGCTGGAAGTGTTTGCCACTTTGTGTGTGACAAGGAGGATGTGTGCAATGAACCTGTCCAGTTTAGCCAATATAGAAAGAGGTGAGCAATTTGCTTTTAACTCCATTACCCATTCTCTGACAAACACTGCAAAGCCTCAAAGTCTGGAAATGGGCAAAGAGAACTGAGGAAATGGCAGTATGTTGGCTAAAATAAAACAAAATTGCTCTCTTTAAACTGGGTAGAAGATGCACCTTGCTGTAATACTTGAAGGGTGTTTTATCTGGAAATCTCTTCTGTTGAAGCATTGCAGTAAGTGCCAGAGAGAGTACTTTATTCTTCATGGGTGATTCCTGAGGGATCTGGTGCTAAATAATGTGTCTTTTTTTGCCTCTTTTTAAACATAACTTTTTTATATCAAGAAGGCTTTTAAAATGGAGTTTACTTTGTTCAAGTCTATAAAACTGACACCTTCAAATGTAATATAGAGAATGCAGACTTACTACATTGTTAATATCTATGGTCTGGAGTGATGCTTTCACTTGGTTTAATCAGCAGCAAGAAACAGATACACTAGAAACACTTGGATTTTGGTGCTGAGGACAAAGTGAGGCTAGCACATATTTCACGTACTTGCAGGACAAATGAAGACTGTGGGAACAAACCCATCTCTGGATGTGGTGTAATTTCCTGAAGAGTACAGGGGAAGCAAGGACAGGTATCCTGGGAAGAATATAGAGATGCAGTCCAGTTGTAGGGTTTGTGGTGAGGAAGGCCAAGGTGAAACTGGAGCTGAACATAGCAAGGGATGCAAAGAGTAACGAGAAGGGCTTCTACTGGTATGTCAGTCAAAAAAAGGAAAGTCAAAGGAAGTGTACCCCTGCTGATAAGCAAGGCTGGCAAGCTGGTAACAGTGGATGAAGGAGAAGGCTGAGGTGCTCAGGCTTCACTGGCAGCTTCTCTTCCCACACCTCTTGAGTAGATAAACTGCAAGATAGGGACCAGGGCAGCAAAGTTCTTCCCACTGTAGGGCAGGATCAGGTTTGTGACCACCTGAGGAACTCAAGTATATGGGACCTGATGAGTTGCATCCCAGAGTCCTGAGGGAACTGGCTGATGTTGTTGCCAAGCCATTCTGCACGATTTGAAAGGTCATGACAGTCAAGTGAAGTCCCAGGTGACTGGAAAAAGGAAGACATTGTACCCCATCTTTAAAAAGTGCAGAAAGGAGGACCCTGGGAGCTACTACCTGTCATCCTCCCCTCTGTGCCTGGGAAGATCATAGAACAGATCCTCCTGAAGCTCTGCTCAGGCACATGGAGGACAAGGAGGTGATTAGGGACAGCCAGTATGAATTCACCAAGGGCAAGCCCTGCCTGACCAACATGGTGGCCTTCTATGATGGAGTGGACACATCAGGTGACAAGGATTACAGATGTCATTTGTCTGGACTTTGGTGATGCCTCTGACATGGTGCCCCACAACATTCTTCTCTCTGAACTGGAGAGAGATGGATTTGATGGTGGATTGTTCAGTAGATGAGGAATTGGGTGGATGGTCTTATACAGAGGGTGGTGTCTGTTGCTCAGAGTCCTGAAGGACATCAGTGATAATTAATGTCCCTCAGGAATCTGGATTGGGACCAGTGTTACTTATTACCTTCACTAATGACAAAGGGATTGAGTGGCCCCCTCCCTGCAAGTCTGCAGATGACACAAAGCTGAGTGGTGCTGTTGACACATCTGAAGGACAGGATGCTATCCAGAGGGACCTGGACAAGCTCAAGAAATGGGACCCTGGGAATTCCCTGTGGTTTAACAAAGCCAAAGGCAAAGTGCTGACCCTGGGTGAAGGCAATCACGGGTATTGATCTGGGCTGGGGAATGAACAGCTCAAGAGCAGCCCTGTTGAGAAGGACTTGGGGGTGCTTGTGGATGGGGCAGTGTCCTGGTGCTCCTGGACACAGCCCAGCTATGTGCACCTGCAGCCCAGAAAGCCAGCTGGATCCTGGGCCACATCAAAATCAGTGTGGGCAGCAGGTTGAGGGAGGGGATTCTGCCCTTCTCTCTGGTGAGACCCCACCTGGAGAGCTGCATCCAGCTCTGGGGTCCCCAGCATAAGGAAGATGTGGACATGTTGAAGTGAGTCCAGAGGAGGGCCATGAAGATGGTCACAGGGCTGGAGCACATCTTCTGTGAAGACAGGCTGGGATGGGGTTGTTCAGTCTGTAGTAGAGAAGGCTCTAGGGAAACCTTACAGCACCTTCCAGTACCTAAGGGAGTGTGTGGGAAATCTGGAGAGGAACTTTCTACTAGGGCAGGTGGAGATAGAACAAGGGGTAATATTTTTAAATTGAAGAAGGATTGATTTTAGATTAGGCGTAAGAAAGGAGGAGCTTTTTGTTTTGTTGTTTCGGTTTTTGTTTACTTTTTTTTTTTTTTTTTTTTTACAGTGGGATGGTGAGACATTGGAACAGGTTGCCCAGAGAAGTGGTAGATGTGCCATCTCTGGAAACATTCAAGGTCAGGTTGGACAGGGTTCTGAGCAACGTGATTGAGTTGCTTGTTGCAGAAGGATTGGACATTGTGACTTTTAAAAGTCCTTTCCACCCCAAACTGTTCAATGATTCAACTCTGCAGTTCCCAACTACCTTTTAACAAATATAAGGATTTGGAAAGATCAAAATGTTTCCTAATGTGGACAAAATCTTTCACAATTATTGGTGTTCTAAGTTGTTATTTCAAGAAGGGGGTGATTTTTGTGTTAAAAAACAACACCCCCTGTAGTTCTCGGGCATAAACAGAGAAGCTTGCAGGTGTTTAGGGATGTGCTTGCTCTCTTACCTGAAAACACATGCAATAAACCTGCTAATTTCTAGCTCCTTCTAGGCTAAGGGAACTGTTGCCCCTTCCTTCTGCTCAGGAAGAGGGCTCTGGTGAAGGACCTGGGTGCTGTGTCGGAAACCAAAGCATCTCCTCTTCCTGCCGGATTTCAAATGTCAAGGTTTCATTCAATTAATTTGTTTATGAAAAGTTTGAACTCTAATTTCAGCCTCCCATATAATGCCAATTGTAGTATCTTGTCCATTTTATCATTACTTTATTCTTTCACTTTTTTGACAACCAACCCATGTTCTGGTGTGTTCTTTCACCCAGTTAAACTTGGTTTTAGAAGGTGCTTTTAAGATAAATATTGACTTGTTCTGCTGAAAATACAGAGTGATATTGATTTTTTTTGCCTTCATGCAGATCACAAGTGATTTGATATTTGTATACTGGAGTTGTTTTTTTTTTTTTTTTATATTAGCTTCCTGACCTTTGATATAAGCATTTTGAGAAACTACAGGGAACTTGAACTTTTTACTTTGGGTACTATACCATGGATGGCTATTGTAAACTGCACATTTTTTTCTTAAAATAAAACCAAAGATACGATAATCGGTCTGTAATTGTTATCCTAACATTTGAGCCTCTTCTTTCAAGCAGCTAGGTTTTTTTCCTTATGTTTTGCAGAAAATGATTTTCTGTTTGTTTTTATATTTCAGAAATCAGCTCACAGAGTTTTCATGTCTGGCTACTGGTATCGGGCCCTGGTCCTGTGCAAAGAAACTGGAAGCTGCAACTGTTTTGCGTCAGCCAACCAGCCAAATGAAGAGAAAGAAGAAGATACCAACCATCAGGTTGTGGTGTCAGACACCATGCAGCTGGTGCAGGATAAGCAGGAGGTGACAGAGATCATGGCAGGTGAGAAAAATACAGCACATTTTGAAACTGTCTGGCTGCTGCCAGACTGCTAAGAAGAGGATGGATGGCTTCAAGAATTTTAGCATTTTTATCTCATCTCTAACAGTGAGAGTAGGGCAGGGAGCCCAAGAAAAGGAATAGCTGAGTATTCACTTGGTGGGGGCTGATGTCACCATGAAAACAAACATTTAATAGCAGCCCGTGAAAACCTGTACCCAGGGGACTGATGCTTGTTATAAGAAATTAAAATCATTCCATGAATTAATTGTTTAGCAAAAAATAGCCATCCCAGAGAAACCTGACCTACCTTCCTACAGTTTTAAAATCTTAGTTTTGAGAAACTGCTGAGAAGCAAGTAAAAAAATACCTCTGCAACATATCACACTACTTTTGTTGCTATGGACTGTATACAGAAAACTGTAGTGAGTGCTAGTTTATAGTCACTGGGACTAAGAATACGTATTTTTTAACTGTACCATCTGATCTTACACTTACCCATGCAGGAGGCTGTCACATAGCTCATATATGAATGGAACTCGTACTTGTACCAAGTACTTGTATTTGGTACTAGTGCAGAGGGACTGTAAGTTTATATTTTGATTAGCAGTTGCATCTGATGGCATCTGGTCTTTATTAACACATCTTCATTTCATTTTGAAAAATGTTTTTATGAAGCCTCCTAGGTAATTAAATTTAATTAGGTAATTAAATACCTAAATATATTTATGCAAACCTCTCTAAGCTGCAAAGATGTTCCAAAACTGGAAAGGTGGAATTCACTAAAATACAGTTTTGCATTTAATACACATTTATAAAACAGGATATGGCTCCTGTGTCCTAAAAGAAAAAAAGCTCATTATTTCAGCTGGAATGAACTAATGGTGTTGCTGCTACAGAATGATTCATGTTCTGCTCTGACTTAACAGGAAGTAGTGATTACTGTAATCATTCTGCTTTTGTACCAGTGACGTCTCAGCCAGAATGAGATTTCTTTTGAAGGCAACAAGGAAAGATGCAAAAAAGCCCCCCAGTAATTCCAGAGGATGATGTCAGGGTTGATCAGATATGATTTCTGTGGAAATAAGGTGTGTGTATCTAGACTACAAGAGAAAACCGAAGGGGAGTCACACATATTCTCACTTTCTAGTGGAGGTCTGTGCTAGTTATGGAAGAAGGTGAATATCTGCTGTTTCAATTTTCTTGTTGTCCATAACTATTAGAATAAGAGCAAGGAAATGTGAACTTGATTCCTGCAGAGAAGATTTAGACCTAACTGGGGCAATTGTTAAACAGGCTACTTTAAAGAGTTTGTGCAGTGTCTAGCTTGTTCTTAATTAAATTTCTAATGTAACAAACCACTGCTAGAGGTGAGCTGGTTGTACTTGATTCCATTTCAGTGCTTTAAGCCAGGCTAACAGCACTGTGCTTCAGCGGTAGAAGAAGAAACAAGTCCTGGGAAGGCGGGCCTGGAGTGGGAAGCCAGAGGAAAGATAGTTCTGTATTGTGACACGTGGAGGGTTTCAAATGAAAAATTGCTATTTCCCCTCCCCAGAAATTCAGGGGAGAGCTGTGTTAGTTTCAAAGTTGTGTGTGTATTCTCTGTTGAAGTGTCAGTGAGTCAATGGTTGACTGGTTCATTGACAAAGGAAGCTTAGTAAAGTGCAGGGATGGAAATGAAAACAGTGAAGGCAGAGCAGGAGCTGAGTGTAGAGATATACTTCGTAGCCATGAGACTGTCTATAGCATCCTGAACATACTTGGCTATGCTAATTCCATCTTTTAGCTGTGGCTGCTGCCCTTCTCTCACTGTCGTGTATGTGAAAGGGACACGAGGTTTAGTGAAAGAAGTTCTGGGCTAAGTTTCCTGGCCTGAGAAGTAGCAGATTTTTCACTGGGGATTATATCCACGTTTGTCATGACAGCTGGATTGCAAGCCATTAATTGAAACTGCAGAGCACCTGATGATACTCTTCATCCCTGGAAAGAGTGGGATGTAGTTTTCAAAAAAAGATATGTTTGCTTTCTTTTGACTTGAAGATGATCGTGGGTAGACTGGGAAAGAGCTTTCCCAGAACTAGGCAGAGACTATATGAGAAATTTAGTGGCAGATAATTTTCTGCTAAAGTTCATAAACTTTACAGGTAAATGAAGTATGAAAGCTTTTCTATGCCATAATTAATACTGTTGTTGCTAGCATTGAGGATTGAATGAATCATTGTTTGTGGACATTTTATTGGGATTTGATTTTTAGGAAATCATTGCTCTTAATTCATGCAGTTTGTATGTTAATATTTTCTGACTTTATCAAGGGACTGCTAAAGTGAGTCTCCTCTGAAAACAACTACAGTGGCATAATACAGTGAATATTTAAAATGAGAAGATGTTTTGCTCTAGTTCTAATACTTATTCAAATACATGTATTTCAAGAAAAGAAGCAAGTATTTTTTCTGTTGGTAAAGGGAGACACAGTGCCTTGTTCTGTGGAAATAATCCTTATAGTCTTCTCATGGGAAAAGTCAGAAAAAGAGATGCTGCCATGGAAGATAATGTTGTAGTCTTCTCCCTTGTCTATTTTTGACTTCTGAAAGCAAATGTGAGGGGTGTTAGTCTCCCATGCAGACTAATAATACTGTATGATGGAGAGCATATTTCTGCTCTTATTTAAACCATATGTTGCTGAAGTTTTAATTCCCTCTCCCTCCCCAGGAACTCATCTGCTGTGGTATTGGTACTATATTAACAGCAATATTTTTTCTGCAGTGTCTTCCTAGAAGTTATAATTAAGATCAGGTCTTCACTGTGTCTGTAAGTGTACACACAGAGAAGATACTGCATCTTGAAAGCTTTAAGAGTCGAGCTTGGAAGCAATAGATGAACCAGCACGCAAAATTCAGCTTGAGGCAAACACAAGTGAGATGGAAACACAATAACATCAGACCAACTTGTGTGTACTCTTGCCTCAATTCAAATGGTGTGTGTAATTCAGCCTTCCCTCTCCTGTCTTCAGCAGAGCCTGAAAAATGGAAAGATCCTGGAAATGAATGGAGGCATGGAAGACAATCACGAGTCTTTACAAATAATAGTAATTAAAAAAAAAAAAAAATTCCAGTATTTCTCTATTTTCTCAGTGCCTGTTGAGTTGTTCCATGTGTGGCATTGGACTTGAGGAGTGATGTGCTTGGAGGCCTATATACATACAACAATTGTTTGTTTGTTAGTTTTTTCTCTAGTGATCATCCCCTTCAAATGGCTGACACCTTTTCTTTAATTGTTTGGATTTTTTTTACCCTGTTCAGTTCAGCTCTGTTTGGAGTATCATCTTTTCATGCAGGGGGTTTTAGCCTCCTGCCATGATGCAGCAGAGGAAACTTTTTGTGGTCTCAAGATTTGGTAGTGCTACATCTTGGGAGCTGTAATTGCGGATGTAGTAAGAAATAGCCATGAGGGTGCAACAGTCAAAACTTTTGCAAAAGTAAAGGACTATCATGACTCTGCCCAGGTTTTGAAGAATCCAAGAATACAGGTGACAATTGGCTGAAGTCTGAAGTCTCCTTGATACAAACTTACCTAAGATGACATACTTAAGGAGTAGGAAAATACTTTTAATTATTTCAATTTATAAAATGCGTGTAATTTTACCATTTTACCTGATTTTTGGCATTTTTGCAGCTGAAATTACAAGGCAGCTGAAAAGACTGCGAAGTGACTGTGATGTGCCAATTCTAACACTTGTAACAGTGCTGCAAAGCACAATATCAGCTGTTGCACTTGCAGGCACTTCAAATGCTCTTCTGGTACACTCATGCTCTTTGAAAGAAATGTGCATGGTGACGTCTCAAAATGTTAAATTGTGTTGTCTCTCATACATAAACACCTTTATAGGCACTACTCAGTGGCATTGCTGAAGGTGACAGCTTTAACTGAATTATATACATCTGCAACATCACTGGAACAGGATGCTCAGGTTACATTATCAGGACCACTGATGACTCATCACCTGCATCAGAAGAGGGAAAATACAACATATCTCTCAAACACTTGTACATTTGGTAACATCAGTTATATTCAGAACCTGTAGTGTAACTTCAGTTACATGTGTTAGCCTTTTGCTTCCACTAGTCAGAACTGTGTAAATACAAGATTTCAAAAGTAATGTAAACAAGGGAAATGTTGTAGATATTCATTGTTATAATAATTACACTGTTTCAGATTAAGTCACTTTTTAGAAAAGCAGTGATTAATGCTGTTTGGATCATGTCCTTTTTGTTCCTTGATAGTGCACAAAGACAACCTTTAAAAATCTTAATTAAAAACTAAGAAACTGAAAACTGTCTCTTGGAAGCTGCTTTTATTGGTAGCTGGGAGTGTGCCATTGCACTTTTGGGGAAAAGTCTTTCATTTATGCAATATATTTAGAAAGTTCCTTGACTCCTGGAGCTGTTTTATATTCTTCAAGAAGATTTATCAATGCCCTAACAGAATTTTAATTGGCAGAGTTCTCCATTGCAACATGCTTCCGGTAACAACTTGATGAAAAGTTTCTTTTCAGGGGATAACTTAAACTAGATTGATACAGCTAGAAGATACCTGTGGAAAATGAGGCTATGAATATCATACTGAGTATTTTTTATAAAGTTGTTTGTATACACAAAAAAATCCCAGCTAAAGTGTCAAGACCAAAATTTGTGAGGCAATTGGAGATTTCCTCATCGTTAAAATTCCAAATGCAGCTACAAGACTGCTTTTTTCCATGGCCATGACAGCAGTGTACTGTCATCTGATTAATACTGATGCGTCTTCTGTGGAATGAAGATGGCATTACAGACTCCTGAGCCTGTCGTGCAGGTGCTAAATAGCCCGTGACCTTTTTTACCTTTAAATACAGGCCAACTAGGGCAGGAGTCTCTAAGCCATAATACACAAGCCACTTAGTGATACACGGTCCAGCACGTAGCTGGGAGCTATTGTTGTCCCTGCTGGCATCTGTCACAATGCTCAAGGAGGGGGAACCTGGGATTTGTTTTCTTTTTTTATGAACGTAGATCTGGGCTCAACAAAATTTTTTGGCAGAAAAGGGTATTTGTTCTGCTGTGTGCTTTTCTTCATCTGCTTGGTGTCGGTGGGCTGCCCTTTAAAGACCGGTTGTGTTTTGCTGTGGAGCTTATAAGAAAATCCACGTAGAGCTTTCTGTTTGGTACAAGTGTTTTGATTGATGTGAAGTGCATGTCCAAGTAAGATACAGGAAATACTGTGTGTGCAGGGTTAGCATTTCCCATTGTTGGAGGCTGTTTGCTTATAAATGTCTTTACAAGCCTGTTCCCTTACTGGCTGCTCTAGGACTGGTACCAGTCTCAGCATGTGTTTGTGAGCCAGTGTTTTTATGTGTTAGCTTTTTATTAAAACTGAATTTCAACTGAGGCAATTTGGCAAATTCTTATGAGCTTTACTCCTCAAAATGAGACACGTTTAAAGCTAATTGGAATAATCTATCTAACAACATGAAAAAGAAAGCCTTTGCGTGGTAAACCTCTTCTGTGTTGTGTTGCTGCTTTGAGTAATAGAGCAGTGAAATCCAGTCTGATTAAAATCAGTAGGAGTCTTGTCAGGATTTTCGTCTTAAGACTTCTAAGCTCTACAAGTTAACCACCCTCTTAAATGAAATTAATATTAAACATCTTACTCTAATTCCTTATTTCCTGGGAATTACAGCAGCTATGGAATATATAAAAATAACTTCTTGTTCAGTTCAAGAAGTTAGAGCAGAAAATCTTCATTAGTGCAAAAAGGCATTGCCAGCTAAAAATGAGCTATGCAGAGGTAGTCTGGTAATGTCAGCAGTAAAATTCAGTGTGTGTGTGTATGTGTGCATCTGTCTGTCTGTCTATCTATCTGTCTTTGTAATTGGGTGCCACACTTGATGGATTTTCAGTTCAGCTGCTGCTTGCTGAAAAGGACATTTTCAGGAAACGGTCCTGCCTGAAATTGCTCTTAGCTTCTATCAAGGGCATGAAAGCATTTTTAATTTTTTCTTCAAAGTTCTTTGAACTCTGTTGAGAAATATTTCAGAGAGGTGTCACAAGCACCATGTGCTGCAGTGGCATGCACATCACAACTTTTAATGGCGTATTAGGTGCATTGGAAATATCTTTGCTGCATTGTTACAATTCCTTCTATTTTTTCCCTTGTTTTCTGTTAAAATGAGCAGCCCAGACTCAGCAGTTGCTACTCTTCCCTTTCCATTCTCCCATTTCCTAGAGAGTGATTTGCTTTTCAGAAAGGGTTTTGCTGAAGCTCCTTGTTAGCTGGAGATTGCATGAACTTGGGAGGTGTAGCTGGAGCTCTGTCAGCCTGACTGCCCTCATCTCTGTGCTTGGAGAGCTGCTTGCCAAGGGAGAGGCAGGCACCAATCATCTGTGCAAAGCAGCAAGGACTTTCTAACGTTAAATTAGGGAAAATTATATTTGCTTAGTTCTGCTTGGTACTCAAAACACTTCCATGGTAAGATGTAATGGATGCAAACTGAAATTTGGAATTTCCTCAAATGGTGGCATTTTTATGGGACATAGGAAGGTGTGAAATTATTCTCTAGAAACATTAAACTAGTGAGAGTTAATACAACTTTCTTGGGTTTATACATTTTAATATTATGTAGTCATAGGTGTTCTGTGGTTTATAATCTGTTTGAAATCTATAGCCATTTAATCAGAAGGGAAAGCAGTGACATTTAGTTTATTAGGAAAACTCCTTTTGTGATGCATGTGAATGTAGTGAATCTTTCTCTTTTTATTTAAATCATGCTTTGCTTTTCAGATATTCTCAGTGCAGGATGAAGCAATAGATGCTTGCTGAAACTAAAGCAGGAAAGCTTTGTCAATTCTGTTTAGTCCCTGACATGAGTACCTTTGTGCTTTTGGTGCCTCAGGTGGCTCCAAAGAATTTGAAAAAGTGCCTAAGCAGCAGTATAATTGAAATTCAAGAGGGGTTACATGTCTAACCTGCTCAGGAATTCTGTAAATCCCATTTCCCTGCATCTGTAGGCAGTGGATATCTTTGTAAATCTGCTTGATTATAACTAAACAGAAAAAACCCAAACTCTATATTAGAAACTGGCTTATTCTGTCAGGGCAGGCTGCTTGCTGGATTTGGCACTTTCTCCACAGGCCAGGAAGATGGAGAGGTTGTGAATGTTAATGTTAGATCTTGCAGAGCTGCAGTAGGAACCATCTGAGTGACAAGGTCTCACATGCTGCCTTAATATCATATCAGTGTCATCTGCATATGTGTAGGGTAAAATGTGGGGTTACATGGACTCACTGGCTTCCAGCTGGACTGTTTGTGCTGGACCATTTGTCATGGAAATGAATTGCTTTGCCTCAGTTCTAGCCAATACCCAGATTGGATGCTTGGTTCAGTTGTTGCCTCTGGCGCTGAGGAATTACTCAGGGCTGTTTCATGCAAATGAACAGATTTTCTGGGGTTAATCAATGCACTCTCTTTCAGTATTTAGGAAGTCAAACCCTCATTACATAGGAGGAGGGAACTTTGGTAACAAGAAAGAGTTGAGAATAATGAAATAAAATATTGAAGTTTCTTTTCAACTGTAGTTTTGCTTTCTGCTATAGCTAGAAGCAATTTGTTTAGTGAAAAGTTTTATTTTCTCAGTTTATAATATGTGCTTCAGCCTCTTTGTTGATCATAGGGAGCATTAGAAAAATTGTGGTTCTTTAAACTTATTTGTTGCACATAATTAGATTACTGTAGTCTTCAAATGCCATCTAAATTCATTATTGAGCAGACTAATATGTTTTCCACCAACCTTGCTAAACAACTCTATAGAGAGGAGGGAAGTAAATTTGACCTTGTATCTGGAGTCTGTCAGCTAAAATTTTCTGCTGTCAAATTTCTGCAACCTGTTTTGCAAAGACTTACCTGGGGAAATGTACTTCTTTACTAAGTGTGTAGAGGAAGGAGGGGAAGGCCTTATGGTCTCTCTGCAACATGTGTCACTTCCATCCAAAAATCACCTTAGGGAAAAACAGCTACACTGAGAATGATGGATTCAGTGGAAAATACACCACCTGGGATTAACTGCTGCCAAGGAAACATGTCCAAAAGGTGAAGGTTTCGGGGAAAACACATTAGTGATGCTTCTGCTGAGGTTTCTTTGAGGTAGGGAGCAGGTCCTTGAAAACCAGGCAGTCTTGCCAGCAGCTTCTGTTTCCAGTAAAGTGTGCAGATACATGCATGATACAGCTATGTGCAGAGAATGTTTTGGGTACCTCTGTAATGCTGCCAGGAATTGCCAAAAAACCCAGCTGAAACAAGGCTGGTGGGCCTAGAAGCAGAGGCAGCTCTCTTAATGCTGCCTGAAGTCCTCTTCAGTAGCATTCTTTGTGATGAGGACAGATTTTTTCTAGGCAGTGTGGTAGCAGTTTCTTTTTTCCGCATAGGCGGGCTTGCAGTCAGATGAGTAGGGGGAAAAATATGGACAAAATGTCACAATACAAGTTTACTTTTGTACTTTTTTCCCCTTCCTACTATTGCTTCTTTTGAGAAACACCTCATTTTAGACCGTGGATTGTATGTTCTGGAACCATGCTGTGTATTGAAATTTGCTGTTTGTGTGCTGTACTGTGCCTCTGTGTAGTTCCAGAGGAGAGCAATGGTCTGGTGTGGTGAATTGTGTACCTGGGCATACTTCATTGCACAGGGGACTGTGCCTGCCCTTTTTACTGCTGCAAAACATGTTTACATAGGAAGGCTATCAGTGAGATTATAGAAGGTATCAAAATGACATCTGTATGTGCAGCCAGGACCAGTCCCAAATGGAGCAGTTGGGTTTCCCTGTTTTACCAACTGCTGGGGCTCCAGCAGTGCTGCTGGACCAGAGGGGATGGTAGCAAGGGGAAACTTCGTTTGCTGCTGACTGAGGCACAGACTTGTAATAGGAAAGTTGAATTTTTCTCAGTTTCCAGGAGCATTTATACTTCTAATAAATAATCACCTGATTTGTGATGCATGGTGAGTGCTTGGAGCAGAGATCCTGTTCTCATCTGATTGCATTTTAAAAGGCAGAATTATGTAGATGTCAAAATCCAGGCAAGGGCTGTGATTGTGAGCCCTGATTGTGATGTGTGCCTTCCAGCTGGCAGGTGAAACACCAGTCCCTGCAGAAGGGCACCAGCAAGGATGAAGCTGAGCTTGTTCCACTGTCATTTTTCTTTGTTCCATTGTCATTTCTTTGTCATTTTCTTTGGATTGCTTACATAAGCATGTCAGAAATATGGATTGTCCTATGCTCCTCTCAGAAGGCTCCAGTTACTGTGTTCTAGTTAGGGAATTTAGACGCCAGTAGGTTCTATTGTGAAAGGCAAATACTGGGTGTTATTAGGCCAAAGTTCTTTGGAATCCTTGTTCTGAGCATTTATTAGGTTCACATGTTCTTTGTGAAGTTTTGAAGAACTTCTGCTTGGTCGGATCTGGTTGGTTTTAAGTTGTTCCTGTTTGGTTGGTATCAGTTTGGTGGGGTTTGCTTTATTTATTTATTTATTTATTTCTTTATTTAGTAAATCTGTGTAATTGTTAAACAAAGAGGAAAAATACATTTAGAGAGCAAAAAGGTTCATAATAAAACTCTCCATTGCATGAACTTGAAGAATATTTGAATATTTTTACTGGCACAGTTCTTGTCAAGTGGTTCTGTTAGCCCAGTGTATCTAACATTCCTAATTGTAACTTTTTATTTGTTATATGTATGTCCTTATGTAATATGTTATGTGCAAAGGGCAACCAGGAGTCAGTGCTGTCCTTCTGTCCATCTTTCTGTTGGGTTTGTTTTCCTTCTGAAGAGGTGAGGAGAAAGCAAATGCATATTTAAAAGTCTTGTTCGTTTCTGGTTTCACAGTGACTGCCAAAGTGATGCCAAAGTATCCAGAAATAGATACTGTAAGTACTGGACGCTCCTGTACCTGGCCCTTTAATCTCTTTCAAGAGATTGAATCTTGCCCTTCTGTGCCCAGTAGATGTTGCTGTTGATTCAGTAACACTGAAAGAGGACAAGTAGGAAAATGCTTTAGGAGCTCAGAAGATTTATAAATATTCCAGTATCTTATTCAGAAAAAAGAGGCTATTTAAAAAAAAAATTAAAAATTATAAATATTTTAATTTATATACATTGGCTTTCCAATCTGTAGCATAAAAGAGAAGTAAACATTGTGTGAGTTACTGGTGTAATATCCCGTGGTAGAACTGCATGGAAAGTGGGTTTACCCACCTTGCATCTCCACTATGGTTTTACTAAGTATTTGTGTTTATATTCTCATCCTAAGAAGCTTGAATCATACCAGTCATGGTGATATCTCTGTAGCATGGTACAACCTTGCAAAGCTATGCTGTGTGATCAGAATAGGCATTCCTGTAGGCTCTCCCATGTCAGAATTGTTTCTTGGAAGCTGGAGCCTTGCCAAGTTGTTAGAACACTTTTTAGGATGAAAACCCATTGCACGGGGCAGGTTTTGCACACTTTTATTGAAGGAGACAATGCAAAGGAGCTTGGGTCACTTTTGGAGAGGAGACTGGAGGAGAATAAGGAAGAAAACATTTAAAGGTGGTGTTTACTGTTCTGTAAGGTCATGTGTAGGGGAAGCTTTTTGAAATTATTTTTAATGCAGTCTGATCTTCTAACAGAGTTTGAGAAATAGTGTTATTGAGACCAAACAAATGTGTGAATAAAATACTGAGTGGACAAGCTCACTGCTGAGTTTTCATTCCCTGGTGTATGGGAAAACACCTGCAGCTGCTGGTTTCCTTGGTAACAAGTTCATGGCAAAATCTAAATGCAGTGCACTAAGCCTGTCAATTGTACTGCATTTGGGGAGAGTTTAACATGCTCATTTGGACCCTCTGATACATGAGTTTCTCAAATGCCGTGTCATTTATGCTGTTCTCGCATAACATACCTGATTAAAGGAGATGTGCAACATGCTTTGGATTTTGGACAAAACTCCAAAAAAGGTTGGTATTTACAAGTCTAAATATAGGCTCTGTATGCGTGTGTAAATATTTCATTACAGCATCTTGTTTTCTGAACACTTACTCTTAAAGTCTTGCCTTTTAAAGCTCAGTGCTATTGTTTGCATATTGTTGCAGTCTTAGCTGCTTTTTGGAGCTGGAGATCAGAGAGCTGCTGAAAGGAGTTGCTAGTACATATGCCATATAATAGAATTTTGGCAGAACATTGGTTTTATTTGTCTGAGTAATTCAATATGGGATACATGTATATGTTCTCACA
Organism: Eopsaltria australis; assembly: GCA_034509425.1. Taxonomy (NCBI): domain Eukaryota; kingdom Metazoa; phylum Chordata; class Aves; order Passeriformes; family Petroicidae; genus Eopsaltria; species Eopsaltria australis. The sequence goes on along the minus strand of JAVTVJ010000052.1, from coordinate 3,779,758 downwards.
GATGAGTATTTTTACTCTGACTGAAAAGAGTATGATTTCATGTATTGTGTTAGGAGATTTTAGTGATGCTTATGATTATCTTCAACTGTTCGAGCAAAAAAAAAAAATCTATGGAACAGTGTGGCTGTGTAGTTATATCAGAAAAAATTAATTTAAAACTTGTGTAGTTGTACTTCAAGAAAGAGAAACTCTGTTAAGCAAGTATTGTTAAAGAGTGGGATTTTTGTTCAGCAAGTATGTTTAACGTAGCTTCGTATGTGTACCTGGATCACAAGTACGTGAAGTCCTCTTTGTGACTGCCTTTCCGTTTGTGAAGGGGTTTCCCATATATATTGGGAAAATAACATACAGTACTGAGAAGACTAGGCAGTATAAAAAACCACAACACATGTTGACAAAACATTGTCTGCAGCTTGTCAAATATTATAGACATCTGGCAGTGACTCCATGGTGGGATTGCTTTCTAAAATAGGCTTTAAAATGCTTCACAAACTCCTTTTTCTTTCTAAAAGGAGGCAGCTGTTCACATGAAATTATGTATGAGTTTAGTTACTAGGCCCTTTGCATTTGGGGTCTTATTCATGAGTATTAAACAACCTTTGAATCTGAGACCTTACTCTGTTTCCCCCACAGATAATATTGAAGGTCATTAATGCAGTATATCTTTTTAAAGAGCTCTCTCTAGAAAAGATTTGAAGTTTTCATGGGCTTTCTTTTATTACTATTTGCTTTGGGTGCTCTAAGTTGCTAATACTGCATTAGAAGGGTCCATGTGCTCTGTGTGTACAAACTGAGCCTACTGGAGATTTGAGGAGGTGGGGAGAGCAGGCAGATACTGTCTTTTACATGAGAAACTAGTCTTTAGTTTTAAATACTCCCTTGCAAATGTCAGGGGAAAAGAAAAGGGACAAAAAGAGACTGAAGGAACTATTTGTACATTTTAGTTACTCATGTTCTGTCTTTTGAATCCCATCATACCCCTTCTTGCTGCCTTTACACTTCGAAAAATGTAGATAACAAAAGTATTTTTTCTACTGTAGAGCAAACAGTTGAGTTCCTTAAACAGCATGCTGCCTTGTTCCATGAAAGCAATAAAAAACCATCTAAAGCTACTCTGCTTTTGAGAGCTCTTTGCTTGCAACTCACTGCACCATTGGTAATTACTCTACAAGATATCCAATTTGCACATACATGTGACAGTGAAGAGAAATCTGATACTTAGATGAAATAGAATAACAGTTTATACATGTAACTTGGTGCTATGGAAAGCTTTTGGATACTTAAAGAATCTCTGATTTCTGTATTTGGTGACTTTATTTCAAACATTATTTGTTAGGTTGTTTATTGTTATGCATTTCTTTGGTTTTGCATAATTGGGCCTTCCAGACAAAGTTACTTAATGGTTTTTGCTTTTGTCACAGGGGATGCTAGCAATGACAGATCCAACCATGCTAAGAGCTACAGATGCAAAAATTATTATTTCCTTAATGCCTGTCCTGTTTTTCTCTAAAGGGTTGGCTGAGACATTGAAGGAAGTAAATGGGTCTTAGGGGAGTGCTAATGCAGATCAGTCTCTAGGGGCTGGAGACTTCCTTTCACGTGTGTTGGTCTCAGCTTAAGTTTTAAGTTGGTCCTTCCATGATACATGGCATCCTTAAGCCTCTTCTTTATGCTGCCCTTTGGAATTCTGCTTTTAAATTACATTTAATTGATGCTAACCTCCCTGTTCTCCCTGTTGCTTGCCTGTGCTCTGCTGATGCAGTGACAGGATTCAACCCTGAAAATGTCCTTCCTCTTGGCCACACAACTAGGAATGGTGAAGAGGATCAAAGTGTTCTGCAGGGATTCAGACTTTGCCATAGCACTGATGTTTTGAGGCTCTGGGACGGAGCTGGCAGCTGAAGGAGTAACTTACAGCCTGTTGAAACTGATCTTGTAAAGAGAAGAAACAAACTTGAAGCATTTGAGAAATGGCAGGAATACAAAATCTAAAATTTTGTAGAAATCTCAGACTTTCAGATCTTACAAAACGTGGCATGACTCAGTGAAAACAGATACAGTTCAAGAGCAGCATGATTACAAAGAAACTCTTGAAAATACCAGTGTTGAAGATAATTTGATTGCACTTCTTGGTGCATTCTGGAGATTAATTAGCAGTAACTTTGTGCAGCTGTCCTGACAGCACCTGGGTAGGGTTAGAAACAAATGTCTCCTCAGTTGCAATAGGAAGTGGTGTACTGTACTCTGGGCATGAGTCTCTCTGTGAGCATGTCCCTCTGCATTAATCTTTGTAGATTTATGGGCCAACTCTTGATCATGATTGTGGTATTTTTTAAAGTATCTAGTCATTTTAAAGCTTAAATTATTTGAAAGTGAAGCCTATGAAACCTCTTACATGTAATAGATAGTTTATCAAAAAGTACTTAATTTTACTGCATTTTAAGTAAGTGAAAAACCCCCAGCATAGTATTAAGTTTCTTACTGACAAAAGAATCCTTCCGATGGATTGGAAATAATTCTGAAGAGTCAAAGAGGGAAAATAAGAAAAAGCAACAGTGGTATGTAATCAAAGAAACAAGGAAATGTATACATTCTTGCTTGCATTTTTCTTTCCAAAGCAGTAACAGTTCAGGACTGTGGGCATTGAAGAAAACTAACAGTAGTACTTCCATAAGCCTATTGAAGCAAAAATTCAGTCTTTTTGTTTCAAGAAAGCAGGAAGTGGTAGTTTGGATATGATGGTTTACAATATAAAGAAATCTAGATTACATTTTTCTTTTTGACAATTTTACCATAACGCAGCAGAGTAACTATAAACTGAAGAGCAGTCATTTTCCCTCTTCTACTGAGGGTTTTGTGCAGACCATCTCCCAGGAAAGACCAATTTAATTTGTCTTGTTTGAGAAGTACCATATTCCATGAAGAATATTAACTAGAAAATAAAAGGCATCTGAAAATATTCACTATTTCATATCCTAATCAAAAAACCCCAACACAACAAATCATTGTGAATTGCATACAGTGATTTTTGCTTGTCAAGAAATGAAAAAGTTGTAATTGTTTGCAAAACATTTTTTTGGAGATTTTTTTTTCCCTGCTTGGAATCTCCTGCCACTTTTGATGATATCTGCTGCATTAAGCATCTACCAACAAAAACAAGAAAATAATGCTGCTTTATCTACTGAGGATTGTTTGCATTAAATAGATAGGGCAATAGGGCTGTTAAGGAAACAGAGAGAAGTTTTCAAGCTCTGTTGCAAAGGATACAACAGCATCATTGCAGGACCTGTGATGAGGCTGAGAATTCTGCAGCAAGACTGAGATCTTGTTTGGGGTGTGGCCTCTTTGGCTGCAGGGGAAATATCGTTGTGGTTGTTGGAAATTACTTTCCTGTTTCTATATTTTTTTTGAGATTTCTTAAATTTTCCTGTTTTGCATTAATAGAAAGCTGAGTCCTTAAGAGTGCTTGAGGTGCATTGCAGGAGGGAGGCCAGCACCCAGTGTGGAATGAATGGAAGCAGCCTTGGGGCCACACATCTGCCAGAGGGTGAGCAGCTCAGCCAGACCAGCTACAAACTGAATTTTCCCATGTCCTCAGTGCCTTCCCTGAGCATTGCACTGATTCCTTTCATAAAAAGGGAAAAGCTTTCTGTCACTCTAAAGCTCCACTGAATGCTACTTTTTAAGATGTACAAGTGGAAAAGGGCAGTCATATTTTAAGATACATCCCACTGCATCCCTGGAGGTATTTAAAATCTGTGTAGATGTGGCACTTAGGGACACGGATTAGCAGTGGATTTGGCAGTGCTGCGTTAATGGTCGGACTCAATGATCTTAAGGTCTTTTCCAACCTAATGGTTCTATGATTTTAAAAAAGTTCCAAATTAAAGCTGACATCCTTCTACTGTGTCCTTTATCTCTGTTAAAATTTGTCAGCCTGTTCCTCAGGGGTAATCACTTCAGTTTTATTCTGTGTAATCAAATTGAATGGTCCTGGAAAAACCCTGCTTTTTTATTCTGAATACTTTTTATATCGTTGATTGTATGTAAAATTAACAATTATATATGGCAGTTAAATATCACTTTTTGTTACAGAGAAATTTCCTGAGTGTTTTAAATCAATCCTGACTTGAATGGTAGACCTGCTGAACTTTTATGTGTGCAGCTTGTTCTTTTGAAATAGGGATTTTTACAAAGTAGGGCATGTCATAAAATTTAGACTTTTAATGCTCAAAATCTGAACACACACACAAAATTTGATTTAAAGCCTAATACTTTTTAGGAGATCTCAAAGCTCCTAAAAAAAAAGTTGAGCTCTAAAAAAAAGTTGGACAGACTCTTTTGGAGGGAAGGAATTCATTTTATGACCCTTCATCCAGCATTTCCTTTGAAAAGAAAATCTCCCTAACAACAGAAGACAAAAGGTGTGTGTTTTCTGGATCCATTTAATTTCAGCATTTGCATACACAATACTAAGTCTGTAGAATATGACTGTGGCATTTCTGCATCTATACTCTACCATCTATTTAATTGTCATGGTACCAGCAGCTGATCTTCTAAAACCAGAGCTCCCTGGCATCCACTATTTTATTTTTCTACATTTAAAGTACTGAAGTTTCATTTCTTTTGGGGTTGGAGTAGTTTCCCTTGTGAGGCCTTTCCTTTAACTATACATACGTGTGGAGGTTCCCCAATGAAGGAAATAACAGTGACACTTCATTTCTTTCCATGTTACTCCTTTTTGCAGCAAGTTCATTCCCTGCTCACCTTTATGCTCCCTGTTCTTGGTCTTCCTAACCTCCTACACAAAGGACTTCCTTCATCTATAAAGATATCTCAGTAAACTTAGAAAGGAAGGGTCTTACTTGGCATTGCATTGGAAAAAGGCAACATTCATTCATTGATTGCCATGCCTGTTTTTAGAGGAGTGCAGCTGTAGGCACATCTGGATAGTTTAGCTCCTCAGACTGAGGAAGAATAAAAGACTGGAATACCCCTCAGCTCAGGCGGGGGCAACTGGAGGTGTGAAATAAAATAAACTCTTTCAAGGCTGTTGGCTCTGCAGTGATTACTTAATCCCATGTGGCAAAAAAGGACAAAGAAGAAATCTGAATGAGGCACTTACAAAGAAACTTGGTACTCTTTAGAAACACAGCAGATCAGTAGAAGAGATTCAAATGACATTTCATCCAAGCAGGAGAGGCTGGGGAAAAAGAAGGCCCTGCCTGTTATGCTAGGAATATTAAAACCTGTGATCTGGTCAATCATTTTAAGTTAATTTAGGCTGAAGAGTCTAACTACAAAACTTCACAAAAGTATGAGGAATGCTGCTCTAGTGTGAAGCTGAGACACTGGTTATGAAAGAAAAAAAATAGGGAAAGTTAGTAATTAAATTATAGTTGAAGAACTAATCTTGATGTATTTGTTTTTTGATTTTTGATTTTTTTTTATTTTATTTTAAGGAGAGACTAGATTGCAATTGCTAGAGGAGGAAGGAAGGTGTTCGGGGAAGACTGAAAATATGGGGAGCTGGATTGTAGGAAGATTGGGCTAAATTGGAGATGAGGCAATCAAATAGAGATGAGAATATTGCATTTCATCTATCTTTTACTACTTCTCAGTCATGGGCCTGAGCAATAATGGAAAAGGAGGGTGAAGCTTTTCCCCTACTGCTAAGATCTGGGTGTCACCTCAGCCTAGTCCCTGTGTGGGGGTGTCACACATCCCAGATGAGGAAACCTGGAGAGCAGCTGCTAGGACCTCTTCTGTATGGCACCTACTTCCTAAAAGGAAAATTTACTGAGATTGAAGAGACACTGAGGACTTGATGGAGATTTGATAAATTAATACATTAATTAAACAAGGGATAATTTTGATGGAATTATTCTATTAACTGCTCTTGCACATCTGAAAGCTTCTTTACTTTGTTCCTGTATGAATGAACCTTGCCCATACTCTGAATTTGTATGAATGTTTTGAGTGTCAAGTTTTTAAGAAGAAAAACTTTGATTTTCCCCTCTTTCCTCCATGTATTTGCTAAGTTCTCTGTATTTCTTGAGATCGTGAATCTAGGAACAATTTTCTCCTTGTGAAAGAGTGAGGTGTTGCCAAAACCAGAATACTGCCATCTCTGCTTATGAATCCCAGTTTCAAATCCCAGATGCTTTACATAATAAAGCCTAACTGGGCTGATTACCAAGAGAACTCAGTCATTCAGGGAAATAAAAGGGAAAAATCCCTTTTCTTCATGAAGGAAGAACTTGTGCCAAGAGGAGGTTGAAATGTTAAAAATGCATTTTCTGTTTGGATCTTTCATATCAACTGTCCTGTTTCCCTTTCCTTTCCCTTTTATTTAAGGCTGGGGATCAGTATCACCCTTGTGCAGTGGGTGTATGTGGCAGTTTTTTGTAGGGCCTGAGAGGACCTAAATTTATGAAAGCCACGTTCAATGGGTCTCTTCCCTCTCTGCAGGAGCCCAGCTTAGGTAAGTCTGCCTGGCTGTGTGTGCAGTGTCTGTAGAGAGCAGTGGGGCCATGGGTGCTGTAGCTTCGCTGCTCACACAGTCTGTAGGGTTTTGTGGCATAATGGGGCCATCCAGAAAAGAGTGTGGGGGCTTGGCTGCCTGATGTTGGCCATGTGGTATCACTAGAAGGCTGTATGAGATGTTTGGCAGGGGATTCAGCTCCACAGGCACAATCATCCATATGCTCTGCCTGTTCCCTTTGCCGCACGCGATGTGGCAGGGCCCGTGCAAAGCAGCAGTAGGGAAACCTCTGTGTGTTTTCATTTCTTGTAGTCCTACTTGAAAGTCAATACGTAATTTTTCTTCTGCTGCAGCTGGTCTTGGGCTCGTAGAGAAAATAAGCTCCTATGGGTTAAACTGGAGGCCCTCTTGTGGATTAGTAATTGATTGAAAAATAAGAAATGGAGTTGCTCAGGTGGTCAGTTTCCTGTGGGTGGAGGGGGAGTTGCTGGTGGAGAAAAAGCAGGGATTTCTGCAGGGATTCCAGCTATTCAACATAATCCTAAATGAACTGGAAATGGAAAAATAAAAACATGGAAAGAGAAGATTTGGAAATACATGAAAATATTTATTCAAAACAGTAAAATTCAGCGCTGAGTGCAAACCATTTGCGGATAAATTGGTGGTGCTAAGTGATCAGTAGAGAAGGTGAAATTAATTGTTTGTACAAGCAATAGAGATGAGAAAAGAAAATGCTATTCTGTAAGCCTCACTGAGAGACCTTGACTGGCTGTGGGTAGCTCCCTGAAAACAGCAGCAGCTCCGTTGGCATTCAGTGTTGGTCCGAAAGGCAAACAAAACATTACAAACTGCTGAGAGGGAAACCGAGAACAACAAAATCCTTATGTCACTGCGTAATCTCTGCTGTGCCTGCTTCTGGACTACCATGTCCAGTTTTGTTCCCTTTGTTAAAGTAGAATTAGTGTACGTGGAGGAACAGTGAAGGCACTCAGAGGTACGGAGTTGCTTTTATACAAATAGGAACTAATTAGTGTAGAAAATTTTCTGTCTGGAAAACAGGCAATTGGAGGAGACATAATATCACCTACAGTGGCAGTCTGTATAGTCATGAATGGCTTGGGCATGTGAAAAGAGAGTGTTTATTTCCTGTAGGTTTTTTCTGGTTGGTTTTTTTTTCCCCCACTGCTTCGCAAAAGAGAAACTGGGGCACACAGAAAACTTTCAGGAAGGTTGTTTAAACAAAAACAGTTTTTCACACAGCACATAATTAAATTTGGTACTCACTGATGGTTGATGTTACAGAGATCAGCGTGAGGTTAGCAGAGAAGTCTCTAGTATATTGATGAAAGTGTCTTTTGCTCTGGCAAAACTCATTACCTGATTATATGTTAATGATTTGTGGTTACCAGTTTGGCCCCCCCACAGGAGTGGATAGTTGTGTGTTACTTCTGGAACATTTTCAAAATAGGCACAATTTCTCGAAAAACTAGGCAATGCTATTTAGATGAAACTGTTTGGAAATAAAAGATGTGTGATGTTGCTGTGTTTGAACAGGATTTGCTGAACTCTACAGCCAGAACTCGGGTAAAGTGAAGGACTGAAGGAAAAATAATGTTGTTGAGGCTTTCAAATCTAATAGAAGTTTAGAAAAAAGTCAATACAAATCAGGTCAAATATTACACCCATGCAGCTGTGGAAATCAATTGATTAAATTCTGTAATGCATTTTTGCCTTTCTTATTATCTCTGCAGTTTCTCAGAAAGAAACAGGGGTGCAGACCATTTGACAAAAAATGTTTCCAGTGCATTTTAAACATATAGGACAGAACTGAAAGGCTGTGTACACCTCAAATTTCTTTATTAATTCCTCTGTTGCAGCAAGGGCCTGCCTGGGACTGGTGAAGATATTTTGCTGAAGGTAATACAATAGCAGAAGTTAAAACTCAGAATTGCAGAAGCAGCTTGAATTTTTAATTAAAAAAATAATTTAAAAGTCATATTGTACCTGAAAAATGACAAAATTTCCTATTGTATTTGCAGATTCTCAGTGCCAGAACTGGGCATCAGTCTTTGTCCTATCAAATTTTAATTAGGCATGAGATGTGTGGGACTGAAATGGCATGTTTAATTCCATAATATGGTTGCCATGATGACCTGAAGGGGCGTGAGGATCAAGTAAAAACTTCAAGAGAGTGAAAACTGCAGTAGCTCTTCCCTGAGATACAGCAATGTTGTATTTTCAGGTCTGTTTTGATTCCTTAGGTAGCTCATGGTCAGATACTGGATTACTTCATGTTGCAAGAAAGCTCAGTTGGGTCTTCCTGTTAAGAGTTGATTTTAATTAGTTTAAGGTCTGTTTCTTTAGTCTGACTCAAGGTTGTTCATGAAACCATGGATGATCCTGTTTCAAACCAGCAGAGATCGTAATTCCACATTTGGTTAAGTATCTTGAAAATACTCTCTGTTTCAGTAGAGAAGCTATGCCACAGCTTCTTACTCAGGAAGACAAGGCTGCCTTGAATGATTTCCATGAATGAACATGATTAAACAAGTACATGATTACAAATAGCTCACTTCTAAGTAAACTAACTTTCAGCCCAGCTAACCAAACCTTTCACGTGGATGCTCTGCTCATGCCTTGCACATCTGGAATTTGTTTGAAGGTATAGAAAGTATATAAAAAGTGGTATCATTGGTAGTAAATGAGGTTTAACTAACATGTCAGGGTTCTCCATTCATTTTGCACAAGTATAAATTACTATGTTCTTGTGATTCTGAAAGTTGACTGGTTGATGTGGTAAAATTCTTTATTTTTGTCTTCCCTCTTATTTGTTATTTCATTGGGAAACTCCGTGGAAAGATAGACCTTTGATAAATGGAAAGCTTAAGCAGTCTGCTGATTCTCCAAGGAAAACAAGAAATTACTATTGAATTGAGGCAGGACACTCAGGGAGAGCTGGGATTGAGCTAGCATCTTCTCTTGCAGAATGTGTTTATGAATGAACACATTTGCTGCACTTCTTGCTGCACCAGGAAACAGTGTAATCTTACAAGTGAACTTTGCTGTTCTGTGCATGCAAAAATGCTTTAGGCCTTTAACTTGCTGCAGTAACAAATCCCATTGACTGTCTGACATCTGGAGTTCTCCCTGGGCTGCCTGTGGATGCAATATGGTCACACAGCTTTTGTTTCAAAACAAGCCTCAGCTATCCAAGTGCACCTGCAGACTCACACACCTCTTATGCATTTGCTCCTCCTGGGTCACCACAGGAATGGCCAGAGCCTGGCCTGGTAATTGTGGCCTTGCTGCCCATCATTTGTTCCATCATAAATGCAATCTCAAACAACAGTCACATAAACAAAATATTTTTTGCATACAAAGTTCCTACAGATCCTGTTTTTCAGCGGTAATACTTTGTTATGGAGAAGCTTGACTGAAGACTTCATTTTGTCATTTCTATTAATATTGAAATGGAAACATACGTGGCTCTAGTAATATCTAATACATGGAGCTGCTGCTGTGGGCCTGTCATGCTTTGAGTGGAAATGATGCAAATTAATGTAGTAAATTAATTATCTAAATTAATTTTATAGGCAGAGGAAACCCAGATAGTTTGATAGGTCCTCTTAAAAACTTTTTTTTAGTTAATGCCCTCTCTAGTGGTATTATTGAGATTTATGAACAAATCGTCATAGGTGTCCACTTATTTTCCTTGGAAGGGCTGCTATTTTTACCTGCTGTATGCAATTTGTAGAAAATCTTTATCTTAAATAACATAGCACAATCCTTTTATACATAATGAAAAACATATCTTTTTCTTTAGCCATGGATAATTCATTTATTTTTGTGGGTAAAATATAAGAGAATATAGATAAAACCATTAGGATGATTAGATGAGTGGGAGAATTCAACTGACCACCAGCAAAAAATGCCAACAATGAGATTTAGTAGGCATCAAGATGATATTTAAAAAAAAAAAAAAAGTGTTAAAAGTGTCATAGTTTCAAACTTGTAAAACAGTCTGTATAAAAGCACTGAAAATCAGTTACACCGAGCAGTTGTAGAGAAGCATTGTACTGCTTTCAGTCTTGTAGGGTGCTCTGTGTCCCTGAAAGTTTTCCAGTGGTGCTGTACCCTCTATAGTAAGTGGAAGTTTACTGGTTATGGGGTTTGGTTTTCCTGGCCGCCTTCTGCAGCAGTTCTGTTGTGTACACTCCATACCCCTTGAGGGGTCCATAGAGCCCGGCTCTAAAAACCCTTTGCCTAAGGTGAGAATACAGTTGCTGTGGAAATACGGATTTCACAGAGTTATAAAACTGCTGTGGCACATTTAAGCAGACTCCTCCAAAGAGTCCAGAAGACAGCTGTGTTTAAAGGAAATTCGACAGCGTTTAAAGGAAATTTGAAATCCTCAGCCTTCAAAAATGACCATTCCGAACCGAAGGTGAGGGCATCCTGCGGGCTGGTGAGAGCGGGATCTCCTTGGCGGTGTCAGTGGGAAGGCATTTTCCTTCCACGCTACTCCAGCTGGCAGGAAGGTGGAGGAGCCCCGGCGTTCACGTGAGTGGGGATGGGGCGTTCTGCGGGCTGGGGCTGCTCCCGCGGGATGCAGCGCAGCGCTTCCCGGCTCCGGCCGCGCGTCGGCTCCTCGGCGCTCCGCATCACTCCCGGCGTCTGGGGGCTCCGCTGCGGGCGAGCCCACACGCTCAGAGGGGAGAGAAGTTCAGAGCGCTCCTGCTGTCATTGACATCCCCGGCTCCGGCTGCCAGCAGCGCCCGCCTCGCCCAGCGCAGCAGGGAACGTGGGCTCCTGCCTCCCTTTGTGCCGACGGGATCCGTGCCGAGCCATTGAAATGCGGGGCTGCGAGGCACTGCTGTAGTGGGCTGGTTTGGGGTTTTTTCCCCCCCTGCCTCCTTTAATCCTTGAGCAGGGGGGGTATGTTTGCTGTGGATTCTTTTTGTTTTATCTGAGAATGAGATGCTGGCTGAAAATTGAAGAAATGGCCCTAGAAGAATTGATGCAAAGATTAAATGCGGTTTCCCAGTGCGCTGGTAGGAGGAGCTGCTGGTCTTAAATAATGTGTTGTGTGGATGGTGTTAGTGATTTTGTAGGATTTACAGAAAATCCTGGCAATCTGACTAGCTTTCTTTATGCATGCTGTCTTCAATAGGAAAGAAAACGTTAAGAGCTTTTTTCAGCAGTTAAAATTTTCGTTGATTAACACTAATTAACAATTTTTTAGTGCTTAGTTATTCCTGAAGCATGCTTTAGAACATCGTTTTGAGTAGTTTTGGGAAGCTGTTAGCCCAGTCATATACTCTAAATGGGTCTTGATTCCCTTTTTATCTGACTCAGCTGTAGCTAAGTTGGGGGGATCAGAGATTTGTCTAGCAAAACGGGTCTAATATGAAGCAGTGAAAAGCTCAGCTCACTGTAAGGACAGCAAGCCAGTATTTTGGGTGGATCTAAACTGCACTTCATGAGAAGGAAGAGTTGCATGATTTAATTGTGGTAAATGTAGTTTTACATCTGCATGGATTAAAAATTAGAGCTGATCTGCTAGAATGCTTTTAGCTCTGTAGAAAGATTATGACAATTTCCGAGATTGTTTTATTTGTTCCAAATGTAAATGCTTGTGTGTTCAAAACTAGAACTAAGAAGCAATGCATAATAAGGTGATCTTGGATTAGATCTAGGAGTGTTATCCTGGCAATTGCTCATGCAGAGATGTGAACATATTTCAGAATAAAAAGTTACCTGGAAAGACAAGAGAGGTGTTTTTTGCATCCTTTGAAACTGTTTGGTTTGCCCTTTATTCTTGTTTGACAAATTACAGAAGTCTTGTATCTTCTTGTCATGTGAGGCAAAAAAGTGATTTGAAAATACAGAATAGATAAGGTATTATTCATTGCAGTATCAGAACTTGGAATTAATCTTCCCGTTTTCATAGTCCTCTGTTTCCAAAGGGTGACTTTTTAATCTTTTTCAATTTCCATGTGGTGGAAGGAGATAATTAGCAAGATGGCTGATGCTGTAGTCTGATGAACACATAGATTAAATGACAAATATTAAATGAACAGATCAGCTGCCTCTGTTTTCTTGGATAAGGAAAAACGGTATTTTATCTTCTTATTAACATTTTTGGGAGGGAAACTATTTGATCTGACAAGAACAAGCCTTAAGTTACAAGTAAAGGTCACATACACACTATTTTCTCCTTCCTTGTTTTTCCTACTGATTATCTTCCTATTTTCAAAACATGTATTTATTAAATGTCTGGATATTTGTTTCATTTCCTGTTTTGATTTTTTGAATGCTTAAGAAGAAAACCAGTCCGATATTTGCTAGGGCATACTGTCTATTGCAATTTATTTTAGTAATCTGTACATTACTTTTTCCACTCCCATGAAAATGTTGATGTAGTTTTTTTGAGGCAAGATAAATTCTAAGAATGTATGGTGGATTTGATTGGGAATGTGGGAGCCTTTTCTTCATGAACTGAAGGAGAGGGAGCCTCCAGAGTGGGAGGTTTGCCTGTGACACCGCCTGTCTCTCAGCTGTGCAGCTGCAGGTACACTGTGACCTTCATGTAAGCCACCAGCAGCTCCCAAACACTGTTTTCATACTTGCTGGCAGCTCTGACTGTGTTCTGTTATTTAGCTTGTTAAACTTGCATATTTAAAGAGAAAAAAAGAATAAGAGAAAAGGCAGCCTTTACAGCAAATTTCATGTTCACGTGGATTAGCTGGTCCCTCTCCTCCCCCTTCTCTATTTCTTCCTCTCTGTTATAATCCTTGTGTGGGTATTCTCAGGCCAAAGGCAGTGCTTTTCTACAGCCAGTGGTTGTTTTTATAGGTGACTGTTTCAGGTTTCCTTTTTCCTTCACTCCCCTCCCTTGTTGCTTTCAGGTTGCTTAGACTGTTTCTCTGTTGCTGTCTCCCATTCTTGGGCTGTGCTCTGTCCTTGGGTCAAATTATCCTCTGTCTGGCTTCACAGCAGTTCTCTTGATTCAGAAACCTTTTGTAAGCAAAGATTTCCTTAACAGCCCAAGATCATGTTCAGACTTTTTCAATAACTCCCTGCTCAGGAGTAATTGAAATGCAGAGGTTCCCCTGATGCAGCTGTCCACCTTCAGGCATCGAGGGATTTTCTCCTTTGTTGGATTCTAGGTAAAAAAAAACAAACAAACAAACCACAATAAACCAGTTCTTTGTTAGCTTGTATTTTTTTTCCTGAATTATTATACTGCTGACAGGCTGAGATTTATCCCAGGTAGTTTCAAGCTTTTGAGTCAGAAGGGGAATTCTCCTAAAAACCTTGTGCACCGAACAGAGAGAAGGGGGCATGTTAAGAAGGAAAGTCCTTCCACCCTCTGAGGTGCACTGGTCTTTCCTATGACTGGGTCAGGGGGCCAGGAAGCCTGGAGCAGCTCAGCTCCCAGCCTAGCATCTCCCAATACCTGAGGTTAGGAATGGTAGGTCTGGGTGTGTCTGTAATCTTTCACTGTTCTACCGCAACAGCCTTTGTGCCTCTGGCTGCTTTCCCTCTGGCAAGTCCCCTGTGTCAGTCTGGCACTCACACAACCTTTCTGGGCCACTCATCCCCCTCTGCCACATCAGTCCTGCTCCCTCTGCTCTGACCAAATTGTGAGTTACTCACATTCCCAGCCCCCACAGTAAGTTACTGACCTCTCCTTACTCTCTTACAAATGTGTGATCCTCTCACTGAATCCCTTGAGTGCCTTCCTCTGCCACATTTCACAAATCTGGACAGCTTTCTCTGGCAAAGCTTTGATGGATTGTTTCTCGTCTTCCTCACCTTCACCTTATCCTCCAACACCTTACAGATACATTATCTTCTGCTTCTGGACACACTTAACTACCAAAATCATGCTCCCTAGTTTAATATTGTCATCTGCTTCATATTGCAACTCTGACTTCTGCTCCACAGTTCAAAATAACCTTGTGCCCTACCCTTTCCCAACAACTGTAACAGGTCTTCCCGTGGCACCCTGTTTTATTTTTTTCCCAGATATTCTCCCCAGTGTTCCCAGTCACTTTTGTTCTATCAAATGGCCACCTGGACTTGGACAACCAGACTAATTGCTTTTGCTGGTATCATACAAATCCATAAAAGGCAGAAATGATTTAAAGAAAGTCTCTGGTTGTTGTTTCTTTTTAATTTTCCATTGGAATTTTGGGGTTATATCAGAAGAAAACTGAAATTATTATTGATACTAAAAAACAAAATCCTATTTTTGTCTGTGTTTATTTTTTTGATGGATAATGGCATAATTTCTGTTCATTTGGACATAGTTTTTACTTTTTTTTTTTTTTCAGTTCTGTTGCTGTGTTAAATTCAACCCCCTTCCACGAATTTCTGTTTATAGGCAGGACTTCCCCTCCCTGTGGAACAGTAGCTCAGAGGTTGAAGCTCAAGATGATAAATAGTCCTGCCCTGGGACCTCATGCATTGTCCATATCACTGACTGCCATGGGGGTTCTGCTGGGGACTCCCTTTGCTCTGACTGACACAGAAACAGTGTTAAGGCACCAGCTCTCAGGGTCAGTCCCTACCCTACATCTGCATCATGTGGAAGCCTTGCAGTGACATGTTGTCTAATTCGTGCAAACAGGCAAGACAAATCTGACATTCTCAGCCCTAAGCTTGTGGAAGCCCCCCTATAATTGTTTCTTTCCACCTTGGAAAAGTGCCACTATTACAGCTACCATCTGTTTCCTCTCCCCAAACACAGTTTTAATTCTCTGCAGAAAGAAGAAACATCTGCAAACCAAAGAAGGAAAACATGTGGTTCCTCAGTAAATATGTGTGCAGTGCTGGTTTTTTAAGTACAGGTACCATCCCATAGCCATTTCAGCCTCAGTCACTTTTCAGTAGCTCCAGATTTTCAGTGTTATTCACAGTTTGGGCCCAAACTTTACATTACATTTCCCAGGCTTTCTGTCCTTGATAGGCTTTTGAAGTTTTGAAGGCTGGCTCACCTGTCTTGAAGAATTAGGCACAGATATGGGAGGAAGGGGCTCACACGCCATCTCCACGTACCCAGAGTCACTGAGGTGAGTTGGATTATTGCAAGAGCAAACAGGAACATCCTCAGGCATACTGAAGGGACATTTTAAAGTTGTGGGCATCTGGACAGACCAGTTCAGTGTGTCCTCCCCAGTCCTACACTCAAGTGAGCTTGCCTGCTCTTTCTTACCCTTGTAGCTTCTGTCCTTGGTTTGCTTGATTTTAAAGTTTGGGAACCCAAAAAGTCTTTCTCCATGTGGCAGAGTGCTCTGTATGCTTGTGTTATTTTGGCAAGTAGGCAGGTCTAAGTGTGGATGCATTGATTTACTGCTTGGTAACTGTCAGCTTTCTATGGAGCTGGGAGAGCTGGAGAGATGCATGTGAGAGCTCTGAAATCTGCAGGTTGTTGGCACGTCCACTGCACCCAGGTGGCCTTTAGTGGTAATGGGGAATGCCTCTGCCTGGTATTACCTTGCTGGCCCTTTCTTTCAGCTTTTCTGCTGAAAGTAGAAAAAGCAGGCATGCCCTTCCTGACATGAGGTTTAAAATTTTAAAAGTAAGGGTGGGAGCTGCAGTTGGACAGACACAGTTAAGCAGTTAGCAGTGGATTGCTCATATTTTCTATGAGGATGCACTGTCTCAGCTCCTGGAAGCACCTGCATCCATTTCTTAGCATATTCTGCCCTAAATCAAAATCTTTATTTTACAACTGAAAGAGCTGAATCTAGTGAAACTAGTGGGAGTAAGGTTCAGAGATGGCAACAGTATCATCCTAATTAAAAGAAGCCAGCTGCCTTTTTGGGAATCTGAGGAAAAATATTTTAATCAACATTAAGGTTGGTTATAGTTTATTTTTAACCAAGCTATTGATGTTCAAAGATTGTGTCCCAAAACATTTCATCATAATAGGGTTTCTTTTTTTTTTTACATACAGCTCCCCCTCCCCCCACCCCAAAAAAACCCACCAACCACTTGACTTCGTATCCATATTCATGTGAAATTCTTGGTACTGTCAGCAACCTCTCTTATGTCATCTACCCCAGTCTTTCACTGATTTTAGTGGCATTTACTGTACTACAAAAGGAAAATTGCAATCTGGGCGGATATCTTTCAACAAACTTGGAGCAAAATAGGTATTAAAGAGTAAATGATGACACATTTAGAATGGCTTTTCAGAGCATTGCGGGGTGCATATTTGTCAGTCTTCTCTTCAGTTTATGGACTTTGGGTATATCTACACTTAAAGCTTGCAGAGCTGGGAAAGCCCTGCCTGGATTTAAGTACTTAGTGACATGAAAGAAGAAAAAAGCCTGTTCCTTTGATGGGTTTTTATTATCATGGTGTCTCAGAATACTTTCTTGGCAAGAGTGCCTGGCACAGCTGCCTGCCACGCTTCCAACCACAGAGAGCCAAGCTGCAAGATTACCTCGTGCATATCAAATAACAGGAAACTTCTGCAGAAAAGGAACAGCTCAGAGCAGGGATGGGGTGTCTGCATGTAACACAGGCTGTGTTGCCTTCAAGGTGTTTGCTTGAAGTTGATGTCTTGGCCAAAGCCTGGGAGCAGGAGGCATTTGGGTCACTCACTCTTTCGTTTAATAAAGAAGATCAAGCCACCTACTAGAGATTTTGTTGTTTGTGTGTCAGCTCCAACAACGTAAGGTTTTCAGTATGTGAAACACTGCATTTCAGCTAGAAGTTTGAACCTGTTTTACAATATCTGGCTTAGTTCCATTATTTCTTTTGTCTTGTCCCATTGAATAGCAGCTCTCATTTCAGAAAGAGCAGGATCTCAAATGGTTTTATATGGATTAATCACTTGTAGGTCTCTTGAGTTAACTCTGCAATACTGTGTTGTAACCTCTCTCTAGTTACTTATCCCCACAACTGCATAGCTCAAACATGAGCCACTTGGCTCATGGAATGCAGCTTTGTGGTGATGCAAACTGTCTGGAAGTCCAGCTTTAACAGCTCTCTGGGTGCAGCCTCCTCATGCCTTGTGGAACAGTCAGCCTAAGCACACAGTCTTGGGTGCAGGGAGAGATGGAATCATCGTCTTGGAGGTTGATTTCCTGCACAGTGTGGGCAGTTTTAGACAATAGATCCCATTACTTACAGCAGTCTTGGAAGCTAGTTATATCCTCAGCCTGTCTCTGGTGTTCTTTTTGGGGCTTCTGAGTTTTAAGTTTCTTGCTGACTGACGGGAAGTGCTATTGGAGTTGTGGTGTTCCAGGGGCATGGAGCTGGCTGTTGGCTTCACACATGATTCCCTGGAGCAGCAGGGAGTGGGGCACAGTGAATCCCATACTGCAATGAAGAAGTGTTAAACTTAGTGCCACAAAAGGTGTAACTGGCTGTGAGTTTCAGCATGGGAGAAAGCTGAAATGGAGAAGCCTTGTGATAGCCATCCCCAAACTTTTCTGCCTTCACGTGAAGGTTGATGGTGTTAGAGCTTGGTAGAAGCCAGTGTGATGGTGCCTTAGGCAGTCAAATCCCTTTGAGGGCACAGGGCAAGGCAGTTTATTAGTAGAATGTGGCAAGCTATAAAGCACAGTGCAGCATGGTACTACTAGGTTTTGAAGATTTAGGTGTGTAATGCTGCTTGGCAGCAGTCAGCCTTTTTAAAATTGATAATCTGGGCAAACTGGTATTTGGCAAGTTGAGAACCTCACTGCTGTGCAAAAAGTAAGCTCCTGTTTTTCACCTGTGCTGTTACTTCAGGGCTGAGTGCTGTCACCCTTCTGTGCTTGAGGC
Organism: Eopsaltria australis; assembly: GCA_034509425.1. NCBI lineage: Eukaryota > Metazoa > Chordata > Aves > Passeriformes > Petroicidae > Eopsaltria > Eopsaltria australis. The sequence goes on along the minus strand of JAVTVJ010000052.1, from coordinate 3,761,490 downwards.
ATTTACTAAGTGACAGTTTTAGTAAAAAGTCTTTTCTGCCTTCAGCATTTCATGTGGCAGGCAGAAAATTTGCACCAAGAAGTGACTGCCCTAGTTCTTTTATAGTCTCCATTCTTGTTGAGCCAGAAATGTATATTCCTTTTCTTTCAATTCCTGCCTATCATCTGATGAATTTAAAGGGAGGGTGACTTTGCATATGAAACACCAAGATAATTTATATAAATAGAAAATGATGAGAACACACACAGCTGATTAAAAAATTATTCTTCAGGCTACAACCCTCATTGTTAAAAATATCAAATGATAAATTTCAGCCTTTCTGTAAATGGTCCTGTATCTGGCTTCTGGGATGGACAAAGTCCTTTCTCCTGGGCTGCTGCTTTTCTCTCCAGGTAACGCAATGTTCCTTAGCCGGTCATTTTAGGTTACCTCATGTCACAAGTCAGTGTTTGAACAAGAGTTCTGCAAAACCAGTCTTGTATCAGCTTTTGGCCCATGAACCAAATGGACCAGTATGTTTCCTCTTTCCACATTTACCTTGTGTGTGTTACTACAGGCATGATGCCTGCTGAAGCAGCTGCTGTGGAGAGGCCCTGCCAAGCTGAAATGTTCCCTATGGCTCTGTATCCTGCTGCTGTGGAATATTTGTAATTGAACTGGTTATTCTCTATTTCCATTATCTCAGCATTTGCTGTTTTCAGTTTTACTGCAGTGAAGAGACTAATTTGATAATTCATGTGGTGAGGTGAAAGTTGAGTGGGTTTTTCTGATTCCCTGTCTGCCTCTGAGAAGTGCCTGAACTCTCAGGCAGGTGTCTTGGGTATGGGAGGGCAAAATTTACCCATCTTGTATCCTCTTCCTGATACGTACATGATTTCCTCTCTCCAAACACCCGGTAATTCTTCTGCTGGCTTTTGTTTTCAGTTTCCCACTGAATCTGAAACTTGGTAGTTATTACCAAATGGATTTATAAAAGAAAGCTTGATGCTTTCTTACTTAGCATTTCACTTTTTTGAGACACTTTACTCAGCATATTTGTAATAGCAAAGTACATTTATATAAAGTACTACATTCTTGTTATTATACTTAAAGACAAAATTAAAGCTCCCACACAAACATTCAGTGAAAAAAAGTAGATGAAAAAAGCATGTTTGTGTTTGAGAAAGGAATTCTTCCAGCTTACTCTGAGGACTGTTGACAATGGGAGAAGGGAAAAGATGGGCTGAGGAAGCAAAGCAGGTGTGTTTGGTTATGCAGCTTGGATGAGAACCAAAAGCTGACAGAAAAGAGGTGATACAAAAAGATTCTCTCGATGTTTTTCTCATAGATGGTCGTTTAGTAGGACATGAAGCTGGGTCCCCATAATACACTGTCTGAAAAACAATAGCTATGATGGAATATGACCTACATTCACAGAATCACAGGAGTGATGAAAATTCATCATTGTTACTTAATTCATGCTTGAGTACATGCCAGGCTCTAATTATGAGATAGCTCCAGTCTGCTTAGAACCCAGACATTTACTGTGATCCTGGCACAGGTGGTTTTGTTGAGGACAAACAACCACAGTCAAAAATTCCGTTTCTGGGTTCTGTGCAACAGCTGCTGAGGCTGCAAGTGACTTGTGGGATGTACACTGGAGTTCTGATGCTAGAGATTTGAAGGTAAAGAGAGGTAAAGAGCATCTGAGTGCACTGGAGGGATTGAAAGGAAGTCACCAAAGTTGTTGATGGTTTTCAAAATGCTACCAATAGCTGACAGAAGAAAAAGGACCTTTCCACATTAGATAAATCACTTGTGAAGTAAAGGTAAGAAAAAAAATACAAACTGACACATAGCATTTTTAGCTTTCTAATTCCACACTTTCTTAATTTCTTTCTGCTGAGTCTCTTCAGTGTCTCACTCCCAGCTCATGCTTTACTTGCCTTTCAAGGACATTGCAATCTGCATCTGACTTCAGTGCCATCATTGTTTCAAAGTCAATTCCTTTGAAAATGGTATACCTGAATTTCTGAGACCACAAAGCCTGGAGCGGGAGAGGGATATTAATAGAAACAGCTTCTCTCTGTTGTTGTATGAAGACAGAAGATGAATTATGTCAGTGTAGCAGTGGGAGGTGTTTTTCAAAGCAATTGTTTACATTTTTGAAGATCTAACAGGGAGTTAAAAAGGTCTGGGTGGCGCAGAGAGCTGCCATAATTTTGCATAAGGAGAGTAAAGGTACACATTAAATACTACATTGCTAATTTTGCAAGGTGTGCTTAGCAATTATACAACTTAAAGTACTAGTAACATTGCCAATCCAGCCTTCAGAAAATCAGGAAGAAACTTCACAGCATTCTACCACATGCCTTTTAAAACATGGAAACAGAACAATTACTCTGGGCTTTATTTGATATTCGTTTAAAACACCCTCTAACCCCACAGTGATTCTTTTAGGATAATGGTCTAGGGCTGAATTCAGTAAAGACTCTGCCTGACATTCATATCATGCTGCAGGGAACTCTTATTGGAGATGGTGGGAAGAGTCAGGATTTAAATTTTGTCCCCAAAGGAGGGTGAGAGTTTAGAGAGATCCAAGAGTAGTTTGAAGGGAAATACAGGTATTTGAGACAGTCCTGATGTGCGACTGCCAAGGCAGGAAGAGATGTGGGTGTTGCCATTTGGCACTTGGATTGCGGAGAAGCCCCTCCTGTTCCCCCACATTCCCTCAGGAGTTCCTCTCCCATCCTTTCCCATCAAGTAACTCCTGACTTTCTGCACGTGGACATTCCCTGAGCTGCAGCGTGGCTGGTGGCTCTTTGGCGTGCATCCTGCCTGAGAAGGAAAGCAGGAGCAGGCAGAGCTATGAGACAGAGGAGCCTTCCCACTCACTCGGTATCGCCACCACCCTGCGCCAGCAGCCTTGCTGGTTTAACAACCAGTCTGCAAGTTTCCCTGACCTGTGAGACATGCAATGCATGGCTGATACAAAGAGCTAGACCTGTGTCATTAAATAGCAAAAAATGTAGTTTATAGTATTCAGTTTTAAAGATACACATGACAGGAAAGGAAGCAAAACATGTACATCCCCTCTCCTCTCTTTCTTAACTGCTTCCTGCTCCTGGCAGCAGATCAGCTGTGGGTTAGCCTTTACAGGGAGGACTTCTGTTCATGAGGCTCTGTGGGGTTCTCACAAGCCTTGCCACATGTGTGCTGCTCTCCTGTGCAGGGAGCAGGGCCACGCTGGGTGTTGTGCTGGGGTTTGCAGATCTTGCTTCTCCACAGACCCTGACTTAGAGCCTGTCTGGGACTGCAAGGGCCACCGTGTCCATCAGGGAAGCTTCATCCCATTGAGATCAGAGTGCTTCACTGGCAGCTCCACTGGCTGCAATTTACTGGAGTTGAAAAGTACTCAGGAAAAAGTTATTAGAAGTGTCAGGTTTAATTTTATAGCATCATTAATGCTGGAGACCTCAGACTTCAAAAATTACCAATGCATTCATAATTGCAGAGGGAAGAACTTAGTTTATGCCTTCAGACAGGAATTTTGAGGGTCAAAGCCTGATTTTTAAAGTGTGTTGCTAATAACACATTAGGCAATGAATTAGTAAGTTACTAAGCTATGAATAAATGAAATTGTGTTTGTTTTAAAGGCCAGTCATTTGCTCTGCTCCATTTTTTGTACAGCCTGCCAAACCCTTCGCTGATGAGCTATACTGCTCTCGACAGATCCCTGCCTGGAGTAACTTGTTATCTGTATTTGACACAGCAGAAAAGGAAACATCAGACAAGCGTGGTGGAATTGGTGAGGGAGGGAGGAACATTCCCAGCAGAAATAAGGTCAGGCGCATCACTGCACAGTACTGCCAGTGGGCTTCAAGCATTTTTTCTCATTTGGGAGAATCAGGGGTGTGTGCCCCGTGGTATGTCTTGGCAGGTCTGGTCCACTGCTTGCAGAGGTGAGAGTCCTGTTGAGTTCCTGCCCAGCTCAGTCACCTGGGTTTCCTTTCCTAGAAGTGAGGTGGGATGGGAGGGAGCAGGGCAAGGCAGAGCTCGGCACTTGTGCGTCCCCTCCCTGATAAAGTCAGGGCAGGGCAAGGGTGGGAGCTCAGGGGAACAGCAACGCCTGTCTCATCCGGAGGCAGCCTGGGAGGCGTCTGGCCAGTGATGACTCTGTGTAAACCTGCACATCCGGGGCTGTTACCTGGTCCTGGTCCTCACCTTAGCTGCTTCTGTCAGCAAGCAACCCAAAGTTATGTTATGAGCAGTTAAGATGTGAAAGAGCCTTTTTGCTCCAGTGTTTTAGTTTCCATCCCCTAGTTTTTAAAAAATGGTTTGAAAAATGGCATAAAAGATCACATTTCGCCATACTCGATACAGAATTGTGGGTTTGTGTGGTGTAGAGTCAACACTTGGTGAGCTTATTAGGTTCTGACAGCTCTTAGGTGTCCAGTCAACATAACTGCAGTTTCCACAAACAAAAGTTTCTAATGTTAAGCAGCAGTTTGACTGCTATTAATAAACCATGTTGCTGATACCTAATAAATGACACTATTTTAAAAAACCCAAACAAACAAAATACCCAAAAGCAACCATTTTTAATAAATTTTTAAATCTTTTTGAAAACAGTTGGTCCCAAACCACTTTCCAAGCACATCTGCTTTTTTTCTCTCCCTTGCCTTTGGCTTCCCATGGTTTCTCTTGTATCAGGGTAGAGATGGGTACCTTGCAGTTGTTTGAACCATTAAATTGGTGGATGATTAAACAGAAATTTGCCTTTTTTTTCTGAGGAGAGAGAAGCATGCTCACTGTCATGTCTTTAGCCTGCCCTGCCTCATCCTGAGGTCATTTGAGCTGATACCAGGGCAGAAATGAGAACACATGGCCATGGCATTGGAGGAACAGGGATAGGGGTGTGACTGTTCCTTCACTAGCGGTCTGCAGTTAATTAAGAGGAGAAATGGTGAAACTCCTGTGATCGTCTCCCATAATTTGTCTTTCTTGGATAACTGAAGCAAGTACAATCATCTCTTTGGAAGTTTACTGTCTGGGTTAACTTTAGATCTGAAATAGATATTGAATGTTATGGCTATTGGTTTGCTGACTGGCCAAGCAGAGAGAAGCTGCTTGGTCTGTTTGTTACCGTGCTGCAGGTACTTGATTTCTGCAGAGGTCCACATGGATCCACTGCCCATTACACCCAGTTTTTTCACTTCTTGATGCGTGCTTCTGTCAAGATTGAATTTAATTTTGAGCTCACCAGTTATCTGGAGCTCATTTCAGTAGGTGTGGTATCAGGCTCCTAGTCTTCCATGTTGCATAAAATAGAAACATGTGACATTTCTGTTCATTCTCTCCCTTGCCTGTAACTAAGGACTGCCATTCTTCAAGGTGTGATATCTGCACACACAGTTTGTTTTCACACAAGATTTTATTTGATTGCTGTGAAAGGTAGAAATAGATACATTTTATAGGGTACCATTTATCCAAACTCTTAATTTTTTCACACCTCTTAAACAAATACATGATGTGTTAAGCAATATTTTACTTTGAAGATAAAACTGTAGAGTTAGAAATTACAGGGAAATTCAGTTCCTGGTATGTATAAACCAATACCAGAATTTCTTCATGGGCCACATTTTTAACTCACCTTGTGAGTAAATAGGATGGAGGTGCAACCAGTGATTGACTTAGACTCTGTGTTTCCCTTTGCATCTTCACCTTGCATTATGTCTAAAGAAACAAATGTGATGGGATGGTGATCTGGGAAGGCACAAGGCTGAAAGCTTAGTGTACATATTGAATATAAAAAGTGACATTTTTGTTGTGACTTTCATTTATCTTTCTTTTTCTGATTCAGCTGATCAGTTTACAGTTTTGCCTCAGCTGAGTCCAAAATCAGAGAATCAAGTTTGAAAAGCATCATTGCTTAAACTATAGACAAAATGTACATTCTATTAGTAACAACTTTCAAGTACGTGTAAGCAATCCATTGCAATGATAAGAAGAGCTAGAAGTATTTTTTTTTAATGAGACACCTTTTTTGAGTTTTTCCAAGCCATTTGTTGAGAGAGAGAGAGAGCTATAAACATTGTTAAGATTTGCCATTTGTCCTGTTCTGTCCAAGAAAAAAACAATTTTGTGGCAGCTCTTTGCTGTTTTGCTAGCCTTGATATGAAACATATTTATTAGAGGGTTGTCTTTTCATTTAGAAGTCTATATTAATAATAAACTTTTTTCAGTGCTAAATTATTAATCTTAAATGTTATCTGAGGATATTTTGGTCATTTACCTGTTATTAGCTTTCATTACTAATTTATAATACTTGCAAAGTTAATATAAGAGATACATATTTTTATACTTCGTGTCTACTACCACTTCTTGTGTTGCAGTTTGATGAGAATATATTCAAGCTCTTGAATTTCTTCTTTCAGTTGGAATAGTGCCTTAAATCATGGAATTGAGGTATGAGATTTATTTTGAAAAGGAAACAAGGTACATCTAGGTTTGTATGACTGCCCAGTGCTTGCTCCTTTGAGGCCTTGTGTTTTTTGCTGTCTGCTGATTTTTAAGATCATGAAAGAGTACGTCTCTCACCCAAGGCATTATGTTTTATACTTTTTTAAAAACTGCATGCCATAAACCGTCAAAACTTGTCAAAATAAACTAATTTTGTTATTTCTTATTATGAGGTCTTGTTTGCACATGCACACTCCTGTCTCTCCCCCTCTATCCCTGCCTGCATGGTAGGGAGCATTTCTGTGTCGATGCAATATGAGCAGGATGATCCCAAGTCTTCCTCGCCTGTTTTCTTTGAGATGCTACAGCAGAGCAGCTGCTCCAAGGGAAGGATCAGTCCCCAGCACTAAGCAGGAAGCACAGGGCATTCTGGCAAAGCCAGAGTGGTTTGCATGCTGGAGCTGCTCTCTCCTCAGAGTCCTGAGAGGTTAATTCTCATCCTGGCCTCTGCTCCCGCTACTGCTGTCCTGAGCAGGTCCCTCCTCAGGTCTCCTGCCTGAGGTCCATCTGCTGCACCCAGCTTCACACCTCCCCTCCCAGTGCCTGTATCTCCTCTGCCCTCACTCCTTTTCAGTTAGGACATGGAGGAAGTGGATCCTAGATCTTCAGTGCTGTAGAAGATTGCATCACCCGGCACCTAACAATAAAGGCTACTTTTGGAGGTCCTTTGTTGGTAGGGCCCCCTTCAGAAAAGAAAGGAGATCTTGTTCTGCCAATCCTTTAATGACTATGTCTCTCTGTGTGCATTTGGGGGAAGGGGGGATTCAGATAGCCAGATGAATTTTAACAGAAGGTCTTTGTGTAAAATATGTGCACATTAAGAAATAAATGTATTTTAAATCAGTTATCAAGAAGAATGTGAAGTTATGGTGGGGGGGAAAGCATAGTGGTATTTTGTTCTGTTTTGCAACTCCCTTGAAGAAAGTACTCAGAGCATGGTACCTCAAAACTATTTCCATTTTTCAATCCTATTTCTGGTTAAGTTTTATTTGAAAGAAGTTGTTCAGCTGCATGTGTAAGGCAGTAAATATATTTAGAAAGGTTAAATTATGAGGAATTCTGCTTGCTGTCTGCTTCATCATGTGTAGAGGTTATTGAGGTAGCTGTATAAAAATTCAGCTATTTAATGTTAGTTCTTCATTTCTCATGCACCAAAATAAGAAGATGTAATCCTTCATTCAAGCACACTGAATAGGGTTGGTAATTGGAAATGTGAAGATTTAGGATCTGTTCGTTATTTTATAGCACTGTCCACCCATTACAAATGAATTTGTAATTTATTCTCCCAGTCTGTGATAACCTAATCACCTGCCAACTCATGACAGTTCTGCACACTTATGATTTATTCAATTCCATCTTTCTAAAATATGGAACAGGGTTTTAATTGCCTTTTGTGAAGAATTTTGCCAGCAGGGCAATGGAGCCTCGTTCCTTCATTTGCAGACAGCAACTGCTTACTCTGGTAGCTCTGAAGTTTGTACAGACTTTGGATCTACCTTAAATACATTTGCCTTAGCCATTTTTTATGCCTAAAAAAATTAACACAGACTTGAAGATTACTTTTCTCTCTTAGACAAAGGACTTTGTCTCTCATGCTTATTGTTTCTATACTTTCAAACAACTGTTAAACGTATGATGCACCATTTATCTGCCTGCCTGTGTGTACAACTTGTAAATAATTTAATGTTTTACTTTACCACTTGGCCTCTTCGCACAACTCTAAAATGAGGAAGATAAAATTCTGCTAAATTATTAATTCACTGGGATATTGAAACAACCAACATAAATTAAACACTGAAAATGGTTCCCTTTTCCTCTGTGGGAATCAAAGCAGTGAACACAACTGGATAACAGCGAGGGAGCTAAATGGACCAGATGATTATAGAATAATTTAGATTGGAAAGGGCTTCTGTGGGTATCATCTAGTCCAGCCACCTGCTCAAAGCAAATCTACTTACTAGAGACATGCTTGGTTGAGTCTTGAATGCCTCCGACAGTGGAGATGATCCTGGATGGAGGTGTTCAGGAGTCTCCTGTGTCCATGGGTACATAGACAGGGCACATCAGACCTGTTGCCTGGCTAGCTGGTGGTTTTTGGTGGTAGTCTTCACTGTTAAAAGCTTTCCTGCAGGTTCAAACCTTTGCAGCAAGGTGCTCCAGTGCCATTGTGGCAGAGCAGAAAACTTTGCAGCTCACTCTAAATGGATCTTTAATAGGTCAAAGCACAGTGACTTTATGAAGGCTTCTAGGTCTTGCAACTTAAAATAATTTGTTTGTGTCAATTTTCCTAGTAGCCAGTTGTTTCTTTTAGTTATTTACTGTCTGTTTTTTTGTTTTGCCATATTCATATAGCACATATTGTAGTAGTTGTCACAGATTGTTTTAAGTGTTTAAAGAGAATTAAATGATTGTACATAGGGAAATAGGGCAAGAGATTATTAGTATCCAGAGAAGCAGCGAAGTCCAGGCATGTAACTGTGCAGCAGAGCAGAGTTTAATTTGTGGTTTAATAAAGAGCTTTATAAACTAAAGTTAAACCTGTATTCTGCAAAATTTCTGCACTCAGTAACAGCTTTTCTCTAATACTGCTTTGGTTTTGATCTGGATTTATTTTGATTCGAGAGCAGCTAGGGAGTTCTGAAATATTTGAGTGTTGTATATATTTAAGATGAACTGCAGTATCTGTGCTTTTTTTGTTTTGTTTTCTTACCTGCTTCTCACTCCTGGGATATATCCAGGGATCTTGTGCGTTCTTCTGAAGGGAAAAGTCAGTTTACATAATGCTTTCTGGATGCCCTGCTTCTATTTAAGGATACAAAATAAAAAACATCGCATGCAGACCTGTCCATAACTAATAGAGGTGCCTGATGCTGGGGGCCTACACGTCACAAATCTGAGCAAAGATTGCTCCTCTGACCAAGTCCCTGATTTGTGTTGGATTGCACAAGGAGAGGACCAGTTCCCTAGATGATCCTGCCCTTGGGTTTGGCATTCCACTACTGATTCTTGAACATCCTGCTCTGCTAATTGTTGTCAGTCACCCAGGTGAAATGCTGGAGCTTGTTTGGAAAGCAAATCACTTTTTCTATGGGAAGGAGGGGATGTATGCAGAGACTAAAATACACAGAGTTTAAATGCACAGGGACAGTATGTATGGCATCGTGGATGGAGTAATTGTCACCTGGAAGAGATGCCAGCTTTCTGGAGCAGATCACCCTCTTTAAAGATTCCAGCTGTTACATCCCTGAGTCCAAGTCCTCAGTATCAGTCTTTTAGTGGGAGCACTTGTGCCCCTCTTCCTGAATAGTTCCATCTTCAGTGTCATCATCATCTTCCTCAAACAAACTGGGATTGATGAAGTCAGTTTGGTGATGAAGAGTGAAGCAATGGAATAATGTTTTTAGTGATCAGACTTTTCAGAAATACACCCTTAATGGACAGCAGAGCATGCCTGTCTAACATTTCTTCTGTATAAAAAAGGAATACATAAAAACTGCTGTCATAGTGCTGTCTTTACTGACAGCATTTAGAATGTCTGGAAAAAATTAATCTGTGAATCCAAATGTAACAAATGAGATCAAAATTTGGGAGGGAGAAAGGGACTATTAGCTGGGGTTTACCTTTGGTTTTATGGCTCTACAGCTATGGGGACTCATATTTTGTGCCCTTTGCAGGCTTTAATCACATCAGAGAACATGCAGGCTGGGATATAACTTACGATTTTTTCATAATGTCTTGACTCTTTCTCTCTCAGTAGCTTACGTACTAACAATGATATTTCCCCCAGTGTTTCCATGCTGTATGCCTATGTCAAGAGAAGCCATGATTTCATTACTGCCTATTTCTACTTCATATACTTAATTCACAAGATCCTCAGTGTCTTTCAACACATTTTGATGTAATGATTTGTTTGGCAATTGTAACTTCAATGATGTATTTACCCATTGTGCCTTTATTTGGGTTCTAAATGTACAGCCATAAATAGTCATTATTTATGTTATTAGTGCTATTTTATTAAATCATCTGAACATCTCAGCTGAAGAACCCAAACACAAGCATGTTTTGCAGCACTATTTTAGGAAATTTTCATTAAATAATACACTCAACCTGGGAATCAATAGGTAATTATAATTTCAACAGCTTTCCACATGCCCCTTTGTATACCATCATATTTGACTTCTTCAACCAGGAGCCACATCACGTGTCTCTGCTCTGCTTGTCCTACATGGAGTGTATCCATGCATAATTCACTGTTAGGCTGCACAAATGCAAATGCCCACACAAAGGAAGCAAGAAGTGGCTGGGAGCAGGAATGCTCCTTTTGGCAACAGTGTGAAGTCAGGTCACACAAAGTGCCTGTGTGATTGTGGCTGTATTCAGTGTTGGTGCCTGTTGGTAAGATGCTATAGATGCAATGAGTTTCTCAGTCTTTTTAAAGGTTACAGGGATAGTAACTGCATATCATACAGCATTTATTTTAAGTTTTGAGAAGGAAATTGTTGATTCTTAGTTCTCAAAGATCTTTTCACTATTCAAGTGAAGCATGGACTTGTCATAGTCCTTTGCAGGTCCAGATGGCATGGTCTCTATCTCACTGTGTTTAGATATATTTGTTTGCATGTCTTTAATTATGACTGTGTAATTAAAATATGTCTATTAAAACTGAGCAGCTGATAAGCAGAATGAGGCAAACTAGCTGTGAACAAACTAAAACTTTGACAGTCCAGGAAACTGTTGAGCATCCCACCAGAAATCCCTTCATCCCCAGTTCAATTAAGCATGCTTATCTGTACACAGGAAAAATCCTATTTTGCTAGAGGCTGACATGAGCATCATCGAAATCAGCATTTAATGAATGTTCATTAATATTATGAAAATCTCATTCCTTCTCCAAATGCTTATGTGATTTATCTCTATAACCATTTCAGAATATTGCAGGACACAACCTGCTGTACTGCATCCTAACAGGAACCCGAGAAAAATTTCATGAGGTTCTTACAGCCTAGGGATTTTTGCAGCATTTTTGAAAAGTCCCTAAAAGGTATTACTTACAGCTGCATACAAGCTTTGTAAAGTATTAATAGCACTACTTCTTCTGTGCTGAGTGGATTACTGCCATATACATTTGTAATTGGTGTAACAGTGCAGAAGAATTTCAAAGCAGCCACTCAGCTGAAAACTCTCGTTTTATTAATAGCCCATTCATGAAGAGACTAAGAAAGGATTGTGAAAAGTGTAGAAGAATTGAAGTCTGATAAGAGAAGATGTGAGAACTGAGCACTGGATCCCTTGGGTCCGAAGCACATGGCAACAGAGAAAATTTTTCAGAGGAACGAAGTTTAGGGTAGCAGCGACTGAAGACTGAACGGGTGCTCCTGGCCTGTGGCAGCACAGCAAGACAACATCCTCTGGTTATGTAGGTGCTCAGCAGTGATTTCCCTCTGTACACATTACATTATTGAGAACACCTGAAGCTGTAGCCAGGGCCCATTCCTGTTGGGAGCTGTCTGGATGCATTGATCCAGCTGTGGTCTATGCAATGTTTTGCGTTGCATAATTGTCAAAGGTATCGTCTTCAGGAAATGACTTTCTGAAAATCATGGGGTTTGCAGTATCCTGGCCCTCAGCAAAATCAGCACGTCATGAACAATGAGAAATGTGTTTGCAGGTGCTCTGTCTCCTGTGGAGAAACTAAGGAAGTGCAGGTTTCATTAGTGAGCTGTTTGCTGATCTCAGATGCAGCAGATGCGATTGGGGTGAGCAGCAGTGTCTGTCTAGAGTGTAAATGCATATCAACCCCTTCTCTCTCTGCTTCTACCAGAACTGAACCTGATGGGAAACTACTGTGTACCTGTTGTAGCTGTTAAAAGAGACAACTTTTGAACTAGAATTCTACTTTGAGCATAATCAAAGATTCCTAAATGCCATCCAGAGTTTTTCCAACATCAAATTTTGGTTCTCTCTTCCTCAGCTCATTCTGCACAGAGCTGTTTGCTGGAAGGTCAGCCAGTGTTGTTGACTGCATGTGTTATTCATTTCTATACATTCATATGTGTTTGCATAGGTATGTATATATACACATATTAGATGCAGGTGATTTTTGAACAGAGCTTTCACTAGCATAACTCAATATATAACATCATTTTTGAACAGAGCTTTCACTAGCATAACTCAATATATAACATCAGTTACTCATCATGAGTCCCTCAGTTTGATTATTAGTTGGTGCTAATGATGGTGGGTATGACCACTGTGTCTCAGGGTATATGCACAGGGAATGGCTGATCAGCCTGAAACAGTAGTATCTTTATAGGTTTATCTTTTGATAAACCATCTTAAGCAACTTATTTTTGCTGCCAGTTGTTCTTTCTGATTTCCATCAGCAGCTTCCTCTTGCAGTGACTCCATAGTGTGCAGGCACCAAAGGTCTCCCATCGCTTTCTTTCTCTTTCTCTTGCTGTGAAATTCCATTCTCTACAGGCCCCCACCTGCCGTGGTCTCCTCCCTCCCTTGCACTGGGCTCACAGAGCAGCAGCACTTGTGTGCTGAACACAGAGCTGGGACACTGTGGCTGGGTGAAAGTAGGGATCCACATCAAGCACAGGACTGAAATTATTCCCGTGAGCTTCCCATGGGAGCAGATTCCTCTTCACATGCTTTCACTTCTGACCAAAAAGTTAGACCTCATACCTCTAACAGATTTGTTCAATCACAACCTATAATTGTCACCTTCCAGGTCATTTTACATGGTAGAATTTAAGTAAATGAGCGAACTGGTGGTGGCAGTTGCATAATTAGCTCCAATATCACAATGGCATTTACCTGTTTCTTTGCATTGGCACTGGATGGTAATCAGGGTTTCCCCATGTGCTGACCTCCCGGTCTTTGTCAGTGTCTATGCAGTTTCCTTACTCTTTCCCAGAACATCTCTGAAGTTTTTAAATTGATTGCTAGTTGCCTTCAAAAGTGAAAGGACTTGAATTAAAGGACAAAGTTGAAGTGCTGTCTTGTTAGATGTTGAACCTCACTTCACATGGCTGATCATAAAGAGATCTCCTCTAGTTATTTCTCTGATCTACTTTTTTCAGAGTATTTTCTATTGCTAATGGTGAAGGAACTTGTTCTTTTGGAGATGGGTCACATTTATTGCCAGCCCTCAGGAAATTCAGACATGCAATATAAGATTACCTAAATTGGAGGGGCAGATGTTAGGCTTTAAGAGCTATTTGTTACCTTGGCAGTTAAATGTTAACACTTCCAGAATACTGAAACTCTTATCTTATGTATTGCAATTTTTTTGTTTGTTTGTTACTGTACATTTAAATTATGAAACATTCTGTATTAGGTTTAGGATTTATTTTAGTTTAGGTTTTTTTGGGAGATCTTTCTGCTGTAAAGAAAGACTGGCAGAAGTGGCTCAGCAGCATAATGTGCAAGTATAAATAGAATGCAAGCTGTCCATTTATCTCAGTCCTGATCTGCTTATATTCATCTGATGCTTATTACAATCATGGTTTGTCTCTGAGCAGATACATCCAGTTAGGATTAAGCTTGGACAACTAACCTAATTCGCTCTTGTAACTCGCTCTTGTAACGTAATTCGGGGTTTCTGTGTAGATTTCTTGTGATACCAAGTAATTCCTTAAACTCCCAGCCCTTAATAAATCAACATCAAAATACTGAGAATATTTATCACAGTCTGTGTTTTTAGGAGGTACTGAGTTTGTTTGCAGCTTTTAGGTTTGCCCAGATATATCTTCATTCATACCTATTTCTGAGATTTCTTCCCACTCCAGCTTCTGCTGATATGTCATGGTATTTTATGAAATACAGTTTCAGATGACAGATTCTCTAGAATACTCGATGGGACCTCTTTTTGAACTTCTTGGCAGAATGTTCTGCTAGAGTAGCCTGAAAGTGAAATGTAAGCACACCTGTCCAATTCTAACAAGCATAAAAATAATAAAGGCAAAAGATTGTACCTAAACTTTATATTAATCTCATCCACATTGGAAAAGGAAGATTCAGTCTTTTCTTGTATTTCAAGAATCTAGAATATCCATGGAGTAATGATTTATTTCTTGGATTTTCAGACAGGTTTTCTCACATTTTCACTTTACAAGAGCTGTGTGGGATTTGTAGATGTAAAATTACCAAGTTTTGTGACTTTAACATCTCAGCTATACTTTCTTTTTCATTTAAAATCAGCCTCTAGATGACTATTGTTTTAGCCTAGTGACTGGTCTCTTGCATGGATTCATCTTGACAACTTGTTTTCAATTTTAAAAATCAACACAAGCAACTTGTCATGATTCAACACTTATATAGGGTTATAAAATAGCTCAGGACTAAGCATAACAACAATCAGTGCTAACTTGTGGTATGTGGGTGTTCAACTCTATAAAACAACTTATATTTCAGATTAGAAGTATTATTATAATACTTTATTATAGAAGTATTATTATAATATGATATTTTAATGTGTGAAAAGCAATCAGTTTGTACAATAATGTAACGAGTCCAATTCATCTTTCTGTTTGTATGACTGCTCTCAACAAAACAAATTTGTGTGCAGGACCTAATTGATGAAATGTGATTTAAAGAGAAAAATTGAAACAAGATTTTACTTTTCTTCCCCCTCATTTCATTTCCACTGTTACTGTGAGTGTGCTGATCCTGGAAGATCCACATGGCAAGATTTAGCTTGTATGTGCCCTTATATTTGCTTTTAGAAACTGATCGAAGAAACAACCATTTCTGAGCTCTGCATGTTAGATGCAATTCCCCATACAATGTTCAGTCTTTTACAGTCTTCATGTGAGGTCAGTCCTGCAGCCCTCTGGGTTGTTACTGGAGATGTGAAGGCACATCTAGCACTGGAGTTTCTGGAGTTTCACTGATACTGGTGAGATCTTGAAGTGTATGAGAGCTGCCTTGTTTCTTGTCTGTGAGATGTACTCTTTTCCCTGAAAAATACATACAATACATTTTCTACAGAAGGAGAAATAGTAACACCAGTGGCAGTGGCTTATCAGCAGATATGAAAAAGTGTGGAGAAATTGAATAAATTTAGAAGAAACTCTAGAACAGTGATGATTCTGCTGCCAGAGCCTCCTTCTCTGTACAGTTAGGAGGGATACATGCTCCTTAATGTGAATCTTTCAACATCACATCAAATGTGAGGATGTAAGGAAGGGCCTGTAAATAATTGTTAGGATTTGGAGGAAAAATCACAGTAGGGCGTTCTAGATGTCCTGTAAAGATAAAGCCCCTGTACAAACAAAAAGATGAAAAGAAGCAGTAGGAACATTTAGTGGTGAAGAAAGTGATAGCATCTTAATATAATGATTCCCAAGAAAACTTGAAGTTGCAGTTCTACAGTATTTGAAGGGTCCCTGGGAAAGGAGGAATCAGAGAGGGTGTACAGCTGTCAGTCAGTGGGGCTGCTTCTGTTGTCAGTGTGCAACTCTGCCTGCAGCCACAAACAGACCTGGAAATGAAGCATGAGAAAAATAGCCCTATTTTATTGCCACAGTTTTGTTGATTCCATCCAGCTGTATGCAATCATTTAAAGATAATTGGAGGGGTGTTACCCACTGAATGTTACTGTTTATGTGATATGAGAGATAGGTACAGTCTAGTTGGTTCTGCCAACTAATACTCAAAGAATATTGCTGTCTGTAAACTGCCATAATTTGCTGATGCTGTACAGAGCAGAGAAGATGTCCTTCAAATACGAGCTTTTGTTATAGTAATGCCAACAGCGAGGGAAAATATTCAGATTATTTTCCTGGAGATAGAAGCTGCTGCTGTTTGGAAAACAGTGCATTACACCATCTGTTTCCTTCTGATTGCGCACTACCACAGCCATTGTTGTGATTAATTTCTTTGCTTCTAGGCACAAATTTGAGTGCTTGAAAGAAGATTAAAAGCTTGTTTGCGGACAGGGATGTAGCTAATGGCTAGATTTCAGTAGGATTGTGTGTACTTACGAACTTTACAGTTTAAGTCATCAATCTTCTGCATGCATTTGATACGTGAAGAAAGAAAGGAGAACATCCTTTTTCCTTGTAATAATTCTCTACATGAATTGCTGGTGAGGTTTTCACCGTGTGCCACTAGTGTCATCACACACTCAAAACACTGCTGGGACAAAGAGTCACTTTTCATAAAATCATAAAATCATTTAGGTTGGAAAAGACCCTTAAGATCATCGAGTCCAACTATTAACCCAACACTGGCAGGTCCACAACTAAACCATGTCCCTCAGTGCCACGTATATGTCTTTTTAAATACCTCCAGAGATGGTGACTAAACCACTTCCCTGGGCAGCCTGATCCAGTGCCTGTCAAATGTTTTCGTGAAGAAATATTTTCTAGTATTCAATGTAAACCTCCCTGGTGCAGCCTGAGGCCATTTCCTCTTATCCTATCTACCTAATTTTCTAGCAACGCTTGGCTGGTGAAAGAAGATGTGTAGTTTCATCCTCATCCCACTAGACTGTCAGAACAGGTCCTTAGGTCATGAGTCCAGTGTTCCCCAAAAGCCCCAAACAAGCAGTCATCCTGCCAGGTAGGAGGGAAGCCCTGATGGGTGACGAACTGCCACAGGCATCCCCTGGTCACATTTGGTGCCTCCACTGGGAAACTCAGCAAGAAACACATTGCAGTGTTGTCTCTGCAGATGTTGTTCTTACCCATTATCTGGCCAGAACCACTGCTTTGTGCCCCCAGTGACAAGCAGCCCAAGAAAATGCAGAATTTTGGCTAAAATGGATGCTGTCTTACCTCAGTTCCTCTTTTGTTTGAGCCCTGAGTATATAGTACTGTGGCAGTGTGTATCATGCTGGTGTCCCACCACTAGGCTGTTCCCATCCTTCCTTCCTGTGAATTTCTGGGTACTTAAATCAGATTGGGAAGCCTTTGTTCCAGGATATGCAGTGGTCCATCTGCTTGATATCATGAATTTGGAAAACAATTGTTATTTGCATGAAACTCATTTGTTCTTAATTATTTATTTTCATATTTTTCTTGGTTGTCATGTTTCAAGATTGTCATGTTTGTCCATGATTTCATGTCAAAAGTTGAACTTCTTCCAGCTAGGACTGTAACAAGTCTCCTCTGTTAACACAGTGTATGCAAACTAACATTTTGCAATGAGGTATTTAATATTTACTTCAGTGTGACTTAATTAAGGATTGTCTCTTTGAATTTGCTTTCAGACTAATAGCTGATACATCATATTTTGAAACACTTCTTCAGGGTGATGTGCATAATGGTATATATTTGGGTTGTGGCATATCTTTGGCCATACAGGACATAGTTAAACAGAATTGAGAGGAAAATCTTGACTGCCAAGTAAAGCAGCATTATCAATTTCCTCTCTCATGCACTGA
Organism: Eopsaltria australis; assembly: GCA_034509425.1. Lineage (NCBI taxonomy): Eukaryota > Metazoa > Chordata > Aves > Passeriformes > Petroicidae > Eopsaltria > Eopsaltria australis. The sequence goes on along the minus strand of JAVTVJ010000052.1, from coordinate 3,743,594 downwards.
AAGAGACAGGGGGAGCAGACAGTGTAGGGTTTCCTGATATGTTTTAAGAAAGCCTGGGATTCATTTCCCCTCCCTTCCTTCCTATTAGCTGTTTGTTAACTCCCAGGAAGACCCAGGTTTTTTCTCGTAAGACCTCCCTGCTCACATATTCTGGAAACGGGCTCTGCCTTTGAAGGTCTCAGTCCTCTGTGCAAATACAGGGGCAGGAAGAGGAGTTGTATTGATCATGGAGTCTCACTTTGGGCAAACGAACTGAAGAGGAGTTTCTAATTGACAGCATTGTATTCACAGTGGTATTTTCTTTTGATTTGCTGGCATGAGCATAGCACTTGTCCCTGAGGAATACCAGGTGCTTGAGACGAAATAGGAAATGCAGTAAATGTCAGACTGAGATTTCTGCCCTTGGAGCACCGAGCTGTGAACTTAACAAGCAAGACTGTAAAGTTAAAAGAAAGACGTTCAACTTGCCTTTCTTCAGGAGAAACCTCACAAGTTTCTTTGCAACATCTGAACATCCCTCACATTAAGGAGAAGGATGTGAAGAAGGAGGTGATTGTACCAGCAGCTTGGGATGAGCACTGGCGTTGGATCTCCCTGTGCGGCTGGAGTGCATTGACAACCTGGATGTTTTGTGGGGGCTTTCCTTCATCCTAAACAGCACAGACCTGTTAGTTTGGGTATAGTTATTTTGGATAAAACACTAAAAAGAGACAGTTTTGCACCTTTTTCATTTTCTTAAAATGTCACTTGCTAGTCTGACCTGCTTATGTGAGAAGCTGTGACTTCTTTATTCATACTGATCACACTGAAGGTAGGCTGAAGCTGTGGCAAGATGTCCTGTCTGCTGGGTGCAGCATGCTAGGAAGTGAGAGGGTGTTGCAGCTTCATCCAGAAAGCATCTTGGTATTTTCAGTCCATTAACTGCAACTGATCTTTCTTTTTCCTTTCTAGTGGATCTAGGTATTGGTTCCTGAAGAAAAGCATATACAATACAAATAACTGCACTGCACCCTCTTCCAGGACTTTAAAACTGTGGCCTTTTTCATCATTTTTTTTTTGTATCATCTGAATTTTACAAAGAAATTTCACACTCCATTGACATTAAAAAAAAAAATCAGAGTATCTTTCAGTGTGTTAGAAGAGAGTAATTCTAAAGAGGAGATCTTTTATTTCCTTTGCTGAAAAGTTTGGTGAAGATACACCCATGTCTCAACGCCGCCTTTTAAGGGAAGGACATGAAAGTCCTTTTAGGATCCTACAAAGATTCTTCCAAATCCCTCATGGCAGACGGCACTCAAGAAATAACCCACATCAAATATGCTCTGGTGAGGTGAATGTAGTATATGTGATCCTATAGTGTGATGTGTGTGTACACAGAATGTTGCAACTAAATTGGAGCAGCATGTGAGTTGAATATGAGCAATAAGCAGCCTAGGATTTGTGTTACTGATTTTTTTCAACTGATGATTCTTGCAGGAACAAGTGGAGTTTTTTTCTTAAAGTGTACTTATATAGGGATCCAGCTGCTGCCACAGAAATACAAATCTTTATCAATATTAGGTATTACTCATGATAGTAATTACTGTCACCAGTACCTACTGGAGAAAAATTTTATACCTTGTTTTTTTCATGCATTTCCAGGTGTATGACAGTATCTAGCATAGATTTGAATGCTTTACATCAGCCCTCCTTTTCTATTCTAGAAGAACATTGCTGAATATTCCTCTCCTAAAGAGTATACCTATTTATGCAGAAGAAAATATTTATAACTGCTCAAAAAATCGAGAAGCCTCTGATCACATCTATAATGTACTAAATTTAGGACTTGCCACCACTTACTTGGTCTCAAAATCTGTTTCGTACAGTATGTGTTAGTGTGAGTGATAATTATATAATCTTTGTGTTTAGTAAAGCTGCATTTTGGGAGGAGGGAGGGGTTTTCTCTGAAATAAATTAACCCTGACTGGCTGAGATAAGCTGAAGTAGATTTTTCAGTAGTTAATTAAAACTTCATTGCTTTTTTTTTTATGCACAGTGGCCTACTATGATATTTTAAAATAAAGAAAATAGAGTTTTTTTGTTTCTTTTTAAATAATTTGGAAATCTACATTAACATAAACTAAGCTACCTTTGTTAATTTTGAAGGCTTTTTAGTATTCCTTTCTTTGATGTTGACATTTACTCTTAGAAAAAAAATATGAAGAGAAAAAAGCCTCTCTGGTGGTTTGATTTTCTTACACCTTCACTTGTACTATGCTGAGTCTTTCATAGTCTCTTTTTTTGGAATTAAAATGATAAAGGGTTTTTTCATAAACTTTCTTTTTATAACTTCTGAAATATAAAGATTTCACCTTTCCTGACATACTGGTTCTCAGCATTTGTGAGGCCAAGATTTGACACTTTTAGGAGTGCTTACTAGTAAATTATCAAAATCTAACAATCAATTATATTCAGCTGAGATTAGAAAAAGTTTTGATGTAAATTGTTACTAATAACAGTAAAGAAAAAGCAGGAAAAATATAGTAGTATTTTAACCACATGAGATGCCATCATGTAAAGCAAAACAAAACAAGGTCTCCTCCAGTTTCAGTCTTACTTTCATGTAGGATTCAACTATGACTTGGTAGCACTCACACTGCAGTCAAGTCCATACTGTAGTCATGAAACCCACTACTTTCACCAAATATTTTATGATATTTATGTTTTTATGAGTTTCAGGCACCTGCTGGCCATTCATTAATGGATTGAAGCTAATCCAAAGTATAGGCAAGGCATTGACTACATAGGAGAAAAACACAAGTTTAACGTATTAAACACATTCTAACAGATAACATTCCTAATTTTTGCCTAATTTCCTTTAAACTAAGATCCTTAATATAAATCTTGTAATGCTATGCAGTCTTGTCTTACTTGCATCTTGCTTTCACTATTTAGAGGTGTGTGTACAGTCAGAAAATAGTCTGTTTCTGTAGAAAGCTGTCTGTTCTGTCTCCCACCCATCTTTATTATTATTCCAAAACTCTTTTTGATCATGTGGCAGCCTTTTCTGTTTGAAGTTTGAAGTCTTCAAGTATGCAAAAATTCTGTTTCCTTTCCTTCCTGTTACCCATTTTATGTTGACAGTAGGAAAGCAATTACAGGCTTTTAATGTTAACCTTGTATATCCAGTAAGAATTACTCCATTGTTTTGGTCAAAGCTGGTTTATGGCCTTTGGGACTGATATGACTTTTCCCGCCTTCCTGGTAGCAAACCTTGGCTTTCAGTGGCACTTGCAGACCAAAGTGTTACACAGAAGGTGAATCAAAGTTTTAGACTGTGGAAAGGGAGAGATATTCCAGCCTGGGAACATTTCTGTCCTGCAGCTACGCTGGGTGAAATGTCAGTTTTGGCAGAATGTATTTCCAAAGTAAATGTGCTTGTGATTCTGTGAATCCCCTGATGTATGCACCTCTCTTCTCCCTGTGACAAAGTTGAGCTGCTCTGTCCTGTTGTCCCAAGTCTCACAAAGCTTTGTTCTCTCATCATTAGCATTTCTGGAAATTGCTGAGAGTGTGTTTGCTTTGCTGCCACTTCATCCTCTCCCCGCATGTTAAAATATTGAATATAGAATATAGAAACCTTTAACTGAACAATAAATATCCTTGTTCATATATTGATTTTGCATTACCTTATTTACCTTAATAAGGTAAGCTGGGCTGGCTTCCAGAGCCATCATACTTCATCAAATCCATCCCTGTTTTATTTTCATTTCAACAAAGCAGACTTTATTTACTTACAGCTTGCTGACAGTTGGATCTGTCCTCCTTGGCCTAATCCTCATTGCTCTGTTCTCTGCAGGTGTCTTCTCCTCAGGGCAGGCTGTGTTGCCTTTATCCACTCACCCTGGCTGAGCCCTGGCTCTGGTGACACTTGCTCTTTGGAATGCAGATGTCTGGAACCAGGTGCCATGTGGCCCCTCCTGCCTGGGCAGGCAGGGCCCAGGCTGGTACAGTGAGTGCTGTGAGACAGCATTGCATTTCATGAATCCATCACTGACTGTGTCTTCTGTGTGCTTCTTCATGTCTGACTGCAAGCAGGTGGGGCAGCAGCTGTGGGTTTGTGGAGGGTTTCAGCCCTGGGAAGCTGTGGCTCTGAGCAGTCTTCCCTGGGGACACCTGCCTCCCATCAGCAGGGGAGATTTTCCAAGGTGCTGACGTGCTGTGGCCCTTTGTGATGGACATCCCAGCGTAGTGCTCACAGAGCTGGCTTTGAGATTCTCTCTCTTCTCGCTCTCTCTAAGCAAATGGGAACAGTAGGTCAGCTTGAACTGAGAGTTGCAGAGCAAGTCTGGCAAGTGGTGATGCCAGAGACATCTGTCTTCAGTCTGTGCTGTGCGTGGTATGGATGGGGAGTATCTTTGGAGGCATCCTGTGGTCTGCATCTTTTCACTCTGGATTCAGGTTGGTTTTCTGACAATGATGACTGAAGCTCTAGGGCAGTTTGCTTTCATGTGTAGTTCTAGGAGTGTGATGGATGGGTGGCTGAGGACGCTGGCTGTGTCACAGGGTCTCTCCAATCCAAAGAAGTTCTGCAGAAAGGTACAGTGAGCAGCACTGTATTGTGGGTGTCTCATACTAATAGATTTTTGTAGTGAGTCAGACAGAGGTTGGTTAATCCATAACCTGTATAATCCACCACAAAGAGTGAAGAAGAGTCTAGAGGAAGAGCACTTTTGCATCGTCTGTGTTAGCCAAGGGGGTGCAGATGTGGTAAATCTTTTCCTGAAGCTGTATGAGTATTTCTGTTGGATATTGAGCATTCTTGTAAGGGGAGAGGGAGTTAGCTTACAGGCAGGCTAGCAAAATGTGTGGATGCAGGAAATGTCAGACTGAGCACAAAAATAGCAGAAATATTTAAGTACCTGAAGGCTTCAGTGTAGCCAAAGCCTGCCTGGAGCGTGTGCAAACACTGACAGTTCTGGTGAGTGTTAAAGTCTGCCACAACAACTATATCACTGTTAGTCCCCACACTAGATAGGTTCAGGGTGTGAGGCTGTGATTACTGTTTGCTGCATTCACACCTTTCTTTGCTGGCTGGATAGAGGTGTTGAAAAGGGGTTCATTTGAGATTTTGGGTTTCCATGCTTGAGACTTACTGACCTGTCCTGCTTGAAATGCTCTTGCACTTTTGAAGAAGAGAGTTAGGTGTGAATCCACAGCAGAGGTGATAAACTGTACCCATGAGTGAGCAATTCAGTATGACTAGTTCCAGACAGCATTGTGAATATCTGCCTGAAAAACTGTTTGGCTTTGCCTTGTTAAAGCCTAATATAATCAAAAATATGCTTAGGGCTTATGCTTATATATACTGTATCAGACACTGAGTGTATCAGCAGTCTGTAAATATTCAGGGTGGGGTCATGAGGAGAGAACACTATAATTAAAGAGATAATTACAAGAACAATGGCATTAGTGGAGGAAAATATATTTGTAAAGTCATCTTGTGCCACCTGTTGTATTTATGGAACAAAGTTCAGGTAATACAAAAGCACTTAGATTCTCGGGGCAGTTTGTTCTGAGCAGGGGAAGGGAAAAGTGGACCTCTCTTCTCTGATGATGAATCAGAGAGGAATTTCACTGGCAGAAATGAAGAGTTATTATTTTTTCTCAGAATGGTGTTCATGGCTGGACTTTGTAGCGCAGGGTAAGTTGGCTTAATTTATAATTTATAACTCCTAGATCTTGTAAATGTAAACAGACCTGTGTAGTCTGCTAAGTCAGGGGTGTGTAAGGTGTGTGGCTTGGGTCTGTGCTCTTGGGAGCATTTTAAACATGTTTTATACCTGCCAAAAAACCATTTTAAGAGTCTTAATATAAATTTTGCTAGCTCATTGATCCTTGAAAATACACCCTGTTCATAGAAAACACGTAATTGGAGAGCCTGAGTGGTAAATGGTAGTATTTGGGTTTTATTTTAAACCCTTTTTCCAAAGGAAGTAAAACATCAGGTACTTTAGGATTTAAATTTTCATATACAGTTTTTGTAGACCTTTTTGTTTTCCAGATAGCATTCCCCAAACTCATACCATTTAATACTTAATTGATTTTTTTGGCTTGGGCAAGTTACTTTGTTAAAATTGAGCACATGAGCAAAACTAGTGACAGCTGACATCCTTGTGAAGATCCCAAGCAGTATGTCCATCAAAGGCAAGCTGTTTCTTCCCTGAAATCATTTTCAGAGCATCATATACAATTTAATAGGGATGTGTTCAATATATGTTGTCTGATAAAGAGGTTATTACTATTTAGATACCAATTCAGCAACACTGGCTAATGTTTTTCTTCCTTCACTTAGGTGTCTGTAATGACCTGTCCTATAAATCTGAGGGACCTTAGCTTCCTTTTTTTTAAACACCTTTTTCTGCTTTTTTTTCAATTTTAAAATCTTTATTCTTTGTGTTAAAAAGTAAACGGGGAGGAAATGCATGATTTGAGAAGTGGATTTTACAATACATTGAGATGCATGCTGTGATAGAAAGTAGAAATAACTAAACAGGATGACATTATCAGCAGATCTGTGAGACTGGTCATATTCAAGATTCTTGAAATTGCTTATTACATCCTATTTTTTGTGTTAAAAAAGTGATTTGAATAAAATTAGAACATTCTGAATTTCACTGTTGCAAAAGTTACTATTTTCAAATTTTTGGTGCCTTAATTCAGAGAAAAAGAATGCTACTTCTCCAGCTGTATGCATAATAAGGAAGGAATACATTCTGAGACACTTCTATACAGACCACCACTTTTATGCTCCTGGATGATGATTCTTCCAAGAAAACAAAGACTTTTAAGAGTCTCTCTAATGAGCGAGAGACATGCACACAGAGTTGGGGGCAATACAAGACTGTGCCTGCAGGCTCCTCTTCGTACATCCACACTGACTGAATTCCATGAGCCTGCTCCCTTGCCCCTTAGACCTCTTCAGCCTCTCTTTTTCCCTGTTTGCTAAGATTTAAGCTGTTTTTGAGTTTTCTTACAGGGAACAGACCTTTTCTAAGGGTTGTTGTTGTGTGACATTAAGGGTTGTGCATGTGAATGGAGGAAAAAAATGTGAAAAGTAGTTCCATTACTTCAGTACAGGTAAAATGAATCCTCAGAAAACAAAATCTGATTGTGCCTTTGACTGTTGAAATGGGGAAAAAATGTCTTCCTGACCATTAGTGATATTTGAAAAGCCCATCTAATTAGAGGCAGTAGCTATATAAGACGTTATATCATACTAGGCAGTTAGCTAGTAGGAATTTATATTTTTCCTGCTTTCATGGCCACGGAAGAACATATGAAAAAAAAAAAAAAGCAATAGTGAAAAAAAGAACTTAGAGTTGCCCTGATCAATAATCTGAGAGATTTTGCTTCAATAACTTAGAGTGAAAATTACTTACTTTTCTTATACTTTTGCTTTTCCACGTGGATAATTGTCAACAAGTAGATATTTACTCTCTGGGCAGAACCAGTTCTGGAGCCAGGATGTAGCTTTATTTACTCCCTTTATCTTCATTGTTCTTCCAAGAAGTTGCCAATCTCATGTGCTGTTGCAATCTGTTTAGTTCTGCTGAAGTTGTGCTTAATAGGATTGTTTGCACTACTTCCTCTTACTGTGTATGCTTACAGTGTTTAACGAAATCCCACATGATCCTCAAATTAACCTCAGAAGTTAAGCCTACCTGAAAAGGTCAAACACACATGGCCTCGTGCTGAAGCAATCTAAGCCAAAAGGATCAAAGTTTATTGTAAGATTTCCAGTACTTCCTGACTGAAGCCAGCTCTTGTATTTATTTATTAATTTTATCTTATTTTGGAGCTACTACATCTTCTTCCAAAGCAGGAAGCAGAGATTAGTTCAACTTTTGTGTTTCATTTCTTGCTCAGTGATCTAAAAAACATCCCAAAAGAGATTCTATATTAGCCAGCAGTTAATCCAACATCACACACAGTTTGTTTCTTACACTTGGAGTCGAGTATGTCATGAAGCTTTCTGCAGTTTTGTTGGTTGGTGGTTTTTTTTCTGAAAATAATGGCCAAGGGCTGCTGACAGCTCTGGTTTTCACATGTACTTACACTTCATTAGTATCTGTCAGCAGTGTTTGGTGTCATTGACTGTGACTTTGTCAACTTGCGCACAATTCAAGGTGAGGGACTAGGCTGTTGAGTAAGTTAATTTTTTCCTTCTGGAGTTAGGCCAGAGAACCAACTGAAGGACCTGGGAATCTTCTGTAGGGACTGCTTCTCCCTTCATACCCCCCAGGTGGAAAAAATGTTGAGATTTTTCCACTTACGCTACTGACAGCATGCAGTGAATCTCAGCCTCTTCTAATTATTATCAGTCTTGCCCTTCTTTGTAACTTCAAAGTTTCTAGTCAACTCTGAAACTTTTTAAAATAGAGGTCATAAAAAAGTGAGTCCAGGGACCAAGTTAGACAAAGATCCTGAGGGGCTCAGTGGGAATGGCTTGCAGTTGTCTTTCAGTAAGGAGTTTTGTCCACTTAACAAACGATAGCAGTTGGTGGAGCAGTTGGGAGGGAGTGACGCTGTAATTTCAGGTGTGAGCGGTTAGTCAAGAGTACACTTTTAAAAATCATATCCACTGCAATTCTCATGACAATTTGTCTTAGAGTTGTCCTGGATTACAACAGCTCTTGTGATGTGTGAATTACCTATAGTAATCTGAATCTGGACAGGGTTATTCTGAGAACCTTTAGGAGTTTCAGATGGACAAGCTTAACATGGTTGCTTGGTTGTGTTAGTGATGAGTAGTTCTCTGAATGATTCCCTCTCTTGTTCCTCTGACAAATCACTTTAGAAGTATGTGACATAGTTTATGTGATTCTCAGACAGAGAACTAATGGAAGAACTCGTATATCTGTGTCTTCTGGCTTTGGGGAAGAAGCTACTTGCTTTTCAGGCTTTTATTTGAAGGAAATATGCAATACATGTTGCCTTCATTTTTGTCTTCTAGGTAGAAGATTACCTTTCATGAAACACAAGCAATTTGTTTCATGCAGTGACTCTGTGGAGCAGAATACTCTGTAATTCCTAAGATATCATGATTAAAAATTAAACATTTTCTCTGCTTTAGCCAAACACATAATTCTTACCATCTTTGGTGGATTCCAAAGGTGTATATGAGAGAGTGGATAAGGATCAATACATCAGTTATTTTTAAAGAGGGGTAGTATGTGAAATGAAGAATTCAAGACGTTGTCTCTATCCTTTTACATTAGAGAAAGTTTACCTTTCTAATACTGTTTGTTATAGCTGCATTTTTGAAATAGAAACTTGAAACATCCTTCTGGAGTGAACACAGCTCTCCTTCAAGTCTTTCAAGCTCTCTAGCTTCTACCATCTAAATCTCTAGTAGTGTCTTCAGACATTTTAACTAGACTGTGCATGTGGGGCACAGGTAATGATTTGTGCCATTTACCATGATGGCTGTCAAAGACTCTTTAAGGACTTCAGGTGCAAGTACAGGTGATGTCTGCTGTTTTCAGTGTAAATTTTTCCTCTTTTCATTGATAGCATTTGACCTTGGTTCCTTCTCTGATTTTTTTTCTGACTTCCAGCTATTGAAAATGATGTTGTTTGTCTGCAAGGTAAGTTGTAATAATAATTTTTGCAGATGTTGTCATTTGCCTTTAGAAAGTTATTTTAGGGCTCAATTCTTGGGGAAAAAAATTTAAGATTCCAAGTTTTTTGGGGTGTTCTAAGCTGGTTAGCATACTCCCAGGTACGAGTAATGTGCACCTCCAGTTCAGCACAAAACCAACCTCTGCTGCTATGTTCACTGAAGTCATTAAAGGAGGTTTGCTGGTGTCTACCTTTAATATTAAAGCCTAAAAACAAGAACTGTCTCAGCGTCTCCCAATAAAGCCTGTTTCTTTGCCTTTGCCAAAAGAAGGACTTGGGGGTTTGGCTCAGCCCTTGAAATTTCTTTCTATATTCAGTTGTCCAAATACAGATCAGACTGTATGCAGAGAACCTGAGTTGTGTTGGAAAAATTTGTAATGAACCTTTAGGTTTTGAGGTGTTAAGAGGTTGTTTTGGGGATCATGTGCTTGGATTCAGGTAACAGCTTTATCCCTGAAGGTGCCTAAGCCACCATTTGGCAGTGTTTAATCCCTAAGCAACTGGAATTTGTCTGGGGGGTTGAGGATAAAAATCTTACAGTCACAAGAGTTATGGATCCTCTACCCAGTGTTTTCCACCCTGGCATGCTTCCAGTGTAAAAAAGAGAAAAGGTATTCCCAAGCCCATCTAATCAGATGGGGTTTCAGCCATTTGCCCAGTTTCAGGTCACCTCAGTTTATCCCCTTCAGCATTACAAAGTTTTTGGGAACAAGGAGTCATAAACAGAGTAATAACAACTGTTTTCCACATTAGTTTGCTTCCTTTTCTCAGTTACAAAACCCTATTATTATTATTATTGTTTACATTTAAACAATGAGAATGCTCTGTCCCCTCTCCCTGTCCCAGCACATGCCAACCTCAAACCCTTTTGCTCCACAGGATTTTTATGGATGCTCTATAGCACAGTCACAGTAGCGTGCTGCTGCCCTGAAGTCTCCTTTGCAAACAATGGGCTTGTTCACTCTTGAATAGTTTAAATTTTTTAAAACAATTTCCTCTATGTGACCATGTTTATTTTAGAAAGGAAAAAACAGAGGTTGCTCTTGTAACCTGCAAAAGGCATCGGTGCTTCGGGGAGAAGAAGAAATGTTTTAGAGCACAATGCTGATAGTTAAACAAGTGAGGGGAGGCAATATGGTATAAAGCAATAATATAAAACCAGAGGAAACGTGACAAAGTAGGCTTTGGGTTGCAGTTTGCCAAATTGTGGAGTACACCAGAGATACACTGATTAGCTGCCAATCTCTGCTGTTGTATGGGAGGCAGTAGCTTCAGTGGAACTGCTGTCACAGACAAGAACAGATTTGCATTAGGTCTATTTCTCAGCATTTAGACTTCAGGAGAAACTTTGGCTGCTGGTTTATGGCAGGGTGTTCGATCTAAAGACCTCCTTGCAAGAGGAGTATTTGCACAAGCTCTTTATCAGCCAACTGCTGGTGGCTGCACCTGTGAACCTTTAATGCCTGTGAATTCACCCCAGCAGGGCTGGCTGAAGCTAAATATCACTCAGCTGCCAGGAAGTGCCAGGCTGATGCATGTGCTTTTTGGGCAAGCCCATAATAGAGCTGTGAGTCTTTTCGTTCCATTCAGGTGCAATGAGAGCTTCTTTCTGCTTGCCTGAAGAAGAAAATATGAAATAAGCTCAGTGAAGTCATGGCTTTTTGTTGCTGGTTTGTGTAGACTAATATACTTATGTGCTGTTACCTGTTCGTAGCTGAGCTGCTGTTTTCTTCACTAGTTAATAAAATAGGCTTATTAAAAATAAGATGCGCATTGGTTTTTTCTGCCCTGAGGAATTACATACAAGTAACAACAGGGACTTGAATAAGTGTTGTGTGTAAGCTGTTTCAAATTTGTTCATAGCACAGGAGAAGAAATTCCATTGAAGAAAAAGCCCTGAGAACTGATGGACATTTCCAGAGTCTCAGAATGGGGAAAAATTGAGTATTTGAGGGCCCCTTACACCTTACTCCCCTAAATGCTCTGAAGAAGTGTGTACAAGATATTTCTTAAAGAAAATTTCAATTCCTTGCCCTGAAACTTCCCTCAAAAATGTATCTCAGCAAATAAATCCTCATTGGGAAGTGGGGGTACTCTTAATACACTTAATACTACTTTGCTGTGGTTCTGTTTGTCTGAGGAATATATTTGGTTCTCTGCTGATCCTTTGAGTTGGGTGCATTTGTTATCCTTGGTACTGTGTATTTGATGTCCTGGAAGGATGTCTGTGAGTGTTCAGCATTGGCTGAACTGCTATAGTGTGGGGCTGAAAACAGCAGCAGTTACAGGATGTGCTGTGTTTGAGTGTGGGGAGATGAAGGCTTTTGGCAACAGATATAAAGTCTGTCGTGTTAAAAAGACACGGGTAAATACTTCAAAGACGGGCTGTAGGATCAGACCTGAAGTGAAGAGGCCTCATTTGCTGTCACCCTTGTGCAGGGAGCTGCAAAGAGTGCTCTCACCTTTGATCCACTTGCCTTGTGCTTTTTCACTTAGTGCAAATACAGGGGTAAGAGCTCAGTTTAAATTATGTTGAACTAATCAGGTAAGCACTTAGTAAGGCAGGATCTGGTGGAAAATAAATGCATTTTTTTTCAGAGTCAACAAGAGGAAGAGCAGAAAGAATGGCTGGGAGTTGTGTCTCTGTTGTTTCTTGTGAGATTCATGGGCATTAGTTCAGCTGCTGCATGTGTCAGAACAGGTGGAATTTGCTCTTTGGCCTTCGTTTAATCTTTCTTTACATCTTCATTCTCCTTATGGAAAGGAGAAGAAACACAAAACTGTTTCAAAAGCCTCTTGGGGTTGAGGCATTTTCTCAGGATTGCAGATGGGGGGACCCCAGGAGCGTTGCTTTCTGTTAATTGTGCCATCCTAATTGGTGGAGGTCAGGAGGTTGATGTGGTGGGCCGCCAAGTTTATGTAAGTTTGCATAATTACATCTCTTACGTGGCTGGTGCATCTCTTTCTGCTATTGCTCATCTCAGAGCAGTGTGAAGGTTTTTGAGGTGTGCTGGAAAACCCGGCCTGATGAGAGGCTGACAGTGCTGAACCACCCTTGGCAGAGGCGGGGTTTTGTTGTTTCACGCCACAAGCCAGGCTGTGCTGTCACACCTGGGCCAAAAGTAAATACTGTCACAGGGCAAGCAGCAGGCTGTAATGTGGAAAATGAAGGTAATGCTGCTGCTAAAAAGCTTGTCCTCCATGCTGCTTTCCTGAACAGGCCAGGAAGCATCCCAGGAAACTGGAAAAGGAGAATGTCTGTTGCTTTAGGTTGATTAAAATCTCAGGGACTGGCTGCTTTTTCAATCAGGTAAGGGCATAGGCTTCCTGTTTGGATCCCGGAGACTGGAAACAGGACGCGGTTACAGCTCCTGTGCTGCAGTTGTTTGTGGATGTTGCAACAGCTCTTTGCAGGTTTAGGTTTTTTTAACTTATTTTGTAGAAGTGGCTCATTTAAGGGATCACTGCCTTTTTAAATGATATAATAATATTTTCTTTAAAATCCTGCGTCTACAAAATAAAAGGGTCAGGTGTAGTTATATGTCATGTCTTTCCACAGAAAGCAACTCTTGTGAGCTTTATCTCTTTTCCAATGACTAAATTTAAACAAGAATATCATGCTGCAAAGTACAGGGGATAAGATATTTTGTTCTCTTATGTAGTGAGACTTTCTTTCTTTAAAGGAAGTGAGTTTCTGTTGAGAACCTGAAGCAATTCTCCTGGTTGGCTCTCCAGAAGAAGCCAGTCTGTTTTCTGCTTCTTTTCTTTCTGATCAGTGGAAAATGATCTTGTGTTTAGCTGGTATTAAGTATCTTCTTGTCTTCAGGAGACTGTGGAGCTTGTTGAAGCCCAGGGGGGTGAAAGTGGCAATGGGAGAAACTGAGATACTGTTCTGGAAACATTTAAGTGGGGGGAATGGTGACCTTTGAGGATTGCTCAGTGCATTTCCTTGCATTTTTTTTTCACACTTTTCCTGTGTGTGGGGACTTCGTGGGTTGCACAGCCACAGACAGTTTGCTGCAGTGTGCATGCCTGGGCCACAAAAATTCCAAATCGTGAGTCAAAATCAAAACTGCCTTGATAAGTAAGAAGACAGTGGCATTTCTCTCCTATCAGTTATGTAGGTTTTACCATTTTCAGGTGTAATCTTACAACAGTGTGGGTCAGATTTATGCAGTGTAAGGACTTCAGGTTGATGGCCCATTCTGAAGAATTTTGCTTATATTTGCCAATCTAAGATGACAAGTAATGATATGATCTCATAACCAGATTTTTTAAATTCCATTTGAAGCTATGAGTAATCCTTCAGTACCAAAATATCATAACTAACTTGTCCAAACCCACCCCAACTGATTATTTTAAGAGATGTGATGGAATGAATATTTTTTTACCTCTTAATTTTGCCTCAGATCAAAAGCAGATCTCTCTTCCCTCCTCTCTGTCCTGTTTGTTTTTTATGGATTTTGGGGAATGATGATTTCTGCAAATTTTCCTTTCCTTCCTTTGTAATAAATAGTTTTGTAACCTTTATCTGTGTTCATCAGTATTACAGAAGCATATGATATTTTTTTTGGAACCGGTTCTCCAACAACTTTTGACCTGAAAGTTTTTCTGCTTCCTGAGTATCTTGTTCATCTGGGAAAAAAAAAGATTCTGTGTACTTTAAGAGTCATAAAAAGGGTTTCCTATTGCTGACAAAGTTTTATTGTATACTTTGGCTATAAATGTAGCTGCGATTGTGGCACAACACTTCATCAGTTGTTATGGTCTCTGTTGCTTTTGCTTGCTTACTGAATTAATGTTCTTACTAATATATGTGTTTCAGAGTACGTAATAAACCTGTTTTTCCTTTCCTAATTTTAATTCCTGTGCTGCTTTCATCATGTGTTTCTGTTGTTATTACTCACTGTTGAGTTCTCCTTTCTGCTGCCACTAAACTCCACATCCATTTTCTTTCCTCTTTCACTTGCTCCTTTAATGACGGTATGAAAATGGATCTCATCCTCTTGATTTTTCGGAATTTTAGTCCTACCTTCTATCCAAGCTCAGGAGTGATTTGGTTTCTGGCTTTAATTACAGTTTTCAGTTGTCATCAGACTGCAGTCTCCCACCTCTGAATTTTGAGCACCACTGCAGAAGCCTTGAGCCCCAAGCCAGAAGTCCTCTTTTCCTCACACCAGTGCAGTCTGAATAGCAGTATCTGTGTAGGCACTGTTGTTCTGGGTACTGCTGCTGTTCATGAAGTTAAAAAGGTCACATCCATTTCTTTGTTGGCTTTGCAGCTGTGGACGGAGGGAACTGTCACTAAATACTGCAGGATAAAGTGCTTACTACTAACTCCTGTGTAATTAAATTAATCCTGAAGAAAAGTCCAGTTTTCATGTCTCTCTGAAACAAGATGCCTTGGTAAACCCTGCAGCACAGCCAAGGAGGGCCCTATTATTAAAGATTTGTGGGAGAGCTTTTTAGAAAGGCCATGTAAATAAAAAAGTATAAACTGATTAAAATTCAGTTCACAGAACATCGGAAAGATGTAGTTTTTAAATTAGAAATTGAAACAGATGTGTGATAACTGCCTTCAGTGGCCAGGCATCTGTCATGGTTTTGGGGAAATCCTCTAAGAGTAGTCATGGCCAGAGAAGTACCATCCTTGATAGGGTGTTACTCTGCCTTAAAAATTACTGATATGTTCTTTTGCCTTTTATTTTAGTTTTTAGGTACCTGATGTGAGGGATGTGTAATCTTCAAAACTTTGAAGTTTGGTATTTCTCATTGAACTATGTAATTTCTCAGCAGCTTTCCTTATGTTTTTTTCAGACATTATGTTTTTGAAAGATACTGCAGGGTTCAGCCTTTTGATTGAACAGCATCCTTTTCTTTTAAGTGCTCCAGCAACTATTTGTATTTACCAGAATGCTTATTTTCAAGGGAAAGAGTTTATTTCTTCATGGATGGAAGTTTTAATTTTTTTGTTGTTGTTGTTGTTGTTTTCTGACCATGATTTTTGATTGGTTATACTTGTTTAAATTTAAATTTGGATATCGTGCAGGGACCTTTTTTGATGACTTCACATCCAAGGTGAAAATTGCCAAAGCAGTTTCAAAATGGGTTAGTTTTGTTGCTGTGTGAAGATTTAACAAACTGCTTAGTATTATGCATTTATACAAACGTGTGTGTGTGTGTGTATAATGGGTGTATAAACTAATTTTAATCCTTGGAATCTTTTGATGTAAACCAGACAGAATTGTAAATTTTGAGCGCCTGATGACTTAAAAAAGAATGAAACCTCTTTTGCATCCATTCTTTGAAATAAACATCAAGAAGGATTAGAAGAAGAAAATGAATGGAGCTTTTAAATAGTCTAGTATGCTAAACTAGAAGCCATCAGATTATGCATCAAATTGCTTCATGTCTTCAAAACTCCACAGGCTTATAAATTCTGCAGTTACAGGTGTGAGTTAGGTGTATTTTGCTAGGAATTTTTTTTGAGAGAGTATACATTCGCATTATACTAAGGATGATCCCATAAGGATAGCTTTTTTTGTGCTGAATGCCACAAAGTGCCACATCACTTTATTGGTGTGCTTTTTGCTAAGTACAGCACCCCCAAAGGGAAAATATGTTTAATAATTATATTTTAATGTTGAACTTGCCAGACTTTAATATCCATTACCACAAACATTGCCACCCTCATGATGCACTCTTGCAAATGCTTTATAAAGCAGGTGCTGTATCTTGTATATTCAAGCCATAGTCATAGCTTCCTTCTCTGGGCTTCATAAAACTAGGATAACACAGTCTTTAACCTCAATTGACTTTGCATCCATCCTTTAACAGCTTCTCCCACAGTGTCTTCCTCCGTTCTGCAGGCTGGAGCCTGTCACTCAAATCCCATGCTGAGGTGGGAGGGAGAACTCAACCTGAGTGCAGAGCTTGAGTGGAGTTGAATTTAATGTATTTGCATTTATAAATACATACGCTTGTGCCCACCAAGATTTTTCTCAGGAGGGCTCTTGCTTCTTTTTGTTTAAATAGAGCTTAAATTTGCCCTAAAGTCTTCTTGCATGCATGCCCACATAGCACAATTTTCTTCTCTGGTTCTATTTTAAGCTGGATCAGGAAGGCCAGGAAAAGGTTTTGTGCTTCAGTGCTTTTGCTCTTTCTTTCTACTCTTCTCTGAAATGCACAGCAAGGAATTCAGGTATTACACCATGGAGCAAACATTCCTCCCACACACAGTCTAAAATAGAGTACTAACTCAAAAAGCCTTTTGGTTACTGGCTGGAACCCTCTTGTACCAGAAGAGTGTTTCCCAGGAGCCCATGGTATCATCAGCCCAGCTTTCTGTGCAGAATGGAACTGCTAGGGGAAAAAATCACCTTTGCCTGAACACCTTCTAAGCAGGCATCTGAGACCAGGTTTCACAGAGACATTCTGTGGCTTCTGTCACTCCAGCAGAGTGGGGGGCATGTTCCAAGGCTCCTCCACAGCAAATGCTGAGCTCTCTGTATGTACTTTTTCTTCACGTGTGTTTCTAAATCTAAAGACTCTGGTCCCTGAAAGCAGGAGGTGAAGGTGTGCCTAGATTGAAGGATAACAGGGGTTGAAAGATAAAATGCTTTATTTTGGTGCTCTTAGCCACAGACATTATTACATCTTGATCAATCTGGAAAAAAGCCTCATCCCTGGAAGTGTTCAGGGCCAGGTTGGATGGAGCTCTGAGCAACCTAGTTGAAAAGTGTCCCACGGCACAGGGATTGGAACTAGATGATCCCTTCCAACCCAGACCATTCCATGAGTCTAAAATATATGTAACTGTGGAGATTTAAGGCTAGGAAGGAGTAATCTAGGTGGGAGTCTGGAGGATGACTATTCCATGTATCTATTGTGCTAATCCAAGAAATTAAATTGTTTTTAAACTAACACCAGATTTTCACATGAATAGCTGGTTTCACTGTTTTCTCTGCTGTGAAATCTGAAGGCAGAAGCCTGTTAAAATGTGGTTGTCCACATTGCATACAACATGAAGGGGCTCTGGAGCAGTCAGTGCTGATTAATACAAGGATTTATAGTTCCTCTCTGTATGATGAGAACAAGAACAGCAAACATGTTATATGTCATTCTTTTTTCCTCTTTTACATTCAAGGAGAGTTTTTTGGTTTTGTTTTTCTTTTTTCTTAAGGAAGTAGCCAGCTTGCCAAAGTATAAGTTTCCTGGATCTTATTGTGTGGATCTAGGTGGGAGTAATTCCTTTCTGGAGAAGGGTGTAGCTCCTCTTCTGCATGGTTTTAATCTCTGAAGGAAGGCTATAAAACTTTCCTCCCCTCTCTATGGATGTTTGGAAAATGTTCCCATGTCTGCTTTATTGTCATTTATTATCAATCAGATAATAAGAGTTATATTTCCTGCATACTGTGCTGCAGGTGATACCAAACCCATGCCACTACTAACAGGAGTATCTGGTCAGCCAAGCATATTGCAGTGGCCCACTGTTTGATACCAGCGTGGTGCTGTCCAGTAAGAAGTTAATATCAGTGTGTACACTTGCACAAGGTATCTGAGGCTGTTCTTCCTGGAGCCGTGCTGTAGTGCAAGAGCCAGAAATAAAAATGCTGTGAATTGTGATCTTTGTGTGAGGAGTACAAGTCATGTTACTGATCCAGGAGCACGCTCCACGCAGCGGGTTAGGTGGCAGCCCTGGAAAGGAGGGAGTCTGGGCTTAGAGCCGAGACATAGATCCTGTGTCTGACAGTGCAACAGATGCTGTTACCTGATCTGAGAGAGGTCACCTGCTCCATCTCAGCTTTCACATGTGAGAGTATTTACATGACTTGTGGGAGTGGTATGAAGACTCATTCACTAGTTTTTAACTCTCTGCACAATCCAATATGCTAATAACTCATAAAATACAGAACATTTAAGTAAAATATTTCTAAGGAGTGTCACTTCTTTTAAATCTACCTTTATTTTAAAACATCTGATATTGCTTAGAAAACTCTTGTGTTTTGACATACTACAAAATGTAATGACCCCCAAAATGAAATAGCAGATTTGAAAAGAAATTACCGTGATTATATTCTTCAGGCCCCATATTAATGTCGTGCACTGAATAAAGCTGCTTATATAGATGGTAGATTTATTAGAATACATCTGACTGTGTGGGATTATCAACAGTTCCTGCCCCATGGCAGATGAGTGGTGGGAACACAGATGTGGGGTGCTTCAGAAATTATCCTCTAGTGTGGTCTGTGAGTGACCTGGGTTTGTTTTGGTTCATTTTTATGGGATTGGTTGATGGCTGGGAGTGCTGAAGCAGAAAGGAAGCTTTTTCCCATCTGCAAATGGGATTTTGTGAACAGATGTAACCATCAGTTCAAGCTTTTTATCCTTGCTGTCCTCTTTCCTTGACCTCTCTTGTTGGGAGAGAACTCTGATAACACTGTGAAGTGAAGAAAAACAATCCATTTGTTTTCATATGGCTGTTGCTGTCACTCGTGCTCCTTGGCTCCCTCTTTGTATTAGTGAGTCTGAATGGCTGATAAATAAACTCAAGTGTATTAATTAACAGGTAGTCTGTGACTGGGCAATTACTTCAAAGGATCAGGTAAAGCAAGACAGCTCAGCATTCATGTCTGAAAGATCATATGGAATACTTCTGTTCTAGTTTATTTTGTCATTTGTTGCCTTGTTTTCCATTGTCTTATTCATAAGATTTCAATGTATTTCCACTTGCAAAGTCACATTAGTAGAATGCCTTTTTGTCAGCTCCTGCTGCTTTGGGTAGGCTCCTTCGTAGGGAACAGGTGTTTGATGGGTTTCCCACCAAGGAAAACACCCCAGTTCAGTTCCACCAAAGACACGTGGGTGAGGATTCCCTTACAAATAGGAAAAGCTGACTGTATTTCTAGGGAGCTTTTTAGCCAAGGGTTCATTGGAAAAGGGGCATTTGCCCCTTGGGCAGTTAATTTCCCTGTGTGGAGTAGGAGTGGGTGGTAGAAAGAGATAATAATGCTAGATCTACTGTACCATTGTTTGTTAAAACTAGAGCTTTTAAAGGGAGGGGTTTTTGACAAGGCACACTTAGGATTAATTTTTTAATGCATTCTTACTCTGATAACGTTTGGACAGTGCATGTGCTCATATTTAAAGCAAACAGCTTGCACCTAATGCATGCCAGTGCTTTATGCAGGAAGCCAAGAAGTGGTAGCCAGCAGCCGGCAAGCCCTGCAGAGGACCTCTGAGCCTGCTGACAGGCATACTTACTCTGCATGTAATTTGAAGAAAGGCATTGTGCCCCCAGTGGCTTGGCTTTGAGTGAAAGATGGAGTTTTGCGCTCTCATTTTGCATTGAGGACGAGCTCACAGATAAATAGGTCACTGTCTACGGAACTATTTTGCTCTGAATCGATTAAAAGCAACATGACCTTAAGCCTGATCTCCTTGCTCTACAGAGATATTGCCGAATTGTGGCTGCTTCTGAAGAAATGCACAGGTGTGTCTAGTATTTCGAATTTTCTTAGTTGCTTGATTGCAGGTCAGGCGGGAACTTTGCCAGATAACGTTATCCTGCTGAGGAAAATGGGATGTGTTTTAGAACAAAGGCAAAAGTTGTATTCTGCTTGTGTGCATTCATGTACAAATGTAAGTTATTGCTGTGGGTGTGTGTGTTCTGTCCTTGTGTAAATTTGCAGTGTATCATTTTATTTGCAGATGTATCTGTCAGTGCAACAGATGTATCCACCAAATCTATTCCTGTACTTTACATGGAAGGTACTTTGCTCAGGATTCATTCATGCCGTGATTATGGTGATCAGAACAGCTGCTAAAGCTTACAAGGAGAATTTGCTGTTGCAGAGAGCTGTCCTGCTGTTTCTGGTTTACAGTGTGTTCTAATTTTCAATTCATTGCGTTTTGTGTGAATATCAGATACATAATTTCTCCTGATCCCTATTGGAGGCAGGGAAAAAGCAACGTTTCTTTCACAGGATACAATTTGGCATCCCCTAGTTGTTAGTATAGGCGGGTTAATCTGAAATGATATCTTTAATTCCTTCAGTCAGAGCTTTCTATAGAAATGTTGTTTCTGTTCAGATATAATGAAATAGTAGAGATATTATTTGCTGTTAATAGTGCAGCCACAGTCCATTGCAAAATGAAAGCATGTTTTGTGGAATAGGGACAAGCAAAAACTGCATTCTTATTCTGGTGCCTGAATCTACATTCCCAGTTCTGTTTTCTGCTTTTGGTATGCGTGACTATTGCAGAGGAGGCAGAGAGCACTGAGCCCATGGACTGGTGTCTAACCTTCCAGTACTGTTGCTTTTGAAATGTCATATTTAAATAAAACAGGTATGTAAAGGGTGGGTCTTCTAACTAAAGGGTGGATCTTCTTACTAATCTTTAATTAGTATTACTAATTATCAACATGTGAGTCTGAGTGCTCTGCTTCTTAAGCAGTGCTTGATGCTACCAGGGGTAATACTGAAAGGTATGCTGCTTAGGAGGAATGAATGGAAGGTTTAACAAGGTGATCATAACCAGATGGAAAGGGTGGAGGGATTCATCAGCCTGAGTAGCTTTTTTTTCTTTATGTGCATCCTCATCTGCATCCCTGAGAGGGGAGGGGTGGATTTAGGAAACCACTGATTACTGTAGGAGACAGTGAATGTAGAACCAGGGCGTGTTTTATGTCAAATCATGGTGGTGCATATATAACCGTGCCAGGGCTACTTGTGTAAATTGCCAAGTTTAAAATAGGGTATTTTTGTTTGTATTTGATTACTGAGAAATAAGTGAGCAGGCGTTTTGTTAACAACTGCTAGGGCTTCATTCTCGTCTGTTGACTGCCACCACTTCTTGTGGGCATGTTCAGGTGCCAGAGATGGCTCCTTTCTGGAGACCTGTTGGAACATTCTTCTCTAAGTGGGCAGAAGGATTGTCCTGTTCCCTGGCACTGTTCTTTCCTTTTCCCCCTTAGCTTTGTATGGAATATTTTTTGTGCCTACAGTCAGCAGAGGGGAGAAAATGTAAGTGAAGGAGAGGTCTCAGTAGGGCTGACTGTATTGCACTAAATGATTCTGTAGCTGCTTATGGGAGATACTGAACTGTGTCCATGTCCTGCCTCTGGACTACCTGAAGTAGCTCGTATTTGCAGTGCTTTAGAGAGGTGTGATTTAGACAGTAAGCCACAGTGCTTCAAGAGCTCTTCATTAACAACTCTGTTATCTGTGTGGTAAGGTGGGGCTGCCAGTTGGGTTAGGAATTCAGCAACCTCTTCTTTACAAGTAATCTGTAGTTGGAGTCCCAAGTACTGGGAAGTTTACAAGCAGCTGCAAGTAAACGTTTTAGCTGAAAACTAGTACTCAGCTCTAAATAAGCCTCTTAATGAACACTTAGCCCTTCTTTCTCTCTCACACTCACACATGTTCCCTTTCAAAACATTAGTTCATAGATGTATAGTTACATGAAAAACTGTACTTGTGAAACTATAAAATAATATATAAATAATATACTATAAAATAATATATTGTCTCTTGGAAATTATTCTCTCCATCCTCCGTGTAGTCGAAAGGATAAAAGTCAGGAAAGACTTTATTACCAGGGCCTGCAATGACAGGATAAGGAGCACCAGTTTTAAAGAGGGTAGGCTTGGATTGGGTGTACAGAAGAATTTTTTTTTACAATGAGGATGGCGAGGCACTGCAACAGATTGCCCAGAGATGTTGTGGATGCCCCACCCTGGAAGTGCTCAAGGGCAGGTGGATGGGGCCTTCAGCAGCCTGGTCCAGTAGGTGTCCCTGCCTACAGCAGTGTGGTTGGAACCAGGTGATCTTTGAGAATCTCTTCCAACCCAACCCATTCTGTGCACCCTCACAGTTGTTTGCACTGCTATAATTTATTTCCGGAATAGATGTGTATAATAAACAATTAGATTTTACTACTTTGCTGCTTTTATAAAAGTGTTTGATTTTTGTGTTTTGAACTGAGTAAAAACACTCATTGTTTAAAATCTTTCCTTGCTTCCAAAATAATACAGAAAAATAGCATTCTGTGTAGTAGAATTGTCATACAGCTGGTCCTGTGTTGACTTTTCAGTTAAACCTTTGGGCCCTGCTTTGAGATACATATTTTTCTGAAGAGGAAGAGTTGAAAGCAGGTGGTTTCAGTGGAGACAAATCTTTGGTTTCATTCTCTGAAACATGTCCATTTCAGCTTATGTGTTTTGAACTGACTGATTGCATCATTAGTTTTTAAGGCTCACTGAAAATGAGTCCTTTAGCTTGCACGTGGCTCTTCCATTCAGAATTGATCTTTCCATTTTCTCTATTTGGAAGACTTCTGCTTCTTGGCAATGCTTTAGTATTTAGAAAGCAAAGTTCCTGTAATAATTTTCTCAGAGCATTAGATCTTACTTAAATGCAGTTGGCAAAATCTAATGTTTTCGTTATTCCATAGAGGCTTGCTTGCTAAAGTACTAAGTGAGACACATCTGGGTCACTTCCCTTCTTATCACTTGAGTCCTGGCTAGGGGAACATTCTCTGCTGCTCAGTCTTTATCTACTACTTCTCCATTAAAAAAAAAATTTTTGCTTTTTGCAAAATCTGCTGCTTGCAGGTGACTAAGTACATCTAATACTTTAGAAGTATTTTTATTCTGCACACTCAGCATGATTTTCAGTATTAGGGAGTTAACAGTGCTGCAGTTTTGGCAATATTTAAGTGTGGTTCCTAGCAGTCTGAAACTATCCTGCAAGAACAGTAAAGGGTCTACCAGCAGGCTTGGCTTCCTTCAGGACATCCTGGAAAGAAGAGAGCAATATTATTGCAAGAGTAAGAGCATGCCATACTCATGAGGTTAATGTATACATGTGGGTAGTAGGTACACCTGGCACTGCTGCTGCTTTATCTCGAAGCACTTTTTGTGGTTAATACAATTTTAGGCTATATATAATATGGCTGTGTGGCATGATTGTAAGTTCCCTTACTTCTTAATTTTGAAAGAGAGTAATTATTATGACTTGAAATAGCACATAGAATGTGTCTTTCTCACCAAAACAATCTAGGTGCACTTGAGCATGTACACAGCAAAAGCATGGCAAAACAGATTAGATGCTATAACTGGTAACACTTTGAGATTTCTTCCAAAATTGCAACGCACACCCCTCTCACCTTATGTCTAATTTTAGATTTTCTTCAAGAACAGAGAAATACTAGATTTTGGGTTTGATCCCTAGATTGATTTTCTGATTATTACACTGTTTTCTTCTGGTTACAGGTTAGCTAGTGTTTAGTCCCTCTTTTAAGCCATATTTAAACTTAAAGGTGATCCCTGACAAGCTGTGGACTACAGAATAGTGTGTCAAGGAGGTGTGACTGATGAAGCAGAGGAGGAAGAAGCTGTAGTATTTAGCACTCATAGTATCTTGTGAATGCATCCGTTATACATGAAAGAGAGGGGATTGTATTTCCTCTCATGTTTGTGCTTTGAGGGGATGTTATTTTAGCAAAATAAGACAAAAGCTTTGTTGCCTTTTACAAAAGGGGATGTGGAAGAAGAAAGAGAAAAACATACTTTGACATGTATAATAAATGGTCAAAACCAATAATATTAGAGTTTAAAAGAAACCAAAATCTTGGTTGGCTCTCAAAGTATGCTTTTGAGCTGGTATTTAATAATTTGACTCAAGAAAATGGTAACTGTTACACCTCCTGTCATTTTGTGCCAAGCCAACAGCATTGCTTTTGCTGTATACCTTGAAACTTCTTTTTTTAAAGGAAGGACAAGTGTTTAATCTCCCTACCTGAAACCAAACCGTTAGCCTCATAGTTCTGTAGGTAGTCTTGTGCCAAATCTCCAACTCTCTGATCTCAAAGAAGAAACAGGTGGATATTTATTTCTTCAGTTGTGATTGCAGAAAGCAGAAATTACCTGAGTAAAGTAGGGGGTTCGGTAGGTTTCTGTACAAAGGTGTTGGGCTTCATTTTTTGTTCTTTAACCCATGACAAGTTCCTAACTCTCATATTTAAATTCTGGAATTGTAGCCTTTGGGGATTAATTTGTGTGTCTTGTAAGTAGTTGCAGTGTTCTTCAGGTATGATCAACGAAGCAGAATTATCAAGTTTCATTTCAGTGAAATAATTTAAATATTACCAAAATTTAGGAAATATGAGCAGTGCTGCAGAAATGTGATTTCTGGACTTTGTGAAGGATCTGTCAGGGTTTCTGCTGCACTAGACATTTAGAACCCAAACAATAAGTGCCTGTGTCTGCTATGCCTGGGCTTATAATACAGGGAATTGTTCCTAAGATTTTAGATTTTCTTCAGCAGTATCACTTCCAGCCTTGACTCGACTAGATCCTTACTTAACACTGAAGATGCATGGGATTCCTAGCCTGTTGGAGCACTGGGTATGTACCAGTGCTGTTCTCTGCATATTGTGATAGCAGGCTAGACAATCTTAGAAAATTTACTGATGCTAGTAGTGCTGCAGAAGTGGGATTGACTAAAGCATGATTCTCTTATGAGAAAAGCTATCTCAGCTTAAGGATCTGCTTTATGTACCAGGGCTTTTGAGAGGAAATAGTATTTTCTGACTAGGAGAGGGAATGGGAGATAGAGCATAGCTGTAGTCTGTAAGGCTCTTATAAGTAAAATTCCTATGTAACTCTATAATTTAAAATGTTTACTGGACACTCAATGCCATATGAAGCTGTTTGGAGCACTAGGTTGTTTTATATCTCTTTGTGCCAGCAACCGGGATGCTGGTAGAGGTAAAGAACTTGCATCTTCTGCTTGCTTAGGATATTTTAGCTCACCAGAAAAAAACAAGTTGCAAAAGCACTGTTTTGCCTGGGTGATAATTTCCTTCCCAACTATACTTTAACAGAGAACTGTGTTTTGCATGAAAATGTCTGGATTTATTCACTCACTTTTCCTGGTCCGTCATTTTGATGACGATGTAGTCAAATGAAATCAGAATGAACTCTTCCTAAAGGTATTTTGAACTGGTGAGGTTTTAAATCTTAGTTTATGAACACTTGCATAAATTCCTGTCCTCAGCCCAGTGTGGCTTCAAATAGCATGAGGACCTGAGGAGCCTCGTCTGCAGCTGTTGTGCCTGAGCATACCAAGCACTGAGCTTGCAGGCATCGTCACTAATCAGCAGTGATTTAAAAATTCAGTTTTAAAGCTGGAAACATCACTTGGCATCTTGAGCAGCTCATTAGTTTTAGGTGGCTTAGAGCAGAAGAGGGCTTCTCTGCACCAGCTCTGCTGCCCTGGCTCTTCCTGCTTGGGGGGCTTCACAAAGGAGCTGACTGTTAGTAGTGGTGGTCGGGGGGTGAAGATGAAGAGGGAAGAATGAGGAAATGAAAGATTTGCCTTGGGGCTGAGAGAGATGAAGGGACTGCTCTGAAAGTCATTATCTTGCATTTATAATTACCAGATGGGAGGGCGGTTTAATGAAGTTACTTTTCAAATGAAGACCCTCTTCATAAAAGGCATTCAACTCTTTAAGTGGGTAAGCTGTTCCAGAGGAGAAGCAAAGCAAAACTGGTTAAGAAAAATACATTTCTTAAATTGAAGGCATGGATTTAATAGAGAAGCCATAGACAAGTTTTCATGAAAATTTTGCAGACTCAGAAAGAAAGAGGAGGAAGAAAAATTAATTGTCATTTGATTTCTGGTGTGCTATTGGGACCTGTGCTGAAAGGCATGACTGCGTCCGGATGTGTACAAATAGGTTGGCTTTCAAGTTGGTATAAAATAATGGCCATAGAATTTCCTGCAGAACTACTCAAAGGGTGGTGTAATTCCTGCTGGCTTGCTGGGAATTTTATTAAACCCAATACAGGAGGCTCATAAATCATGTTGGGAGACTTCCTTGTGTGTAATGTGGATGCAATCAGCTCAGAGTCTGCTCCAGACAAACTACAAATGATGATGAGTTTTAGTTTGATCAGAAAAGAAAGAAGAGCTTCTTATCAATAAGGGAAATTCTTGGCTGCAGTGACATTGATTGTTTTCTCAGATCCCAGGTTCTTCAGGGCTTGCTGGCACCAGGTAATTCAAGCACAAGTTATCTTTGTGCCCTCGTGCTTAAATCTGTCATCCTGCTTCATCTGAAATGCAGTCAGGTGCTTCTGAAGGGATGGGGTCAGGTCCCTCTAAGCCATCATCCTTTATCAGTGAGAAAGGACTATCAAAGCAAGATTTAAATTGAATTAGAAGACGATGTATCTGCAAGATGGTGGTTCATGGTTTTAGTGAGAAAGGCTTTTTTTCATAATAAGATCCATATATTTAACTGATACCTTTATGTTAGTAAGATGACACTTCTGCCCTCTCTTACACTCATAATTTAGATACTAGATAATGTGGGGATTTTTTAAAAGAACCTCCAGTTGTCAGCTTAGAAAAAAATCTTTGCACATTCCCAGCTATTTTATGTGTTGGACATTAAAAAAATAGTAATAAAAAAGCAGTAGTAACTTTAGAGAACCTGATTTTACTGTTCATTATCACCTACAATACCAGATGCACTGTAATTCCCAGGGGCTTTCTTTTGAGCTTCTTAAGTGAGGTCCTCGGGAAAGACAAGATATTCAAGCATGTTTTGATATGAGCAACTTGTTTCAGCAGTGAATTTTGGGTACGGTAAAACAGACAGACTCTTAGGTCTCTGCACTGAAAATACTGTGTAAAGCAGAAAAGGTAGAACAGGGAAAGTAATGGGCTGTATGAATCTTAATCACTCAAATACGTGTGGAATTTGATCCTATAAAAATTCCTTACAAAACAGTGAGCAGATTTACAGTAATTCTGTATTTTAATATTCACCTAATTAGCTTTACAAAAATGGAAATGTTCCCTAAAGAACGTAGCAGGTGGCAGGTTCTCTATTTAAAGAATATTTCCAGGAAAATATTTTCCCCCGAGGCCATGAGAGTAAGGAGTGTGTGCTCTCACAGTCTATTTAGCATGTGTGCCTTTTGTTGCCTTATCCTTTTAAAGAAATAGCATATTCAGGTATTGATGGACAACCTTGAAGTCAGATTGAACCCCAAACAAACTGAGATAAACTCTCTTCTCCAGAGGGTTGCTAAATGTCAAGGAAATGGTGCAGAGCAATGAGTTCTTACAATTGCAGCTCCTCTGAAGGTAAACAAGATACTGAAGTGGGATTTCTGGCTAAATCTGTGGGTGGTTATACTGGGTTCAAGTGTCTCCTGTTGAGCTGCTGGATGTGACCTGTTTGGCAATTCCAAGAGTTGCATTTCCTTGCACTTTTTTTCTACTGCTATTTTTGTCTTAGTTGTTGCAAATTATTAAAAAACAGCTCTGATCTTAGTGCACACTTGGCTTTTAGAAGTATGTCTTGAAACAGAATCAGCAAGAGCAAGCTGAGATGTGCTTTGGTGGAGTGGAGTGCAGCAGGAAGAGCAGTTTGGTGTTTGTCAGTGGACACATTGTGCTGCTCCTCCAGTTGCAAACAGATGGGCTCTTAAATTTGAGTTAAAACTGAGTTTGAAGCCAGATGGAGGGAGTCACTGTCTTTTCAGTGAATCAGTGTTCGACCAGTGTTGTGGGGCTGACCTGTGCGGGTGGTGAAAGCTACTGCTCCTATCAGAGGGAACACAGGAGCAATCAAATCTAGACTTGGGTATTCACAGGGCACGTGTCCAAATCTCAATAGGATTGATCACAGGGATACATGGGGAAATAGTGATCCTTGTGTAATGATACATAAAGAGTTTCTCTTCCTTGGGAATGTCCTGCCTCCTTCAGTGTAGTGTGTCATGTATTTACTAATAACTATTTTACTACATGCTGAGGGTGCAATGCTATGCAGTTATGAAAATTGTGTCTGCCTGTGACTTGAGGCAGGATGGCATTTTATAGACTGATGATGTTACTTTCCCTTTTCCCATCTCCCACCAAAAAATAGGCATTGATACTGTGAGAGTTTATTTTCAGGTTAAGGGGTCCACCTGTAGGTATTGGTTTGTAGAATCAGGGCTGTTTAGTTTTTTAAACACTGCTGCAAGAGGTTTCCTTGTATTATAAGACACAGACAGCAAAAATAAACTCTAAAATCCTTTTTCCTTTGGGCAAGTGAGGTATTCCTCTTGTGGAAATTACTTGGCCATCTACGGTTGGCGTTTTAAAAGATCTGTGTTCAGTTGAAAACATTGAAATGGTGACATAACTGAACATCTGGGTGAAATATGACTTGACAATTAAAAGTATCCACTTATGGATTTGACAGCATGGTATGCAGAGGTCTTCTGATCAGGCAGCAGTTCGCCGGATGCAGGAAAATAGCTCTGATCAGTGTGTGACCTTGAAAGTGGTCATGGGTCTTCCTCTGCCCAACGGGACAACAGAGAACAGAGAAGTTCTGTTTCACAGTATTAGTTCTTGCTTAGATGAAAAAAGTAACTGAAAGTGGCATTTTTTGCTATTCTCAAATAATTGCAGCTCTCAGAAT
Organism: Eopsaltria australis; assembly: GCA_034509425.1. Taxonomy (NCBI): domain Eukaryota; kingdom Metazoa; phylum Chordata; class Aves; order Passeriformes; family Petroicidae; genus Eopsaltria; species Eopsaltria australis. Next base: position 3,714,440 of record JAVTVJ010000052.1, on the reverse strand, counting down.
TTTACATATGTGAGAATTGCTCACAGAAGTGAGTGTCTGTCTGCTCATTATCTAGCATTTGAAAGACCTCAGTGACAGCAAGTCCTTGAGGACCAGAGTTCTACTTCATCTTGTACTTCAGTGCAGGTGACACTTATCCTTACATCAGTTTTAGGTTTTTGCTTACTTTTCCTGTGCACAGTCACAACTCTGACTGTCAAAACTGATCTTAATGGCATTTCAATGTACATTAAAACCCAAAACTTCAGTGTCACTACATTGTCAGATTGAAAGAAATGTTCATAACCAAATAAAGAAAAATCTATGTTATCTCTTCTCTGCTTTTCAATGAGGCTAATATGTGGAGTAATTATTTTTTAGGAATTGCAAAAGAGTAAAACTTCTTGTTTCCTTGTAAAAAATGAGGTAATAGTTTATGAATGAAGCAATTCTGTCGTGCAGTCTTTGTCACAATCAGCAAAACTCAGGTTTCTGCTTGACCTCTGGAAATGTGCTGTGGGAAACGCCTGTGCTGAAACACTGGGACAGAAAAGCAAGGGTTGGGAAAGCTGAATGGTTGTCACTTAGCTGTAGTGAGAGGGCTGAGATAAAAGCTTAAGCTTTGCTTTTCAGTGTGGAGGTAGAGTGTGTGTGTGTGTTTTCAAGGGGAGGATGTGCTTTCAAGTCAGTTCTATCTTATTTAATGCTGTTTTCTTGGAGTATTTGAATCTATCTGACAGGCTAAAGAAATCGCAAGTTTTTTGGTTTTGTTTGATTGAGACGGCTTTAAAAAAAATTGTATTTAATGTTAACTAAAATCCCACTGTTTAACATCATTCCTGAGGAATATTAGTTCTAGTGTTTTGTTCAGTGACAGTTCTGTACTGCTTCTAAATGTCAGTAAATGTAAATTCCTCTTTTGTTAGTGTGCTGTTCAAAGAAAAGTTTGCCCTTGGCAAACACTTGAAAGACTCCAAAGATTTTCACGTATTTTTCAGAAGTTAGACAGTTTTCTGAGTGTTTGTGTTCTAGGATTTTTTTTTTTAATGTCTGCTGTGAAATTTTACATAAAATGACTTTGCAATGCAATTTTTTTTTTCTCTTCACAGATGAAATCATGCATCAGGATATCATTCCCCTCTATGCTGCAGATATTCAGGACCAATTAAAGAAACAATTTGCTTATCTGTCAGGTGAGACTATGGTGTTCCTTCTGTATACTTTGCTTAGAGGCACGGTTCAACCTGCTGTCCTTTCACTTTTGAGGACTCTTATATGAGAAATCATTGAGTAACTCAAAATGCAGGCTACCAAGACCTGTTAGTTAAGGATTTATTATAAAATTTTTTAAAGCAGTATAGAAATTCTAAAATTACAGGTAATTTCCCAGTTAACTGGAGATTGCAGCATGGATGCCCTGGTGGTTGCTGTGGTCTTGCAGTCCTCAGCTCACAGCCCCAGCTGCCACAGCCTCTGCTGTCATGTTTGATACTGAAGCCCAAGGTGACAACTTGGTCCTGACCAAAGTGGTGGAGCAAGCACCATGGTACCGTGTTCCCCCACAGCATCACTGCTGGGGTCAGACAAGTGTAACATTGAGTTCTGGACAGGATTTTTGGTTTGGTTTTAACTTCTGCAAAGGAGCCTGCTCTTGGGTATGAGGCTGTCTCCAAAAGCAGCACAGCCACTTTCACACAGCACAGAGTCTCTGCCCCTGGGTCACCTGTGCCAGGCAGGTGATGGGGGCTGTGTTTGTGCCATGCAGGTGTTGGCTGCTGGGCTTGGTCCATTTCCACACTGAGCCCATGGCTGGCTGATAATGGGCAAAGGGAGATGGTGCCTTTGCTCACTGATCAGGCTGTGTGGGGGAAGGTGTCTGATAAGCTTCTGGGTTTGTTTTCCCATCTTCTGCCTGTAAAAGCTCTTGCAGGTGTGAACTTGCTGGAGTTATGGCCCTGTCCTGCCCTCCCTCCAGTGCATAGAAAGGGCATCAGTGGCTTTGCAGAGCTGCCCCGCTTCCTTCAGCATAGAGGAAATTTACCTCTCTGAGCTGCAATTGGACTCTATGACTGTTCCTTCTTCCTCTAAATCCCATCCTACATCAGATCCTGAGACACAGGGGGATGGAACGATGTACTGCTTTACTTGGCAAGAGCCCACTGAATCTTGTACTCAAAATTAGCTATTATTTATGATTTATTTCTGCCACACAAACTAAACTGTGGGTCTGCAGTAGTGACTGTGTTTTCTGTGGGGTGGTGGTAGCACTTGGAAAATAAGATTTTGTAATTAAGTTGGCTGTTCTTGCTTCATTTGAGATTATAATGTTTAAGCTACAATTCTTCTCTGGAAGTTTATTTTTTTGACTTTCATTCTTATCCGTGGGCAGAAAATGTCTCATAAGAGTGTTATGCAAGAATTAGCCTATCTATGAAACTGTAAGTAGGGTTATAGTTTGCCCCTCTGAAGTGAGGGGGAAAACTGGTGACTGTGGTAGATGAGTTGTTGAGTTCACAAATCCACAACTGTCTTCAGCTCTCAATAAATCCACGTGGCAATGGAGCTTAGTAAGAGCAGCCATTCCTCATTCTATTTTCCTCTATCTACTCACACTCATGTAAGTTAGAATTTTGTTTTATTTGCCTCAAGTGATAGGTCAGCTGCATTACTGTGACTAGATTGTTGTATTTCATTATTCTTGGGAAACTTGAGTGTTAGAAATGAACTTGAGTTCATTTCTCTTTGGAGTTCAGGTTTTTTTTATCCTAATTTTCTCCTGCGGGATGTTGATGGTTAATTCTCTGTGCTGTACCAAATAGTGGTGCTACAGGTTCTGTGAATGAAGGAACAGAGCCCATGTTTTGATACATGATTTATGTGCAATTTGTTTGTTGCTACAATTGAGCTTAAGAGGGGCTTTGCTCCATAGCCACTTAAGACATTCCCAGTGTGTGTGAATGGGACTTATTTACTTTGCTTATTACTAAGTTGCCTTGGAAATAGAATCTAAGTACATGGTATAAAATCAATTAAAATGAAAGTCCATAGATCACTAATGCCTTTGGTAAAATAGCATATTTGCAGGTATTGCTGAATGTCTCAGATGCATTTCTGATTTTAGTTGTTGACTTTTTAACAGCAAGTCAACGCGTACATAAGAATTGCTTTAGTTTCTCTAATAGGATGTATCTGGGTCTCGTGGGACACTTGCTTGAGTAGGGAATGAAACCCAGTCTGCTTCTGTGGCTAAAGGCTGTAGCCCTTCCCGAGCTGTGTTTTGGTCTAAATCGGTACCCGTGTCCCTCATTGTGCTAGATTGTAATGGAAATGCTACAGGAACATCCAAATTAGACTTGAAACAAAATAAAGTGAAAACTTCCACCAGTGCTTCAGTTTGTCAGGAAATATATCAAAGTGCAATGAAATCAAGGTGCTCACTACTCCTACAGACTGACTCTTGCTCAGCAGTGATGAAGGAGTCGTGGTCAACTTAAATCTAATGGTAGGGCAAGCTGTGGATGAGGTTTGTGATTAGTCATTCACACAGAAAGTTTATAAACTCCGAAGTTAATATTTTAGCTCAGGAACTGTTGTTTACTTTTTGCCTTGGAGTTTTTTCTTTCTGTGGAACAAGGTACTTATCTGTGCTAAAATTATTACTCTTTTGTTGTTGCTAGACTATACTAGGTGCTGTGTCTACATGGTTCAGTGTTTCACCTCTTTTACCTTTGCTTTCTTTAGTTATTATTCGTGCAATCACTTTTTCTTCCACATTGAAAAGGATCTTCTACCCGTTTTTGTTTTTTATCCCATGAAGGACAGTGTAAGGTCCACTTAAAAGTCTCTGGAAAATGTATTCCGTATGTATTCCTCACAGTCTTTCATTCATGTTTTATATTTTCTTTCGTAAATATCTTCTCTTTCCATGGTTGCTGTGTGACTTTCATACCCACCCAGCCTTGTGTCCATCTGCTATCGCAGTGTGCAGGTGTGTTAAAATAAGTGTCCATGAAGAAGGGCATACAGACACCTGTGTGTGCTCATATGCATCTTAAATCATTCAAGCTATGTGATGTGCAAATGAGACTCTTGGCCACCACGACTACTGAACCAGTTATTTAATTCCCTTTCCTTTGAATGCCTCTTAATGCATTGAACGACTTTAAAGTGTTTCCATTAAAGGAAATACAAATATGAGTTCATGCTATTTGCATTTTTGTCCATTGATTCCTAGTTGTTTTTCCTGTCATTGAAAAATTTAACCTTGGTACTAGCTTTCAAAATGCTTATACCTTTGATTTATGAATATGCACATATATGCTTTTACCTTTATCATTGCAAATAGTAAGCATCTCATTTTGTCTAATTTTGTTTACTTGGACGTGCTCTTGCTCTCCTCTGTGGAAGTGGTCTGACAACTCCTCACTGGTCAAACTGTTCCCATTGAAGTGGCTCTGGCAGCTGAGTCTGTAAAATTATGTTTGAGAATTTCTGAGTGGATCGTGTACCCCATACATTGCAACAGTTGGTTAAAAATACCAGCCTGATTTTTGTTGCTGATATAATGGGCAGTATCTATGGTGTGTATGGACAGTGGAGGAGGCATTGCTTAGCAGTTGTTGCCTTGCACAGGTGTAAGCTTAACTATTGTTTTTTATTTACTGTGCTAAACCTACTGTCTGTAGAGATTAAAAAAAAAACAACAAACAAAACAATATGTCGTAAAGAAAAAGAGAAAGGGAAAAAGTGAATGCTTGGCTAAGAGCTTTCCAGTTCAAATATGTTTTGATGCAAATTTAGTTATTGCAATCCAATTTTTAAGCCCATATATTTGCTGCTGATCAGCCTGGGCAAAATGCAGCTTGTGAAGTTATGCAAGTAAAACTTCTCTCTCAAGAAAAGAACATTTTAACAAATTCCTCTTGAATCTGTTTTTCTTTGCCAAGGATATGCAGTGAAGCTTTTATCCACTCCCTATTGAAGTCTACATGTAATTTCAAATACTGAATTCTCCAGTTAAGTATATTATGCAAGCAGAAAGGAGAAATTCCTTATCAGGAATGCACAAGCATAATAGCTGAACCACTACAATAGTAAAAAATCTGAAGTAAGCCCTTCTCTCAATCACATGAGGACTTCACTTTTGACAGGACTGCAAACAAGGTTACTTTTAAGCAGAGTCTTTTGAACTAAAGTGATAGATCTGAGCCATTCAACAAGGATAATGTTCTTGGATCTTGTGTATGCACATTGATCAACATAGAGATCGTATTTTTTTCTTACAGTGCAAATACTACTTCATTTGCATTATAGAATCAGGCCAGAAGACTCTTTGCTCTGTCATCTAATTATATCCAGCTACTTACTTCCTTTTTGTGGGGGTGGTCAGAGTTCTTTTGAGAATACCTTTTTTTTATGCAAACAGGAGCAGACTAGTTAGGGAAACATTACAAAATAATCTTACTCATCCTTCCTGGAAGTAAGTCTAAGCAATTTCTTTGCTGCTGCCAAACTTTGCTGTCCACACAAAAGCCCAAACAACTAGCATGTCTTCTACAGGGTTGTGGGGAATCACCATTTCCTGTGTTTGTGTGTGCCTGTGCACTTGTCTGTGTGGTTTTTAGCAGAGGTACAATTTGCAAGTTTTGCAATTTTCCCTGTCAGTGCTTTTTTAAATTGAAAAGAATACTAATTATGTCTCATTTGAGATTGTTTTTAGATGCCAAGTCACTAATATGCCTCTTGATTAGAATTTCTGAAAGTGCTGCGCAATTTCCTTGGGTCAGCACTTCTCTATCACCCAACATGCTTAATAAAATAAAAAAGAAACAAATGCAGAAGAGATAGGAACTGTATTGGGAAAAATTAGATGTGGCAGAAGATAAAGAATAAATGCTAAATTGCCTGAACTTAAGGGAAACTTTACCAGTCCCATCTCACAATTGCACAGCTAGTTTCCCATTTTTTCTACTGTTTTCGTCCATGAGACCTTGATGCTCTGGGTACAAGAAATTTTAGCAGTTGGTGCTATTGCTGGTGTTAACTGTGTTCAAAAGTTAGGAGCATGAAGTGTTATTTTCTAAGCACAGTTAAGTCATTTTGCTGCCTAGCCTGTGGAGGTAGTACAATTCAATGTTTTTAAAATGTGTGTGTCTCCAAAACACAGGGCTGTCTCTGTTGTAAAAACTGACCTTAGACCAAGGCTCGTAGATCTATTTAGAAGAGCTCCACCTAAAAGGAATTTGCTAGAATTGTCGAGATTTGTCCAGTGAAAAATTTCCATTTTATGGAGGCAATTTGTGTTTTGCTTGACACTAAATCTGTTAAAAGAAGTTTTATGTGAATAGGCTGCCAAACTCATGTATAAGTCAGTTAATAATAAAGTTTTCTGTTAATGATTGCTCATGGAAGTAGAGTGGAAGCACATCTGCTTAATTTAAAGTGGTGTGGTGTTTTTATTAATTTAATTGCTGAAATAAGCTTCAGTCCTCTTTACTCCTGTGGTGTTGCCATTTATAGCCTAGAAAGTAATAATCCTCTCACTTGCAGAATGTATCTCACAGCTGCATGTTATGAGAAAAGTGTCAAGAAATACTTGGGAATAGTTTCAGGTAAAATGTCTGCAGACTGATTGCACCCACTTAAGGACTGATGTGTTCTCTTCTGCTCTTTGCAATAAACAAAAACTGAAGCTGGCACTCAGGTGGCATTTGTTCAATATTTCATAGAGATATGCTGCTGAATGTATTTAAGCATTTTCATAGTCACAGGTTGGCAGGGAACTTTAAAGATCATCCAGGCCATCCCTATCCTGGGTAAAGGCATCTTTCACTAGATCCATTCAATCTGAAATTTGCATAGTCAGAACAGTGTTCATAATTTTTTAAACAAAAATAAGGGGATTTGTTATACTTTCAGAGATTTATGGTTTTTTTAAAAAAAGGCTAAGATTAGACAAAGAAAATGCCCTTAATTCTCTCAGGTACTTGATTGTCTTAAAAACACATAAAACTGTAAATTCCAGTTGTGTAGTGCATCCCTGTGTAAGACTAGAAATAGGAGAGCAGGGCTTGTGTGTGCCTCTGTGGACAGAACTTGTCCAGCAAATCAGTTAAGGCTGTTCAACAGCTGTAGCTGGAATTTCAGGACTCTGAGCTAGAGGGGAATGTGAAAGAGGTGCTTTTCCAATGGTTAGGACTGAGGTACTTAGATGTAGTCACTGTACCAACTGACCTGAATTTATTAAAATGTTCCTGTTAAATTACTAATTTTTTGTATGATGATTAAAATTGTAGTAACTCATTTTAAAAATTAAATGTTGAATGTTCTGTACATGTTGAATTATTTTAATGAGTTATAGCACCCACAAATTCATCTAAGTCTGTGTCTTTTTTTTTGTAATCAGGTGTATATAATTCTGAGGTGCTGGAAGATTATTATATGAATTCGTTTTAATAAGATATTTGAATTTTTTGCCTTAAACCTGTGTTTCAAAAAGGATAAGAGAAGTGAAATTGGTCAGTACTTGTCACTTGAATGCTTCCCCTCTCACTAAAACCAAAATCAACAGCAATAAAACCGCTCTTAGCTTCCTAAACATTTTATTTCCTCCCCCTAAGTTCTGTGGCTTGATTTACTTCTGGGCGAAGAGAAGGAAATCACATTTTACACAGCTAATTTTATGAGCTGTGTATTTGAAGTTGCAATATAGGGAGCAGCTTCTGTCTTTATTGTTAAAGCTGAAATTTACAGAACTTCTTATGTGTAGCATTTCAGGTCACTCTGCCCTAAACTCTTTTGAGCAGCAGGGTTCTGATAAGGAAAAGCAGTTGAGGAGCATTTGAAAGTTTATGTGTGCTCAAGTGGCCCAGCAGGAAAACACCAAATCAGTGAAGAAAAACCTTCTAAGAGCTCAGGGCAGAGACATCTCCACCCAAGGTAACCACAGATGACTGTACTAGAAACTGAAAATGAATAGGCAGTGTCCAGGCAGGATGGCTCTATTTGCCCTTGACAATCGGTGCTGGTCTGGGAACTTCCTGAAGATCACAGTCCAGGCTTCTGCTTTTAGGACATGTCCTGCAGGTCTATTGTTGTTGTTCTTTTGTTTCATATGTCCTATTTATAGAAATCAAGTAGAACAAAATGACTAACCAATGAAGATACCACAAATAATGTATGATTGTACCTAAAAATAGTTACTCTAGAGAGTAACTTGACTGTTGCTCCTCATAAGCAACAGAAATAATCATTATCGTGCTTTAAACAAGAGAGGAAAATGCTTTAGTCGTGAAAGCTTGCATAGAACAAAAACCAATAGAATCAAAATTGGTCTTTACTTGTATTTGTGTTGTGAATATTTGTATAGCTAAAATTAGCTCTCTTGACTCAGTGTTACCATGTTTGGATGTGTCATAAAGGTCATGTTTGTAAACTTGTGATATTTGCATAATTGTTGCATTTTGTTGTTGTTTAAATCCATCCAGAGCACATTATTTTTTTCATGTATTTTGATTCCAAGAGCTTCACAGTGACAGCACCATGCTGTCTGTAAGCTGGTAAATGGAAATGAGATTCACCACAAATTAACATAAAGATACTATTTGAACTCTTCTAATTACATGTGGTTTGGAGGAAAGTTTTGACTTCTTTTATCAAATGAATCTGAGGTCAAATATTTCTCTTCTTTTCCTGATGAGGTTAGATGCAAAGGCGCTGGAAGTGGGTAATAACCTTCACAAATCACTGTTGCCCTCATAATTGGTGTTTTTAATACAGTTTACTGCTGATTTCTGCACAATTACCAGATTTCAAGGCTCGAAAAAAATATCCTTGTTATATTACAGCAGTAATTTTTTGTTGTTTTTCTTCTCTTTTTGAGCAGTGAAGCAAAGATAACTTCCCAGCAGTGTGTTCCTGCCACCCCTGAACAGTTAACTTCATGAAGTTGCTAAGGCTCAGCAAACATCTTTTCCTACCTGTCCTTATGAATATATACTTGCTAAAGACATGAAGCATTAATAATGCCTTTAAAAAGGAATTAATTACATTTCGCATGTAAGAATGTGTGTAAAGTGCATTGTGTCTGTGAGTTCTACCCAATGGTGCAAATGCCAGGAAAGATACATACAATGGTATCTAGCTCATCAGCAGCTCTACTGTAGTGTAGGTGTTCAGCTCTGCTTTACCTTCTGTACGTTATCTGGGTATGGGAAATCTCATTTGAAACACCTACACCCATTTCTTTTAATGTTCTGCCCCTTCTGTTTCACCAACCTGGAAGCAAAGCAGCCAACTGAGCAGGGCAGGGGGGTGTTGCATAAATGAGTTCACACTGGTAAGAGTGTTGGGTTCAGTTCAAGATGGAGATTCACCTACTTAATTCTGAAGTAACTTTTCTGTTTCTAAATTGAGTCTTGATTTCTTTCTCCCGATTGGTTCTACTTTCATGCAGTTGACATTTATCAGCAGAAAGGTGCACTGCCATCTGGTGACAGAACTGCTTGCAGGAGCCAAGGCAATTGCCCAGAAGTCTAACGTGGTGAATGGGGTGTAACAAATCCTTTCTATAAAACTTCCTAAACACTGAAGAAGAGAGAGACTGTTCAGAATAAACTGTCCACACATGAGCCCTCCAAAACAAACAAACAAACAAAAAAGATTAAAAAATACAGTTGTTTCATTACTGGGAAATTTCAGTCTAGGTAAAGAGACTTGCATGTAAATGTGTTTGCTGCTTCTTTTGTAGGTGGAAGAGGGGGAGATGGCTGCCCTGTTATCACCTTTCCAGACTATCCAGCTTTCAGTGAGATCCCTGAAAAAGAGTTTCAGAATGTCCTGACCTACCTGACAAGCATTCCGAGGTGAGCACCTGTCTAGAAGAAAATAACCTTTTATCTGCTAAGGGACTTTTCACATTTGATCCCTTATGTGTGGTGTAAAAGGCTTGGTATTTAATTAAAGAAAAGGAAAATTAAGCTTATGCTGCAGTGTCAGTAAGTGTTGGTTAATGACAGCTGTCTAAGGTAGTTGTTAGATTAATTATGTACTGCTATTTAGATTTCATCAGAAAATTGCTTCCTGGTATGTATGGATACAGGTTCCATGATGGACATTGTCCTCTTATGTCTTCACTGTATCTTAAAATGCAATATTCAGTATTTTAATTGAGCACATGTATAATTTTGGCAGAAGATGCAAATTCCTGGATGCTGCTCAGGATGTTACTCAGTGAGGGAACACTCTGTATCTACATACAGAGGTTTGTCCTTACCACTTAAGCTGTTTCCCTGGCTTAGCTGAATGTATAGTCTGCAGACTCTCAGAGCTTTGACTGAGGGTGCAGTGCAAGCTCAGGGATTAATTCTGACTCTCTTAGAGGGCACAGTAGTGTTATCAATGGGCTGCTCAATAAACATTGTGATTTTTGTTGACAGTCTGCTAAGGAATGAAACAGTGGGCTCAAAAATCCTGATGAGGTGAGGAAGGCAATGAAGTACATACCCTAGACTTCAAGAAAGCAGATTTTGGGCTTAATCAAGGGACTGGTAGGTGGGATACAAAGGAAGGCAGTTCTGAAGAGTAAATCTGCTGTGGAAGGCTGCCAAGTTTTGAAGGACAGCATTCTCCAAGAACAAGAATGGTACGTCCTGGAACGTGAACAGACGTAACAGGAGACTGACCCCATGTCTGAAAGCGAGCTTGTGACTGAGCTGAGCTACAAAGGCAGCATACAGGAGGGGAAAGCAGGGACAGGCTTCGAAGGAAGAATGTAGATACATTGTCCAAACACGTAGGGATGGCGTCAGAAGTCAAAGCACACCTGGAGCTGCGGGACAAGAAAAAAGGGACATCAAGGACCGCTCGAAAAAACTTCCGGTGCTTTAGCAGTACAGGAATAAACAAGGAAAACGTGGACCTGTGCTGAATGGACTGGGCAAATTAGTAGCAGCCAATACAGATGAGGCTGAAACACTTGAGTTCTTCACTTCCGTCTTCTCTGACAATGTCTCCCAGGCCTGTGTGTTCAGAGAGAGAGTTCAAGGGGGAGAATGACAAGCAATGGCTGAGGACAAAATCAAGCATCTCTTGAGAAATCTTGACCCAAATCTAGTGTTTGGGATAAGATGAGCTGCTTTGAGAGTGGTGAGGATGCTGACCAGTGTCATAGCAAGGCTGCTCTCTATAATCTTTGAAAGGTTTTTGAGATTAGAGGTAAACCATGATGACCATAGAAAGGTAAATGTTGCAGTCATGTGGATAGGATAAGAATAGTGATTTGAAGCAGTACCGGTTAGTCAACCTCACTTTGATGTGTGAGAAAATTATGGAGTGTGTCCTCTCAAAACACACTTTTGGGCACATAAAAGCAGAAGGTGATAGGGAGTAGCCAGCATGAATTAAACAACAGTAATTGTGCTTGACCAGCCTATTTCTGTGATGATGATACTGGATGCATCAATGAGGCAAAGCTGTGCTTGTCTTTTGCCTCACCTTAAGCAAGTCTTTCAGCTTAGTCTGCCCCAGCACTCTTCTGTCCACTTTGAGTTGTTGTGTTTTGACAGGTGGGCTGCTGGGTGGGTAAGAAGGTGCTTGGATTATTTGGCTCAAAGAGAGGTGTTTAATGGCTCATGTTTTATCTGGAGACAGACTTCCTCAGGGAACTGTACATATCCATGCTGTCTGATGTCCTTGACAAGGATCTGGAGTACAAGATGGAGTGCACCGTCATCGAGTTGTACTTGATGTAACCAGCCCCTCCTGGTTGTACTTCTTAGTCCCTAGTTTATCGGGGAATGAAACTCTGAAGCTAAAAGCCAGCTTTTGCCTTTTCTTTGTTTATCCTCATGGTGGTTAAACTGCATGGTGCTAAGCATCCCTTGATTGTATCTTGGGTACTGTTTCTGCAAATAATTATGTACTAAATTCACATCTGCTTCTCCTTTTGAAAGTCCTTGGTGATGCACTTCGTGGTGGCCCGTTGAACTTCTGCACAGAGTGGGGTTCATGTGAGAAATTCTGATCAGAACAAACAGCATCTGGTACAATGGGGGAGCACTGAGAGCATCCCAGCACACCACTTAGATAGGAGCAGATTTTCTGGAGGTTTTTCTGTCAGTTGCTCGTACCTGACAGCAATTATTCTGTGAATATTGAGCCAGGAGTGGTCATTCCTTAAGTCTGGCTGTTCTTCAAGGATTTTTTTTTTTCTTTAATTCATAGGTATTTAGGAAGAGAGGATTGTTCCTTGTAAAAAAAGGAGATAGCCCAGCTGTCTAGATTTTAAGAATAAAATATCAGTATTGTGAGTATAACGGTTCTCCAGGTTTAAAGTGATGACAATTCAGTTTCAAACGTAAAAAAAATGTTATTAAGATACTAATAAACATGCAAACTTTTTGTGTCTGAGAATTGATAAAATCCGAAAGGGGTTACAACATTCTTGATATCTTAGCTAGCAGTGTCAGAAGCTTACTATGTAAAACTGTGTTTGTGAGTCCTTGACCATGTTTATAGGAACAAAAAACTATGGAAATTACACTAGCCAGATGCCAGCATACATCTCCTTATGAAGGATGTTTTGCTATTGATATGTTTCGTATGTTGATACATATATAACTCTAAGAGGGGCAGTGTTGCAGTTGTTCTTGAATTGGGATATTTCCAGTGCTCTTAAAGGTGGTGTAAAGTAGGATTTTCCCTGCTATCTTAGTGTTCAGATACTGTTTTATGTGCTTTGGAAGCTGCTTTTGAGAGAAGTGGAGGCAGTTAGTTTTTAGTTTATAAATTGGTTAGAGAGATGTAAGGAGTACAGATTTACAGAAAGGATGGAAATGCAGCCCACAGCTCTTCTACAAGGACTGCTCTCCCAGGTTATTGTAATTTAGTTTATCAGATATGTAACTCTGTCTTTAGGCTGTTTTGACAGGCTAAGGGTAAACGGACTTTTCTGAGCACAGACTGTAGAGCACAGACACATCTGGAGCCTCCCTAGTTCCTCAGAAAACTACTTGTTCTACTTGGCCCTGTGCAAGATCACAGCAAGGGGTTGGCAGCAGTAACTCAAACCTCATTGTCTGCCTGCCTGGAGTCGCATGTTAAGGGAAATTATATTTCATGGGGATGACAGTAAGGAGCCTCATAAGAAAGGACCTTTCTGTGCTCTGCAGTGGAGTTCACCCGATAGTATATTTACTGGTATAATAAATCTTAGCAGCAACTTCAGGTTTTCAAAATCTCTTCCCAAGTGAAAGAAGGCTAGCTTAGGACTTCATTGAAAGAGGAAATACTGAAACCTCTCCACCTTTTTATTCCTTCTAATTTTATAGATAAACATGACCTTGTCACCTCTTACTGTGTCCTTGTTCTATATTATCTAAATGCTGGGCGTCACAAGTTTTTCTGTGTGAACTTTCTCTTGTCTTTTTCACAGTAAACTTTAATCATGAAACAATAAATATCTCGTGGGGCACTTTGCATTTAGGAATAGAACTATTAAAAGTTGCATGCTATCAACTTAGATGATCATGGAGTAGAATAGTGTGAAGAGTGGAGCTATTAGCATGTGCTTAGATGTGTAAATGCCTGATACATGAGGATGTTAAGAAAGGACACAGTGGAAAGGGAATACCTCATCTCAGTTTAAAGGTACTCAGTTAACCTTGGTGCAACTGCATAACATTAAGCAGAGAGCTGAGCCATATTCTTCAGGTGGGTGTCGTTAATGTTGCAAGGTAAATTCATGTTCTGTAGATGGCTGGATAAAATACAATGTCTAACATATGGTTTGTAGTAATCTCAAAATATTTGGTACAGATGGCATGATGTGTGACAGCAGTCATGTACCATGTGTACTGAAAGATCGCTGCTTTGTCAGGAGAAAACAATGGATTAAAGATGAGTACAATAGACAGTGGAAGATTGCAGCTAATGCTTTTCTAACTTCTGTTTTGTAGTGAAATATATGTTGTAAAGGTGTTTGTGTAATGCTTCTGAACCAGGTTTATCTTTTTAGCAGACAATTTTTTTTTTGTTATTCTTGAAATACCATATACAGTTTTATTAAAAAGGTGAGAGTTGTCTTAGAAAGATACCCAAGTAGGAGAGTCCATGGCAGTACATAAGGCAGTGCTTTCAAGGAAGAGTAGTTTAATTGAAATGCTGAATTGGTACAAATAGTTTACATGCAAATACTGATCCACATGAATTAGTAGTTATTATCAATAGAATTGTAAAATACAGTAATATCTCTAGATAAAGTGTCTGTAAGAGGTGACAACTTTAAATTCAACTGTGTTTCAGTAGAGGACAGTCAGCCATGTCTTGCATCCTTTTGGGATATTTTGAGATTTTATAATGTCCATGTAGCTGGTCTGATTCTCTTTCTGCAGAGAATGTCTCCTATTGCATCACTCTGTGAGTCCTTTAGGGATGACTGCTGAGCTCAGTAAGAAAAAAAGGCCATGCAGATCAAGATGGTTTATCTCTTAGCTGAGTAAAAAATCTGACAACCTCCAAACACCATCATTCTTACTGCTTAGTGGGAGAGGCACCTGTGCAAAGTACCTTTTACATCACACACTTACTGAGGCTGAAGGAAGAATGCTGCATTTCAGGGCATTCAGTGTTCACTGTTTTGAAAGCATTTTTTTCATTTTTCTAGTGATCCTAGCAAATAGACTTACAAGATTTGCAGTGTACCTTGAAGGCGGGTGTTATTCATATTTAATTTCTCTTCATCACATTAGCTTGTGTACACATTTTTGGAATATGAATTTACCAAATATGGGTAGTAGCATGAGAACTTGCTCCAAAAGAAATTAATACATAATTGCAGTAGTTAAAAAAACTTAACCACACAGTATTTTTCAACATATGGTTTTGGTTCTGGTTAATTAGCAGTTTCTACTGCAATTAGAAAACAATATGCTGTTTATGAGAACAAAAGAGTATAGTTTTAATGCTTTTCTTTGCTGCTCATATAGGCTCATCTTTGAACAAAGAAAGCAAGCTAAAATTCTTGTAATCACAAGAGTCTGGAAAGCTAATATTTTAAAAGTGTAAAGCTGAGTCTTATACACAAAATCCCTTTCAGGAGAAATAAGTAGTGTAGATTAGAAAATTCAGAACAGTTTTTGACGGCCTGTTTGAGTCCCATATTGCTGATTAAACATGATACGTGGGCCCTTTTTGCTTGTATTCTGCCAGAGCCTTGTACAGCTTCTCTTTGTAATGCCCTTCTGTCCTACTGCAGGATCTTCAGCATAACACAGGTTAACTTTTGGCATGTTCAGCAGTTTCCTGTTTTGAAAGGTGTCTGTCAGTTTCCTGGCTGAGAGAGTGTCCCCTTCTTTGAGATTCCTGAAGGTTTACAAATCCTTGAACAGCACATGGCGTTCTAAAAAATCCTGTTGGTTTTGGTACTCTCCAGAGCAAGAAACCAGGGAGCCATCCTGTCCAAGTAATGGAACAGAATGAGATGACCTCAGAAAGTGTTGATGTCCAATGGTTCAAAAGCTCAGTTGTTAGGGTTTGCTAAGCTTCTGGTAGACCCCTCCTTGTTTACTATACCAGCTCCCCATTTTTTGGGATAACACTGGAAAATTGAAAGAGGAATGTGTGCTCTAAGCCTTTCAGTGGGTTCGGATCTGTGTGGGCACAGTGGAGTGTGATGAGGTGGGTTTAGGTAGGGACTGGAAGGACATGCAGCAGCATGGCATGGGTGCTGCTGGAGCTAGCAAACCTCAGTGCCAGCGACACAGATCAGCACAGGGCTCACAGGCTCACACAGCTTGGGCCTGGCCAGTCTCCTTGGCATAGATCCACTGCTGTGCTCTGGAAGCAGAGGCAGCAGTGTTGGGGTAGTGCTGTGTTTTCAGCCTGTAACCCCATCAGGGTCCAGCGGACCTCGTGAAGAGCCGGTGTCAGAGGGTAACTGCCTGCGTTTCCTCATTTATCTGCAAACTGAATGGGCAGCCCACCATCAGCTAAGAGTTAACCACTTTTGTTTTATAGAGTGCCAGGGATGAACATCACCACATAATGGGAAAGAAGCCCAGACGGTTCATACTGACGTGCTGAGCTGCATCTTTGCAGCTTCAGAGTTTATTTCTGTCAGCTGTGCTTAATTTCCCTGCTCTCCTCTTTGTTGGTTTACAATCCAGGCTGAAGATATGGAACCTGTACCCTGCTGTTACCCTGGCAGCCCCTCAAATTTGTCAGTGAGAATATCCCAGGACTTCCAGCAAAATCTGTCATGCTGTGTGTGCCCTTCCTTTCTCAGAGCACAGCTGCCAAACAGTTGTAAATACCATATGTTGCTGTAAGCAGACAGGAAATGTAAGGTCATAGGTTTGAAGTAAGAGCGTTGTATCTTAAATTTAAGTGGTAGTCAAAAGCTTTTGTGTCAAATACATACCTTCACAGGATTAAGGTCAAAGCCCAAATTGTTACTTAGAATCTGAATTTTTACTGGGTTTAGAATAATTTACACTTGTTTCAATGTCAAGTGCCTTAAACTTGTTTTAAAGCTCAGGCCTGTACAGGTAAAGCCCTTCCAGTCTTTAAATCCCATTTACACCTTTAGGGTTTAGAGGATTTAGGCAGTATGTATGACACGTGCCATCCGGTGGTAAATTTAGTCTACTAATAAGACAAAATAAATTAAGCACTGTAAAATTCTGAAAGTTAATTACTAAAATTCTGGATTGTCACACAGGTGTTTTTATTAGTCCAGTGTCAAATTCAGAGTGTTTACCACTCTATTGAAGTGTAATGGCACAGTGCTAAAATAAATTTCACAGCATTTCCTGTAAGGTTGTTCCAATACTTTGTGCAGTAGCATTAATGGTTGTTACAGTGTCCTGTAAACATGTATCATTCCAATATCACCATTCTGAATAGGTGTAAAAATGCTTTTATGGAGTTGGACTGAATAGCTCTAAAATGAGGGTCACACAGGCGTTCTGTTGCTCAATTTATTTAAGCTTAAACCAACATGGAGCCCTTTTGCCTTTATTGACCTATTTATCCTTAATTGTCCCTCCAGGATAACATGACCTACTTCAGCCATCTGTAGTTAAGTCAAAATGAGTCCTCAAAGTTGTTGTTTTTCTTCAGACAGTCCTTCTAAAAGCAGCTCTGCATGACCTGAAGAAATCACACTGTGTTTTCCATTTAGAAAATTACAAGTCTTCCTTAAAAACCCTTATTTTACTTAATTTCATACACTAAAAGAGGATCTGTTAAGCAATGACTTGTTAAATTCATTTTTCTTTTACTTGCAAAAATGCATTAAGGTCACTCTGATTTTAGTTCCTTGGTGGGATAAAGCTTGTGGAGTTCTGGGCAGTCAGAAGTAGATGATCTTTAAGGTCCCTTTCAACCCAAGTCATTCTATGAAAGTAGCATAAAAAAAAGCTGATGGGTACCATGGAAAGGCAATGAGTGCATGTGGTACGAGCAGATGTCCAGGCCCAGGCAGATGATGATGCCTGGACACTTCAGTTGTTATTTTTAACCCTGGCTACATTCCTTCACCTTCCCCCCCCACAACTGCATAAGCTTTTTGGAGCAGAAAGAAGGTCAGCATATATGATGGAATACAGCCAGCATTACTGTCTTCCAATCAGTCGTGCCTAAGGAGGAATTGCTGAAAGTGGAAGAGAGGCTGATTTGAGGACCTAAAGGAGCACAGGAGATAAAGAGGAGATACAGGACCAAACAAGGAAGATACTGATGCCCATATCTCTGAGTGGAGAGATAAAAGAGAAATATTACTTGTATGTTAAATAAATCGGCATAAATATTTTAAAATAGATAAGGTCTGTACCAATGCTGTCCATTCGGCCGAGCAACACAAGCAGTGCTTGAGTCAGAATTCCCTCAAGTAAATATGTTTGGATTTGTATCTCACAATTTCAAGAGACCCACTTCTGTGCAAGATAAAGACCTCTGGTTGCTTTTGAGACCAAGGCTGGAGGGCAGCTCTCCTGTTTGTCAGGGAGTTGGCATTTGCCTCATTGACAGAATGTCTCTGACAGTGGCCCATCTTCCTTGCGAGTTCGTGGTCTGCTGGCAGTGCAGTGACCTGCTGTTGTCACAGTCCTGTGGTGACTGAGGAGTTTTCAGATCAGGCATAGGGTTGCACATAACCACTTGTGGCTGTCGGACCTACAATCATTGTGAAGTTTGGATGAGACTTCCAAAGTTTTGAATTGTTAATAACCCCTCGGACAAAGCTCTTTGAAGTTTCTCTCATTATTTTTTCTCCTGTTTATCTGGCTTTTAAGATCTCCTGTCACTGACACAACATCATGTGTAATTATTCTTGCCTATGTTTATAAAGTGTCAAAAGGCATTTATTTTCATGGTGTCACTGCCAGGCTGTATAATTCTGCTCATCTCTCCTGCTTCATGAGCAAATTATAATCACTTGCCTACAATGGTTTTTATTTATGCCACCTCACAACCCAACATTCATCTAAATTCTTCTTTGCCCACTTGCTGAGAGATCCTAAAATGCAATTTTGTTTATCTGATGGTTCCTCAGTCCTGAGAAAATTGCAATACAGTGTGTTTTTAGACATGCCTGGGGCATGAACTAATAACAGCTGAGACCAAACGTAAGTTTAATAGGAAAGGAAAGAGAGAAGGTTTCATCAGTGGTACACTGGATAAGATTTTGGGAGAGTTAACTGGAATGTGGAGAAATACAATAAAAAGGTACATAGCTGAGGCAGGGAAATGCATCAAATTTCTTATCTGAACCTTGTCTAACAGTGAAGCTTTAACAGAGAAGCTCCAACAGAGAAGCTCAGATTTTCTTAATTTCCTGTGCAGCTTCATCTGTTTCTGTGAAGGGAAGGCAGTAACTATCAAAACCAAAATAAAGAGGTCTAAATGCTTTGGGTTTTTAATGTGCATTTAAGATATGTATCTATTCACAGAATTTCGATATAGAATTAATTAAATAATAGAATAGTATGCGTGGTTTTTTTTAGGGATGGAGGTTTGGGGAAGACGTTTTTCTTTTCAAAATCAGATTTGAAGGATTAGCACTAATAAGAAATGGTGCATCCTTGCTTACAGGTTGTGCTGCTGCTATGGAGCAGCATCAGCTGTGTTGGGTGAAATGCAGCTGTTAGTGCCAAGAGCTTAAAAGAATAGTTTTTACTTGCCATTCAGTGATTTTGGACAGGCCTCTAGAGGCTGCACTTGTATAGCAGCACTTCTGGCTGTCTTATTTTGAGTTTCTTCTGCTGGAATTCCTTCTGTTTCCTATATTTCTTCATGAACAGTGGCCAGCCTCAGTTTGAGCTGGGTAGGTTTTGCCTTCTGCCGTTACAGTTCATTGAGCTGACTATGACAGGGCCCAGTAATCAAATAGAACAAATTTTTCTACATCAATAGCCTTCTTTCATGTTTGAAGCACAGTACAGGTTGCTCATAGTTAAACACAGTAAGGAGTAGATGGCAAGCTTTTCCCTGACTCCGGAGATGAGGATATGGAGAGAGAGGTGCAGTGCAGCAACTCCCACACCACCAGACACCAGATCTAAATTCAGCACCTCAGGAAGTTTGAGGTGAGCCTGTTCCTTGGGTCTTCTCTGGATGATTTTTCAGTGAGGTAGAAGTGATGGACATGTCCTTCTAGCACTTCTGCACTAGCTGACTTCTTCAGTGTTTTCAGCTGAAGAGACATAGGTTACAAAAACTAAAGCCAAAACTATATTAATTCTATCTGAAATAATGGAATTAATGTATGACATTTGAAATCATTGCATTCCCATTTCTGCCCCATATGCATTGCCATGTACCATAAATAGAGTGCACCTGTAATTTCTGAATTCTCTCATAAATATTGCTGGTAAAAGAACTGATTACTGATAGACTGGTTACATTCCTCAGCTGAACGTGGTTCTTGTAGGAATCTGAACTGAAATGTCACAAATGAGTATCACCACAAGATGTCAGGCCCACTCTTTGAGTGGGAGCCAAAATGTCATGCCAGGTTGCTTTAGGGGCTCAGGAGGTCTGCTAGGTAGCAAAAGAGCTTCATCTGGGTGTTTATGAATGCTACTTTTGTTTGGGACAATTGTGTCCCCAGATTTGTTCAGTATTCTTGACCTCAGTCATACATCTATGCCTGTGGCAGAACTTGGCACCAAACTGTTTTTTTCTGTGACGGAATGCCATGACAGCAACATGCAGTTGTATATGCAGCCATCTTTTGGAAATATGTTTTCATTCTATTTACTTTCTTGGCAGATGGTTTCTTTGCCACTGATGTCTGAATGGCAAAGCAAATCTCAAATTTTATGTTTTAAAAATAGAAAATATAATTCTAAAGTTTGCTAATTTAGAGCAAGTGTAATTACTGGGAAGGTATTGCTGTCCAGCTTTCATAACACTTCCAGCTTGTCTTAGGGGTGTAATCACTTTATGACTGCAAATGATATAATTTCATGAGTATCAAAAGGATAAATTGCAAGTTCAGAATATAACTTGTAATATTATGTAACTTTATAAAATGCTACATTTGTAACACATTATAAAGGATTGTAGTATTTTTTATTCGCCAGGCTATTCCTCAGTTAAATGCTTTTAAGTACTAATTTAAATGCAGGTTTTTAGAATACTCATTAAGTAAGATCTGAAATAGCAGCAGCATTACAAAGCAGTATTCAGCTTAGATACTGTGTTAAAACCTTCAGGCTCCCTTTGCAATTGAAACAAGGAAGTTCAATGTAAGAGCTCATGTGTCTGGTTTATAGTTCTTTTTCAGTTCCTGCTATATCTGAATTGTTTTAATCAGGAAGATTCTGCAGTGAGGCTGGTTATTTTGGGCTATAAAAGTCTGCAATATCTGAAGCTTTCAAACTGTAGCTTTGTGGAATGTGATACGTATCAACCTATTTTCATCATTTACTCAAGAAAGCACAAGTCAGCTTTCTTTTCCTTAGAGATGGTGGTTAAAATGTTAAGTCCTTAAGTTTAGTTTTACTTTGGATTGTGAGAAAGAAGCTGTCATGAGATAAAAATATTTAAAGACCAAATGAGTACAAGACATTTAAAATTATTAACATAATTTTAAATATTTTAATATTAGGCACACATGCCAAATATGATATTTTTTGTGCCTTTTTAAAAATACCCAGCTGGTGGATTTCTTTTGGAATGAAGTGGATGAATTGGCTAGTTCTGAAACAAAGGGGGCTTTACAATAACAAGCAATCAGGAATCGTAAGAAAATGAATTTGCTCTAGATCACTTTACTGTTTAGTGGCTGGGTACTAGATTTTGTATAATGTTACAGCTGAATTTCCTTTTTTTTTTTTTTTGTGTCAAGTTCATAACCCATTAAATTCTTCTGCTCTAGGAAAAACTGCATCCTCTAGGACACAGCTAAAGATCAAATTGAAGTAGTCTTTGTTACTCTACATAAGGGATGGAAGGAGAGGAGATGTCTAGCAAGGTTATGCCAGGTGAATTATTCCTGCACTTTTCCTTCTGGGAAACCAGCATAAAACTGGTAATGTGAAAAGTCACCACAGGGCTTAGCTGAATTTTTATTCTTTCCTAGTTGCTGTACTGGAGATTTTAATCTTGATTTGTTAATGCCATTAATATCACATTCTTCACTATAGTACTTGGCTGTCTTCTGGAGCTTATAAAGGCCACTAAGGAGGTGGCTCTTCTCTGCTTCCATTAATTGCCAGGGCATTCGTGGTTTCATTTTCTTAATGTGTAAAACAGTGATGATTAAGAAAGAATTCTTGTCTCCCCTTCACTCCCCAAGAAATCATTCCTTAGCAGGAACAGGAGAGATGGAGAAAGTGGTCTTTGGGGTGGCTCAGGTTCAGCCAGTTGAAGCGTGTCTGCACATGTAGAATGAAAAGTTTCTCTTGCTTGTTAAGTGTCTGATTTCCAATGGCTCATCCTAAGCTCAGTGACCAATGATGAGTGGGTGAGCCAATTCCAAGCCCTTCTTACACAGGTTTACAGTTGCATGCCAAAAAAGATCAGGATTTATGAGGTGCCCCAGACCTCACATCTTTTGGAGCAGTGTGTGGGTGTCACTGAGATGCATTGCAGGTCAGTGATGAGCTGCTGTGGGTGAGGAAAGGTGGTACCAGGGTTCTGCTTATGAAACAGATTGCTGCAGGCATTGTCTTGGTGCTTTGCTCAATGCAGTAATTCTTCATGGAATACTCTGGAAATAACTGTTCAGCCCTTAAGAGCAAGAATTGCTAGTCCATTTGTATGCCAAGGTAGTTGAGGTAGGGAACAGTCCTGGGTGTAATGTAGGCCAACTGTTTAATAATAAAGCTCTAAGACTGAAATTCAGTTTTAAATAGCCAGACTTATGTAACCTAAAATGCTGCACAGAATTTCAAACGTGCAAAAGTTTGATACTTTCACGTCTCTGGGATGAACCCAAAGATTTGCTTTGTTTCATTTGTAGTAGAGATCAATACTAACTGCTTTCACACAGCAGTGTAGAAGCAATAGGAAATTATTTGTGCAGCAGTTGTCACCACCCATACCTTGGAGAACTGCAAGGATCTTTCAGAGGATGTTTATGTAATTGCTTCCATGTACCCCAGAGGGAAGTTTCTTTCCACAGTCCTATGTACTATAAGCTTTCCCACCCTTTCTCCCAAGTGCATGAGCTAATAATTATTGCAAAGAAGACAAGGAGGGGATGTCCCCATAATCTAAAGCTGTGGAGTCACTAAGTGGAAAATTCAGTTTCTGCTCGACAGTCTACATGGAAAACTGGTTACTTGTTGGGCAGGTATTTCAACCTCACTGTCACCTCCTCCTAATGGTTTTACACTGGCTCTGCAAGACAGAGGGAAGGGGACTCAGCGGAAAGTCTGCTCTGTGCTGCATTTTGTCCTGTCCTGTGTGGCCCTGCTCCTCTTCCACTTTCTACCTTTCTAACCTGGCCTTTGTGAGTTTGCTGGACAAATTTCCTGCAGAGCAGGGATGGTTTCTCTGCTTTTCTAAAGAGGTTCTGTTCTTTGTTCTGGTGAATAAACAGAAGAACAGTGCTTATCCCGTGATGTTCTGGTTTTTTTTGTTTTGGCTTGAGGGGTTTTTTGTGCATGTATTAGGAGGGAAACAAAGGAAGTAAATACTAAATTTGAATTAAAAGCTTATATAAATTATGTTTCAGAAAGTACACCGGATACAAGTTAATACGTTAAAGACAACAAAGGTTGTAAGGGAAATGTTAAGAAGCCTGAATAGACAAATGCTTCTGCTAAGGTTTTCTGATATTTCTCACTGTAAGGGTTGCTTTCTAGTCATTTACAACTCTGCCAAATTTTCTTTCCATTTGTGAGGTGCCACCTGATTTTATGGTGTAAAGTTCAGCCAAAATAGCTGAGTGGTTCCTAAGGTGCCAGGGAACAAATCCACTGTGCTTTTCAAACATTGAAACAATTGTTTGTTAGAGAAGCTCAAGTATCTACTTCCTTTGTTCAAGGACTCAGACTTGACACTCAGAAGAATGATGGCCTTTGTGTCAAGAAACTACCTTGAGAAAAATCTACCGAAATTCCAGGCCACAGATGCTCAGTAACTACTCAAGCTTATTGCCAAAAATGTCCTGCTTCATGCTGGGGCTGAGCAGGGGCTCCTCGGTGGTTGCAGGATGAGCTGCTCTAGTGCCAAGTCTGCTGCCAGGTGTGAGAGCAGGAAGGCTGTGGCATGGGATGTGAGTGCCACCTCTTGACCAGCAGGCAGGGCAGGCAAGCTGTAGGACTCCACAGGCAGGGCCACAGCTGAGGGAACTGTCCACCCAAGGGAAAATACTGGGAGATGGAGTGGGACATAGGGTGTGGGAGACTCAGGTTGGAGGATGAAGGGGCTGTGATATTCAGGAAGGAGTGAGAACTGATGTCATTCATCCTGATAGTCTAAAATTAAAAAGAAAAAGAAAAAAAAGACTTTTTGAACTGTTCTTGGGACAAGAAGTGATGAATGGAGAGACAAGTGGAGATGGAGACAAGTTCATTGGAGAATGGTACAGAGGCATGAGAAGATACAAGCTAAGCTGATGAGAAAAATGCAGCTGGACCAAGGCAGAGAAAAAAGCTAGATGAGCAGGCTGTGCCCACCAGAGCATGCTTCTGCTGAGACACAGAGCACAAACCAAAACACATTCCTCTCAAGCACATGGAGGGGTAGGGGAAAACCAGTGTCAGGATAAAATGTAATAAATATGGCTGAGGGAAAGAGAGACAGCTGGCACTCACAGTTAAATCAGGAGCCAAAGGAAAATTGAGTATGTGCTTGTTTCCAAAGCCCTGTTCATCCTATGCCCTAGAAGAGAGGAGGGTATTGCAAGGTGTCTTGCAACTCCATACGCAGGTGTGTGTCCGGCAGCAAAGAGAGGTCAGTAGAGCAAGGGTACATTGGCAAACAGACCTGTTTTCAATATTTACTTTTCTTGAATACATGATTTTGTTCTCTTTGAAATGTTCTCAACTTTGTTGTACACAATGTCTTAGTTTGGTTTGTTGCTTCCTGCCTGTGACTTGCTGGAGCTGGATCCCAGGCTCCAGAGCCAGGCCTTTGCAACAAGGCGCTGTTGTCAAGATAACAAATACTTTTCCCACCCTGATTGATTTGGAACAGGGCATTTAATTTTTTTTTTCCCAACAGTCTATATTAATGGAGTGTTAACAGTTTGAAGTCAGATGCTCAAGACTTTGCCACCAGATCTCTTCTAGGCAGCAGTGGGGAATCCTGGCTTTTATGTCTGAGCTTGCTGATTCACGCAAGCACACAACATATTTGATCCTTCTGTTTGATCCCGTGGAAAAAGAAGGTTGGCTGAAGACATCTTTTGGACTATATTAGAGATGTGCTTTTCTTTCTTAATTCTTCCACTTAAGTAAGCCTTGTCTTTTTATTTTTCTAGGATAATGAGATTAAGCTCTGCTTACTGTAGATGTTGAGGCATTAACTGTGTGGAGCTGCCATGTAGATAATTTCTGGGATCCCAGCTGAGCCTGTATTTTCCTGTGCTCCTAGAAAGAAATCCTATTGATGTTCTTTCACAGGCTTTAATGTTATTCATATTGCACTGAAATACCAGAAATTTCTTGAAATATTATAGAGGTGTTGCATTTAGGTACCCTGAGATTATGCTTCCTGTGAGGAAGCATGGAGAAATTTCAGGGCTCCTGGGAACTTCTACTGAGCAGGGAAAATAGCTCTCTACAAGTCTTAATACACTCCAAAATCTACGCTTGACTCCTGTCGGAGCAGCTGTAGCACCTTTTTGATTCCATTCATCCACATTAAAGCTGTGCACCTGAGGAGTTTGTTTTGCTATCTGATTATTGTGGCACATGGTTGCTATAATTTTGCTCAGTCACTAAAGGTTAAAATTGTGAGAACTTTAAACAGGGAACAGAAAGAGGCCAAAATCAGTCTGGATCTCTCTCCTCCTCTTGTCCTTTAAATAAAGAAAAAAGAAGAGGGGAAACTTTTAGTAAATTGTGGAAATTTACTGTAGTGGGAAGCATATTGTTAATATAAAGCCTTGTTTGTCTGTGAGGGTTGTCAGGCTTACAAGGAAAGTGCTCAGATGTTGTTTATCAGTGTTGTCCTAACCCAGAGGCAAGAGTTAAGTAACGTGCACTGAATGTGGGCAGTGAGGATTGTTTCTAATATTCTGCTGTGCTAAAAGGACTGCTTAGCTTCTTCTGAAAGAAAGCAAGGGTTCCTTTGCATTTTTAATGATTATTCATGTTTCCCACTAAATGGTGTATCTGTACATTTGAGAGATATTGCATTATGTTGATAAATTTGAGAGATACTGCATTTTGTAAAAGAGAGGGAATAAACTGTGAGTCATATTTAAATCTGGAATTTTGAGGAGTAGCTTAAGATGACACATCTGGGTACCTGTGTTCTTCATCCTCCTAAGCATCCTCTTATCATTATGCTACTGACATAATCTTATAAAGCAAAGCTGGTGTTTCCATGATTCAGCAATCTTGAAGAAAGAATCCTGGCATTCTGTTGTGTTGATTTTTATTTTTTCATTTTAGATATTACCATAATAAATTGATGCACAATATTTCTAAATGTCACACAGTGCCACAGCAGGCCTTGCAATAAATTATCAGGAGTAAAAATACGGCACACACACTGAAAAAGGAGCAAATGTGTGAGAAAACAATAAATCTGAGCCTGTGTGCCTTGTGTTTGCCTGCTGTTTCCATTTTGATTGCGATTGGCTGGCACGGGCTGCTGCTGGCATTGCACAATTGGCTTAGATGGGGAATTACAAAACAGGAGCACATCCCTTGGTCAGGGCTCGGTAGCACATGCAGCTGAGCACGGGCAGAAGAGAAAGGTCACCCGTACGCCAGGATTTGAGCAGGATCTCTCTCACAGATGTTCCCATTCCAGAGAGGCAGCTCTGAGCTCATCGTTCTCATCTGTGGTCTGGAGAGTTTAAATGCCGTAAGGTTTTTTTGTTTCAGTGAATGTGGAAATGCACCTAGGAAGAAGTTTGCAACCTGGAGGCATGTGAGAATTTCAGATGCGTGGAGCAATATGGAGTGATCAGAAGGATCTGTGTTTTTAAGGAGTTTTAAATATAAGTGAGGAGGAAGACGATTCAAACAGAAGGTTTAAAGCAGATGCAAAAGGAAAACAACTTTATTTTGATGCTGAAATTATACTGACAACATCATGAAGAAGGGATTATATCAGCACCAAACAGTGGAGAATCAGTCGGTCTTATTTTCTTCTGAAATAATCCCTGTACAAGAAATGTAAATAGTATCTTCTGTGAAAAAGAAGAATTCATTATTTGAATAGAGCTTGAAACTCTGTGAAACACATGTGGGACTGCTGCATCTTTGCAATGGTGTATAGTTTATAGTGTATGTTTATTTAAGATATTTATATGAAGAAGATTCTGCACAAAAAGGTCAAGCTACTTTTTTTTTTTTACTATTTTCAAACTGCTTTTCTATGTGAGGGAACCAGGTATTACGTTTGTATTTTTAATTGAACTTTCCTGTTTTCTTCTTTCCTCCCTCAAACTTAGTTTGCGAGATGCTGGAATTGGATTTATTCTTGTCATAGATCGCAGACAGGACAAATGGACCTCCGTGAAAGCTTCCATCCTGCGGATAGCAGTGAGTACTGTTTTAAATTACTCCTTAGAAAGATCTTTCTGTGTTGAATCTTCCTCTTACAAGTGGAAAAACACAATTTTGGGGTTTTTTCTTCAACAATATGTGAGCTGGTAGATGATAAAGAAGGTATCCAGTTGATCTTTTGTATCCCAGCTGACTGGACAGAGCATCATGTGCCTGTGATGTGCTTTTAATGCAGTCTGCAGCTCAGGACATCTTCTAAGTGTGCACTTGGAGAGTGTGTGTGTGAATGTGAATGCAGCATGCAGCTCTCCCAGGTGGGAGCTAATATTTGCATGGACACCCCATGTGACCCATAGAGTTTGGGTCTACTTTTCACTATTCAAGTGAGCTTCCCTTTTATGAAGAGATGAGGGTGAGGGTCCTGAAACAAGTTCACATGGAAAAACTGTGTTGTGATGTTTGATTTAAAACAAGGGTTACTTGTAAGCAAGAAAATCTTATGTGCCTTCTGTGGTCAATCGACAGAACATGCTCTTAACTTTCAGTCCCCCAGTCTCCCTTTCAATTAATATTTCTAAAATTGGAAAAAAGCTTATTAGAGGATTGCTTTTTTTTTGTAGAAGTAGGGAAGGACAGATTCATGTTTATCATGTGCTTATTCTACTGTTGGTTTACTTGGGCTTTTTTAGTTTTTGGTATGTTGGTTGCCTTTTTCTTCTTCCTTGTTATCCTTGCTTGAATTGTTAGTGTCAACAGTCTTTCCAGTAAGGGCTGAAAAACAAAACTGTAAGTACCTTTTAATTTTTAATGGCTGAAAATTTTTGACTCTGAAAGATAAAAGTCATATCGAAACAGTAAATGTTATTTTTATGTAGCCTGATTATGGCCAAAGAATTTTTTATTTATTATAAGTTAAAAGGTATTTCTTTGAAGGTAGTGCATTACTCCCACTATACGATATTTTGTGAATGAATATATAATGATACACAATACAACTTTTTACACAGTAATTATGGTAGGGATGTTAAAACATTGAAAATATACTGAAGTATCAACAAAATTTGCTTTTGCAACTCATCTTGAAATTTTGAGATGGAGCATTAAGCAGATTCCAGTATTAAAAACTGAGAGCAGCATAATTTAGGATGATTGAAGAAAAAGGACTCTGTCTGGGGGTTTTGAATCTCTTTCAAAAGTCAGTGCTGTAGTTTCTGTTCAAGGACAGATAAGTGTTGCCCAGATTATGGTCCGTTTATTTGCATAATTGGGGTTGTCAAGGTTAGGGAGCAACTACAGACAAGTTGCTCTATAGCCATGATGATAACATTTATGGTAACGTTCTCCAGTGTGTGTTAATTTGCTTTGGAGCACAGTGAACAGAACTGAGCAACTATTCCCCATTACAAGGGATCTGTCACTGTCGTGGTGGTGCTGGTGCCTAAGGGATTTGCCTGGAGAGGGGTGTTAAGTGCAGGAGCACTGCACGGTTGCAGTACTGCTGGTGATGAGTTATTTTGCTTTTTTCATCTTCTCATTCTTCTGTGAGCTTTTTTGAAAGAAGAATCATGCTTCTTATCTGAAGTCTAATCTGTTAAAGGCATAATTTTTTTATATTTACTTCTCTTGTTGAACAGCAACTGTGTTGGTTTTGAATTGTACCCATGTATATATATTTATAGCAGTCCTCCTATTGGACTTCAGCAATAGTCACATCAGCCTTGAACACTTGAAAATTTTGTGTTCCTATTCCAAAAGAAGATGTAGTGAAAAATTGTTTGCTCTTGTCCATCATATCTTTGCTATAGTATTTGATTTAAATGAAATCTAATGCATTTCAGCTGTCTGCTCTTTAAAAGAAAAACAAAGCCAAATATACAAGGTAAGTATATTGTGCCAGATTAGTGAGGTCCTATTGATAGACAAAGATTTCTTTTGAATGGCTCAAGGCTAACTAGAGACTTCCACTTGTTCAGTTTCCTAACTGCCAGAGTTGTCTTTTGGTGGTTATGAAGCATCTGAGTGTTATTTGGGCTATCCAGACTGTACTTGATATGTGAAAGCCAGATAGCTCTGGCAATTTCAATGATAGAATCACAGAATGGTTTGGATTGGAAGGGACCTTAAAGATCATCTGCTTCCAACCCCTCTGCTGTGGGTCAGGACACCTTTCACTAGACCAGGTGGCTCAAAGCTCCATCCAACCTGGCCTTGGACACTTGCAGGGATAGCAAATTCCCAGCTTCTCTGAGTAAGCCTGTTCTATTGCCTTGCCAACCCCACAGTAAAGAATTTCTTCCTAATGTCCCATCTAAGCCTACCTCCTTTCAATTTGAAACCATTTCCCCTTGTCCTCTCACTCCCTGCCCCTGTAAAAAGCCCCTGTTTGGTGTTTTTTTTTGTTTTTGTTTTTGTTTTTTTTTAATTGCTAAAGCTTATTGCTGTGTGTGAGGATAGGAGTCTCATGTTATTTGAGAAGAGAGTTTTGAGTTTTTTGTCATTTCCACCATCTTTCCTGTTTTTTCTCTAGTCATCCAGAGGGAGTTGACCCTCTTGATTTGTGAAATCAGAAATGCCAGCATAGGGTGCTGTGGCTGGAGCACTGCCCAACAGGAATATCCTGGCTGGAGCATCTGCCCATCACTAATACCCTGGCAACTGTAGGACGTGCATTTGCAAGCACTGAGCAGCTGTTAAACAGAAATTCATACCAGCATGCATTTGTTATTATTATTTCTTGTTATTTTCAAGACTCTTCACATATATTTGGTTTGTATTAGTGGTTGTTGGAAGTATGTTTTCAAACAAAAGGAACAAAATATTTTGTTTCAGGCTGAAATTATTGTGGAAAATATTTCAATATTGTTAAAAATTTCTAAGCTTCATTTTTACTTCTTTGTTGTTAAGGATTCTTTTTTTTCCTGGGGCAGAAAATGAGCTGAATCTGTACTTCATGCTGGTTCTTAAAGGTTGCTGTGGTCAAGACTCTGGAGATGAGGTTAACCTGTTTTTGCAGACACAGTGGAAGGGCAGTGACTGCACCGCTCGCCCAGGATGGCTGCTG
The DNA here is from genome assembly GCA_034509425.1 of Eopsaltria australis. Classification (NCBI taxonomy): domain Eukaryota; kingdom Metazoa; phylum Chordata; class Aves; order Passeriformes; family Petroicidae; genus Eopsaltria; species Eopsaltria australis. The sequence goes on along the minus strand of JAVTVJ010000052.1, from coordinate 3,684,263 downwards.
CTGCTACTGCAGCACATGCAGGGCAGTGGGACTGAGAGCTAAGCCAGAGGCCTGGGCTGAAAGATTGCCCTTCTTTTCCTGGGGTGTGACAGAGATTGTGGCAAGAACATGCCCCAGGCATGCAGACTTTGCTATTGTTGTATTCTACTTGATGAAGTTGCAGTGGGCAGGGGCCCAAGATGTTGTCGTTAGCCAGCGCTGACTCTGTGGCTTAAGAGACACTGCAAACATCATCATTCTTTCTATTTTTCACCTGATTTAGCTCAAGTGAAGTTATTAGCCTAGGAAGAATCTGGCCTACTGAGATAGTCAGGCTGAGAGGTGAAGTTCTGGTAGAGATTCCAAGAGCCAAGTTTCATGTGAAGTGTGAAGCTTTGATAGCAAGTTGTCATGTTGTTAGAGAGACAGTAGAATTTGAAAGCTCTTACAAGAAAAATACTGAAGTTAGTGCCAATTGTTCACTCATATTACATTATTGTTTGAGGATACAAAATTTTTTCAACTTTTTGTCCTGTCAGCTGCAGTGATTCTTCTAAATTTGTATTAGAATGTCCTGTTTTCAGTTAAACACAGTATGCAGAGTATACAGAAACATGCAAGACCTTGCTGAAACTTTGAGCTCCTGGGGCTGGGTAATTGGGTAGTCTCAAGGATAAGTCAGTAAGGAGGAGCAGTCATGTTGCCTGGTAAAGCAACTCTGTATTATCCCAGCTGAAGTTGGGTGAATGACAAATGCCAGACATTGATCCTCTTGTCCTTTCCATGCAGTCAAAAATTACTCTTTTTTTCCCCTCTTTTTCTCCTTCTTTTCTCTCCTAGCGCTACCATACCCAAACAAGCAATATTCAATCCACAGTTGCAGGAGCAAGGCTTTTTACTGTGTTTTTAATGTGTTCTAGGATTTCACACTGCCCTCTTCACAGTTCCAGTGAAGAAAAAATTACGTCTGTCATTACATTGTATTAGTCTCTTGTTGTCCTGCCATCATTGTCTTCCTCCATCTTAGGGAAAGGTTGCAGTGTGAACTCACTCTTTTAGACAAATAAAAAACTGCACAGAACGTCATTAAAAGTTTCACTATAGCCATCCATCAACCCCATACTGAAGGTCCAGAGAAAATAAACTTCCTTGGTGTGTATGGAATAACATACCTGTGGGCCACTGTTCTTGAGTCAGCAGTTGGGATGGAGGTTTCTTGGGGGTGGTAGTGAGGAATTTTTATGCAGTTACACAACTTTGCAGCCCTTTCTAAATGTGACAAGAGATGGTTTTTATTCAGCCTCCTGGAGAAGTTTGCTTTGTGATTTGCCTCCGCTAACTAAGGATGCATCGCATGCAGATTTCATGCCTTCTGTTTTGGACTGCATTGTCCAGAGCACTGCTTTTCTTGGCTATTCATAAATCAAAATGCAGTCTTCACTGTAACAGAGGCTTAGCCCATTAATTACTTTGAAGATTAGGGCTGAGACCGCTGGCTGGCAGGAAGAAACCAGAATCCAGTGGAGACACCAGAGTATTTAGGTTGGACTTAATGATCTTGGGGGTCTGTTTTGACCTAACTGATTCTTTGATTTTGTAATACCAGCCTAAACCTTGCAGGAATCAGGCAGTCCCATTTTGGGGCCATCTAGAATCTTATTGGTTTAACATCCAAGGTGAGAAATGCTGAATTGCAGTAATCCATCTTAGAGTTCTTTGGCCTTGTTTGTAGAGATGTTGAGTTTCTTAGTGAGTTCTTGATGTAAAAAAGATAGGTTTTTAAGTGGTACCCCATAAAAGGCACTATTTTATATTTCTATGGGATAGATATTTCCCATTAGTCCAGTCTCTAGTTAACTCTTTGCATCATGTCCTTAAAACTGTAATGACACTTAACACTTTGTATGGCTTAAGTTTGAAAATACTGCTCTTCTTTCAGCCCTGGTCATGTTTCTTATTTTGCTTGGATTCAAGAAAAGAACTTGGCAGGTTAACCTGCTCCTGAGAAATTACTAACTGGTTTTCTGGAGAATTTAAGATTGTTCCTTATTTTGTCCAGCCAGAGAAAGTTCTTCCCCGTGTTCTAGGTTCTAGGATATTTGTAGGGCAACAAAGATCTCAGTGTATTGGAAAGCTTTGATCCTGGCTCTGTGCTGTATACAAATTCCTGGTTTGGTCAGATTTAATTCAAAGCTGGTAATAATGTGCACATCTTCATCTTTTTCTCTTTGGAATTGGCATTGACCTGACTGGATGGGAAAGCAAAGGAGATGAGCAGATAGAAAACTAATCCCATGACTGTCATGAAGTATCAAACAAGTGCCAGTGAGATGAATTAATATGTGGGCTGGGCGCTCCTAATTTTTGCAGAGAATATGAAAAACATGACCCCTAGTCACTTTTGCATTGGCATTAAAACAGATAAATTCAATATTTGAGACAAGATGTTGGGGAAACTGTTAATATTAATTAATCTAGTAAAGACACACACTTAGGGGGAAAAAACAACCCCGTTTCCGAGCATACAAACACTTCATCAAGTTTCAGCAAGGTTCATTGACTTCAGTGAAACAGTCCTTGAAGGCACTTTATTCGATAGCACTGCTAAACATAACATGAATATTTTTTGGTGCTTAACATTTAGCAAAGCATTATTGAGAAGTCATTGTTTGTTGTCTGGTTAGCATACAATGGCTTCAAACAAGTATGCTGCTGGACTGGAACAGAGAATTTTTGTTTTGTTCCAGTGTTCAGGGTGAAGTTGACTGATCAATGAAGTTCACAGGCATCTACAGAGTATCTCTTACATCACAGTATTGTCTCTGCAAGTCACCAGGGCTTTAGCAAAAAAATGTTAGGAAAAACAGTAGTATTTTGGCAGTGCAGATAAACTGTAATAAACTTTGATAAACTGTAATAGCTGGCACAAGTCCAACGTTGTTTACTGTAGCACTGCTTCCCTTTCTAGTTTCACAAAAATCAATATACAGGTTTGACTCAGCCACAACAAGGGAAGGAGGCATCCTTTTTTAATAAGTGGGAGTTTTTTTAAGAAGTAAACCAAAACCAAACAGAGACAGACTAGTGGAAACAAGTTTATACTGCAGACATAGTGAAAAGTAATCTAGAATTTGAGCTCTTGTTCAGAGAGAAGGAAAATTTCTGGCAGGCCTTGAATGGAAATTCAAGTGATACAAGACTATATTGACTTCAAGAGCATGATTTTGGGTCGACACATTGAGATAGAAAATAATTGTAATGCGTATCCTCTGTTTTCATTGAATTGGACACCATATTTAATTTTATCATGCAATTAAACTCTTTCATGAGAACTAATGCACAGTCCAGAAAAATTTACTATTAGATTGCATTTGGATACTGCTGTTTGCTTTAGTAGTAGCCTAAATGTCATAAAATCACAGACTGGGTTGAGAGGGACCTTGAAAGACCATCTGGCCCTGTGGGGAAAGGAAGTCTTAATGAGATTATCTAGCCCCCTGCCCAGGACATTTCCCAGCACTCCAAGTAAGGCTAAATGGGTTGCAAATATTCAGTGCCATAGACAGTGGGTCAGGACATCATATGGTGGGGTGGATGTCTCACAAGGAGGCACCTTGTTTTTTTCAAAATGTGTTACCTAAAAGATATTTCTTTTATCATTTTTATGCTGAAATATTTGTATTGTCACTGAATAAACTTCACATTTTGGAAGTTAAAGGTAAAAAGTAACTGCTCAGTCGGACTGAACCCTGCTGTTACAGACACACAATAAATTGACATGTCTGTTGAATGAGAGAAGTAAATATGGCTGTCTTCCTAAAAGGCTTATCCAGGAGATTTAATTAAAGAATTCTTTTGTCTGTTGTTGTAATGTCTCTTAAATAAATTCATGGGTTTGCTTTGTATGGTAATTCAGAAAAAAATAGTAAGAAAAGTATAATCTTTTTCTTTTGAATACAGTCAGAAATTTTCTATGAAAAGCTTTTCTTCTGATAACTATGGGTTAGTAACTTCACAAGCTGTACTAGTTTTAGTGAACAAGTGTACTTTTTTAGTGGACTTTACAGTGCAAGCCTGAGGAGCTAGTGAGGGCACTCAGAATTACCTGGGTTCTGTTCCCAGCCCTCAGACTCCTTTGGGACTGAACTACTGTCCTTTCTAGAAAATTTGGACATCACTGAAATGGAGGCAGATTGAGATGCTCAAGCCTTTACGGTTCCTCACTCAAATTGAAATCTTGGTTGTATACTGAATATCTGGGGAACCACAATGAACCTGTGAAGTTTTCCAGAAAAGTGTTAAAACTACTTTTCCCTTTAAAAGTTCTTAATTTCTAATGCTAAGTACATGGAACCCTTGGAAACCTCAAAATTATTTTAACAATCACTCTTCAACCTTCCAGATGCTAACAGTTCCACTAGGCTTGGAACAGTGCGTAGCCTAACAGCTCCTTCAGTCAGTGGGGCTTTTTTTGTTGGCCTTTCTTTCTTCCCTCCAGTAAACCAGTTTGCTAGAAAAGTGAAATAATTTCCAGCAGTATAATGAAGAAAATTGCATACTTAACCATTATAGTGATCATTTCTTTAGTGAATTTCACTGCCTCCCAACAGTGGAAATACTGAATAGAGGAGAATGTTTCCAAGAGTGGCTAAACGCCAAATATGCAAATCTCTGCCACAGCAGAGGTTGATTTTTAATAATTTAATGCTTTTTTTTTTTGTTTCTTCTCTCTTCTGCTTTCTCTCTATTTGTTGTAGAGCTGGGAAAGATCCATCAGATTGCTGGTTGGAAATTGGTGAGAAAAAACAGAACTGAGAATTTTTATGCTTGATTTTTTTTCTGTCAGCCAAATTAAAGCTTATTTCTAAGTTACTGCCTGAGAAATTCATCCTCTGTGGCAATAAGTTGTATAGGCAACTGGCAAGGTAGTATATGCACAGATTAGAAATTTGTTGTTAGGTTTTCACACAATAATGGAGGTTTTTTTTAGCACCTTCTGTTAAAGAGAAGATGAAGTAACCATGGAAGTTTTGCTGTTAAAAAAATCATAAGTCACTGCTGTTTGTTCATTAGCCTCCTTGGGTAGGTTGTAATCTTAGCTGAAGAGCAGTACAAGCCAGCCCTCAAAAAAAATTGATTCCAAGAGAATAGATCCCTGTTCCCAAAGACAAGTGAATATCTTTTGAATGAGGCTCTTTGTACTAGCCATGCAACAATATGATTGGTCACCCCATTATGGGAGGCCTTTGATACAGTTAGTTTGTGGTTTATCAGGGGCTTCTCCTTGTTCAAAAATACTTTCTGGAGCTGAGACACAGGAAATAACAGGCTAAACTTGCTTTGCAGGCATCTTTCCCAGGAAACCTGCAATTAGTCCTCGTTCTGCGCCCAACGGGATTTTTTCATCGAGCCCTCTCAGACATTGCTTTCAGATTCAACAAAGATGAGCTTAAAATGAAAGTACCTGTAAGTAATCCTCTGTTTTCACTTTTCTGCCAGGAATCTGTAGAAGTATTTAAGGTAGCCAGTGAGGACCAAAGAAACCCCAACAAAAAGCCATGCTTAGAGGCAGGTCTAGCAATTTTAGCTAATTCATGATGGTTTACTCTTGAAAGAGTATGGGAATTTTGAAGCAGATGCATTTCCCATGGACAAACGCTATGGTTTCTGTCACTTGGGAGCAACATACAATGGATGCCTGTTGTTATATCACCAGTAAACCCACAGATTGTACTTTTGTTTGCAAGTGTTCAGCATTTATATTTTAAAATAAAATCTGAAACTATATGAGCTGATGATATAAAATTATTGTAATTATCAGATGTAAATTTCAAGGGTGAAAGATGGTTTTTAAGAAAATTTTCCCCCATCTTTCATTTGTTTTAGGGAACATACAAATCCATGTAGACACTATTCTTCTCTCCTGCAGACCCAGGATAATAAGGAAAAATGAGCAAGAAATGGATGTTGCTGTTAGAAAATAGCCAAGTATGGTTTATCAAGATAAAAACTGGCAGTGTTACGCTGTATAATTCATAAGCTTTTTTTTAATATGCCTCATGCCCATGCTTATATTCAGTCATTTACATTTACATCATCTTCAACTGAAAGAACTGGTAATTTTGTTTATCCATACCAACAGGAAACAGTTCCATCTCTCACTTCTGTATTAAAGTGCATTTTCTCTGTCAGTGTCTGAAGGATGGAGCTTGGAATCCTTAAGAAGGGACTTGTCACCACTGATCACGTTCACTTTTTTTCTGTCCTGCTGCAGATCATAATGCTGGGCTCAGTATCAGAACTGCAGGGTTACATTGATAAGACACAATTAACAGAAGATCTTGGTGGCACCCTGGATTACTGCCATAACAGATGGCTGTCCCGTCGCACTGTAAGGCTTGGGTTTTGTTTTAACTTTTCAGCTTAATGAACCCTTCTGTTTTATACCCTGTCATTTATAAAACGGATTCCAAGTGATGCAAGTTGACTTGCTCAGTGTGAGAAGATGTTCCCAATGGTACTTAGTCATCTTAGAGAAATAATATGAGTAATAACTTGGGAGTGGTTTTCTGAACACTTGGAGCAAAGGAACTACAGTATGTTATTGTGTTGAGGTTTATTGGTTTTGCTACAAGAAAGAAAAAGCTCAAGTTGTAAAATAACTCCAAATTATAAAAATATGAAGAAGATACACCTGATACAAGCATAAGAAAAATATACAATTAAGGAATTAATGGTGACGGTATCTGTTGCTTGCAAAATTATACTTGAGCCATTTTTCAATTGTGTAATTCATCTGTTTGTGTTTGTTTTGAGAGTTATATTTTGTGTGCATGTGTTTGTTTGTACATATGTGTGTGATGACCACAAAACATTTTTATTGCTTTTTATTCCAAAAGGCTATAGAAGGTTTCGCCCAAAAGGTTAAGCAAACAGCTCAGATTCTTCAGTCCTTTGGGACTGAGCTGGCTGAAACAGAACTACCAAATGATGTGCAATCAACCAGCTCCCTTCTTGCAACACACACAGAAAAGAAGGACAAAATGAAGGTATGTAATTTTTGTAAAGATGCTGTCTTCTAGTTAAACTGTGTTTTAATTTATAGCTAGCAATATTAATGGAAAACATGGACGATGCTAATAGACAGTAATAATGTGAATGGGTGTCTTTTTGAACTTGTTTTTTGGATGTTGGAAATCCTTCTTGTGTTGAAAAATGACATTTCTTGAAACTAAGTTTACGTAGGTACAAATGCATAATGGATTGTATGTGAAACAGTAATTTCTTTGTAACTAGTGGTGTGTTTAATTTGTAGTTTTGTTTGCAACAGGAAATTTGATTGTATTTGCATGCATATTAAAATATATGGCCTTTTGAAACACGAACAAATGTTCTTTCAAAAAGGATTAAATGAAAGCTATTTGGCGGTTTCAGAACTGTGCATCTAAAATTTTTGAGATATTTGTAGCCTAAAGCGACACCAGAAGGCTGTCTGCCATGAAAATTCAACTCAATTACACTGGGATCTTAAGAGGGTCAACATGGAAAAAGCTGACATTTATCATTTACTGCCTGTTGCCAGCCACTGCTTTTAATAAAACTGTGCTTGCTCGAATGCTGTTGAAATCCGTCTTCCAATTCAGTGCCTTGTGAATTCTGCTTTAAAAAAAACCAAAAACACACCACTACAGCATGTGGGGTTTTTGTTTTGTTTTGTTTTGTTTTGTTTTGTTTTCTTTTGTAGGAGGATATCAGAGTAGCAGTAGAACAGGGAGATGATATCCTTGGAAGTATTACAAAACCAGTTACTGAGAATCCTGAATACAAACTGAATCAAGATCAGCTAGACAATCAAACAACGGTAGAAAGGTGAGAGGTGTGAAATATTAAATATGCTGTTTTTCTGCTTCTTCAACCCCTCCCCTGCTCCTTTATTTAGTTCTATATTTATGCTTTGCAAATAAGTGAATGTTGCAATGTGAGCATTATAAAACATTTCAGAAACAACTCCTCTGTTGTCAGATCTGTCCTGAACAAAGTAACCCCCTAATGCCCACTGTGGGCTCACATAGGTAAATGAGGTTGGAATTCTGATACCACACAACACTGTTCTTCTTTTCTTTTTTGTCACATTTGGACTATATACTTGAGCATCTTTTCCTTATTTTAAAGAGTATAAATGCTTTGTTTAGAAACTAAAGTGCAATCCAAGGAAATTTTACTGCTGTACAGAAGGCAGGAGGGGAAGACTGAAGTGAATTATCCCTTCTTTTCAGTAGATTTGTCCATTTCCATTAGATCCCTTTGAAGTGGGAGGGGTTTTTTTCTTTCCAACCTGATAATTTATCAATGTTGTTAGAAGCCTTTAAAGGGCTGCTGGGGAGTACACCCCTCTTGAAGTATCTATGCACCAATTTCCTATATGCTTCCTTTGGGCATATAAGTAATAGATATTGTTTTCCTTTGCTCCCTGCCTGCCACATACACACCCCCCTCAAATTACTGCCAGGTTTGAAGACATTATATCACTGTAGCACAGATGTAAATTTTCACAAAGCTATGAAAGCATAGCTCATTTCCCCCAGACAGTATTCTGCATTCTTTTTTTGTCTGTCATTCTGTGTTTCTGTTACACTCAGGCTGGCTTTTCTTTCCAAATAACTGTCCATTCCAGTCCACAAAGCTTGGCAGAAGTCACTTTTTTTGGTCACTGTTGCTATCAGCTATCCAAGGACGATCAGGGTGGGGGTTGCTAATTTATCCATAACATTCCTATTCGATACAATATCTGACGGAAGTTGGAACAAACTCTGTGTCTGTGTGTGTCACTGCCTTTTCTCCAGTTGGTTTTAACTTGTAAATTCAGAGTTCATTTCTGTACTGTTAAAGACAAAAGTTCATTAAAATTCTGATGTGTAGCCTTCCCTGGACACAGCCTAAGTACAGCAAAGTGCACTGTATAAAGTCCATGGGATATCATACTGTCAAATGCAATAATAAAAGGTAAGTTAAGAAGTGAAAGTTTTAAATCATTTGCCAGAATTATAATCAAAAAAGGTTTTCCTCATCACAGTACAGCTGTACACTTGCATGAGATATTTAATTAATAACTCTGCTTAGAAGAGAAGGAGCAGTGACCTTTAAGCTTATAGTGAGCTTTGCTCCAAAGAATGAAATGTAAAGGCAGCTGGCTGGTCACAGCAGTACAAATTTTTACCTTACTTTTTCCTGATAGGCTAAGGCTCAAGTTCCTCTGAGTCCTAATTCACACACATTTACATATTTTATTTATGTATGTTAGCCCCAGCTCCCCATGTCCCCAGGCCAAAGCTGAGAAGGTGCTCAAAATAAGCATTTACCTGTTTTTCAGAACTTAATGTTTTTGTTGGGTTTCAGTTTTTTACATCGGTGTTATTGTAGGAAATGATACTGTGCGATACAAAAAATGTTTCCTGTATCCAGTTTATTTGTCCTGGAAAATACTGCTTTGGGGAGGCTTTTTATTTACTGTGGAGGATTGCATTGTCCCTTGAAGGTTGCACCCATCATTCTTAGAGGACTTTTCTTTTAATGTGTTTTGTTTTGATTTTTTAAGGTTACTGGCTCAACTACATGAAACAGAGACCGCCTTTGATGAGTTTTGGATTAAGCATCAGCAAAAACTAGAGCAGTGTCTGCGCCTTCGGAATTTTGAGCAGAATTTCAGAGAGGTGAGAACTTCTTGGTGGCTGTCACTATTTGGTAATATAGAAATTATTCAGAAAATGCTTCCTGCTTTTGATTTTACAGTTGTTGGGTGCACTTGAAAGCTTTCTCCTACCTTTTTCTTGTACTTGCCCTTACCTGACATACTGCTATCTTTACTAGTTTGAATTCTTGCCTATGGAGATATAACATTTTTTTTCTGTGTCTTAGGATGTTTTATTTTCATGCACTCAGCAGTGTATAAGCATTCAAAAACTCCTTTGAAACCTGTTCTGTACCACAGAAACATAAAATGCTTCTGTAACACTTTCATTTTGCCAATAGGTCCTTTTATGGAACCAAATCTCAACTAAACCTTCTGGCTGAAATTTTATGAAGACTGTCTCCAACACTGTGGGTGGGAAGTTGCAACCACAGTGTTAGAAGCTGGGTGGAGGCTAAACTACAATTTTTACAGCCAGTTTCTGATCTCATGTTGTTTAACTCATGTGTTTGATGGCACCTACAGACCCTTTATCCTGGTGTGGCTGATCTCGGAGTACAGCCCCAATGTCTCCATGAGAGCAACACTCAGAAACTCAGACAAGCAGTTGTCTGTCTAAACCAACTGCAAGGGTGGGGGCCCCTCTCATGCTTTGCTGCTAACATTAATGTTGCTTTGTGTCCTTGTCATCTGGTAAAAGCAAGATCATAAATGTTTCCTTAGCATTAATTTTCCTGCGTTTTTTTTCAGTACCAGGAAGCAGGATTACTTCACTGCCTTTTATTTGTATTTGTTTCCATTTTGAATTGGGGGGAAAGGTAGGCTGACAAAACAAGGTGCTTTGTCCCTGTGCCCCAGTAACCACATAATGTGAGTCCCTGACTGCAAATAGTGGCTATCAACTATTTTAACTGGTGGGTCTCCAGAGAGGTGGAGCTCTCTCCATTCATACATAGCTGTGTCTCCTTTCAGGTCAAAGCAGCTTTGGATATTGTGTCTGAGAGACTGTCTGCTTTCACAGATGTGGGAAACAGCCGTTCACATGTGGAGCATATTTTGAAAGATCTTGCCAACTTTGAAGAAAAGTCATATGTAAGAACTCTGCAAGTCTCCCTAATTTCTACTGTGACAATGCATGTGCAGAGAGGGAATGGGATTTGGTTGTTGAGTGTGTCAGCTTAAGCTGACAACAAGGCAGAATCAGCATCTTGAGTAACATACAGAAGGAATCTGGAATAAAGTGTTTAACCATTGGAACAGAGTAATTCTTGGACATCCCTCAATAAAGAACAGAGTGACCACTTAGAAAGTGTGATTGCTTCATGTAAGAATTGTGTGAAGTGTCTACATATCCAAGTTTTGTATTTACTGATTGAGGGACCACTTCCATTACTGTTAAAGCCACGTTTTTTGATAAATCTTAGAAATAAGAAAGCTGTGTATTGAATGTACAATAAAGATGGCCAACAGAAACATACACTGAATTATGTAGAAAGGGAATCTTTTTCTGTTCTGTGCTTCACAGTGAAGTAAATTGCTCTCTAAGTGAGATAAGGTAAAGGTCTAAGTGCACTCTCTTAAGGCTGAGATAGGTATCTTTTTAATTTGAGTTCAGATTGTTGCTGTACCCCAAACTGCATACATACACACACAGACCCTGCTGAATAAGGCATAGAAAGACAACAGTGGTTACTTCACAAGGAGGCCTGTGATTAACATCACTGTTGTTTCTGAAGCACCCTGGCACGTGAAAGTTCTTGGCCATCTGGAAAGACAGGAAATCACTTTGATTTATTAAGCAAGGCAGATATTAACTAAAAATGTATTCTTTATCAAAATGTGTATTTCACTGCGTAAAAACAATTTTAAAATTTTTTCATTGATCTTGATCCAAGGAAAGATGTACTTTAATCAGTGCTTGTTTTCCTAGGAAACTGTAGGAAAAGCCAGAATGTTAGCCTCAGAGCGTGATGCTTTTATTCAAAGCAATCATTATGCTGTGGACTCCATTATTCCAAAATGCAGTGAACTTCATCATCTCTGTGATGCCTTCACTACTGAGACAGAACGGAGGAGAAATCTTCTAAACAAATCTCTGGAACTGCATGACTTACTAGAGAAGGTACATTTAGTATGCAGCAGTTGCTTCCCAAAACCTCAGTCAAACAATTGTCATAATGGTAGGTAACATCATCTCGCTGTGCTGGAAGTTTTCTCTTTAAGTAGCTGAATACATTACAAGGTTGAGGCGTTTTAGACTCTTGGAGTGTGATTCTGACACTGGTGCATTCTGAGCCTGTTCTTCTCTGTTTCTAGTCTATGAAGTGGTGTGATGAAGGAATTTACCTGCTGGCTTCCCAGCCCGTAGATAAGTGTCAGTCTCAGGATGGTGCAGAATCAGCATTACAGGAGATCGAGAAATTCCTGGATACTGGTGCTGGCAATAAAATCAAGGAGTTGAATAAAATTTACAGAGAGTATGCACACATCCTCAATGAAGACCTGAAGGTACCAGAAGATGTTTATGTGTAACTGTGTGTCCATTTGTTCGTTTTAGAATTGCTCTCTTGTACTGCCATTGATAAAACAAAATACATTCCATTAGTTCTAGGAGTTATACCTGTGAACTGGAAAGCCAACACGTTTCCGTGTCTCCGTCTCATCATATCTTTGGATAAGCATCAAAGGCTTCAGAGACTTTTCATAACTACTTCAATTTTTCAGACAGTAAAATTGCTTTTTAAAAAAAAATCCTCCCAAGCGAGTATTTGATACATCTTTTTTTTTGTATGTAGCAAAAATGTACTACTTTTTTTTATTATTATTTTTTATTCTTTTTAGAACTTGAGAATGTATTCCTTTTCTTCTTGGTTGACCTCTTCACGCAACAGAACCTTTAGATACTCAAAAGAAAAGAATTTTTTTTTAAATTGAAACCTGAATCCCATATTTCTCTATAGTAAGCGCACGAAATATTTTTGAAGTGACGTTCCAATTTTTGAGTGCAATAAATCACAGTAAATTACACCTTGTTAAAGAGGGAAGAGTTAGTGTAATATTTCTGTATGTGATATAAAAGTAATTGCTATTCAAATCAATATGTTGTAGATGTCAATGTAGCTTATTGATAGGTCTCTGACAGGAATTTAAAAATTATAATAAATTTTTAAATTTTTTTTTTTAAATTTAAGTTGGTTTTTATTTCCATGGCAACCATAGGAGCATGTGCAAAAGGTTTTCCAGAAGCAAGAAAGTATGGAAGAAATGTTTCAAAAGCGGCAAGTAAGTCTTAAGAAGCTGGCAGCTAAGCAGACACGTCCTGTTCAGCCAGTTGCTCCAAGACCTGAAGCATTTGTAAAATCTCCTTGTACCTCTCCAGGTAAGTATCTGTATTAGCCTTTAATTTTTTGTTTTATGCTGAGAAACTTACAGAAACTTCCAGCCATCATTTGTGGTTGCATGAACATCAGTGTCAGATCTGATCCAGTTTAGCTTCTGTTTGACTCTGGTCTACGTGTTTAGGTCTTCAAAGAGAAAACATGTCCAACTCAGAAAGCAGCGCGCTTCGGAGGGTGAACTACAGAAAAGGAAAGGTATTTTTTTCACTTTGCGTTTTTCACACGTGTACTACTTTAAAACGTCATAGTACAACAGAATATTCAGAAACTCTCAATAAGAATGAGAGAATTCCACTGAAAAAGTGATGGCATTGTCCCAGTTGAAGTAGCGCTGGTGGAAGAGCCATGTGGTTTAAATAGGGGTTGCTTTGTTGCTGGGCTGGTTATGAGGGAGGGTAGAGTAAATAGGTATCAATATTAGGAAAAATATTAGGGGCAGCTAAACATTAAGTCTATGAACAGGAAACATTTTTTATTTGCCAGTAGTAATTGGCTACTCTTAAAACCATTGACAGTGAAGAAGTAGTTGTCATTGGCTCCAGGACAGCTTCACCTGACCTAGTGGATTGCCATTCCCAAGTGGGGATGGCCTTCCTGCCCTGCCTCTGGCAAGGGAAGTACCCTGACAGCAGCAACAGAAACAAGTAGTTTCTCACTGGTTTAGAGAGTTGAATCAACTCAGCAAAGGTTCAGCAAAAGACAATGCATGGAGGAAGGCAGGACCACATGACCAGGGTGGACATCATTTGGAGAAAAGGGGTAGTTCAAAAAGGGGTTGAGAGCAGAACCCCTCTCTTTTTTCCACAAGCCATAGTTAGGTTTAGGCATTATAATAAAAGTTTTAAGAGTGAATTTCCTTATTTTTAGCTTGGAAAACAGATCAAGGCTAGTGTTGCCCACAAGATTATGCTGGTGTTCTGACACCTTCTTGGAAAGGAGCTTAGAACTACCTTCTTTTCTAAACTGGCCTTTGAATGAGAACTTCCCACGTCCAAGTGTTGTGTGCTTCAAGACCTTCAGGGTGACTTGAATTTTTTTCACAGCGTTCTTGCAAACTGGCTTCGTTTTTAGTGCAGTAAAGTTTTTCCAGTGAAAAGTGCTGAGCTTAAAGCTCTGTATTTTAAAGTGTTTTCCCCATATGTCATGATTATTTTTTTCATTGTTTGTTTCCTTCTTTAGAGTGAAATGACTGAACTCCATCAAAGCAGAGGAGGATCTACAATGGATGATGAAGAAAACCTAGCTGTGTTACGACAGTAAGTATATTTTGATAAGTAAAAAAGTGTGGGTTTTCTCTGATTTGGCTCCAGCAAAGCCTGAGTTTGGCTAAGGATTTGATAAAACAAGTATATTTCTCTGAAATAACCCTCTGTGCTTTTTGAAATGTATTGGTTATGCTCTGTGCACAGAGGAAGATATTTCAGTCTGTCCGCAGCATTATTCAGAGCTTGGATAGTACCAGAGTCTACCTTTGCTGCAGTCAGGTGGTGCTATGGCAGGACAACTACACATTTTCACTTCAGAAATGATACAGTTTTGAGTAATAAACCTCCTGTAAATCTATTGAAGGTTTTGGTCTCCGTGCTTCAAGACTTCATCTTTTTATTGGACTCTTTTTAGTCCCTGTTTTGATAAATATTACCAAAAAATCACTTGTATAAAAAGTGAACAGTATCACTTATGTTAAAGAAATGACTTAGTACTACCTGCAATGCACATAGCAGACCTTGCATTTTTACTTGTAAACTGGCTACTTATATGGTCTTTTTGCTGTTATAACCTTCTGTTTCATTACACAAAACCACAAGGGAAGGAGTTTGGGAGGAAGTACGATTCAATGCTTGATCATTATGGAAATTAAACTTAGAGCATCATCAAGATATTTAACGTGTGCCCTAAATGCCTCTTATTTAAAATTACCAGTGTAGCTTTAAGTCTGTATGTGACAATCCTATGCAGCTCCAACTCCAGCTCCTGTAGTAGTTGCAAAAACAGCATAAGCATACTTTGTACATACAATGATAAAACACTCCACTGCTTCAAATCAGTTACTACAGCACTGAAACTGCTAGATTTGACTTCTTTTCTGTTCAAACACGTTTTCAAAAATTTTAAAATGTTTTAAAAATATGTATCTCTCAGGATATATAAACTGCTGACAGGAATATCCATGGAACATCACATTTTCCATCACCTGGAAATCATTCTGTTACTGTCTGAAGTAAAGAAGAAACACAAAAAAAATTAATGTTGCCTCATTACTTTGCATCAATGAATAGGCCCACCTTAATTGTCATTCTTTGTCCACAGGCATGTCATGAATGAACTTATCGAGACTGAACGAGCATATGTAGAGGAACTTCTCTGTGTTCTTGAGGTAAAGACTAAGTTTCACTGTAGATATTAGTGAATCTCCTGCATTTCATGGACGCTCTTATGTTTTCCTTACCACCGTAAAGCCTCTGTTTGTTCTGTCAAGCAGTGTGATCATTTTATTTTTCCTTTCTCAGAATATTTTCACAGAGGCAGCGATATGTGATTTTTTTCTAGAAATAGTCATACAATTAGGATTTTGGATTATGAAACACAAATTGAGCAGAATATAAGATATGTCTTAGTATTTAGGTGGAATCATAGTGAGATTTGTAATGATCATTAATTTCTGAAAAATTCTTTCCAGAGTCTTGGGTCAGTTCCAGGAAGGTCATGTGTCACACAGGAATGTGAATTTGCATCAAGAGACTCCTGTGTCAGAGGAGAAAATCTATTTCTTAAAACTTTCTTTGCATATCTTTAAGTGATCTTCCACATGTCTTGGGTACAACTGTGGGAACAGAATGCCTTGTAATAAAATCCTCGTTTGAAATTGTCAAGAAAACAAAGGTGCTCCCTTTGCTCCACACTTGCAGGGGCATGATTGTGGCACTGCTGGATTGCTTGTAGAAATACACTGCAGTATTCCTTTTTTCCTCAAGTTTAAGTCTTTAGCTATGGATGTGTCATTTTCTTGTAACCCAATTTGACTGCAAGGGACAATGAAGTTGGAGATAACTATGGTTAAATAATTTTAATCAGGATGAACTGGAGTTGAGCCAATTGAATATTCTTGGTGTCCATATCAATGTTAAGCTCCTAAATACAAACTGTGTGAAGTTATGAACCAGGACTGGTAATTTCTGAGTACATACCTTCAAGTAAGAGTAGTGTATGAGGGTTTTGGACTCTGGTCTTAGTTTTGCTAGTTTGTGCTCAGCTTCCCACAGCATTTACATCCTGTGTTCAGTCTAAGTGCTGGAAGTGTTGATTACAGCAGGATGGTCACATCTGACACATGATAATAAGCCCAGATCAGTCTGGAGTGGACCTTAAAGATCACTTTATTCTCTTTTTTTTTGTATACAATGCCATCTGTACAGATCTATTAAAAAAATCAAGGCTTGAACAGTTGGAGGATTTTTGGTCCTTACTGCTGCTGTTGGAGGGTTGTTGCAGAATCTTTCTATTCCCTTGGTTTTCCATAGAGTGCAGTGCAACTCCTGTCTTGTTAGGCCAAGTGTCTTGGTTTTGTGCCAATGTGGTAGACACTCCAGTAGACTGACCCTGCCAGGCACACCTCTCTGTGCATCCTTGCAATTTGGTATCCCTCTGGCTTGAGCTTGGGTGACTGGGAGTGCCAGCAGTAATTCTGGATCAGATGCTAGCTGAGGTATGGTTCAGTGGCAGCCTTCCAGCTTCTGAGTAATTCTAGTTCTGGCAGTTCTCCCATTCCATTTGTTTCTCCTATTCTATTAATCTTCCAATTTTTCATGTAAAATAACCTGGTACTCATTTGTAGAGACCATGTCTGCTCTTCTTATGCCCTATTTGTTTGCCATGCATTTTCTGACTGCCAAGGAGTCTGATACAAAAAAAGCAAGGTAGTTTGCCAAGACTGATTATTTGGAAATTGCTATACCTTATCCAAGATGGATAATTTTTCTTTCATTAATAGCCATGATCATCCCACTCTAGTCTGTGAAATTCAATAATCTTTACTGGGAGAAGAATACTAGTCTAGTCTATTTTTAGGTATTGAATTCTACCCTTTATTCCATTACTTACTTACTTTTAGAACAGCTTTTAAATGAAAGACTAAGCAAAGCCTTAAACATTTTTAAAGTAAGATTAAGTAATCTCTGTGGGTGCATTAAGTAACTTTCCCTCTCTTTTTTGAAACATGACTACTGAATAAGTGGGTTAAAATATGAAGGTTTTTATAGTAAATTTTAAAAATATGTCAGCCTAAAGTAAAAGAAAATGACAAACACTTTTTGTCAATGTATGTATTTCATGCTTTTGTTTCTTCAAAATGTGAAAGTAATGAACTCTGTCAGTCTTTGTTTCACCTCAGCTAAATTTGATACTCCTTCTTTATGCCAGTGCTGGCTGTGCTGCTGCATTCAGTATCATCTTGACTTCAAGTGGAAATCATTCTCTTTGTGCAGCTCTTCATCTGAACTGCTGCAGTGGCAGCAGTAGTTCTTTCCCAGTTAAAAAAAATTAATTCCATTTAATGTAAACTATTTTTATAATATTTAGGCTGTACGATTTTTATTAATTTATTTATTCCACCCTCTCTCTTTCACACTCTGCATTTTCCTGCCTGGGTGTGGGAGAAATATGAGAGAGGAACCAATATTTAGCTATTTATGAGCTCAATCATCTTTGCCTATACCACTGGGTTTTCTCTTTTCTTTTTTCTTTTTTTTTTTTCCCCGTGGTGTTTGAGGAAAAAATACCTGGACTTTAAAAGGGATGATTCTGGGTTCTTTTAAAAAAAATTAATACTGTCCTATCTGAATGTTTGAATTCTTCAGGTTAGCTGACTTTACCAGCTAGTTCTTCTACTTTTTGTAGTTTGGACCACATGTTGAAAGTGAAAATCTTAATTGTAGGTGCACTTTCACTTTTCTTTTAATTATTTAGTTTGTTACAATTTGGTGTAGTTTATTATAATCAGTATGTCTAATACAAGGATCGCCTTGTGTTAAAAAAAATTTTAAAAAAACCAACCAAACAAAAAAAAAAAAAAAAACCACCAGCAAACCACAAGAGAGAGAAATCTAATCGAAATCTAAAGAAGATAGGATCATCTTCCTTCAATGCCAGTATGCTACAAAAATCTATTTATATTAAGAAATATGCTTATAATCCACATGCTAGATAATTCCTGCCATTTTTATGGTTGATTTTTTGGGAGTGTTTTGTTTGTTTAGGGTTTCTCAGTGTTTTGAGAGAACAGAGATTAGTGACCCCAGGGCCAGAGGAGAACAGTCCTGGGCTAAAGCCACCTGTGTCCTTCTCTGTGCCATATAAACAGACAGGAGAATGTGTTCTTATATGACAAGTGGAAGATGTGGGTATCTAAAGCTACTCCATTTGGTAGAAACACAAATGGAAGTGCCTTAAACAGAATTTTTAGCTTGATGGTTTCTGTTACCTGCAGAAATAACTACAGTCAGCTTGTTCCTTCATAATAATGGCTAAGACAGGCATGAAGGTTTGTGTGTATACTAGAATTGTGGCTCTAAATTCAGATGTGTAAAGTCTTGACAAAAAGAGTATCAGCTATAATTTGTAAGCAGTGTGGGAACGCAGAGCCTTTGCTTGGTGAAAATTATTGCAAACTTTATTTTATCCTCGCTTATCTAGAATCACAGGAATTACTCAAGTGTCTTTCTAAAGACTCTCTATGTGTCTGACTGGAGTGATGGACAAACAGAATTTGTGTTCTTTCCTGATTAATACTGAGCTCTTTCTTGTCTGTCTGCCAGCCTGAAGGCAGACTGCCTTGTTAGAGAGAGAAGTACTGCAGGTGAAGGGAGAGAATCATTGTGCCTCTCTCCTGTGTTGCAGGGTTATGCTGCAGAGATGGACAACCCCTTAATGGCTCATCTCATTTCACCAGAACTGCAAAATAAGAAGGATATTTTGTTTGGGAATATGGAAGAAATTTATCACTTTCACAACAGGTAAGGATTTGCGTTCACTTCTAAGAACAGCATTTGGATGAGATTCTTTACTTTTGTATTTTAATCTGCCTTGGATTGCTAAAACATCCTTACAGAGTGCTGCGTGTCTATCTGGCATGTCAACGTTGTATTGCATGGAAGAGGAAAAGCAAAATATCTATAAAAGATTAACAAAGCTGTGTGAAACTGCATATTTGCAGTACACAGGTAGAATTTTGCATTCTGGTCATCTTTCTGAAGTAAGATATTTGGATCTAGTTACAAGATAATTAAAGCTGATTTTATTTGGGTTTCTTTTTTTTATTACTTTTGCTATGGAAAGTGAATTATGATTCTAAATCACAAATTCCCAACTCTTGACATCTGATTGAGGGTGATTAATTTTATATTTCTATAGATGTATTAAATAATATGTAAGATAATTATATAAAACATATATATTTATATCTATTAAAATATATATTGAGTGACCTCTCTGAAGTCTGAATTCTGGCTGCTACAGAGGTATTTCTTCATAGGAAAATATTTAAATTCATAGGGAAAAGAAGTTCATTTTCAAGAGAAGTTAAGCATATTAAGTAGCTGTTTCTTATTCAGGCAAAACTAGAATGAAAGTTTTGCTGCTGACTTTTTTTATTTGTTTTATGGGTGGATTTATTTTTAGTTTTGGGAAGGTGGTTTTTGGGTTGTTTGGTTTATGGTGGTTGGTAGCATTTGGAAGCAAAACCCAAACACTTTAAACTACAAATCCTGCTGCTGAATACATAAGAAGGGGAAATTAAATCCCCCCTCTTTCCCCAGCCCTATATTTGATTTCAGTTGCAGCAACAGTAAGCTAAAAGAAATTGGTCAGAATATTTGTTTTAATTTGCTATCCCTTTTAAAGTATGTGATCTAGAAGAATGATGTTTACCTTCATAGCATTATGACTCTGTTTCCAAAACTTTAGAAAAATAATTGCAAGACTGTGAACATTATGACAACTTTATTTAATGTGTGCTCTAAGAAAAATTTTCTTCCTCGTAGAATATTCTTGAGAGAACTGGAAACCTATGTAGAATACCCAGAGCTGGTAGGACGGTGCTTTCTGGATCAGGTATGTGTTGCCTTTTGCTGGCACTTCATTCACAAACCTCTTTAGGACTGTAACATGTGAGAGTGATTCTCATCTGGTAATTACCACCACATCCCCTTTCTTTGTCCTGAGCATGTAGTAGGTTGAGAATGTAGATGTTATTTGAGAGTTAGAGATATTTTCCCCCTGTGCAGCACAATTCATTTTGTTAGAAAAAGCTACTACCTCATTAAAAGAAAAGAGCTTTTTTGAAGTGGAAGTTAGGACAGCATGAAGAGGAGTCATGCACTGCATTGTTTCTCACCACTATGAATGTTTGGTTTACTTGGTTAGATTTCTTTATTGGATTGTTGTTGTTGTTCTTTTCTGTTTTCTTTAAAGAGTACACCTCAACAGAGTAAGTCCAAAATATTTTTATTCTAAAAATAAAGCTATGACAAAATTAAACTTTTTTAATCAGGGATGTACTACACAATGAGTCTCACCTGTAGAATACTAAAGGCTAAATAAGAATGTGCGTATGGAAATCAGTCTCCAGTTGTTGCTTCCTATTGATGCTCTAAAGCTCCTGGGAGGAGCCATCCCTCCCCCTTCTGTTTACTGGCTACATCCATGGAGATGCTGTTTCCTAAAACTGAGGGATGGAGGTACTTCTGTGCCTGCTGATTTCCTACCTGGTCCTTCCTTTATATCCATGGTTACTACAACATTTTCAACAGTCTTTATTTCCTTTTGCTTTCAACAAGTGCTGAAGTCATACTACTTAATTTCTGAAGGGGGAACAAGCTGCTTGATTTACCTTAGTGTGACTCCCAGTGAAAAATGCATTTGTGAAATGAAAATAAAGAAAAAGGACAAAGTCTTTTTAAAAAGCTGCACAGTGGGTGTCATGGCTGGGCACTCATAGAGATATTTTTCATATTGTAATAGAAATATATTTGTAAATATATTTGTAAATATATGCTTTTTCGTAAGGTGTTTAACATTCAACTGAAGCAAAAATTAACAGGAATGTTTTATTTTGGAAGTCCCAAATTAGTAGCCATTACAAAATCAGCGATTTTGCAATTCCTTGAGGCATCCCAAGCAAAAAGCAATGGTTCAGTTTTTGTTGGTGGTGTTTTTTTTTTCATAGCATTACTGAAAATGAAAAACATTGTTATGAACTTTTGTCTATTAAAGTCACAAGAATTCATGAACTTTTTGCTTGTCTCCCCAATTCCAGATGGAAGACTTCCAGATTTATGAAAAATACTGCCAAAATAAACCTCGATCTGAAAGTTTGTGGAGGCAGTTTTCAGACTCTGTATTCTTCCAGGTATGCCTGCTTGAATCCCTAAAATAATGGCGGCTTTGATTTTGTTGGGGTCTGGGTTTTTTGTTTGTTTTATTTTTATTGAATCTTAAGAACAAATAGCACAAATACTGATTAGTGTCCTGATGAAATCCAACACTGATTACAGGAATGTCAAAGGAAACTCGACCACAAGCTCAGTTTGGACTCATACTTGCTGAAACCCGTTCAAAGAATAACCAAATACCAACTATTACTAAAGGTATGTATTACTAAACTATAATGCTAAGCACATGTTGTGCATTTGTATTTTTGAATGCTGCTTCTCTCATCCTGCTGGGGAGACACCTAAAAGTTAGTGAAGAGATGGAAAATGGAAATGGAAACACACGAATCTCAGTACAACAGTTTTCAGCTCAGTTCTTTTTTCTTTCAGTCAAAAAACGTCTAATAAGCAAACGTTACACAGAGGCATCTAGTGTAACTACTTTCGCTCTTAGATTGGGGCTGAAAAGAAGGTGAAAAGTTGATGGGGGGGAAACAGAAGGTCCAAGAACACTTCGAAACAAAGAAGATAGAGTATCTGAAGTACTTGAGTTATAATCACCCCACCCATACTGCAGGAACTTGCCTTGCTGGGCTGTAGAAAATGCACTTGAGAGAGCAGTGTATGGTGTTTGTGTGAAGGATGCTGTTGTGAGTCACTTAAATATGCTATACTGAGAGAGCAAATAAGAGAAACATACAATCATAAATTTATTTAAATTAATATATAACATTTTGTCATTATTGAAGTAAGAAATATTTCTCACAAAGGCATGTTATAATAATTGTATTTAACAGTAGCTTAAAAATTTGCCTCGAACCAGATTACTTTTGAGTTAAAACTGAGCATTTAACAGCTATTAAAGAATTAATTGCATTAGGCTTGTGTAAAGTGAGGAGAATTATAAACGTTTTTGACTTAAAATACCTTAACTTCCTACAGTCCATGAGTAAATGCTTATTTTCATACTGTGAAGTCAGAGGAGTTCCACGTGAACTTGCAGCTGTGTTTATCTGTATCAAACTGGAAGATGCTACTTCACCAATAATCCCTTTAGAGGAGGGATTCCTTTTTAAATGTGTAGACAATACTCAGTGCAGTAAGTTTAAATCTGTTACTACCATGCCAGGCCTTGCCATAATTAAAAGAGTAAATTGACTATGTTTTTAAATTTGTTCACTTCTAAAAAGTAACAAAGGAAAAAGCCTCACCGTTTTGTTTGAGGATTGTTGGTTTGGTTTCTGGTTTTTTTTGCAATTGGGATGAAAGGAATGTTTGCAAAGTTAGTCTTGTAAAATTCTTACGTACAGCTTACAAAATGTCTAGATGAACAAAATATATTTGGTTAATTAGCAGCAGAGATGAGAAGTCAATCTTCAGGATCTATTGAGGTCCAGTCAGTATTGAACTAACTCTATTATATGGTATAAAGCTTTACTTTGCTAACTTTAAAATCACAGAATCATAGAGTGGTTTGTGTTGGAAGGGACCTTCAAGATCATCTCATTCCAACCCCCCTGCCTAAAATTCAGTGTTAAAATTGGAACATTCCTAGTTGCCATTGTTTCAAAAGCTAAGTAAGTGTCTTGTCATTCCCTTGCACTCAGGAAATGCTGAAGTACAGTAAGAACTGCGAAGGTGCTGAAGATCTTCAGGAAGCACTAACTTCTATACTGGGCATTCTTAAAGCAGTTAATGATTCTATGCACCAGATAGCCATTACAGGCTATGATGTGAGTAGCAGTATTTTTCTTACTTTTAAATTTATTTTCTTTTCTTTTGTAGATATTTGTACAGCATACCCTATACTATGTACTAATAATGAGAAGAGTGTTTCACAAAACATGCCTTTAAACTTAATTGTGTAATGAAAATAGTAGAAAAGGGATCTCTTTATACTCTTTTGAAGTTTTTCTGCTATGACTAATATTTTCCTCTGCCTAAGTTTTTTTTTCCTTTGCTGATCTTGATAATGAGTGAGAAACTGAAAACTGTCATGAAGAGTCTGGTTTAGGGTTCAGCCAAATGGGAGTTGCTACTAAGTTTTTATATCTATGTGTAAAACTACACCCAAAACTTTCAGTTCCCAAAAAAACAACAAAACCTAAAACAATACATAAGCAGATTTGAAGCAGAATTTGGAGGGGAAAGCCAAACAACCAAACACATATATTGTGCTTCCCTCTCTTTATATGTAGTGCTCTGTATCTCTGCTACAGGTACTCTCCACTGTAAAATCCTGCCTTAAGAGTGTTGGCCAGTGAAAATTATATGTAAAATCCAACACTGACTTCATTGCATTTCCAAACCCAACAAAAACACTGACATGAGAGATTACTGGGAACAACAGACTTGTAAAGACCTGTTCAGAGCTAATATTTTAATCTGATGTTATCTCTGTAGGTAAAAACATCACTGGTTTTTTGTTCCAGGGAAACCTGAATGAGCTGGGCAAGCTTTTAATGCAGGGATCCTTCAATGTCTGGACTGATCATAAAAAGGGTCACACAAAAGTGAAAGACTTGGCACGCTTCAAACCAATGCAGCGACACCTCTTCCTCCACGAGAAGGCAGTGCTGTTCTGTAAAAAGCGAGAAGAAAATGGAGAGGGATATGAGAAAGCACCTTCTTATAGCTACAAGCACTCCTTAAATGTAAGACACTGATCAGTACTGACGGTCAAGGTACTGAGGGCTTAGCCTATAGTAGTACAACATTCTAGTTTTATCTCTACAAACCTGTGTTGCAGCATTGTACTGGGAACTTCACTCTTCCAGACAAACCTGAGTGGTGCTGCAGGTCTGTTTTATTTTGGGTTGCTTTCTGTTCAGCTCAATGGCAGTTGCATTAATCACAGAAAAAATGTAGAGAAAGGTAATGTAAAAATCAAGTAGAGTTTGGTGGTATTTTAAAAGAGACAGTTTACAAGTCATTCTCAATGTAATGTACCTAAACCCTTCTTCCCTCCAAGGTAGCCAGGCTGATACAAAGCACTAAATCTCTTGTGTCCTACATGCAGATCACATCTTGTTAGCTGTTCTTTTCCTTGTGCAAGAAGCCAGGTGGGGTTTTCCTTTTCAGAAATAAGGTACCAAAGAATACCAGTAACTGCCTCCTTCTGTTTTGAGCATAATTGCAATGCAGTAGGTCAGCTTCTGTTCTCTTTGCTTCCAGATGGCTGCAGTTGGGATAACAGAAAATGTCAAAGGTGATGCAAAAAAATTTGAAATCTGGTATAATGCGAGGGAAGAAGTTTACATTATACAGGTAAATAACCTGCCAATTTTACAATTTAAAAAATTAAATTACGATTAAAAAAAAAAAAAAAGAGAGAGAGAAAAGGGGAATAGGAGTCTAACCCTATCTAACCCTAAGAAGATCTGGTGTTCTTTTCCTCTGTTAGAGCACTAATAGAGTGTGATGAGGAAATGTAGGAAAAAAAAGAAAACCTAAACCAAACCACCATCAGATTAATTCATGAGATATTTTCTTAATATATTTCAATGGAAGAGTCTTCTGGGGCAAAAATAATCATGTCTTACAATACCCATAGAGGATATTGTATGCACCATTACTGTAGCTGTCACTGGAGTAGTGGATGGCTTGGGAGATGGGGTTTGACACACACAGCCTCTGCCTCAGCCTGTTCCAGTGGCTACAACCAGTTTCTGTTCACGGGAGGACTGGAGAGGGAGCTTTGTCTGTCCCTCTTGAAGGACTCCTCTGAGGCTATGCTTTGGCATGCAGCTATTTGTGTAATAAGTATTCCATGCTTCATGGCTGATTGTATTTATCTTTGGGTAGGCACCAACCCCTGAAGTTAAAGCTACTTGGGTAAATGAAATAAGAAAAGTGCTGACAAGTCAACTGCAGGCATGCAGAGGTAAAATACTTTGGAGATATATTTTTTCTATTTTTTTTAAAATCTGTTTTCTCTTTGATCTTCAAATCCCACCCTGTAGATCTTCCCTGTGTAGGACACAAATCAATTTTAATAGTTCTTTTTCTTGCCTCCATTACAGAAGCTAGTCAGCACAGGACACTAGAACAAACACAGAGTTTACCTCTACCACTTCCAGCATCATCTTGTGCAAGGTAAGTTTGATGTCACATCAGCCTGGCTATCTTGTAAATGCACTATTACATCTGGTATGTGGCTCTTCATTGCTCTCACCCCTTAAATACTGGTCCTTGTGTTTTAAGGGTTTGCTTTAGTTCTGTTCCTACTATAATGCTGTGAAGTCTGGAGTTTATACATGTCCAGAATTGTTAAACTGAGCAGCAGTGGCATGGATTTTGCCAGTTGATAGAGAATGCCACAGAAATGTAATTTTCTGCACCAGCCAAAATCCTGGTAGTATTGTGTCTGCTTGTTAAGCAGTTGATTATATACACTACACTCCATATACAGGAGTTTTATGGAGCAACCTTTTTCTTCCTTCACTGTTCTTTTCCTTTATTTTTCTTCCTTTTCCAATGTCATATTACCTTCTTTTTTGTCTTTTTCATGGCAGTATCTTTTCTCTGTCCCTAGTTCTTTTACTCCAATTAACTTTTTGTTTAAACCTAAGTAATGTGCAAATTCCTTCAGTGTCCCAATTTCTGGGTGAAGTTTTTCTTTTTTTTCCATCCTTCACCATACCAACCTATATATTCTTCTGTTCCCATCTGTGGTTCTGCCCTTGCCTGATACCTCTCTTCAATTCTCTGCTACTCACTCTGGTTTTTCATATGTTTGTATACATCTATCCATAAGCCCATGTGCTCATATCCATATGGTGTGTGCTCAAATATGTATTGGTAGCTCTCTGCTCTGTATCTTTTGTGCATCTACTTATTGCTCAAGGAGAATTTCCCAGACACATCATATTTGTGGAGTCTTTCTCTATCTCATTCCCAGATGGAGTTGTGATGGGAATCGACTGCAAGGTCCCTCATTTGTTCCTGCATTAAGAGCTTCTGAGAGGCAGAGTTTATTCCTTTATCTTTCTTCTTTTTTCCTAGTACATTCAGGAGGAACCTGTTAGCTGCAAGTGAGTGGAAGTTGTCCTGAGCCATCTCTCCAGTAGCTCCCACTGCCTTTGTACCTGTGATTGCAGTTAGTCAGGAGAGCTGTTTCTCATTTGTGTATTCTCAAGGTCTTTAAATGCACAATCACCAATGACTTTTTCAGTCCTGGAAGCTACAGTCTAGGAAGTAACAAATAAATGGTTTTCAGCCTATATATCTGTATGTAAAAGCCTGTGACTGGATTGATTGTCTTCATTTTCTTCTAATAAACAGTCCTTCACGAAACCACATCAGAAATACCAAAAAAATGGAGGAGAAAAAAGCTGATCTCACAAGTCTAGAAGGCTGTGGCACTACAGTAGCACCAAAGTACCCTGAGAAAGGCAAAGGTGAGTTTGTCCATACATGTTATGGTCTCTAATTGCAAGGAGCATGCCTGCACTGCAGATGCACAGGCAGATCCACCAGCAGAGTAGCCACGGTCGTGCAGGGGAGGCAGCAGGACTCCTGAGCGAGCAGGGCTTTGCTGTTTTCAGCTCTAAGGCAGCCCAAGCTGCACCAGCATGCTGGTCCCATCTGCCCTTAGCTTGGGACTGATTTCTGCATTCCAGTGTGTGGTGTGGACAGGCCCAAAGCCATCTTGAATGGATGGTAGCCGAGGGCAGTTGGGAACTATTTGTTACAAGGCCAAAGTCTGCAGGTCTTCTCTTAAAGCTGCCTAACTTCTCAGGGTTCTCTTTCTCTGAAAAAATTTCTGATCTAAAGAGGATTTTGTTTTGTTTTGTTTTGTTCTTTTTATTTTTTTTCCCTATAATGGAAATGATTTTTTGAACTAGTGGCAGTACAAGTCCTTGCACAGTAGGAACAACCAGATGCTTGTGTTGTACCTGGACTTTCAGTTGTCCTTTCTCATCCTAACATGCAGGGTCCCTGGCACAGCTGCAAATGACTTTTTGCCTTGATCTTTTCATGGCCTTCTCCCTTTTCTTTCTGTGTCTCTCTCTTCCTTTGTAGACAACACTAGCTCTACCTCAGAATGCTCTGTACTGTCAAAAAAGCGCTTTACACTGCAGGGCTTTACTAACCTCAAAAGTCAGAAAGGTAATTTAAAAAAAAAAAAAAAGGCTAGACTGTTTTCTGTGTAAGGCTGTAATTGAAGCATCACCTTGTATGTGTGTGTAGTGTGATAGGTTTTCAGTGTGCACACTAGCTTGTTCTTCCAAGGTCAAGCTAGGTTCCTTAGTCGGTGCCTCTGACAGGGAGATTTCAAGGGAAGCCAGCTGCAGAGTGGGAGGGGGAGATGCAGCTAGGAAAAGTGGGGCTGTTTCCAGTGCCTCCAATCTCACTGTCAAGGCCAAGGACGGAGTTTATAGTGCCCCATTCCTGTAGAAAAACTAGAGGAAGGAAGTTGTCTTCTGACCAGACACCTGGCCTGCTTCTAGCTTCAGTGGATCTGCCCCAAATGCACTTGTACTTGGCAAAAAGGAATCAAGGTGATTCTGTGAAGGTTTTATAGAGGGGTTTTTTATTGGCATCCTTGCTAACATAACTTTCAAAGCATAAATAACTATAGCAGACTATAGTGTCTGACAATATTGTTTTGCTGGATAGAAAAATAAGTAAGAATTTCCCTATTCTTCCAGAAATGGTCTTTGCCTCTTTTTTTTTTCTAAAACAGGCAATAAGAGTTTGAGACCTTTCTTGCTTCCTCCTGCCAAGTAGTCACACTGGTACAGTCACTTCTTGCTTTGAAGAGCTGTCTTTGAACACTCTGAATTGCATTAAGATGATGGCACTTGTTCAACAGCATGGTATTTTTTCCCCCCACGCATCTTTCCAGAATGCCTGATTAAAACCCAATTACCTTTGAGTTCTTTCTGGAGAGACTCTAGGGTTGTGTATCTATTACTAATGAGGTGAGCACTAATGTCCCATGCTTGCCTTGACAGAAACTCCAACTCCTTCTGCTAAAAGCCAGACATTGCCAATGATCCTTCTTACAGGACCAGGTATTGCTGTAGCACTAGATTTGCATTAAAATGATTGCTTAATTTGGTAATGTTTGTCTGAAATTGAAGTTAATTGTATTCGGTTAATGTCTAGTTAATTCAGAAAAGTTTACATATATTTTCACCTATTAGTGTAAAAGAAATTTGTCAATTTATCTTCAAATAACTACTTGTAAATAAGTAATTCTTTCTGCTGCCATGTACCAGTGACAGCTAAAATTAGATTACAGAAATCCACTTGTTTTCCAGTGTAAACTCAAAGGTATTTAGCATGCAGCCCACCTATTCTCTTTTTTCCAGTTCTTCAATATCTCTCTTCTGTGTTTTTTTTACCTATTCATCCTCCTGCAGCTTCTCCTACCAGCCCTGACAAAAAAGCCAAACGGCATGAAGTAGTGAGTGACCCAACTCCTTTTGGTTTAAGAGGTACAGTGATGCCACATCTTGTACTCCACAAGTACCCACACATCCCTCATGTAATATGTTACATCAGAGTGCTGGGAATACCTGTATGATGCTGTTGTGTACAGGAGTATTGACATCAGCTGTGTTTTTCCAAGTGGATCTGTATACACTGCTTTCAATAGCACAACTGGTTGAACTTTTACATTGGTTTTAAATAAAGTAGCATATGGGTAACTAGTTTTTAGAAGATGGGGGAAAGAGATCTGTTGCTGAAGAAAGAGCCAGAAGCTGGGTGTTTAATGGAATTACAGGGTTGTCCAGCTGTTCTGTGACCATGGTTTTCCATGTGTTAGAATCCTTCTGTCACTGTGCCCCTTGTGGGGAGGATTTAAGTTTTAAAAAAGCAAAAAAAAATTTCAAAACTCTGATTACTGTCATCATCTAAAATTTCCATTTTAGATCTGCGTTTATTATTGCAGTCACAGCCCTGTTGCATCTTTCTTTGGGTGACAGTAGGCAACTTTTACCACCCTGTGAACCCCAGATGACTTAACTGAACCCCTTGCAGCAGTTTGCCTCCCATCTTCCCAGCTCACAGCTAAGCAGAGAATAGAAAAGCATTTCAATTAAACAGCCTATTTCTAAGCAGCAGGACTGTTGGTGAAGGTTTGAGTACAAATCACTAGGGCTAATTAACTAAAGCAGTAGAGAGTACAAGGAGAGCAGTCCCTCTCCTGACTCTTTCCACCACTATCTCCTTTAGAAAATGTTGGTCTAAAGGTGAAGCTGTTTCAATCCCTACCATCAGCCTCCTCTCCAGGTTTCTGAAGTCTTTGTCTTGTCTGTGGAAATGGTGCAAGCTCAGCTGCTGTGCTGGAAAAACTGCAACACCATTCACCTTGTTGAGCAGCAGGCAGTGTAATCCTGGGCTAGACACGTGCAGAAACTCTACAAGGGTGGATATGAGAGTTACAAGGCTATTTTTCTGCAGGTACCAGGCAAAACTCTGAGATCTCCAGGTACCATGGAAATTTTGAGGCCCTAAAAATGTCTGAAAGAAAAGGGTGTTTTATGGCCTTTTCCTCAGGCGCTGGAGTTTTCCAGGGAAGAGAGTCCCTGATCATTGCTGATTTACAATTAAAATTACTGAGTTCTTGGAACAGGCTTATCTGATTTGCTGTTCTGCCCCAGAAACATCTTACTGTATGAAACTACTAAATCAAGTAAATTAATTTAAAACATCTAACTCCTTATTCTGTCTTGCACCTTCCAATCTCTTTTCTGACACTTTATCTCTTCTCTTTCCTCAACTCAAAGAGGGATAAGCAGGGAGCTGACCCAGGAATTTCGGGATGGAACCACACTGGGCGATGGTCACAGTGCCCCAGTGCAGAGCACATGGCTCCCCATTCATTTCCTTTCACTGCTGTATTGCTTGGACTTATGCTGAAGTGAGCTCAAGGAACATGAATTAGTGTCAGAATTACACGTTGTAGGCAGATCATATCTCTTTGAAGAAACCTGTGAGATTATTTCTGAAGAGAAGCAGTTAATGAATTCTTGGTTTTCTTTCTGAATAACAGTGCCTTTTCTCAGTACTGCCTGCCCTTTTCCTACCTTCCCTGCCTTTATAGGGAGCTCTGATGTAGTCCCACCCTGCAGAACACACACACACAGATTGAATGTGCGTGCATGGTTTCAGTGGCCATAGTTTGCTAATATGAATGCTACCACAGTGACCACTTCCCTTCCCAGGAGGAGATGGGCTTTCATACAGACCTGTTAATTGCAGAGTGCCAGCTCAAATGAGGAGGAGTAGTACTGCTGGTATGTCAGGATCAGGCCAGTCTGCTCTTAGCACATCAGCACAACGTAAGAAAAGAAAGAGGCTGAGGAACAAGAGCTGTTACCCAAAATGTACCAGATGAGCAGGCCAGTGAGTATGAGGTTACAGGCACTTAGACTGACTTCACTTCCTTTTTTTTTTTTTTTTTTGTGCAACTCATTGGTTCTGTTTCTAATGAGAGCTTGGAACAATTAGGAGAAACCAAGTTTTCTCTTGTTGCATTTTTCTTAACTTAGAAATAACTGAAATGGTTTCAGCTGTGTCCAACAAGCCAGCTACAAAATGTAAGCTTCCAAGAAAATTTTCATGGAATACAGCAGAAATTTATTACTCAGTTTCTTCACAGATGGAATTTCATTCTTAACCCTGGACAGGGTCAAATGGGTCAGTACTTCCAATCTTGTGCAGGTCACTCAGCAGCATAGGCAAGGTAAAAGTCCCACTCCATTTGGTGTGCTCTGGGTGTGATTCCTTTCTGTGATTTCTTTGGCTCTACTCTGATGCTGCTCAGGTTTTTCTTAATGCACTGGCATGGCCAGCTGTGTGACAAATGCCTCAGGAGCAGTGCAGAGCAAAAATATTGGTGCTTTCTCAATTTAACTAATAATTACATAAAATGGGAGGTTTGTTCTTCCTTTCATTCTTTTCATTGCATTTAACTGTTGTTACTATTTGGCTTGAAACAAAAGCTTGCTTACAAATACTTGTCTCTTTTATTATGACTTTTTTCTTTATAAGCTTGACGCATTTATTAGCAGCTGCTGAACTTTGTGTAAAGCATCCCACTAATAAAACTTAATGTAGTTTTATTTGGAAGAGGATTTTGTGCACTCTGGATATGATTCAGCTCTATGAATAATTTAAAGCTTCACCCTGAGAGGGAAAAAGCAGTAAATGACAGGCAGGAGATTGCTGTTGTGGTGGCATTTGGTGCAGTGACTTAACACCAAGATTGATCAGAGTGCTTAAGTATTCTTGTGTCAGCCTGAACTCTCTTAAATAATGGGCTGCCTTGTCAGGTGAAGTACAGAGTGCTTGTAGCTTGTGTGGAATTTTCTGACAGTGCTTAACAGTGTGAAGGGGGCAATGCTTATCGATCCCTTATTCCAGCAAGCTGGTTAGGTCGCTTTGGGTGTTCAGCCTCTTCCCAGAAAGTCTGTTCCTGTCTTCTGCTTCCTCCCAAGAAAAAAGAGTATCGATCCATCATTCATCTTTGTATAATATATATTTATTATACAAATATTTATGCATATTTGCTTTTCAGTTGGAAATTTGCTTTCTCTCCGCTCATTTCCCATTAAATAAATCCAAAGGGCTAAATTCACTGCCATGCGTGCCACAACTCCACTTACTCAGATGGAAACAGGCCAACTTTTGCCAGCAGTGAATTTCACCCAGTGACTGTAATAACCTCCCTGTGTACAGTTTTTCTCCTGTTTGTGGTGATCACTCAGGAGCTTTTCAGTGGGGAGAACCTTTCTCCCAGTCAGTGGCTCGCTGTTGTGAAGTTAAC
The DNA here is from genome assembly GCA_034509425.1 of Eopsaltria australis. Taxonomy (NCBI): domain Eukaryota; kingdom Metazoa; phylum Chordata; class Aves; order Passeriformes; family Petroicidae; genus Eopsaltria; species Eopsaltria australis. Next base: position 3,651,989 of record JAVTVJ010000052.1, on the reverse strand, counting down.
TGCCTTGTTCCTTCCCCAAGGCTGGGCCAAACCATCCCATTCCCTTGATGCATCCGAAGAAAATGATGGCTGGTCTAGTGCTGAAGAACCACTGAATTCATCGGATGCGGAGGAAGAAGGAGGAGGAGGGGGAGGCGAGATGAAGCTGGTAACCAGAAATGCTTTCCCGTGGAGCTAAGCAAGTGATACCAGCACAGTGTGTGTGGTGGGATACAGGAATGCTTTTGAAGCTGGCAGGAGGGAAAGTGCCTGCTCAGCTGGGCAAAATTCCCAGGGCAATGGAGAAGAAGCCTTTCTCTTATATCAGCCTTAAATTCCCAGGGCAATGGAGAAGAACCCTTTCTCTTAAATCAGCCTGGTGTTTGTACCCTGGGGAGGTCCCTGTGTGCCCCTGCAGCCCAGGGAGTCGTGGCTGCTGTGCCCTGGTGCAGCAATCAGGCAGTGACAAATTCAGCTACCATGTCAATAGACTTCCACACAGACACCATGGCATGGGTTTGCCAGGTTTTCTGTTTCTTTTGGTTTTATTTTCTGTAGATATATGAATTAATTGTTGTAATGGGAACATTTCACTGAATGTTTTTCAGGGTATGAGAATTAATGTATTGAATTTGCATGTAATCAGCAGAATTTTACTGCCTCAGTATGTAAATTTACACCATCTTCAGCATGTAGGTATATGAAAAAAAAGGGAAAAGTACTATAATTACATAACAAAAGCTGCAACATATCTTAAAGTACTCAACAGCAATAATTTGTTTTCTTTCCTCTGTGTGCATTTAGACTCCTGGTAAATATACAGTTGTGACTGATTATGACAAAGGAGTTTCTGAAGAATTTACAGTGAAAAGTGGAGATCTAGTTCAACTGATTCGTGAAGGGGAGGATGGACTTTGGTACGCAGATCTGTGGGGATTTTTATACGCAGAACTGTGTTTAGATGGCAGATGTTTAGGGCAAAACTTTCAAAGACATCAGATGAAGCAATCTGACTTCTAATTTTTTTAAATTTTTTTTAGGTTTGTAAAGAACCTGAGCAGTGGTAGAGAAGGTTGGATTCCAGCAAACAATCTGCTGATGCTCATAGGCAACTCAAAATCAGCTCAGTCTTTAAGCAGCTCTGGTAGGCTATTTATTTTAAATGAGATGATTGTCTCTTTGAAGTTTCCTATCATCAAAGAAAGTAATGAAAAACAACCATGATATAATATTTTCTTGTGGGTTTTTTTCTCTCTTTCTGTTCCCAGAATCAGGCACTGCCTCCAGCAATTTGAGCACATCATCAAGTTGCAGTGATAGCTGCAATGTCAGTAGCACCAGCTTCTCTGATATTAAGGGCTAATATGAAATGTTCATCCCACCTCCCTGGAAGGTAAATCTGGAGACTGTCATTTGCTGCAGAGTTCTGGACATTGGACTTCATTGGAGAAGCACCAGTACTGTGTTGCCAGCTCTGAGTATTTTTAGTGGTGACTTTTACAGGTTCTCCCAGAAGATCCCCACGAAAAGTGCATGGAATGTGAAGTTGTAAATAAAAGTTAAATGACTTGAAATAGGATTTTGTAGAGGTTTCTGCTCTGAAGAGCTGTTAGCATAAATCACGTTTTCTCTTTGTCACACAATCAGGTTTCTGCAGAACTGTATCTTTTTGTAACAGCCAGAATCTGAATGTGAGCAAACAAAATGTGTTCAATGCTAAATGCTCATTGTAAACTAATAACATAGCAATCACTGTACAGGATAGGTATGAGGAAAATGAATCCAAGTTTACAAATTTCTTCTCCCCAAGAAACCCTTTCTCCAAGGACATACCTCGGTCAGTGCAGTGAATGGGATTCCTATGGCAACGAGGAAGGAGTTTTGGTCCACCCTTTTCTCTTGGGTTTTCAGGATATTCTTCTGCTCCCTAGAGGCTGGGATGCAGACATGACCAATTCACTGACCACATCATCATCAAAGGAAACTATTACTTTATCCTTTCCAACATTTCAGTGACATGTGCAATGGAATAGCTCTTTTCAGAGGTATTTTGGCCTCACAACCAAATTCTTTACCAAAATCACTGTGTTTACATAGCCTTGGCAATTTAGTAGTATCTTTTTCCTTATGCAAGTGCACAATGAAACACAAATATTCTTATTCACTAAATTCTTTTTCAGTAAACAGTAATTGCATGGTTACTTTCAGCTCTCACAGCATGCAGTTACAGGCAGAGGAAACTATTGTAACTGCACTGTGGGTCAAGAGCCTTCCTTCAAAAAAACCTATGAGGGCTGGAAATCCAACATATTTTTAGTCCACGGTGTTTGTTCCAGATTAACTGAAAGAGAAAAAACCCCCAATGACATAATTTTTCTATAAAAGGTGAGCACAGGAGAAAAAAATCATAGAGAAGAGTCAGATTTATGCTACAGATAAGTATTTTAATTTTTTTTAAAGGAAGGGTGATACTAAACTTGCCATTTTTCAGGGTATGATGTAAGCCAACATTGTAAATTTTTACTTTGTCGGACATTCTTTGCACACCATCCTTACAAACAGTACTAAACTAAGTGCATGTATAGAACACCTTAGTCATTCCTGTCCATCTCTGAAATATTTTTGCTTATATGAAAACCAGTTTTTAACTGATTCATGCACCATATTATTTAAAAATAATGGGGACAGGAAGAGCATAACTTTTCAGAAGTACTAAGCACAGCAGATTAGTAGATTATGTCAATGGGAACTGCTGTTAATCATCAGACTCGCTGATGGCTGATCCCTGAAATCTATCTTTATGCCAGAATTTTATGGTTTAGAGGCTCCAATTAGAAAACTTAAATGACAAACACTCCTAAGAAGGATGCAGAAGCAACCCTCCCCCAGATGCAATCAAAATGCAGCTGACCATGGTCAGCACAAATTAAAGCATGTATATACACACACATATATTTATGCACATATATATGTGCATATGTATATGCTTGTGTGCATATATATGTATGTAGATATGTATATGTGTGTAGATATGATGTATCAATGTAAAAGATGTATTTATAGTCTTCATGCTGCTGAATGTGTCACTTTACAATTCATAAATACTTAGGTTTCTTGCAATACTGCAATATAAATGCTGATCAGGGTTTTATTTCGGGCTTCTTTTTCAACACAGAAATCCTCTGATCTTTTTTTTATTATTTCATATAATACTGTGCTGACCAGGAATATTTAGTCTGATATTTAACAATGGAATAGCAACATGAGATTCAGCTTATCTTCATCTATGTAAGTTATTTTGTAAATTACCTGTAACATAATTTACTTATATATTGCTGTTATTGCTTGGATGAGACTGTTGTTTCATTTCTCACTGCAGCCTCATTTGTGTTATTTCAATGATTTTTCCACATCATTGCACTTTAATACAACCCATTTCACCATTTCCTTTTTTATTGCTGTTGTGAACTAGAAGTTCAAAGTCAGAGGTCTCTACTGTAATTAATTTGAATAAATTTCAGCGCTTCTTGCTGAATGCCTTTATATAGACATGCTCTGGGGTTTATTTTGTCTCACAGTTTTGAAAGCTTTTTATGGGTATCATATGAAAACAGAGAAAGGTTCTAGGGTTTGGAACAGAAAACCAGGTCTGTGTATTCAGATCTTCAGCCTGCTCATTCTGGTATCATCTCCGAAAAACATCATCTCACCTTTGTGGTCATGTCTCACTTAGAGTCACTTGCCTGGCACAAGGGAATTAAAGCCTGTCTGCAGGGATAAAAAATGAAAGCCAGTGCCAGGTAATTGGATTGATTCCCTTCTTCCCACACACCCTTTTGTGAAAGAAAGCACATCACTTTTGGGTTTTCCTGAAGAAAGCTGTGTATCCCATGGGTCCTGTGGTATTAGCAGAGCAAGTTGGAGGTCTGCATCTGGCCACGGCTGGGTGAGAAACAACACACCATGTTCTCCTTTGCTGAATCTGAAGAAAAACATGCTTGTACGTTCACAGATTGATGACTTTAAGGACCATCGTGCCATGGTAGGAGACGAATTTCACATTGACTGATTTGGGCTGAGCTGTTGGCCATGTGCATTACACGATCCAGTTACAGTGTTACTGAGACTGGACTGCTTTTTCTTTGCTCTTGACTTTGTTAACATAATAGCTCCCTCTGTAATAGGTAATCCTACTTTTCTGACCTTGTTCCAGTGCCTCTGGATCTGTCCATAGCAGATGGTGGGGCTGTGCTTCCACCCCTGGGGCAGTCACTTTCAGGTGTGCTGGACATCTCTCCAAATGAAATCAACTGGAGTGTGAGTAGCCCCAATGCTCATTAACAGAATTTGAGTACCTTCTGAGCTTGCTGCTGGAATTTGAACCCCTTTCCTCCTCCTTCGAGTAGCAGTGCTTGTCATGGGGTTTGGGGCTAGGTGTAGTTATTAATAGGTCCCAGTAGATGGCTCCCAAAATACAAAGGGGATGGCAATGCTGAGAACACACCGGGTTAGTCTGGCAGGCAGCAGCTCAATCAGATCAAAAGCCGGTACGAGGAAGTACAACAGAACCCAGGCCCTGAAGGCGACAGACACCAAAACAGCAAACAAATGCTGCAAGTAAGGTGTTGCATAACACAACCCTGAGAACTAGCACAACCACTCTGGTGGCAAATAAATCAGCATTGTGGCCAGTGACTCTTAAACCAATGCAATGAAGGCTTACAGCAAACTTACTTCAATACTCTCTGGTCAGACCAGTCATCATCTCAACCTTCCAGGCCTTACATTGAGCACCAAGGGAACTGTCATGGTTTAATCCCAGACCCCAACTAAGAACCAGGTAGCTGCTCACTCAATGCCAACCTCCCCGTGAGATGAGGAGGAGAATCAGGAAAAATGAGTTGAAATAAGAACAGCATAATAATTGAAGCAAAATAACATATAATAACATAAATAATACTAATGTAATAATATTGGTAGTATAAAAAGCAGAGAGACGGAGAGAGAAAAAACCCAAGAGAAACAAGTGATGTACAATACAATTGCTCACCACCCACTGACTGATACCTATCCTATTTCCAAGCAGTGATCAACCCCTCCCAGCCAGCTCCCCACAGTTTACATACTAAGCATGACATTCTATTGATTGGAATATCCCTTTGGACAGTTTGGGTTACCTGTCCTGGCCACACTCTCTCACTCCTTTTTGTGCAGCTCCACACTGGCAGAGGATGACACTGGAAAGATCCTGACAGGAGAAGAACTGCTCAGCAATAGCTGAAACATTGTTACCCTTCTCCTCACACGGAATCCAAACCATAGCACTGTATGAGCTACTGAGAAAAAAATTAACTCTATGCCAGCTGAAACCAGGACATTTGGGGTCTAAGACTGTAAGCAAAGGGAGCTCTCCTTTAAAAACACGGCTCTTTAAGCAATGAACTGGCCCAGCTGAAGTTAGTAGGAAACATCTGTGTGATGAGATCTGTCAGTATGAAGTTCTTAAACAAAGAATTGTAATGTAGTCCTGGGAGTGCTGAATCCTCAGTGACCCTTCTCAGGTTCATCACAATGCATTAATTTTCTTGGAAGAAGGACAGTCCCCATATGAACTGACTCTTGTTCCCAGCACTTGAGCTTCTTCCTGGGCTTTAAAAAGAACTGGCTGTATTCCCAAGAATTAAAAGCAAAACCTTTCAGGTTTAAGGGATGCCAGCAGAGGAAGGAAGGCAAAAGGAAAGGAAAATACTGCATCAATCTCCTAAGGATGTACAGAATCTGCATATTACGAAGAAGGCAGAGGTTGCAGAGGTGCTGCAATGCCACAGTGGAGTGACAGCCATCCCACCTTCCCTGGAAAGGAGATGTCCACCCTGTGTAAGGAAATAAAGGTAGTGGGGGGCATAGGTGCAGACTCAGGCTGGCCTCAGGCAGAGAAGGCAGAACTTCATTCTGTGATCTGTGTGACTCATGCAGCTAGATGGGGCTAGATCTTCCCCAAGAAGATGAGATAAAAATAAGTTTTCAAGCTTAGGTTTGGTCTTGCTAATCTGAACATGCACTTGCTATTTTCAACTCACTGCCACAGGCAAGTGAACAAGGAGTAAGAGCTGTGTTGGCAGGCTGAGAGGTATGGAGAGGATTCCCAAAAAGCAGCAGAGGGCTGCTGTAGCTTCTTTTGCATTCCAATAACTGGCTTCCTTCCTCTGCCTGGGACAGGACACGCCATCTGTTCCCAGCCATCCCAGGAACTGGGCTGCTGGGAATTAGCCAGGCTGTGATCCAGAGAAGTGCCTGGATACTGCCTCTTGGGAAAGTGACTTCAAAGCAGAATATCCAGCTGTGTGTACTGCCCCTAAACAACAGGACTGCATGGAAACAACAGCCAGGAGCCTGACTTTCCTAAGCAATCACAGCTTCTGCAAGGAGTTATGCTGAGTGTTGGCACAAGGTAAAAATCCAGCAGTTGATTTCCTTTGCTGTAGCATTCAGACACAGGGCTGAGCCTCCTTCCTTTCCCTTCCGGGGAAAGGGGAGAACAACCTGCAAAACACTCCAGCCTTCAGGCAATGCTTCACTTCTCGTAGACAAACATGCTCTTTACCTTGCTGCTATCTTAAGTAAATATTTCCCCAAGAATGCTGTCAGCTCTCCAGTCTGATGCCATTAATTGATTTCCATGTTCCAGATAAAACACATTCTGCAAAGTGACCCCTCAGGCCTCTGTAATTTCTAATGAGGTACAATATGGATCAGCTCAGTGCCACTTCCAGCCGGTACAACCTGTGCAGGCCACATGGGTCTGGCAGCAAACATGGAGAGAAACAGTGTAGGGTGTCTCTTGCTGGTTAGTGTCTCCAAGTAAATACAGGTAGAAGTGCAGTTTCAACTGGTGATAGAAAAATGGGAATAGATGCCAGTGGTACAATCATACCCCAAAGCATTGAAAGGCCATATTTTGACTGCTGATGCCACTGCGTGTGGGACTATGTGGCCAAGTTAATATCTGCCTTATGGACTCAGGGTCCCAGCATTTATGTTTCTCATGGAAAAGGTGTGTTAAATGAAAAATGCAGGTCCAAGGTAGCAGCCTGTGTAATCAGCCTTTGCACGGGTCAGGAGAGCACACTTCAAAACCAAGCTCCCTGTTTGTGTGAAAAGGGCACATTGCAGGATTTGCATGTGCCCTTCTGCTCAGCTCGCCAGGCTGTCATGGATCTTTTGCTGTTTCCATGACTCGCCAGCCCCTCCTCTGGCTCCAAGCATTTCAAGCTGAGCCCTTTGGCCAAACAGTCCTTGCTGAAATGTCAATACACTACCGGGACACTGGCTTGCAGGGTTCATCATGATTTCCAGGCAGTGTGTGGCTTTGTTTCTCTGCTTTCTGCTACTGATCCCTCTTTCTCTGGATGCAGGTATGTTGTAGGATATGGCTGTAATTATGTTTACTGGCAATGGACCTCTTTCCTGTTAATGAGATGATTTCTACTGCAAGTTTTGAGCACTGTTGCATGTTTGTCCTGTGTCTTTCTATGCCTGTGCATTATACTAAAGCTCTTACTGACTCTCAGCAATGGCTCCATGCACTTGCTCTGCCAACTAAGGAAAAGCACCTCTAGACTGCTAAATTAATTTGTTATCTTGGTGCACAGACAGCAGGAAAAGTACCAGCTGACAACATGAAGGAAGGAACTGGGATTTACTGTTATTTCATACAGAACTGGGACATTTTTCAAAGCAAAGCATCAATAGCCTGTCATTCAGCTGATGAGGAATTAAAGCGGGGAGGATCCACCCTGTTTCAGTAGAAGGCAGAGAAGAGGTAGCTCTCTCAGTATGTGTCCAAAAACTAGCTCCCATATTAATAAAGCAGATCCAGTGCTCTCAGATTCTCCATTAGTCATTGACTGGGTCTCATTTGTTGCAGTGAGGAAAGGTGGAAAAATAGGTAGCAAAGTCAGAAGCAATCCAATACAAATAAGTGGATAATGCCAAAATAAGAGTGGGTGGACATCCTCAGCCATGTGCTCATCCCCAGCCATTGGCTCAGGCATGCTCCTCTGTGTCCATGCACTGATACGTGTGCCCTGTATCTGAAGTTAATTAAAGGTTTAATTAAAGGTTAATTAAAAGCCTTTAAGGAAAGCCATATCAAGTGCATGCAGCCTGACTGAAATCAAGGCAGAAAGACCCAGCTGACATTCCTTTAATGACCAAATGTTTATGAAGCACCCAGGGACAAATTCAGTGCACACCACACAATACTTTATTCCTCTAAGTAACTTTGAAATGGAGGGGGAAATTACCACTATTCTGCATGTAATTCAGCAAATATCCTGAATTAGACACAAATGTTTATGGAAACACCTCATGTCACTTCAGACTGGAATAAACTCTCTCAGCATCTATTTTGGGGTGTATATTGGTGGGGACATGCATGAGTCTGTCCCCCAGCACCCCGAGGGTCCTTCAGCAGGTAGAAGATAAATCCCACTCTTACAGAGAGAATGTCCTGGGGAAAGGCAGGAGGTATGCATCAGCTTCCATCCCCGAATGTACCCACACGCAGGGATGAAATAGCTAAAGCATTGATAATGGAAGCCGTTGTCATGAAGCTCCAGAAGCTTCCCTACTGACATAAAGGAGAAAAAAAAAGAAAAACTAGTAATTTCAAGACCTTTTCTGTGTAGTTTGTGGAGCAAAAGTACACACCAGCAGTTGGACTTACTGTTCCTTATCCTGAATTATACTGGGAGAGCATAGTTGTGTGCTGTGCTTATATCCTGAGGCTGAGGAGCAGGTCAGCATGGTGACAATGCCATTAATGTTTCCAGTGCACACTTCTGCCAGCTGCAAGTTGATGCAGTTCTAGGAAATGAGCTCTGCTGATGCCTGCTATGAAACCTGTGTACCCAATGTCTATCCAAAGCTTGGCAGAGACATACAAGAAGATCCCTTCATTGCTGTAGTCTGTGGTGATGGCAGAAGCTAGAAGCCATTCACAGGCTCCACTAGGAAATGCAATCAGCATTGTCCAGCCTTCCTATGTACCTTAACATAACCTTTTCCACAGAAGAAAATTAAAGATAATCTATTAAAGCAGTGGTTCATAAATTGTGATCTGCTAGTGGTGGGATAAATCCCTTCTTCAGGTCCAACAAACGGTGGGGTGTGAAATAACATGTGACTGTGTGTGAAGGCATGACTGTGGTTCACCTGTAACTGTGACTGACTGTACAAGTACAGATAAACCAGATTTTGCCATGTACACCAGTGCTAGAAAAGTGACACAAGCTTTCCAGTGCCATGTACACCAGTGTTAGATAAAGTGGCACAGGCTCTCCAGCTGCTACAGCTTTAAGAAACTGCTGCACATGCTAAGATGCATGTGACATACCTTAGGAGTCACTGACATACATACAGCACACACACCCACCCCACATGCCATCTTCTCCTAAGCTCTGGGATCTCTAAAATTCCTGTGCTGTCACTTTACCTGTGAGGTAGGCCAGAGAAATGAGACTCTTTCACATTTCCCCGTTCCTTTTCTAAAGTGTCTCAGAAAAAGGTTGGGAAGCAGAAAAGCTTTCAGGGGAAATCATGCCCGCATCCTCTCTGTCTGGCAAGCACAGCTGTATGACAAAAATAATGTACTGCTGTTTTTCAGTCTTTCTAAAGCAGGAAGAGGCAAGCAGCGTTTTGCAAAGGCGAAGACGAGCCAACAGCTTCTTTGAAGAGATAAAACTGGGGTCACTAGAGCGAGAATGCATAGAAGAAAAGTGCTCCTATGAGGAAGCAAGAGAGATTTACGGTGACGTTGAAAGGACAGTAAGTGACACAGGGCTGGGTGAGCACTCACTGTCATAAGGACTTTCCCTACTCAAGGGTGTGCTTCGACATTTTAAACCACCAGAGTTAAAAAAGCAGTTTGTGTCCTGCTGTTTGCATTTTTTTTTATGTTTACAGGGGTACACAGCAGCAGTGAGTTGCAGGAGGGCACGCTGCATGGGCAATGCCAGCCAGTACCCATCTAGGGGATGGTGGCAAAATGGATGCTCTCTAGGTTACCTCCCCAAACCCCCAGTTACGCCTGCCCTGACAATACTTTAAATTACTGTATTGTGCAACATCTTCTTCAGTCAATCCCACCTCAATTATACAGAGCTTATTTATGGGTGACCCATATATGTGTGTTAAACAAGGCCCTTCTCTATTTGTATATGAAAATAAGGTACAATCTAGAAAATACAATATTTTATGGATATTGACTGTCACAAACTATAAAGGCAGAAGTGGCATCACTCTCACTGTGTAACCCATCCTGTACAAGGGCTATAAGATGGGTTGATTTTTCTTTAATTAATTCTCACATCTTTTTCTTCCAGGACGAGTTCTGGCACATCTATTCCGGTATGATCATTCAGGATGCTCTAACAGCTGTGGAACACTCCCACTGCTGCAGCACTTTGTGTGAGCTGGACTGACACTGAGTGTTTTGCAGACCCTAACCAGTGTGCCTCCAACCCCTGTCAGAATGGTGGGATTTGTGACGACCAGTTTCAGGATTATGTTTGCCGCTGTCCTGTCGAATACAAGGGCAAGAATTGTGAAAAAGGTCAGCTGTGGAGTAACTTAACAAAGTTAAAATTATTAATTCGAATGCAAGGCATCTCAATGCCTTCAGTATCAACAGTAGCAATCATCGTAATTCAGGATTTGGACTTGATGATCCTCATGGGTCCCTTCCAACTCGGGATATTCTATGATTTTGTGATTCTGCATCATACTAGCTGTGACAGCTGCTGCTCATACTCCTTTTGGTGTTGTGTGACGGATCTAACCAGAGAGCTGTCAGGCACTGCAAGGCAGCAGTATACTTATTACCCTATAATGACTTTGTGAAAAAAAATTGCTTTTTGTGCACTGAGAGAAAAGGAGGAATTATTTCCTGTTCAAGTGCTGAAGTTTTTTTGACTTAAAAGCTCCATGCAGTGTGTCAGTGAGAACTACACTGCATATTCATGGTACAAAGCCCAAAGGGAAGGATCCAGTGGTTTATGAAGTTAATACACACCTACCCACTGATTTCAGAGGACACTGCACATGGGAGTGTTACATCCTCAGAACACGCAGAGTCCAGACAAGGGCTAGGCACTCATCAAGTCTAGGCATGCAGTCTCCAAAGTTAACCTCCTGCTAAATGGAAAAACGCCAAGGAATTATTTTTTTCCATCATATTTTACAATGGTTACCACACAATTACAGTATCTCCATTCTTAAGACAGCTCTGATACTGTACAAATGCTGATTGATTTAATTTTAGGTATATATTTCTTAAGCAAAGGCTATTTTTCCCTAAGCCCTGGAGATCCAGGCCTACCTAGTTTTTGATGGAAGGCGCCTTTGATGAAGTTACTCTGCATAAATAACAGAAATCTTTTTTCCTGCCTTGCTTTCCTGACAACATTCCAATTGCAAGTTATCAATGTTAAGCACAAAAATCCAAGTCTTGAATCCTAAAAGCTCTTTCTCTGACTTCAGCTGCGGCTGACAAACTGAGGTGCATTTATGACAACGGTGGCTGTGAACAGTACTGTACCGACAAGCATTCCAAAATACGAGTGTGCTTCTGTGATGATGATTATACCTTAGCGAGTGATGGTGTGTCCTGCATCCCTCAAGGTAAGACACTACCAACCTGATGCTAAGTCTATGCCAGCTCTGGAAGAAAGGCTTCCAATGTGTACATGTCAGTAAGTGCAATGCATAACCCTCAGATACCAGCTCCTCACCTCTCCTCCATGGGCAGAGTCCCAAATCGTACATTTGGCTTCTGATGCAAGTCAGCCACTCCAGAAAAGCAGTTGTCAGCATGCCCACCAAGCAGACATCCTTCTGGACTTCTTCCTGGCCCCAGAGGTCCGCTCTTCCCGAATGTGGGAAATTCAAGTTCGAGCATCCCACCTGCTCAGAGCTAGGAGGGAGCTGAACCCATCTCCTCCTTTGGGAGCACACTCACCACTAGCTGAGCAGAAAGGAACTGAGCAGTGGAGACAAGCTCCTCACCAGGTGATCTAAATATAGCAGGGCAGCAGGTAGTCAGGGGTTTGGGGTCAGGCTGAGGGGTTTCTGGTGAGTGGAGAGGCTCTGGTCCTCATGAGTTCCTTTTTGTATTAGTTTACACTCACAGTAGGAAAATACTTTAGGGGTAGATTTGTTTTACTGTTGTCACTCCAATCTGAAATTGTGACTAGATTTTATTACTATATTTATTTCAACACAGGAGCCAAGAGGTTTTGTTAAAACCAAAAAACCCCAGTTAATCCCTTTCCCTTTTTTCTTTTGCTTTCTTTCTTTTCTTTCTTTCTCTTTTTCCTTCTCTTTTTCTATTTCTCTTTCTTTCTCTCTTTCTCCTGTTTTCCCAGTTGACAGGAATAATACACTTTTGGTTTTCCTATAGACATTATGGCTAGATATTTCTTTCACCCATCTAGCAAGGTAAATTTCAACTGGGACAAGGGTAGTGCAAGTTAATAATTTTGCCAATGCAGAAGCTGGCACCTGACTGTATTGCAGATGCCTACTTGAATTACTTTATTAGAGGGAAAGGAGACCCCTGGGGATATGAACAAAACAACATAATGGACAGAGCTGCAGGGAGCATGCAAAGTAATTCTGAGGGGCGGTGTCCCTCTACACACACCTCAATGGAGCACTCATGCAGAGAGCTGGTAATGACAACCTAGCTCTCAACAGCAGCAATTTCATTAGAAAAAAATGTCTACTAATGTGCTTATCCCTTATTAACAGATTCTGCAATACCATGTGATGGGAAAGCCGCTTTTGTTAATAGCTGAGAACAAAGAATTGAAAATTCCTCACAGGCTTTTCAGTGCATCTTTCCCTGCAAGGAAGATGTATTTGCTGCTGCTTGCTTCTTGAGGACCAAAATAGCCATAGAACTGACCATGTGTTGCAAGTAGAGAAAACTGTATAACTGCGAGGCTGACAGTCCCCTCACTGTCCCTCTGTCATCTTCCACAATGGCATTAGAGACTATGGGTTATATCTGTTTAATCTTTCACCAGCTGCCACTAAAAAGCTAGTCCTGTTTCTCCACACCTTATGTGTACCCTGTAAAACCTTGATGCTGACTTCATGTCAGCTGAAGTACTTACAGCTCCAAGGAGGTGTTGCATGCAGCTCAGCAGAGACTATAGGACCCTGGCTCCCAAAGAGGTAGAAAAAGAGCACTCGTGATCACAGAGTTATCACAGAGTGAAGTGCCTGCCAGACAGAAGGGATGGTGTGTTCAGTTACAGCAGAGACACGTGGCACACAGACATCCCAAGGACAGACCTTCTCCTTTAGAGGAAAACTCGGTTGGGTGAAGGATGTAGTGAAAACACCAAGACTTCCTCTGCACTACAGTTTAATTTCAAGTTCCGTCAGGATTTGGTTCTCTTTATTGCCAGTCTCCATATGCTGGCTCAGGCAGAGCAGAGAGGTGCAGTCTGGAAGAATCCAGCATGCTCTGGACACAAGCAAACAAGGTAGTCTGGGAGAGCCACACCACAAGGCAGTGTCTGTTCTTAGGACATCTTTGGCTCTGTCCAAGCAAAGGATAGCAAGATGTACATCCCATGCATGTCTCACCCTGCTGTGGATGCTGTGCGCTTGGTACAACTGACTTAAAGTCAGCAGGGACAATGAAAATGTGTAGACTACAGGGCTTGTGAGGGTCATTTCTGCACTCCAACCTGCAGCCTACCTCAATGTGTTGGCGTGTATCTTAAGCAGGTTTATTGTTTGCGAAGTTTGGAGGTGACTACGTGTCAATGATGCTACAAGGACCTGAATTCTATGAGCATTTCTGGCTGCTTCCAAACAAAAAAGACCACTTACCTGCTGAGCTGCTTTACATAGTTTTTGAGAATCCATGCTCCTAGACTAGAAATCACTTTTTCAGCTAACCGTGGCTTCACTGAAGGCCTTACACATTTTGCTGTGAATTCAGTACAATAAAATTCTACTTGCTGCCTTTTGTTGTTTTGGGTTTTGTTGTTTGGTTTTTTTTTTTTTCCCAGTGAAATACCCATGTGGAAAAATACCAGTGCTGGAAAACAAAAATCCAACCGTACGTTCAAGAATAGTAGGTGGTACAGTCTGTCCTCCAGGTGAATGTCCATGGCAAGTGAGTTTTCAAAAATCTTTCATTGCTTCTATTTTTTAAATTTCCTTATGAAATCACTCTTTTAAATTCATTGCTTTAAATTATTATGCTAAAAATTCATTAGAAGTGCCATGTCTTGATAACCAAATTCCTTCTTCATCCATAGCTAACAGATCCACCTGTTTCACTTAGGCACTTCAGCTTTGCTCTGGAGTACCTGGTTTCACAGGAGTAGGGTGGTAGCACAGCTGTCTCCATCTCTCCTGACCTCTTAGCCCTTAACTTTACTTCCAGCAGGAATTTTAGTGCAGTTTCCAGGGGTATACCCTGAGCCGTAACAGGCAGGGTCCTGATGCCTGAAGGATTTTTTCTGCTTTTTCTCTGAATATTTCTTACACTGTTCCCTACATTCACAAGCATTAGCATGCATACTTGTGATGCTTTAGGTGATAGTTTAGCCCGGTTTCATGGTGTTTAGGAGGCTGGTAGACTAAACACCCCTGAAGCCACATGGAGTTAGAAGACCAAACACCCTGTTTTCATGAGCCCTCAAGGTCTCCTAGTAGGATAGATTTTGTAAACTAGAAGTTAGGCCACCCAGGCCCCTTATTGGACCCTCCTGGTAGATATGCTAATGTGTAGAGTCTTTAACTGTATACTCGACTGGGGAGAGGGGGCTTTTGTGGCGTGTTCTACCTGGACGGCAGAAGCCATCGAACAGGATCCTATTAAAATACCGAGGTAAACAACCCCCAACCCTTTCACTGTGTCTGAGCCTTTATTTCCTAAGACCAGAAAAAGGCATCAGTCCATAGGGCAAGATGAAGAAAATGTCAATGGGAAGATCTCCCCTGCTAAGCTCTCCATGCAGTCAGCGTCATATTGTCAAACACAGTTGCATAAAGGGACAGAAAGAAGCAATATGAAACCCATCTCTACTGAGATTTAAGTCAAGCACATTTGATGTAAGACATAAATTTGCTTTATGTTGGCAGGCCCTTATAATACAGGATCAGAAAGAAAAGTGTGGTGGCACTCTGCTTTCCCCAGGGTGGGTGATCACTGCAGCTCACTGTTTGGACCATACTCACCCTAAACAGCTTCGGGTGAGACTGGGTACGTATCTTCCTCTCCTCATCTTATCAAGGTGGTGGCAGCTTCTCATCCTGATAAAATCAGAGTAGGAGGCTTTGGCAGTACAAGGTAATTGTCCTTAGAGGTGTCACACTAGAAATACCCTATATCCTCAAACTTCCAAGGAATCAAGGAGCTACCTGACATGACCTGCAATTAACAACTTTTCCAGGTGAACACAAAATAAATGTCGATGAGAAAACTGAGCAAGAAAGTGGAGTCGCCAGGATGATCATTCATGAAGAATACACGCCTGGACAGGTCAACAATGATATTGCCCTCTTGAACCTGGAAACACCGGTGAATCTCACTGACTATGTGGTGCCAATATGTTTGCCTGAGAAAAGGTTTGCAGTGTATCAACTGTCCACCATCAAGTTCTCCACAGTAAGCGGATGGGGACGCCTAATAGATGGAGGTTCCACCTCTTCTGTTCTGATGAGAGTTGATTTGCCACGTGTAAAGACACAAGAATGTCAAAAGGAGACTGATTTAAATGTTACAGAGAATATGTTCTGTGCAGGAGACCTGTCTGGGGTTAAGGACTCCTGCAAGGGAGACAGTGGCGGTCCTCATGCTACGCGGTACGAGAACACTTGGTTTCTGACTGGGATTGTCAGCTGGGGAAAGGGCTGTGCTGTTGAAGGCAGCTATGGGGTTTACACAAGGGTATCCAAATACATCGACTGGTTGAGGAAGCACATGGACTAATGGTGTTGAGCCACAGCATTTCCAGGTTGTGTTATTGCCCCCCAGTCCCTCTGGACTGTTTTCCCATTGAAGGATTCCTTCATTATCTTAGGTATTTCATACATGTCATACCCACAACGCTATTAAAACTCTGAAGTGAGCCTAAGGCCCACTTGAATACATAAAATAACTTACCCTTCAGTGTTGTTTGTAAACTTGTGTATCATGTCAAGCAGACACAGAATGACTGTAACAAATCAGACACAATGTCCCTCCTGTTCTGCATCCATTTTTGCTAAAGGACAGAGCCAGACGCTGAAAGATTGTCAACAACACATCATGCAGACCATAAGCCTTCCTCCAGCTACTCTCTCAACTTCTGGTAATCACTGAAGTACAGACTTCCTGAGCCACAAGTTGCATTAGATTGAACAGTCATAAATGAACCTGTTGTCCGTAATTGTGTGCAATCTCCTTTGAACACATTTATGCTTCTGGCTTTCATAACTTCCTATGCTATGGATCCTGTAATGTAATGATGAAATGGCAGAAAAAAATAGAAAAGTTGTTTCTTTTAGCTTATGTTAAAGCAGCTTTCTCATGCAGTTGCAGTGGCAACAGGGAGATTTGAAGGGAAGGATCTGCAGACACTTTCCAGGACAAGAAATCTGGGAAAAGGTTGATTTTATATTTACAGGTCTGCTATGAAAACTTGATTTAAATCTTCTTGCACCAAGTAGTATTGCTGTAAGGCTAGTATGTGCAACATTTAACCCTATTTTTATAGGGTTAAAGAATACCACTGATTTAATCTTATCTTTGCCTTGGTATTATGTTTGTCAATACAAAGAGCACAAATGAAAGGGAATGTTTATCAGTTGTCTCAAATACATTCTCTATCCTGAGATCTAAAACCAGAACAGGTAATTGTCTAGCCCTCTGCAAAATGCTGATCAAAGACTATTCACTAAAGTCTTAAGGTATAAATTATAGAACCTGAAGTTCTCTGAAAACATATACAGTTCAGAAATGTACTTTCTAACCTCAGAATGAAAACACTAGGAGTTTAGAAAACAGTTTAACTATATCATGCAGAATTAACACTCTAGATTGTTCAATTAATGCAAAATATCAACACAGTCACAAAATCTTATCAGCAAGTAGGACACAATGGATCATACTCTATTATTAGGGGAAAACATTGTCACCGTATGGTACATATGCTATGCAACACTGAGCATCCCATAACCTGCTTTACCAACAGAGGAGGCAATTATACTGTTCATTTAAGTTAGTGAACAGAACTGGGAAAGGCAGCAAATTTCAGAGACGTGAAAAACAAGAGATGTTGCAGTATGCATACATGCACTACAGGTTCTCCTTACTCCTAAATAGAGTCCAGTCTCAAGGAGACTGGTGACTGTAAGTAGTGACCAGCAAATAAAGCCTCATTTTCCTTTAGATTAGGTGCTCGGCACTGTGAAAACATCCCTGAAGACCCCTCAAGGTAGAATAGTGTGTGTTTTCCATGATCCACAAGATGATTTCTCCTCTGTAACATTCCCGTGAAAATACTGACGTTTATGAACAAACCATCTTGCAGAAAAAGGGTAAAACGCTGAAAGAAAACAGTACTGATAATTGCCGCACAAAGTGGCTTTTTCAAAACAAATATGGGGTTTAGGTCTATCTTTAATATAACAGCCTGTTTAGGAAAGCCAAGAAGATGAAGGAGACCTGATGGCTGGCTCTGGAAGCACAGAAGACGCGGCCTCTGCAGCGCACTGTGAACTCCCCTCAAGAAAGGGGAGATCGAGGCCAGCTCCCGGCCGGGGTCACTGGTCCAAAGCGCGGAGCCAACAGGTTTCGGTGCTGATGTGGGACACGGCTGGGAGCAGCCAAGGACGGCGGCTGCCGTGGGCTGGGAGCCCGGCTTTGCCCAGCGCCGGGCCGCGGCCACGCCAGCTGATTGAGGGGACGATTCACTTCCCTTCCTCCAGAATAAAAGGTGCAATTAAAAACAAAACGAAACCAACCCCTCTCTGCCGTGGGCTTTAAAAAACTAAAGAGCAAAAGGAAGAGGAGCCTCATCCCCGCGACTGAGAAATCCCGCCGTGGCTTTCACCCTGTCCCGGCGCTTCCGCTATTTCTGGGCAGGGTGAAGCAACGCTGCTTCAGTCTCACCCCGCCCGAGGGGCTGAAGGCTTCGGCTCCCGTCCGTCCCGTCCTATCCCGTCCCGTCCGGTGCGGTCCGTGCGGCCGGCGCGGCCCCGGGAGCGGCCCCGGCGGGCGCTGCCATGGCCGGGCGGCTGCTGCTGCTGCTGGTGCTGCTGCTCTGCGCCGCGCTGCTCCGCGCCCAGGGAGGCGGTAAGGCCGCACCTTTGCCGTGCTTTCGGGAGGGGGACTCCCCCTTCCCAACAGCGTTCGGGGGCAGGCGGGGGGCTGCCGGGTGAACGCCGGAGGCGGTGGCGGCTCGATGCAGCGCCGGGAGCGCGCACCGACAGGGAGAGTGGGAACGGGAGCGGGCACCCCGCGGCTCCTCTGTCCCGGCAGGTTCGGTTTCCACACGGCTGAGGGCTTAGCAGCAGCTGTGCCGACTCCGCACACCGCCGTGAAGCGGCGAGCTGAGCTTCGGGGGCAGGGAGCTGCTGGAGGCATCTCGGGGATGGTGTAGGAAGGTGGGATTGCCCGCCGTTCGCACCGGCAGGACAGCTGCCCTCGCTGCCTGAGGTGCTCTCGGAACTGAGGGGAAACCTGGCAAAGTCTGGGTTGGATGCGCTTGGCCGTGGAGGGGCTGGGGCACAGCGGGGGAGCAGGTCCCGCTGCCGTCTGCCACCAGGATCAACGCCTATGTCCAAGGCAGCATCAGCAAAAAACTTCTCAAAACTGTTAGTTCTTCCTTCAGTGAGTCAGACTGCTTGGGGTTTAAAACAAGGTCTTTGGCATGTTTCTGGAATATTCTGCTTCGGTTGACCAGTGCCTGTGATCCTTGAGGTCTCTAAAGAAGGAAGCATGATAGAGAGCTTGGGAAAAGGAGCGAGCAGCCTCGGAAGACTGATCTAGCTCAAGTTTACAAAAACATCCGCTTGCGCGGGTGCTGTGAAAGCAAAGGAATATAGAGGTGATAACCCCACCGGCTGTCCTGTCACTTTCCTGTCACTGAAGAGAGGGATTTAAGGGCAAATAAGATAGTGGGTGAATGAACTAACAGTCGCTGAGCTGCAAGTTAAAAGCACTTTCTGTAAGCCTTCCTTGAGAGGAGCCTTTTCAGAGTAAGTGGGGCTTCAAATTATGCGTGGGATTGCTTAATAAAAATAACACAAACAGAACTTGTTTCCCTGTTGATGATCCACCAATTTCAGTGAAAGCAGAATAAGTCTCCTCTGTGCTCATTGGAGGATATTAGGGTATATAAGTACTATTAGCAAGTTTATTTATCATTGAATTAAGCTGCATGAAGAATGCTCCAGAAGGTATGTGCAAACCTCCCAGTGAGCATAAGCTATTGTCCTTGAAGTCACATCTGTAGCACATTCTTCCACACTGCAGCCTGTGATTGGAAAGTATTTTTTCAGTGTAAATTCCAGGTGGTAGAACTTGATTAAATGCCAGGTTCCAAACTCTTCACATTTTCCAAGAACATATACTTTTTACAGGGCAACTTATTTCCTCCAGTGTTGTTTTTATTTTTCCTTCCTAGTAACTTGTGCACAAGTCACTGAAGAGTAATGCTGTTGTTCACACAGGCAAGTGCCTGCCATGAGTTTAATGGCTTAATGACTCTGATCCTCCAGTTTAAATCAACAGCTACCTGAATCTTGAACTCGAAGGCAGCAAGTTTTAGGCTTCCATGACACCGAGCTTTTCAGAAATAAAACGACTCAGTAAACTAACTTCAGACTGTACTTTCCTGCTAAAGCTGATTTTCATTTACTTCTGCTCTTTGTAAAATCTTGTAAGGCAGCTGCCTTGGCTCTACATGCACATATATGAGGAAGGCAGGAGCATTTCTACAGGCAATTGCAAGGTGCTATTAAGAGGGCAGGAAGATCCCAGGGCAGTGCAGTGGGATTTGGAGTGGTGAAGAGCAATAGAACCCATATGTGGGCTTTTTCCATCTGCTAGAAGATATATTGCTGCATCTTGAATGACATTTAGTTCCTGCAATACAAGCCCCCAGAGCAGACAGTGGTGTTGCCTGGTGATCAGCTTTAAAAACAAATCAAGAACAAACAATTTCAGGGAAAGTCATTCCATTCCAGACTGAGTCTTGAGCAGGAGCAGCAGAAATATAAGCCCTCATTGCCAGCCTGCATGTTCTTATTTTCAAGATTAAAAAAAAAGTAGGAGAGAATTTTGGGGGCCTACATTTTGTTCTGAGGCTACTGATTCTCAGAGAGAGATTGCTCTGAGAAATCCTGGGATGTATCAGCCTGTGTAAGGACTAACCTCACAGGTAATGTTGTGTACAGGTAGTATGGTCTGTTTTTGGCTTTGTTTCTACTTCAGTTATTTGTCATTACTCTTTTCCACCACCAAATGTTATCCACCTGTATAATTTTTCTCTACTATCTAGTATTCATCAAGAAAGAAAATGCTGACAAGTTCTTGGAAAGAACAAAACGTGCTAACTCTTTCTTCGAGGAACTGAAGAAAGGGAATATTGAAAGAGAATGCAATGAGGAGCGCTGCTCAAAAGAAGAAGCAAGAGAAGCTTTTGAAGACCAGGAGAAAACTGTAAGGATGAACTAATATGAAATATATATTTCATGTTTAAGAATTACAATTCAAGTCCTTCAAGCTCACAAGTTGTTCCAAATCACTTAATACAAAGAACAAATAGTGATTGACTGAGTGGAATTGCTAAGACAATAATCATTCCGTAACAGTCTTAATTTAGCTCTTGCATGGCCAGCCCATGTTAAATCTGCTGTTCTTTTACGTGTTCTGATCTATTTAATTGCCATTGAAAGTTATTTTATTTGACCTTCAATGGCTTTGTTGCTACCAGTATTGAAAATACATTCACCCTATCCGGGTTACATACCTAAGTGTCATGACTGTGCTCAAGGTAGTCCATGGGAAGTCTGAGATGGCAAATGGTGACATGGAACTTCATGAGGGAATTTTACTGAACTTACCTCAAGCAGCTTTGCTTGTAATTTTGTAGCTCTTTTTGTATGAATTGAGAGAATGTGTACTGTGAACAGTTCTAAAATGCTTTAATGTTGATTGGAATGAAGTTTATGTGACTCTTGTGTCACCTGCCCTACCCCAATGGCTTGCTTAACTTTAGACAGAAATGTGATTTGTTCCCAAGCTCAAGGGAGTGTTAAAGAGATGGGGCAGCTGTGTGGACTGAAGTAAGTAGAAAAGGTGGTATTGCAAATATAAACTGTAACTATGTGGCTGTTTAGAACTACCCTGAAACCGGCCAGATTCACTTCCCTTCAGCATTACTTGATTGCCAGAATGTTCTTGGAGTGGCCCTGAGGTGTCCTGCGTGGCGAGTCATGGGTGCATCACCAGTGTACTTCAGATCATAAATGTTGACTTACCTGTAGCAGAACTGGCACAACCTGTTCTGCCTGGTGACCAGATGTCACTGGAAAGGACTGTCTGGGACAGACAGCATCCTGGAGTCCTCAGTGCAGACAGAAAGGAGAACACAAATCAGACAAAATATTTTTAAATGTCAGGATTTGTGAGGTCTTGATTGATGGGAGTATGGGGTGGGGATCAAGACTGAGAATTTGGCATTACGGGAATATAAGTAAATTCAGTCCAAATTGGTGGGAAGATAGTTATGCAAGAAATCAAGTGGTTTTTGCTGAGTGAGTCACATTGGGAAATCTGTAAGGAGTTTCAGATATTTCTGAAAAATATATGAGATGTGTTTCTGTAGAGCTGGGCACCACATGGATCATATGGTTTTAAGTTATTAAATGGTAATGGTGGGCTGCAAGGCACTGTATGTATCTATAATGTAAATATTTCTTTTAGTAATTGTTAGCTGCAAGTATCCTGTGTATGAAAAGTCTAATATTTTTCTGAGGAATTCAGCAGTTCTTATCTAACTGTTTCCCTTTTCCCCCCATTTTCCACACTTACCTGTAGGAGGAATTCTGGAACATCTATATAGGTAAGAAACACTGTGTTTAAAAGATTAAGCTTCCTTATTGCAAGGTTTGAAAGGATGTGCCTCTTAAGTAACCCCTTCCTGCTCCCTTGCTTCCTCTCTTTTCACTCTGGGACACCCTCACATTGTGTTTCCTCGGAAAAAGGAGTCTGATTTATTGCCTGCTGTTGCTTGAACCCAGTTGCTTCATTTGAAGGCAAGGTTCAGCTGTCTCCAGTTGCTGGGCTGATCTTTGTGCTCTCAAAAAAAAAAAAAAAAGTGGTCCTTTGCACTCACAGGACAGTGAGGAGCAGAAACTGTGCCTGGGACTGCCCAATAGCTTTCCTTCAGAGGGGCAGTCCCAGATGGGAGAATTCAAGATGCAAAGAGTCACAGATGAGGGTGTCTCTTAAATGCCATAACCAACACAAAGTTAAATTGCATTGCACAGTCACTTGCCAGTTTCCTTCCATGTCACCTTCCATGCCAAAGTGCTGTTGATTCCTGTCTTATAGAGCATTTTTTTGGGTTGTGTTTTTTACAGAACTGTTTGGCATTCAAGGAAAATATGCCAGTAGATCAGCAGATACTACTTAATAGTCTTTTCTGGGTTGTCTATCTAAATATGTAAGTTTTATTTATTAGGATTCTAGTGTTTGTAACCACTGTGCAGGGACAGATTTTTAATGTATCAGTGTTTGATAGCATGTCCTCCAGAAAGTGTATGTCCAGTTTGCACAGTAGGAGGAGTACCTCAAAAATGTTGACCAAAGACAGCTCAGCTTTGTCTTTTGGAATCTGCAGAAAAATGAAGACCGTTGCCATGAAGAAAACACTGACTTTCACAATCCTCTAAGCAGGAGATGAACTCTGCAACCTACAGACTGAAATTTCAAGCGTCAGTGTTACAGTAAACAGGATTGGAATATTTCAAACCATTTTCTCAAGAGAATACAAGCAGCAGAATGTCAGTGCCTATGCTCTTAGCAGAAATGTCAGTTTTCAAACATTTTAAACCACAGTCCACAAATACTCAAATACTTTATGGGTGTTAAGAAGAATTGAAAACCACAGCTACGTTCAGCCAAGTTACTTGAACAATTTGTTCTTGCTGCCTTTTTGAGTAGGGGATTCTGCAATTTGTGCAACATTGATAAAAAACTCATTACCAGAGCTGCAGCTACAGTGTAGGGTAAGACTAAATACATATGTTTTCTAACAGTAGGATGCTGTTTAGCTAAGACCACTACAGAATAGAGTGCTATGGCACTGCAGAGGAGACACAAACCAGAAGTTATGACGTAGGCCTTGAGTCTGTCTTTTTATTGGTCAGTGTTGTTCTTGCCTTCCATGTGTTTAGCAGGGATATCCGTTTCCAGAGCCTCCATGGCTGGAGCATTTGGAGAGCTATTAGTTTTGGCCACATGCAGGTAGGAAAGGGGTCTTGATGTGTGAGTACAGTACACAAAGCCCAGCAACTGTTCCCTGTGGCAGACAAAGCTGCAGCAGATGAGATCACAGTCCAGAAATACCGCACAGGGAGCATGCTGGATCCTTAGGATGAGTAGCTTCTTGCATGTTGTTTCCACAATGGGCATTGCTGTTTCAGCTGCTCCAAAGAGAGGCAGACGGGTGGTAAAATAGGGGGATAAGAAGGAGCAAATTATCAAGCATCACTGTTCCTGCATTTTGTATGAAACAGTGCAGAAACTATAAGGACATGCAAGAGGCCAGAAGTTCAGCATCTTTAGGGAGTAACTGCAATGTAGAAATGTCCCGTTTGCTCCTACAGGCTTCACTGCATGTATAGTCTGACCACAATTACAGTATCACAGAATATTCCAAGTTGGAAGGGACCCACAAAGATCACTGAGTCCAACTCTGAAATGAATGACCCATACAGGATGCCCTAACCAACTGAGCAGATCTCTTTACCACCTCACAAAAAAAATGGCTTGTGTACACGTTGTCATACAGTGGCCTCCAAAAAAGAGATTACTGAACTGAGGATATGTAGATGAATCATTGCAGGTTTGGAATGATTGCATTTATACTGCGTGTTCCCTCTGGAATGTGGCTACTCACAGAACCTGCATTTTAAAAGGAAGGATGAAAAATGGCTTAAGAAAACTAACAGCCCTTCCATGTTCACTGAAAATGCTTGCACACATAGAATAATTTGGACTTTGGTTTGTTTTTGTAGATGGGAACCAATGCAGCTCAAATCCTTGTCACTATGGTGGCCACTGTAAAGATGGAATTGGTTCCTACACTTGCACGTGCTTGGATGGTTATCAAGGCAAGAACTGTGAATTTGGTAAGTTTCTGCTTTAGAGAAGGGTGGCGGTGAACTTCCCAGGGAACTTTGCAAGGAAGCATGGTTTGCATGGAAATCCTCACTCTGTGGCATAGAGCTGCCACCGTGACCTTGCCACTGGAGGGGTATCATTGGCCCAGAAGTAAGAGTGGGAGTGTGGAACTGAGGTTCAGCCACAGGAACAAGGGGAGTGATGAGGAGTTGAGTATTTTAGAGCAGGAGGGAGGAATCGTGTGAGGATTTACACGATTGTGTTCTCTGTTAGTGTTTTGTTCATTCTTGCCCTGACAATTTGTCTCTGCTTTTCTGAGCTCACCATGCCATGGCCACTGGGGCCACTCGGTCTTGGCAAGTACGTTTTGTGTGCTGGATGTGGCTGCTTTGTAAGGCACAAGGTGATGTTCAGCACTCACATTAGTTATTCCTAAAAGCTGCTTGGCAGGTGGAGATACAGATCCCATTTAAAGAGTGTGTTTTGTTTTGGGGGACTTCCAGATCTTCTGTGAAGTCAGTATTTATGTACAGTTTTTCTCCCACCAACTCTTTTATAGTCATACCAAAGTACTGCAAAATAAACAATGGGGACTGTGAGCAGTTCTGCAATGTCAAAAGAGATGGACGGAAGGATGTATATTGTTCCTGTGCAGATGGATATGCTCTAGCAGAGGATGGCAAGCAGTGTGTCTCAAAAGGTAAGAACCATGTGATAAACCAATGGCGGTGGTGGTGAGACTTGTTTTGGCGTTAGGGGATGTCTGGGTTCACAGTTGAAGAATGCCTTTTGAATCAATGGTATCCTACATGACATAGACTCAACAGTGAGGCAACTGGTTTGTATTTGCAAAGGTTTCCATTTGTGAGGTGCTGTGATGGATTGGTTCAAAATCGAGATGATTCGGAACCCTTTGCAAGGTGCCTCTCAGCAAATTACCAGAGTAAATTCCATTGTTATCAAGAGAAAAGTAATTGCAGTAATGACTCAGTTTCTTAAATATGTACATGCCACATAAAATAGCAGTCTGTAAAACTTTTCTTTTCAAAAACCTTTATTTTTATAGAAACTGGTACCATTAGATAATTATAATTAATGCTACTTACACCTCTACATTTTTGCTCTCTTAAAAAGACTGTTCAAAGGTGTCAAACATATGCTCATGATGTTGTTCTTTATATCCTTTAAAAAATAACAAATTGCTCCCCTGAGCCATACTACTTCACTCTGTTTCCTTGGCATTTCCGAGAAGTTTTATTTTACGCTGCTGTTTCTCTCCATCTTCAATTTTAGCATTCTTCTCTTTACAGTAAAATACCCTTGTGGAAAAATTGTTGTGACAAGGAAGAAAAGGTCTGTTCTTTCGCCTGCTGACCATAGCAATGGAATGAGTGATCAAGAAGACCTTCCCACAAATGAAACGAGCACAGAAGAGGATTTTTTAGTTACCACAGAAAGCCCAACCCCTCCACCTGACAACAGAACAAGTAGTAGGAATACATATGTTGATACCAGGATAGTAGGTGGGGATGAGTGTCTTCCTGGCCAATGCCCATGGCAGGTAAATGGGGGATTTTGCTCTGCATGTGGGCAGAGTGTGTGTCTGAGGGAAGGTGAGCAGTGGCTCCTTCCAGCTGGTTGCCTTCTGAACACTGCCCATGTTGTGTGCCTGTGGCAGCGAGACAGAGCTGAACTGTGTGAGCCTGGGCACTTGGATGTGCTGTTCTGCAAACTGCAGCCTCACAGTGTCCAAACAAAAGGCTTTGTGCCATTTTAGATGGAGCAGAGAGGGCTTTTGGATTATGCTGGCCTCCCAGGCCATTTTTGCAGGTTACATTTTGGTTCTGACTGAGACCATCCACTCAGCACACCCGAGTGCATGTCAGATAAAGCAGGCACTTTGCTTCACAAATACACCCTCGTGTCTCAGTTTTACTCTTGAGTTTGCACTAGCCAAAATGAATTCCTGTATTTGGAACATTCTTTGGAGGGGGTAAGGCCAAGGGATGGGGTGATCCAAAGTCTGGACTCTGCCTGTTCAGTCAGTCAGTGCCTGAGGGACATGGCTCAGCACTGGGACTGAGGTAATATGGGAGCCAAATGTTGACTTCACATAAAGACAATCGAGCAGTAGAAGTCAGTCTGTAGCCTCTGCATGTGGGAATGCAATATTAGGAGACACGTGGAGGGCCACTTACATGTTGCAATAAGAAGCATCCCTGTAGTGTGCAGAGAAATCAATTACCTGTGTATAGCTCATCAACATTAAACTGCACTTCTTCCTTCTGCCCTTACCTTTTTTGCTTCACAGGCTGTTCTGATAAATGAGGAAGGGGAAGAGTTTTGCGGTGGAACTATTCTGGATGAATATTTTATACTTACGGCGGCTCATTGCATGAACCAGTCCAAAGAAATCAAAGTAGTTGTGGTAAGTGATTATTTATTTTACTCCTGTGAGGTGTGAGTATCTGTTTTGTCTAACCTTCTGCGCCCTAAATCTCCCATGAGATGTACTCATGATTCGTTAAGGTTTGTTACCTTTTTGCTGTTGTTTTATAATTTCTTATTATTCTGCGAATCATGCTTTGTAACAACAGGTGCCTCTCTTTCTTCTCTGCCAGCTAGCTGGAAGTGATTAAGGTCAAATGTTCTAGAAATGTTGACTATCAATGTATTCAGCAGAGAAGTGTTTCTGCAGGAAGCTTATCATTCCTGGAACTTTAGAAGCATCCAGATTTGTTCCTGCAGGAACACTCAGGGAAGCTGTGACTCATTGAATAGAGCACAAAAGAACTAACTCAGATTTATCATGGCATCACTTTTGAACCAGGACACAGGATCAACACAGCTTTGTGTTTGCACTGTTGTAGTCTTGACCCAGGCCATGTTCTCTTCTCTAAGCCAGGCTCAAGCTGCTCTAAGTGCTTCTGCTCAAAGTTGCGTTAGTTTAGCTGAATCAGCTTATGACTTTATGGAAACTGGTACAAAAATCTCCATAGACCAAATCTCAGGACCAAAGCTGATCCTAAGAAATATTGCCATCCTGTTTAGTTTCATTGTATGGTCTAAGGTTTTGGGCAAAGTGCTCAGAATGAATATACTACTCTCTTATTCTGTCTAGGTTGTTCTGAAATTCTTATACTTTCTCCACAATGACCATTTTAATGCTCTTGTACAGGTGAAGTGGACAGAGAGAAGAAAGAACAGTCTGAAACAATTCACACTGTGGACAAAATACTTGTTCATTCCAAATTTATTATTGAGACTTACGATAATGATATTGCTTTATTAAAGCTGAAGGAGCCTATAGTGTTCTCAGAGTATGTCATTGCAGCGTGTCTCCCCAAAGCAGACTTTGCTAATGAAGTTCTGATGAACCAAAAATCTGGGAGAGTTAGTGGCTTTGGGCGTGAATTTGAAGGCGGACGTCGATCCAAAAAACTGAAGGTGCTCGAAGTCCCCTATGTCGATAGGAGCACCTGCAAGCAATCCACTAACTTGGGGATAACTGAGAACATGTTCTGTGCTGGTTATGACACAGAAAAAAAGGATGCTTGCCAAGGAGACAGTGGTGGTCCCCATGTGACCAGATACAAGGATACTTACTTTGTGACTGGAATTGTTAGCTGGGGTGAAGGATGTGCAAGGAAAGGCAAATATGGTGTCTATACCAAACTGTCCCGGTTCTTGCGTTGGGTCAGAACAGTCATGAATGTGTAGTGGTGGTGTGTCCCTGGATCCTTGTGTTAGCTGCCAAGGTGCAGGAATTGGTAATGGAAACTTTCTTTTCCTGTGCATCTGCTAAGTTTGTTTTGAGATCTACTTCCTTAAAGTTATGGTCTCCTTCCAATTGTATTATTCCTAGCTTTAAAGCACATCTCTGTGGATTGTGCTGGTGTTTGGAATTGATTGAATGAGGGAATTTCCCCAAACAAAAAATCTGCTCAGTGGGGTCTTTGTCTTATTTCAATTATTTATCGATGGCCATTTTGGTGCCTGTCTGTTGACACGAGTGCTCCTACCAGAGGCTCCTAAGCATGTTTTGACCATTCACTAGTCATGATGAAAGCAAGAAGGATGGGACTCAGTTAATCCTCAAATTGCATCCATCTGGCTCAGCAGGGAGTTTGTCTTTACTGGAGTTGTTTAGCTTCTACCTTTAGATGTGTTCAGAAGATTAAGGGAGCAGGGAATCTTGCACGGTTAAAAGCTGAGACACAATTAATTAATCAATGTGTGATGCTAAAAAATCCACATGTGTCACAAAATGGCCTCCCTCAGATCATAGCAGCTCATTAAAAAGGGGTTTTGCTTCATTAGGACTGTACTTCACTTTAGTATGATTTGAAGACTCTGCTCATCAGGAAAATACATGTGCATGGTCACCATTTTGCATATCTTGTTCTGGATTTTGTATGGCTGAAGATCGCAAAGCTCCTTGCATGTGTGTTGTTCTAGATATTTCTGTTAGGTACAATATTGATGTACATCAGCATTTGAAATAAAACATTCTTTCTTTTTGGTTCTCATTTGTTTGGGTTTTTTTCTAACAAGCCCAGCCCCATCAGGCTCTATGCATCATGTGCTCTACCCCCAAACCATCCTGATGGATTTCTCAAGGCTCCTCCAATCTCTTATGCTCCTGTGGGATCTGAGGAGCACTGAGGAACTTCATTAGACACGTGCTCCTTCTTTCTCAGGGTTTGAGCTGGTACTGGCTCATTTCACACAGCAGGTGCAGTGAGCAAAGCAGGCTGACAAACTCAAAACACAACTCTGCAAACAGCGAGTATTGCTGCAGTCAGCACTAATTGTGTGTAGGAAGGTGGGTGGGCAGGTCAGTTACCCCAGCCTGATGGTCTTGACCTGTAGAACTCTTCAGTGGATTTACTTCAATGTTTACTCAGCAGTGTTTGTTCCCTGAGTTCTTCTGTCCACTGGATTCCTGTTCAAATTCTTTGTCCCACGGGTACTGTGCCTTGTGCTCAATCAGGGTGAAAGATCCCTCTTACAAAGAAAACCTCAGGTCTGGGTCCTACCCAAATCCTACTTACATGCTGTTGCTGATGGCTTTCTTCTACTTCAGTGGAGCTTGAGGACTGAAGCAAAACAAAGACTGGGCTGTAAAAGTGTTGAGGTAGCTGAAGGCTTTACAGAATCACTAGGTTGGAAGAGACCTTCAAGATCATCGAGTCCAACCCATGCCCTAACATCTCCACTAATCCATGGTACCGAGTGCCACATCCAATCTTCTTTGAAACACATCTGGTGATGGTGACTCCACCATCTCCCCAGGCAAGAAATTCCAGTATTTAACCACTCTTTCAGTAAAAAACTTTTTCCTAATAGCTGACCTATATTTCCCCTGGCACAGCTTAAGACTGTGTCCTCTCATTCTGTCAGTCGCTGCCTGGAGGAAGAGACCAACCCCCACCTACAACCACCTTCAGGGAGTTGTAGAGAGTGATAAGGTAACCTCCGAGACTCCTTTTCTCCAGGCTAAACAACCGCAGCTCCCTCAGTCGTTCCTCATAGGGCTTGTGTTCCAAGCCCCTCACCAGGCTTGCTGCCCTCCTCTGGATGTGCTCAAGCATCTCTATGTCCTTCCTAAACTGAGGGGCCCAGAACTGGACGCAGCACTCAACACTGGACTTACAGGCCTCACCAGTGCCAAGTACAGAGGGAGAATGACCTTGCCTGGTCCTGCTGCCCACACCGTTCCTGATACAGGCCAGGATGCTGCCGGCCTTCTTGGCCACCAGGGCACACTGCTGGCTCATGTTCAGTCGGCTGTCAATCAGCATCCCGAGGTCCCTTTCCACCTGGTCACTGTCCAGCCACACCGTCCCCAGCCTGTAATGCTGCAGAGGGTTACTGTGACCAAAGTGCAGGACCTGGCACTTGGACTTACTGCATTTCATCTTATTGGACTCTTCCCATCCATCCAGCCATTCCAGGTCTCTCTGCAGAGCCCTCCTACCTTCCAACAGATTGACACACACTCCTAGTTTAGTGTCATCTACGAATGTACTAATGGAAGACTCAATACCCTCATCCACATTGTCAGTGAAAATATTGAACAGAACTGGCCCCAGCACAGACCCCTGAGGGACACCACTAGTGACTGGCTGCCAGCTGGATGCAGCACCGTTCACCACCACTCTCTGGGCCCGGCCAATTCTTGACTCAGCAAAGAGCGCTCCTGTCCAAGCTGCAGGCTGCCAGCTTTTCCAGGAGTATTCTGTGGGAGACAGTGTCAAAGACCTTGCTGAAGTCCAAATAGACAACATCCAACAGCCTTCCCTGCATCTACCAGGCAGGTCACCTGGTCATAAAAGGAGACCAGGTTGGTCAAACACAACCTACCCCTCCTAAGTCCATGCTGGCTCTGATACCCTGGCCATCCTGTAAGTGCTGCCTAATGACACTTAGTACAAACCGTCCCATTACCTTACCAGGTACTGAGGTCAGGCTAACTGGCCTGTAATTCCCAGACTCCTCCTTCCTACCCTTTTTGCAGATAGATGTCACATTGGCCAGCTTCCAATGTGGAACCTCACCAGTGAGCTAGGACTGTTGGTAAATGATGGAGAGCGGCTTTGCAAGCTCATCTGCCAGCTCCTTCATCACCCTGGGATGAGTCCCATCTGGTCCCATAGATTTATGAACATCCAAACAGCTCAGAAGTTCTCTGACTGCCTCCTCCTGGATAACAGGGGGACCACTGTGCTCCCTAACACCATCTACCAACCCAGGAGGACAGTTGTCCTGAGGACAAGCCATCTTCCCACTAAAGACTGAGGCAAAGAAGGCGTTAAGCACTTCCACCTTCTCCTCATCTGCAGTTACTAAGCTCCCTGCCACATCCAGGAGAGAACAAAGGTCGCCCTTACCCTTCCTTTTGCCGTTAATGTATTTGTAAAAGCATTTTTTATTATCCTTTGCAAAAGCTGGTTAAAAATTAAGTTCAAGTTGAGCTTTGGCCTCCCTAACTTTTCCTACATGTTCTAGCAACCCCCTTAAACACTTCCTGGGACACCTGACCCTCTTTCCAAAGATGATATATCCTCTTTTTATCCCTGACTTCCTTCAAAACCTCGTTGCCCATCCAGGCTGAACGTTTGCCTCATCGACTCATCTTTCGACACACAGGGATAGTCTGCTCCTGTGCCCTCAAGATCTCTGTCTTGAAGCACGTCCACCTTTCTTGGACTCCCTTGTTTTTAAGGGCAGCTTCCCAAGGAACTCTCTGAATAAGTCTCCTAAATAGGCCAAAGTCTGCCCTCCGGAAGTCCAAAGAAAAAGTCTTATTGAAATTCTTCCTCATTTGGGCAAATATCGAGAACTCCATAATTTCATGATCACTATGCCCCAGGTGGCCTCCAACTACTACATCTCCCACCAGCCCATCTCTATTTGCAAATAACAGGTCTAACATAGTCCTTCCCCTGGTGGGCTCACTCACCAACTGCGACAAAAAGTTGTCCTCCACAGACTCTGAAAACCTCTTGGACTGCCTCTTTTCTGCTGTATTAAGCGCCCAGCAGATGTCTGGTAGGTTAAAGTCACCCACAAGAACAAGGGCTGGTGATCCTGAAATATTCTCCAGCTGCTTATAGAATAAATTGTCCACTTCTTCTTCCTGGTCGGGTGGTCGATAACAGACCCGCAGAAGGATGTCAGCCTTGGTGGCCTTTTCCTTAATTCTTACCCATAGGCATTCAACTACATCATCATTAGTTTCAATACCCATGGTGTCAAAAGTCTCCCTAATATAAAGGGCCACCCTTCCTCCTATTCTCCCTTCCCTGTTTCTTCTGAAGAGCTTGTAGCCATCCAGTGCAGTCCTCCAGTCATGCTAGTCATCCCACCACATTTCCATGATGGCAGCAACATCATAGCTCTGCTGTTGTACCATGGCTTCCAGCTCTTCTTGTTTGTTACCCAAGCTACGTGCATTAGTATACGTGCATTTCATCTGGGCTTCTGATTTTACCCTTAACTCAGGCTTTCCACCCTTGGGCCTGCCTCCAGAGAGTCCAGCTGCATCCCCTTCCCCCTTCAAACCTAATTTAAAGGCCTCTCAATGAGTTCTGCCAGGTCATGAGCTAAAATCCTCCTGCCCTTAACAGAGAGATGGAGCCCATCCAATTCCAGCAGGCCAGGTGCCGTAAAAGTTGCCCTATGATCAAAGAACCCAAAATTCTGCTGATGACACCAACCCCTGATCCACTTGTTAATAATGTGGGCTCTCCTATTACTTTCAACATTTTTCTCTGCTACCAAAGGGACTGGGCAGAACACTGCCTGTGCTCCTGCCTTACCAACCACTTGACCCAGTGCCCTAAAGTCCCTTTTAATTGCCCTAATGCTCCTCTTACCAATCTCATCACTGCCAGCCTGGAGTATCAGCAGTGGGTAATAATCAGAGGGCCAAATCAGCCCAGGGAGTCTCCCAGTAATAAGTCCGGATGACATATGGGGCCCTCTGTTCTATGGGCCACTATGACTGCCCTTTTTTTTTTAATGCTAGAGGTGGTGATCCATCTGAGAGATGTAGCGTAATTGGGAGGCTCACTGGGCAGAGGATCACTTACTTCTGTGTCATCTGGCTGACCCTCTGGATTCAGGGCCTCATACCTATCCTGGAGTGGCACCTGAGTAGGTGATGGGGGTCGGGAGAAATTTTTATTACCTCTCCGAGTAGGGACCCGTTCCCACTCCCCTTCATCCACCAGGTGCCCTCCTATCACCTGACAGTGGGAGGCATGTGAGTCCTCTGACTCCTGGTGAGCCTCCTTCAAGGATGGAAGGGCAGAACTCCAACAATCTATTTCCCTTCCACTGTCCCTAATATTCCTTAATCTTTCAACTTCCTCCCTAAGCTCAGCCACCAGTGAAAGGAGATCATCCACCTGCTCACACCGCAGGCGGGCTTCTTCCGCAATGCCCCCTGGTACCACTACCACTGCTGAGCTCAAACACTCCGCACAGGAAAAGGTCTGGACTGACGCATCCTTTGTGGAGGGTTCTATTTGGCTACATACACTTTTACTAAGTGCAGTTTTTGATTGTGTAAAATCCATTACTGACAAAAAGAAAAGAACCCAAACCAACCAACGAACAAAACCACAACAAACAACAAACTAAAATACCCCACTAGCAGGAGGAAACCTGCAACCCTACCTGCTTGGCCTGCCTGTGCAAACTTCCGTGCCATGCCCTCGGAGACATGCCATGCCTGTTTGCCTGCTCTGGGTCGCCGTGCTCCAGGTGACCATGCTCCCTAAAGGCCTCTTTTAATCACTCTGAAGCTCACCCAAAGAGAAGTCCCAAAGAAAAACTTACTTTACGTCCATTACTCTTATCTGTGCCAGCATCTCTGCCATGCTGAGAGGATATGAGTGAAGCATCTGTTTGCCTCTGGGCCTCCTATCAAAGGTCATAACCAGCCCTAGGGCTTGCAGGAAAAGGAAGAATTAAAGCACATTTTTAATGTTGACAACTTATTTGGGAGTAATTTCCCACAGCAGATTTGTACAGATTGCAAAATCCAGGAAAGGCACACAGCACACAGCTGCTGAGTAAACTTGTGGATTTTAAGATACCAGAATTCCTCCTGGCAAGCAGACACAGCTGGCTTAGGCAAAATCCGGCATGTACCAAGGATGGTGGACAGAAAGGCTCTAAGTTACCCTCTAGTGCTCAGGCTTCTTCTGCCTTCAAGAAAAAGCCAGTCCTGAGATTTAAGGGAAGAAAAGAAGGATGGTGTGTAAGCCCTGTGACTAGAAAAGCCCTGCAGGTTTTCCTGGGAGGGCTGGGAAGTCTCTGATGCTGGTTGTCTTCCAGAGTGGGAGGTGTAAATAGCTGTCAGGTGTGCAGCTTGATGGGGGCTGCCCTGAGGAGCAAATGTGGACAAGCTGCCCTTTGTTATGGTATCCTACAGTATGGGAGGAAAGCACACTGCAGCAGGCTCAGTGTCCAATGGGAAACTACTTCCTAGGTAGCTCCTTCCCTGGAGCCTTGGCCAATGTGCCAAAATTATAATAGAGGTCAACTTGACCCCCTGTTGGCTCAGTAGGCTGGGTTGGGTGACCTTGGCAGTCTTTCCTGGTGAGCAACTCCTGGAAAGCAGTGTCACGGTTACGATCATGCCTTTGTGCCCTGCACTAGCATGGTAAGAACAAGCTTCCTCTGTACTGCTCCCTGGCACAGGTGACTCACCTGGCCGGATTGTCTTCCATAGCCTGCTTCCCTGACCACAATGCCCTGTCATGTCCCCTTGGAGTGGTTTGAACAAGAGAAAACAGCACATAAACCCCACAACCCCTGTCTTAGGTTACAATATAAGAGATACCCAAAAGTATGTATTCTATCATCATCTTCATAAGCTGTTAAAACCAAGTGGGGCAGTGTTCCTTATCTCCTTCATGACTCATCTGTTATAACTCCAGGGGACATCTTCTGTTAATGGGCCATTGAGTCTCACTGCATGACTGATAAAAATACATCATCCCATTGTGAGATGCTCCGCCCAGGGGGAGGAACCAAGCATTCCTACCTGGATATAATCTGAGGTTTGGAACACCACAAGCAGCCTTATCCACTGAATTCCCAGAGAACAAGAGCTCCATAACCACCACTGGACCTTCAGAGGAAGATCAGACCCCTCTACGGGATCACTGCTTCAACAGAACCACATCTATCACTTCAAGAGGACTGCAGCTACCATTTAGTCAGACTGCTGCCAACATCCTGACCAACAGGGTGTCAGGTTGTATTCTGACTCTGTCAGTGTTTCCATATTGCATTTATTTTAATTTTCCTATTAAATTGTATTTCTGACTTGGGATCTCCCACTGGTTTGCTTTCAAGCTAGTACATCCTCCAACATTCATAATGGGATGGAAATTGATGAATTTGGGGAATTGTTCTCTGTCCTGGTGCTTGTGACAGAACTGGTGGGTAATGTCTTTGCAATATGCTCGCCAAGATCTGCAAACTTTGTGACCTGATCTACTGCTCACCTCTGTAGTGCTTTCCTACTTCAGCTCAGCATACAGGAGGCACAAATCTTTGGCTCTGGTTGTTCTGCCTTCCCTGGGACAAGGGCAACAGCCAGATAACTTACTCTAGCTCCTTGCTGGCTGCATAGTCTGGCTGCTTCAGGGAGGCTTTGTCTATATTTCTAGAGGAAAACTTCCTAGACGTGCTCTGCCAGCACAATCCTGACAGTGTGGCATTGCTGCAATACACTCATTTTTTCTGTGTCTTAACACTGTACCATGGTGACATTGAGCACAGACTTTGCTCTTACAGGTTTTGTTTTCTCATAGGTTAATGACCTTTGCACTGTGATGTTTCTCATTTAGCAGCTGCCCCAGAGCCCTGCAGAGAAAGCAGTGGGTGATGCGCAGTGAGCTCGGAGGGCGGGCATGGCAGGTCATCGTGGGACAATGTGGCTTCTTCCTGTTGTCCTCCTTTTCCTTCAGATGACACAGACAGGTAGAGCATTTGCTTTAGCTTGGCTTTGTGCTGCTTTGCCTAAACCACTCAGGTAGTTGCCAATATTTTTGCTTTGCGGGACAGGGGACATGAATGAACCCCTGGTAGCTCTGCTGTCTCACTCACCCTGCTCCTCTTTGCCATCTGCAGTGTAATGATATCCAGGGCTCAGGCACATGAGGGACTCCATTTTGGACTGACAATTGTGTCAGTGTAAATTATGGTGTCAGTATGTTGATATGTAGTATTTTCAAATGCTCAGCACTATTAAGGGGCTATTTCTCATATTCTCAAGAGATGTGATAATTAAATAATCCTTACTATCATTTTGTAAGCTGCTGAGGGATAAAATGATGCTCACAATATTTAACTGTGCAGAGAAGAACAAGAACTCTACCCCATATGTTGCTGTGATTTTCTAATTCTCCACACAAATGTCACAGCTCTACTTGATAAAATAAATTGTCCAACCTATTCTGACCCTGCTCCAAGCAGGGGCAGAACAGGTGGTAAAATTTAGAAATTTGAAATTTATCTTGTCTAAAGCAATGAATTATTAAGCAAATGTCACTTTTCTGCATATCCTACCTTTTGTATGAAACAGTGCATCCCAGAGAACGTGTGAGGGGGGAACACAGTTTCTGCAGCAGAGCACTAAATGCAAAAGACCATGTCAGTGAGCACCAGAGAAGGAATGCGATGGGGTGGGAGAAAGAGCTGCTACAGGAAATGTGTCTCCAAATGCAGAGCTACCTCCCTGTCCTCCATGTAACTGAGTTTATGAGATATGTGTGGCTGGGGCCCTGGAATCAGGTCAGCCAGTTGTGTCCGGGGAAGGAAGAAATGCTACAGAACTCATAGATAAGAGGTAATAACTTGAAGCTCAAGCTCATACCTCAATGGATACAGTGGGAAAATTTTGGTGCTCTAAGCAGTACAGAGCAGAAGTTTGGCCTGCTCATGTGAATTTGGCAGGATTTCACAAAGTTTATTATCTTCTGTTTAATATGCTGGTATCTGTGTCTTTAAATGAACAGCTCTGCAGGCAAAAAATGTGCAGAAGGTCTTAGATGACCTTTAAGGAAATAAAAGTTGGTGGTTTTAGCCAGTAGTTGCAATGCTAAAATGTCCTCTCTGGTTTTACAGGATTCACCGTAAGTTATGTAGATTCTGACCACTGTGTATTACTTTGCCTTCCCAGAAAAAAAGGCTTATGTACACATTGTCATACATGGCCACCAAAAAGAGATTGCAAAACTGAGGATATATAGGGGAATCATTGCAGGTTTGGGATGATTGCATTTATACTGCGTGTTCCATCTGGAATGTGGCTACTCACAGAACCTGCATTTTAAAAGGAAGGATGAAAAACAGCTTAAGAAAACTGACAGCCCTTCCATGTTCACTGAAAATGCTTGCACACTTAGAATAATTTGGACTTTGGTTTATTTTTGTAGATGGGAACCAATGCAGCTCAAATCCTTGTCACTATGGTGGCACCTGTAAAAATGAAAATGGTTCCTACACTTGCACATGCTTGGATGGTTATCAAGGCAAGAACTGTGAATTTGGTAAGTTTCTGCTTTAGAGAAGGGTGGCGGTGAACTTCCCAGGGAACTTTGCAAGGAAGCATGGTTTGCATGGAAATCCTCACTCTGTGGCATAGAGCTGCCACCGTGACCTTGCCACTGGAGGGGTATCATTGGCCCAGAAGTAAGAGTGGGAGTGTGGAACTGAGGTTCAGCCACAGGAACAAGGGGAGTGATGAGGAGTTGAGTGTTTTAGGGCAGGAGGGAGGAATCGTGTGAGGATTTACACGATTGTGTTCTCTGTTAGTGTTTTGTTCATTCTTGCCCTGACAATTTGTCTCTGCTTTTCTGGACTCACCATGCCATGGTCTCTGGGGCCACTCGGTCTTGGCAAGTACGTTTTGTGTGCTGGATGTGGCTGCTTTGTAAGGCACAAGGTGATGTTCAGCACTCACATTAAGTTATTCCTAAAAGCTGCTTCAGGTGCT
Organism: Eopsaltria australis; assembly: GCA_034509425.1. Classification (NCBI taxonomy): domain Eukaryota; kingdom Metazoa; phylum Chordata; class Aves; order Passeriformes; family Petroicidae; genus Eopsaltria; species Eopsaltria australis. Next base: position 3,614,064 of record JAVTVJ010000052.1, on the reverse strand, counting down.
TGGCAGGTGGAGATACAGATCCCATTTAAAGAGTGTGTTTTGTTTTGGAGGACTTCCAGATCTTCTGTGAAGTCAGTATTTATGTACAGTTTTTCTCCCACCAACTCTTTTATAGTCATACCAAAGTACTGCAAAATAAACAATGGGGACTGTGAGCAGTTCTGCAATGTCAAAAGCGATGGACAGAAGGATGTATATTGTTCCTGTGCAGTTGGATATGCTCTAGCAGAGGATGGCAAGCACTGTGTCCCAACAGGTAAGAAGCCATGTGATAAACCAATAGCAGTGGTGGTGAGACTTGTTTTGGCGTTAGGGGATGTCTGGGTTCACAGTTGAAGAATGTGCAAGTTGCCTCTCAGTGAGGCCTCTCAATGTAAATTCTGCTTAACAAGAGAATCAAAGAATCATAGTATCGTAGAATATCCTGTTTTGAAAAGGATCCTCAATGGTCATCAAAGTCCAAGTCCTAGTCTTTTAGCAGACTAACCCAAGAATCACTCCATGTGCCTTAAAGTGTTGTCCAAACACTTCCTGCACTCTCTCAGGCTTGGGGCCTTGACCACTTCCCCAGGGAACCTGTTCAAGTGCCCAACCACCGTCTTGGTGAAGAACCTTTTTTAATTCCCAACCTAAAACTCTCCTGACACAGCTTTGTGCCATTGTCTCAGATTTCTTCATGGAAAGGGCTCTCCAGCATTAGAACAGACTGCCCAGGGAAGTGGTGGGATCACCCCCTGGAGATTTTCAAGAAACAATTGGATGTGGCACTTAGAACTATAGTCTGATTACCAAGGTGGTGATCTCTCAAATGTTGAACTTGATGATCTTGGAGGTCTTTTTCAACCTAAAGAATTCTGTCCTGTCCCTGGTCCCCAGAGAGAAGAGATCAGTGCCTGCCCCTCCTCTTCCCCTCAGGAGAAAATTGTAGACCACAATGAGGTCTCCCCTCAGTCTCCTCTTCTCCAGGCTGAACAGACCGAGTGACCTCAGCTGCTTCTCATACGGCTTCCCCTCAAGGCCCTTCACCATCTTTGTGCCCTCCTTTGGACACTCTCTAAGGGCTTTATAACTTCCTTATATTTAGGCGCCAAAAACTGTACACAGGACTCAAGGTGAGGCCACACTGAGAAAAGTGATTGCAGTAGGATCTCCTTTACTTAAACACTTACAGGCCATACAAAAGAGCAGCTTGCAAAAAAATTATACTTTAGATTGCAGTTAACCTTATCAACTAGTAACTGAAGAGATTGGGTAAGTATGATTAGTGCTACATAATTTTGTTGAATTTCAAAATACCACAGAGGAGGGGTAAGTCAGCCATTTAGATACCATGTCAGATTTTTTATACTTTATAGATAATAACAAATTGCTGTCATTAGCCTAAAATGAAGCACTTCACTCAGTTTCCAAATTAAGTACATTTTGTTAAGAGGAACTACATGAATATATCAATGTAAATAATTAAAGATGATGTATTGAATTTTAAATACTTTCAAAACATGATAGGGAGACATAAGCTGAAGGAGAGGCTTCATGATGAGAAAATAGCACTTATTTTTCAAACCATGTGGTCTTCTTCCTTGATTGCATGTGCCAAGGCTTTGCTATTGTCTGGAAAATGAGGAGGTGGCACTATATATTGTGAGATTGTATTCCCAAGGAGTTTCTTCCTGTGCAGTTGTGAAGTTGTTGCTCTTCATCTTCAATTTTAATGTTTTTCTCTCTACAGTAAAATATCCATGTGGAAAAATTGTTGTGACAAGGAAAAAAAGGTCTGTTTTTTCACCTGCTGACCATACCAATGGAATGAGTGATCAAGAAGACCTTCCCACAGACAAAACGAGCACAGAGGAAGAATTTTTAGTTACCACAGAAAGCCCAACCCCTCCACCTGACAACAGAACAAGCAGCAGAAATCCATATGTCAATACCAGGATAGTAGGTGGGGATGAGTGTCTTCCTGGCCAATGCCCATGGCAGGTAAATGGGGGATTTTGCTCTGCATGTGGGCAGAGTGTGTGTCTGAGGGAAGGTGAGCAGTGGCTCCTTCCAGCTGGTTGCCTTCTGAACGCTGCCCATGTTGTGTGCCTGTGGCAGTGAGACAGAGCTGAACTGTGTGAGCCTGGGCACTTGGATGTGCTGTTCTGCAAACTGCAGCCTCGCAGTGTCCAAACAAAAGGCTTTGTGCCATTTTAGATGGAGCTGCCTATCCTATCCCCAGAGAGGGCTTTTGGATTATGCTGGCCTCCCAGGCCATTTTTGCAGGTTACATTTTGGTTCTGACTGAGACCATCCACTCAGCACACCCGAGTGCATGTCAGATAAAGCAGGCACTTTGCTTCACAAATACACCCTCGTGTCTCAATTTTACTCTTGAGTTTGCACCAGCCAAAATGAATTCCTGTATTTGGAACATTCTTTGGGAGGCGTAAGGCCAAGGGATGGGGTGATCCGGAGTCTGGACTCTGCCTGTTCAGTCAGTCAGTGCCTGAGGGACATTGCTCAGCACTGGGACTGAGGTAATATGGGAGCCAAATGTTGACTTCACATAAAGACAATCAAGCAGTAGAAGTCAGTCTGTAGCCTCTGCATGTGGGAATGCAATATTAGGAGACACGTGGAGGGCCACTTAGATGTTGCAAAAAGAAGCATCTCTGTAGTGTGCAGAGAAATCAGTTGCCTGTGTATAGCTCATCAACATTAAACTGCACTTCTTCGTTCTGCCCTTACCTTTTTTGCTTCACAGGCTGTTCTGATAAATGAGGAAGGAGAAGAATTCTGTGGTGGAACTATTCTGGATGAATATTTTATACTTACGGCGGCTCATTGCATGAACCAGTCCAAAGAAATCAAAGTAGTTGTAGGTAAGTGATTATTTATTTTACTCCTGTGAGGTTGGCATATCTGTTGTGCCTAAATGTCTGTGCCCTAAATCTCCCATGAGATGTTCTCATGATTCATTAAAGTTAGTTACATTTTTGTGGTTGTTTTGCTTTTCATAATTTCTTGGTTTTGTGAGCATCATGCTTTGTAACAAGAGGGGCGGCTGATGTGGAAGATGACAATAGTGCATCTCTTTCTTCTCTGCCAGCTAGCTGAAGAGATTAATGTCAAATGTTCTAGAAATGTTGGCTATCAATGGCTATCGGATTTATCATGGCATCACTTTTGAACCAGGACACAGGATCAACACAGCTTTGTGTTTGCACTGTTGTAGTCTTGACCCAGGCCATGTTCTCTTCTCTAAGCCAGGTTCAAGCTGCTCTAAGTGCTTCTGCTCAAAGTTGCATTAGTTTAGCTGAATCAGCTTATGACTTTATGGAAACTGGTACAAAAGTCTCCATAGACCAAATCTCAGGACCAAAGCAGATTCAGTTGCTGCTAAGAAATATTGCCATACCTGTTTAGAGTTTCCTTGTGTGGTCTAAGGTCCTGGCAAAGTTTGTTTGTAAATTCTTACACACTCTCCACAATGACCATTTTAATGCTCTTGTACAGGTGAAGTGGACAGAGAGAAGAAAGAACAGTCTGAAACAATTCACACTGTGGACAAAATATTCATTCACTCCAAATTTGTAGCTGAAACTTACGATAATGACATCGCCTTAATAAAGCTGAAAGACCCTGTCATATTTTCAGAGTATATCATCGCAGCGTGCCTCCCCAAAGCAGACTTTGCTAATGAAGTTCTGATGAACCAAAAATCTGGGAGAGTTAGTGGCTTTGGGCGTGAATTTGATGGTGGACCACTCCCAAAAAAACTGAAGGTGCTGGAAGTCCCCTATGTTAATAGGACCACCTGCAGGCAATCCACTTACTTTGCAATAACTCATAACATGTTCTGTGCTGGTTATGACACAGAAGAAAAAGATGCTTGCCAAGGAGACAGTGGTGGCCCCCATGTGACCAGATATAAGGATACTTACTTTGTGACTGGAATTGTTAGCTGGGGTGAAGGATGTGCAAGGAAAGGCAAATATGGTGTCTATACCAAACTGTCCCGGTTCTTGCGTTGGGTCAGAACAGTCATGAATGTGTAGTGGTGGTGTGTCCCTGGATCCTTGTGTTAGCTGCCAAGGTGCAGAATTGGTAATGGAAACTTTCTTTTCCTGTGCATCTGCTAAGTTTGTTTTGAGATCTAACTTCCTTAAAGTTATGGTCTCCTTCCAATTGTATTATTCTTGCTTTATAAAGCACATCTCTGGCATTGTGCTGGTGTTTGGAATTGGTTGAATGAGGGAATTTCCCCAAACAAAAAATCTGCTCAGTGGGGTCTTTGTCTTCTCTCAATTATTTATGATGGCCATTTTGGTGCCTGTCTGTTGACATGAGTGCTCCTACCAGAGGCTCCTAAGCATGTTTTGACCATTCACTAGTCATGATGAAAGCAAGAAGGATGGGACTCAGTTAATCCTCAAATTGCATCCATCTGGCTCAGCAGGGAGTTTGTCTTTACTGGAGTTGTTTAGCTTCTACCTTTAGATGTGTTCAGAAGATTAAGGGAGCAGGGAATCTTGCATGGGTAATTAAAAAGGGGTTTTGCTTCATTAGGACTGTACTTCACTTTAGTATGATTTCAAGACTCTGCTCATCAGAAAAATACATGTGCATGGTCACCATTTTGCATGTCTTGTTCTGGATTTTGTATGGCTGAAGATTGCAAAGCTCCTTGCATGTGTATTGTTCTAGATATTTCTTTTAGGTACAATATTGATGTACATCAGCATTTGAAATAAAACATTCTTTCTTTTTGGTTCTCATTTGTTTGGGTTTTTTTCTAACAAGCCCAGCCCCATCAGGCTCTATGCATCATGTGCTCTACCCCCAAACCATCCTGATGGATTTCTCAAGGCTCCTCCAATCTCTTATGCTCCTGTGGGCTCTGAGGAGCACTGAGGAACTTCATTAGACACGTGCTCCTTCTTTCTCAGGGTTTGAGCTGGTACTGGCTCATTTCACACAGCAGGTGCAGTGAGCAAAGCAGGCTGACAAACTCAGAGCTCTGCAAACAGCGAGTATTGCTGCAGTCAGCACTAATTGTGTGTAGGAAGGTGGGTGGACAGGTCAGTTACCCCAGCCTGATGGTCTTGACCTGTATAACTCTTCAGTGGATTTACTTCAATGTTTACTCAGCAGTGTTTGTTCCCTCAGTTCTTGTGTCTGGATTCCTGTTTAAATCCTTCTTTTCCTTCAGATGACACAGACAGGTAGAGCATTTGCTTTAGCTTGGCTTTGTGCTGCTTTGCCTAAACCACACAGGTACTGGTCAATACTTTTACTTTGCGGGGCTGGGGACATGAGTGAACCCCTGGTAGCTCTGCTGTCTTACCCCCCCTGGTTCTCTTTGCCATCTGCAGTGTAATGATATCCAGGGCTCAGGCACATGGGAAATACTGTTTTGGACTGACAATTGTGTCAGTGTGAATTATGGTGTCAGTATGTTGATATGTAGTATTTTCAAATGCTCTGCACAATGAATGGGCTATTCTTCGTGTTCTCAAGAGACGTGATAGTTAAATAATCCTTACTTATAATCTTATATATAAGCTACTGAGTGACATAATGAACCCCACGATGTTTAACCATGCAGAGGGGAATAAGATCTCTACCCCATTACCCACTGTAGTTTTGTAAGTCTCCAAAAAATCAGTGCATCTCCACTTGATAGATCCTTCCACCTCACCTTCAGGTTGGACACTGAGATCTTCTCTACATGGTAACTTTGTGAATTATATTGCAGCCACAATGCATGCCTTATGATTTAATTTTGCTGTTGTCTCTGGAGACAACTGAACAAACACCTGAGTCATCACCATTACAAGAGCTATGAGTTAGAGGCAGATTTTGACATCCCAGAGATGAGATGGGAGAGGTACTTAGTGGGACATAGGGTGCCCTGAGAGTCTTCAGAATGTTTCAAGGAAAATCTTCTCATATAAACAGAAAGCAATTTTGAGTCTAGTCATGTGCATTTAATGTAGATAAAATAGTCTAGAAGTTGCTGACAAACAAAGATGGAAGGTGACTTCTATAAAAGAAATTACTAAAATGACAGAGCTCATGAAGTAAAGAAAAAGAACAAGAGAATAAAATAATGTACTTTTACAAGAGAGGCTACTTCTAATATCCTCACAAAACCCCAAAGTGTTTAAGGCATAAGTCAAAACTGTCCCAAGGTCAGGAAAGGATAGGACAATTGATTAAAACTGAGATCTTTCATGACCTGACCTCCAAAAGGAAGTATAAAGTGCTCTGTATAAAATGCTTGTAAACATCCTGACATAAAACCAGAAAAGCTGAGGAGTAAATACAATAAGATAAACATGATATGAAAATCAGGAGCTGATCTAAGTATTTGAATGATGGAAGAAAGACTAAGAATGTTAGTCTGTGCCCAATGGAGAGGAAAGTCTTTCTTCCTTAAAGCATCAAATAATTTGCAACCAACAAAGATGAAAGAAACTGCTGAACTGCACTGGTCAGGAAAAAAATCACATCAAATTTCTCCAAGGAAAAAAATCACATCAGTTTTCCCCAAAGACAGGATAACAGGCTGAGAGGCTGCAAAAGATGTAGTAAACCTCAGGTATCTCCTTTAAGGGAGGCTTCTAACATCATTTTATCTGACACTTTTATTGCAACAGAAAGAGAAACATCTGTAACTTTGGTGCAAATCTGGTCAAGAAACTCTGCTACTTGATTGAAAGATTATATGGAGGGCAAATCTCCACACAGGTGAGCCTGAAGACCTCTGACACTGGTATTTTCCACAGTAACATGCAAGACAAAAGAGTGTTTTCTCACTGATTTTTACCTCATTTCAGACTGGAAGGACTACCACAAGTTGAGATGAACATTCAGGCAGTCTTGGGAAACTGAAACAGTGGTCAAACATAAATAGAAGGCAATTATGTAAACACAAAACCAAAATTTCACCTTTGGTCCCACAACTTGCAACCACAAAAATTTGTAAAATATGTCATAAAAGCAAGACTTCATTTTCATGAGGATGAACAGGTAGGACAAGAAGTAATGGGATCCCATCACTCTAAGGGCCACTCAGATTAGATGTTAGGAAACACTTTTTAGACATTATAAGGCTAATTAAGGAGTGCATTAAGTTGTGTGGGTGAGCTGTGGAATCTCATTATGGACCTGTAGAACAGGTTAGACAGCATCTGATAGGACCAGTTCACTTGCTCTTGCACTGTTTAGAGCCAGGAAGAGCTCTCTCACTCTGCCTGTGATCTTGCAATACCAGGACTGAGCTAAGGTAGCATGAGGCATATACAGATGGAAAAGGAATATTGCAAGGATCTACCAAGAGTCCAATACTTCATTTGTTACTGATGCTTTAGTTGTTGCTATTTTTTGCCTCCTACCCACACCCGTGTTCATCTTTGCCTTAGTACAATGGCTGTTCTGGCAAGTACAGATTGCTCCTTGAACAGCCCTCTAAGAGCCATTAGTTACAGCTGGGAAGCACAACATAAGATGTAGAATAATAGTGGTCCACTTAATGCTGACAGATTACCATTTTTTAAATAATAATACAACTGTTGCTATTATTAAGGCCTTTTGCAGGTATTGTACTGTATTTCCTAAAGTGGTGGGGTGTTTGACTAATTTGTGAGCCAGCTTTTATAAGCTGCTTGTACTTTCATGAAGTCACCATGAATCTATAGCCTGCCTATGCATTTGTCTCCTTTGCAGTCATACCAAGTGATGCAAGGTCAACTTGGGAGCTGTGAGCAATTCTGCAAAACTGCAGATGGAGGAATCGTGTTGCTGTGCTGCTGGCTATGTCCTGGGCAATGGCAAAAATCTGTGTTTCTGTAGGTACAAAGCCACATGTATAATTCACTCTATGAAACACATCACATCTGTACCACATTTGGGAAGTGCTGCTGTGTTGCAGTGCCACTGTAGCATAAAGAATAATGTTAATTGTTCAGGCCTTTCACATGGCTTACCTGAGCTGCTGGTAACAAATTTAATAAGACCTTAGCTGAAGGACATAATTTAAGTAACATTGAATTATGCAACTGTGAGGGATGTGTGGCAGCAAAAATCGCTCAGGAAAGTATTCTGTGTGATTGGGTGTGTTCCCTCAGGGGACTGCAAAATCCATGTCCCAGCAGGGGTAAAGCCATATCAGAAAGTGGTGATTACAATGGGGCTCAGATTCCTCTTCTCCCAAAAACTGAAACAGGCCTTTCATGCTATGGAGGAAATTTTTAGAAAGTAACAGGTTAGATTTTTGATTGATAAAAGTTGCTGTCTATTTTCAAGGCCTCTGGGATACCTACAGATCCAAAGGAGTAGAAATCCAAGAAACCTCTCCCTTTACAGTATACAGTCCAGAAGGAGTCATTATCATTTCAGTGTTAGTAACATAATGTGACTCAGTTATATCTCATCTGTTTCTCCTCAAGTATCACCTGTTCCATCTGAAAGAAATACAATCTGCCATTCTCTTTTCTTCTAACAACAGGTTTTCTGCAGTTAACATGTGGCAACCTAAATACATTAATAACTACTGACACTGAATTTAATTCCATCAGTTTTGCCTTCATTCAAATTGAACATTAACAATTACTAGTCTTAGTCTATTTTTCTGTGTCTGATATGTTATAATATCCTCTGTAATTTAATGCCAAATTACTATCATGAGCTTATGATTCTAAGCATAGAATACTTTATTTTCCAATAAAAAATACTTATTTACAGCAGGTATACAACAATGATTATATCAATAATGGAAGATGTTTTACTTTTAAATACTTTGAAAATGCTGAACCCACTTGCCTACTTGCTCAGAATGGGTGAGATCTTAAAAAAATGAAAAGGATTTTCATTTTTCAGAAATTTCAATCCTTTTGCATGTGCAAAGTTTTTGTTAATATCTTGAAAAGTCTAGCAGAGCCAAACCTGACAAAGACACCTGTATATCTAATTAGATTTTAAAAGGCTGCTGTCAGGGAGTTTTCCTTGAAATGTTAAACAAGCTTTCTCTTGTTTTCATGAAGGGTTGATTCCCTAAAGATGACCTGTTTCCCTGAAAACCATTTTTTCTCCACTGTAGGTATCTATCTGTAACTCTAAAGGCTGCTTTTGACTGCAAAACCCATGTTACAGCAGGTTTGAATAATTGTGGTGAAAACCACAAGATGCACTGGAAACTAGATGTACTTTTCTGACCATAAAACTGTCCTTTATACCAAGGGCTCTGTCAAACAAGCTCTGCTGAATGGCACTTCAATGACAAAAATTGCTTTAAACAACAACTATCTGTGCTTCTGCTCTACAAGGTTCCTCGGGTGTCACTTGGCTTGGTGCCCCAGGGACAGCACAGGTACAATTCCCCATAGAGGTGGAAGACCATAGTCCTTCATTTTCTATATATTGGCTTAATGCCAATTAAATGCATTTCTGAGCTCAGGTGAAGGCTGCAACATCAGCTGAGCCTTCACCAAATGTGCTCAGTGTTATGGACAGGGGTTCTTTGCTCTCAGCATGCAACAGATGCTTCAAAATCCCAGTACCACCCATCCACCAAGCATTTTGGTCTTGCCTTTGCAGTCCAGTTCCCACGTAAGGCTCAGAAATCATGAAGCAGATGGCAGAAAGTCACAAGAATCACAGCAAATCCAGATGCCCATCCTGAAAGTGAGGAAACTGCTGAGGCCCTGGGCAGACAGTCTGAGGTCACCAGGAAGGCTGGAATTCACCCAGCATGTCCCCATGGCAAGCAAGGAGCCTGGGCTGGCAGCTGTTTTCTCTTCATTGTGCTCATCCAGCCCTGATCCCAAGAGGGCCAGGCTTTCCTGGTGTCAGCATTTTGGGTGGGTTATTCCACTCTCCTGGGGCAGAAGTGGGGTTGCAGGTATGGGATTGTTGGTAAGTGCTCCTCATCTTGCCCTTTACTGCAAAAATAAGAAACTGTCCCATGTTTTATTCTTCATGTGTGAGACACTGAATTCTAGCAGAGTTTTTCTTACCCTCTTGTTGTTCCTCACTGCCTCATTTTACCTCTTGACTAACAGTGAAATACATGGCTAAATTTATAGCATAAACAGTTTCTTTAAGCTTGGCTTGACCTAGTGTATTTTATATATTTTAGAAGCCAAATATAAACCAGGAAGTTATCTGGGCAGGTAAGGCTGAGCTGATGTAGTTAAATTGGCCTAATATTACAACTTTATGCAATTTCCTGTGTTGGCCAAACACGGAAGAATTCCAGATGCCTCATTCAGATATTTGCAATAACTGTTTCGACAGCATAGATATAGTAGATATTTTCTGGGACTGTTACGTACTTGAAACCTCAGATACATTATTTACTATTGTTGTTTATTAAAAAGTAGTTTCTCACAGATTCAAGGCACTAAAAAATGGTGTTCTGAGTCATAAAAATTGTACTCAGCCTACCAGAGTAAAGCAAAAATTGTAGTTGCCTGAATTCCAATTGTCTGATCATTTAATCCCCAGAGACTTCATACAAATTGAGGAAGACCAAATATATACGTGAATTTATAAATTTTTATATTCAGAATGTTGAAATGTTAAAAGATAATAAATACCTATTTCCTGTTTAAATCTGACTATATTTCTCTACAAATGAGGCAAAATTCTTCTTTTCTGTGTTGAGGCTTTTGGTTGTGTATCATGAGTGACATAGGAAAATTGCAATGAAGCACAAAATTTTATATCAAAATTTTCATTGAAAGCATTATTCTCATTGAAGAGTTCTGATTTTCTGCTTTCTTGGCATTTTGATGTAAAACCTCTCCAAAATGGGTAAAAATTGCTACAGCTTCAAGATACAGGACTGGTCAATTTTATTTGTGCAGTACAATGCCTCTATGAAGTGCAAGGAACTTTGGTGCCTTTCATTATTGAAATACAACTTAGATTTGTTGGTATTGTCTTATTAGCAACTACTTTATTAATCTGACACAGGGATGGTAGACAAAAAAAGGTAAGAGCCAATGCACGGAATGGAAAATATAATTGGCCATGTGAATTTGATATAGAAACTTTCAGCAGCAGCACAGTCCCTCTCAAATTGGAGAAACCCATCACATTCCTGAGGATGTTGTCCCAGCATGCCTTCCAGAAGATTTTGCCAGATACATTCTGATGAATTAATAGGAATTGTCAGTGGCTTTGAGAACATGTTTGAATGTGCATGGCCAGTCAAAAGAATGAAAGTGCTTCAAATCCCTCATGTGGACAGGGAAATTTGCAAACTCACCCTTCATAGCCCAGTCACAGAAACCGTATTTTGTGCTGGTTAGGATAGATGGAAAACATGTCTGCCAAGAAGATGGAACCCAAAAGAAATGATGTTTGCTCTGTTACTGGTATCGTCAGCTGGGGAGAAGGGTGTGGGAGGTGAGAAATATGGGGTATACACCAACTTGTTAAATTTCCTACCCTGGGTAAGAAGGGCTTTGACAAAAACTTAAATGTTTTTGACATTTAATAAACCAAGTTGCCTTAGCCATCAGATCTGATTCCTAAGTAATATTTTCCTCTTTTTAACATGGTTGCTAAAATTCTGACAGTTTGTTCTACCTTCAAGAGATGACATCCATCTCTCTTTCCACCCATTTGCCCCAGTTCTGCAGCACTCCTGGTTTATTCATAATCAGTTACAGAGGGCACAGACACCTCTGATGGGCTTTGATTTCTGTCTTTAGCTCAACGTGCATTCAGAGGAATCAGACATCTGAGCTTGTCCTTCCTCACCTCCCAGTTTGCATTGGCAGGCATGAAATACCATCATCAACATCCTCAGATGTGCAGTACCAGATAAGAACAAATTCTGTCTGCAGGGACACGTACCACAGCTGCTTAATTGCACAGAGAATTGCAATCCTCACTCCAGACACATACCCAGACACACATCATCAGTGCTCTGCCTAAATGCTCTTTGGGTCTGCACAGACAGGATAGAATTTTAACTTGAGTCATCCTGAAGATATACTTTGAAACTTGAATAAGCTTTTATTGCCATCCCTGGGGTTACATTTCTTCCCCTCTTCACTCCTCCAGGATTTCCTGCAATCTGTAACCAAACCACAAAGATGGTGTTGACGTTCTTTTGAAACAGTTCCTCCTACTTTTAGAAATGCTGATGCACTTTGGATTTGACAAGAATTTTTTTTTTTCTGCAGGTGGTGAACAGACCTGGCTGATCTCAGTCCAGGAGTTTAGCTGAAATCATTATCCATTTTAACTGCACTAAGCAACTCACTCACTGAGGTATGCATTTCCAAAATGCATGTGATGAGCTGCTCAGGACAGCTGCCCTTGGCCTGTCATGCTGCAGCAGGGCTGACAGCCAACTCACAGCATGAGATGAGTGGCACTGACATGTCCCCATCACTGCCCCATCACTGCCCCATCACTGCCCCATCACTGCCCCATCACTGCCCCATCACTGCCCCATCACTGCTCCATCACTGCCTGGGCAGCTGGTCTGCAAACCCACTTCCCCTGGGTTGCAGCACGGGGCAGGGAACAACTTCCATGTGAATCAGTTGCTAAAGCAGACTGACTCCCTCAGCTGCTCCATCCTGAGGAACGGCTGACTTCATATCTGACACTGCCTGCAGGCTTCATCCTGGAATGAGTAACCCTCCAAGAGGAAGGCAATCCCTAAACCGGGCTGCAGGAAATAAGGTGCAGGACTCCTTAATGAAACACATCACCATGTGCTCGCCGTGGTAATTAAAGGAATGGAAAATGAAATTCCAGCAACTCTTTATAAAGAAACACATGAGGAGGGGACTGTCCTTTTAAACTCTCAGTTTATGAAGTTTTCCATAGTCATATGCAAGTTAAAATGTAAACCTGTTGCATTGATGTCAATACAGATAAAGAAAAGTCAGTGCCATACATGCTGAGTACACTGTGTCCCATCCCCAAGGACACAGCTGCTCAGTCAAGGGATACCTTTTGTAAAAAAAATCCCACAGTAAGAGAAAAATGACCATGTAACCTAAGATCTTGTGAGAATACAGCTTCTGAAGCTCCGTGTTATTAATATTAAACCAATTTAAATTACTAACTTATACCTACGAGAGTTCCTTAATTGACATAGGTTTAGGTTTGTGAAATGTAAACAATTTCTTTAAAAAAAAATAAAAATCTGCGGATCCACATTTTTGTGCTGCGTTCTGCAAAGTCCAGTGCTGACATCCAGTGGTGACATATTTTTCATGCCGAGGGATCCAGGCTGGCTGTGCTGTGTATGCATGGGATGACATTCACTATCACGAGAAGGTAAAGGCGAGCAGTCCCAGGCCACTGGGGGACTCTGGCAGCAGCCTCACTGGCAGGTGCTGCCGTGGGGATGGACAGCCAGAGGAGTGTGGAAAAGCAGCACAGCCATTGCTTTGCCAGCAAGGAGGGTGAGGTGAGCCTCCACAGCGAGTCCTGGGCACAGCAGGTGCTGTCTGAGCCTGCAGCACCCACCAAATGTGACCACTGGCAGCAGCTCTCCCTTTCCTAGCTAAGAAAGCTCTGGCTGGGAGAGGTACATGGGGCTTGGTGACCTCAGGGGACTGAGGAGAGCATGGAGAGCTCATTTTCCAAGGAAAGCTGGACACACAGTTAACCAGAAGATGGGAGGCAGTATTAATTAGTTCTGCAGAAATGTCAAGGAGGGCAAAACAAATATGTGACGTCAGGAACTGGCTGTGAATAAAATTAAGCTTGGTATTAGAATGGCTTTAACTCCAAGTGAACTCCTGGAACAACAGCCTTGCGGAAACTGTGCAGGAAAACTCTACCTCAATGGAGTTTCAAAGTGCAGGTTGATTATTTGCTACAAGTACTGGGGCCCATGACGTGAGCTGTAACATCAGCCTGGGGTTGGTAGGGACTGGCCTCAGTTAGGGATGTGGTTTGTTTCCCTCATTGGCCTCAATACTCACTGAAGCTTGTTTACAAAGCTGCAGGTGATGGGAAGTGAAGTTTTATTTGTGGATTTACCCATGGATGTTCAGATCCATCATACTTTGTTAAAAGAACTGCATACTCAAATAATAACTGGGGATTTATAACATGAAAACACAGAATGGTCTCTGTTCATAACTCAGATTAAATAAAAAACCACTCTTCCTCTCCCTGATTGTTGCTCTGAGTGTAGAAATGGTTTCCTGCTCTTCCCAGGAGCCAGCCTATGCTGGCAGCCCTGCAGCACCACTGCCATTGCATGCCAATGGGTTTATCCCTCCTCTTGCCCAGGGCTGGGAAGCAGGGTCACCCTGAGCACCGGGTGCATAGCTCAGCAGCCCAGGGAGTGCTTCTGTCCTCGCCATACCTTCACCTCCTTTCATGGACTCTGTCTGTCTGCATCTCTGTGTGACTGGAATCCTGACGTCAGGAAAATTGTCCATGCTCTCCTTCATGGCTGGGCATTACAAACCTAAGAGTGAAAAAGAAAAATTCCATAACCATTCAGATGCATCCCTAGGGGGACAATCACATCTGGGGGCTTGGTTGCTCCAAAAGCTGGTGGGATTTGACCATTGCAGCTAAGCCTTGATAAATGTTTTGTGGGGACAATGTATAAAAGAACCACATCATATAATTGGTCTCTGAGGTCATTGTCCAGGCTGTGCTTTGATTTGGTACGAAGAAATGTTCATGCTGTTCATCTCCACCCACACTGTGTTACGGTAAGTGAATGCTGGGACATGGGAGGAACACCCAAATCCTGGAGCAGCTCTCAGTGGCACTGGCAAAGGTTCCCTCAGTCAACCAGGGCACAGAGAGAAGGGGCACTGTTGCACTACTGAGTGGGGGGTTGATTCTTTTGGTTTGGTTTGGGCTTGGTTTTTGGGCTTTTTTTCCCCCATGTGTTGACATTGCAGCCAGGATTTGCCCTTAGAGGTTTTGTTTTCTCATGAGCAGCTGGACTTTAAACTTCAACATCTCCCCCGTAGCCATTTCCCACAAGAGCTGCAGGAATGCAGGCAGGCACCATTAGGCTCAGAGGCTAACAATGGCAAGGTGCTCTTGGATAATATTCTTCCTTTTCTCTGCCCTTTTTCTTCAGACAGAACAGACAGGTATGGCTTTTGTTTTGTTTTACCTTTAATTCTGATTTGTGCTGCTGCTTTTCTAAACTCATCAGTAATTTTGTACCTTGTATAATGTTTACTTTGTAGCATGGGGTAAAATTGCTGAAAACAGTCTGTTCCTTATTTTCTTTACATTTCTGCAGTTTATTTCATGCAGCTAAGTGAGAACTGCTGTAGCCTAAAGGGGCAACGTAGTTTTGAAGTACCATCATTTATGCCAGGGTAATATTTTGTCTTTCCTTACAATTTTTAGAGTGTCCCAGATATTAGAGAAATTTGTTTTATATTTCTAGTTGCTGCTGAAATAAAAAGAGAATCCTATGAAAGAGGCTGGTATGCATGTTTGTTAGAGCTTGAAGAAACTTATATTTCTCTATTAATCCTCCATAGTTTGTCAAAAATAAGGAGGAGCCAGGCAAGGAAGAAAAAGACGGTGATCTCTTAAGAAAGTCAAAACACCCCACAGCAGAAGCTCACTGCTAGCTGTGCTGGATGTGGCAGAACCACTGCACAGCAGAAATGTGTGCTGGGGGTCAGATAACATTTAAAATGTAGAACAGAGTCATGAAGCTTTTCTTTTTTTAATATCATGTGCGAGTCTGTTGCTTATGGGATATCCTTCAAAAAGATAACATCTGTACACAGTTTCAGAATAATCTTGCTACTGCTCTCACTTTTTCCAGTTCTGTGATTGTTGATTACTCCAACCAGCAGTATTGGGCCCCCAAACACTGTATAAAAGAGAAAAAAAATCCCAAATATTCCCTGCCCCAACACATTTACTTTCCAAGCACAGAAGAACTGACAAACACGTGCTGACACACACAGTCACATATTGCTTCGTGTGGAAGACAAGGCTCCAGGGTGACACCAGCAGCCCAGCTGGCAGGCAGCTTTTGGTGGAGGTATCATTTGCAAAGAGGTGTTTTAAGATCTATTCACTCTCATGTCTCTGGTCTCTCCTCCTCTTTACTCATATCTGAAAGATTACAGTGTCTTCCACATAAACAGTGGTATGTAACATAGCACTCTTAATTATGAGCATTGCTGAGAGGTGGCTTTTATTTAATCTCCTTAAGAGAGAATTGATTGAGAACTCAGCCATGTCATGGTTTTGCTTCTCAGCAAAAAAATTGCCATGAACTAAGATTGAAGAGCATCAGTTTGGATCCACCATCATAACTTAATACAACTGATATTCACTTCTACCAGTGGTCTGAAACCCCTGTGCAGTCTCACAAAATAGCCTCTGCTTTTTATAATAATGTTTTTCCCTTTCCCTGGCTGTGCCACCACACTCTGCTCTGTGTGTCTCAGGCAGTAAAATAATGTGCCAGGAAGGGCTTCAAATTCCCCCTGTCTGGAAGCAAGTCAGGCATTGGCCAGAAGTAAAAGATCACAACTCCTCAGCTGAATTTGGGTTAAGACAGTAGAGCTCTTCAAGTATGTAAGCTTTATGTACCTGAAATTCCAAATCAATCAGAATTATTTATCTTTAAAAAGAAGGTAAAATTATATAAGGAAATGAATCTAAGTACTTACATTAGTGTTTTGTCATACAACGTTCCAGTGTTTATATCAGCTGATGATGCAAACAGTGTTATCAAGAGACAGAGGCGTGCCAGTTCCCTACTTCTGGAGGAGGTCCTTCAAGGCAGCTTGGAAAGAGAATGCCTAGAAGAAAGATGTACACATGAAGAAGCAAGAGAAGTATTTGAAAATGATGAAATGCTGGTAAGTATTTTGTTTTCCTGCATGCACAATAAAAACCACTATCTCAATCCTTTACTTATGGAATACAAGACTGCTTCATTTGTTGGGGTTTCTCTCCATGTGAAATCTTTGCATTTTCCATCTCAGCAGGTAGCAAGCAGGTGTCTTCCATGGTCAAAATAGAAATGAGGAGGTCAGCTCTGATATTTTTCAAGTCCCTTCCTGAAAATGATGTGTCATGCTCCTATTACTAGTAAATCACATGGTTGTTGTCCCATCCTGACCACATACAGAAATACAGCTTCAGCATCCCTTAGGGACCAGGAGGGGTGTTGGTCAGCATAAGAGCACCTGAAGGGCAGCTCAAAGGAATTCCAGCCACTCCAGCCAGTAAATCAGCTTCATCAGGGCTCAACTCAAAGCCTCTGTGCAAATGCATGCAGCATGGGGAATAAATGAGAGGAGCTAAGAGTTGTATGAGGTGCTGACACGGGTTGCCCAGAGAAGTTGTGGATGCCCCATCCCTGGAAGTGTCCAAGGCTAGGCTGGATGGGTCTTTGAGCAGCCTGGTCTATGGAAGTTGTCCCTGCCCACAGCAGGGGATTGGAACTGGATGATTTTTAAGGTTCTTTCCAACCTAAACCATTCTGTGATTCTATGATTGGGACAGAGGCAAGCAATGCACCAGCAGCTATAGAAAGAGGCTCACTTGGTGAGTAGCTGCAAATTCCCCTGCACAAGGGGCTCTCCTGACATGTACAGATGAATGCTGTGCTCTTTAATGAGAATGGATGGAGTTTTTGTTTGCAGGGAAAGCAGAGGAAACTTCTGTAGGGCTGCCCATGGGTAACAGTGGTGCTTTGGGGAAGGGAGGGGTGGGCAGAGGTGTCCCTTCAGGGAAAGCAGCTTCAGGGTCAGCTGCAGTAGCCAGGGAAATGCAGGGCACATGGTGGTGGTGACCAGAGGTGGTGCCCTGCAGCTCTGTTCTGTGCTGACCACTCTGTCTGCAGCAGCATCTGCCAGGGGCCACGTGGGACAGGACAGGATGGGGTCACTTCCCAGGCTGCTGCACACCAGAGAGACAATAGCCAGCCAGTTCTTCAGGAAGCTGCACTGCTAAAGGATCCAGCTGTTCCTCTCTGACCTGTGAAGTGTTTCTTTTCCTTTATAGCTTCCTAAGAAACAATAAGCAGTAGACAAAGCCCCTCCCTTCTCATACATAATTTGCTAGCAAGGCAGAAATTATAGCTGTGTAACTTTGTAAACATTAAACCATTGTATATATTCTCTCATAACATGTTTTCCATTTAGCAAAATACTTACAGCATATTAAATTACTTGAGAATTAAAATTTAATTTCCTTTTTTTTCACACAGCAAATGTTTTGGGATATCTACTATGGTAAGCTGGTCTCTTGATTTCTCTCCTTCATAGTACTGTCACATTATGAACACTATGATTCAGTCTAATACTGGTTTTCTAAGAGTTTATTCTACAAGAAACAATCAGTCTCTATTTTTCATGTCTGTAGTAAAGCAGAAAGAAAATTCTTAATGTGAAATTATTTTTAAAAAGTAACATGCAGGCAAAACCATTTAAAGCTGCAAAAATAAAAAATATGGAAGGTGAGTAAAGATTATCATGGTAAATAGGCTACTTCTTTTCCTGAATGTAAAGCTGTTCTGAAACAGCCTGGGACATGAGGAAGTGTGTTTTGCTGATACAGCAGAGCATCACAGTTTTACCAGCAAAACCTCCCAAATACAGAATTAGCACTTAAACCTGAGCAAGATAAATAGGTATAAAAGCTACTGAGCTGTCTACAAACTCTGCACACTGGCGTTGCATCATTGCCTATCAGCTGCTGAGGTGAGAAACAAATCTGTAGAAGCTGAGGGCCTGATATAATTAAATGCCACCTGAACAAAGAACCTGTGGCACCAGCTTACAGTGACTATGCCCTATTCCCTCCCTTTTTTCTGTATGCTTCATCCCAGGTTTTTCTCTTGTTTTTAACTTAGCTATAATTAATTTCTAATCTTAGGTTTAAAGAGTGGATAAGGAGGTGGCAAAACCAGCAGTCAGTAATAATTTTCTGCACAAGCCACTAAACCACTCAGTCCTGGGAACTATTGCATGGAAGAATCCCATCAGTGCTATAAAATTATGAAGAATGATGCTAAGTATCTGGTATTTTATTACTTCTCTGAGGGTGGGATTAATTTCTAATTTGAATCATTGGATATTTGTACTAAGCATGTCATGCAGGCTTCCTCTCTAGTCTGGGAAGAGAGAAGGGCAACCAGTTCAGAATGATCGCTGCAAACAAGCTTAGCCACAACCAGGACACGTTACTGACTTCAGCCTCAGGAATGGTTTTCTTGCTGTAATTAAAAGCCATATGTTCTGTGCTCTTTCTAAAGAACAGCAGTGTGTATTTCCTTCTGTGTGATGTCTTCTCTAACATTTTGAAGAGTGTTGCCTTTGAAGAGTGACTTCTTTCCTCCTCACTAAACAAACAAATTTTTTCATGCTGTCTTCCAATAACCTAATTTTCTAGACCTCTGGTATCCATGTTGCTTTCCTCCAAAAGTCCAGGGTGCAGTGGATAAATCTGCATTGCAAATAAAAGAGGGCTGGGGAGAAAGGCTGAGCACCCACCTAACTGCTGGGTCACTGACCACCTCTGTTTTGTACTGCTCCACCTTTGTCCCTTCAAGTCAAAACTGATGTAGTTTTGTAGGCATCTGTAGTTGATTGTAGGCAACTTGCTGGATATCTGCTGTCAGGGCACTTTGCCTGAGGTCACATTTGTCCCCAGCCGTCTTTTATCAACAGTATAAACTTAGCCATTGACAATCTCTCTTTAAACATGATTTTACAAAAGCTTTGTGCATGCCTTATAGCAGTCTGCTCATTTAATGACAAAGTCATTGGAGACATTTCTATTCTATGATGTTCACTGATTCCCCCTAGGTCCCTTATCCTACAATATGATTAGATTTTAATGGTTTGAATTATTTGATCTTGAAAAATGTATGTTGGTTTTTACTTACCACTTTTTTATATTGCTGGGTGCTTTCCAGCAACAGAAATCAGGCCAATTTCTCGATATTTCCTTGAATTTTCTCTTTCCTCCTTTAACAAAGCTAGGTGCTGGATTTGTTTTCTTCCCAGCACGCATTTCAGAGGCTTGAATCCATATAACTGCTTCAGGCTGCAGGAGTAACCCTTCCCTAGCTCCAGCTCCTCACTTCTGCCTGCTCAGCTGCGTAGGTGAGATTCCCCTTACTCACCCCAAAACCCTCCCAGAATGCCTACATTGTGCTTGGATATGCTGGTGACACCTGACTGCAGATGGGTTGAAGGTGGTAACTCGAAGATATGTGTGCCCATAGAATAGCAGATGGTGATTGGTGCTTTTTTTCCCAGTAGCCAGCAGAGTTTACACTTTTCCATCCCTGGAATCAGCTGGGGCAGCTTGCTGACTGAGTTAACCTCTCTGATGAAATGTTAATTTTTAGAAAGATTAGACAGCATGTCTCAGATTAAGCTTTTCTGGCTTGCTTTCTGATAGGCTATGTCTACAATAATTAGCTATTACTTGGAGCATGTTTTCAAACCATTTTGGAGTAATTCCTGTGGGCAGCTTGAAGGCAAACTGGCAGCTCTCCCTGGTGCCTCACTCATAGTGAGGACACCCTCTTGTTTCAATGTTCAGTTCATTAGAAAGATTAAGCTTGCTAGTGTCTGAGCTGCTGCATAATAATTGTGCTGATACATAAAAGTTATACCTCCTCCTATTTTGATGTTACTTGCTGTACACTTGCTATATAATTTTGATGCCAGCTTTTTCTATCCAGTGCATATCAAACATGGGCGACCTAAAACACCAGCCTCACGTTACATTTGTAACAAAGCATGAACTTTAGCTCAGTCCTTTCCCCTGTATCAGAGCATCCATCCTCCAGAAGCAGGCTCTGCCTCTGGGCAGCTCCCAGCCTCTCTGACAGGGGCAGACTTGAGCTAAAATTACCCCTGAGGAGCAGTTCAGTGACACTTAGCCCATTTCCTTCCAAACTGCTCTCACAACACATGTCTGAACAGCTCATATGCTGGGAAGGGGGCTGTATAATTTGGGCTCGGTGGTGATGGTGACTCCTCCCCCTCCATTTCTGCAGGTGGCAGGAGGTGCTCCTCGAGCCCCTGCCAGCACAATGGTGTGTGTGAGGACAGCATCCGTGGCTACACCTGCACCTGTGCCGAGGGCTACGAGGGAGAGAACTGTGCTTTCGGTAAGGCATCACCCCCCTTCTGAGAAGCCCCACCCCCTCCTGTCACAGGGTGTCCCTGTGAAACCATAGGCAGCTCTCCCATGCCAGTTACCACGTTTTTGGTTCTGGGCAGAGCAGGGGTGAAGTATGCTGCCTGCCTACAAAACATTGTGGCATTCTGAGATTCCTCAGGCTGTCCCTGTGCCCTGAGCCTCCCTTCTCCAGGGATGCAGCCAAAGGGCTGAAACCAAACCACCTCATGGGCACACCCCAAAGCCAGCCATGCCACTGCCACCTGTGCTGCCTGGCTGCTTGTCCTGCTTTGGTCCCAGCTGTGTGGCCTGAAGGACCAAGGCTGCAGTGTCAGGGTGGCTTCCCAGGAGCCCTGGTGCCCCTGAGGCCACACATACCCACAAGACAATCCCTCAGGACAGAAGGACTCCAGAAAATTTCCAGTGGAAGTGAAAAGCATAAAGTAAAACAGATGCTTTCTGGCACAGGAAAACCCTGGGCCAGATACGACATTTTTATATCTGCCAGGTTCTACTTTCCAGCCCTTACATCAGTATTTCTGCTGGTTCAGAGGTCCCCTGGGGTGGGAGACGCCCTGGCTGCAGCAAGGCAGGGTCGTTTTCTGTATAAGGGGCGTGACTGTGACCAGCTTCTGGGGGAGCACAGAAGGTGACACAGTTTGGACCAGTGCTGGAAACTAGATCATCTCAGTGTGAGCCTTAGGGAGCCATATTATACAAGATTTTTTGCTACCTATGAGCTAGATCAAATAGCTGTTGCCTTGTGCTAAAGATTTAAGTGTTTACTCTGCTATGGAAAGTGGAGCATGTTTCAAAGTTCATACTCCCTTTCTTTTTTTCCTTATCTTTGGTGGCTGATAATTTAAACAAGTGTGCAAAATGAGAGCTATGCATTTGTTGTCAGAGCCAGGAACCTCAGCTGCCTTCTTCCTCAAGCAACACTTGCCTTCATAACCTGTGCAACAGTTCCCCTCGCTGCAGATACTTGGTGTTTTGTTTAGAAACCCATGGTATCCTTCCATGGGTTCACATGGAAGGCCCAGTTTGACCCATGGCTAATGCTCCCCAGAACTCAGAGGTGCAGTGTCTGGTGCAGGGAGGTGCAGGGAGGAGCACAGTTTGCACCAAGCCTGTGAATGCTGCAGAGATCCAGCTCTGCTCAATTTCTGCTTAATAAGGGAAAAAAAATCCCAGTGGTAAATACTACCAAGCCAGAGTCCCTACCCACCTCCACACAAAGTGAAAAAAAAAACCAAACATAGAGGGCTCAAAGCTATGAAAGGATACTCCAGGTGAACTGTTCCCAATGTTTTTCCTCTGCTTGTTCTGTTTAGCTAAAAATGAATGTCACCACCAAGCAAAGGTAGGATGTGACCACTTCTGCTACCCAGGAAGTAATTCCTATCGCTGTTCCTGTGCTGATGGCTATGAGCTTGGGAAGGATGAAAAACAGTGCATTGCACTAGGTAGGTGTGAGCATGGAAATACAGGGGACACCTGCTCAGGGCTGGGGTGGGCAGGCCGCATCTGACATCCAGACCTGTGTCTGTATCAGCACAAAGTGGGGCAGCCAAATGGGAGTTCAGCTGTAGAGACAGGCTGCTGGTGGTGAAAGACTGATGTCCACACTCAGTGCACACTTCAGGTGGGCCTTTACATCAAACTGGCTTAGTTGAGTCATGTGGACTAAGCACCAGTCAGCTGTGAGAGCGTGTCGTGTGTGCTCCTGGAAGGTGTCCTGTGGTTTAGCTTCACCTGAACAGAAAGCAGTCTGTGTGATCCAAACCCAAACCAAGTGGAAGTGTGACAAATGCAGATAACCATGTGATCCAATCAAAAAGCATGTGTGTTGTTCGAACCAGATAAGAAAGGCATGCATGTCCCTAGAGTGACAGCTGCAAGAAGGAAAACCCAGGATTTACCTTGTCCAGACTGGGCCACAACTATCAGGTATTTGACACAAACTGAGTACAGGATACAAAGATGAAAAGCAAGCTGGAGAGGAAGCCTCGTTTCATTAACGACAGGCACAGTGAAACCTGGCCACTACAAGCCTAACACAGTGACCCAAAATGTCCAGCCCATTGCTAAACTATTGTGGCTACAATTGCCAAACAAATTATTCCAATTTTCACCAGCTGAGAAATTGTCATTCTCCTTTTCCTTTGTGCCAAAGCAGAACTCCAAAGTCAAGGTGGAACATTTGCAAGTATTAGCTATCTTGAAATGATACAGCATGAAGTTTTGATTTTTTTTTTAATTCATTTGTTAGATGCATGTGCATGTGGCAGACTTCAAGACAGTGATAACGTTGTAAGTGAAACCAGGAAGAAAAGAGATGAACGATTTCCTTGGCAGGTATCCTAGCAATTCATGAAACCCATCACTCACCCTCACATGGACAGTGCTATCTGTTGTCTTTTTGCATTTTCTTAGGTACTACTGCTAAACTCAGAAGGGAAAGGCTTCTGTGGAGGAGTGTTGCTAAAAAGTAACTTTGTGTTGACTACAGCGGAGTGTGCTCTTCTGCACAGCCATTTGGAAATCAGGGTTGGTGCTGGTAGGTGATCCAACACATTTTCTCTTGCTGCAGCACATTTCAGTATTGACAAGCTAAACTTTAAGAAAGCATACTAAACTTCTTGCTGCATAAAAATATTGTTAAAGGAAACAAGTATGCTGTCATTTCATTTCTGCACCTCAGTCAAATATCTGAGCTAGAACTACAGCTGCCCCACACTCTCCTTTACAAGGCAAGCAGAGACAGGTGCCTTTTGAGCACAGTTCAGAACTCAGCACCCAGGGATCAGCTAAACATGGTGGACTTAGTGGTGGCTTTAGTTTCATGCCAGGATTCACAACAGTGCTGAGTATTTATCCTTACTGCTGAAATTATGCATGCTCCTACCAGCATTCAAAAGCTGCCAGTGTATTATTCCTCATTTCCCTTCACTGCAGTGGTTTCGAGGAATAGTGCCTTTAGCTCCTCTGCTGCACATGTTTCTCAGCACGACCAGGCAGCTTGCATGCAGCTTTCAGGCCTCTGATTCAGATCTCTGATTCCTAAGAGTAGTGAAATGTCATTGCTCCACAGAGCCCAATGGAACAAGTGGAACTGGGAAGATGATGCAAGTCAGTGAGAAGCACATACACATCCGGTATGACGAAGACAGTGGTGAGAACAACATTGCATTACTACAACTTCAAGAGAATGTTGAGTGTGACAACTACCACCTTCCTGTGTGCATCCCTGAGAGAGATTTTGCAGAACATGTTTTAATTCCAAAACTGGCTGGTACAGTCAGTGGCTGGAGAATGGAAGGTGATGAGCTTCAAGGCGAAGAGCTGCAGGTTTCGTATCTTCCTGCTGAGGACTGCAAACAAATCCTCAACATCAGCCTCACAAACAGGCAGTTTTGTGGGCACCTCCAGGAGGCCACAGACAAGCGACTGGCCGGAGGAAGCTTTTTGGCTACTGAGTACAAGGGCACATGGTTTCTGACTGGGATCCTGGGATCCTGGCCGCTAGAAGACACGGACTGGGAAACATTACTTTTCACCAACACTGCAAGGTATATGATATGGGTTAAACAAAAAATAAAGTAAGACACAAACACAACCAACTCTCAAGCACCAAGCCCCTACCAATCATTGCAAGGAAACATATGGATGCAGCCAGTATCCCCATTTGACCCTACTACTATTTACAGCAATACAAGTTGCAACAATGACACATATTTAACTCCAGTTTATACAGAAAAGCCTGTTTGTCTTTCCTTCTGCTGACATACAGTACTGTGAAAGTCATGATGCAGTAAACCTAGTTACTGAACTAAAAACATTTAACTTTAAATTTCCTAGAACTGTTCATCCTGAACCTCAAAACATGTTGAGTATTTTTCTGTGATTTTAAATGTTGCTAGTACCTTGAAGTTTGATGCAGCAAATTCATATTCTTATTTCAGGATCCATACAAGCAAAACTTACAAAGACATGGGGAATGTCAAGGTTTTAAATATCTATGTTGAGGTAGGACTTGACACCTTCATCACACTAACAAATGCTTCTCCTCATACATGGAATCTATGTTTTCCCTTATGCCCATGTCAGTTAGAGGGTAAAATAAAACCCAACTGTCAAAGACAGAAAAAAAGAAATGTTTAATTTCTTTTAAAAATGAATTTAAAACCCCAAAACTATAATCTCATAAGTCTAGACGATGTTAGATTGTACCACCCTGAAACAAATAAACCAAGCCCCAGGGTAGTAACACTTAAAATACTGGATCCAGTGGTAGTGTTTTCCCCAGAAGCAAAATAAAACAGAGTATGGATTATTTAGCTACATGAGTTTTTGTTCATCATCAAAAATTAAACAAAATATGACCAGAATTTCAAAAAATCCCAAAGCCATCTGTGGGCACCTACCACATTTACTTGAACCCGCAAGTATTACAGACACAGCAAAGCTTTTAGTGTCAAACGCTTCTCTGTTTTTTAGAGAAAGTTTGAAGAGTATTTAATACCAGCAAAATTATTGAGACTTAAAAAAAAATTGAAAACCATGTAAGAAGACATTATTTCCATTCTGAAGAGTGGATTAACACAAGTAAAAAAGGCTGATACTTCTCTCTGAAAGATAAACACAGAAATAGTAACACAAAGTACTTTATAAAAGCTTTTATGTATCTCAGAAGGAATTTGGAATGCTTTCCTTTATTTCTTCATGAAAAACTTTGAATGATCCAAAAAGCCTGTGGAAACTACTATTTGAAAGTCAGCACCTCATTTCAATGCACCTGGCCATTCTGGGAAAGGAGTCACAAACAGTTCCTGGTATTTTAGTCCTGGACATGAACCAGGCCATTTACAGGGTCCTCAGGGTGACTGGGAGCAGTTCCTCTGGGAAAGCTGAGTATCTGAAGAGTACTTGCATGGCTAAGGTGCAATACTCAACAACACACTGTTGACAGTGGAGGAAATGGGTTCTGCTTGCTGACCACAAGCTTCTGATGCTGATGGGATATGTAGCCTTTAATGTGACCCTGGCAGAAGGAGAAAAAGGCAGTATTAGTACTTGGAGCTGGTAACACAATCCCTCCAACCCAAGCAAACACCTGCAAGCTAACTATAGCAAAGCTGTGTGTGCTCACTGCACTACTGTACTTAAATATCCACGAGGGTCCAGTTTATGTAAGTGGGTCACCTCAAAGAGTAAGCAGAAAGTTGGAGCCACCATGATGTCTGTGTACGTGTTTGTGTCAGACTGAGAGCCTCTTGCCAGGGTCCCCTACAGCTCTGCTTGAAGAGACAGAACTCTACAGAAGCGTTTCTAAATTCACTTTAAAATGAAGATTTTAATCAATTAGTATTCCATACCTAATAAACTAAATGACATAGTACTTCCTTTTCAGACATAGTGTTGTAACAGTGAAAGAAATCTCCCAGTGACCTAGACCACACCAAATAACGTTTCAGAAACAGAGAAGTGGTTAATTTTCTTGCTGACACTGCAATGATGCTTCAAACCCTCTGATTTATATTTCAAGCCTTCACCCGTTCATGAGTAGTTGAGATTCATTTAGAGTGAAAGGCAAAATGTAGAACAAAACCAAAGACATCTGGCTTTATTTTTTACTAATTTGAGAAGATGAAGAGTCTCCTACTTCAAATGCAGAACAAATCTTTTTGGTACCACTTAAAAGGTTTGTATTTTTAAATCAATGTTTATGCATATATGGAAATGTCAGTATTAAATCTGTAATGTGAAATTCAACTTCAATTTTAACTGATTCCTGCAAAAAAAGGCAGGAATTAGAGGAAGTTCTCAGGGCAAATGAAAACATTTCACTTTGAGCACAAGTCCTTCAAAAAAACCACAAGGAAACCTGGGATTACTGATGTGTTTTTTGTCACAAACTGCTATTCTCCATCTAATATTTTTTAATGTCAGAAGTCTGGAAGCACCAGACAACGAATGGACTGCACCAGACAACGAATGGACAGCACTTACCAAATATATAAGGTTAGCTAAAATACACTGGACTTCATCAATATCAACATCATCTACTTGCATGAACTTGAGAGCAATCAGAAAAGCATCTAGAGATAGCTGATGGGTTTTGAGTAGTAAGTATCTGAAAGAAACAACAGGAAAAACATGTTATTGAGAAATAATCGCTTAAAAATTCTGTTTCTTAGAAAAATGACCTTTCTACAATAAATTCACCTCAACAGGAAGTCAGCTCTCACAGAGAGAACTAAGAAGCATATGCACTTCTACCCCAGTTCCAGGTGAAACCGTATTAAATCTGCTTTTGCAAAAATGTAGGTTTTGTTATGCTTACACTTTCTTGAAGAGATTCCTGTATGTGATGATTTTCAGTTTCTCAAGGATAAGAAAGATACCACATCGAATAAAGAAGGTCTCATGCTTTGTCAGAGCATCATTCAACAGGAGAAGATTTCCTTCACTGCAAGGATAAAGAAATGAAAAAATGAGGTCTTACCCCAACAAGAAAATAAATCACCTGACTTGGTAGGAATATACCTCCCCTGCCTTCCTCAATCACCCCAAAAAACACTTTCTACTTAATACTTTTTGAACAGAAAGCAGCAAAACAAGCATCATACCTCACAGACTTTGTTACTTCAGCAAACTGCATAAGGTCATACTTTTTTAAGAGCTGAACTGTTGGCATATGGCCCTGAAAAATAAATGGTGTCCAAGTTTTCCAGGGTAAAGGCAAATGCATTTTAAATAGAATCTAGTAAGATATAAAAAATTTGTTAAGAGAAAAAGAGGAATATTTGACCACATTTTTTTTGCTACAGAATAAGAAGTGAATAAAAGTATTTGTAAGATAACCCCCTTGTCCCTCTCAAACACTGCATAGCACAATTCACAATAACTACTGATTTAATAATGATTTAGGGACTATTAATACTTAATATTAGGGAACAGGTATCAAACTTGTAGAATCAAGATACTGTGACATGAGGCCTTGGCAGATTCAAATTTTAGGTCACGGCTGTATCATCTAATCTACAAACTGAAGAACTGTGCCAATTCCAAGCATTTCCAAGGGAACACAAATAATGCTTCAGCCCTGTCAAGTGCTATCTCAGTCTGTAATAGATTTTTTTATTCTCTATGCCTCCATGCAGAAATAAAAATGTTCTCTCAGAAAACAACCAACACCACCATGACCCCCTCCACCAAAAAAAAGACAGAGAAAGGTTACACTTAAAGAAACTAAATTAATTCTTATTGCTAGATCAGGTAAGACTGAACCATCTACAGAATCAAGAAGAAACTTTGTTTTTTATCCCTTGCACAGCAAAGATCAGAATGCACACTGACTTGGTTGGATTTTAAATTTAGTTACATCATGCTATGCTGTTGCTAACTCCTTTCCTGGATGGAGGATTAGCTGAGAGCAGAACTGAGCTGCTGGTTTACTGAGAGCTGTTAAGAACAAAAAAACAACATATAAGCTATTTTAGTACAGTTTAAAGTTAGTGTTAATGTTGGGCTCTGATTTTAAAAAAACAACTGTAAATACAGTGACCTTTATTTAGTTTCCTTAATGACTCTTGTACACTAAAACTGCTCCAGAAAAGGCACAGTAATTCTAGGCACTAACAGACCCAGGAGCTTAAGGCACCCAGTCAGGACTGGGCCAAAGTTTTTAGGAAGACTGATAATAAGTTTTCCTTTATCAACTCTACCACTGACTGATCTGAAAACAACCACTAAGAAAGTCAACAAATAAAAAAGGAAAATAGAACCAATTGTCATACCCACTATACTTCCCCTTTACCCACTTGATACAGCAAGGGATTGGGAAGGAAGCACTGAACGCAAAAGGGAGGGAGGTCACAAACAAGTCAGGGGAAGGTGGAAAATGGTAACTTAACCGAGGCAGGTGGTAACAATATTCTCCATGGGCAACTTTGGTAACAGGGCCAGAATAGGAAACTCTGAACTCTAGTTCCTGTCCCCTCAGTTACAATGAATTAATACTCAGCATAACCCACTAATTCAGGGATACACAAATGTTTGCACAGCACATGAGAAAGGACAGGAACAAGAAACAGATGTGCTTAATTATTTTAATAGAAATATGAAATGACTGAATAGTAACAAGTCTTCACTGATTTTTCAGAACCAAAATTCTCTGCCTCATGACCCTTCTGACATGCCTTGAATGGGAAAATGTATGAGGTACAAATAGAAAACCCAAGGACAGGCTGTAGTGGTGGCAAACCCCTCTCAACAGTCCTCAGCCATTTGTTTGCACATCCTTCTTTCTTCCACCAGGTGAAAGAAGCAGACAAATTTGTTCTAGTGAACCCACATCTTCCCTGGCTTTTGTGTGCAGTTGATCAGCAGAGAGGCACTCTGCTACAAGACAGAAGTAACACTGTCAAGTGCTTCTCCAAAGAATTCAAATATACCTTTATAAAAGCAGTAAGAGGAGGTTGCAACCTTAGGAGGGGTGGGAGAAAGGGACAGGGATAGGAGGACTGGGTTGGTTTTGTTTGGGGGTGGGTTTTTTTCTTTGGCTGTGTTTTTTCCCCCCCTTTCTCCTTTCCTATGTTGCTATAAATGACAACACCTTTTACCCTCACATAACAAGGTGTTATGTGAGAGCAAGCATATGCTAGCTCTTACAGGGGCAAAATAGCCTCTCAATTCCAGTAAGGGAAACCCAAGAAAATACTGAGCATCAGTTTTACTATCTGCATGTGTACCTCCTTCCCCTTATTTAGGAAAGTAGTATTTACTCACCAACAACATTTTTACTGGCAGCAGGTAGATCAAAATCATTCTTTTGTTCTTCTGGCTTGATCGGTGACAGTGCTCAAAGGCAAATG
Organism: Eopsaltria australis; assembly: GCA_034509425.1. Lineage (NCBI taxonomy): Eukaryota > Metazoa > Chordata > Aves > Passeriformes > Petroicidae > Eopsaltria > Eopsaltria australis. The sequence continues at coordinate 3,584,068 of JAVTVJ010000052.1, read as the reverse complement.
ACAGATACTCTTCAGCTGCAAACACAAGTAACATGAATCAACCACAACAATGGATTAAAGCTGTAACCCAAATTCTGTGCTCAATGTTCATCTCTAGCTTGAACACATGACATTTGAAATGGTATCAAAAAGAATCACACCATTCAAAATACATGGAGAAAAATTGGAGATTCACACATAATACAAAGTATTAGCAGAAAGGTAAGTACTCCTTCAGAAAGCCAAAGAAAACTTGTCAAGGTCTTGATGTCAGACATTACAGTTACAAGTAATATTGGTATTTTCAGCTCATTTCAGTTACAGAAGCAGAGAATCTCAAGAAGTGCTGATAATATACTCTATTTCCTAAATTCAGATTAGGTTCTTCAAGAGATGAAAGCTGAATGCAATGTGCACTCTCCTGAGCTGCAGAATCGTGCCAGTGAGATCACACAGCATAACTGCATGAAAATCTCTCAGCAGCTTCCACAGATAGAGAAAAATGATAAGCCTGACAAGCAGAACACACTGTTGGGAGAAACAGAACTACCACCAGAACAGATGTTGGTCAGGGGCTTCAAGTAGTGATAAAGCTGTACACCTTAGCTCTAGAAGCATTTCTGTTAGTGAAATCTATTAGAAATCTAGGAAATGCAGTTTGTGACTCTTCCAGAATCAATGGATCAAGAAACTAATTCTACATTACAGTTTGCTGAAGATTTCCTACATGACTCACAGCAACCTGCAGAGCTGAAGGCTCCTCTGTGAAACTTTTACAAACCTATTCTTTTGGATGCTCACACATTTTGTAATGCACACACATAATGCATAAGACTGCAGGGAACTTCACTGACACAAATACTACAATTAGAAGTGTCATGTAATCTCATCTCTGTTTTGAGTTGGCCTGTGGGCCTTGGACCTCTCAGCATGACTGTTCCTTTGATCAATGCAAATACAGCTGCACCTTCTACTCACATTTTGAGTCACACAAACACACACCTTCAGCCAGATTTCATGCCAAGCAGCAAGATTTTAAACATGTCTTACTCGCACACAGTACCTTGCTTAAAGTCACTGTCAAACATGGCCTTGCGTCCAACATAGTATTTGTATGTAACTCTCTGTGCCATACTGTACTCATCCTTCAGATTTGAGCTGTCAATTGCTCTAATTAAGGGTTTACAGAGATGGAGCTTGTTGATCTGTTAAAAAAGAATTGCCTTTTAATCAGAGTGTAGATAGATGGTACCATAGAAAAACAGGGTGGGTTTGACTTACAATATGAAATACAAAACACAGCTTACCAGACTTGAACCCTACCTTAAAATAAATTTTAAACAGCTGATTCACGAGAAACAACATGCCCCACTTTTTTGAGTCTTCGATGCCTGCTCGACTGTCATAAGAAAAAAGAAAAAAACTTGCTAGTACTGAACATTGCAAGAAAATAATGACTTTGTCCTTACAGTAAATTCATTCCAGAGATATTCACGCCATAGCATTTCTAGGGTAAACATATGTATAGCTTTGTTATATATTTTCTCAACATAATGAAAAGATGTCATACGAAATATTATTCATCTGTATCAGGGTCTTCACTCCAATCTGCAGATAACACATACACAAGCACAGCAGTGGCTCATAATACTCGAGGTGAAAGAAAGACTGGAAAAAAAGGGTTTTTTCACTTCAGAAGTGCTAAAATTGCTAACACTGGAAACCAGAGTCACCTCTTTTCCATCTAATTCTAATGGAGCAAACTTCACAACTAACAGGGCACAGAAGCATTAATCACCTTTCCTGAGAAACACAGACACAATCAGTCCCTCCTAACAATACCTGCTAGGAACACTAAGTCTGAAGTGAGGGCTCTTCTCTGTAGTTCGTAGTCAAGAGAGAACAGACTATGAGAAGAAGTCTCAGAAGTGCTCATTCTAAGACCCATATATGCTCTCAGTAACTGGGAAAATCTAAAGTAAAGTTCATTAAGTTCTTAACAATTTAACAGTGCAAGTTCAACAGAGGATCTTTCACTTACGTGTCACTGGCACAGACTCGAAAGCAGCCCATCAGCAGTTCTGCTGCTTTTTCCAACATGTCACCAACTTTGCTTTTCCCTTTCTTCACAAGCTGTTGATCTGCCTAGCATTACACAGCAAGAAACAATATGCAATTCTACATCATGGTTCCCCGGGCTGCAAAGTTTAGTTCTTTAATACAGCATTTTATAAAGTATTATAGCAAGAGACCTGTCCTGGTTGCTACTTCCCAAATCTAGAATGGAGTCAAGCTCGCAGAACAAAAGAAAACCCTCAGAGAGGCTCCTGGACATGTACAAAATCCAATGTACAGAAGGACAGTCCTTTGAAAATAGCACTGATCACTATTACCTTTAGTATCAGTCAGCTTAATGCAGGTCTCAGAAACCTAAATTCAGGTTTAATACCTGAACTGGAGCATTAGTACTTCAACTCAAGTGTACAAAGACCAAGAGCCTGGGAAAAATTATGGAGTTGAAGTCTTAGAATTTATAATTCAATTCCTCTCCACAGCCACAAAGACATTTTGTTTCTAAACCACATTCAACAGTTTCCAGTAGTAACACATGCCTCTGGGATCTGAGACTTTCAGAAGAAAGACAAAATATATGTTACAGCAGCAAGAGAAAATTCAGTTGTCAACATACGGGAAAGATCCATGCACTGACTAATGCAAAACTTCAACAGAAAAAATATAGCAAGTAGATATTTATTACATGCTTTCTAAAAAGTTTTATTATAGAGCTTGCAATCTCACTAGCTGAAACATAAAGAAGTGGAAATGCATACTGCTGCAGAGGTCTCCTCTGCATCCAAATCTTCTGAATACACCAAGGTTAGAAGACAGAGTTCAAACACTTCCAGAATGACTGATTCAACACTTCCCTTTCTCATGCATCTCAGAGATATGGATTTCCCTCATTCAAACTGAGAATTGAGATTTGTTACAGAGCAGTCCCACACATGAAAAATACTCCTGTGCAAGCATTCCACATGTGTGGTTTTGTGGGTAAGTGGGCACAAGAGAGTAGTGAGGGGAACACTGAAAACACTGGATATTGTTAAACTCTAACCTAATTTGAACTTTAGCTTCAGCTCTTCAGGTAAAGTGACTAAGAACGAAATCACAACTCTGTCACTTACCTTGGCCTAGCAGTTCCCAATAGATCCCTACACAAGCTACTTCAATTCACCAGCCTGAGGAAAATAATGTAAATTTGGGGATTATTTGCATATCAGCAGCTGTATGGGCTCATCAAGGGCTTCAAACAGCATCAGAAGTGGTGCACACATCTGGGAAAAGGGAGTAGGAACTTCCCTCTTCAGATGTGGTGAATGGTTAGATCAGCTTGGTTGTCTGTGATACCTACAAGTTCCACCAAATCCCAGGGATAACACGGAAATAAACACGGAAATAGTGACTTATGCCACATGATATTCAGTAAGAAAATACTTATCCCTTCATAAGTTCTAAGCAACTGCTGGGAGTTGCATTCAGGTCCTCAGAATCCCTCTAGCTCCATCTGCAAATGGGAGGTGGACAGACTGGGCAACCTCACTTTTCAATAGGACTGGATGAATTTAGTGTGTCAACAAAATCCTAAACAATGAGTTAAAGACAACTGAGCATAATTAGGCTGTGTAATAAAGTCTAAAAACATTTCTACTGTAAAAATACCGAACAGATAAAAGTAATGAGGTTGTTAATCAGATCTACTTACATTATTAGCAAAAATCCGAAGATCAAGGGCTACAGAATACATAATAGGTAAGGCCCTGGAAAAGCAAATCATGTGTACTTAGTAGGTGCAAATCAAGCAATAAGTAAGATATGAGAAACAAGTAATTTATTTTTGCTAGTTGGTCATACAATTAGAAAGGTATATGTTAATCTTTAAATGAAGAAGGATGTACTGCTTAAAAGTACAGTTCTTCAAGATCTCAGCATTTCAGAAAATTTATTTCTAGAAGTTTTTTTAGTGTGGTTTTAATAAAATACCACTTCTCTTTGAACAAATCCTTCATGTATTTACATATGGATCATTCTACATAATTAAGCTCAGACACTTAGTTTTCACACTTTTGGACATAAAAACTCAACCAGACAACAAAGTCAATTAGGCTTGATTTTAGCATCAGTGGAGATAAATAAAAACTATAGGTATAATTTTAGTTTGACTACTATGGTATTATACTAAGAAAAGATGAGTTTCTTTTCTAGTAGCTTTCTCTGATGTACTCACCAATTTTCTTCTTTATGTGCCTGAAATGCTCGCAGGAAAGATGTATTGTATTTAGGAAAATTTAAAATGCCATGAAAGACTAGAAATCAAAAAACCATCAAGAAGTTGAGGAGATGAGTTGCAGTATGGAAGAACGTGAGCACAGCCATGCACTCCCTTGAGGGGCAGCAGCAGTAAGAAACACTGGCCAGAGATAAGATAGAAGCTTCTTTATCATTATCTTCCCCTCTAGCCAAGTACAAACTGCAAGGTATTATAATGATTTGAGACTCTCCTATATTCTGGGAGAAATTAACAGTCAATTTTAGTGCCAAGTAAAAAATTCCTTCTTAGCCCTATAGAGGGCTGGAAGAAGAGTGCATCTGGATTTCCTTGCTTAGAAACCAGAACAGCTGAAGTGTACTTGGAAGCAGACCACATTCTATAAGACTTTGAAAAACCACAAAGAGAACTTGTTCTACAAGAAGTTAATCTGAAAACAATATATAAGATTTAAGGAAAAGGATATTGGACAATAACTGTCTGGCATTTGTATGCTTCTATGAAGTCATGGTTTGCAACAGCGTAAGTACACCTGTCAAATAAAAGGTGCATTAGCGCATCAGAAAATATACATAAACCAAATACTTATTTTTGTGTCCCACCAGGCACAGAGAAATATGATTACAAACATTCCTAAAAAACTGGCACAAGTATTTTAATAGAGCACTAGGCTTGATAATTGTAGAAAACAGATCCTAGAGATGATTTGTTTTAATAAGCTAATGCTTATTGATACTGTCACTAAAATTAAACTAAAAAAATCCAAGATTGTTGAACAGGACTACATGCAAAAAATTAAGTAAAAGCCTCACAGATTTACTTAGATACTAAGCTCTCTTAAGAGTACTTTTATGATTAAAACTCTCTTTTAAAAGTATTTATTTCCCTTACTTATTTCACTTTAAATTCTTGTGTAGCTAGTAGGCAGAGCAAGGGAAACATCAAGCACTGACACCAAAGCTGTGCCAAGGGCCATACACAGATGACAGCCAGGTACATAGAGCAAACTTTATGTGGAGAGGAGAAAGAAAGTCTTTATTTCCTGCAATTCTAGCATTAATTGTAAGAGTAATACATACCAAGTTTTCAGGTGTCAGCCCTTTAAAACAGGCAAGTAAACTTAAGGATATCTGTCCCCATCCCTGTATACCTCACAACTGACTTTACATTCCATGCCCATCTTTACCTTAAGTGGGCTGCAAACATTTCATCATATGGTGATTCCAAAACTTGTTGACACTTCTCCTCTGGAGATGGAAGCTAAGTGTAGAATAAATCAATAAAACATTAAAGGAGCATCCAATGTACCAGAAACATAACATCATATACATATTTTGTTATGGCAGCTCTCACTGATTTGCTAGGGTTGGAAGGGACCTCTGGAGATCACCTCGTATGCATCAACCAGAACTTTAGTCAATAAACAGATCCTTACCTGTAGCCTTGGGTTTGCAACATGTGGATGTTTAAATGATACTAATTCTGCACAAAACGTTCCATCTCTGGTCTCAATGGCTTCTTGTACCTATCAAAGTAAAGTCACGTTACAGAACAAAATCCAGCAAGAGGCACACAATATATTTACATAACTACAGTAACCATCTAGTTACCACTGTTCATACATACTAATATCAAATCAAATGTGAGGTTTTTAAAGGTTTAAAACCGATTAAATAATTTTTCATTTCCAATCCACCTGTTTTTCAAAAAGGTCTCAGGGAGAAGGTAAAGAGAGCTCCATTGTGGTTTTTTCCTTATTTGTAGGATGCAAGCATATGCATGTATGTGGGTTTAGCACTATAAAACAGCAGATGAGAGCCAGATTTGGTTAAGGTGTTTAGAATTTCAGTTGGACTGAAAGACATCAAACATGTATGTGAAGGCACAATCTTTGAGTAATGCTTTAATATGAAGACATTTAAAATAAAGATTCAACATGTAGATATCATTCCAAAGGCAATATCTGATATTAGACTGATATTCTGTCTATATAGAATGCTTTTGAAACCTGCTAAGACTGTAAATATTATATTCTGTGGGAGAATGGTTTCATTCTGCTTCCTACTAAAGATAACTACTTGTAAAATATAGTGTGCTTGGACAGGTTATTGTGACATCAAGGTGGAAATTTCTTCAATTATGAAAGCAGTTTTACGTATTACTTCTTAGGAGTTCCTTTCCCACTGCTTGCGTTTTATTTGTCATATTTTTGTGTCCCAATATGAAAAAACATCTTTTTGAGGTACGCAAAACTCATACAAAATGGAAAAAAACCCAATAGACTAAAATAGCAACAAAAGAGAGAAAATCAACTCCTTAAACTCTTTCAGAAATTTGTGTTTAGTTTTTATTTCAAGAAAAGAAAAAGATAATTTTGTGTTTGCTAGATAGTTTTTCGTATTCAACGTTCAATGGAGCGTCAACCGAACAAGATGCGGATTTTTCAGAGGACACCGCCGTGCTGGGAGATCTCAGATGTTTTTGGAGACCAAAACCGGAACAATTACTCTCTTTTTGTGCCGTTACTGATGCCAGATGAAGTGAGATGGTGAGAGTGACGAGGATGCGATGGTCCAGCAAGAAGCATTCAGAGCAGACACACTAAGAGCTTGCGCAGCTGGAATCCCCGCGGCTCCGCTGCTGCCTGTCCATCCCGCCTGTCCCAGGCGTGTCCGCCCTCCCGAGCGCCTCAGATCCGGCATCTCCGAACCCCCTGTGTGTTCCTGGGCACACACACACACATACACACACATACACACACACACACACACACATACACACATACACACATACACACACACATACACACACACACACACACACACACACACATACACACATACACACACACACACACACACACACACACATACACACACATACACACACACACACACACACATACCACACACACACACACACACATACACACACATACACACACATACACACACACACACACACACACACACACACACACACATACACACACACATACATACACACACACACACACACACACACACATACACACATACACACACACACACACACATACACACATACACACACACACACACACATACACACACACATACACACACAGAGCCCCCCGAGGCGCTCCGCACAGAGAAATCACCTCAGAAACCGCCACACTCTTCATGCATTCCAGGAGTGCATGCTTGGCACTCGGACACTGTGTGCATCACGGACACTCAAGAAATATATTCCTCCGCCACATCACACGTCCTACGAGTGGTTTATTTCTTATCCAAGGCAGCATATTTACAGCAAACAAAAACACACCCGCATGCTCAAACAGGGCCCACAAATTAATAATAAAAAAACAATAAAAAATCCTGCTTACTTGCTGCAAGTACTGATTTATGGTGATGTGCGCCATTAATGGGTGCGGAGCTGAGGCGGGAGCCCCGCACCTCTCGCACCCCCCGAGCCCCGGAACTCGCGGTGTCCGCTCCGCGTTTCCGGATCCCGGCGCGGCCCCCACGGTCACGTGACAGCCCCAACGGCCGCGGCCTCCCTCTGCCCCGCCCACCGCAGCCCCGGGGCGTGGCTTCGCCCGGGCAGCCAATGGGAGTGAGCGGTGGGCGGGGCGGATGGCGCGCGTCAGCGGTGAGCCGCGTGCGCTGGGGCGCGCCGCGCACTCGTGCGTGGGGTCTGTTTTGAGGGACGGAGGTGCTGCTGTCCCGGCCGCTGGCCCGTGTGCCCTGCGTGTGGCAGGGCCCCAGTGGCGGGACACCCCGGTTACTTCCGCGGGAGAGCGCTGGAGGCTCGCCTCCCTTCCCTCCTCGCTAGCTCCGCCGCCCGCGGGGAGCGCTGGAGAGGGGTCTCGGTGAACTTGGGTCGAAAAAGTTGAATCGAGCATTAAAGTCCCGAACAGATTGGCTCCTAAAGGCGCTGCCGCCAGGGAGATGTGTGAGACAAGGACACGCTCCGTGCTCGTGCAGGCTGGGCTCGGTGGGGTTTGGGGGGTGCCGATGAGCAGGGCGCGGGCGGCCTCTCGGGCTGGTGGCTTTTGTGAGTGGGAAGCGCGGCTGCTCCTTGACTTTTCTTCCGGCCGCCCCTCGGCGGGTACCAGCAAAGAGCCGGGGCAAGGAGGGGACACCGAGGGGCTGCTGCCGCCCGCGGGAGGCTGCCCCGGCCCGGGAGCCATCTTGTGAGCGGGGCTGGCGCTGCCCGAGCGCCGCGGGCCGCCCGGACTTGGAAGCGGACTGCAGTCCGGGCCCGCAACCGAGCCGGCCGCCGGGGCGGGCGGAGGCGGACGGGCGGCTATCGGAGCCTCCCGCCCCGGCGGCACTTGGCAGCCGCCCGCGGGCAGTGGGGGAGGGCGGCTGGCTGGCGGCGGAGGAGGAGGAGGAGGGGAGCGGAGGCGGGGACCAGCCGGCCCCGGCCCGGCCCAACCCAGCGCGTTGCCCCGGCCGGACACGGCGCCCGGGGCGGAGATGGCGGACGAGCCGCAGAAGAAGCCGCACTTGTCGGCCTTGGTGGGACACACGAACGGCCTCACCAAGCCCGCCTCGCTGGCCGCCACCGGCACCCGCGCCGCGGGAGGGGGAGGAGGAGGCGGAGGCGCGACCGCCTCCTCCAAGAAACTCGTGATCAAGAACTTCAGAGGTGGGTACGGGGCAGGCCGGGCCCTCTGTCCTGGCAGGTGCGCCCGGCCTGATCTTTGTTTACCGCGGCCCCGGCCGCTCCCCGCCCCTGCCCGCGGCCGGGCCCCGCCGCTGTCACCCGCCCCGCCGCCGTATCGGGGCGAGGGGCGGCTGCCGCCGGGCTGATAACGCCACCGGGCTGATAACGCTGCCGGCACCATGCCCGTGGAAGGGCTCCCGGGGACACGCGTGGAGCTCCCTGCGCGGGGCCAGCGGCCGGAGGGAGCGGGCAGAAAGCCACCTTAGTGTCAACGCTGATTAAAGCCAGGCGAGGGTGGTTGCTTCGCTAAAAGTAACACGGGCGTCAAACACAGCAGCTGGGGGGTGAAACGCGTCGTGCAAAGGCTCGAGTGGAATTAGTGACCCCTCTGAGTGTGCCAGAGGTGCATGGCCAAGCGCAGAGTGGCTTGGCAGAACCTGATGGAGCAGCAGACATTGCTGCAGGCTCCCGTTGGGTCGCCGTTTTTAAACTACCTGTGTCTTACTTCACAGAAAGACCCAAATTACCAGATAATTATACTCAGGACACCTGGCAGAAACTTAATGAAGCGGTGGGAGCAATACAGAGTAGCATTTCTATTAAATACAACCTTGAAGAGCTCTACCAGGTAAGCCACATAAGGTTTGGTTTGGTTTTGTGCAAATAAACGGCTTTGGCACACATTCAGCGTAATGTATTTTGATTTGTTAAAAGCTGATTGAGTACTTCACTACATACTGTTTCTAGTCAGTTTCTATATATCAGTTCCTCGGAGAGCTACCAGCGTCTGGGCTCATGAAAAAGCAGTTTATGTTGGGAGGCACAGAAAGCTATTCCTGGGCAGGGCTGAGATCTAAGTCTTAGTATCTTCAATACTCTGCCCACTCAACATGCTGATAACGGGATGTTACTCTAACAGGATTATCAAGTTATGTATTTTATGATGATTTTTGTACATGCTACGGTCTCTTGTAAATAGTAATCTTGAAATGTTTGATATTATTAGATTATAACTTTACACTTCTATACCTTTTGAGGAATTAAAAAGGAATCTTGATTGAGCAGGCAACAAACTGTCACTTTACCCACATTTCAGATTACCATTGCATTTTCATGATAATCAGGATCTTAAGTTTTTCTATTCAAGTGGTGAAAAAGAATTTCTGGAACACCTGGATTACTGGAGCAGGGGCTAGGGAGGGTAAAAGAGAGATGGCTTTCTGAGCCATTTCTCTCTACTTTCTCCAATTATATGTGATTTAGTTCTGTGTTATTTTGGATGTATGTGCTTTGAGGTATTTAACTTTGAGCTTTTTAGAGTGATCATGTTACAAAAAATTACTAATGTGCTAAATTGTGCTACATAGCATAAGTTAGTTATGAGTTTTCTGTGGGTGCTGGTGTTTGTTCTGCAGATTGACTTCCTTGCCAGATCAGGACTGAAAAATTGTTACGCACACCTAAAATTTTCTAAATGTTTAGTTGAGATGCAAAGGGCAGACTGTGTGAGAGGAGAAGGCCGATAGTTCATACTGGGTCCCTGTTCAAGAAAATCAGGGTGGGTTTCAGAACTGACTATGCTCGTCTCTTTAGTTAGGGTATGTAATATATGGGTCTAAAATGGCTGATTATGTAAATGTATATTGGCTTAATATAATTTATTCCCTTTAAATAGAAAACTTGACTGTGATATATTTGTCTATTAATACTTTTGCAGCTTTGTGGAGTTTGAATGACATAATGCATTTTATTGTTTTAAATTCAGCATTTGAAAAACCCTGCTTTTTCCTGAATACAAAAAAAAAAAAAAACAACCCAGCCCACAGATGCTTTGAGTGTTACCTAACTTGTTTTCAGAGGCTCAGAAATGAGATTATAGTAATATGGCTATGAAATCACTAGGGTACACGCTTGAGTTTTGGCAGAAGAGGAGAGAGATTTCAGATAAACTGTGAAGGGAGAACTGTACTTCTTGCTTTTCCTCTTTGCCTGCTTATTAGTAAAAACTGTGCAAGGTTGGTTGAATAATCTGTAACGCAGGGAATCAGGAAGATTTCTGCATCGTGGGTGGTGGTGCTCAATGTGCCTGTGCATAGGCAGGTACTTACTCTCCTGCCAGAGGAATAAAAGATGAGGTTTAGCATCCATTAGAAATCTGATCTGTATTTACAGATCATTTTAACTGCCTGTTGGTGAGCACCAAGTCATCCACAGGGGAAAATACCTCCGGGTGCATCAGTTCTTACTATTAGGCCTCTTTGGTGGTTTTTTTTTTTTTTTTTTTTGAGTCTTTATCTGACATTATGGGATGAAGTGAGAGGCCTGCTCAAGTTCAGTGCACTGACAGAGCTGGTGTACCAGCCTACAGTTGAACCTTTTGATTTATTTAATTTGGCACAGTGGCTGAGGAGAAACTGAAGACCAGTGATGAGGCTGTGTGGGAAGCCTGAAGGATACTCCTTTCCAGACATTAGAGGCAGCATGGAATCAGGCATGAAGGTGCTTGGCAGAGATGTAGTCAGTGAGCAATGGGAGGGTGGCAGCCAATTTTTTGTGACTAAAATAGAAATGATGTCTGGGATTGGTGGTAGATTGCACAGATTTCGATAGAAGTAGCTTATACTTGATGGGATAGAGAAAGTGGGGCAGTACAAAGAATTGCTGAATGAGGAGCGAGTGATAACAATAATGGAAAAAGAAAATTACCTTTGCAATGAGGTCCTAAATAACCTGAAATGGGGCAGCACTGCCCTTCTGGAGGACATAGAACAGGACAGTGTAGTAGCAAAGGAAAGACAGAGCAGTGAAGGAAAAAATTATGACAGTCCTGACTAGCCTTATATTTGGATGGGTGGATAGGAGTGGCTATAACACTCTCTGGAAAGTGATTGTCTGAATACTTGTTTTTTGCAACTTACCGTTTTATTTACGTTAAGACCAATACAACTTATTTGTTGCAAGTTATCACTTTACTTATGTTAAGACCAGAGGAAAAGCATATTATAGGCACTGTTATAAATTTGTTTGTTTGTATGCTTCAATGTTGTATTAAAATTGTGGAGGCCATTTTTATGTGCATTTAAATAAAATTAGATTAGGTAGCTTAGAATCCTCTGGAGCAGAGGAAAACATTCCTGGGTCAGTTTTAGTTGCCCAGATGACATAGTGGTTTAAATCCTTGGCAGTGTTCTATGCAGTATTGCCTCATAATATAAACGCAGTTGATATTAGTATAGTGACCACCAGAACATTTGGTTTTGGGCAGAATTGGTCTCCTTAGTTAACTAAGAATAAATACTCAACTAAATCCTATGAGCTCCTGATAAATCAGTTCAAGTCTTTTATGTAATGGTTAGTGTGGGGTTGGTTTTTGGGGTTTTGTTATTTGGGGTTTTTCTTAATTATTTTTTCCCCTCAGCTTATGTACCTTAGCATGAGTGTATGAATCAGTGGAAATATTTGGGAAGAAATAAGTTGATAAAAAGACAGGAAAGTAGCTATATTCATTTACCATTTAGACAGACTGGTTGAAATGTCTACCTTAAAGTTATTAACAAATTAAAATGTCTGGTATGATTTTCCTGCCCCAAAAAAGCACTTGTGTGCATACTGAAGGATGCACAAAATGGACCTTCTGGGGGAGTTCTACTGCTGAGAAGTATTGAAGGAGGCAGAATTCTGGCAGTGTTTAACAGCACATCTGAAATATGACCCAGACTGTGATGGTGGATCTTGTTTGTACACAAAATCTAGCTGAATAACAAGGGACCAAAATCAGAAAGGACTCCTGAAGTCTTAATTTTTCTACATAATTTTATTTTAATGTTTTGGTTTTGTGCACAGCTTGAACATATAACGCTGATTTTTTTTTTTTTTTTTTTTTTTTGCTTTGTTGTCAGCCTTAATTACACAGACACAAAAATTTAAGTTCTTTTTTTTGTCTCATTCATAATCCTTTTTTGGTTTTTAGGCTGTTGAAAATCTCTGCTCCTACAAAGTCTCTGCTACACTGTACAAACAGCTGCGACAAGTCTGTGAAGAACACGTGAAAGCACAAATCCTTCAGTTTAGAGAATATCCTTTTGTCATGCACAGAAGTGGTTAGAATGGTTAGTTTAAATCATTATTTTTTAAAACAATACTTTGCAAAAATTACACCAGTAATTGTCAATGTGTTTAAAAGGTTCTTTGACCACTTACATATTTTTAAATCAGTCATAGGCAACTTTAGTTATCTGGGTGAATAATTTTTGTGTATTGATGTGTAGCATGCTAATAAGAATTTATCATTTTAATTGGAATGCGAATTTTACACATAATCTCAAAAATGTCAATAGCACTATGAGATTTCTCAGCAGGTATGAATTTCTGTGACAGGTGAGTAGTGGAGATGCTTATGGCAGTAATAGCTTTAAAAAAATCACAGTGATTATCAACAGCAGTAAAAGAACTTTAATACATAGTGCACCTGTTTGTCCAAAATAACTACTGGTCAAGGATGATGTATCACAGAGGCATTCAGCAAGCCTTCATGTGTTTTATGTGTACCTTGGGAGGCTCTTGGGAGAGAGCTCTAAGTTCAGGAGATCATTTGGCTGTGTTGGGATGCATAGAAAGATGAAGTTTTATGGTAAATTTCCCCGTGGTTTACTGAGGTTACATTATTGGACTTCTCTTCTGGCTGAGTGGGTCACAGAAGTGCCTGTAGATTTTCTGTGAACAGCTGGCTGTAGCCAGCCCTGTTTCCTCAATCCAGCTAAGCTTTGCATGCTGAGAAGGTGCTCTATATGATAGGTATCTTTTGTGTAATAACCATGGGGTTGCTGGAGCAGCAGATGAATAGTCTCTGTCCACCTTGCTGTCCCCATATTCCTGGAAAGTGCCTTAGCAGCAGATGATGGATGGACAGTGCCATATTGAACAGATATTACAGCACTGCAGCAGCTGGCATTGTTTCCCAGCTCTCTATGGATTTTTTTAGCAGAAAATGACAGGATAAAGTAGAAAGAAACAAGGCCAGGGCTCAGAAAGAACCTCCTTTCCAGGTGAATGCTTTAAATCTGCTTTGGATTGTGACTCTCATTTTCTTGGTTCACTGCATTCCCCAGGTAGGTTCCTGCACTCAGAGTAATTCGGAGTTTTTAATGTTACATGGCACCAACATGGTTTTGGGCTGTGTGGTTTTGGTTCTGTTTTTTTGTTGGTGGTTTGGTGTTTTGTTTTTTTGTTTGTTTGTTTGTTTTTCTGAGTCCCATTTATAACATCTGGTTTCTACATAGCACATTAGTACAGTAGTCTTAAACATACCTGGTCTTTGAGAACGAAATCTTACAGTCTTCTTTAAAGCAGTGTATTACCATCTTTTACATTCCTGCTTTTTCAAACTTTAAATGATGTTATGAAGAAATGGCTTAAAACTAGTATTTTCAACCTTTGCTTTCAACTTGCCCTGTTGACAGGGTGAATGGTGGGTTGGAGAGGTTGAAAATTTGATATTTTACAGGTGTACTGCTTTGTATTCCAAGGACATGAGATCAGATTAATCAGATTTGGCCAGAATGAGTTGGAAATGATAATGCAGGAGAGGAAGGTAAAGCCTCATTTAGATTTACTTGTGAGACACATGAGAATTCTGGTATTTGTAAATAACAGTTGGATCTGTTGTGTAATGAAGAAAATTCTGTAGATTACTTAGGGTGACCTGGAGATGTATATGAAAAGAGTGGTATTTGGATTTGTTGAGGATTATTTAGAACTGTAACTGCTTTTAAGAGATTAGGGTCACTCCTGTTGTGCACAGTGTGAACTCATTAAACAAACAAAATAACCTCTCCATCCCTCTCACCTCAGTTGGTGAGAGACAAACGTGTGTTTGACGCTGGTGGGATTTCTTGTTTAAATCTATATTAAGGTTATGGAGTATAGCCACTAGATGGTATTACTGAAGAGCTGTGAGTGTTATTCCTTGAAAACACAGGGAGGCCTTTTGGAGAACTGCCAGCCACTGTGCTGGGCAGCTCTGCAATTAACGGTTTATCCCTGGCAGGCACAGTAGCATTGGAATATCCATGGAGCAGCTTTGCCTAATGGCTGGCAAAGATCATCTCCAGAATCTGGCCTCTAAAGATACTGGCAAACTAGTTTTCCTTAATGGGTGCTGTACAGATTCTCTGGATAGTCTTTTATTTTTAAAGAAGATAAATAAATGCTGGCAAGATCATTGCAGACAAATGGTAAGTCGAATGTTTGTTCAGAGTACATATCCTTGAGGTGTGAAATTTGGCTAAAATGAGTTTGTCAGAGTTTTAACTTGGGACTGCACTGCACCTCCTCCTCCAAGTTTCAGCATTGCTTTTCACTTTGCCCTTTGCTGGCTGAGGGAACTTTTGTTGTGGAAATGTAGGTTCTGTTAACTCTGACTTTCACAGGCTTTGTATAAGGTTTGAACATCACTCAGGAATGTGTTGACACCTTTTTTTCTATGGGGGGAAAGAAAAACTAACCAAGAAATGCTGAAGTTGTTTGCTGTTCATAATTAAGTAATTGGAGAATCTTCACTTTTAGATAGCTCCAAGAACTAGGTTGACTTGAGACTTTTTTTTCAAAGCAGAGATTATTATCCTGACTGTAGAACTAATAAACAGAAAGGATAAAGAACTGAAACTTGCTTCCTGTCTGCCTTTCCTGTCTTCTACCTCCACAATGATTTATGTTACAAAAGAAGTCCTCTCTGAAACATAGTCTGTGAGAACAGTGCCTTTAAGAAGGCATCATTATAATTCCAAACCAACATTTTACAATGAGTATTTATTGCATTGTCACTTAGCTTTGGCTGCAGATGCCTCATATAGTTGAATTTCTGTTTTCATTCCTCGAATCCACTGTTCTCTTCTTTCCTGTGAGGGTTGGGCAGAGGTATGTGTTTTTTATCTGAATTAAAAATGGAAGGTGTCAGGGAAACTATTTGAATTCAACAGTCTGATGAAAAGAAAGTTGAAGATACTGCCTTGAAAATGTATTTAGCACGAACCTGGTTTTTGTCATAAAAAGGCTTTTGCTGGGAACACTGCTTTAATTACTTCTAAGTGTTCTTTTTTTTTTTTTTTCTTCCTTAAAGCAACAACCTGTAGCAATTGGCTTCCTTGCCCATGCACTTGTGCTATTTAAGAAAAAAAATCAGCCTTACTGCTATTTTACTTTCATATGCTTGGCCAGAAGCTATGTCAGCTTGAGAATTGCTTCAGAGGCAATGAAATCTTTTAGAGAAGGAGTAGGTGGACAGCTGGGAATAGAAATCTCTATCTGGCCTGGGGGTGAGTTACTGACATCCGGAGTTACGCTAATGCTAAACTGGGAGTTGGGCAGCCTTCTTATAGGCAAAGTTAAAAATGGATTTTGAATGTAAAAGTCTAGTAAGCCACAAAACCACCTCTTCCTCCCACTTCTTCAATTTAAAAAAGAGATAATATATTTTTATACCCTCTTTTTCCTGTTGGATTTAATCTATCTCTATTTTTCTTAGGAATTTTAACATCCAACTTTTATTATGAAAAGATCTGTTGCACAGCCTATTACTGTCTCTGCTTAAAGCTCCTTTGTTTTGTTTTGTTTTTTTTTATTTTAAAGCAAAAGCATGGCAGCATGCTATTTCAGGATGTTCACTGACTGTATTGGAATGGCTTATGTGTATCAGTGGTATAAAACTCCTAACAGTCTAATAAAACTATTCAGTTAGTGGTTATGAATTTGAAAACTGTCTTGGATGTACTTGGGAATACCACCAAAGTAATAGTATTAACTTTAAGAAATTGCATACCTGTGACTACATAAGTCACCACAAAAGTTTAAAATACCTATATCAGTAATTCAGGTGTGTGTCTGTGATACAGTTTTCCAGAAGTTGTTTTATAATTTAAAATACCATGTAGAGGTGAAGAGAAAAATATTTTCTTTATTTCAGATCATGATCAGAAGTATTTTCTTATTTTTGGATCGTACATATGTGCTTCAGAATTCGATGCTTCCTTCTATATGGTAGGTATCCATGTAAGTATTCCTGTAATCTTTAGAGTGCTGACATGCTATTACATTTGCAAAGATTGAAAATAAATTTCTCACATTATATTTGAGCTATATATTAGAGCTGTTAAATTTTGTGTCAGTTTATGGAAATACTTTTGTCAGCATATGCATGTGTCATTTCCTCCTTTGCCAGGAATATTCATTGTCAAGTGAAGATAAAAGGAGGTCTGTGAACATAAACTTAAAAGTCAAGGCATGTGTGTAGGTGTAGTTGTCAGAGCCTGGGTGAGGCTGGCTCTGTGGGAACCTCCTCTTGATTGCTGCCTCCCACCTTGGCAATGGCCCAGCATTACTGTAGGTGCTCCTGGTTTTGACAAAATTCAATATTCAGATTCTTGCTCTGTTTTTTTAAGTAAGTCAGATACAGTGTCAGAGTGCAGATTATCTTTCCAGCACTGGCCACTTGATGCTTTTGTACTTTTAACCCACCATGTTCACATCTTTGGGCATTCTGCTTTAAAGCATCCCCCCTGAGGGGCATTTTACATCATTGCCTGAGCAAACAAGCCCAAAAATTTCTGGGATTATTACTGTTATATCTAAAGCCCCGCTCTCCCCCCTCAAAAAAAGAAAAAGTAGATAAAGTACTTCAGTAAGAGTGTGTCTTGTCCCTGCCTGGCTGCTGTGCTCTTGTGAGTTCCTCAGGCTGTCTGAGGAGGCTGGCACCTTTCTCTAGCCTCTTGCTTGTCCAGGGGACATCTTTTGTTCCCAGCCTCAGCAGTTTTCCTCCAACTCTTTGTGTTAGGGTTCCTTTTACTAAACATCGTTGATGAGGTCTGTTCATACTTTGTCTTACTTTTCTCCTACTGGGAAAATTCCTTTTATTCAAATCCTGATGCATGTGAAGAAGTCAGAGGTAACAAGTTTTATCTAAGATTGCTCAATTTTCATTGTTTAACAGTTAGCTGCTTCATGGCATAGAGGCACCATTCCTCATAATCTTAGAATGAAACAAGAATCTGATAGAGGTGGTAAGATCCTAAAGATACAAAGCATTCATGCTTTTGAAGAAAACTTACAAATTACAGGTAGAATGTCTGATTCAGGGAATCTTATGTTAAGGTTTATGATCAGAATTTTTTTTTTAATAAGCAGAGGAAGTTTAGTCTATTATGTGAAATTTGGACAGGCTGGTAAGAGTTCTCCACTGAAGTGTATGCCTGTGGTGGCATATGGTCTGGTATTTTTAGGATAATTCTTGTTACAGTTTTATTAGAGGACAGTGTCAAAAAGAGTATACATGCCATTAATACATTCTCTTTCTATATTATATATATACACTGTATATATTTTAAATACATCTAATTTTTCAAAAGAATCAACAGTGTGTCTTACTAATTTTCAATATTCACATAGGGATATGGGGCTAGAGTTATTTAGAAACCATATCATTAGTGACAAGCAAGTTCAAACCAAGACTATTGATGGAATTCTCCTCCTGATTGAGCGAGAACGAAATGGTGAAGCTGTGGACAGAAGTTTGCTGCGGAGTTTGTTGAGCATGCTCTCGGATCTGCAGGTGAGTACAGCCAAATTCACTAGGAACACTTTTGTCTAGAAACACACTTTGGACTGCCTAAGTACTGTTTTGTACAAAAATTATTCTGTTTATCTAGTAAATGTGCTTAAAATCTAGCTATTACATTGGTATGATTGCCTCTTCTTTACCCCATGTGCAATCTTACACTGTTTTTAAATGAGGCCTCTTTGCCTGTTTTCCTTAGCAGAGGTAATGGCCTCAGATCTTAATAGATTTGCAGGTCTTTTGGTATGTGCAGTTTTTGTCTGTTATAATCACTCATCTCATCCTAGTGCCAGTTAAATGTAGGAACACAAAAGTCCCTTTCTGTCTCTGTAAAAAGGTGTCACTTTTTGGAGTCCAGATCTTGGGTCTGTATCACAAAAACATCACTCTGCTGGCAACTTCTTAGAAATGCTGAGGATAGAATGGGATGCCATATTAAGGCCGAGGTTTTCTGATAGATCATGTTAAGCTGCAACTTACTGGAACTTTCCATGTGCAGAGATAGTTAATAACCAAGGAGACTGACAAATGCTGTGCTTCTGGCTTCCACATGTCCTTGAGTTGACCTTGCAGCCTTGTGTGATATGCAGTGGAACTTTGGGGGTTATCTTTCATTCTTAAAACCTGGTGAGGTTGCTTCATTTCAAAGTGGCATACAGCATTACAAAACTGGCTGAAGGTTTGAAAGAGTTTGAAGAGGCAGACTACAAAGTCCTTTCTGGTTAGGCAGCTTACCTGGTTTTCTGACTTTCATGTTAATCCTCTTGACTTTAATCTGTAGCTTCCTCTATCATCCCACAAAAATTAGTCTGTTCAAGAGAGAAGCCATTGGGAAAAAAAATTAAGCTTTTGAAAGTGATAGAATAATAGAATGGTTTGGGTTGGAAGGGGCCTTAGAGATGATGTAGGTTCAACCCCCCTGCATTGGGCAAGGAACCTTAAACTAGAAGTCCTTAAGAGACAAAAAGTGGTCAGAATGTAATGAGTTTTACAGCTCTGTTATATGTTTTGGAAGAAATATTTTCTTCTACTCTTCTACCACACTCAAGGAATTTTCCCTTTTTCTTTTCACTGTCCCTCTGTTTACATATTAATCCCTACTTACTTTCTTCAGACTGTTACAACTTTTTCCTTACATAGTTGTCCTTCCTGACTTGCTTCCTTTCCATAATAAACTGTTAGTCATTATGCAAAAGTTTTTTAATATTTGATTGTTGTTGGTGCCCTATTTTTACACCCCTTATTTGTTCCCTGGAGAAAGAGTTCACCTTATTTGATATAATTCATTTTTCCTGGGCCACTGAGAGGAACCTGATTATGTGTTACTGAGCATATTACTATTTTACTGATAAGAATGACCTGTTGTCTGCCAATGTTTTACTAGTTGGAAGGGGTTTTTTGCCTCAGAAATCTCAGGTGGATTGGATGTCATTGCTGTGCCATTGGATACTGGTATTGGGCTGTGTGCCTTAAACAGAAGCCTGTTAATTTAGACTGTTTGAGTACTGATGACTGAAACAAGCCATTGCTGCTCTGGGAAGTCAGTTCTGATCTTGGTGTTTCTGCAACCAGTGGGCAAACAGAGAATTTGTTAGTGTAATGTTATATTGACACTTCTCACAGCTGTGTACATCCTTAAAATTTTACTTGCCCTCTTATGCCTGACAAACAAAATATGCTACTGTTACTGTGAGTTTAATGTAACTAACTAAATTGATTGCTTGAGCAGGTTTACAAGGAATCATTTGAACAGAGGTTTCTGGAAGAGACAAATTGTTTATATGCTGCAGAAGGCCAAAGATTAATGCAAGAAAGAGAGGTAGGTGCATGTGGTAGATTATTGCTTTTATGTTAGTTTTATCAGCTGTGGGATTAAGTGAGGTAGTGCCATGGTGTATTAATGTCCAGTGACATTTACTGACACACAGGTATTCATGTGTTTTGATATGGACCATAGCATTGTATCAACAGGAAAAGCAGACTCCAGGTAGTCATGGGACTTGATGGATGTAATTGTGCAGTGACATTTTTGTAGCTGAGGTCACGTTACCAGCTATAATAGATTTTATATGAAATAACATTGATTAATAAAAATACAGATCATGTAGTACATAACAACGCTGTGATGTAGTAGTCCTTGCCAACTCATGTTCTCTTTAAAAATGTAGTTTAATTGTCATGGAACAAGATTAGCTGCCTTTCATACCTTTGTAGTTGAACTTGTTGTTCTCTTGTCTTGTTAGGTCCCAGAATATCTTCACCATGTTAATAAACGTTTGGAAGAAGAGGGAGACAGAGTAATAACATATTTAGATCACAGCACACAGTGAGTACAAATTTTACCATTTTATTGTAAGTCAAGCATTCTTCATAAATCAGTGTGATTATCCATGGTTCTAGAGACACAGAGATTATTTCTTCATTATCTTACAGATATTATCTTGTTCAGAATGCTTGTGAAATAGCGTGTTTTTTTAAAGGCTTCATTTTATCAAAAGTCACTTATTTAAAATAAAAGTATATTTTCAGTAAGAAAAAAGAAATTTGTTCAGAAATATTAATTCTGTATAGTGCAGTTAAAAAAACATTGTATAAAGAACTGAAGTTTCCATTATCAAAATAGCAGCTGATTTTAGCCATTCATGTACTGGTAACATCTTTAACCACAAACCCATTGAGGGAAGGAAGGACTCATTAGGAAAAAACTCAGCCGAAAAAGCAAAACCGCAAACAAACAAAACAAAGCCAAAAATGCAAACAAAACTGAAAAATCCCAGAAGGACAGAGGACATGAGTATTGTTTGTAAACAGTCAAATGTGTGAGCTTAGCAGTAGGTCAGCTGCTTCCAATGCACTGTGTGAGGTAGCTTGTTCTTTTTTCACTTGGGTTTTAAGTAATGGTTTGTGTTTTGTTATATTAACACATTCCTGCAGGAACTGACACACTAAATAAATCCATTTATAATTAGTCCTGTAGTAAGCTGCTGCTTTTTTTCTTTAGTTGAGAACATGACATTAAATTTATTCGTTTTAGTCTTCTGGATGATTTGTTGGCATTTCATTTGGTATCAAAAGGATAACTGAATATAAATTATCTTTTTAATTTATTATTTTCTTCAGACAATTTACATATGTATATACACACTCATATGTGTGTTGTGTGTCATGGCACATATTTGAATTTGGATCTTCTTCCTGTAAATGCTGATTGCAGGGTGACTAGCTTTTTCTGGTGAAATCACTCACATTGAAAAAAAGGAACTATTTCTGTTTACAAAAGTATAGCAAATATATGTATTTATTTACTGTTTAGGAAAAAAAAAATAGATTGATACCATTACATTTTCAGTCTAGATAGAGATCAAGTACTTGCATTGAATCTCACCCTTAGTTAAGGGCTTTGAAACCTACTTTTAGAAAGCTTCACACTAATTTCTTTTCCTTGCATTAAGAAACAGCAGTTCTTACAATTAGAGCATTTGAGTTTTCCTGAGGTCATGCTGCTTCTCTTTGTGTGCATGAAAACAGCAGAAAGGATGCTATTTAGTTACTGGGCTTGATCTTGGAATGGTACTTCTAGGACAAAACCATTATGTGAAAAACCATTCCAAATACTTCAAACAGCACATGGGAAGTGTGTTGTTGCAGCCCACTGAGGGAATTCCTTCAGCCCAGCAGTACATGCTATTCTGGACAGCTGACTAGATTTAGCATGTCTCCTTGTCAGTCAGTAGATGACCAAGGTACATGGCTTTGAGGTCATACAGAAGGTACCTTCTGGCTCCTTCCTTAGCCAAGATAAATATTCACTTTGTTTGCTTGTTAGGATCTTGGCCTTAAGTGGGCAAACTGTCCCTGCTTCTGTACTCAGCTCTTCCAGGGCAAGGGATGGTATCTCATACAACCCTGACTCCTGCAGTTGGAAACAGCCAGCAACTGCAGATAGCAGTAGTTGGAAATGACAGGGAATATGGAAATTACCATAAAAGTGGCCTTGTGTGTTAAAAACAAGAGTATGTCTAAACAGTATTTCATGTTCACTTCTGGCCACTAAAGGGAATGAATAGAGAAAGTGTATGTGGTGCCCTGATACTCTCCTGACAACTGTCTGTTTTCTGCTCAGCTATTTTCTGAACCTGCTATGATTTCTGTCTCTGTATCTCTGAAACACTTACAATCTCTCATGGGGACTCGCGTCAGATTTCTGTCTGTGCCAGACTTTGGCAAAGTGTTCTACCAGTGCACAGCCACCAGGTGATAAAATGCCTCCTTTAAGTTTGGTACCCAGTACCATTGCTGATGACCCCAGTTCATGCACTGGAAAGAAAAGTAATCAGTCAGTTCCCTTCACCCCTTTCCTGCCTGTTAATGGTATCCCTAAGTCATCTCCTTCCCAGAAGGAGGAGTCTTGACATGTGAAGTTGTCTCTCTTACAGCTGCTGGTGCATATTTTGATCATTCCTGCTCCCTTCTCTGAACCTTTCCAAATGAAGGACTTAAACTGGTGTGTTGTATGGAGCATGTCAGGCATGTCACTGATTGGCTGTTTCAGAAGAGTGTGTTAGCAAAGGTACACTTTTGTTTTACCAAGAGCGTATCCTCCTACAGGAAAGGCTTCCATCAATCCAAGTGGAGCACTTCTCGTCTAGGAAATCTCAAGTTTTGTAAGGTTCTCAGAACCTTAACTCATAAAGAAATGGTTGGTCTTATGTTGTCCCATTGTAAGCAGGGTAGAAGTTTAAACATTGGAATTAATTATGCCTTTGAACTTCAGGCATTTATTTTATCTTTTAGACAATGAAAGATTAAGGGAAAACTTTCCTTTGTTTTTCAGTCCTGTCTAAAGGGCATGTATAAATGAAAAAGTAGGGGATATTCAAGAACAAACTTAAAAGTTTTTGCAAATTTATGTCTTGTGGCTCTAGCTCAATTTATGCTTGTGTACACACATAACGCAATTAGCTGAAAATTTTACAATTAGCTGAATTTTGAACATAACTAGTGTGTGTTGTTTTGGTTTGAAGTTCAAACCCTTGAAGGTTTTTGGTTTGTTTGCTTGTTTGTTTCCAGAATTTAATGACTTGTTTCCAGTTATTCTTCTGTATTGACTTCTGAAATGTAAGCTTCTGTCTTCTACTATGAAAGGACTTTGATTTTATCAAATATTTTTATTTATTTATTTTTTAATTAGATACATAGTTTATTGTTGTCTTTCTTTTATCATGTGATGGTTTTTGTCTTAATTTGTAACCTCTAAGTAGAAAATTGTTGGGGTTTTTTTTGCATTATAATGTAAGTTATGCACAATACACTGTGACAGAAGGCAACCCCTTAATACTCCAATGCTTCTAATATATTTTTCTTGTCTAATTCAGGAAACCACTGATTGCTTGTGTGGAGAAGCAGCTACTAGGAGAACACTTATCAGCTATTTTGCAAAAAGGTATTTTTTTTAAATTAATGTAATCTTTGATTAGCAATGGATTCTCATACTCTGCAGTAGCTATAAATTCCACAGCTTTTACTTGAGGAGGTGTATTAGCCATGGGAAAAACTTGCAGAGACACAGAAAGCCAATCCTGTGATTGTTACCCTCACTGTGACAAGTAAATGGTATATTTATAAAAAAATGTCTACAATCTAATTCCATATTTGTAAAGGTTTCTAAGCCTCTAAATCTCTTTGATTTGCAGCAGTAGGCTTAGGAATTAAACCTTTGGAACTGCTTATTTCCTAGAATTATATAAACTTCTAAATGAGAGCTGCAGTTTCTGTTGTAGCTTCTTGTATGTGATAATCACACAGCTCAAGTGCAATAATTTCACATATTCTTGTGATTGTGTGGTTTAAGAATTGTGAGTTACTGGAACTGGCAGCATTGGAGGCAATGAGCTTTCATATGCCTTTGTCTGTACTTCATGTTTTGTCTGGCAATTTCAGATAAGAACTGCAGCCTTCTTAGGAGTCCTTGTTCAGACATTAGTGTCTTCAAATTGCCATTTCTTTGTTCCTCTTAAATTTTAATCTATCCTTTTTCACTGAATTTCTGGGTTTGTTCAGTATTCCCTGATCTTCTAATACTTTAAATTATCTTTTCCTTCTCTTGTAGTAGCCATATTTTAGGTTTTAGATCTTCTAGCAAATTGTCCTTACATCTGTGTTTTCTTCTGTGTTGCAAAACAGATGTTCTTGGTAGTCCAGTGTCTTAAAGCTCCATCACATCCATGTTTGTTAGGACTTCCATGTTATACGTACCCTTTCTGTGTCTTTCTTTGTCCCTTTTAAAGATGACTTATGCTTTTCTCTCAGCTACCCTGGGAATAGGTAGTTTCACTGTTCTCAATACATTTATAGAAATAAGCTTGGTCACTTCATCTTAGCTGTTCTTAAACTTATAATAAACAGAAGGTAAGAATAATTATATTTTGCTGATATATGTTAATTTTGCTTGCTTTTTAATGCAAGTGTGACTAAGTAACTTTACCAGTGATATGCTTGTTTATCAGGTGGCTTAAACAGGAAGTATGTGGTCTTGTTTTAAACTGAACTTTCTTGGTTTACAATGTATATGAACCATCCATGTAAATATGGAGAGATTTTTACATTTTTCTAGATTTCTGGTCACTGTGCTTTAGGACTTGAGTATTGTTGGATCAGCTTTTGCATTCTGTGTCTTCACTGGAATGAAAAAGTAAAAAAAGCTTCTATCATCACTTGACTTACTCAATTTTCTGTATTTGTTTGATGTAGAACACATTTTAATTTGCTTATAACATATTAGTATTCTGTTCAAGTACAAGATACTGCCTTTTGTAGGATTTCTTCATTAAGATGAGGCATGGGAAGTAGTCAGCTTGATACAGGAGGAAAAAAGCTTAAATTTACAGAGTCTGTATAAGAAACTTTTTTTTTTCTTACATTAGTATAACTGCTGTTCACTATATACTGGTGGGGGGTTTTTTGAGAGTACAGTAGCTTTTTCCAAGGCTGTGACAGTGCTTTCTGAAAGCTCTGTGAAACCTGTTATCAGAGGACTTTGCTGCATGTCCTTTTTGTTTGTCAAATGTGTGACTAAATATTTTTTCAGTCACACAGCTCATGTTAGAGAAAGAGGGAAGGCTAAATTTTATGGTCTAGGTTATAATAAAGCAGTTAGTGAATTGGTGTCTTTAAATTAATACAAAGTAGTGCTTGAATGGGATGGGCATTTCTTAATTAAGAGAGCTGGGGTTACTCAGAATGGAAAAAAAGAAGACTCCAGGGAGACACCACTATGACCTTCTAGTACTTAGAGGGCTTATAAAAAAGAGGGGGCAGGCAGTGATAGGTCAAGGGGAAATGGTTTTAAACTAAAAAAATGAGAGATTTAAGGTGAGATGTTAGGAAGAAATTCTCTGCTGTGAGGATGGTGAGGCACTGGCACAGGTTGCCCAGAGAAGCTGTGGATGCCCCATCCCTGGAAATGTCAGAGGCCAGGTTGGATGGGTCTTTGAGCAACCTGGTCTAGTGGAAGTGGTCCCTGCCCACAGCTGGGGATTGGAACAAGATGATCTTTAAGGTCCCTTCCAATGATACTTTGATTTCCAGGATTCTAATTCCATGTTCAATGAAAAGTGAGCACTAAAACTCTGTATTTGAGACAGTGTAGTCTGTTGTCTTACATTTGAAGTATGTCTATTCTTCTGATATTTCAGAAGTTTAGGAAATCTCAAAATAGCAGACAAAAGTTTACCTGACATCGTTCTTGAACATTGATTATCTTTCTGAATATGCAAATTACAATATACAGTGAAAGTATCTTTGAGCTGAAGAATATAGTAGAATATGGGATAATTTGGTAGTGATTTGCAAATTAGTTTTTAATATAATTTAAAAACTAGCATTAATGAAATATATTTGGTGAAGTAGGACAGTTGTACAGTGTCAGCTACAATGATGGTGTGAATTGTCAACCTGTGTAAAATCAAGCTTTTTGTTTTTTAAAAAAATGTCCTATATCTGTGATGCTATGCTCCATTATTACTAAAGCCTCTGTAACTGACACCAAAGTACTTCTGATTACACTGGAACTACATTAATCATACTCTCAAATGGAAAAATAAGTATGAAGTTATTTGCTTGTTGCATTCCTTGGGCTTCACTTGTCCATTTGTTAGTCCAAAGCTTAGTCTCATGTAGGGTGAATTGACAAAGCAAAAGTTGCTTGAAAGGAATTTGTAATCTTGTGTTATTCCATTGGTGGGAGCATAGACTGTTCCCAGCACATTCTTAATCTAAAAACACCACTCACCATGTTCCACAGAAAAAAAGTCCCGTGAAGTATTTATCATTACTTTAAATTTAGGGGATTTTACTTAGATTTCTTTTTTCTTTAGAGGTTCTTGATAAAACTATATCCTTGAAGTCAAGCTCTCTTCATAACCATTCTGCAAAAGGCTTACAATCATCACCTTGTTGGGAAAGTATTTCAGTTGAAATATTTTTTTAAATACGATACAATAAATCATTTCATCGAGTTCAAACAAGAGAACACATCACTTGCTTCCAGAAATTTAACCTTACAACATTCATGTGTTTTACACACACCAAAGGGAGGGTCTTGTGTTTTGTTATATTTCATAGAGATGTCTCTAATACATTCCTAACTGTGTTTATGCAACTGTATTCAAATTTGCTCTTTCTTCTAATTTAATTCTTTTAGGACTTGATAGCCTGCTTGATGAAAATAGAATATCAGATTTGACCCAGACATACCAGCTGTTCAGCCGGGTAAAAGGTGGGCAGCAGATCCTTTTGCAGCATTGGAGTGAATACATCAAGGTATTTCAAAGATCTATTACTAATGTAAAAATTTATGCTGTTACAAACGTCTTCTGTCAAAGCCAAGAATAATATGTATGTGTATCACCAAACTTCTGTTTTGAGTAAATATGAGGAGAGATGTTAATGCTTCCCCTTCAAGTAACAATCACATGCCGTGAAACAGCAACACCTGCTTTGGTTTTAAGTTTCTACTTGGAAATTGCTTTCCTTATAGGTTTGAACATTATACAGGATGTTTTTGGTTGCTTTGCTGTTAAATGGAGCCACGTGCACATGTGTTTAGATTGTGCTGGGCTATGTACTGGTACTATGTGCTGGGCTGTGTATTGGATTGGGCTGGTACTATGTCTTGTTTTGCTGCAAATACACTCAACTGTTTACATACCTGCAATACCAGTGGAACATCAGGTGTCACAATTCTTCCGCAGGTTAGGCAGTGCTGCTTGTAACCAACCTACAGCAATGCTGATGGGTGTTAAAGCTGTTGGGAAGGGAATGCTTTTATTGAAAATAATCCATTATCAGTCTTGTTTAGATGCTTTGGGTTTGTTTGTTAGGCATAATATCCATATAGCATGCTGCCCCAGAGAGCTTGCACTCTAGTGCTTTTGCAAGATGAAGGCAGGAGAGTTTCACAGAAGATTTTTCTCTGGGTTTGATAATTCCCAGTGTCATAGCTCTCTGCTGAATTGCACATGTGTTCATCAACCTTCAGGACTAAGTGCACAACATCAGCTAATTCCAGAGGTGCCTTTTCTGTGCACCTGTGTCTGGAGTTCAACATGATCCACCAGTCTTGCAGCTCATGGGAGTGGAGCATGGTTACCCTCCCAGATCCGAGGTGGAGTTTACTCCTTAAAGTGTTGCCCAATTGAATGGTTTACTGTGGCTGAGGAGGATCGTCTTTCTTCTTCCTTTCTCCCCAGTCAGGCTCCTCACTTAATCCTAGTGCAGCCTCCCACTCCATAGGCTCTTCTGTGATCTGTTTTATCACAATACCTGGGCAAGGTCAGTTTTATCCCAGGTTTAGTGAGCTAAAGAGACTCACAGAAAAGTCTGTGTGCTGGTCCAAGGAAAGAAGCAGGAGTTCAAGATGGGTAGAAAATAAGGAAAGGAACCTCTCTTTTCACAGCAGCAAGTTGTTAAACTGGCTTATTATACCCTATATTTGGCAGAATCAGACCTCTTACAGCTTTAACATGATTTTGTACATACTCAAAAACCTAGAATACCGTTTCTGTAGTGTCAGTAAATCTTGTTCCAAAAATCCTGTATGACAGCAAAGAGAGGCTTCAGTAACTTCTAACGTTTATGTTGTGAGTCAAGTTACTGTGGTAAAGGTCTGTGCTCCATTGTAGTCACCTTTTTGTGATTTCAGAGGTGCCATTTGGCTTTCTGTGTCTTGGTTTGCCATTTGCAGAATGGGGGGAAAGCTCTGCAATTTATGCTTGTACCTAATAGAGACTGTGAGAGACCCAAATGCTGTGTTAATGAAGGGGAAATTGTGACATGTGGAAGCTTTGATGAACTAGGTGATCATCAGAGGGTCTCTTCCAGACCCAACCATTCTGTGGTACATGTGTTGAATTTAAGGACCTTGGGAGCCTGGGTGTTCAGCTTTACTCTGACATGGTACTTGAGAGAGATCTCCATGAAAGATGACAGTGGCTAATTAGATAATGCAGTGGAAATTCTGAGGCTGGAGAGGGATTTCCCCTTATCTCTTTTACTGTTGTTGGCCAACGCTTCATTTGGTGAAAACATACCAACTGAATACTGTTTTGCTTTTGCTGTGCAGATGTTCCTCTTTCTCACCTTGGAAAACTGATCATTCTGTCCAGGGCACTGATCAGTGTTACTAAGCAAATGCAAATTGTCCAGTAGGTGAAAATCCTCCCTTACAGGATATTTGGGTTCATTAGACAAATGGTATTCTATCTCTAGGATAACAAATGTAGGAACAGGAAGAGAAAGTCAGGTCTGTGGCTGCTTCTTGTGCATGAGGAAGTTTGGTTTCCTTGCAGCTCAGCTAGGATCATTTTGGTTTAGAGCCTTGATGAAAGAGAAATCTTTGAGTGCTGAGCAGCAGTTAAATTTTTGCTACCTGTTTAATCATTTAAGCTCTCTAGTGGGTTTAATAAAAATAGTGCAAAGTTTTCCTTTATACTTAATATTTCTAAGGCAGTTTCCATTTAATTTATTTTACATTATTCATAGTTCTGTATCTCACTGTAAACTTGCACATCATAGTCATGTCTATTGTGTATTTAATTTTTTTTTACTTTTGTCTTAAATGTAAATAATCTTTAAATCAAACACTAATGTTTGAAATCCATTAATGTGTGTCTAGTTTTTATTTTAAATTTCAATGCATCTCATTTTTTTAAAAACTTGAAGTCATAAGTAGTTCTGTAAAATTCTTTTTGTAATAATAAATTTTATAAGGGTAAATGTCTGTTGGGGGAGATAGGCAGCACTCTAAAGTATTTTACTATCAAAAGTGTTTGTTTTACAGAACTTTGGGACAACAATAGTGGTTAATCCTGAAAAAGACAAGGATATGGTGCAAGAGCTACTAGATTTTAAGGATAAAGTGGACCATATCATAGAAGTGTGCTTTCAGAAAAATGAAAAATTTATAAACTTGATGAAGGAGTCCTTTGAAACATTTATCAACAAGAGACCAAATAAGCCTGCAGAATTGATAGGTACACAAATATTTTTCTGTGAAATATTTCAAACATCTATAGAAAGCATGACAATGCTGCTGAGTGTGCTATAGTGCAATAGTGGTGCAGTCGCATTCTGCTTTAGGAGAGTGGTTTTGGGATACGAGGCCAATGTTAACCTGGGCATGTGGCGGGCCCCAAGAGCTTGGGTGTGCTGCCAGGGGTCCTGGTGGAGCATGTCACCCCCTGTCCCTGCGCTCTGCTGCTTGCACAGGCCTGGTGCTAACAACTGCTCGGTGGAGCACGGCGGCTGCCATGGTCAGGGGGAAAGAGCAGCCCTGGCAGATAAAGGGGAGCTGGCTTTAATTGTGGTAGTAGAGGAGTTCGGTGGATGTTCTGGATCTCTCAGAAAGCAGTAAGTACAGCCCATCCATCTGCCTTGGAGGCTGAAGTTGGGATAACAATTTTAAAGCCTTCAGATACAAGAAGTTTTAATAGAGGGAAAAGACCCCACTACCTTGACAGGAGAGCTAGAGCTTTTTAAGGGGAAAGATAATAACAAATACTTCAAAAATACTATTATTTAGTTTATTCCTGATCTGACAAAAGCTATCCTGAGAGTTTTGCCTACTGAACAACTGGAGCCTGTGGCATTTTACACCAGGAGAGGATCCTGCTCCTTGGTTGTTTGTTTTTCCTCTGTGCATTCTTTTGCCTGTACTCGGCTTATTTTGTGTCATCCTTCTAAAATCAGCTTTATCTAGGACAGATTGCACAACATAGTGATACAGGTTAATGCCATGATATGGGCTGTTGTCATTTGTGGATCATGGTGTTCCAGCTCCCACAAAGGTTTTCTTCTTACACAGAAGGTTGTATAAGGATACTAATGTGGCTTAATAAATACTTAGCTAAACTCAAGGCTTAACCTTATTTCTGGCATTCTGAAACTACTAACTGGAAAGCATTGCTTCTGTTTAAATTTTAATATGCTCCTACCAAAGAGCATGAGGGACATGGTAAAGGTCTACAAAAATATAGTCCTCTTTATGTTGTTTGTTTCTGTTTCTCATAAAATACATTCATGTACATTGTACGCTTCCAAAACATTGTCTTTCAACAAGTAATGTGCTTGTTATGACTATAACACAAAATGTGGGATTTTCTAATGCATTAATTTTAATTATTATACTGTATTCATTTTTTCCCTGGGCTATTCCTTTTTGCAGTACTTTTCCATTATGCCAGTAATATTGCAGGGCTCTGTCATTACAATGAACATAGGGATGGGAAAAGGGAAAATTGAAAATTTAGCGCTTATCCTATATTTTAACATACAGTAAATTTGACACATAGTAATATTTTAAGCAGGAGATGCTTAAGTTGGTTATTTTAGTTCTATTTTTTAAGCTGTTACATAATTTTATTTATTTGTAGCAAAATATGTGGATTCCAAGTTAAGAGCTGGTAATAAAGAAGCAACAGATGAAGAGCTGGAAAGAATCCTTGACAAAATCATGATCATATTTAGATTCATTCATGGTAAGATATAGCAGTTCATTGTTGATACAATTAATGTTCCCCTTGCTACTAGCAGGGCTGCTTTCCTCTGAATGCAAGGGATCTTTTTCAGCATAAGTTTCTGCTCAACTCAGTCTTTAATTCAGGTTGCCTTACACCTGACGGAGGACAAATAGTTCTGTGGAGATTGAAAGGTTTGTAACTTGCCAGAGTCTTGTGAGTGGAGACCTAAGAGTTCGAGGTGTTGCTGGAAGTTTTTTCACAAAAATTAACCATGACTGTAACCACAGCCTCTCCTGTAATGACAGCACAGACTTTCTCTTTCCTGTCCACTTATATATGTTGTAGGTACAAAGCATGAAAACCCAGCAACTTCTCTTGAGTTCTCTTAACTTCTCATAGCTGAGAAGGAACACAGAGGAGGGCTCAGAATGATAGGAAAAAGTGTTATTGCTGCCTTTGAAATGTACTTCCCTCATGTATGTCTCTGTCTGAGCAAAACCCTTGAGTGTGTTATGAGAAATTTTTTTTCTAGATTGGCTATCAGAAAAACCAGTGGTCTAATCCAATACAGGTGGATGGTCACTGTTTTGAGGGTAGTGGAATGTGTATCCTGGGCTGGGGTGGAATAGCTGGAATTACCCAATTCTGTATTAATTTATCTTAGATCTAGGAGGTTCTCTCATCATAAAAATCCCAACAAGTACGATATAATGGGAAAGCAGGCAAGTCATAAACTAGTATCATTTGCATAATTGAATTATAATTGCATCATTTTTGTCAGATGGAGATAGTGAATGAAAACAGTTGCACTGTGGCAGCTTGTCAGCCTAAGAGATTAATTTCTGTTAATATGAAACTTTCACCAACTCTTTCTCTTCGTATTTTTTGTAGTAGTGAGCCAAAAGTGCAAATTTTGTTTTGAGCTGTCTAGAACATAAGAGCTCTTTTAAGAGCAGATGATAATTAGTAGGTGGTTTCTGGGCACTGGCCTTTTTGATAGTATCTGGATGCAGCTGGTTCATGAAACATCACCAGGACAGGATGGAGAAGGAAGAAGACTATCATAAGAAGCAGTAAATTGGAAGGTGTTTGCAAGGAATTACAAGGAGCTACTGTAGGCAGCAAAAGTAGTGGCTTGAGTTACAATAAATTTGTTCCTCTTAAAAGGGAAACACCTTGCTGGTATCTGCACTGTCAGTAGGGAGAAGCTCGGGTTTAAGATGGGATGTTTGTAGGCACCTGTAGGACTGCTTCATTTCAAAAGGCTGTTGGCAAACCAAGTGAGAAGACTTCTGTTAAATTTTCTTCACCTTAGGCTTTTAAAGTATATTCTTTAATACATAGAAAACTTCCCCCTCTTTTTTTTTTTTTTAAATAAATCAGACCAGTGGACCCCATAGTAATTTCATGTGGTTTGCAGCTGATCCAATGGAAAATATAAGGCAGCCCAAGTTTCTGGGGCAGAAATAAGAATGAAATAAGTAAATATTTTGCAAAATATGTTTAAAATTATTAAAATATAAAAAGAACAAGATGTAGACATGTTTTTCTTCACTGTTGCATAATGAATCAGCTTTTTATGAGAAAGGCTTGTGTCACAAACCTGAGTGATGAAAATAGAATGTATAATTTTATTTAATTTTATTTTTTGTTTCAATTTCCTTACAGGGAAAGATGTGTTTGAGGCATTTTATAAGAAGGACTTGGCCAAAAGACTGTTGGTTGGAAAAAGTGCATCAGTAGATGCTGAGAAGTCCATGTTGTCAAAGCTTAAACATGGTAGGTGTCTGCAGATGTGTTAAATTTGTATTCCTTTCTGGCATGTAAATTGGAATCCCTATTTTCTCATGCTTTTAAGAAGTGACAAGCCAGATTTTAAGTAATACCTGAACAGCTCTTACTTAGATACTTGGGGGGAGTGTATATAGATATATATATGTATACATATCACAGCTTTCATTATGCTCAGCAAGAAGTATTGGGCTGACTTCTTACGTATGAGACTGCTTCATTTAATGTACCTACAGAGGAGCAAAATCTTGAAAACATGCAGCTTTTTGTGGGTGCTCTGTAACCTGGTAAATGTGGCTCAGCTCTCTCAGGTTAAATTATTATCACTTGTTCTGTGCTTCTTTGTAATTGTGGGATCTTTGTTTTTTTGTGCGTGACAGAATGTGGCGCTGCTTTTACCAGCAAACTGGAGGGCATGTTCAAGGACATGGAGCTGTCCAAAGATGTCATGGTACAGTTTAAGCAGGTACATTTAGATTTTGTTTGTACACTAATTTTTCCAAAGTCATGGGGAGGCATTTAATTGTGTTATACCTTGAATTAAGCTAAAATTAAACAAAAAGCTTTTGAGCAGGTCCTAGTCATAATAATAGTGTCTACTTACAGATCTGTTTATACAACAGAATTTATTTATTGTATGCAATAATTTTGCAGTTTTGATTCCTTTTAAAGTAAATTACAGTAAATACCACGTAGTAATTTAGTTGACTGACAGTTTACAATTCTGTAAACTGTTGCTGCTCTGATGAATTTTTTGTGAATGGCCCACATCAGAGAAACTTCCTGAAGGTTGCTAAGTGCACAGAAACTGTCCATGTCTCAGCCTCTAAGTTTCCAACCTGTTGGTGACCAAGGGAATGCTTGCAGGAAATACTGTACATGCTTACCCTGTTTTTGCATTTCTCCGTGGGTACTTGTTTTGGGGCCTTAAATGAAGTCAGGATGCTGGGTTAGAGATCTGACCTAGGACAACACTTGTAATAAAATACTGTAGTGACCCTTCTGTCCCAGATTTTGCAGTCTGGCTTGACTGATGTTCTACTCCCAGTTACACAAAAAAAGTTTCTTCTAACAGATGTAAAAGTCCAAGGGGATCATTTTGATCTTACAGTCCTTGCCATGGCTTCTTTTCTTTTGCTTTATTTGAATGTGATTAAAGTTTCTTTGACCCTAGCACCCTGTATAGACAGTGGTCTAGGATATTTCATGGCATGTTGATCTTTTCTTTGTACTCCCAACTGCTTGTTGTGTTTTGAAGTTGGGGAAGGGGTCATTAGATAGTTACTCAAAATCCTGGTAGAGCATGTCTAACCAAAGATGTGGCCTGTAAGGATTTTTTGTTGCTATACTAATCCTAAATTTCTAATTTAAGTATATACACTTTCTAATTTAGTATGCAGATAGTATACTTGAGTAATTTTTGTCTCTTGTATTTTAGTATATGCAGAACCAAAGCGACCCAGGAAATATAGACCTGACAGTAAATATATTAACTATGGGATATTGGCCAACTTACACACCCATGGAAGTCCACTTAAATTCAGAGGTTAGTATTGGAATTCTTCTTCTAAATGCACTTTACAGAATGGAGTCATTATCACAGCGTACATTAATGCCCTTCATTTCATGTTTTTCTGCTAGATATTCAAGAGGTTTATGTAATTCTAAGGATTCCAGAATTGCAATAAATAAAATGCAGTGGATAAAATCCACTTTTTTCAGACGATTATTTCACTCAGTGTGGGTTTTTTTACCTAAGTAATAATAATAATAATAATAGGAATAAAATTATTGCCTCACTTAGCATTGCAGTCAGTCACTTAAAAGTTTGCAATTGGTCGGTTCACATTAATTCAGTCAGTCTGTAACTACATTGGTTAGGCACTTTGAACTAGTCAATAGTTAAAGTTACTGCATCTTCTTTTCTCAAAGATCTTTCCTCCATTCCCTGCATTGTGTCACACAAAACTATGCCCCTGCATTTAAATAGTATTTGCCTGAAAAATGACTGTTTCCAAGTTGAGAACTTTTTGCAAAGCTCTTGCCAGTAGCGATGTAGGTTGAAATGTGTATTTGGAGTCCCTGTTTCCTACAATACTTTGCTTGATCAGTGTGGGAAGCACTTCATAGGCCAGAGGTGGTAATGGGGCTCCCACTCAGTTTGGAAGATATGGAAGTTCTTGTGCTCTTGCTCCTGAGGTGTCTGCCTCCATGACAGACTAATTCTGAAGGATCCAGCCTGAGCAACACACGATGAAAATGGAGGGGTAGAACTCCCTTACATGGAAGTAAGAGGGCATAAAGTAGTGGAATTGGACTGGAGTTCCATTCCATCCACAAACTACAGGAAGAACTTAAGATGGTACTAGTCAGTGTAAAGGTGTGAGATGTATGCTTTTTGTCCCGTGACTTCTAGGTCAGATTCAAAGTCTGGGACAAAAAAAGTATCTATTTTTGAGGTTTAAAACCTTTTACAGGGAGTTTATTTTACTGTTATTTAAAACGAAACAAGCAAATTAAAAACCCAAGGAAAATTCAGTTATTTTTGAATTGAGGCTTTCTTATGTGCATAATAGTACTAGTGTACTTGAGAGCAGAATTTTGCTCTTTGGATTAAGTTTTTCCCACAAAAGAACATATTATGAAACATGGTTAAGGAGAATAAAGAAATTACATGTGTGAGATCATTTGGTATCACTGCACTGATATAATGCTAGTGTTTTATTTCTTTACAGATGATAAAGCTTCAAGAGGTATTTAAAACCTTTTACCTGGGAAAACACAGTGGTCGGAAACTTCAGTGGCAGACTACTTTAGGGCATGCTGTCCTAAAGGCAGAATTTAAGGAAGTAAGTTTGCTTCTCTAATGCTTTGCCTGTTGGGTTAAGTTTTAAGTAAATTATTTGGAATCTAATAATGTAGTGTATTTTTTATAAAGGTAGTAACATTTTTGTGGAGGAACTAACACAATTCAATATAGAAAGTAGGCTTTTTATAATTAGACTGCAATACTACCTAGCTAACAAGACAACAATGTGATACCTTTTGGTAATGTTCATTTGATAGGAATTGTTGTTCATTCAAAAAAAATAGGTTGTAAGAAAAGCAAGAAAAAGAAAACAGCTTTTTTTTCTCTTAAATCTGGAATTGTTTTGATTGTAGAAATCCTGGTGATGCTTTTAGTATGCTTGACATCCAAAAAAGAGACTGAAGGGTGTCAGTCATGTAATGGCTGTGGTTAAAATTTAAATGCTTGTTGAATTATTTAACTGTTAAATAACTGCACTGTTTGTTCATGTGGTTTTGTTTTGTCTCATGCAGTATCTTGCCTTGTAATAGTGCAGCTTCACTGAGCCACTGCAAAGATAAAAAGAGCCCTTGAATTTTTTTAGTAACTCATTGTGAATATTAACTTGAGTTAATTATGGACAAATTCACTGTTGATGGCAACAACATCAAAATTTTATATATTGTAATTAAAATGAACTGAAGGATGTGAAGTAAATACCAGGCCATTCTAATGAGCTTCTGCTGTGTATTGTTACTGTTAGAGGAGCAAAAAAAAAGAGGTTTTATAAATACCCTGTTTCCTCAATACTACATTCAGGCAGATTCTTCTGTGTGCCAGGCATTCTAAAATGCATATCCATTCTTCTAGAAAAATTAATGTCTACTTTCTGTAACTGCCAAATGTAGTGGGTACAATAGAAAATTCTCTGAATATTACTGTTATTTGTTGTTTCTCTTTTAGGGGAAGAAGGAGTTTCAAGTATCGCTCTTTCAGACATTAGTATTGCTTATGTTTAATGAAGGAGATGAATTCAGTTTTGAAGAAATTAAAATGGCCACTGGTGTAGGTAAGAATACTACTTTCTGTTTCTTAAATTTATTCATCAAGTGATCTGCAATTATGATTTAGTATGTAAAGGCCTAATTTTAAGAAATTTGTCATGATCATTAGGACAAACTTTATGCACCAATAGCATACACACACCAAAATACACGAGGAAAACACTCTGCAGGTATTTCTTAGTGTATTTTCTCAGTGTGTAAAATGGATGCTTCACAAAATTATTAATAAGAGCTGTGTGGCATGTGGTACTACTAACAACCTGTTAGATTTACAAAATATATCACTGCAGTTCTTAAAATTTAAATGGTGATAAAGACTGTTGTATGTACAGATTATTTTTGCTCCCTTTCAGTTTCACACACTGTATTTTGAAAATGATCTGTTGTAGCATTGTGTCATTCAGGGGTGATTTAAGAGAGTATTTTCAGTTGAACTGTTCTGAGAGCTCACCTGCCTGTTGCCCGTTCCTGTCGCTGGGGTGCCCCTTCACAGCAGGTCTGATTTGTTCAGAGCAGCAGTGTGTGCTGGGTGTGTACTTTGTAGCTGTCTGCCTCTGCACTTGAACCTGAAGGACAAAGAGAACTGAGGAGTACAGTTTTCTTTTTAACCATCTGTAGTATCTGTGGTTTTATGTTCTTGAGTAGGGTTTTTTTCCCGCTAATTCTTACACTTTCTTGAAATAGTTACACCAAAACACTGTCATCAGTACTCTGGAAGTTCTACATCAATCAGCAGCCTTTACCCAGTAGTCCTTCACATGCTGAAACTTAAGATCAACCTAACACAGCCGTATCTCAAAGAGTATTTGAACCCATACAAGTACTAAAATATTGTTATATATTTACTAAATACTGTAAAATGGGGATACCAAGAACCCTTGCAGTTCAGAATGATGCATTGCAGAAGGAAATACAGCCTGGGATTGTCCCAGTGTCAGTGCTTCAAGTTGCTTAATCATCGTCTCCATTAATGGTAAGGGAGCTGAAGAAAATCCACTCCAGTGATAATAATCATCAGGATAGTCTGGAGAGGCTCATTAGATTGGAGTACAGTGTCTACAGAGCACAGGTTCATGCAAGCCTGATCCAGGTCCTGCTTTCTCATCTTGGATTGCTGTCCCTTGGAGCTTGCATTCTGGCTGCCTGACAGCAACAGAGAAAATCTGGTGCATGGAAATCTATTCCATTATAGCACAAAATAAAGCATTCAATAGACTGTTTCTAAGGCAGCTGGCTGGAATTGGTAGTTGGGAGCTACCTTTATGTCTTTGCACTGCCATATCTGCCATGTCTGTATTCTTCTCCCCTCTGGAGGAGTACTATAGAAATTTAGGTAGTAAGGAAAGTTCATGGTCCACAGGGTTCCTGTGAGGCCAGGATGAATAGCGTAGAATCACAGAAAGGCTTGGATTGGAAGAGATCCTAAAGATAAAGTGGGCAGGAACACCTTCCATTAAACCAGGTTGCTCAGAGCTCCATCCAGCCTGGTCTTGAACGCTTCCAGGGAAAGGGCATCCAGAACTTCTCTGGACAACCTTTTCTAGTGCCTCACCACCCTCACAATAAAGAATTTCTTTCTAATACCTAATCTGTTCTGTTTCAGTTTGAAGCCATTCCCCCTTGTCATGTCACTAAATGGTCTTGTAAATTTACAAGTCCCTCTTCATTTTTCTTGTAGGGATGAACTGGCTGTGGTTGGAACTTGTCTCTATTTCCAGTCTGTATTACAATAAATTATTATCAGCCTCTTTAATGAGATTGTCCCTGCTACATTAGAACAGTGAGAAAATGCATAAACTGTTACTCAGAGAAAGAATGGTCACCTTCTCTCTACTAATTGTGCGGCTTTGAGATGTGTTATCCAATAAACTCCATGTTTTTACTTGCCTTATTATCAAGGAAGTCTCTAGGAGCTGTAGTTTTTACTTCAGGTATTGATAGGTATTGTAAATTCCTTCCCTTTGGCATACTGTAACCTGTGACTTCACATGCAAAGCTCCAGAGTGTTTTAACAGCAGCCTTGTGTTTGGACAAAAACACAGCTCAACAATCTGCATTTAGTGAGGTTGAAACACACAGAATGTCTCCAATGTCATAAATGCATGTTTAGCCCACATTGTTTAAAGTGGTTTTTTTTTTTTTAGAAATCATAGAACAGTTGGAAGTTTAAAAGAAGGAAAAGGTTGCTCTGTGTGAAAGCTTAAGTATTTTAAAAATAGCAATAGTGTTAATCTTTTACTCAGCTGTACTTCAGCACTAGGTTGCAAAACCTTTCTTTCAGTTTTTAGACTAGAACTCTGTTCGGGAGATCCAACACATTGAGTGATAATTTTATAGTGTGAATAAAGCATTCTAGAGACTGCAGAGGCTGTTTCAATGCAAAATCTTCATACAAGACTTTGCAACGTAATTAGAATGTTTAAGACTTCATTTTACCTTCTTGTCTGAATGCTTTTAGCCTTAAATATTACTAGATAAAATTTTCCTCACACACTTTCCTACTTACTAGTAGCCTACTAGTAGTCTACTAGAAAGTCTACTACTTTCCTATTTTGGGGGGAGGTTGACTATAACAGCTGTCAGCTCTACTCTCCCACAAAATATCTTCCTGTCAGTTTAGACCTCTATATTGTTATCCTATTATATATTTCCTGCTGTGTGATACAAACACTGATCAAATCTTAAAATAAGCAGTTTTGAGTTTCTTGTCATACAATGACTTTTTCTTTTCTGAAGTCCTGTTACTACCACACTAAACTAAAGTAATAAAACTAAGTTTTTTGTTAATGCAAAATCTTTTCTGGAACTATTTTGGATGGAAAACTCACTGAGATGAGCCTAAATCTGTCTCTCTGACATATATAATCCTGTGCATGCTCTCAGCACCTAACCTGTGAAATACAAGACCAAGTTTGAAGGCTGTGAGCTACTTTCTAATTGGAACTTAGTTGGAAGAAAGTATTAACATAAAACCACTAGCTTTTCAATTTTATTTCTAGATTAATCACATAAAACTCTTCATGTTTTGTTCTGCCTTCTCCCATATCTGAACTCCTTCACAGAGGACAGTGAACTAAGAAGAACCTTGCAGTCTTTGGCTTGTGGAAAAGCACGAGTATTGATTAAAAATCCGAAGGGCAAGGATGTAGAAGATGGAGATAAATTCATTTTTAATGGTGATTTCAAGCACAAATTGTTTAGAATAAAGATCAACCAGATTCAAATGAAAGAAACAGTACGTACTCTTTGCCTTCTTTCAGTTTATGTATTAACTGTTTATCTACATACCGCCTATGGAAAGACAATCTCTTGTATTTTTTGCATATAAAGAAAGGAATATTTAATTTTAAGGGATAGTTAATTTTTAGAGTAGACTCAGGCAGTAAAGACTTCAAAATCACTGAAATTAAAAACAACTGAGATTGCCCCTTCTGCTTGCAAATTTAAATGCCTATATATTAAACTAAAAGGATCTTGTAGATGGTTCAGTCCATCTTAGAAGTTTCTGTGGTATTGCTGAAGTGTTGGTACTATACTGAACTCATGAATCAAATGTCCCCATGTCACTTCTATATTTAGCAGGTAAGAGGGCTATAAAAGTCAGGGTTGTCCCTGATTTCTGCAGTAGGTATCTTTGTTGTGTCTGAATCCCCATTCTTGACGCAAGGTGATGTATTTTAATTAACATTTGACACAAGGTGACAAACTTTTATCAACATTGGCTTGTTTCTTTTTTGCCTTTGCATATTAAATCCCTTAAAAGTCAAACTGGAGTTTGACACAAAACACTGCCGTATTCGGGCTGTCGAAGTGTTATGTGTTCTCTCAAAAATCTGAAGGGAGTTTCTAAGATGTACCTTAATTTATCAAATAATGTAAAATAAGACAAATATTATCTTTTCCTTTACATTGTCCTTAATTTTCTCTTTCACTTGCTTCAGCAGTACACTTCAGAATCACTTAGCTCTTAGCATGCAGTAATGTGTGCATCTGTCTCAAGGATGAGTAAGAATGTATGAGTTTCATTTCCTTGCGAAGGTTAACTATAGAGATATAATTAATGAAAAGTAGCAACAGAAGGTGATATGATTTGTGGTGTTGTGTTGTTCTTTAGGTTGAGGAACAGGTCAGCACAACTGAAAGAGTATTTCAGGACAGGCAGTATCAGATTGATGCTGCTATTGTACGAATAATGAAGATGAGGAAGACTCTTGGTCATAATCTTCTTGTTTCTGAATTGTATAATCAACTGAAATTTCCTGTAAAGGTAACTCACATTTTTGTTTGTCAAGCCACCCTAGATTTATCTAAATATATGTAATATATTTTTCTATTCAGCTTGTCTATAAGAGCAAGAAATGTGAAATATCATAGAATGAAACCCAGAGATTAAGGTATTGTGTAAAGAAAAATTGTCAGAATATCAGTAGTACATTAATTATATGCTATGGTCCATTTCTTATGTAGCTTTTAGCAGTATTTTTTTAAGTATGTTTGCCTTTGCATTACTAACTGTTCTACTAATCTCCTCTTTCCTTGTAGCCTGGAGACTTGAAAAAGAGAATTGAATCTCTTATTGACAGAGACTATATGGAGAGAGACAAAGACAACCCCAATCAGTACCACTATGTTGCATAAAAGAGAAGAAATAGTTTTATTTTAAAAAAT
Source organism: Eopsaltria australis (assembly GCA_034509425.1). Taxonomy (NCBI): domain Eukaryota; kingdom Metazoa; phylum Chordata; class Aves; order Passeriformes; family Petroicidae; genus Eopsaltria; species Eopsaltria australis. The sequence goes on along the minus strand of JAVTVJ010000052.1, from coordinate 3,542,175 downwards.
TAAAAAACAAAAAAAATAAAAACCAAAATCATCCACATATATCTTCAGGACACCAAATACCTACGCTGTTCCAGACTTTCCTTTTAGCAGATTTCAGGTTGATGTGTATTATTCAACCAGCTGCATGCACTGCTGTGGAAAAGAAGCAAAATGACATGTTAATTGATCACCTTTGTCAAGACTTCTTACTAATTTTAAATGTCCTGGGGTGTTTTTCCTTTTAGTTAATCTTTTGTTCTCTTGGGTTCTTCAAAATTTAGCTTTACAGTTTTGTTTAATGATGTCATTGAATGAAGTTAGATGGAAAGGTAGAATTGCCTGTGTGAGAAATACTTCTGTGATGGATGCAAGCCTGGTCCTTCTTTAGGTGTTCCTAACTGCATCCATAAAGTCCCTAAATGCTGCATTCTTTAGCTACAGTGACAACTTGGGTAACTTTTTAAAAACCCTTCATTGATGAACATGTATGTACAAGCAGTGTTGTTGAAATACATTGAAGTTTTGCACCATGAAAATCCTTAAACTTGTGTTCAGTTAATTTTCTTTCAAGTTATTACTTCAGTCTGGTTTGGATAAATCAGGTTTTGAAGTGAGATTCTTGAAGTGCCAAGAGGACAACTGCATTCATGTGTGTACTGAGCTGTTGGATTATTTAGCTGAAATATGGATTGTTCTATTATTACTACTTCTGCTGGCTTGGGTGGCCAAGATTAGATCTGAGTCAGAGGCCCTACCTCATTTTAGGGCAGCAGGTGTATTTCACTGTTTCTGTAATTGCCGTAACATTTAGTTCTGCCTTGAAAATAACATCCAGGGAACCTACTGTACAGTGTGCTCCACTTTAGGAAAACAAAACCTTTTTTAAAAAATTACTTTTATGGTCTCAATATTGGGAAAGCATAGCTTTTTGTCTTGAAAGACTTAAGGATTTTGTGAGTACTTTGTTACATCTTGTATATATGTAAGTTGATTTGAATTAAAGAGTGAAAGACACTGTAGATCCGTTAGATAACTGTAAGGAAGACACCTTTTGTGGTAATACTTGTTTATTTTCCTGATTTGTCTACTGGTATGTTTCATTCTGAAAAAGAGCTACCAAAGGAGTTTTGATCACTACATAAATGAGAATTTAACTGAGCAATATTTTCTTGAGAGACACCTTACTAAGTTTATGTAACATGGGGTTTCTGCATCAATTGAAAGGTCACCACCTCTTCTTAAAGTAAACAATGCTATGAGTTGGCATCTTGTGAAATTACATATTAAAAGTTCTTATTCTGTCCTCTGGTGTCATTAATTACATTGCATTCTGAATTATTTTTGTTCCCTTTGTGTTTAGAAACTAAACATGTTTAGTTTATTGTATTTAAAGCATATTTAATATTATAATTTAATGTAGACTTATTTTAATATTTGAATCTTCAGTTAATGCAAATAAAATCTTTGATGCATATTAAGTATTAATTCCTTAGCCTCTGTGCAAATGTGGTGCTTCAGTTTATTTTTGTTGCTGATTCCTTAGTGTCAGTTATACCATTCACTTTTGAGTTCACTTTGTACGTGTATGGAAACCAATGAGAGCCATCTTACCAGACTTCCAAAACAGAAAGGAATATGTGCCTCACAGAAACATAATGGCTACAGAGGCTTTATGCACACTGAAAGCTGGCAGTAGTGTGGAGTAGCTGTTAGGAAGCAGTGAGAATGTAGTGCCTGCCCCTTCTGAACCCAGATGTTCTGGTTCAGTGGGTTTAAACAATAACTTAAAGCAGTGGTGTTATCCTGAAGATGACTGAAATGGTTCTGCCTCAAGAAGCAATGTGAATTAAAAGTGCTGAGATGTGCCATTTTTCGTAATTGCCACAGACTAAGAATTCTTTGGCCACGTTATTCTGGTTTAGTAATTAAAAATTAGTTGTTCCGCAGTGGAAATTATGAAGCCTGTCTTTCTGTGCTGTATCCCTGTTGGTACCTGACTGTACCATCCCCTGCAAGTAACCTGAAGCAGCAGTACTCAGAGGGCTTCTCCTTGGTTCTGCCTTTCTGCTTGGGGGAGTGGGGGCTTTGTCTCTCATCCAGCTGCTGATCTCTACCCATCCCCTTACTCCCCTAAACCTACAGAGAATGTCATGATCCCTGAAGACTTTTCCAGATTGGTCTGCAACTGACTTCAGAGGTTCAAAAGCTTTGAGAGAGACTGACAGCCCAGGTAATTGTGACTTTTTCTCAAGTCCTTATTTTTAATTTGATTTCCTCAAATTTTTCTTACTGGTATTTTTTACATACTGAACCAAACAGGTAAGCAGTTACTTTGAGTCAGCAAGGAAATCACTTCTCCATAGTGAAATAGCTACATTTGATTGCTTTTCAGTAGCTGGTGATAGAATTTGGCTGAGCACCCTGCCTCAATCAGTTGGTTTGTTGGGGTCACATTGCCTCCTGGGTGTACCTGTACTCCCAGGGCAGAGGTTATTAAACATTTCTCCCTGGAAGATCACCCAGTGTTGAAGATGTTGGGCAATAGCAAAGTAACAGATGTCCTCTGTAGAGCATCTGTGTTTAGCTATGTCTGGGAAACCTGGATCTTGGCAATTCAGTGTCCTTAGCACAAACTGTATGGCAGCTTCTGCAAAATGACAAAAATACCAACAGGAGCCTGGACACAGCTGGGGGCTCTAACTTATCCAAACATACATTATATGCATTTAAAAAGCAATTTTCCTAAACGTGGCATGCTGTTATCTAGCCCAGCATTACCTTAGGGAAAGTGAGTATGAGAATGTAGGCTGGGGGCTGACTGAAAGGCACTTCCCAAGCCTGGCAGTTATAGCTCTCCCTAACCAGCCAACAGCCTCCTTTCTGCCCTCTCCTTGGGTCTTTTTTCTAAGTTCTGTATATTAGCTTCCCCTGGCTTCCTTTATCTGAACATGGGTTTATCATTTAACTCTCTTGATCTTCTGCAGCTTTTTTCATCCTTTCTTTGTGTTGTACCTCTTTGAAAAAAAAAACAAAAACTACACAACTTTCAGGTAATTTCAATGCCTCAATTTGTTACACAGTTCTACCTCTGCACTGCTCCAGGCAGGGGGCAGAGTGACTGGAAAGCTGTTTGACAGTGGTTGAACAGGATCCAGAGTGTGCCCAGGTGGCCAAGAAGGCCAATGGCATCCTGGCCTGGATCAGAAATAGTGTGGCCAGCAGGATGGGGCAAGGATTGTCCCCCTGTACTCAGCACCTCAGATTCTGTGTTCAGTTCTGGGCCCCCCACTACAAGAAAGACATTGAGGGGCTGGAGTGTGTCCAGAGAAGGGCAGTGGAGCTGGGGAAGGGTCTGGGGTACAAGTCCTCTGAGGAGCAGCTCAGGGAGCTGGAGTTGTTAAGGCTGGAGAAAAGAAGGCTCAGGGATGGGGCCTTATTGCTCCCTACAATTGCCTGAAAGGAGGCTGTAGCCAGGTGAGGGTTGGTCTCTTCCCCCTGGTAACGGTGAGAGGATGAAAGGAAAGGACCTCAAGCTGTGCTAGGGGAGCTTTAGGCTGGATATTAGGAAAAACTTCTTCACTGAAAGGGTTATCAATCACTTCATCAAGCTATTCGGAAAAGGGATGAAGTCACCATCCCTGGAGGTATTTAAAAGACCTATATGTGGTGCTTAGAGACATAGTTTAGTAGTAGACTAGGCAGTGCTGGGTTACCAGTTGAACTCCGTGATGTTTGAGGTCTTTTCCAACCTAAATGGTTCCATTCTATTTGTAGGTTTATTATCTTTGGCAGGTATGTTCAGGAGAGTGGACTCTCCTGAATGGCTAACGGGGTTAGCCATTCCTAGCAAGTCCCTTCAGAAAGAAGGTAACTGTATAAAGTCAGGTAATACTCAGTAAAAGGCTACAGGAAAACACAGTCATGTTTTGTGGAAATTCATTCCTGGTAGAAATTCCTAGCCTGTACTCTGTCTCCCTTGCTTGTACTCTGCCTTGACCTCACATGACAGCTTTAACTGTAGTAATGGCTCCTACATCTGGGTGTTTCCCATGAGCAACCCATTCTGCATCTATGGCTCTGAAGGAAGGCCAGGGAGTGCATCATGGTTCATACCTGGCCTTGTGAGCATGCTGGTTGGCCAGCAGCTCTGCCAAATGAAATGTGTGGGGGTTGTGCATGGACTAAGTTTCATTTCCCTCGGTGACAGCACTGATTTGGACCTCAGGCTGTGTATACAGCAGCTTTTACAGAAGCTGTAACTTTGTTCATGTCTTGCCCTGCTATCACGTTTGACTGATGGCAGCCAACAAGTCACCAAGCAGTGGGGCTGATGGCCAACATGGTTGTGTCAGACTTGATGCATTCGTCTAATAAACACCCTTGTACTGAAAGGAGGTGGAAATTGGTATTGTGCCATCTCTGCACCATTATTGAAAGCCTAGTGAGCTAATGATCCACAGCATGGAAGGTCAACATCATTCTCTGCTGATAACCTTATGTTCTTTATTGACCAAATTTTACCACCATATTGTTGCTTTATGCAACTTACTTACATATAGTGATAATTTTTTGGTAGTAATCCAAGCATCTGTCATTTTTCCGTTCATAGATGCCTACTGATTTTCCAGAAGAGAGGCAGAATACTGCACACCAAGTTTAAACCTGACCGTGGGCCTCCTCTCCATTTGTCTTGTGACAGACTTTGTGTTCTACAGACCTTCCTCCACTCTCAGTGCAGGTTTCAAAAACAGTGATCCAAAATGAGAGCAAAACATGTCCCACCTCCATTACCCTCAACTCCCCTGCAGATGAGTCATTCAAACACTTGACCAGAGCTGCTCATTATGTTCTTTTTCAAACTAACTTCTGCTTTTGGCAATGCATGGCAAGAACAAAGATTGTTAGAAGTGTTGCATGAAAAAATGAACTAAAATAATACATTACTGTCTCTAACAATGCACAGATAAAAATGCAGCATTAAAAAAGAAATACGTGTTTATAGCAATTGCATTGAAAATGAAAGGCAGATCCTCAAGCCACCCTAAGGAGCAACTAAATTTATCCAGGATGTTTTGGGAAAGCAGGAACTGTGAATGAGCTGAGACAAACAGCAAGGAAAGGTCAAGTTCACAGTGGCTGAACGTGACTTTAGCAGCTGGGAGTACCTAAATCTCATTTCAAATGGGTTCAAAGTGAAAATGTATGAAGGCAATTCGGGAGCAGAAATCATTCTGCCTCAGAGATAATTAATCTGGAGCAGCCTTTAGTGAGGAGAGGGACTGTATGGCAGTCATTGTGAGAAAGCAGAGGCACACATTCCAATAGTACTAGAAACAGGATTGCAGGAGCAAAATATATGCTTCTGAGGTTTCAGATGAAGTAAGCCTATCCCTAACAGTGTGGATAAGAGACAGTATTGGATTACAAAGTGATCAAATTACCTGGGCTGCCCATCTCCATTACATCTGAGAATGTTTACGAACTAACTTCACCTTCTTTTCTGGTTTTCTCAAAAAAAAGAAAAGGGATTCCTTAAAAACCACCAGACATATGAAAATATGTGAAACTGCAATTTTTACCCATGTAAACACACGCCATTAGCGGTTCCTGTTTTGTCTTGGAACACATGTGACTCATACGTATACCTGGGTATATATAGATAGAACACTTCAGGGATAACAGACCATCGACTTCCAATGTTTTTATACAGCCGGGACTTCTGTGTGAGACGGCCATACTCACCTGAGGCTGCCCTTAGTCTCAGTGGCATGAAGGATATTGCGGAGCCAGGTGCAGAGCTCGGCTGGCAGCTGCTCCCCTCAGCCCTTCCTGCCCGCTCCCTCAGCCCCTTTCCCAGGGCAGTGACGGCCCCTCCCCGTCCCCGGAGCTCTCGCGAGATCATGCCCCCTCCCCCCCCCTTCCCCCCCCCGCGGCCGGGGCACCGCAGCGCCGGCCCGGCTCACGTGACGGGCGGGCCGGCCGTGTGACGTCAGCGGTCACATGACCGGCCGGGGCCGTCGCCAGAGTGCCCCGAGCGCGGAGCCGCCGCCGCCGCCCCCCGCCCGCCCTCGGCCCGCGCCCGCTCCGCCGAGCCCCGTCCCTGCACCCCGACATGGCCCGGGGGCTGCTGGCGGCGGCCGCCCTACTCGGTAAGGGGGGGGACGCGGGCGGCCTGTGCGCTCGGCGGGGTGGCGGGGGGGGTCGCAGCGGCCTGGGGCCGGCCCCGAGGCCGGCGGCGCTGGACGCGGCACCTGTAACTGGAGACTCGCCCGCCCGCTCGGTCCCGCCTGCTGCCGGCGTTCCCGGGTGCTGACAGACCCCGGGGGCTCGGGGCTCTTGGGGGCCACCCCGCTCCCTCCCCGCGCCGGGCCCCTGTGGCGCCCGGGAGCCTCTGAGGGCCGCCCGAGGGACGAGGGCGATGAGGGGCGGGAGGCGGCGGCTGCCGAACCACGGAGAACCCGGGCTGAAGCACGGAGAGCCCGGGGAAAGCCGGTCTCAGCACCTGCGTTGGATGAGGGGACAGCGCTCTGGGAAGAGCCTGGAAACACGGCTGGAGCACGAGGCATGGAGACCCGGGAGCTACTGATGTCATTGCTAGGAAGCAGCGCTTTTCTATAGGACGTGTAATAGTCCCTTGCTTAATGGCTTTCTTCCTGCCGTATCTTGAGTAAAATATGAAACGTGTCTAGAATAGAGGGATTTCAGTGCCTTGATGAGGAGGGTTGTTAGGGCAGCAAGGCTGTTTTACCAGGAAGCGTGTCTTGGTTGTTTACTGATAACTGCCTTGCTTTTGGTTTCTTGTCGTGAAAGCCACATCACACGGCGCTATCAGGTTTCTGAGATGTGGCTTTGGCAGCAAAGGAAACCTGTTCAGCAGCTGGTGAAAATATTTCCCAAATAAAGCTGCAGTTGAGAATGCTTATCTGCCATCATTTTTGAAATAGGACAGTCTTTGCAACTCCTGCAACGTCTCTTTGATAGTAAATATCGTTATCTCCGTTGACCGTACTTCGGTTTCACTGAGCCCAAAAGATGCCACTTGCAAAGGGCACTGAGCAGTTCAGATATCCAGCCCTCGTGAGCCAGTGGAGTGAGCACAGTGACTGACAGTGCTCCTTGCCTTGCTTCTTAGGGCTGCCAGCTGAAGTGTCGCTGAACTGGTGTTACAGTGGGAATTATTTGTATAGTTTGTTTGATATAGTTATGGCTTGAATGAAGAATTGCTTTATAGTTTGCTTTCAAATCAGCTTTTGTGATTTTTTTATGTGGTACCACAGTTAATACCTTCTGCCACTGCAGTAGTCTTCCTCTGCTTAATTAGCAGTTACAAACATCATTTGGTGCATTATCTTTGTCACTTTCTGGCATGTAAAATGTGTTAGGTTTCTGCAACTGAGGCAATGGACTAGTTTATTTTACCACGGAGTAACTATTTACTGATAGTTGGGACTTTGAACCAGTTTCTAGTAGCTTAGTAGCTGGGTGTTTCTGTATAACTTTATACTGAAGTCTTGGGGGAAGATTTTGTGGTGCAAATAGAGACCCCCTTCTTGCCAGAGTGTAGGGCTTGGGTTGTAGGTGAGGGGAGAAGAATAAGCGGTAATGATAATTTATGAGCTGAAGTCTTCAAATATTTTAGGTCACTTGCAGACTTTTAGTGATTTGAGTGAACATTGATTAGAGTAAGGTAATGATCACAGGAGACTGAAAGATTAGCATGGGGTGGGGCTGATGAGAAAACTTGTTTGGTGATGCTTTGGGACAGTAGAAATTTTTTTTTCCACCTAAATACCTCAGCATACCTCACTTACTGTTTCAGTTTGCTATTTAGACTGAGCAGCAAGCACTAAGCTGAATGTTTCACGTGTCAGCATTGAGTGTTTTGTAACCAATTTCCTTCTAATACCTAACATACATATGGAATTAAGAAAACATTTAGGTAGTATAGTAGTAAATGCAGGGAAAGGAGATTATGGGAAAAGGAAATACTTCCCCTAAACTGCTGCTTTTTGGAATACTGAGTAAGATGGTGCTTGTCTGTTGTTGAGCACGATGAGTCAGTTGGGTTGTGTGCCAAGAGCAACAGGGCTGCTCGTGCTCTCTGAGATCTAGAGCACCCATAGATTTTTTTCATTATTGAAACATTACAGACACATCAGAGAACACTTCCCTTAAAATTTAAGAGTAGAATCAGACATGGATTCGGTGTAGTGAGTAAGTAATGAAGTCTTTGAGATTTGGGGAAGGAAAAATTAGTTTTTCAAGGTAGTGGGATGCTATTTTGGAGTCCTTGACACATAATCCATGTGTTCTATTGCACAACTCTAGTCCAAAGAGGAAATTTCAACCTGTTCTACCAATATAGAGACAGTTGAGAGAAACTTGATAATGAATTCCAGCCAGTGAGCAATTATGGTGCTGAATTGTTTTTCTCAGGTTTGGCATTATCAGGTGTTTGGAACTGAGACCAGTATAACTTGGTTTTCGCAAAATCTAACTGCTTCAGTGTTGAGCAACTTTCGAAACACTGTTTTACCAAATGCTTCCCTTGACAGTGTTTGCTTGAGAGCTGCTTGAAGTGTGTTGACACTGTCTCTAAGGATCGGAACTAGGGTGCCAGTCATCATGTGATAGGTTACTTGGCTTTGACTTCAGCAGCTTTTCTGACTTGTGAAGTAACTTCTTACTTGCTGAGACCTCTGCAGGTTCCCTGACATGCTGCTTTTGATGTGTATTTCTAAGGTTTCTGTTCAGGCAGACCAAGGAGTTTTATTTTAGATGTAACCTGTTTCTAGATTGTTCTGTAGCGAGTAGGATGTTTTTTAATCAGTAGCAGATGACAAAGTGAAGAATTGCCTCTAAGTACAGAGGAACCAGACTCAAAGAAAAGATGGATACTCTGTTGCAACATAAGCTGCTGTTATCGCTGATAAGCCTTTGTAGGTCTCAAAGATAAAACCTTATTTCTAGCAAAAGGCACACCTCGCCTTTGCTTGTTGCAACTTCAACAGTTTGTCTTTGCTTTCAAGTCAGCCCGGATTATTTGGAAATTCCTTGAGAAAGCTTAGTGCTGAAATGAATTTCTTGGTATGTGTTCTCTTAAGCTTGGCAGAAGACACTTTTGGGCATGTGAGTGGTGGGAATTACAACAACTATTTGAACACTCCCTTGCATTATCTTGATTCTATATTACATACTTGTAAATGTACCTTATGTTTTGATAAATCAGGATTCCATAGCTTTTGGGCACCTGACTTCAAGGAGGTCTGGTGTCCCTTTCAGTCTTAGTATAACAGTTTCTTAACCTTCTCTGTCCCTTGACAGCACCACTTACCAGTACTACTTCTTCTACTGCTAATTCCAAATGAGAGAGTCTTGGGAGCACCTTGGCATTAAGAGTACAGAGTTTAAATGTGCTTCAGCTCTGCACAGTGGGTATTTGTTCCCTCTCCAGCACTCAGCCTTGAGCACAGTACTTCACAGTTAATACATTTGGTTTTCTTGTATAAAACTTCTGATGGCATCTGTTTTCTTAACAAGAATTCACTCCATATGATATGGGAACACCTGTATTCTTTACTTTCCTTGTCAGGGTTAAGACCTGCTCTGTAGGACTAGGGGAGTGGTTTTACTCAGGCAGTTAGTTCATTACCTTATTTCCAATATCCTCTCCTCTGGGGAAGCTTTCTCTTTAAATTGTCACACAGTGCTTCTTTCTTCAAAACATTGGGGCTGGCAGCTGCCTTGAAGAATGTATGTTAGTTGTGTGGTGTGATACAGCAGCACTAACCAGAGCAGGTGCAAAATGGACTTGTGTGAATGCTGAAAAGGGTCTGGCCAGGGGAATTAAGCTCTCCCAGTGCACTCATGTAATCATTTGCTGTAGAGCTATCCCAGGACTTCCTTCCTCTAGATAGGAAGCCATAAAGAAGTTTCATGTGACTAAACTTGATGCAATTGTGCAATTCTCTGGGTAAATGGCAAGTGTATGGCTGCTAGATAGCCTTTCCTTTATAATGCTTTTGTACTTGTATAAATATGTTTATAAAGACAGAAGTTATTAATCTGCAAACTTGAATTGAGAAACAAAATGTTTCCTGCCTTAATTAAAGTCAACAATATCAAAAACATAATCTGAGATTGCATGAATTTGTCTCTTGGTTGGCAAGGATGCATATTCTGGGCTAGATCAGGAACTTGATATAATCAGGTGCTGCACCTGCACAAGTGCAGCTAGTTCTCTTATCCCCTAAAGTACTCTCATGCATCCTTGAATTAAGCTCTGTTCTCTATTTCCCCACCACTGTGTGTTTATTCAAGTGAGTCCATCCTTGTCTTTTCCTGCCAGCTTTCCAGACAACCAGCATTCAGTCTTGTGTGTCCATTGGTGAAAGGCAAGTATAACTCATAATTTCATGGAGACCGTCTCGCCTCCTGCAAAGTGTTTCATACGTCAAGCCTGTCAAGGGATTTTCCTGCTTTCAGTTGTTCCTGTCTTTTGCTTTCTGTATTAACCCAAGGTGGTATAGGTTCTGAATCCTAAGGAGGTGATCCTGACTTGGTCTTTGATAAAGGACTTGGACCAGGTGTCCCTCTGGGAGTGCTGTGTACATTGGAAGACAGATCATTAGAGGAGAGCTTAACTCCTTGAGGATTTTCCCATTCTCTTCTTTGGCATAGATTTAGGAGTCTAAAGTGGCGACGAATGTTACCACTGTTCACAAAATGTCACTGCGATGACAGGATCATTCTGAACCATCAGAATGAGTAAATCACTGGGTAGTTTGGTTCACATATACAGTAGAAAATAAACCTTCTTTCGATAATAACCAGCATTTCTTATCTCCTTGGATTAATGCCCCATAGATAGCAGTGTTTGCCATCAGAACACCTGGGCAAAGGTGCAGGGCAACACATGAGTGCTGCAGCTTAGGCACAGAACGATTATGTAGGGCTGGCATCCATTACCCTGGAGTGCTGCTGGCAGTAATTCCAGGGTGGGCTGAAGCCGAGGAGAGGCTGTGAGTGTGACCAGGTTGTGGGATACTCTGAACCCTAGAGACACAGCACATCCCAGGAGCTGGCAGCTGTGCTGTGCTGCAGCCATGGTTTTCCTCCCAAACACCAGAGGCAGTTCATGTAATTGCAAACAGTCCCTCCACTGGATATCTGTATAGCTTAAAGTAGTGATGATACAGGATATGTGGATTTGGATGGCTTGCTGCCCTTTATTCCAAGAGGGAGGAAGAAAAATGCTAAAGAAGTTTTTACTTATGTAGGAAACACGAATATAGTAATAAAACCCAGATTGTACAGAAGTAGCTTTTGTGTTTCCTTATTGTCAGTGTTCTAATAAAAATTGGAGGCAAAGTAAATCATTAACTATAGTAATTGAAGTCCTCTTTGCAAGCAGGTGGTGTACACAATTGCCATTAAATATGCTTGGTTTTGTAGAGCACAACAGCCGTTTGTCTCTCTCCCTTAGTAGGTTTCCATTATATGGGAGAGTAAATCAAGGGTAGCTGTGTTTGACTAACAGGATTTCAGTTACAAGAAGGTTGAAGCCCGAAAGCACGTGCTAGATTGTTTTATTAGCTTTGTAGTTTTCTGCTTAAAACAAACAACTTTATGAGGTGGATTTCTTTAAGATAAATTGTTATACAATCAAGGAAGTATTTGTTTTGTTTGACTTACTTGTTTTATCTCAGACTGTTAATATATACTTTGGGGTTTTTTGATGGAGGTATGTTAGATAAAGAAGGATGCTGGATTTAATTCTAGCAACATCTCTAGTTGTTGCTTTAATAATTACCTTAAGTGTTTTCTTGGATGAGACTATAATTGCAGAAATGAGGTATAAAGGGAGAGATTGTCTTATGATTTTTAATTGAAAATATACAGCTAGAATAAATATATAAGCAGCCTTTATTTTGGAATTTACTGGAAGCATCTAAACCAAGTGAAATTTCTTTGATGTTAGTACATTTTTGGTAATTCCTTTACTAGATAGCCGTAATGTAGTGTTTCCAGCCAAGTGAATAATGAACCTAATGAAACTTTTGGCTATTGAGAAGTCTTGGACTGCTTCATTTAAATCTGAATTACTGCACTTGCTGTGCCACAGATAGTTGTCATAGAAGGCTCTGCAGTTTATTTAGAGGAACACTGAAAGCCTAAAGTTAAGAATCTGGAGATTGTATCAGTTTTTGTATTAAAGAGCAGAGAATGATATTGTTATGAGATGTACAAACAATATTTTCAGCTTGTAGATATGCCCTGATAGAATTAAGCAATACATTATGTAACTTTATTAGAAACATTCCCAGGATAGATTGATTCAGCATCAGTTTGCTTTTCTGTAGTCTTGACATTTTGACTGTAGGCTCGTAGTGTTTGTGGGCTGGTGATGATTCATGCATTAATCACTACTTGACACTGAAACTGCCTTCACAGAACTCAACAGCTGCTTTCCTGCGAGACCCAATGAGCTGTTCCTCTGCCTTAAACTGGCTGGAGCAGAGAGTAGGCGGCACCTTCTTTCCTTCAGTCTCTTGATTTGTTCTTTGGTGCTTTTTCTTCTAATTTTTCTTTGCTCCTATGTCCTGTACGTTTCACTGGGTTTCATCTGCATTCCTTCAAGACCTTGGGAGCAGATGATGCTGCAGCACAGTCCTCTCTGATCACCATCCCTGTGAGTGTTGCCTTACTTGCAGTGAAACAGCTCTCACCACTCCATCGGGGACAGCTCATTGTCTCGTGCTGGATGTATCTGTCTCATCACTGACACTGCAAATCCAGCAGCTGCTGAACATTTCTGAAGAAGGACTGGAGTTTTATAGCATTTGTTCCATTAATGAGATCAGGATTCATATAATGATGTGAATTTAACCTTACAAAAATTTAGTCGTTTTCTATTTAATGTTTATTCGTGCCCTTATTTTGTATTACTTAAACTTTGCTGAGGGTGATTTATCAGCTCTTCATTACCAGAATTTGTCTTCCATTTGGTGCTTTCTGGTACCTCTGCATTGTCTGTTGTTCTCTTAATCATTTGTAATGGACAGGTCTGTCATGTTTTCATTTAGGTCAGCAACATTTTTCTTAATTTTTCAGTCTTTCCTTTCCTCTGCATTTTTTAAAGTTATTTTTCTTTCATTCTTTTACTCTGTTACTCATTATTTCTATCTCTAAAATTGCCAGGATTTTTAATAGGTATCAAACAAGACACATTGAAGTTTTTCATTCTAGCACATTTTTCAGTCATAGTGTTACTTCAAGGAGCAATGGATTCTTATTCCCTGCCTCTACACTTTTCTATGTTGTGCTAGAAATCTTCAGGAAAATGTTAGCAGCTTGCTTTGGAGAAAACTAGTGCTTGCATAAAACAATTCCAGATGTAAATGCAAATTAAAGGAAACCTTGCAAATTGGAGCTGCCATGTGGATGAACATGTTTCTGATACTGCTCTGAATTGCAGTAAATAACATTTCTTTGTGAATATATGGTCCTTAATGAACATTTTATGCTGGACATAAAGACAAAGGTAGGACAAAGGTTTTAGTTTTAAACAAATTTTCTACACTATTCTTAAGCATTTTCTTATTTCTGTTTATTTCTGATTTCAAGTCTAGCCTCTTCAAAAACTGGGTAAAGTTGAATGAATTCCAGTTTCAGCTTTGCCCTCTTTGGTGATGGGAGCTGATGTGATGTTGCTAAGGGGAAGGCAACAAGGGAAGATGCTTGCTGGGTGCCAGAGAAGTAGTTCCCAATGTGTTCCTGCAACTGATGTGTCTTCTACTGAAGTCCAGCTGACAAAAGTCCAATTTTTCCTAGTAATTGTCTTCATACAATTGTACACACCATAGTTCTGCAGTGAAAAGCTTTAAGATCTGTTTTTTGAAAACTTCTTGGGGAGGGTAGCTAGCTAATGGATAATCCTTTGTCGGATCTCTTTGCTGTTATCAGTACTTGAATGGATTAGCATGTTTGACTCCTTAAAGCTTATTTGCTTGTGATAATGGCTTATGTCTTGCAGCTGTTTTTTTATCAGGTTTTCTGCAAGACTGAAGTTGTTGCAAATGCAAACTAATAAAGTGCTAACATGAAAATGGTGCAGGCTTTTTGCAGTGAGGTTTTCCTCACTGTGGTGGTGGTGCTGGTGACAAACTGAAAATCTGAAAAATGAAAGGTTCTAAAATAAAGAACTCGTCAGGTGCAGGAGCACTGTCGGGTATCCCTTGCCACAAATGAAGTAGGAGATACCCAGCTTTCCAGCTGTTTGCAGCCTGCCACAGTGCATCCCCTGTGTGAAGCTTTGTTGGCAGTGGGCACTGGTCACACTGGTGCCAGTCCATGCTGCCATCAGACAGGATGATTGTGTGCTCCCCTCGCTGCGTGTTCTTGCCCTGTTAAGTTGATACTTGGGGCAGTTGTACTCAGCATGCTCTGAGCCTTGAGGCTGGAGCAGAGCAAGGGGCGGAAAAGCTTTGGTCTGCTTTTCTCAGCAGCTCAGTCTGAGATTAGCTTAAACCAGTCAGGAAAACATAACCTCCGTCTGTGTCAAGGTCTTGGCCTCCTCCTCCTCCTCTCAAGTGTGGAGAGCATGAGGACGGTAAAGAGAAGTTCTCCTGACAAGGGTAGCATGCTCTATCGTGCTATTTTTGGCAGTGCCTTCAAAACATCTGCAGTCAATCCAAGTTTTCTAAATGCTGCATTCAGTGCATGTACAGCTGAGTGTCCTGGTACAGCGGGAATGAAGGCTGCATGGTGTGCTGTGGGGGGAAGGCAGAGTGTTGGAGGCATGCAGGATCAAATAAGCTAAGTCAGGTCTGGTGGAGGATGGTAAAATTGTTGCTGGGTAGGGTGAACACTGAAGCTGCCTTGAACACTATGACTGGTATTCATTGCATGTTTTTCTTGTCTTTTAGGACCCAGCATATCTACAGTTTTGGTTTCGGTGGCTTTGCATTTTTATAGATGAGGTGTCATATTTGTCTATTTGTTAGTGATACTGAAGCTAATCTATAGACTGTTAATGCCCAAGTTTCCAAACTCAACTGATGTTTAGGTTGTACTCCCAAAATGTCCAGTATTTGTCTCTTTGGGATGAAAAATGCAAATTTATGTGACACCAAGTTAACCACTTTTTATTTTTATCAGGCTTTTTACAGGCTTCTTCTTCATTTGAAGTGAAAGATTCAAGTGGTAAGGTCTGCATAATTGCTGATTTGACAGTAGCCTTCTCAGTGGAATACAAAAACAATGGGCAAAAAGAGGTAAGGGCAGTGGGTATCTTACTGCTTGTCATTTATTAGTATTTTTAATATTTATAAAATATGTGGTGTCTCTACACATGTGCAGTATTTAAACTTTCAACAAGTATTTATGCATGAAAAACTACTTCAGCAAAGGTTTTTACCCTCCCAGATGTGTTACATCAGCTTTTCTTTATTATGGATGCTTTTTCTAATTAAATGGCAAGATTAAGGCTGCCTGAAACAATCACAAACAAAACATGGGAAATTACTTTTGTGGCTGAAATCCCACACCTGTCCTATTGATAACTAAAATGGCTTTGACTAGAACTGAAAAGGCAAAAATACTACAAGTTCTCTTTTGGTAGCCTGGTCACACTAACATGGACTAAATCTGAACTGAAATGGCTGTTGGCACATAGCTTTTAAACTTTTTAAACTCTGGAAATCTGTGACCTTCTTTCTCAGCAAATCTCTAGATTACAGTGCATCTACAGACTAGTGCAGTGCTTACAGGTTGTTCCATATTAACAGCAAAAGCTTGTTAATGAAAGATTAAGAATTTGCCTTAATAAAAAGGTTTTGTGATTTTTTTTTTTTTTTTTTGTATCTTCACCACCGGATAGGAATTGGGGGTTATTTATAGTCTTATTGCAGTTTTGTGTTGTTGAAGTTGATTTTTTTTTCCTAGCCATCAGTGTAATACAAGGTTAAAAAATTCCTACTACTTTACCAGTGGTGCACTTGTGATGTGTGATTTGAGCTGAGCCTTATGTTGTAAAATCTGTATTTTCAGTGATGCTGATGGTCTGAAATCCTGCTGATACTGGTGTATGCGTTTGCACTCAGAACTGACATCTTTCATAACAAGCTTTTGTCTGTTTCCTCTTGTAAGCTGTAAGCTCACAACTTCCCAGTAAATGTTGTATTGGTCTTCAGGTATCTCATTTCTTCAAAATGTGTAATAAACTCAAAGTATTACAGCCATGCTATGTAGGATGTACCATTCACTTTGTTCTTGCTCAGTTGTACTACAAGAAGCAAAGCTTAAAGTTTTCACATGTCCAGAGTTTGCCAGATTTGATTCTTGTAGTACAGAAGTCCTTGCAAATTCATATTGCTAGTTTAGGAGGAAAAAAAGTCTAAGAGTGCTGTGAGTATGGACTGTTTTGTCCTCTGTTTTCATAGAGCAAGATTCTTAAACTCAAATGCTAGTAACATGCTGCTTGCTATATACTGGTATATAAGAAGACATCTTATAGTATATATATTAATGTCTGCTGTATGTTTGTAATAGTTTCATAGGCTATTTAAAAAGCAGTGAGGAAAAGCTTACATGTGTTTTATTTTCTACCCCACAGTTTGTACACTTTTTCCTGCCACAAAATGCTTCAGTAGACTCACAGAGCTCATGTGGTAAAGGTAACGCATCTCATCCACTTCTGGTATTGGATTTTGGAGCAGGACATTCATTAAGCCTGAATTTCTCAGAATCTGCTGACAAGTACCAAGTTGAAGAGTTAGTTTTCCACTACAATCTGTCAGATGTGACTTTATTCCCAAATTCAACTGCAGGTAAAATGAAGACTTCCTGTTATTGTGAAATCCTTCCAAATGTAATACTGAGTCATTTCTTTAAATACTGGTACATACTAATGTAATGTATCTTTTTACAGAAGGCATGAAGACTGTATCGCATAAAAGTATTATCCAGGCACATATGGGCACAAAATACAGGTGCATCAACTCCAAGCGCATCAATATGAAGAATGTGAATGTTACTTTTAGCAATGTCACTTTGGAAGCCTATCTCACAAATGGCACTTTCAGTGTGAACAGTAAGTATCTTGTAACAGAAGGATGTACTTGATGAGCTAATATTTCCAGTAACAGGTTATTTAAGTCCTGTCTAATCATATTCAAGGTGGGTACAAGCTGGATCTGAAATTCTGATAACAGGATCTTTTGAAATGAATGGACTTGTCTCAGGTTTTCTCTGTAGGACATTGGAATCCATGGCTAGGAGAGTGTGCCCTGGGTTCCCGTAGGTATTGTGCTGGGCTGTTCATGAGTATGGTGTAAAACACATGCTGCAGTAGGTCACGTGGGGACATGGCAAAAATTCTAGTTTAAGAAGTATCTGATAACTTTCAAGCATTATGGCCTCTACCAAAGTAATTTGAACTAGTTACTGCATGCTCTGGGGAAAATCAGTGAAATAATGGCAGACAGTAGAGAATTAGTCTGTAGGGAGCAAAAGTACATCTTCTCCTACAGGAGGTTTTATGTCAGCTGTAACTGTCAGGTTTTTCTCTTCCAGGCACAATCCCAAAGTCATATTTTTATCGCGATTGCTTGTACTGAAAAGCAGTTTGGAATTTTACTTCAAATTATTAAAGGCAAATTACTTCATGGTGTGTTCATGTCCTTTGCTTTTGTGACAGCACTCCTAAAATACGAAAGAGCTGTATAAACTGATAACCTATACTATCTTAAGGAGTGATAAGTCTTTGCATTACTTTTAGAGTCTTCATCTTCTCTGGGAAATGAAGAACTTTTCTTCAGCTGTTAAACCCATTTATGCAGCTGCTAGAATAAATATTGAATAATATTTAATATTGAAACAAATATTAAAAACTAGATTAGCCAGGGCTGGCATGTAATGGAAACAATGAACAAGTGCCTTTTGCTGGAGTATCTCTACCTTGTCCCATTTCTGTGAAAAATACCTTGCCTGATGCATGATAATAGTAGCATTGACTTCTTTTATGGCTGCTTCACATATCTGGCTCAGATTTGTGTGTATCATTCCCTTGATGAAACTTTTCCATTCAGTGAACTAGTTTGCAGTAAAGATGTGGACCTACATTTATGCTTAAAAAATCCCACACCAAACTCTGATTTCTATTACTGCACTCTTCGGTACTATCTCTTTTCTTAAATTATGAAACTTTGATCCAATTTTTTTTTTTTACTGGGTAAGTTTCATAAGTGATCAGTTATCAGCAGGTTTGAACATAAGACATGATACTGGGAAAAGCTGATTTTTAACTTCTACAAAACTTCAATAAAATCTCCTTACTATGTAATACTTTTTTTTTTAAGACCTTAAGATCTGCTCTTATAGAGTCCTCTGGTTAAAAAAAATCAGTATTGCATTATTTCTGGAGGGTGTTTCTTGTGGAACACAAATTTATCAGCATTTGCTTTATTTTCTATTCCTATGCTTCCTTCTCTTTTTTTAGATAAACACTCGATCTTGTCACAGTCATATTCTCTAAATTGCTTTTTTCCATCCTGTGATATCACTAACTTGATGAAATCACTGATTCTTAGAAAAAAGGTGTGAAGTCCTGTGATTATGATCAGACATTGGTCTGAGTTCAAGGATGGGGGGGTGATGTTACTTCGTGGTTTTGTTGTTTCCACATTCTTGTTATCCATTCTGCCATGCACAGTTTTTTCTTTAAATTATCATCTTCCTTAAATTTTTATTAGTGTTGGATCTGACTTTTTCATTCCCTAGTGCACAATGAGTTAGCTCTTTCTTGTTTGGTTTTTTTAATCCTTTTTCTCTAATACTTTTTTTTTCATCTTCTTAACCTGAAAATAATACTTTGCCCTCCAGGTCTGTTCTTTCTTTCCATTCTTGTAGGCTTGAGCCTTCCCCTGTCCCTTAGGCAGCTAGTTATTGATGAACTTTAGATCTGGAATTTTCCCTTAATATTTTTTTTCTCTGCAAATCTTTAATGGAAGGATATTTCTGCTGGTGATTGTACAAGGCTTACTGGAGGGAAGAAGAGTCAGTATTCATTGCCTCTGCATAACTAGAAATGGTGACTTCTGTCAGTGTACTAGAAGTTGGTGACTGAGGGGATGGTAGTGGTTATCTTCTGATCTGTCCTAAAGAGCTACTAGAAACTGCTCTAAATCTGTTCAGTAAAAATGATGCATCAAAACTTCACCTAGGCTAAACTTCTACTCAATGTGATTTGGTTGTTTCCATCTCTGCTAACTTAAATAAGAGCTATGTGTTGAGGTCTTGCAGATAGAGGGTAATTATCCATTGAAGTACCCAGAAAGCTGCTTTTTGGTTTGTTAGAAAATGATTGCATTTTGGGATCAGACCATTATCAGTCTACAAAATAGAGGATCACTCCTCCCTCATCCACCTTCATTCTGCTCTTGGGCTTTCCAGCAGTGGAGTAGAAATAGGAAAGCATGCTATGTTGGACAGTGTGTGACTTCAAATAGTGTGGTTAGAGTTCCTCTTTCTGAGCCATAATCAAAAGTTAAGCTGCTGTTTATGTTTAAGGCTATTTATTAGGTGTCTTGTATCTGCAGGATATGTATGCATTAAATTCTAGAAGTAGGCCCTTTGAGTCAGAGTTGATTGTTGCTGCAGTTGCTGTTGTCCTTAAAAAGTTGCAAGTTGTTACTATCCCTGGTATGTGGGGATGACCTTGGCTTGGAACATGGAAGCCTCTACTTAGTAATGTCTTTGTTATGACCTTTGGCTTAGATGTTCAATGCAGGAACCTTCTTGGCTCCCAGATCAGGTTAAGATCTTGCTGCCACATGTTTCCAAGAACTCTGGCAAATAAATCAGGGTCACTGTTCCCTTGAACGTTGCTGCTGGACTGGATGAAATGAGAAGGTGAACTTGCACACCTTCACAGCCTTGTTAACCCTGTGGAGGGTGGTTCCTCATGCGGGACTGAAGGGAGGATGGATGTGAGAGGTTCAGCAGAAAACTTGCTATCAGAAGCAGTGTCTTAGAATCCCCTTATTAAGGACAGAAGAGCCACGGCAATACCTTAAGGCTACTCTGGGTACTGACAGAGTAATGACTGAGGGGAAGGAGAACATATCTCCTGGGAGACCACTTTGAACAGTGGGCAGAACTGTTCCTCTGCTTTTCCCACCTGAGTGCTCAGAGAGTGATAGGGATCCCAGCCTGACTGTGAACGGACAGCAGGAACACTGGCTCTGTCAGATTCATCCTGATCCAATGGCAAAGCAAAGTGATGGATGTGAATGAAAGTGGATGTGGTCACCATGAACTTCAGTAAATTACCAGCAGAGGTGTCATTTTCACATGCCAGGCTTTAAAAGGGTCTCAAACTTTGCAACAAGAATTTAGGTAATGCTTTACCATTGTGTTTCTGAGCTTTTATTATCTTTTATTAGGAAAAAAGCTACTCGAAATTGCATCTTCCTTTCCCTTGAGGATTAAAAAGGTAGATGATCCCACAGCTTCATTTTGTTTGGTAATGACTGTTTTCCTTTCTCTGCAGAGACGGAATGTGCTGAAGATATGATCTCTACTACTACTATGGTGCCTACAACTCCTAAACATACTAGCCAGGTTCCAACAACTATTAGCCCATCACCAACATCATCACCCTCAAATCCTACAGTTGGTAAATACAATGTGACTGGTCCAAATGGAACCTGTGTACTTGCCTACATGGGCCTACAGCTTAATATCACCTATCCAAAAAAAGATGAAAAGGTACATTTTGATTTCTGTTTCTTCAAAGCTTTCAGTTTTCCTCTTTGGGGAAGACTTGGTAAATTATTATAAGCTAACCTTTTTCTTTAAAAAGCCCAGGTGTTTATGTTCATTCATCATTATTCTCTATTTGAATTGCTTAACCTGGTCTAGACTAGTGACATTTCAAACACTTGTACTGAAAGTGGTTCTTAAGAATTTTTCCATTCACTATTAAGCAGTTTTAAACCTGTCTGTTGAATCCAGGAAATATGGTCATTTAAGAGAAGTAGTAAAAATTACCAAGATGTGAGTAGGGAAATCCTGTTATCAAAGTCACAATTGAAACAAGATTTTTTAAACTGTTAAATAAAATAAAGAAATTTGGCCTAAGGCATAGAAACAGTCAATGACTAGTAGAACGGAAAATTACTACTGTAAAACTGGACAGCCTTGTGACTTGATTACCTTCCAGCCAGCACTGAAGATGTTTGGGTTTGATTTTGATGCTTAGAAGCTACTTAACAGCTGATTTTAATAGTAAAAAAAAATATACAAGGTTTATGTAAGATCCAGCCCTGGCACAGGCTCTTTCCCTCCACTATTGGTGCAGAGCCTGGCTTGCCAGCCCTATGGACAAGCCCAAAATCCCAAAAGGACTGTTGAAGACCCCCAGTAGGGTCCAATAGGGAACCTTGGTGTTGCAAAAGAAACTACTGCATTTATGATGATGATGATGATGACTGAGAGGTAAAATCATGAGCACTTACAGCTGGTGTGCGGCTGTGCAGTGGCTTCTTATGATGGCAACTGTGTTTTCGCCACCTTAATTGTGTGAAATTCCCTGACCCTGGTGTTCTGCTTCTGATTTCTATTGTAATGACCAGTGAGGAGGTGGCAGGTAGGTTTTCCAAAGTCACGTGAGGATCAGCTAAGAGCTACTGAAAGGGTTTCTATTTAGTAGTTTGGCAAGTGTATTTAACCCACAGCCTTCTGCAGATACAAGACAGTATAAAATCACGAACCATGGGCAAAATAAAAACATTTTGTACTGAAATGACATGCAAGATGATTGTGCTGACAGGTGGTCCCCTTAATTGCTTCTACCTTACATCAAAGCAGTATTTTATAGCATCTTCCTCTCTGTGTAGTGCCGTGGTTCTTGATGTTTTTCCTTATGCTGCAAGGACCAAAGCAGTTTGTGTGGAGAAAGCAGTGGGTTCTGGGCTGCAGCCAGTCAGGGCTGCAGAAAGCTTTGTTAGATGTGCCCTTAGTTGTCTGTCAGCCTGGTAACTCAGGGGCAGCCTGCACAGGTCTTTAATGTGCACACATATCTGCCCTGGTGCCTGGAACACAGGGCAAACACAACACTCCAGGCATGAGACACAACCCAGCTACACCTCAGCTGAGTGTAAGGTGATGTGTTCAGTCTCTCCAAGTGTCATAATTGATGCTCTTCTCTCACAGATGGCTTTGGATTTGCTGAATTTCATACCACGTAATACAACTTCTTCTGGGAGATGCGACAGTACATCTGCCTTGTTGAGTCTGACATTTGAGAAAACGAGTGTTACCTTCCTGTTTGCATTGGTAAGAATCTCTGCACCAATTGTGTAGGATCTGCAGGACTTTCCATGTGGGAAAAGTAACTGGGGCAAGTGCAAGAGAAAAAAAGACACAGTTACAGGAAGGGGAGTTACTAATTCCTTTGGTCTTAATGCTAGGATTTAGTGGGTTTTATGCTTGGTAACCACTGTGAGAAAAGAATATATTTATCTGTATGCACACATACTTATGTGTACACAGAAAAGTATTTTATTTGGAATGGGAACTTCCTGAAGATTGTGTTTCTTACTCTTTAAGGCTTCTTGCCAAACCTGGGAGCAGCCTGTGACAAGTGAACATCTCACCTAATTTTAAGCCTGGAGCTGGATTTAAGTCCTCATTCTGTATACAGCCCAAAAGCCAAGTGTGCTTGTCTTCTGGTCTCCTATGATGGTTGGGAGTCCTGTTTCCCACAGCCCTGCCGTAGGTGCTGTACTGGAGCTGTGTACCTTTGAGGACTGAATCCACTGTGTTTGTCAGAGCTTCATGCTCCTTTTAATGCTGATCACCTTGAGCTGTTGCTATTAAATGACTCTGCAGCTCTGTGGGGTACCAGGATCACTGCAAGTAGGCTGCTTAAGCAATGGGTGGGACTATGCCTGCAGTGTGCAAGTCAAGTCAACAGCTTGGGGGTGCCAAGGCCCCCTTTCTCTGCCTCTTTGCTCTCCCACAGAACAATCTTCCTTAAGGTGCATACTTTCTGTAGCTTTTCTCTCCTGAAGTCCAACTAAATGCCTCCTTTGGATGCTAATGTCAGTCGTGTTTACGCTTTGAAAACCTTTCTCAAAATGCAGAATGGAACCTGAACATAAACAGCTTGTGTTGTATATCATCAGCTTAAATGACAACCACTGATTTGTTGGGTTTTGTTTTTTTTAAAGAATGCAAGTGCTGAAAAATTCTTCCTGCAAGGTGTGAATATAACCACGACCCTGCCCTCTGAAGCAAAAAGTAAGGACTTCTAAGAAATCTATTCTCTGTGATCACTTCCATAAATATTAAGGGTAGCCTGCATTAAATAATGTATGAGAAATGGTGGGGATGAGTGTATCAAATTTCAGCTCTATGAGCTTACAGCTCCTGCTCTTCAGGTTTATATAATAAGACTTTCTCTTACACAGATCCAAAATTTGAAGCATCAAACAACAACATGAGTGAGCTGAGAGCTTCAGTAGGGAACTCCTACAAGTGCAGTTCTGAGGAGAATCTGCAGGTCACGGACCAAGCCCTTGTCAACGTATTTAATGTTCAGATCCAGGTTTTCAAGATTGATGGAGACAAATTTGGGCCAGGTAAGAGGTTTGCATTTGGCAGCCGCTGTCAAACCCAAGATTTGTGAAGTATACTTCAATATAAATATAACATTATGTAGTCAGATGCCAGCTTGTGGGTGCTATGCTTAGTCTCTGCATGCCCCACTACAGATGATGTGGGGGCTGATTCAGATGTCCGAGTTGAGGCTAGTGTGAGAAGTACGTAAAAAGCTTTGAAACAACTTGGACTTGTTCCTGATGGTCCAGAGAAGAGTTAAGGAAGGGTGCTAGCTTTCCCTCCAAACTGTGTGCAGAGAGTTGTGTGAAAGGGGCAAACCTGTCCCCTGTGACTATGCTGAAAGTGAAATGACTGCATGGATATTTATGATGGCTAAATTTGTGTGTAACTAACAGCTCTTGAGGAGGAAACAATCAGTATAATCTTCATATTATGTATACAACTGCTGCGAGAAAGACTATCCTGAATGATCACAGTTACTGGACTTGGCTTCCTTTCATTGTTGGCAAGCTAACTGAGCCAGTTTTACAGACATGCTGAGAGCAGAATGCTGAAGTTCTGGATGTAGCCATCTGTTGGTGCACTGGTACCTAACATGGATCTTTTTCTCTCTCTTCAGTGGAAGAATGTCAACTGGATGAAAATAACATGCTGATCCCTATAATAGTTGGTGCAGCCCTTGCTGGTCTTGTCCTAATTGTCTTGATTGCTTACCTGATTGGCAGAAAGAGGAGCCATGCTGGATATCAAACAATTTAATTACTTGCACTAAAATCCAGTGTAGATGAAAAGCAATTGCAAGAGGCTGGGGGAAAAAATCCCCCTATGTTTCCCCTGAACTGGTTGATATTGTAAGGTAACATCTTTTCTTGCAAATTGCTTCTTTAAAGTCTGCTTTATTAAATGTGAAATCATCTTGCAGCATTTAACTATGCACAAAAATAACTTCTGAAGATTCTGGTGTTTAATTTTGCTAACTAGTTTTAATATTTACCCACTTAGAAACAAGCTAAAAGTCCTTAAGGGTGCTTTTTTGGAATTGGCATAAGATCACGTCAGCTACAGATTCCAGAGAGGGATGTTGCTAACTCTGACTCAATTTCAGAACTCTTAACAAAGGGAAAAGGTTCAGTATTTGCACCGCTGCCATTGAGCAATGATGTTAAGTATACTGATGATGCATTTGAAAAAATTTAGTAACAACTGACAAAATTTAAAATCTGAACTTCACCTTGTCTCTTAGGTGTGTATTTTTTACTAAGCTTTAAACTCAATGCCTGGCACATGCAGGGTGTGAACGACGCAATACTCAAACCTTACAGGAACTCTTTATGATTGGACAGCTCCCCTGTTTGATATTTTTGATGCTATGCCAGCTCGTTAGGAGCTGGTACTTTTTTAAAATGGGTGTTATTTTTATTTACTTTTTTTGTAAAGTGATTTCAGTCTATTCTGTTGGAAGGTCCAGAGAGATCCTGTTAACTGCACATGTGTACAATATAGATCTCAATCTGCTGATTCTATTGCTTTAAACTTGGCTGGGGGGTTGTACACTTTAAGGATCAGTTCTTATGTATGCATTGCCTGTAACAATGCTAATAAAGACACTTTTTTTTCTGTATTTCTTAGTATTGCTGATCACTCTTAAAATCATTTGTTGACCATTCACAGAGTGCTTAAGTCATGGTTTGGCTATACTTGTGAAGCTTCAAACAATCCTTAGTGTGGAGTTACATTAATCAAGTGCTTAAGTTTTTTCTTTGTGGCACAAAGGCTAACCTTAATATGTGTGTGTTGCAATCAGGCTCTTGTATTGCACTTTGTGTTTGGAATCAAGGAAAGCTGTGTCAGTCAGCTGAGACCTGGAGAAGTTAACCCTTCAAACTGCCCCTTGCTGTGACATGTCAGTACAGTGGCCTGCTGGGCTAAGCATCACTTTCTGACAGTGCTGCTAAGCTTCTCAGTCTAAGGACTGTGTAAATGACATTTCATGTTTGATTTTGAAGCTGGCCTCTCACCACAAAGTAGGAAACACACATCTGCTGAGAGCTGTGTGCCTCATAATGTGCTGGAAGTGAACCTTGGTGTTTGAAGCTTCCCTGAGTCCCTGCTGCAGCAAGGCTTTGGTGTTAACAGTACCGGCAGGGCAGGAACTGGAGCACACCAAACACTGCACAGAACACACCTGACATGAGAACCTAATGCAGGGCAGTAAGGCTGGTGTTTTTGAGCTGATGGCCTGTGCCCTTGAAGGTACCTGGGAGCTATGGATTTTGCTAGTAGTGAATAGTGTTTCCTAATACCTGCTGACATACCAGGAGTATGGTACTGCTGCTGTCCTTACAATTCAGTACTTGAGGAAAAAGGTGTATGTCTGGTACCATAAAGGATAGGATAGCTCAGAATCACTGAGTAGCAGTCTTTAGCTGTCTAGAAGAGCACTTACCTACTTCCTCTGAAAAAGGTGATTTTTTTTCCTGCTGAGGAATGAAAAAAATCTTAATTTGTGGGGTAGGGGGAAGCCATGCTTCACAAGGAATGAAGAGAGCTTGGAGTAAAATTTGAAAAGGATTGTTAAAAAGGTGACCTTTTCCACAGTAGCTGTTGCACAGGGACTATAAACCCCACAAGGTGCTGATCTCCAGTCGTCTTTCCTCTCCTCAGCTGGAAGGAGAGGATTTGGCCACGAGAGGGCTCTGTATGGACAAGAAAGCAATCCAGACTCCAGCAGGGCTGGAAGTGGCCCGGTGCTGATACAGACTCTGGAACTACCCAGTATCTTCCCCTGTCAAAGAAGTCTGTTCATGGGTGTTTCTTCTCAAATTTTCAGGGACACAGCTGTGTAAGAATTGCACTAGAGCTGCCCTATCTCATACTGCATAGATAAACTGCTAGTGAAGATCACTGATTGCTCTCTTGCCCTGCACTGCTGTATTTGAGTTCCTTACGCAAGAGCAGTGAGGAAAAAGATGCTTGTATTCCAGCCAGTGACTGGCAGTCAGGACTCAGATCACATATTTTACTCTCTACACCAAGAAACATGTTCTGACAAATTAAATTAATTTATTTTGTACAAATGGTAATGGTGTCACAGTTAATACAGTAATACATAATTTTATACATCTGTTTTCCTTTAATATTACAAAATTCCCTGGGACTATTTTTTTTAAAAGGAGGGTCCTGACACTGATCACATTCTAGTCTGAAAATACCTTAATCCTTAAAAAATAAAAACAACACCACCAACAAACAATAACAGAATCACCAGTTCCAGTTATCAAATCTGACATACAGTACAAAGTGTTAACACACTTACTTGAAAGGCAGGAAAAATTGGTCAAGTGTCAGTTAATTCATGGAAAGCTTAAAGTGTGCTTTAATCAGTGCAAATAGAGGAATGTGTCAATTGCTGTAGTATCTGACCACCTGGTTACATCTGGCAAGTTATCCCTGAGAAAGCAAATTCTCCCTGCAAGTCTCTCGGAGTTTGTTGATTGTTGCCATGGATAAGCTTCCAGGATCTTTGAATATTTTCTGAGGGCAAAAGAAGAAAATTCTTAGTTAAAATGCTGACTTTGGACAGCATGCTAGAATTCTCACATGATTCTCTGAGGTGTGAAATCCTTGCTTCGATGCCCATACTGTGAAATTGTTCACTGCTCTTTGGCCCTTCTGTAACTGTAACATCTTCATCTACTGTGCTGTGTGAACACACAGTGAACCTGCAGTTCGTAACAAGTGCAGTAAGGTACATAAAAGCAGCAATAGAAAATCTGGTTTGAATGTATGTCCAGTTGAGATTATTTTGGATGGCAGGTTGTGGAAGGTGGCATGTTTAGAACATACTCAACTGTCCTGGCTAATGTGACAAAGCACTTCTTGTGTGGTGCTAGCAGAGTTGTTCAGGTTCTGGAACACTTAAAGAAACCAGTGTCTTCCTACTGCAAAAAATCAATTTTAATCCCTCATGATGCTGCCTTTGCTTCTCTTTACCAGATTTTCAGGGGAGTAATGGATATGGATGTAAGAACTCGATGTGTTCTGAATGCCATCATACATCTTCAGTTACTCTTTTCTGTTTGTTTTCACTTCAAGAACAATACATTTGTTTCCACTAGTTCACCTAGAAAGAACAACTGAGTGAACAAAACTGTGACGCAAAACTACAAGTTTATGCACTTTAAGCAGTTAAGGTGTGTGGACATCTCTGTTTTCTGGAACTGTTAAATGACATCTCTAGAGACAAGACTGTAATTGAACCAATTCAGAACAGCTTTCTGGTGAAGAAGCCTTCAAACTAAAAACTAAGGTTCTTTTCTGGAGGAAGAGGCATAAAGATACCTGTCATCACCTCTACTGGTACTAACACCTGTACTTCTGGAAAAAGCCCAACCCAACAAACAAATCCAAACACAAAAGTACACGTTTCAAAGATACACAAGAACCTAACCTGTTTATCAAATTGCCTCCAAAGCCCCATTACTACAGTAAATAACAGTTAAAATTCTTTTACTCAGGGTTAACTGCAAGAAAAAGGTGGTTGGTTTTCTAAAAATAGCTGGTGTAAAATTTAACACAGTTAAAGAGGGGGGAGGGACGTCCTTCAAGGACAAGTGTTAGCATCAGACTCTGGACAGGTGTTCTTAATGCAGTTAACATTCATTAAAATTCTTATGCTAAACTGTTTATGGAATGGAAAAACCCCTCAAGCATCTCCCCCCTTCTAAATTAAAGCTATACCTGCGATTTTTCTCTTGCTCCTTTAATTAAAAGACTTAAAAGTGTCAGTAAGTTAAGCTAATTTTTCTTCTAAATGAACAAAATTGAAAGTTAGTATGAATGACATCCTACTGTGACTGACCTATGCACAGAGATCTGCCATGAGCATGAAACTCTTTGGGGGGTAAATGTCACTCCAGGACATGGTTTTGTGCACACTGAGCAAATGGTGATAGTGGAGTTGACCAAGTGATTTATGACAGATATGCTCCTGTTGCTTGGTTTGCAGCTAGCACCTTTCATGTTTCCATCTTCCAAGATAAGCCCTGAATCTAATGTTTTATACTGATGTGGCACCCACTGTATTAATAATATACAAGAAAAATTCTTAGATAGCAGACTGGCATAGCACTTGGACACTCAACTTCATGGGTTTTTGTCTAGAAATGAGAATCTGTTGCTACCATCTTGTCCTAAACAAAATGCTGTGTGTTCTGACACTACAGCCATTTATCAGTGCAAGCTTAAAATTCACTTTGTGCTTATTCTACAATATTGTATTGCAGTGCATCTGAAAAAAAGCACAGGATCAATATCCATAGTTCACTGGAAAAATGTAGGAAAGTTATTTTCTCATCAGACTTCCTGCCTTAACGAGTAAAAAGGGCAAAACCAATTTTCTTCCCTGTATAACAGATAATGTGGATGGAGTGCTATATATGGAATTTGATAATAACTACTAAATATAATATTCATAATAATTATTAAATAGAAATTATTTAATATATTAACATATTTCTTAGGTTTGAGTTTCTTATTTTAAAAAACAATCCTAACAGCCATGTATCTCCTAACTGTATCCATCTTTTGCTCAGTGAAAAACATTTGTAAGTCAGTCTTGGTTTTAATTTGGAATGACTAAAAGCTGCGGAGAATTTACCTGCATGAAGCTGTGACACTCTGTTACAAATGTTCCTTTGGTGATCTGCTTAAATTTATCACAAATGTCAGGGAAATTCGTGGCTTCCAAAATAAAAGCTTGGTTTTGCTTAATCAGTGTTAAGGCCACACGAAAGATGATCTTTGACCCTTCATAGAATAAACAATCCCATATTCGGAGCACAGTCTGCAGGAAAGGAGAGAGTTCAGATTAACCTTAATTTCCAGTAAGTATTACAAGCAGTACAAATGAAATAATTAGGGGTGTAGTAAGAGAACTTTATGTTACTAGTTACCTCCACTGGAAGAATGTCAATGAACAGGCATATAAACCAGCGTGACACCACTAGGGTCCACATGACTCCATGTCTTTCCATCAGCTCTGCCACAGCTGGAACTTTCATTTTCACAAGTTCTCCAAGGACTTCCTGATCAGTTTTCAGGCCCAACATTGCAGGACTGTAATAATCTTGGAAAGAAGAAATAGAAACTCAGGAATCTGTGCACATGATCTTTTCATGACAGAAGAGAATGTCCTCTGCAGATTAATTTATAAAGGCACGCTGAGCCTATGAATCTCAAGGTAAAGTAAATTAACCTACAGCATAAAGATCTCTGCACTGTGGTCACACAGTGCTGTTCTTTCAGCCAAGGCTGATCCTTCTGCACAACCACTTCATTCATGCTTACTCAAGTCTTCTTTCTCTCTGGTGTTTTTTGGCAATTCATTCTTCCTCCCCAAGGAAGGATACTCTAGGTGGTTTTTAACTGCTAGCTTAAACTACAAAAGTGTTACTAATATTTAAACAGTTCAATATAATCGCCACCTCCTTCCTGTGTGCGAGGGCTCCACAACTCCCAGTCCACACAATACCCTGACCGGTAACAAAAACCCCAAACCACCACAATAACCTGTAGCCTTTAGACCAGGTCCAAGTCAAACTGGAAATGCAAACTCCCCAGAGCATCAGCTGTGGAGGGGTGCCGGAGGCCAGATACTCCCCATCTCCTAAGGTGTGACCTAGCCATTCAGGTAGGAGTTTTTCTCTCCTTTCTCTGAGCCAAGAAAATCCCACTTTTCACAGAATAATTCTGAAAGGAAGTGAATGACAGATCCCTCGGGCAACATCTCTTCCTACTTAATTTACCTGCAAGACAGGGATTGAAATAAGACCTACATTCCTGCACTTCTGGTCACTGGAGTAAACTGGTAAATTCACAACTGAGAACAACAGAGCACTCTCTGGTCAGTCCTCGTCCTGTCAGGGTAAGCATTTCATTACCAAGGTGAAGGCTGAATAATGAGCGTCTCAGCTCTATAAACTAGTAGCTTTGGGTATATTTAAGGGAAGAAAAATATGTTATTTCAGTTCTTAAGTATTCAAATGCCCCGGTAAGGGACAACAAATACACAGATATTTAAGAAATTAATATTTTGGGTTTATATATTGACAGAAACATTTAAGCTGGACTTGCCTGCTCCAGTCCTGGGAAGCAACTTTTGATGGTTCACAAGTGCTTTGCTGATAACACCTATGTTATTAACTTTGTTTGTGGAAAGAAACCAGTGGTAACACAGCACCTTTCTGTGCCTTTCTTTCCTTCACTGATTCTGGAAAGCTGCAATTCAGGTTTCTCTGTCTTAACTGGTTTCTGCCAAGGTCCCCAGAGACACACACCGCATTGACCAATGGTTCATATAAAGGTGAAGGAATCAGAGCAAAGTCTGTTTGCCTGAAATAATTCTTATAAAACCTCACAGTGCCACAGGTAAGTTTAAAATCTGTCCAAACTATGCAGTACGTGTATAACCACTCAAATTTCTGTAATTTCACAGAAGTAGTTTAATATTCCACTCTTTCCTGTGCCAGTGGTTTTCCTGAACAGACTTCCCACCCCATGAGCTATTTGCTCTACATTTGTCCTGTCCAAACTCTGGAGTTTTTGATGGTACTACAGAGCATTACATTCAAGCCTTCTGTCTGGGATCCTCTTCTTTGTTCTCACTGAAGAGACTCAAGTGTCACTGCCACTCATATATATTCTTTAACCTTTCTTGTAGAAGAATATACATTCTGCCTTTCTTGTAGGGAAAAATCCAACAGCTAAATCACAAGTAATCCCATTAAAAAGTGTACTGAAAACACTCCATGAGCTCCGAACCAACACAAAAACCTCTTTCTGCATGTGTTGTGCTCATTTCTGGAACGCAGGTAACAGTAACATTAATTGGCTGAGCAGATCTCAAATAACAAGTAACAGAATAAGCCCTTTCCTATCCTTCCTCCTCCTCTCATACATCCACAAACCATTTTTTCCTCTTTTTTTGTGCTCCTAAAACACGTGAGTGCTGAAAACTTCAAGTTAACCACTGGCAAATGTCCTCAGGAGGAAGGACAGCAGCCCACTCGCTCTGCTCTGCTGCAATCATCTGATACGCTGAAACCAACAGCAGCTGCTATTTTTAATCTGTACAGCAAAGTAAATGTCAGGATCTCAAGCACACAACTGGACACCTACCCAGCTCTTGTGAGAGCTGGCAAGCAAAAAGTTAACAGGCAGGCAATGTGGATACGTCACTCCACAAATTACTGAAGCAGCCAGGAAGCTTTGGTGTAAATTTTCATTCAAGTCTTTTAGATTGTACTGCTGGACAGAAAGGAAAAAAGGAACTATTCATCTATCTGGGGCAGCCCCCTGCTGTTCTCGTGGAGCAGGAGCAGCTCCCATGTGCCCTGGTACACAGCACTGCAATGTTCAGCCCAGCACTGCTGCAGAACCAGTGGGAGGAGTGATTAACCATTTATGCAAATGCCAATAACTGAGTAACAGGGCTTTTCAGCATGTTAGCTGCCAGTTCACAACAGAAGTTAGGTTAAAAGAATCTGCACTCAAGACATTTTTACATGTAATTATTATATGTTAATTATAGTTCATGTGGATATTCATTAAAATTATTACACATAATTAATATGTAATTCTAATTTTCTGTTTATTTTCCCTGCATATATACTTTTATACATAAGTATATGTATATAAAATTAGCTCCTCAAATTAAGAAAGCCATATTTTCAAATCCTTCAGAAATATTCCTGGAGGACCTCATATTTGTACAAAACATACCCACAGATCACTTACAAGGAACACCTTTCACAGTCCACGTCTGGTTTCACTAAGGAAAATGATTTTGTAACTTGGTTCAGTGCCTAAGTGTTTGGTAACACTTAACCTACACGGTTCTTCTATTCCCTTCTTATTTACTAGGGATTCCCAGTCACTAATCCTTCTGGAAATGTCCCCTCAGCAAAAATCTTGCAGCTCTCCTTTGCTGCAAATGCTTCACTGTGCAATCTACTTTCCAAATATTTTATAATTGGCTGCCCTGCCCAGAAGTAAAAATATCCTTGTTTATAACCAAGTCTACACAAGCCTACCTCTCCCCCACACCACAAAGCTGTTTTTCACAAATTACAGTGCAGTCAATTATTTTTACTCGTCTACCATTGAAACACAGTAGCTTTCTATTCCTTCCATATCTTATGCCTTACAAACTATTTGGAATTTCTAGATCTACATGATCCACATTTAATCAGCATCTTAATTATTTCCCTCCCCCCCCAATCTGGCAAAATACTGAGCAGTTGATGACCCAGAACAGATCTGAGTCAGTAGCTGCTCCTAGTCTGCCACTTACTAATTTAAAGAAAAAAGTAGGCTAATTATATTGTGTATCTGTTGATCTAGGTGGTTTATAGGAATATCCTCTGAGAAAATACCATTCCCCTGAAAAAAACTACATAGCCAGATTGTTTCCTTTCATTCTTCAAATGGTCAAATGGAAGTGATAGTTTTTAGGTGATCACACACTACATTATTTTTCATCACATTTTCTGGAAGGCGACAAATGAAATACTGTATTATAAATTATTATTGCATTATTAATTTATTACTAAATTCCAGAAGAATATCTAGATGCAATTCAAGTTTCTCACTGTGCAACTCAGCCTTTTCAAGAGCTTTTGTAAATTGCTCCATGGCTTTCTGTACCTTTCTCTCAGCTTTCCCTCTGTTGCTTATCCCTGTGGCCCTGCTCAGCCCAGTCTGTTGCTCCAAGTTCTTGCCTATGGATTTTGGATGCCTTGTTAAGTTTAGGAGTGCCTGAGAGTATAACAGAGGGCAATGTGGGCAGCATCCCACATGGAATTCATCCTGCCAAGTGCCCCTTCCTCATCAAAGTCCTGTCCCTGAACAGCAGTGTAGCCCTGTGCCTCTGTTGGGATCATCAGCTTCTTCCTCTCAGAGTCAAGCAGCAAACAGGAAAAGCCAGCTTCACCAGCTGCCAGCTGCTTTATTGCTACTGTACCACACAGGTGATCACATGAAGGGAGGGACTTTTCCCCTTGTTCAAAGGGCTTGCTGTTACTAATGCTGCACTGCCTGTGGCACGCAGACACTGAGCTGGAAACCTGTCCTGGCAAAGAGACATTCCTAATACCACATTTCACTGTCTCCCTGTCACAATAGTTAGCACCTCTCTGAATCTTACCAGGATGTCCAGGACTAAGACATAACTGGCTGCTTGTGCTCCAGAACAGTAGTAAGATTTGTAGGAAACAAGGATAAAGCTTGTAGGGACTGTATGACCTTCTTCTCTGCCACAAATAGATAAAGAGGTTCCAAAATTAAAAGTTTAAGAAGCAATACTCTTATAGTCTTAAATTATCTGTACAAGTCAAGAGAAGTTAAAAAAAAAACCAAACCCTTCCAGTCTGTTGTGCATATGTCAGGTCAAATATACATATTCCTAGTGGAACTAAATTCTTAAGTGTTACAAAAATACCCAAAACAAGACCTCAGCTCTGCTTATCTTCCAGCATTTCTGGCTGTTATTTCAAGAGCCTACATAGCCCAGCCTGGGACAGAATAATTTGTCTTAGAGATCCAAACCATCTGAAAAGTTAAAAACTGACTGGTTTAACTTTTCTCACAGTCCAAGAAATGCAAAATATTTTATTCACAAGAATATGTTTATAATATCCATAAGGACTGCGGGGAGGGGGGGTGGTGTATGAGAGAGAGATGATGATAATGTTCCTTCCATAGTAGCAGAAATAGTTCATTTTTATACCACCAAGCAACACTGAAGAATGTCTCCTTGCTGGAGATACCATTTGCTACTAGACCTCACTGGAATCCAGGAGGGAAACAGAGCAAGCCTAAGGGCTTGCAGGAAAAATCAGAGGTTTCCATGAACAGAATTTCATGAAAAGGACTCAGTTCTACATTTCCTACATTTCAAGTCAAACCCAAAACAGATTCCATCATGTGCATTTGTGGGGAAAAAAATAAACATTTAAAACATACCAGCTTTTGTGTCTTCTAAGTATCTACATCATGAGCCTTACGTTAAAAGCTGAACAACCTATATTTGGGAAGAAATCAGAAAGCCACAACAGGAAAAGCAGGAAGCCCAAGAGTACTGCCAATTCTTTTTGCAGTATCAGGCCAGAGTGACCCCTGCAGGTGTCCTGGCCAGAGTGATATCCTGCAGATATGTGGTTAAATGGCAAGCTAAAAACTTAACTACATTATTTTTAAAACACAAGTTCCTAATTTTCCAGGGAACAGAAAGAAAAAAAATCTAACAAACCAAGCAACCCAAAACAGGCTAAAGCCATTTTTTATCTTTTCCTTCAAACTAAACTGACTGAGAACTGTTCTGGGGTACTGAACTCACACCACAACCAGCATTAGCTGTATCATTCACAACTGAACATTAGCTTTAAGAAAACATAAGGAAACCAAATTTATTTTGGACAGCAGAACTACCTTAAAAATTTGGAATGCAAGCATTTTATGGATCCTTATTGGTTGATATTGAGATTACATAAAATTTAGAGTAATATATCTTGAGAAATCACTTACTATTAACACCTTTCCAGCAAGCACAAAAAGGCAGTGTTTGTTTCTACATAATGCCATCTGCCTGTATTCATCTTTTGTTTCTGGTCCCAAACTTGGAAAACAGATCCCAGGGAGCTGAAAGAGCCCTTTGGTTTTCCATTTGCATTTCACAGAGCACAGTGGGATTCTGAGCAGATGTAGTAGCTACCTGCCATTTGGAAACTGAAGAAGGATGCTTGTTAATTAGAAAGACAATGGAAAGGCAGGCAAAGATGTCATCCTTCCAGGCATTACAGAAAGCAGAGATAAAACACAAAGAAACAAAAACTTCATGTGTAACCCCTTAAAGAAACAACTGAAATTAGCAGCATGTTGCAAAACACAAATGTAACTTTCAGACATTTTAGTTACAGAGAATGAAACTGGCTATGTTAATTATTTATTTACATACCAGCTCTGTTATGTGCTGCTCAATAGAGACATTTGCATCACTTAAAACTAGTCCAGCTCAAGTTATAGATACCAAAACACTTTCATATAGCTTAGATATAACTGAGCAAAATACTTTTGGCCAGCTCTCCTCTCTTCCCTCCCTCCCCTTTTCATATCCACCACCACTGGAATGGCTCCTTTTGTCGATAGTAGTTTTTTTTCACAGTATCACTGAGCTGACAGACACCAACAGACACAGGACACACACAATATTCCCCACTCAGCTGTTTCCAAACAGCCTGCCCTGACTCTAGTCATTGCACCCCATGAACTGTGCCTGTCTAAAGAGTTGCATGCTTTGGAGAAGTCTGCAGCTTATGGGGCTAATGATGGTCCCAGGAGCCAAAGCTTTTAACTCACAAAACCCTTTGACAGAGTTTTATCACCAATTTCCTCAAACTGAGAGGAAATTCATGAACAAGCATTGAAAACTACAACTGCTTATCATGCCCATTGAGGAAACAAACTTTTCAAAAAAAAAAAAAAAGCTTACAACTGTATAGCAAGTCTTAATGACTGATGACTTTAGCTGAATAAGGATTCCTGGATCTGTATTTTTAACTCTTCCACAGGATTAGGAAGAATAGCTTTTTTATCAGTCGACTGCACTGACAAGATTATTCTTAATGCCTCAGCACAAAACACAGCAGTGATATCCTCTCATGCTTAAGAAGAACCCCAGTGTTACATTTTCATCACCTCTCCACAAGAATGCTACAGTCACACTATGGAGACCACTGAGCACATTACTTGAGACTGGGACAGAAGCACCTTAGAACAGAGAGCTGGACCAACATGTGCGGTTCTAGTCTGGCACTGGAAGAAGGAAATCAATCCAACACTTTGGTCTGAACAGAAGGGGAATGAAAGCCCTTCTCCTCTTACTTCAAGCTTGAAGAAGCTAACAAGAGAATTAATTTTCTTCTTGAAGCCACAGGTTTTAAAAATTATAAGAGGAAAGGGACTTCTCCACTACCCACAAACTGTCAGCTGAGTAAAGCACTCCAGTCTTCTGAACATGAACGCATGAAATGCAACCAAAGTTGCATTTTCCAAGGATCTCTCTCAAACAAAACACTCACTTCTTGTACATTTAGGTAGACAAAAGCTACCACAGTACATGATTTTCCTAATTTAATTTCCTGTACTCCCTAAGCACATCTCATTACATCAACATATTCTGTATGTTGCCACCTATGGTGCATGTGCGTTATACTCTATTTTGAAACAGTATCAAAGCCTGCTGTCAGTTCTTCTTTCTACTATGACATATTTTTTAAAACCCCAACACTTTAGTGGAGTTGAACTTTTGAAGAAACTCCTCAATTTTGTAGTATCTTAGGTTGCAAATACAATAAATCCAGAGTAAGCACATCTTAGCTCAGAAAAAGCCGAAGCAATCCTTGGATATATTCACTACTAAAGAGAGTTTATAATCACTGATTATGATATTGGCAAAACTGAGGTTAGAAAACTGCACCCAGCTCTGATATTTACAATTCAGGCAGAAAGTTGGAAGAACTGGAAAGGACATGAAAGAAAAGTTTATAAACACTACTTAGAAAAATTGAGTTCTCTAAGGAACCTCTTTATTTGTAGCATTTATGCAAGAAAATGAAAAGCAAAGTTAACAACTTAATAGAGAAAACACACCAGGCATTGTGGGCTTTTCAGTATAGCAGGAGAAAGTATTAAAAAGGAGTAATACCTGCAAATGAGGACAACTCAAATTCCAATTAAAAACATAGCAAATGTTTTAAATAGGACTGATTTACAGTTTGAATACACTACTAGCAGTGGTGGCAGGGTCACTCTTTCAGACCAAGTCGGGACCTCTGGGATATCTTGACCTGGCCTTGAATGCTTCCAGGGATTTGGCATCCACAACTTCTCTGGGCAGGCTGTTCCACTGCCTCGCTGTTCTCTGAGAAAAGAATTTTCTCCTGACATCTAAGTGTCCCCTAATTTAATTTAACCCCATTCCCCCTTGTCCTATCACTCTGCTCCTGTAAGCAGTTGCTCTCCATCTTTTTTTAAAGTTCTCTAAGTACTGAAAGGCCACAATGGGAAGAATTACTACTATTTCCTCACCTGGCTTTTTGTATGGAAAACCCAGTTACACTTCCAGTTTTATGAGTCTTGATATTTAATACACAGATAACTAAAAAAAAATTGTAACACCCCTCCAACATAGCTACTCCAATAAAATATAAAGCACAAACTAAGTAAGGCTTGTGCTGCATACCAAGGCTTGGCCACTGATTGGTTTTTCCACATCCAAAAAAAAGGTGACCTCTCCTCCCAAACCCACACTTCAGTGTTTATGCCACTCTATCTACCTTCCTTCTTTGTAGGGAGCCAGGGAATTCTACCTTTGGTCAGTCCTAGCTGAATTAAGATTTCATTTGACAAGTTATTTTGCTGATGGCTTTTGAAAGGGATGAAACTTTGATTTACTGGGGAGATAAAGAAGCAAATAGCACTGTCTGAACAGGCAGCCAAAGGCTGCAGTCCCACACAGTAGTACTATGGATGGCCTACTCGAGATACTTCAACATAATCAAATTATATCAGTAGAAGGATTGATTGTCAGAATGAAGGAAGCATTCTTGACTTTTTCTTGGTGGAACAGGTCCTGCTTCCAGTGTAAATACAGTCATGTCAAGGAACATAATATTCTTCAGCATTTTTAAACACTATGGGTGCTTTTGCTGCATGGCTGAAACTTAGCATGTTTCCTCACAAAAGTAAGGCTGACAGCATGTATATTCTTGTCACATACAGCAAACTTCTGGTTCACACAGAAGCCTAGGAGTTCTACCCAGCCACCTAAAACACACATACTAAATAATGAGATTGTTCTTTTATTGATGAGGTCTGCGACTGGGTGGGAGGGAGATATGGTACAGAAAGTAAATAAATTATTTCAAATATGTAAATACCTGTATCATTTTAAAGAAAGAAAACATCAGTTGCTTATTTCCTGCTTGCTCAAGTCTCACAAATCCCCTAGGAGTTCAGATTTGTAAGTAATGAGGATTTCAGGCTTATCATAGTTTCTAAATACAGGCACATGACTCCTTTATTCCACCTTCAGCTTAACAGGACACTGTATGCTTAATTCCTAGGTAAGTTCAACTGACCTCTATGGCTCAAAGATTAATGCTTTCATCGTGGCTGGGGGTTAACAGTATAACATGATGGAGTTCCATATTTCAAAACTCTTAATTGTTCAGCTGACCAGCAAAATGCTCCTGTCTCTGAGCACCTGATGTGATGTTGTAGTCCAGAGGTGCACACCACTATGGCTTCAAACACAATCACAGAGGAACTCCATGGATAAGTGAGAATTCAGCCAACTCACAGACCTGTAGCTGAGTGCTGCCAGAGGAAGAAGATAAAGAAGCAGCCCAGAACTGATCCATCTGCTGAAATTTTCTGGGTTGATGGTGCTACAAAAAAAGCTCAGTTGTCAAAAACTACTTGGCAAGCACGGTGTCATGCATGTCATACGTAGCTTTGAAAGGAGCTTTCCACACCAAAAGCACATGCTTGAAGTGCTCTGAAAGGAAATGCTTTTCATCACAACAGTCCCCATCTGAGGCTGCAAATTCAGCTCAGTTTAGGTCTAGCAGTGGTTTTTACCTGAACAGCTAAATAAAATGCTTCCTAAGAAAGAGTTCCACTCCCTTTGGAGATAAAGGTCTGAAAAGATGCAACTGACAAGCAAGCCAGTTCTGCATTCAGTGGTTCCCTGGCAATACCCAATTAGGGTATTTAAATAAATTCAGCCACAAGAACAAAATAAATAAAGGCTTAACTGCAACTAAAAGCAAACAGTCTAAACAGAAACACATTACAGCTTAGTGCAGCCTTCTGCATTTCCCAAGTGGTCCTTCCCTTCAAACCTGGCAGTCTGTATGATGGGATTGTTGTAACACAATCACTCAGAGGAGGATATACAAACGTTTGATAGGTAGCTATGATGCCATTCAGTTCAAACATTCACGTATCTTACCGTGCCTGATCTCTTGTGCAACCTGGGAGTCTCTGGCTGATACAACTGCAAGCCAGAGAGACCTGAACAAACATGGGAGATGTCTGTTATCTCAGCATGCAGGCACTTGCCTTAACCAGCAGTCACTATGCTACACACCAAAGTGGCACCTGGCTTTGCACCTTCTGTGCTTGCAGCTAATGCCAGTTACTTCAGTGCAGTCTACTACTTTGGTGACTATTTCATCATTTAAAGTTCTGCTCTTTTAATTTTTTACAAACAACCAGGTAGTACACATGGGTAAAAAAAAATTAAAAGAACCTGCTAAAAAGTAATGAGACTGAAGGAAGATTGTTGGACTGATTCTTGAAAAATCCTACACCACATTTAAGATTTTTATTAAGAACACTGGAGAAAAAGAAAAAGCTGGTTTACAATCCTAAACTAAGAGATCCTGACCCATATCAATACACAAGGCACAACAAAGTAACAGTGGAGAGACTGGAGTAAGAGACAACATTCAGAATAACAAGAACAAGAATGTACAAAAAAGTTCAGCAAAAAGGTGTTATGAATTCCTAAGTGCTGTAGAAAAATTTGTTGGCAATGAAAGAAGAGGAATAGCATGTGTATTATGATAGAGATCACAAATCAAAACCAGACTGCCACCAGGGAAAAAAGGCAAGGGAAATCCTACAGTTTTTCTCTCTTAAGCAAACACTTTGCACTGTGAAAAGAGCCACTGCACAAGGCACTAGCTGATTCTCCACTGGAAAATAAAAGTGTGGCACTGTGATCAGGTTTAAAAAAAAAAAGTTGAAAAAATCAATTCAAACTGAAACAAGCCACAGAATAATTACTAGGCTAAAACAGGAACAGAGAAAAGTTTCATGCAAGAGAAGAGTTTGACTGAAGCAGCTTAGCCATAAAAAAAACCCTTGAAAATTAATTGATTGCATCCTACAAATACATGAAAAGTAAGCACAAAAGAGAGAGGAACTTTTCTCACCCCCAGAAGTCAGCACTGACACTAGAATAAAAGGATATCAAATTGGCCATGAACAGGGTAGTGCAGAACTTATGAGACCTCTCTTAACCACAGGAGAAGTACTGTACAACTAGTATTCAGTAAGAGTAACTCCAGTATAATAGTCCAGTAGACTAGTTAGACTAAAGGGTGATACACACAATTGCTTCCAGACTGAGAACCACTGAAGGTGGGAGGGGCAATTATTCTTATATATATATATATATATATGCATACCTGTCATGCTAAAGTAGGACCAAACTGTTGAGTTTTTCTTGTCATAAGCTCACCATTTAATCACAAATATGTAAAATATGACAAGTATACTCCTTTACTTACATACTGAGGTACCACAGTTAAAAGGTCCTACCTACCCAATGCTTTCTAAAGCAATCTCCCCACTATTTCCTTAACAGTACAAAAATATCCCCAAAACTTCTCAACAAGGATCAGAGTGATGAACTGAATAGAAACATCAAGAGCTATGCTGAGTACAAACTGCAGGCACATCCACTGTGAGCTTGAATTGAATCTATACTGCTTCTTGTGGGGAATGCTGTCTGCTTCAGTCATCTGTTTGAATGAGCCTGGGAATAAAAAAAACAAACTTGGTAACACCCAAAACTTCAGTTAAACAAATAATTCTCTTCCCCCTTGCTGTGTTTAAATGGTAATCCCTCCAAATCCCTGGCTGAGCAGCTGACAGACACAACAGGCAGAAATGCATGGGCTTGCCCTCAGCAGAAGCAGGAACTTTCTGGCCTCACCCAGCTGTACCCAGCAGTGCTATGTTCAGACAAATGAAAGGCAAGCACAACTCCTCATCCCAATCAACCAAATCCTAATTTACTGGCTCTCTCTGCCAGCTGCGTTATCTCCATTTGGATGTAACAAACAATTCAGCCAGAAAACCTTTACTGATGGAGTCCCATTTTCTGTCACTTCCCCAGAATGTTCCCATCTGTCACACTGTACATTTTTCAATCAATGACAATGATCTGTGGCTGGCTCAGTTCATCTGCTGACCAAAAACACCTCTGTCAGCATCACAGTTCTGGAGCGGCTGTTTAATGTAATTAAACGCGTGTGGGCAGGGGAAGAAGCACTCACAGGGACGCAGCAGAGGGCAGAGAATGGATTTCTAAATTGCCCTAAAGCACCAGTGATTTAACTGGCAGTGACAGGACACACTCAAAAATGAGGACATGACCTGGAGGCATATTTGGTGCAATGATAGGGGGAAAACATGTACCTTA
Source organism: Eopsaltria australis (assembly GCA_034509425.1). NCBI lineage: Eukaryota > Metazoa > Chordata > Aves > Passeriformes > Petroicidae > Eopsaltria > Eopsaltria australis. The sequence goes on along the minus strand of JAVTVJ010000052.1, from coordinate 3,500,237 downwards.
TAATGCAAACAAATCAAGAAAAGCACATCAGCAACCAAACTAATGGAAAAATGTTGGCTAATCAAACTGTTAGCATCCAACAAAACTGATTCCTAGTCTTCCTTCTGAAGACCTGGAAAACATTCAAGATCTAGAACATCTTGAGAGGTACAGTGCTTCTTTGCTTCCCTAGGAAATAATTGTAGGGCTTAAAACTGAAATGTGCAATACCTTGCCCTGTCAACAGAAAGGTGGTAATTATTTACCTGAGTTGCTGTATGAATATGGTCTGGTTCTCTTTCTCTCACATACGCACACACAGCATTTCACTGAAATTATGCCAACTATTTTATCTGTCATGCTTTGAATTTTATAAATATACAAATCAAACATGATACAGGAGAGTGGAATAGAAGGGATAAAAATATCTTTTGAAAACTGTGGGGGAAAAGAGCATCAGCAACAAGTTTTCTGTCAATAAAGCCATGTATTATTCAATACAAATATTTATACTGTGTAGAAGATTTGTACTGCCCAGTCAGATCCAGGCTAAAGTCAGTAACAACAATCTCGTTATGGAGAAGTAAAAATATACCTGTAAGTTGAGTAAATATACACCTCCTTTATACACAGTAATTGCATTTCACGTTATGAGTTTCTTCTCATCACCAATGCTAACTTCCTAAGATAAAGTCAACAGCTAAGAGGGAAAAATAAGAATGAATTTTGCCACAAATATCAGTAAAGTGTAGAAGGATATACAAGAACTGAAGGTTTTATGACAAAGTGAATCTTAATTCCCTACCAAAAACAACAAACATAAAATTCTGACTCTACCTCCTTTGCCTCAAATAAAAGTGTATAAGACTACTGAAAGGATTAACAGCAAGAGTTTCCACACATCACAATGAACCTGCCTTTTACTGAGTGCCTTATCCCTGACACAGTGATGTCAAAGCAGACATCCACCCATGCTAGGCAGAGCCAGGTCACGTGGGCAGACAGCAGCCCTGTCTCCTACCTGTCTGCACAGCTCAGAGCCCTCAAGGCTGAACAAAGGCAACAAACAGTTGATTTCTTTAGACTATTTTTACAGCTTGAAAGTAAACTTCAAGGCTACATAACGTCAAATATTTGCAGACTGATTCAGCAACTCATAACATTCCCTGTCTGTCTCTAGGCTTTCAGTCTGGAAACAAAGTCCAACCACCCTTTCCATACAAGGAAAATCCAGGTTCCTACATGGTGTATTCAGTGTAAAATAATTTCTTACAGTCATTCAAAAGCATGAAAAGAATCTTTCAGCTTTTCTTCTTTATTTCTCAAGGTCTTTCCCTTCTATTCAATAGGGAACCAAAAATTATATTTTTTTGTTTAATCTTCAACAAGAACAGACAGAAGGAAAAGTGAAAGTATCAATCAACCTTGATGTCCTTGACCAGTACGTAGTTGGCAGTGTAATATTGAATTCCACCTCCAACCATTTGAGATAATGATCTGTACAAAAGCAAAACTAGGCCAATAAGGAATTAGTCCTCCATTTTCTACTGGTCTTCCAATTAGACTTTCCACCTACATTAAATGTGTATCTGTAGTAAGACCTGTGCAATCCTACTGGGAATTCATGATTAAACCATTCTCCCTCTATAATTAAATCCCAAGAAAAAATATTCCCAAATGCATTTCACAGGAGTAAACAATATAGCTGTGCCTGGTGTCTGCTTCTGGTCTTAAACTACCTCACACATGCAGTGAGGTTCAGCTCATACATGGGGCAAAACTGATTGTGTAAACACCTCCTACAAACTCAGTCATCTAGGCAAGGGAACTCAGAGAGCTAATGAACAGACCAGATGCAGATATTGTCCACAACTGAAGAAGAATGCAAAACTAAAAGCCAAGCTCCAATATATGAATAAAACGATGTTTTTAACATACCAGGCAATATCCTTCCAATAAGAGCATCTAGCAACCAAAAGGACTCCTCTTCATTCTTTGTAATAAGAATCAGGTATCCAGCAATGAAGTTCATGCCCTGAAATAGAAAGAAGGGTTTTGAGATGCATACACTTATTTTAAGAGTTTCTAGCTTACTTCTTTTGAGTAGGGCTAAATTACTACAGTTCTACGAAGTGTGCATATTAAATCAACTCTAGTAATGAAGGCCATTGGTTGAGTAACCTGCTAAACCTGCATGACAAGAACTAACAAGAATTATTAACAAAGATCAAGGAGAGGAAAATTAAAAGAAAAAGCTTAGCAGCCTAAACTTCCAATTTTCCTTTTTTTAATTCCAAAGCCCAATGCAACTGAAAGCTGCTTTCATCAGAACCCAAACACAGCTGTATTAGATGAGCAGTACAAACACAACACACCTGCAGGTAGACAGTGAGGCTGCAGGACAATGTCTGACCCAACCACACTAAGTAAAACGTTGCAGTTCCAGCAGCTTTTAAAAGCTTTTGCTGCTTAACTCATCCAAAGGCTGTATACAAACCATTTTCTTCCACTTTCTCCCGTAATACCTCCAGTACTCCACATACACATATAATAGCACTGATCCTGTGAGGAGACAGGACGTGCAAAGAATCCACACAACAGTTTTTTAAGTGTTCTTCTTTCATGAGCCCATTTAAAAGTAAAGGTACCAAAACATTTCATTAACAACTGGACATGCAGAAGCTACTATGGTTTAGAAGTTGTGTATGTGTTATGTTGTGTATAACCACTTTTATATAGAAACCTGACACTTGTAGAATTGAGTGTTCATAATTCTACCCCTTCTGTTATTACCAAAATATTAAAATTATATTTTAATAAATACGTATTCCTGAAAATAAGAATCACTCCTATTTTGAACAATGGGAGTAAATAATTTCTGTACTGAGACTGGTTGAGATACACAAGAAAAAAGAATTTTTAGAGACTTCAGTGTAGGTTTAAGTCCCTTTAAGTCTTCTCCTCTCCAGATTTAGATAAATACTGCTCATGTTTTTTCAAATTTGGAGTTGTTGTATTTACTACACTTACTTTCTCAACTGACATGAGCTATATGTTAGCACACATTCTTGCTGAGGAAGGGGAGAAGACAGGAGAGGACTTAGTAAGTGAACTGAAAACACATTTTGCTCAAGACAGTGCCTGCATCTTTAAAGATGGCCACTTTTTTTCTTGACTGTCACACTATCATTAATCAACTTACCTTCTCTGTGTCCCACAGGAAACTTTACAGTACTTGACAGTGACAACAGAAGCTTTCTTGAGCTGCCATCAAAGCAGTATCAGGTTGAATTTCAAAGCAATTTTCTTTCTACTTGTGTTATCTATATTGGAGATGGCACTAAATAAATGCTATCAGCCCCCAAGTACATGATGTCATATTAATGGTCTTTCTGTACTTTGAAAAGTGTGACAGTGAAAACAAAGGAAATTGAGATCTCATGATGCCTTGTACATACCAAGGACTGTTTGGGGAAAGATGGCAGGAGGGAGGAGGAGGGAAAGGCAAGCTCACTTCCTCTTGCTCTCCAAAGCAACTACTCTTAATACAACTATGTGTGATAAAATACTTATGTTGCAGCTAACAAATGAAACCAAACTGATCAAGCTGGCTATGGGAATAGCCACTGAGAAATTCAGAAGGACATTTGAATTTGCCTGAAGCTATCCATACCCCACCGCCCTCCCCAGGGCCAGTTTTAAAACAGAAATAGTTTGTGGGTGTGCTTCTAAAAATACACATTCAAATGGACAAGAACAGTTACCACTGGTGAAATGCAGCATTGTTTACAAAACAATGATTACCTACCTGACAATATCCTACTGCTTTATTATGATGCCCATACGCTACCAATACATTGTAGAGTGCATGCTGCAAACACGGATCAGCAGTTCTGCGGAATTTCACATTATCTGGAAATGTTCTGTTCATATCTAGACAAAAGGGAAGAAGACCAAAATTAATAGCCATTCCCTCTCACTTTCCAAACAAACTTCTACAGGTCTTCTGAAGTACAAGTGAAGCTTCACTATGGTTCACTGAACTGTTGTTTTGGTGGATTAATTTCAAGAAACAGCTTTACCTCCATTTTGGCTAAAAGGGCACTTGCACTCAAGGATAATCTATTCCTAGAAAGAATAATCCTATTAGCGTACAGAAACTAATTTCAAGCAAGCCCAAAGAAATTCTCCTGCAGATTGGACTCTGTCCATGTCTGACTGAAAAGGCTTAAATGAAAGCAAACTAGGTATTTAGACTGACAGGCATACCAAATGTATCAAGTCAAGAGGCATGAAATGAGTTGTGCCTCTAGGAAAGCACATTCTCATAATAAATCAGATGAACTTTCAATTGACTTATTCAGTGAGCTTCTCCCAAACAGCCAAAAAACCCCAGACCTGTTCCCACAGCTGCCAACTTCCACTTAAAAATCTTCTTAAGTTTCTTCATGATGTGATCATGAGAAAAGCTGTGTCTTCACTGGTGCAAGATCATTGAGAACGGGAGTGATTTCTGATAACCAAGCAGCAGAGAACATTCCCACATGCTTCAAGCTGAGTCCTTAACCAAGTAAGGAGTATTCAATTACTGTCATTTCCAACCATTAATTTCTTTCAGACCAAACATTAATAGTAGGACTCATCTTTCCTAACAAAGGTCTAAAAATTAGACATGCAAGTTTGAGCTAGTCACCCCAAAACAGCCCTTAGTTGCTGGAAAGAAACAGGCAGAGTTAATTTTTGGCCTGCTTCACTCCATAAAGAGAGAACCCAAGGTCACTAGTTCAGACTTGTGCATCTGATTTTTAATTAGAATTTCTCTCTCCAAATGAAACATCTAAAAGTAACTTTGCAGATTTTCAAAACCCAAGAGTTATTCATAAAGTATGAGTAGTTGTTTGGGTTATATTTTAAAACCACAACAAACTGTGTTAAAGTAACAGCACCTCTGTACAGATCTTCATGTCCTAAGAATTATCACTTTTTATCAGCCTTTTCCGGCATAAAGGAAGAAGTCCGTTACAGCTTTGACACAAAGTTCAGCTGTAAGCAACCAAAGGAAGAAAGCTCCCCAAAATCATGAGTAGTATAGTGGAAGCCACATGCATGAAGAAATTATCACACTAATTGCTATTTCTTCCTTTTAAAGGGAACAAATTATTTGCAGGAAAATATTTCACTTCACCTATCATGTGAATGAAAAAAAAAACCACAATTTTTGAGAGGATCTGAACAACAGACAGTTACAGGATAAATAAATTTCTTTCATTTCTTCTTTGTAGGAATGCAGCACAGTATTAGCATTATCAAAATTTATTATTTATTACAGTATATGCTGAATGTTACAGAAAAGATTAATGCTGAATTTTAGCCATGGCTCTTCTCAGCTATGCAGAGAAAGGGTGAGGGGGGAGTAAGAAAAGTCCATCATGTACAAAGCAGGAACTACTCACGCTGAACTCATCTGTAATTTCACAACCTGCAATTGGGACAATCAGCTGCAACTTGTTTTCTGGTTGCAGAGCTTGTTTTTCCTACAAGGACTGGGGGAAGCCCTCCTTAGTTTTATGAAGGATTTAAAGTCTTCCTTTATATTTAGTAACAATATTTTAGTTTACGGGGAGGGGATGGAGAGGAAAAACAAGATACAAGAGCTAAAAGGCTTTACCTTTAATAGAAAATTTGGGCATGGTCTCACAGGACTCCCTGTGCCAGACTATTACTTTAAGCACAAGAGCAGAGGATCCCATTCCCTCTCCATCCTGCCCTTTCTGCTCCCTTTGCATGCTCTCCCTCTTCCTCCAGTTCTGAGGCTCCTCTGACTCAAGGTGAGGGAACTCAACCCACTCCACAGGCACACATGAGCCAATCTGTTTTACCACACTACAGAAGGAGGGACAGAGATGACTTGAGGAAAATGGCAGGAGCAGGCAAGAGCTGTTCATTTGGCTTCACCACTTACACCCACTTTAATACATCTGTTCCAGGGGAGACATCCAAACACCTCCTTTTCATGCTCTGAGCTACTGCCAATTAATCTGCTCTGTTCTAAATAGACATTACTGTCCGAAGGAACACAGCCTCAAACTAGTCCAGTTTTGGAAAAAAAAAAAATCAGGACTCTTTTCAAGCAGCAGGATGAACATTAGAATCTTACACTGCTGGATAAATCCCAAAATTATGTGCAGATCTGCTGCTTATAAATAAACTAGGTATGGGAGCACAGAATCAGGAAGAAGGCCACAATGAAAAGACTAGCCACTGTTTTGTAGTAAATGCAGATCAAATCCCAATAGCATTTCTTAGATAAACTTTCAGCTCTCTGAGATGGAAGTGTTATGCTGCTGTGAAACAAAACCAACCAACAGCTTTCCTGCTGATTTATCTCTGTGCAGCCACCATGAGAAGACCATTGGCTTCTTGCTTCCCTCTCACAGGTCTGCAATATTTCTACCTCATTCAGTAACACAAACACACTAGCCTCAGTTTATAAAACAGATGTCTATTTTGGTACTAAGAACCACAGCCACTGATGCTATTTCTGGAGCAAAGAGATTTGAAAGCACAGTCCAAAAAACCAATGCTTTTGGAACCAGTCTCGTGCTTTTCCTACTTAGAGTACTTCAAAAGTCAGGCACCTACAACACAACCTTCTTCACCTTGCTATCTCATCCTTCCTTTTTGTCCTGATTCCAGCCAGGACAGAGTTCATTTCTGCAGTAGCTGGGTGGGGGTGTGAGGGCCTAGAGGTTGTTCTATACTATCTCATCACTGCCAGGGGCCTGGGAAAGGGACTGTCTTCCAGGGAGAAAGGGTTCCATCCAGTTGGGAAAGCGGCAGAGGGAGCTATCTGGTATGGTCTACTATAATTTTTTTCTTTCTGCATCAATTGTTTCATATTCCTTTTGTTATTAATATTGTTGCTATCACTGTTCATTTCTGCATCCCGTTGCTGTTTCCAGCAAATTGTTCTTATCTCAACCCATGGTCTTTGCCTTTAGTCCCTCCAGCTGGAGGGGGAGAGGGACTGGCACGTGGTTTTAGTGCAACTGCTAAATTGGAGAATACATTTCCTACGCCATGGCACTTTTACTTTCATATCCAAGTGCTTCCCACTACAAGACACAGGTGGTCAGTAAATTACACAAGTATTTTATAACACGCCACTTCTACACCACTTAAGGTCACTTCTTTGCCACTGCTACATCTGTGATGTGCATCTGCTCTGAAGAGCTTCCAGGCAGATAATTTTTTTCTTTTTTTTACATAGTAGAGAGCAGAGCAAAAATTCACTTCAACTGCCAACTACAAGCACTCAAAAACTCCGCTGCAAATCCAGAATAATGAGGTTAGACCATAAATTGCAACTTGGAAAAATAGTATACTTAAAGAGTATTTTACATTTGTTATAACTGGATATTGAGGAGTCATCCTCAAGCTTTTCCCTGCAACATCTGCAACTATAAATTGTTTTGGAGGCTTGGGGGGTTTGTTTATTATAAGTTAAGGCCAAGTTTGTTATTAACAAAAGTCAGAAAAATTGAGTGACAACCCACACTACCAAATAACAGTTCAAGAGCTTTCAGCAATCAAGAAAGCCAACAGGGTAAGGATTTCCTACAAAAGAACAATATTGCCACTGTATAAATCTGAGAAGCACATGCATAAATTCCAGTCCCCTTCGTCTCCAAAAGATGATACCAGAATTAGAGGAATTACAGAAAAGAATGGCAACAATGAAGACCACAGGTATAAAATGGCTACCATATAGCACAAACTCAGGGGGTAAGAGCTCCTTAGTTTCGAGGGAGATGCTTAATAGCACTGAGACAGCACAAATCTGCAAAATCATAAGCAAGGCAAACAACATGAAAAAGGAGCAACCAGAAGGGTTTTTGTAAATTTTTTCCCATCCAGCATTATTAGGTGCAAACATGCAGCATGTCTTGGCAATTCTCCAAACAGCAGGTAACTGGAGACCAGGAAAAACATTCTGAGGAAGTGTCACTACACACTTTACTCCTCCAGTTCTCCCTTCAGCTGTTCTGGTAGACCAAAGACCAGATGAGGCAGCTGTTTGGATAGGACCTGGTAGGGCTCCTCTTACAGAGAGCCACAAGAGCTGACAATGCTCTTGCCCTTCCTCTTGCATGGTTAAATACTTTAATCTCACCTGAAAATTCCCAACTTCCACTAACAGTTTAACAACATTCAGAGAAGCTTCTTAGTGCTTTGATAGTAAAATATTCCCTGTCTCCAGTGAAATGGCAATGACCACTGTTTGAATTACTTTTCTGAACCCATCATAAACTCACTTAAGATCCTGCAGCTACCATCCAATCCACAGCCAGGTCCTTACGCCAGCTGTCACACAGCACAGCTCAGGCTCTGGGACTGATAAATACCAAATCCTAGGTTTCACAGCACCTACAATTCTTCCCCATGAAATGCAAGAGTGGAAACACAGATTAGCTGCATGTACATGCCTGAGCACTTGCAGACACAGACACACTTCTGTCCAAAATTGTGTCTTTTCAATGGAGAGAAAAAACAAGATGTGAGAGCTAAAATACAAAATAGCCCAGCATAAGGGGAGCTTACTCCAAGGAAGCTACAACTTACACCCCAGTCTTTTTGCACCCAGCATGTTGCCTCTGCATTAGGACAGCCACTTTTTATCTTACAACATCATTTGTCCTACTAAACTTTCCTATAATAGGGCATGAAAAACAAGATGTAGTTGGAATGCATGCCCTTCTAAATGCATACATAAACTAAGACAGAAAAATTTAGCTCTTTTTTAATGGTTAGAGTAAGAAGGCTGTTCCCTCTTACGTTTTTCTTCAAAAACCAAAAATGTTCTAACAGCAAATACCATATAAAACAGAGTAGCAATAAAGCTCATCAGTTCAGAATCAGAAAGCTAAAGGGCAAAAATGGTGAAAGAACAGATTACAGATTTAATTAGCTGAAAGACTTCCATTGCTATTACTGATCAGATTTTTCTTTAAAGATTAGAACATTTTTTGACACAGCCTCCCTGCCTTTTTTAACCTGATTAAACCCCATTCAAGATTTTCCCATATGAAAACAAGTTCCAAACATACATGAAAATTGTTTGCAGCTTCTGGGTATGTGAAAGAAAGAGGACACATTGGCTCTTACACATTTTAAATTGAACTTGAAATAAAGTCTTTGGTTGGCCTTGTCCTCCTGCCCCTCCCCCAGGAAAAAAAAGTGTGATTGCTGTTCTCTTTTTTATAAACCCCAGCATTGTACCGGGCTGTAACTTTAAAGCCGTGGGAATAAATACAGCACAGTTGCCAGAAAATTCTGGAAACCGCAAACATGAAAATGAGCAGCAGTACAATTCTACATCTTACCTGGCTTTACTATTTAAAACAACTACAGTAATGGAAAATCAGCACTTGAAGAAACAAAATGAAAGTCAGGCAACAATTCACATTGAAAGAATCCTCAGCCAAAGCCCACTGTAGGATGTGCACAGTCAACAGGAACACAAGCTTATCAAACACACTAACCACAACGTAACCACAAAGTTTACATTCACCTTAAGTACTTTGTTCCTTTCATCCCTCCTATGTCCACATTGGTTCTTCCTCTCTGGAAGAGGTGTGTCTGAGGTCTTCATTTTGCTTTTTCCCCTCCAATAAAGTCTTCTGAGCCATTTATCTTTTCCCTCACTTGCTCCATATTAATTTTCTCTTCTGCAGTTTCCCAATCAATGCAGCAGCTCTTCCAAAACTTTATTTCCTCCATAGCTCACAAATAGATCTTTATCATCTCCTAGTATTTTTCCTCCCCCACAAAAATACTTTTATTTCAGTTTAACCTGTGTGGAAAGCCACCTACTGACCCTTCATGTCTTTGTCTAGTACCAGAAAAAAATGTACCCCAATTGAATAGTTTGATACTTCTCCAGACCATTACCAAGGTGGGTTTTAGAAAGTCATCTTACTAGCTCCCCCTTTATCCATGGTAAGAGCTCTACTGTTTGTAGTTCTGAGCAGGATATAAGCGTGCAGATTTCTGGCTAGTGTCTGTATTCATAGGAACAAGAAGTTTATGCTCCAAAATACCTTACTGAGGCGTGTAATCCCAAAAGTGCAAAGCACTGCTGTTGTGGGAAAAGGCAGAGAAGAAACTCTGCATAAACCAAAATTGTTTGGATGCTTATCCAACTCGAATAAAAATACATAAAGCCCAAACTTTAAGTACCTGGGTTTTTGCAAGAGGAAAAAGAAAATCTGCCTTTCTAACCAAATAACCTCAGCACTGCTCTGGAGCAAAGCCCAACCTCTTGACTTCAACCAATATCAGCTTCACCACAAAGGCTCTGCTATAGCAGGTTTCAGGACAAGTATCAGTTACATCAAACTCCTACTTGTTTGTCCTCACCTACTGCCTCTTTTTCCTCCCAGTGGGCCAGCCTAAGGTCTGGTTGCCCCTATACCCTGTCATCAGTATTGGCCACTGATCAATGTTCACAGAAAGCACCCATGAAAATGCATCAGTAAAGGAGGGGTATTTCACCTCCTACATTTCTCCCATGGATTTACATTTAGTGTTTAATATTTCATGCATCAAGTGAATTCCCTCACCTCTCAGTTTTTCAAATTCCTTTTTAAACTGGTTCATACTTCTAGCCTCTGCAGCACAGTAACAAGTGCCACAACTCTTCTAAACCTGCAGCATGGCAAACTTCATTCGGTGTCCTTGGTTCTTATGTTACAAGAAACAAATAACAATTGCTCCTCTTTGCACCATTTATAATTCATATAAATCTATCAACAGCTTTTTCTTATCAGTCTTTTTTACTCAACCTGAAATCCTAGCATATTTCACCTGCCTCATAAGGGCCTCTGTACCACACCTTCAACCATCCCAGCTGCTTCTCCAGTGGCCTATGGGGCAGAATTAAGGAGAAGCGGACTCAAAGGCAGGTGTTGTTGTTCAAAGTTACAACTCTTCAATCACTTATATGATACTATGTTTTCTAGTTTATTTCTTCTCAAATAATTTCTAATCTTCCTTAAAAGCCTTCCTTAATGCTTTTAGCCCCGTGATGAACCTGGAAACGTCTGTGCTGTTAAAGAGCTTATGGCTAATCTAATTTAAGTGCTAATTCAGCACTTAAACCACTACTACAGAAACATTAAGTTTTCCATGACATAACTTGATCTCTAACACTTAAGGACATAGGATGGATAAATAAGAATAAACAGCATTATCAAGAGAATAACCTGTTTTGATTGCTTCAAGCAGCTTGTCATTCTTCTCTCCTTCAAGCAGTCTGTGGTAATACCCAGGGTTTTGTTCCATGTTGGTTTGGGCCCCACTCACAATCATCCAGACCAATGCACGGTGTTCATTGGGGATGCCTTTCCTGATATATCTCTTCACTGCAAGACAAGAAGTTTGGTTTTGTTTGTTCATTTTTTAAAGAAATAAAAAAAAATTCAGCTGTATTATTCTTTTTTAAATCGGCAGCCTGAAGTTAAGAAGTCATAGTAAAACTCTTGACTGGAGATTGTTATATTTTCTCTCCTATGCTACCATTTCAGGATAAGCATTTACTTCTCAGCTGCATAGTATATTTTAGATTCACTCCTAAGTTCTTGTCAGTCAGACTCCACCCTCAGATCTTCAAACTCAGGTTTTCCTCCCTCCTCTCTTTTGAATTCTTCTAAATTCCTGCTGGAATTTTGAATTCTTTCCTCTTCTTCTGCTTTTCTGGATGGAGATATGAACAACAAAGTTTCCCCTTCCATCTTTGTCCTTTTTCATTCAGGCAAGCACTGATTTGACTTTTCCTGCATCACCAGTGGCCTCTGACATGATGGCTCTGCCCATTCAGCTCTAACATCAATGGCCATGTTAAGGTAACCCTAGGGCTTCAGCTTAGCACCTGACCACTGAAATGCAGCAGAAACTGAGGAATATGAAATATGTGCCTCCTGTCTAAATGAACCCCGGAAGAACTGGAGATGTGAGTGATCCACAGATGATTTTTTTTCCTAGAATAACTGGGGAAGTAGTTTCAAATCTAAAGTAGCTCTTATCTCCTGCATAATTTTCATCATTAGGGTATGCTTTAGAAGTTTTTTTAAGCAGATGATTCAGTGTAAATAACTATGATGCAAGATTGCAGGAAGAAGCATCAGGCTAATGGCAACGAAAGCAGCTTCCTCCTGGGAATGGTATGAAAAATATTAATAAGGAGTCAGTGGTGCTTATGGGTACATAATCCTAAATCAGCATTACCTCGTCTGACAGAAAAAGACAGCTGAATGTTTGAGAGTCTTCTTTTTTGGGGGAGAAGAAAATGACACATGAAACAGACGTTTCTTACTAAATGAATCGTGTTGTATCAATAAAAGCAACAACTTCTCCTCTCTAAATTCTGTGGTACTCAAATCCAAGTGGGGATTTTTATTCTGCCCACACAGTATCACCAGCCAGCCAGGTTTTATTGAACCACACAGTTCTGTAATAAATGCTGCCTAAATTAAAGGCCTTAAAAACAGCAGAGTGAAGCAAGGTTGCACAACTCAGCCAGACACCTCCTAAATACACTCCACCTAATTACAGCAGCCTATCCTAAAGGACTCAAAGCTGCTTCCCCAATGTCACCCAACATAAACATGCACATATAATGAGCACTTCGCCCACCTAAAATCTGGTGTTTTCTCTCAAAGAAACATATTTGTAATAAATGCCTGGTCTTCAGGGTACAGTTTTTGTTTAGCTTTTCAATGATTTGTATTACAGGTTACAGACTCTACAGTTCTAGCTGTAGAGTTACCTCAACTACAACCTTCTGGAAATAATTCACTTGTTTCCATGGTGGTTTAATAATCCCCACTTCCTCTTTTTTACAAGATTTTGAACTCTAATGCTCAAGAAATCCTATAAACTGACATAGCAAATACAGGAATGAGTATCAAGAACCAGTCCCATTTAGGTTAACAAGAGACATTCAGATGAGCCTAGAAACGAACTTACTGGCTAAAATACCGGATTATTGTATTTTAACACATAATCCCAATGGTATTTTTTTCTGGAACAACTGTAAATTCTGGAAGCATAGTCAACATCAATATCCAACAATACACACTAAATTCAAGAGAAGCATGGACAAGCCTTTGACAGTGGCAGTAGGGGAAAGCAGCCTGCAGCACAGCACACACTCATTATTCCTCAGTGTCATCGTTCTCATGGCAATAGACAGTCAGGGGCTTGTGTCACCCCAAGTGACTACTGACCCAGCTCCCTTGCTCCCTGAGGAATGCAAAAGCCCTTTACACTGTGCTTTTTTCCTTCACACCATAATAATACTTGCTGGGATCTGCAAACTAGCATTCAGAAGCAGCAAAGTAGTTTTGAAAAGAAGGACAGCTGCAATTTAATATATACCATTTATCTATGTAGATAGCTATAGATACATCATATTCTATACACAGAATTGTGCTTATACAAATATATATAAAAATATAGGCTCTCTTCCAGATTATCCTTGGGAACTAAGAAGCTCACAATAACAGTTTACACTGCAGAATATCTTCCCACTGTAACATCTGAGCAGCTTTCCCAGATGAAGCCAGATCATGCACGGGTCTCCACCCACACATCCAATGCCAGCTGTAAACCAAGGGCTTGACCTCAAAAGTAGCACTGTTGAATACCCCTAAGCCCCAAATCCTGCATACAGAATCACTCCCAGGACAACCACTGTATGTGGTCTAAATTCTAGAACACACATAGGTAAGAAATATCTTTATGAAAAATGCTTGCCTCTGTTCATTAACAGAATATGAAACATCAGTTTTTAAGAAACCTTCCCCCCTTAATAATTAAATTGCCCCTGACATTTGGTGCCAGTTTCACAAGTTTAGAGTCACACTTTATGAATGTGGTTTCCTTTTTACAAGAAAAAACAGCTACTTGATAGGGTAGCAGTCTAAAGTGATGATAAATGCCCAAAGTAACTTCAAGAGAAAAATATGCAGAAAACAACATTTTTCTAATACTGTACACTACTTATACTAACAAGATGTAAAAATAAATTATTTCAACCTGCTTGTCCTTGTTTGATGGTAGAATGTGAGCATTTTGGAGACTTCTGCTTCAAGGTAAGTGTTGTATTACCTTTTTCCCCCCATTAACATTAACCCTAGACTCAGTTTATGTACCAAAAAACCCCAAAGATTTGAGACCAAAAACTATCTCATCTTAAAAATATTAGAAGAGTGTGATTTTGAGAAGCATCTGAACTTCTACTTTTTCAGTTACTAACAATTACTGTTGAATGTTGAGGAAATAAACTTGGACCCTAGAAGAAAAATTCCATAAAAGAGCTGGAAGCAGCATACAAGGAACTGAAAGCTTTATTTCATGAATACATAACAGAAGAAACAGAGCACATCAGTGCTGTAAATGTTCAAGTTCCAGTCAAACTGACTTTCCTTACACCAAGCCCTGGGCTGGAACAGAAGTGCTCCTGTTATAACAACTGTTTAATACATTTACTTTTCATTTTCACTATACTTTATCAAAGATCAAAAAGTCTCTTCTGCTACTGATCACTTTTGACTAATCCACTAACTACCAAATTCTTTTGTGTAGCATGAATTTGGTCAGAATTAGGATAATTTGAGAAATTATGTCACTTTGTTGCCCACCTGTAAACAAAACAGAGCAGAAAGTTGTATTTTGGCCCCATAAAGATAGAACCGAATGAAGCAAGGAAAAAAATTCAGAGAATCTCCATAGTGGTAGAGGGAGAGAAATAAAGAAGGCAAGTGACAATGACTATAAACTCTCACATGCAGTGGGAACAAGGTGGAGATAAGAGTAGGGGGAGAAACAAAATAACAGACAAATAACAAAAAGGAAGAGACTGGAGAATGAGTGAAAGGTGAAGATAAGAGTAGGGGGACAAACAAAATACCAGACAAATAACAAAAAGGAAGAGACTGGAGAATGAGTGAAAGGAACTGTCAGCCAAAAATCCCATGACCCACCCTGCCAGCAGGCTGCAATACAGAACAACAGGATACACTGCTTAATTATAATTGTTAAAATGTAGTCTAATTACTTTTCTTTATAGTGGAACAGAATTATACACATACAAACCACCCTGGATATGAGGCAAACTCAGCAGCATGTGAACATGCCACATTTCCAAACTGGAAAATTAACATAAGTCATCACTTCTTCCTGTTTGCCCAGGCAGAAATTATGAGCTTCTCTGTGTGTAGACAAAAGGGTGTGGAACTACTGAGATACCATACATACACTGCCTCTCTCGTATCTACTCACAGCAGGACACACAACATTGGTTCACAGCTACTGTGTTCAAGGAGGGAAGTGGCAAATCAAATATTCTTTTCAGTTCTAGCGTATGGCAGAGCCAGCAGCCCTCAGCAAAGCTTCACAGCAAGGAAGTCAGGTCCTGGAGGAGGGAAATTCAGCAAATAACCGGCAGAGCTTCTGCTATTTGCCTGCAAGGAAATCACTGCACAATCATCTTGTAGGATAAAACACACAATTCCATGTGCATGTCACAGACTTCAATCTTAATACTGATATGAGAAGGAAAGTATTTAAAAATTAGTAATTGCACAGGTCAACCTTTCACTCTCCTCCTCTGAGGTACCAGATGAGGCTAATGCAGGAAGTTTTTTGTAACAACTCTGAATCTACACTCTAGACTACATTTCCTCAATTTTACTTATTCCTGTCACTCTCCCTGGAACTACATGTATATGTGAGAATCCATAGCCTACAAATCCAAGTATCTTTAGCAAAAGTCAGTAACATCAAAGATGATGCACCAGCCCACAAGGATTTGTGACAGTCCAGAGCCACTGCCTGTGTCCCCTCAGTAGATCTGTAGAATCCCTGTTTTCACAAAGAGCAGCCTGTTGGAGACAATTAAAGCCATATTAAAGGCTGCTGCCATTATGTGCCCAGTGGGGCAGCATGACCATTGGTTCTGAAGCCTGGTGGACAAGTTGAGAGATTTGGTCAAAGTTTTGACTCCAAAATAAGACCAAAGGCATTCACACTGTTAGCATCACAGTAACATTCTGTTTCTAAAATGCTAGAACTGGGAACACAAAGAAAGAGAAATGAAATGAACTCACAGAAAATGCTGAAAACTGCCAATGTTACCACTCACACATTAAGAAAGTGTATGAATCAAAACTGAGATTATTTTTCCACAACTAGAAGACTAAGTTCTGCAGAATCTCAAAATCCTCACTAAATCAAAATGGCACGAAATTATCACTACATTCGAACTTGACACCCCAAACAAAAGTGTCTTTACATTTGTAAGAGAAAATAAGATAGTAGAAGTAGATACTTTCTGGTTAGCAGCATATGAGCTAGCAGCTATAGCTCAAACCTACATTTTCTCAATTTCTCACCCTTAAAACAGACATCTGTACACAAAATACACTGTTATATTTAAAATGTGTCACTACTTATCATCCCATTCCTCGTGCCAAGGAAAAAAAAACAACCCCAAAACAACAAAACCATCAGAATCACCGGCCAAAGGCTTCACCTGGAACACAGCTCTAAATACTTCAGCTATGTTACAACGTCTGATTAACTTTTGCTTAGTTTTACTCCAGTTTTCTTTAACATACTTACAGAGAACTCTGCCCAACTCCAAAAGACAACCCCAAGAGAAAGCAACCTGATTAGCAGTACTTAGAGTAAACACGAAAATTTAGATGCTTATATGAAAACATAACCCAGGGAGAGAGTGGGAGGAAACTCCACCCTTTAGTTTCACAGGTTTCCCTAACACCTTCTGACTCTCTCCATGTATTTCTACCTGTATCTCTTTCAAGATAAAACATTACTAGAGGTTTTCATACTCTTTGAAGCAGACATTAACACCTCCATCAGCATTTTATCCAGTGTTGCATTAGCCCCTGAATCAATCTTACTTTCTTCACTTCATAAGGCATTTATCATTAGTTCTTAGCACACACCTTTTTAGCTGCATGGTCAATGTCATTTTACAAAAGGAAGATAAGGAGAGCTAGAAAATCTCAGCAGCCTAAAGAACTGCCAAACAGACAGCAACTGAGAGCCATAACATCCTGATCCCTGGGGTTCAAGACAACATCTTCTACATAATCTCATGTCTTTTTAAAGAGAGCACAGAGTACAATACAGCAAACAGCTGTAAAATGGCATCTTGGAGTGCCAGTGGCCATAATATCTGGGTTACAGATGTAACAAGATATTCATGTGCTGAGGAGGGATTACTCCTTTGGAAGGTTTAAATAAAATCTCCCTAGTAACAGCATACTTGCTTATGCATTATTACTGTTTATACTACTGGTTTCCATTTGAAGACAGAAATAGTATTCAACATTGAAAAACACAAACCCATTGAATATCATTTATGTTGATTGCAACATAATGCACTTTTACCTATGAAGAGACATGAAGCTCACCTTTTAAACTCTTCTGTATACTGTTATTCCCCTTTAGGAGCTTGGACCATTTTATTGCTCTTCTAGTGAGTACCACTAGGTATCTGGAAAAGAATGCTTCATAGGATGCATAATCAAAGTCTTCTGGCCTTTCAAACCCATATGGATCAACTCTACAAAACAAAAAAGAATTCCTGTAATAATGTTTCTACATACCTACAGCTGGAGAAAAAAAAAAAAAAAGCAAATATGCTTTAAATAACTTCCAGTTGCTGTTTCTAAAAGAAGCTCAAGACTCCCTCCTCCCAGCAAAAACCTACTTTACACAAACTGTTACAATCTATTTAGCATATCAAAGCTGTTCAACTACATTAATTAAAACATGTATTGTTCAGTCAGTTTTACAGATTTCACTTGCTTTTTTAAGTAAGGAGTTTTTGGAGCAAAGGACCCATTGTGTGCAAAATTGACACAAAATTACAGCCACATAAAAGTCTGGGAGATATTCTTCTCCACAATACAGGCAAACAGTTAAAAAGTATGAGGTATAGCACAACAGCTCCAATATGGCCTGAACCCTCTTTCCAAACAGTTCTGTGCAGAAAAATGACAACAAAGTACAAGTGTAACAAGCTACAAAGATTATTTTTTAAATTAGTAATTTCTGAAATTATCTTCATTAAAATATACAACATGGAAAAAGATAAATCCTTGTGTCAATCTATCTTCTTCATATGTAGTACCAAAGTACTTATTTTATTTTCTTTTACAATTGTTCAATGTTACAGCACATTACCTCAGGCAGCACAACACTGACAGAGTATCAGAAGTGCATGTCTGATTCTGTTTTAACAGATCAACTCACCTTACTAAATTAGATTTATGGCAGCTTCCAAGGGTGCTCCATACCTGCAAATTACCACCCGAGTACACGACATTAATGGGCTTCGCCGAAGTTAAACAGGCAGAGGGATCTGTCCAGTCAGACAAGGTTTCAAGACACACTTCAGGGTTTAAACTTCCCAAAACCCTGCCCGTTTCATTCATGGCGAAGGAATTTGGCCATGGAGCAGCACTGGCACAGCCTTGGGAAAACTGGCTCACGGGAGCGTCACAGGTAGTAAAGCATGAATCAGATGAGGAACAATTAAATACTCAGACCTCAAATTGTTCTTACATTCTTGGATGTTCAGAACAGTCACCTTAACATCCATGTACTCCTCAAATCTGACACAAAAACCACGGGTGTAAAAAGTACCGCGACCCCCGGCACGGGTTTCTCTGAGGACACAGAACATGGACACACAAACACACAACACCCCTCACACGTCCACGAACACACATCTCTTATTTACGAGTGCGACTGCCCAAGCAGCGGGTACAGATTAATTTCATGCTCCACTCCATTCCTTAGGCAGAAAGCGAAAACAAAGAGTGAGGACGCGGGGTTTAGAGAAGCCACCGTCCCCGGCTGCTCTCGGGCAGGGAAGGTTGCGGTGGCCGCTCGGTGCCCTCAGCCACCAGCCGCGCCTGGGCCGCTCTGTGGGGGCTTCCCCCGGCCGCAGCCCCCGGCAGGGCCGGCTCCGGGCGCTCGGGGAGGCACAGCCCGCCCTCCCTGCGGCCGGCGCGGTCCGAGCTCAGCCCTGCCGGCAGCCCTACCTGTACGCCCAGTCCCGCCCGTCCTCTCGCCTCGCCATCGGCCGCCCCGCTGGCCCCGGCGGGCGGGCGCTCCCCAGGCCGAGCAGCGCCGCGGCCGCGGCCCCGCGCCGAGCTCCGGCTCCCCAGTTCAACTCTCTGCCGCCCTGCGAGGGGCGGGGGCGGCCGCCGGGCCCGCCCCGTGCCCGGGCCGGCAGCGGGCAGGGCAGGGCAGGGCAGGGCAGGACAGCTCCGCGCCCGCGGGGCCGGCCCGCCTCCTGTGCCCGGCCCGCCCGGCTGGGAGACGCGGAGCTGGTGGTGATCCCGGCTTAGATTTGCGTGTTTCACATTTCGCTCACATCTGGGGAAAAAAAAATATTCAAATGTTTTACCACGAGGGAAATGTCTCACTAATACGGGGAGAGAGTGGTTTCAGGTACAACTCTTCAAACCGAAGGAATTTCCGCGCAACCAGCAAGAAGAGGTGGGTGCGTTAAGTTCGCCTGGTTGGTCTGGGAATTTTTTTTCCCCAAATCATCACAATCTTCTTCTTACTTTCCCCAAATTATTCATTACAGTCATAATCACAGAATATTCTGAGTTTAAATGGACCCACAAAGATCATCAAAGCCCAGCTCCTAACCCTGCAGAGGATACCCTAAGAATCACACCCTGTGATGCCTGAGAGCGTTGTCCAAATGCTTCTGGAACTCTGTCAGGCTTGGTGCTGCGACCACTGCCCTGGGGAGCCCGTTCTATTTCCCAACCACCCTCTGGGTGAAGAACCTTTTTCTAAAACACTGAAATATTGCCAACCTCAGCTTCTGCTGATTAGTTTCCAGCATTCATTTAGATATGATTTAAGTAATAAATGGCAGATTGTAAAAAATGTGGTGTAATAATACACAAAAATATACCAAAAAAAATTGGCTTCCCGATTTCCAGAATCCACCTCTAAAATTATCACACTGTTCCTCATCTTTAGAGGTCTCAAACAAAGCTTGAAGCCCACGAGGACTCAGCCCTACCTGACTGCCAGCAGCTCAATTCATAACACACAGCAAAACAGAAGGGAGACAGCAAAATTATACCCCTGCTTGTCCTTTTTTGAATCAAGTTCTGACTTTGCACCCAGCAAAGTGCTTGGAAAATTACAGCTACTGCTGGGGAAACATTATCTTGTTCAGCCAGCAAGTAAGAGTTGCTGCAGACAACAGATGGGATTTCACAAGGGAGATCAACAGTTGTTCCAGCACACTCTTCAAGAAAGCTGCCTTCCCTCTGCGGGATCACAGGCAATCACCCACACAGAAATGCAAAAGCAGTTCGGCTCCAGTGGCAAGGAAACAAAAATAAAGAGGTTTGTACTTGGTTTAACTGCCATTGCAGTGCTGCGAAAATTTGTGATTGTTCAGCAAAACATAGTCATTACTTTTTATTTGCGGGGGGCGGAAGGGAATTCTGCGCTTCAGCGGGCATAGGGCTTCTCCTGCAGGAGGGTGGTCCTGCTCAAATTACTGTGCGGCATCACGGAGGCGCTCGGGTACGGCAGAGCCGGAGCGTGATCGCAGCCCGGCCCCGAGAGCGCCGGGGCCCGCGCCAAGCCGCGCTTGACTCGCCGCCAGCGTTGCCTTGGCGGAGCGTAGGCAGAGGCAGCTCAGCACACAGCTCTGCCCTGCGAGACCGTCACGGTCTCACAGAAATCCTTGGCAGAGGTGTAAATAGGAGGCAACGTTGCCCCACGGAAGAAAAGGAAGCCTCAGTTAAGCGGAACGTCCTCTTCTCCTCTAAATCCTGAAGTCACAGGCTTATTAGGTAACAGCGTTACACTTCATCTGTCAACATCAGGCTCTCTGGTGCATATGCCCCTTAAAATGGATCCATCAAAAGTTCCCTGCAAACAGCAGATTGTTTCTGTGATTAATAAAGGTGCATCTGCAGTACATCAAGGGTAGCCTTGTCTTTAGCACAGTGTACTTTTACTCAAGCCTCAAATGTTATGAACCGTTTCTGTTGCTCGAACACAAACACAACTGTGTGGCTGACTCGAATTCATGCCTGTTACACACAAAGGCTCCCATTAAGAATGTTTAGGTTATTAATTGATTAACAGAAGTAATTCCTAAATTTCAGCACAATAATTGGATCCCCATATTTTGTCTGCTAATATGAGCCAGCCCACTGTCTGGCAAGAGAGAATACCTTGGTTGTCGTTCCCCTGGTATCAATGCTGCTCTCTTCTGGGCAGATGATATCATGTTGCTTTTAAAGGCATCCAAAGAAACTAATGCACAAACTCTCGAATCTGAAAACTGCTTTGGTGGTGTGATCAGCAGAAAAGGATACTATTTACTTTTGATCCTTTACTTCTGAAGGAGCTGGTGACAGTGGCAGAGTGCAAAAGGGCAGGCTTAGTTGACGTTCAGACCAGTGAAGATCACAGCCTTCCTATCTGCCACCTGGTGCAAAAGGAAATATACTCTATATAACTTCTCCCCCACCCCCTTTTTGCATCTGAACCTTACCCCTGAAGTTTTTGTTATGGTGAACGTGTTTGATAGAAATTCTCATCGTCCTGCTGCCAGAGTAAGTCCTTAAAATAGTGACTTCCCTTTAAGGGTAGGCATTTAGACATGTTCCCTGCAAAGGCAGATGAAGACAGCGGATGAGTGTTTTACAGGCTGAGGCATTCAGAGCTTTGTTTGTCTCATACCCTGCATTTTAGTAAGCAAGGCTTCCCTTCTTGCTTTGCAGAGCAGTTGCTAAATAACAATACCAGGATGATTCTCAGCTTCATCAGGAATTATTCTGGAGTGGCTTTATGCTTCCTAACACTGAGACACGTGTGCTTATGTCACCTCTGTTTGAGATATCAGCAGTGCTGAAATGTGCTTCAGCTCCTCACATACCACCCCACAGCCATTGTTACTCTTAAGGCCAGAAGTGGAGAAGGACCATCAGGAGAAATTCCTTAATAATATTTGTGCTGGAAGTATATCTTTGACTGCCTGTGGGGACCATAAGGAATCTTTAAGTATCCAAGAATGGAAGAAATGTATTTATTATTTTGTATATCAAATATATGTCTGGGTTTTTTTTCCCTGAGGTTCATTTTTGCTGCCTTCAGAGAGGCCAAAGAATATAAATTGTTAGGGGAAAGAAAGGCACTATAGGACCAAGAAAGAACAAATTGTGTGTGAATATGGGTGTATATGGATATAGTGTGCCTAATACTTTTAAAACAGCATGGGTGAATCTGTTTGCAAGAAATACCAGTGAAAAACACCATTTCCAGCTCTACTTTTTCCGATCCAGACAGGAATTTAAACTTTCAGAAAAACCTTAACTGCCCACGAGACGGTTTAATAGCCCCTGTTTAAAAAGTACGAATGCAGCAGCATTGAAGAAGAGATAAAAAGATAATTCTCACTACTGATTGGGTGCTACAGTATCCTAAGTGAGGGATGAAATTCCCACAGCATACGTGGCTTCCCCAGCTCATGTGATTTTCCATACACCCACTCATCTTTGTGTCTGTACTTCGTTAGCCACACCACACAAGTGTACCCTGCTTCCTTGGAGCTTTACTCTTTGGCTTGATCTACTTTCCCATGACCTGAAATAAATCTGCTGCTCCATACTTGGGGAAAACAGTTAAGGTTAAGTAGATTTGGCCATATAGAATATCCAGTAAGAAGTAAGCATATATGTGTGTGTGAGTGTATATATATTTATGTCACTGCTTGTCTATATTCTAACCTAGACATAATGTGCTCCAGGACTAGACAACTCATCCAGCTAAAGAGGTTAAGGAATGCAACTATCACATCCAGACACCTTTAGCTCCTGTTACAGCCAGATACCTACCAAGTTTAGTCAATCCTCACCTACATATGGATTAAGGCTCTCAATCCATAATGAAATGCAATGAAATGCTGAACTTGCTACATGTTTTTGTCCCAGCAAATTGCATCATGCTTATGTAATTGTAGTCTGCAGGCCTGATTAAACCTGTTCACGTGAGTTGTTCCATCAGCATTCACTGAACTTTCGAGCAGACAGCATAGCAAGGACAGAAATGTGTTTTAAAAAGTTAATTTCCACTGTTCCCTAAAGGCTTCACAGCTTCATGTCTATGAAGGTTACTAGCTGTTAGGACAAGTTATATCCACGCGTAGTCTGGGAACCGCCAGTATTTTGATTATTTTTGGTATGACTGTGGCCCCAGGAGTCAAAGCATACTGATAAGAGCATCTATAAAAAGGAGCTCTAAAGCTTGCTGCATAGCACTGCAGCTGCCTGGAGAATCAACATTACCCATGGAAACCTCTGCAGAAAGGTTTCTGCTCTCAGCTGCCATCCTCCAGCTGCATCAGAAAAGAAGGCTCAAGGCTGTAAGTGACAGTAGTGGAAACAGCAGAGGAAAAGAAATTATATGGTAATGCCCTTGCTGTGAAAAACACAGCAAAATTATATGTCAAAAGTGATGTAGAAAAGATACTTGAACATTATTAGCAGGAAGCATTCCTAAGGCAGGGACAAGGGTGTCCTCAGGAAAAAGGTCAGTAGCTATCACAGATCAGTAACCCAACAGTGTGGAATTGAGTAGAGCAGAAGAGAAATCCATGAATCTACCTTAGGTCAAGCTGCAACTCTGTAAAACATGTTTGTTATTCAGCTGACAAAGTGAAGTATTTTCTAGATGGCTTTGTTCTGTTTATCTTGTTTTTCCTTATCTATTTGAATGATCATGAGGGGTATGCTGAAAGCCCTTTAAATCACACTGATGATGTTTACCTTCCTGGCTGCATGAGTACAAGGTTTATAACTGAACTTTGAAATTTCGTAGGGAGAGATGACAGACAAGATTGGAGATTATTAACTCCTAACTTGTCCCATTCCCTTCTCTTTCTTATCCCCAATTGTGAAGGTATCCTGCCTAGCAAATCTGGTAGCTCAAATATCTACTGATTAGGGATGGGGTTTAACTTGGATGTTCTCTGTCTGTCCACTATGATTTCACATTTGGTCCTAGTTGAGAAAAGTTAAGGCAAACCTTTTCCTGGCCTTTGATTGCTTCTGCATTAGGATTGCTCTGCGAGGACTCTCATTTCAGTGGTCTCAAGTAGTATCCTAATCTGTAAGAAAGAGGTAGAGTTATCATTACAGGTCTTTAAATACAGTATTTGCATGTAAATACATGTTCTTAGCTGTGAAGAATATTACCTATTTCACTTAGTTGTCTCTATGCAGTAAGGGGTTTCTCTAAAAATAATGCATTAAGTAAAAAAAAATTCTTAAAGTAACGACATGATTTGGCGTAAAGAGAAGAAGGTATATCTATCCACTCAGGAACTGACATCCATTTCACACATGGAATAAGGATGAGTTTTGTAGGAGCACAGATGTGAAGTTTCTGTAGTTGAATTCTAGTTTGTAATGCATACTTACAGGGGTACTGAGTTGAAGTCAGATCAGCAAATTCCCTTTCTGTGAGTTCCAAGCTTTGGTGTGCTGAACTCTGCAAAAGGTAATGTTCTCTCAAGGAGGTTGTTCTTCACCATAGCTTTCTGCATGTTTATTCCCTATATATTTTTTTCAAACTCACAGCCTGAAAGAAAAAGAAGTTTTGTGAAAACCTAAAACCAGGTTTGACAGCAAGAGCAAGTGAAGCTTCTCAGAACTGCAAGGTTATAGCAGCAACCATCAGTACAGACATGCCTCAGTATTTGCATGGGATCAGGATATCAGCTGAAGTATCATGTTTTTAAATTCCTTTGGAAGGGAAGAAGCTTTGATTGCAACATCTAGGATCAAATTGTGACTTTCCTCTGGCTTACTTTGTCAGGTTACAGATTATATCACATGACTAGTAGTGGAGGAAAAATGTAATTCTCATTTTGTGTTAATTTGCAGATAAATGTCCCTGATACTATCACAAACTTGTACATTGTCAAAATTGAAATAATTCAATTTTCCTTTTTCATATTTCAGGTATTTCTGACACTGTTCTTTCCCATCTCAGAGCAATCACATTGAAGAGGGAAGCATTACATTGAAAACCAGCAGCAACATTTTGGTATTTCCATGGTTTGCTGCATAATTAGATACAAAAATAGGATGTTCTCATTCAGCTGTTTGGTCCTTTTTTCCATTTAAAGTGTAACTCTTTTGTCAACAAAATACCAGTTTGTTTTTTTCAACTGAGAAATTTTATTTCAGCTGTGTATGAATTAAAGAAAATTATAGAACTTAATTTGCTGTAATTATTCATGGAGTCATAGCAATCATTGAGTGTGACAGTGCTGCACATTTTTATTGCTTCTGCAGCAGGTATTATTTCTGTGTTTTCTTATTTCTCAAAAACATATTTTTCAAAAATTTTCTTCTCAGAAACTCCAATTGTCTTATTTTTATAATTTCCTTTTACATGACATCTTTTCACTGACAATCCTCCATGAGCCATGAGCAGTTACTAATTTTCTGAACACCGTCAAGTAAGATTTATGTTAATTATTATCTTTCCTGACTTACACAAAGTAATTTTTTTCATATGATTGGAAAAGTGCAATCATTGTCTTATTAGATGTTGATGGAAAACAGTTGATGAAAATTTGACTGTAGTCATAATCCACATGTAGATGCAAATCAACTCACCAAAATACGTAAGTAATACTTAGAATTGACATTAGACCACTAGAGTTGTGGACATGCCTTGTAGGGGTCCTGATTCTCTGCCACACTCAGTTACAGTTTAGCCCATGATATCTTCATGTGATGAAACCATTTAGAATTCTAAAGAATGACTGTATAAGTGATTCCAGCTGCAGTTCTCTTAACTACACTGTACTCTCTCTCAGACACAGCTCTTTGTATTTTGATGGCAGCATAAATGCCCTGTATAAAATTTGTTGAGAATTTAATGTTTCTTTATATGTGGGCAACGGATTAGTTTGTATAAATTAAACACTTTTCAGTGAAGAAAACTCAGATTCAATCTCACAGAAGTCAACAGAATGGGCTGAGTGTTCTTCATGCCTCTCAATAATTTTCAGTTCTTTGTTTCATCCTGTCCCAGTCCCTGGGGTTCAAGCAGCTGTGGAGTCAAGGATCAGAGAGTGTGTATGAATCACTCAAGAAGAGATGATTCTCCTCCAGTTCAAAAATCTGTCACTCAGGCCTTTGCTCAAGAAAAACGCTGGTTTCTCTCTTCAGCTCCAGTGCCCAACTCTGGAACCCACCCATGTCTTAGAGCCTTCCAAGGTGCAACATGGAGTTGCTGATCCAGAAGAAACAGTGCTGGGAAGATCTAGCACTCCTCCTAGCCAGAAATATCCAGTCTCTGCTTGAAGAAACCATCTCTCATGAAATATATTACATGTGGCTGCTGTCTCTCACGTGGCATTTCTTTACTTGTGTTACAAAAAATAGAGGTGGGTGCTATACATTAAAGCCAGATCATAAATGTGAAGGTATAATCACAGTTTTACTTCACATCTGAGTACTCAGGGAAAATAAACAGGAAGGAGCTGCAAGTAGAACAAAAGCAAGTTCAACCTTCCATCTGGTAGAAAAAACCTGCTGGTGCATTGGATATTGTGCAGAACAATGCAGAACTTCCCCCCTGCACATCACAGGATCTATTGCTGCTCACAGCTAAGTTGCAAGTCCAGCATCTCTATGCAAGCTGAGAATCAAATGGTTGGATACCAAGAAGATGGACACCTTGCTGAGAACTTCCTCAGATTCACCCAATGCTTCAGAAAAGAAAAAAAGAAGGAAATATAAGGAAAACAAAAGAAAAAAAAAAAAGAGGGCAGTCTTGGAAGTCCTCTTCTAGAGAGGACTCAGCTTTCAAAGTGCTCACAGTATTCATGAGCATGACTGGGACTTAGTGTGGAAAAACACTATGGTTCTTTTGATTGCACTGGCTGTAATTTAGAGTACTGCTGTGTAGTTCTGCAAGGGGTGGTCAGAGTTCACAGCGTAGGTTCTAGCATGAAACAAATGCAGCATTAGCAAGGTGTTGTATTTCCCACAGCAATGATAGTCTGTCCCTGACAATACCTTTTATATTCCCAGGGGAGAAAGCTAATGCTGGTCCTTGCAGTCAAGCTTATGTAGTGATAATAAGCAGTACTTTAAAACCTCACAGTTGCTGTCTAGGGTCCTCACAAAGGGTCATTTGTAATGGAACAAAAGACAGCTCTGGTGTCTGGTGGACTGATTTCCAAGAAGTAACAATTAGGTAACACTTACATAAGAATCAATGTCTGGCTTTAGCTTTCCAGTGGTCTGATTTGCTACTTCAGCACCCTTCAGTACCCTTGTAAATACATCCTCCTGTGCAGTTATTGGCTTTTGCAACTTGCACTCCTCTGGCCCACAGAGCTATCTTCACTTGTCTGGGTCCAGCCTGCATTTAACATCTCTTGCTAAACAATTTTGAAAACCAGTGGACTAACGTCAAATAATATTGGAGAAATTTGCAGCAGATGATTGCAAGGAGCAAAGCTGTGAATGCTGAAATATTGACAATAAGGACATGCAAGATGCTCATCTTGTCACTTCCATTTCACCACTTACCTTTAATTAAACTAAAAAGCAAAGGCATCTTGGATCTCCTCCCTGAACATATATGCTGCAATTCAGTAATTGAGTTGATGGTCTGTACTAATAAAGATGGGTAAAAATAGTTTAGAAGAGACAAAATCTGTCTTTGACAAATGCGAGGAGAGATGAGGCAGGACACCGCAGAGAATCACTGCATCAGGGCTTTTGCAGCTCTGATTTGAACATGACTATTTTTAGAAGACCTGTTGTACATACCAACAACACTAATGACTGCCAGAAGAGGCAAGCATGTTCCTAGAGCTAGTGATATCATGTGCAGCTCTCAGGATTTAACTAAAACATGTGTTTGGCAAATAGTAATAAAAAGTAATTAATTCTTTTTGTTTCCATCAAATTGAATTTTGCTTTTATTTTGCCTCTCTTTTCCTTTTAGAAATTAGTCCTGAGGGCAATTTTACAGCCTTTAGTTCTTACTATTTAATGGAGTTAATGACTTTTCTACAAAATTCTGACTTTTTATGTGTTGTGTGTGTTATGGATGAACACCATTATTTCCCATTGCCTTCATTTTATTGCTATTCTGTGGTACTTCTAAGATTTTGGGAAGCAAATAATCCCTACAAAGAAGCCTGTCTCCCCCATTAGTAAACAGTGAGAAAAACAGAGAAGACTCTGCAAACTCTGGCAGGAGACATGGGAACACATTTTCCCACATTTGTAAGGGGGGCATCCTGAGCTGGCCCAGAATGAGGGAGCAATTGCAGGGCAAAATTCCATCTGCCTTTGCCAAGGGCATTTTCCTTATCGCCATTTACTACTAGCAAGCTGTTCACTCACAGATCTACCCACAGTCCTGAATGATAATGTTCATGAGTGATAAAGCAGTCTCATTAGAAAAGTTTCCGACTGGCTGTGGCGGCTGGGGAACGCAAGTTGAGTGGCAAGCAGCAGGGAGTCAGAGAGAGCACTTTGATCTGTGCCTGCGGCAGAATAACACCCAAAGAAATCACTGTGCAGACACTATCAACGAATGTCAAAAAGGCCTTTAAGTAAATTGTGGAGGATTTGATTGTTGGTCTCAGCAAAATACCATCCAGACCTTGTCAAGTGTGGAAAATGGAAAGAAAGAGTCAGAACCTACAAAATGCAAGGGCTCCAATTAGGCAAAGCCACTTAGCTGTTGGTTTGTGCTCAGTGCAGGTATTGAGTTCACTGCAGACACAATGTAGAATCACAGAATCTTTGTGTCACCAAAACTGCAGGAACCAAAGAAACTCTCCAACACCGTCTTTTAAGTGTTAGAGAATCAGGCATTACTTTATTCTGGCCAAGATGTGCAATGGAAATCCTTCCATCCACACATGACAATAGTATCAGAGCATCATTTCTGTTAGCAACGACCTTTAAGATCACTGAGTCCAACCATTAACCCAGCCAAATCCACTGCCAAATCCACTTCTTGCCCTGGAGTGGCAGAACTTTGCAGAAACTGGGGGAAGGGAGGGGAAGGGGCTCAAGAAATGTCTTGTGTGAGGTGAAGGAGCCAGTGCTCTTCTTAGAGAGAGGTTGCCAGTGTTGCAGTCTTCCTTTCAGCCCTGCACAACCACATCATCTAAATCACAACAAACCCTGGGACTATTTTTGTCCACAATAACCTGGAAAAACAGTTGAAGGACTTTCATCCTATGAAATATAAAAGCACACTCTGTGCTAAGTGCTAATTGGGTTTTAAGACCTCCATAATCTGGTAATCCTAGATCCCTGTGGCAACTTCACTGTCAAGTGAGCCTGGAAGCCCTGTGTGCATTAGGAAAGGCAGAGGTAATGACATAAAAGGTCTTGCAACACGGAAAGGAGGTTTAGTTGGCCAAAATTGCTGAGTTTTATCAGCCAAAAAGTGCTGTGTATGCAAAAGGAATGTTCCCAGGTTGGTGAAACATGCTATGGAGGTATTGTCTCTGCTCCCCCTAGCTTTGCCCACATGACTCACAAACTGTTGTGCGGTCAAAGACAAACTGTTAAAATCTAGGAATTAAATAGAATTTCTGAATTGCTGGAGGGAGGAGTTACCAAGTGCTGCTCTTTGCCAGCAAAATCAAAGTTTCTTCTTTGTTACCACTCAGCCTTTGCTGTGCATTTCTCCTTTCCTGGTACTGTAGGAAGCCTCCACCCTCTTCTGTGCTCCACAAGCTGCTCACTGTCTCAGAGAGCAGCCCTGAAGCAGCCCCAGGACAGCTCCTGGCAGCAGCCCTGCAGCACTGGGACTTGGATGAGCAGAGGAAAAGCCATAGGCAAATACGTTTGTGAATGTGTCCAGGTTCTTGCAAAACCCACCCATTCCCATGGGCACATGGGGCACAGTGGTGGCAGTGGCAGAGCAAGAGGAGGCTGGTGTTTATACGAGGTTTTGGATCAGGGCTGCATTGCAGAACACACCTCTTGTAGTCTTGTGGCTTGTAGAAATGAACACGATGGCAGAGCTCAGCCCTGGTGCAAATAGAACAGGCCTGGCTTGTTTGCAGTGCACCTGTGGTCTGATAGCTGAGGTAGCATCCTTCTGCCATGCTGGAAATGTCAGAGGGGATGCTACTACCTGCTTTATAGCAGGAGCTCCAGCTGCCTGTCCCTTGTGCTGCCCAGGGCTCCAAGGTGCAGAGGACTCAGTCTTCCTCACCAGGTTCCTCCTGCAGCTGGGTTGGTGGCAGAGGGAAAAATCCCAAGGTATCCAAGGATGAGAGGATACTGCCCTAGAACACAGGAGTGGAAACGCTTTCCCCGCTCCCCCCAGTATTTTAGTTATTTGAATACCCAGTTGTCACCAAATTTGAGATCTGCTGCCAGAATGCAGCATATGAGTGCATCTGTGTAGCTGATTAAAATAGTACGTTCAAAATATTGGAGTTTTTTAATGCCTAGGAGTGCTTTCTTTAATAAAATAGCAGTGAAACTTCAGAATGGAAAGATTACTATGTTACTGAAAACTCTGTTTTCAGGGTTTTCCCAGGAATTAATGAGCAGCTGCATGTTGGAAAGAAATTCTTTCTCATGAGGCTCTTGGGAGGGCTCAAAAGTCTTTATTGAACAATAACTGGAAAATTTGACCCAGAGAGCAAGTTCTCTGTTTATTGGAAACACATGATTCATGTTCCAGTCTCATTTTGTAGCCCTTGAACAAGACAGAAATATAGGGGGAAATGTAGGAAAGTGGGAAGGAAGAGAGGGAAGCCAGCAATAGGAAATGGATGTGTCACAGGATGAGCTTAGCAGAGTTTCCATGTGAGCAGTGAGAGAAAAACATATATTCTTTTGTCTATTGAAAAGTACTCTTTACAGCATCTTATTTTTACTTTTGTGAAGCATTCATAATTTTTCTGTTGTGAATTGGTGAAGAAATCCAGCTGAGTTTAAAACACAAACATGGATTTTGAAAAAATAGATACGAAAATCATATTTTCCTAGAAAGATGTCGTGATTCAGTGGGGCCCAGACTCAAAATTTTTTAACTCTTTGGAGAATTTAACTAATTGTGGCACAGAGATTAGTAACACTGCAAGTCATTGCTTGAATCTTAATTGTGGACCTTACTGTGGGACCTTTGGAGTCAATCAATATAGGTATCTCTTAATTTGTGTCTGTGTATCACTAAAGGCCATAGGGGGGACCAGAAAATGATCAGATGATCATCACGTATTGTTGCCTCACCTCCTGGAGGGGCAGTCTTAATGATTTTGTGCTGTGGACTGTGGCTGCTGCTGAAGTGGATAGCAAAGATCCCTATTTCCATTACAAAGAGTAATCTTTAATGATCAGCTGAAGTATTGAAGTATTGCATCTTCGGGGCAATATCCTCGTGCCTGGTAAATAGCTGGTCATGCACACAAAATGAAGCAATGCGGGAGAACTGTAGGGCAGGGTGAGGAGTGAGCTCTTAGCCGTCATCTTCAGGGAGAATTTGTTTTTCAGACTCCCTTAAGGATGCAGGGATTTTCCTTGTCGGCAGAAAGACGCATCTCCACATGGCAAACTCGCCATCTGCAGGCCAGTGAGACAACTCGCCAGGGACGGGGAAAAAACAGCCCCACAAGCTCAGGGACACCTTGCTTATGGTAGTCTTGGGATTTCCTCCTCTTTTGCGCTCCATTTAACAAAAGGAAATCGGTCTCTGGGTGTTATCCCAAAGAAGTTTAGAGTGTCTCAAGCTTAATCCCATACCAGTGTATTGCTTAAAAAGTTTAGAAAAGTTAGACTTGATCTTCTGCAGCAAGCTGCTTCTACCCTTATTAACTCATGTCTGGTCTCAGCTGCCGACCAGGCTTTCCAGCCCAGGCCTTAACACCCTCCCCCAGCTACTACAAATCAGCGCTGTTTTGTCCCATGAAACACAGTTTGGATTACAACATACTGTTTCATGAGCATATTTTTGCCATGAGAACATGTTTTATTTTTTAAAGATACTAAAACATAGTGTTTCAGGAAGTTTGAGCTTTCTTTGTCAGGCTGTAAGAATATTATTGGAATGCATTTTTCTATTTGAAATAAATCTTAAGAAGAACATTTACCTTACTTCAGTGGTTATTTTATAATGCTCTTGAATCTCAGTTGCATCCAATTAACCATAGAAAGTCAAAACCTAAAGAAAAGGTTTCATTTTCATAATAATGCTTTGATTCAGCCCTCAAAAAAAAAAAACTGAAGAGGAAACTGAAGCAACCTCAGTTTCCCCCACTTTGAACAAAAACTATCTCTAAGCTGCTGAAAGGAAAACACGCATAGCCCAGCTCCTGCAGCAACAGAAGGGTTTGAAAGCACTCCAGAGAAACTAAAGAATTTACAGACCTGATTTTGCATTTCTGTTTGCCTAGAGTTGGACACTGGTGGTATACATTGGAGAGCAGTGTCCACTTATTTTTTAAAAAAATATTTAAAGAAGACAGTGAACCAAATTTCTAATTCAAAACTGAGCCCCAGTGTTAACTTTTTTGAAAGGGAAGCACCCAGAGGTTGTGCCTCTGCCATGCATCTGCTTCCAGGTGAATTCTGAAAACAGGAGACTGAAGTTAATAGAAAATAACAGCTGCAGTATTTAGACTGAGTTTTCACATTGCCTGGAAACATCAGGTGAGCTCTTGGTTGCAGTCAGAAGGTCGTACATCTGCATACTTGTTGCAGACTGCCATGACCCAAAGAACTTAAGTGTATAGAGACATGGTGAGGGATATAGTCATTCATTCCCCTTACACAGGGGGAGAAGCAAAGCATAGACCAAGGCTGATTCTTTTGACATGAAAGGCTTATTGCACTGGAGGAGGAAAAATCAAGACTTAACTGTATTTTCATTGTATTTTCTTAGGACCCCATTGGGCTTAAGTGTTTGATTTCATGAGGTACTTACACAAGTCTGTTTCTTTTCATTCTTAGTGACATTCAGCTTCATACATGGTCCTTCTGGGAATTGTGTTCCCACACAGTTTACACACAATCCTTGTACTTTTTTCAAACATGGGTTTTATAGTCTGTGAAGAAAAACACCAGAGGAACATCAGAAGTCCCTGAGCAACTGCTGACATTGGTTTGGGTAAAAACAGGGGAATTGTAACTCAATTAAACCTAAAGCTGAAAAAGTGCTGCCTTTGTAGGGGGTTGCTCTGATGACCTGTGTGCTCACATGGGCTGTCTCCCACCGTAGCTCTGTTCACTCTCCACCACACTTGTCCCACTCAGTGTCACCTGTGTATGTCTCTTGGAGAAATAGCACTGGAAAAGCTGCAGGGGAGGTGAGGATCAGTGGTGGAGGTTTTGGAAAAGGAGTCAGATGCACAATGCTGAATGGTCCTGGTTTCCCTGTGCTGTTTGCATCCAGGCAGTGGCTCCAGGTTGGGTGCCTGCTGGAGCCTGCCCACAGCTGTCACCTCAGCTCCCTGCTGCCTGTGAAGTACATCTTCTGTTTTGCAGGCCGGACACGTGGATGGATTCATTACCGATGATTTCACAGACAGTTTGTGACAAGAAGGAACAGAAGTGAGCTTGAGTCCTGCAGAATATCTTCAGATGGGGCAGGGAGAACCCTCAGCAAGATCCTTCTTTTCCCTTCACTGGCATTTGTGGGAGCAGAACAAAGACCCTGAGCAAGTGCTGGGGTTCTCCCCAGGGTTTTCTCCTCACAGACTAGCCCCAGGTTTGCCCAAATGCTCTGGCTAAGCAGCACACAGGACTGAATGCTTGCTGGTCACACTGGACCACTCAGTGGGTAACTGTATTTCCATGTTCAAAGGTTCAGTTTTGCTGGAGTTTCCTGTTCTGGGGAGGACAGCATCTGGCAATCTCAACCGTAAAAGCTGTTTTCCTCAAAGGTTATATGTGAAGGAGTAGCTGCCTGAGGCCTTTCCACAGTTCTAAAATACTGATTTGGTCACCAGATTACTGACTTCTGCCAGCCTTAAACCACAGGTAGCCAAACCTGATCCAGCCCTGCCACAGCACTGGGATTGTTTCAGGTGTGCATTTAAAAACTGCCCTCACCAAGCAAAAGCAAGACAGGCAGTCATGTCAGGTCATGCAGCCCCCTTCTATGGCTGGCTACCCCCCCTCTATGGCCAACATAGGAGCAGGAAGTTGGTCCAACCAACCTGGTCCTCAGCCCGTCACTGCTCCTATTTCAGTGGCCAGAGTCACCTCCCTGACACACAGTTTTTCCTTGCCCATGTCTGAGGAGCCAGCAGGGAAAGGGCAGAAGGAAACAAGCTGCAGAAAATGTTTGCTGAGCTCTTTTCAAAGCCATGACAGTTGCGTAATTAATGTTCCATGTTTTCTACCTATTCCCAGCTGTCACATGAAACTTGGCATGTGTCAGCTCTCTTGGGCACAAGAAAAACAGTTTGTCTACTGATGAGACATTTACAGGTGCTGTTTGTCTTTATTTCTCATGTTCCTTTCATGGTAATGACAGAATTAATACAAGATTGTTATTTTATATGCTTTTCCTATTTTAATCTTCTCAACATACAAGTAAGACTTGGTGGTACAAGTAAGGAACCCATCTGAGGAGGAAAACAGTTTTATTGAGAAATCTGTATGTCATGGTAATGGTACAGACTTGTCTTTCACATGATATGTGTAATTTAAACGAGTTAATAAAGTAGATGTCTTTTGGGAATTTCTGGTCTTCAGCAATAAGTGTCCTGGAGCTTGGAGACAGAGTTGAGATACATTTGGTGGGACCTTATTTGGGTGTTTGGATCACTGCTGCCCACACTGCTCCCATTCCTGAGAAGAATGAAAGATCTCAGTAGCTGGGTTAGCAATCCAGAGCTGCCTTTTGATAGTCCATTGGATTTGTATGAATCCCAAGGGGCGCAAGGATTTGATGGTGTAATTTGACTTCACAGTTGTTTCTTGAGAAGGGTGGACTGGCTCTAAAGTGTCCAAAAGCACTTGATTCCTCCAAGAAGTCTTGGGAAGCACAGAGATGGGAAGGACTCCCCTACTTTTTCAACTGCATCTCAACCAGCAACTGCAGCAACTGGCGTTGTACAGGTCATAAGAGGTAAAATGGACCTGTTGATTCTTTGGTTATTCAGTATACAAAAAGTCATTTAGTTGGCAGAAAAATAGATACCTCGCAGGCATTCCCCCTCCCCCTATTTTTCCTGAACTCTCATTAAGGAGTGTAAAATGTTTCAATTCTATAAAAAGATGTTTATGGAAATGAAAAGGGGAAATAAAGCTCACAGGACCTAATTCATTTTGAAAACCACATTGTGAGTGCAATAGTTAAAACTCTTTTGCTGGTAATACATATCCCTGTGCTTGTTTCTCAGGTAACAGACATTTACTTTAGTGTTTCAGAGAAATCCCCTGCCCCAAAATCTGTGAGGATCCCAGTTACTACACGTCAGGTTTCTTAATCAACCAGACAAACTTCTTTTGGATGGTGTCCATAGTGGCACAGGAATAAGAGAAGAAATGTTTCCCTAAATTTTCCTACTATTCCTGACACTATCTTGCCTCTGCTTTCACCACTACTTGCATGCAGTGTGCTTTACAAATCCAACCATTAGGTGGGGTATTTCTACTGTCAGCAGCCCAGATTTCATCTGCAGCATCTTGGGCCTGGGGACAGATGCTGAATAGTCCTGTGTGCTGGGATATGAGATCTCTTCTGTTATCTTTAGTGCTTTTTTCTTGTGCCAGCACCATTGACATCCAAAATAGTTCTAAGGGGGAAACCTGAGTCAAATGGTACAACTTAAGGTCTTGGTCTCTCTCTTTTTTGTCATGTATTAAAGCTTATCTAACTGAAGAAGATGCTGATCAATTACTAAGTTATACAGTTCATAGCCAAAAATGTGCAATCATTAATTTTTTTTCCATTTCATTGGGACATTTTGTAATCAGACAGCACTACCAGGACAACCATTTGTTCCTGGTTTTGATGTCTGGGTAAAAGCAGTGACACATTTCCTGACACTGCAGTGGACCAGTCATGTCTCATGATACAGCACTGCCTCTGTTATTCCATGGCCTAAACCTTCACACGGTTTGGGCTTCTTTTGCTGGAAATAGCTGTGCTTTATGTGCCCCTTTTTAATTAAAAAAAAAAAAAAAAAACCAAACCAATGAGGAGCTCTTTGTTATACTTCTATAGAGACAATATTCAACCAGCACAGCTGAGCAGCCCTCTCTGAACTGGGGGGAGAGGGAGATCTCCTATGGGCCTCTGAGCTCTCCTAGCACCTGAGGTCCCAGAAATATAAACATCACTTTCACTTCATGAAACTTGTGGAGAAAGTGAGGGTCTCTTTCAAACCCAGGGCTCTGAGGCCTGGCTTTGTCCCAGTCAGCCTTAGTCTCAAGCGCCTTAGTCAAGGACTGCGTTGCTGCAGGAGATAGAGGGAGAGAGAGGCACATCCAGAGGGCAGCTGAACTTGTTCTGAGTTTGAGGACCTGGCCCCCAAAGGCAGAGGTTTGTCCTTCAGTCAGAAATGTGGGAGGATGAGTGGGGCTGCTGGAGATGGTGGGCACTTGTCCAGCACTGCGAAGGGGACTGTGCTATCACACTGATGTGCCAGGTCCAAGCTTCACTATCCAGATCACCCCAAACCAATGCTTTTGAGATTTCTGTATTACTGTGTCCATCTGGCAGGTGTCCTGCCAAGAAGAAGAGCTAGGGAGATTTGACTGTGGCCTAATTAGAGAGGACACAAGAAGTCTGGAGGGCTTTACTGATGGCTGGTACTGGGAGCCTGCCTGGCTTCTCTGTTGCCTCAATCTCTACCCACCACTAACTGCTGAGCCCCCCTCAGATCTGCTTCTGCAGATGGGACCCTTCAGGTGCCCCAGTTCCACCACAGAGTCTGGACTCCCCTTAAATGCCTCTTTTATTCAGGGTTTCAAAAACTTCTGGAAAGCTGCAGTTTGGAGACTGAAAAGGAATGGACTATGCTTGAGGCAATAACATTGTCAATTATTTTGCCCAGTTCCCTTAAAAAATCTCTTTCCATAAGAGTCTAATCCCATAAGAATAGGAAATTTCAAACTATGTCACCATAGAGGGGGAACCTTGAAAAATCTTGTCTACTTTGTTTTTTTTTTTTTTTATATTCCCTGCTCCTGGTCTGGTTGTGATTGTGTATCTGTGTCTATAGCTAAGCCAGGGCTCTTTTCTCAAAAAAAGCTGGGTACATTTAGTTTAGGCTAAGGATCTAATTCTTCCAGTGACCTTGAGAGATACTTGCCTTGAGAATTGTGTATTAGTAAAACAGAGGGCTGTAGTATGGAAAAGGACCAGAACTGCACAGAATTGCACCCATCGTCCAGAACCACAAAAGCCAAGAGACGTGCTGGCAGATGCCTCAAAAGTATCTGTTATTAGGTCAAATTGAAATTGTAATTAGACAAATTGAAACAGCAGCTGGGAGGGCTCCCTTCACTGCCTCTCCTGTGATGGTGTGGGAGATGTGCCTAAGGCATAGCAGGGCCACAAGGCCTCTGCTCCTGGGGGTAAAAATTTGTGAAGGACTACTGGACACTGTGAATGAAACTGTTTTCTGTTCTGTCAGAAAGGATCTCATCAGAGTTCAAGCTTGGCCATTTGCACACCTGGCACGGCTGACATAGATGATGACATGGATATCAATCCTCAAACTCTTTTTCTTTCTGCAGTACTAATTTCTGGCATTTCTTTGCTTATCACCACTGCTGAATTTCCTGCCCACATGGCCTGGAGTGACTTGTTTACTGCAAGGCACACCAGTCTTCTACTGCTCCATCACCACTGGAATTTGTATGGCCTTGCTCTCTTCTTTCCTGAAGGATTAAATGTGCTAACTCCCAGAATGAAGTGATTTCCTCAAGTGAGGCTTTACCCATAAGGATGCATTTAATGCAAGTCTATGTCAGGTGTTAAGTGTACTTTGGGGAAGGTAATTTGACTTGGATGGATGTTTTATCTTACCAACAGAGATTAAGGCATGCAGCTACTTAAAAGTTGATCCCCACAAGATGACTCTGCCTGGCTTGTTCTGAACACAGGATGCTGCATCTTAGTCTGCTAGTGTTGCATCTCTGTTGAGAAAAACAAAAAAGGCAGGTGTAAACTGAAAGACTTAAGGGCCTCCTGGTGCCCAAGGACAAGCTCTGCTGGGAGGCACCTGCTTAATATTTGTCTAATTTTCTGGCAGAGATAAGAACTCCTTCAATTTGTAGCAGAGTAGTAATATTTCCAGGTATGAATAAGGGGCAATGCTGCCCCCTGCCTCAATTTCTTTTAAAGGGTTAGCAAAAGAACAATTAACATAGCTTCTAATTAAATTATAGTAAGATTAATTAAAGCTCCCTCTATGAACAGGTGACCTGTCTAGTGGATAAAGGAAAGGCTGAGTATGTTGTCTAGCTAGACTTTAATAAAGCCTTTGGCATCATTTCCCACAACATCGTCCTGGAGGAACTGGCTGCTCACGGCTAGGATGGGTGAATTGTTTGCTGGGTAAAAAACCAGATGGATGGCCAGGCCCAGAGGGTGAGGGTGAATGGAATTGCATCCATCTGGTGTCACCTGTGGTGTTCCCCAGGGCTCAGTACTGGGTCCAGTCCTGGTTAATAAATGCCTTTGTCAATGATCTGGTCAAGGGGATTGAGCGTGTTCAGTCAGTTCATAGGCACCACCAAGCTAATCTCTTGGATGGTGTCCATAGTGGCACAGGAATAAGAGAAGAAATGTTTCCCTAAATTTTTCCCACTTTTCCTTCCTCCAGCAGATCACACCTCAAATCCTGTGCTCAGTTTGGGCTTCTTGCTACAAGAAGGACGTTGTGGGCCTGGAGCGTGTCCAGAGAAGAGCAATGGAGCTGGTGAAGGGCCTGGAGCAGAAGTCTGATGAGGAGCTGATGAGGGTGTTTAGCCTGGAGAAAGGGAAACTGAGGAGGGACCTCATCACTCTCTACAGCTACTTGAAAGGAGGCTGTAGTGAGGTGTGTGTTGGTCTCTTCTCCCAGGTAACAAGCAATAGGACAAGAGGAAATGGTCCCAAATTGTGCTGGGCGAGGTTTAGATTGGATATTAGGAAAACTTTCTTCACCAAAATGGGCGTCAGGCATTGGCACAGGCTGCCCAGGGAAATGTTGGAGCCACCATCCCTGGGAGTGTTCAAAAAGTGTGTGGATGTGATGCTTAGGGACATGGTTTAGTGGTGGACTTGGTGCTGCTGAGTAACGAGTGGACACAATAGTCTTAGAAATCATTCCCAACCACAACAATTCTATGATTCTGTAATTTTCCTGTGCAGGCAGAAGAAGCCAGCTAATAGAGAATTTATTATTCAAGTCTGGTGCAAATGCTTTATGTTGTAAGGACTTTCCTCAAATGTGAAATGAAATCATGGACAATAAAAAGGAAATTATGCTTTTGGTTTAGTACAAAGTGGCCTTTATGGTTG
This sequence comes from Eopsaltria australis, assembly GCA_034509425.1. NCBI lineage: Eukaryota > Metazoa > Chordata > Aves > Passeriformes > Petroicidae > Eopsaltria > Eopsaltria australis. The sequence goes on along the minus strand of JAVTVJ010000052.1, from coordinate 3,460,637 downwards.
CCAGCTTATAAAAGCTTGGTGGGGGAAGTAAAACCTTGTGTGTAAGGGCAGTGTTGTATATCCAATAAAATCTATTTTAGTTTTTGAGGACTGGTGTGATATATAAATGCAATTTTCATTTTGTGACCCTCTACATGCCAGAAAGCCTAATTCTTGGCAGGTTGGGAAGGAAAAAGAAGTCAAAGTTTAAGCCTCTTCAGTGGTCAGGAGACACAATGTTCACATTCCCACTTCCTCCCAGCAATGTCCCTGACCAGGCCAGCCCAGTTGTCACGTATGTGACTTGTATGCATTGTGCTGGCACATGGGTTTGATCTCAGCTTGCTGCCAGCCTGTTCTTGTCCTCAGTCTCTTGATGGCAGTGAGTGGGGGCGTTCTGCCAACCTGGGCTTAAGGAACAGCCAGCCCTCAGCTGCAGAGTGTGGTCATGGAGAGCATCATAAAAATGGAAGGGAATTCACTACCACAGAGAAGAAGGACCTTGTTTCTATAAACCCTCTCTCCTGCTGAAATTGGGTCCTTAGGATATGCCTTAGGGCTCCTCCACAGTAAGTTTAATATGAATGTGCAGTTATAATGCTGAGCTAAACTTGTGTATGGGAGAGTTGGCGCTGTGAGACAAGCTGTCTGTCACAGCTTTACTGAGACACCCAAGGCAGCAACCCTGCCCTGTTTGTCCAAAACAACGTTCATCACACACAAACTTTTTCCAGAAGATGCTATTATTGTAAACACAAAAAAATCATACCCCATTAGTAGGACTCAGTGACACTGGCTGCTTTTTACTGCTCTGTTTCACATTGCATTGTAAAGTAAACACTTCCTAAGACTTTAAATGTGAGCTGAGGCACCTGCCTCATGTCTGTGTACCCCAGCATTTGGAGTGGGACAGATGTCCCAGGAAAAGCTGAATTGCTCTGTCAAAGTGTTGAGCCCCTCTGGCTTACCTTGTCCTCATGGCCTTTCAGCACTGAGCTTTTTTGAGCTCTTACACTTGTTGCATATTCATTTGCAGTAATTAAGAACCCCTGGAAATGGTGTACCTTTACAACAATAATGCATACAGTGTATGGCCAAAGTGCAAATAGCTTCAGAGGAGGTTAAATCACTATTTTTCCAATATTAATATTAATGAGGCTGAACATTTGCATTTGCAGTAAATCCCCTTGTAGCATCAATGTCCTTTGAGGATTTTTCTGCAGATAAATGAAGCATTCCCCTTCTTCCCTCACTACTTCTGCTAACAGTGTCACTCAGTGCAGCAATAGATCAACAATTCCTGCTAATCTGTGAAAAGGCAGAGCTTAGAACAAGTGCTTTTTGACATAATTAAAGCTACACTGCCTACCACAGTTCCTGGAAGAAGTACTAGCAGAGTTTCATTAGATCAAGTAAATACAAATAGAGTTCAGCCTGAACAGTTGTCTTTGTTACGAACAAAGCCCATTAGTTAGCAAGGAGAATTTGAAGCAGGGCTGAATTCATGCTGATCTCAAAGCCCTTCTCATATTTAATTTATAAACTGATGATTAATTCAGTGATTAGCTAATTCACTTGCAGTGATTAATTTAATTCATGTCTTCAGGCTAATGTTTAAGAAAGAAAAAAACCTAGCTCTGATAGGTGCACATCAATGTCCTTGTGATTAAAAATGATAATATAATGCCCTGGAGAAAAAAAGGAGAAAAGAAAGATCAAGTGAATTGGTAGCATGATCTGTTGTAAGTTCTTGCCTAAGCTGTAGCCGTAATTTTTAGCTGTGATGTTTAAATGTGTCAGTTACTCTAATGACCAATGGTTTGAAAGCTGAATCTAAGGATCCTTCACTGTAGCTTTCCACTGTGTATTTTGAGAATGGCATTGCTTTAGAGCAGTCCTCCAGCTCTGCTTTTTTCTCACTTGTTTTGCCAGCTGCCTGCCCACTCCTCTCCCTTTCAGCAGCATCTTTCTCATGCCTCACCAAAGTCTTTGACGAGAGCGCTTTGTACTTCTTAAACCCAGGCTGCTTTACTCTATTTTCAGCAGGATTTTCCTCATCTTTTGATGCAGCATGTAATGATGAGGATGATTTGGGGGATTTCTTTGTATAAGACAAACTGGTCTCTTCTGGGACAGTACTGTTTGTACAGTTTATGACATTGCTTGGCGATGGAGCTTGATAGCTTCTGAAATCACCCACAGGGCCCTCCTCTCCTGAGCCATCATTGCTGTGCCTCTCTGATTGAGCTGAAGAATCTAGCTGGTATTTCTCTCTTCTCTCAGGCTCACTCTTCTTTTCTGGACTACCAGTTTTATACATTGGTTTTTCATCATGTGGTGGTGGCAAATGCTCCTTTTGGGCTGTGGCATTATTTTCTTGAGACTTCATGGGCAAATTTGAGTATGGGGACTGGCACATCCCAGAAGTTGGATCTTTGCTTTTATCTTTCACATCATTTGCATCAGGCTTTGTAAAACTTTTGGATACAGTTTGTGGTTTTTCTCCTCCAGGAATTTTTTTCTCAGGCTTCAGTAATTTACTTGAAGGAGTTAATGGATGTTTCCCAGAACCTTGGTATTTATCTTTCTCTTTTACAGCCTTTCCTTCAGGTGTCCTGGTGTCCTCTCCTGCTGGTGTCTTTTGCTTCCTCTCTCTTGAAGTGCTTTTTTCTTGAGGCTTCAGCACCTTGTTTGAAGAAGGCAGTTTCTCAGAATTTGGATCTCCATCCTTTTCTTTTACAGAATTAGTACCAGGCTTCTTAAAACCTGAAGAATCTGATGTTTTTTGCTTTTGTTCTGGAGTAATTTTTACTTGAGGCTTAACCAATGTCTCTGGTGGTATTGATGGATGCTTCCTGGAACTTGGAAGTTCATCTTTCTCTTTTGCAGTATTTGTATCAGGTGTTGGAAAATCTTCAAATCTCATTTGCTGTTTGTCTCCTGGAATATTTTCCTCATGCATTTCTGATTTTCTTGATGGAGGTAGCTGGTGCTTCCCAGAAAACTGCTGCTCAATATTCTCTTCTACTACCTTTGTTTCAGGTGATCCAGTGTCTTCTGATGCTGGTGTCTTTTGCTTCCTCTCTCCTGAAGAGCTTCTGTCTTGACAATTTGGCACTTTGTTTGAAGAAGGTGACTGGAACTTCTCAGAGGTATGTTTAACCTCTTTTTTGTCTAACTTAGTTTCAGGCTTTACAAGGTCACCTGGTGACATCTGTTTCTGTGTCTCTAGAGCAGTATTGTCCTCATTAGCAGTCTTATTTTCCTGCCTTGCTGTATTTTTTGGTGGCACTGAATAATTGTTGAAATCTGACTTGATGTTTTCTAGCCCTTCACTGTCGTTTTCATGTTTCATTGGCTCATCTGATGAGTCCAGGTGGTTTTTCCTATTATTGCAATAGATGTTTTCATCTCCTGTCATATCATCTTTGTGTTCCACAAAATTTCTTGGAGATGCTAGATGATCCAAACTCTGTCCAGTATTTTTCACTCCTTGAATGCTGGTATCATGCTCTGATGAGGGTAACTGGGATGTTTGAGGTCTATGAGCATCATTCTCCTTTGAAGAGTTATTATCACGATCCACAGTATCATTTGGTGTGAATACTTGTTCCTGCTCAAATTTCTGCAAGACATTTCTCTCTTCTTTCTCCTCTGTCTCCATCCCATCACTTTCATGCATCATGTCTTCATCTGAGGAAAAGAGCTTATCCCTTATATATTCAGATATTTTATTTCTACTTTTTGCATCCTTCTTCTGGTCTGAGAGCAATTCAGTTAATGAAGGAATCGGGTTCTCTTCCAGCATATCGCATCCTTGGTTTTTGGTACCATCTAATGATGGTGTTTGACTCTTCTCCAAGGGTAATAGGGGCTTTCTTGCTAGTGTGGTTTTATTTTCATGTTTTCCTGCCTTTGTGGTTGAATGTGAAAGACAGTTCTCAAGTCTCTGACATGTAATTGTCTCTTTGTCTGTAGAGTTTTCATTTTCTATTGCATGATCTGGGAATCGTGCTTGGTTCTTAAAATCACACGTAGTTTTCTTCTCCCCCATTGTGTCATTCCCATCATTTGTCCACTCATCTGAAGGGGTGTGTGGATGCTTCTCACAGCCATGGCTGTCATGCTCATGTTGCACAACACCAGCTCCCTGTCCCACCAGATCAATAGGTGGAAGTACTGGAGGATTTCCAAGAGTGTGATGGATACTTTGTCCTGCAATCCCACTCGTTGATATTGGTAAAGGGGTTGACAAGGTTGACTGACATGCCTCAGAGTCAGGCCAGGGCATCTCATCTGCAGTGTCCTCTTCGTGCTCAATGAAAGATTTAGATGGCTTGTGGCAGGTCTCCAGGTCAGTTAAGGAACTCCTGTGCAGAGCTTGATTGTTTGAGTGATTCATCATTTCATTTGATAAAGATAATTTGTCCTTCCCAAAGTCTTCTGAAATAAAGGAACTGTGCTTCACAAGGTCACCTGGCAAAGGGCTTTGTGTCTTTTCCAAAGGAAAAGAGATGTCTTCTTCTTCTGCAGCACCAAGCTTTGGCTCCAGGCTCTCATTTGAGGAGAGTGTAGGTTTGTTCTGATTTGCATCTGGAATTGGCATGTCCCCATTGATAACATTACAGTTATTTTGTGAGCTGAAATTTATTTGAAGAGGCTGAGGCTGCATGGGTTTTAATTCATTTTGCATTTGGCTGTTGGGTGTTTTATTCTCTTCCTCCTCTGTATTTGGGACATCACTATCATTTTTGCTAGAAGAAGAACTCATTTTGTCTTCACTGTGAAATGTTGCTTCTTTTTTGGCTTCCTCAGAACATTTGTCTCTTAAATCCAGTGCTTCTTTTTGGACTATTGGTGGCTTTGTGCCAGAAGTTGGTGTTAGGACATTTAGCTCTCGATCATCCACTGGAGGCTCAACTTCAACAGATGCTGAAAATTTTGGAGAGTAAAATGGCACAATGTTTTCCAGTGCTTTCTGATCTGGAAAACATTTTTGGCCTGCAAAGAAAGGATCCTTTTCTGGCTCTGTGAGCTCTGTGTCATCTTCCTCTGAACTGTATACATACATAGATATTTCCGGGATCTCTCCTGCTTTAGTATCCTGAGGACTTTGTTTATGGGATCCTTCAGCTGTGCTGGAGTCAGGTGAGTTGGAAGGTGGGCTGTCTTCCTTAACATGTTGCAGAGCATTGGTAATTCCCGATAGTGAAGATGTGTCAGGCCCAGCTGGCAGGTTAGTCCTGTCACAATCTAGACCACATTCAGATAAGGGAGGAATGCAGTCTGCAAGAGCTTTGTTTTTATGAGTAGTTGAAGAGTTATCTAGGACAGGATGAAAGTTGGGTCCCTGTTTTGTGGAATCTATTTTAACCTCAGCACAGTCCTTTGCATCTGATGTGGCCTCTGGTGCCACCAGTAACTCTTCTTTGTCCTCCCTGTCCTGTGCTGCATTTGCCAGTGTTTTGTTCTCTCCATGGTCTCTGTTGGATCCCTCCTTTTCCTTCAGTAGTGTGCCATGACCAAAAGGCTGCTTTATGGCATTATTTTTCGACCAGCTCCAAGGATGGTTAATTTTGGTAGCCATGCTGAGTCTGGGCACTGGGGCCATGGAGCACACTAAATTTTGGGACTCTGGACTCTTTATACCTGTGGCTGTCATTGCTGCTGTGCGCAGCACTCTGACCTCAGGCTTATGAATAGTTTTTCTGCTCGGGAAGTTTTTAGTCTTTCTCTCACCTTTGCGCAAGAGAGATGCTTTCACCTCTGCAGCCGAGCAGAGAGTGCTTTGTTCAAACTGCTCCTTCAGCTTGGAGAAGACTGAATTCCTGTTGACTATTTTTGGCAAACTGCTGTTTGCTCCCTTCTTTTTCCAGCTGGGAGACTTCTCCTTAGCTTCTTTTTCTTCAGCAGCTAAAAATTTCTTCAGGATGTTCTTCACTGTGTTTTTTCCAGTCACACTACTCCACCTTGCCCTCTCGCTGGGTGCTGTGTCCGCATCTTCCTCCACTCCTTTTCCATCTCCCTTCCTGTCTCTACTTCTGTCCAGCTTGTTACCAGCCCTGCTCGCCCACAGTTTCTCTTTAATGACCAGTTTTCCGACTTCTCTTCTCTTCTTGGTGTACGGCTCGCGATTGTTGTTTAGAAACCTGGACCGCAAAAGCTGAAATCTGGTTGGATACTGAACCCTGACTGGATCTGGACCAGGCTGGTTAGAGCTCACCTGGTTTTCTTTACCTTCTGCCCATTTTGTCCTCTTGTTGCTGATCTGTGGATCCCCGGCTGCAAGCTCGGTGACATACAGCAGCAGGCTGCTGAGAACAGCAAAGGCTCCTTGCTCTGTTGCCATCCTATTGAGCTTCTTCTTCAGCACCAGAGGGTCTATAAGCATCTTATCATCTCCACAGAAGTGTGCGCTTTTGGTGCTGTGCAAGAGAAAACATAAATGTATTTTCAAGTCATCAACATTGTCACTACCTTCTTACTTTGCTTTAATGGCATGCTGCTGTGCATGAAATGGAAAAAAACCACATAAATTTAGAACTTATCAAGAGAGTTGATGTTAGTGGCCTGTTAAAAAGCATGCAAAGTGCTCAACAAGCTTCATGAGGCATAGTGTAGCAGGAGTGTCAGGGCTTCACGTAGCCCCACGCAGCACTGTCAGCTCTTTCTTCTGTGTTTTGTGGGCAGTGGAAGCACTTAGGAAAGCAAGCAATGGGTCACTGCATCTCCTCTGTGGCACTAGTCCCTCATTTAATATTACCATGTCCAAAAGTTAGGGCAACACTGAAGGTATTTTCCTTTCCTGCTAGGTAAAGTGTAGGCAAAGATAAATATGATGAGACTGCAGTTAACAGGAAACCATGGTTCTGTCTCTAGACAGAACTCCAACCACTAAAACAAAATATCAAGGCTGAGGGGTCCTAATTTGCCACTGATGATTTTTGCTATTGGTACAAGTTAAAAGTCAGTAGATACCTCCCTAGAATTAAAAATTCACAACAGGGTTGCTGTTATTTGCCTTTTGATAGCATTCAAATCCCACATCAGGAGTACACTTTTGAATCTGCTTTGGGAAGGTTATCACCACCACAACAACAACCCTGGCAATGTCCCTTGACTACAACCTCTTTTAATCTGGAGGAAGAAGGATGGTATGTTGGGCCTTTGCTTGTTTAAAGAATCAGGCCCTTGGACAGCTGGGGATTTAGGCAATGCTTTAATTGGTGTGGATCAGTTACTAAATAAAATACTGAACTCAGCACAAAAGCTGCTGCTTGAAGTCAATAACAATAGATGGGTCTAGGAGGGAAAAATCAAGAGGTGTCAGCTTTCTGACACCATGAAAAGCTGGAAGGTTACTTCACCGTGCAGTGGAATAGCTTCATGCACAGAATGCAGCCTGCATACCCAGAGGGGATTAAGTTTTATGAGCAGAAGTGGAATAAAAAATTCTTTAAATTAAGTCCACATGTAGAAAATGAAGAAAGGCTGCAAAGAGGCTCATCCTTTAGGGAGTGTCAAGCTCAGAAGGTTGGGGAAGGCCCAGCTGTGCCCCAGCAGCTGGCACCCCATGGTCTCTGAAAGAAACTGGACCTGGCCCCCCACTGCAATATTATGGAGGTTGTTTGCAAAGTGAGGGGCTGGTCCTCATCCAGTTGGGTTGTGACATTTGGATTCCACTTGGCTGCATTTCAAGTGCACATATTGAAAATTACATCCTTCAGCAGGGGGATGCAGTTGCCATCTTGAATGGAAGAAGGTCTATTTATAATGACTTTGTAGGTATTTTTAAAGGCCAATAAAAGAAAAAAAAAGCCTGACAACTGGCCCATGTCTAATGTGACAAACAATACCTCATAGGTTTTGATAGGGAATTACCACATTTCAGCATAACACAGGTGGTATCATCCACCCTTTCCCTTACCAAGTTGACCACAGTCAAGGAGGCAAAGCTTCTATGTTACACCAAGAAGCCCATTTGTGCCAACTATGGGAATTTTCAGAATAACAAAAGAACCAGAATTCAGAGTATAATTGGCTAAAAATATCCTGGTCCATTCCCTCTCCTAGCAAGTCTGCTGATATTTTAACTGCAAGCTTGCCATCCCTCTCCTCCCTAACTAGTGTCTGGTGTATTCAGAAAAACATGTGGGGCCATCAACCGATATGCTTTAGAGTCATCTCTGATCTCTCAGAAGATCAATGGAACCAGATGCCCTGCTTACCCCTCCCTTCTGGACTGCTTTGGATGCTATAAATGGCCACAGTAAAATACAGACTAGTCTTGCTTTCAGCATAGCCAAACTACAATTGATTATGAAGGGAAGAAGATCAGACCCTCTCTGCTAGGAATATTCACAATAATTAATCACGTATGAGCTATAAAATTCAAACAACTTCATTAAAATATACTGCGAGTGAGCTCTATTCAGGGATTTCCTTTTCCATGTTAGAGTGTTATTACAGGATGCCATCTGAAATGTAGCATTTGTGGGAATACTGCATTGCCTTAAGTACCAAGACATGTTGCATGGGTTGAGTGTTTGATCCATATTCACCAGCCAGCAGCAGAAAATGAACAAACAGCTATGGCACCTATTTAGGGCATCTGCAGTTCTTCCAAGATGACGTCACCTGCAAATGACCATTGTGACCATGTAAATCTGAAATGCACTCTGTTCAAGGGCAGTGGTACAATGACACCGAATTCTGAGACCACCACGGAAAATTGAGGTAGTGATGAGTCTGCTTTGGCCCAGTGTTTGGAAAACACCACGGTTCCCCCTTGAGGAAGAAGGCCTAAGTAAGAGGTTTCTCATGTTTGGGAGCATGACCACCATTCTCAACAGGCTGTCATCATCCCTTATTTTTCCTTACTGTCTTTTCCCAAATTGCATCCTGCTGCTCTTAAACTATGTCATCTATCAATGAAATATAGTCACCTCTTTATCAACTACAGTCAGTCAATTCTAGTCCCATTGGGAGCACCCAGACACAGGTAGTCCCCATGCCCGGGGGAACCCTGAGCCAGCAGAATTCACTTCCCAGCACTGTGAGCTATGCCATATGACACGGCAGATACTTGGGCTCCTTCTTGATCCTGCAAAATGGCCTAACATGTACTTTATCTCCCTCACTGCTCTCTTCCTCTCGAGATGCTGGTTTTCACTCTTTTTAATGTGTGTGATGTGCCTCAATATGCTGCTGGTTTATGGAAGCACTGCTGCATGGTTTTCAGTGTCTGGAGGACAGACTGCTTGGACCTGCAGAGGAGGCAAAGCCACCTTCAAAAGTTTCCAGTCTTCTTGGCCCTCAAATAGTTAAGATGCTCAAGGCAGGCTGCTTAGTTACTTATTTATAGGATCTTTGGGGACACTTATCACAGGCAGCATCAGAGTGGTAACAGCCTAATATGCTAATGGACAGCAGTGCAACCCTACCCCACTGGCTGGCCTGTCCCAGAGAAACCTCTGCAGTGGATACCCCTGTGAGGTGAGCAGAAGACAGCTGAGGTGCCAAGGCAAAGGGAGAGGAGCTGGCACTCTCTCCCAGACCTGCCCACTGCCTCCTGCATCAGTGCACTCCAGCCTTTCCATTCTGTTAGGGGCCCAGATGCTGCTGAGTAGCAGGGGGTGGTGGCATCCCATGGAATTTGCCAAAAGCATATAGTTGTAGGATTTTCTGGTTTACTGTCTCCGGTGGGGAAAAAAGAAGGCCCTGTCTCCTGATCCTGAATTTCATGTTTAATATCTGATCAATATTTTAGATGCTCTGGCAGCCCGAAGGACTGGCTGTTGCAGGGACAGTGGCATGGGCAGGAGGAGACCAGCACTATGGAGGCTTCATCAAAAAACAAGAAACAAATTGAAAAACACTCTCTAACCTGCAAAAGCTTTCAGACATCGATGGATTGGTCTGCCTCATTGTTAGGCTCTGGGGAAATGGCCATGAGCTGGAGTGTGCAAAGTGCTGCATCTTGTAGCCTCCCTGATCCCTGGGCATCCCATCACTACCTGGCTCTGTGTGGTGTTTGGTACAACGACTTGCCCCTAGGTGAGGAAGACAACCAGGAGCAGCTCTGCCCACTCAAAACGATGCACAGGCCTTTTGAGTGTGTTCAGTGAAATGATGGCCAAGGCACTGCTCATCCCAACAGCTGCAGAAATGGTGATTTATAGGTTCAGTCCTTTTTTCACCTTTTAGATAAGATTCTCCTACTGATCTCTGAAACACAACTTGGTCCTGCCCAGGATGGATAGAAGGTAAAGTGGGAAAATTATGAATGCTCTTAATTTTTGTTGGTGTTTATTTTTTTTCTAAAGGAAAAAGAAAAGCCAAAGTACTAGAGAAAGTCCTACCTTATGCAGAATATGTTCTTCTGTCTTCTCTACTGCTGAATTTATTACAGGAGTGCTAGAGGCATCCTAAACTAGAAGCAATGTTTTCAGAATGTCTTGGTATTCTCTGGCACCAAAAGCTACTGACACAATTGCTGCCTTTGGTTTAACACATCTCCAAAGCAAACAAGAAAGCACCTTGCGAAGCTGCCAAGAGAAAACATGCTAAAACAACAACGCGAGAGGTAACGCAGAGTACGGAAAACCTTTTCATACAGACATTGTCATGCAGGCTGCTATTCCTACTGACAGGCATCACCTGCTCCTGTGTCTGCCACATAACATCCCAGTGATGATCCCAGCAATGGCTTACATGGAAAAAGGCGTAGGAAAGTACTCATGTATTTTTAGCTATCTTTTTAAAACACAGTTCAGCAGCTGGAGAAAGACAGGAGAAACCAACACCACGTAGGCAATCACACATGGTGGAAATTAGAAAGTATTATGTAGACCTCAGCCTCTGAACTTCTAAGGTAAAAACATGAGGTTAAACATGGGAACAAATTCAGAGCTCACTTCTGCATTATTTCATTGAGGATTCCATATTTGTGTCTATGCTGCTCTCGGGGGCATTAGGATCTCCTTCATCAAGGTTTACTGTTTGCTTTGTGATATGCAACTTTTAACCCAATCGTAGTTTGTTGGTTTTCTTGAAAAATGAGAAAATGAAAGAAAAAGGAAAAATGAAAAGAAAGGAAGAAAGGGGGAAAGGCAAAAGGAAAGAAAAAAATGGAAAAAAAAAGACAAGAAAAAGAATTAAAAATTGAAAAAAGAAAAATAAAAAAGAAAAAAGAAAAAAGAAAAATAAAAAAAAGAAAAAAGAAAAAAGAAAAAAGAAAAAGAAAAAAGAAAAAAGAAAAAAGAAAAAAGAAAAAAGAAAAAAGAAAAAAGAAAAAAAAAAGATAAAAGATAAAAGAGAAAAGATAAAAGATAAAAGATAAAAGGAAAAAAGTTGAAGAAGAACTTGGAGAGGAGAGGTCAGATGAAGCCGGGCAAGGAAAGGTGAAAAAGAACAAAAGGTAATAAAGGGAAGGGGGAAAAAAGGGGAAAAGGTAAAGCAGTTGTAACTTTTCTTCTTGGGGATTTCGTGGTGCTCAGACTTGTGAAATGTATCACAGCCTAACTGTTGACCTATTACAACTGCTTGAAGACCTCAGCCAAAAATTCTGATACTGATACAGCAACATATAATCTCTTCAATCTAAAAATAAAGACTGATACTTAGAAAATAGTGCAAGATTAATTTATTTACAAATATTTCAGCCAGTTGAATTTTAGAGAAACTTTTGTTCTGAAGAAGAATAAAAACATAATTCGGAAATTTTAGACACACTGATCAGAAATTTTAGACACACTGATGCTTTGCTGTTCCTTGGAGGTATTTTTAGTGTTGGCTTTTCCTTTTCTGGAAGCTTCTAATGTAACAATACCTTACACCACAGTGCTGATACAGGGATCAGTGATTCATTAAAAGCTAATCCATGAGACATTAGGTTTACAAGTATCACAGACACATTAGATTTGAGAACAAGGAGGGACACAGTGGTGAAAGGATTGTCAAATATACAGAGAATATCCTCGTAAGTGGCTACTACCATTAGTTTTGCAAGAAAGCATTAGTTCTGAAAATTAATTTCATATGTGTAATTACTGGAAACAGCTGTTTAGGAAGTGGTATTATAGCAAGTTAGACTGAAATCAGTCAAAAGACGTTTTATTTATTTTTTGCCATTTGAGGTTTAAGCAGCACTACTTATATTTAGAAATCCCTACATCTGTAAAAAACCCACTAATATCACATATATCTAATCAGTCTAATAATTCTAATCAGTCTAATAACTCAGCTATCTTCACTTGCACGCGATGTACACAGAGCTCTTCAGACTAACTCAGAGCTACTTCCTTCACTATGAATGCCAGTCAGATATCTACAGGGTTTGATATAGTCTTTATAGAAAGAGAAAATGGCAGAAACTGCTTTACTTTTCCTCCATGGATAGTCGGTAAAGATTCTCGCCCAAGAACTCGAGCCTCTCCCTTTGTTCCAGGTCCTGGTACAAGCCCTTGGGCACCTTGCTCAGGCCGTACACCAGGCCGAACAGGCAGCCGGCGATGGACCCAGTGGCCGCGCTCTCCCCTGCAGGTTGAAGCACAATTGCAGTGGTCTCTTAGCGTCACCTTCACATACACAACCAAAGAACTGTGCTGTGCAGAGGAGGGAATATTCCACACTGATGGAGTGCAGTGGGAGCGTGTTGGGTCAGTCCTAAGGGCTGAGGATGCCTAAGAGTGTGATGCCAAGGCAAGCACGTGGAGATGCCACTGTGGTGTACAGTCCTGGGCTGGGAGCTCACTTGGTTTTGGGAAAATCTACCCCAGCACAGCAGCTCTTGCAGGCAGCTGGCCATTGCTAAGAACAAAGGAGGGAATAATAGCTGCAGGGGACAACAAAAGTCCTGGACTGGAGAGTGTCCCTTCCCTCCTCACAGCACAGTGCAGCACAGCACAGTGCAGGCCCTAAAACACCCAGCCCTGCTGAGGAGCACTAATGCTCTGTGCATGCAGTGCCTGTGGGTTTGTGCCTGCCAGGGTCTGTAGTGGGGGACCGTGAGCTCTGACCCTGCAAAGGGCCCACACCTCACAGGGCAGGAGCAGGTGATTCAGGGCTGGGGTCCTGCCCCCAGCTATGCTGGCCTCCCAGAAGCCCAGCAAGATGTGTCTGCTAATGAGAAAGTTCTCTCTCAGAAAGCTGTAGAAGTACTTAATTGTATCCCTGTAAGTGCTGGATTTTATTTGGCTGGCACTTGTTTGGGTGCTGTATTATTTTTCTCCTTACTTGGTTTCATTACATGCAGCTAAAAGGTTGTTTTTCCAAAGGTGCTGGTGTTCTGTCAGGAGCTGTCAGCCCTTTAGAAAGCCGTGCTGGATTTACTCCTCATGCACCTCTGGCAGAACCATGAGATGCAGGTGGAGCAACATTTGAAAAGTGCTGTAAATGGCTTGTGTGGCAGCTGCTGCCAGAAGAATGGGGTTTAGAGGCTAAAACCAGAGGTGAGAATGTAACAGACAACATGGCAGATGGGCCAGCTGCCAGCCAGGAGGGCTGTATCCCGGGCCTGCCAGGGAGCAGGGGTGGGAGGCACAGGGGACCCTCACCTCCGTGGAACATGGAGCGGTTGCAGAGCTCCGTCCAGTCCCCCCCGCAGCCCATCAGGGCGTCGTACGCGATCATGGGCGCGTCGTGGCCTCGTCTTCCGCCGCGGCCTTCGGAGCTCCACCGCCTGTAGGTCTGCGGGAGAGAGACTGTCAGGGCCGGGCCCTGCAGCTGCAGGCGTGGGGCATTCGGCCACGCCAGGCTGTCTGCCCTCCCCAGTGGGAATAGCTCGCTGGGCTGGCAAAGGGCGGCTGGGGACGAGCCACAGCGGCAGCGCCGGTAGCCCTGGTGATGCCTGAGGTGCCAGTACAAGCCTGCACTCCAGCTTGATGCACCGAGTTCCTGGCAGGACAAGAGGCTGGTTTAAGCAAGCCAGAAATGCCAAAAAGTAGCTCAGGATAGACTTCAAGTTCACATCCTAGAAACTCCTTATCATGTAAAAAATTAAGGTTGGTAAGGACATACTTTGTCAGTCCTCTTCCTGCCTCTGGGAATATTCTCAACTCCTCCTGCCACAAATGTTTCAATTAGTCAAGTTTTCATGGGGGGTGAAAATGTTCTGATTCAGTAATTTCTTCAGGGCCTTAGTTTCAGACTATGTAATTCCAGGCCCTTTCTCCATCTTTTTCTTTCCAAGCCTTTTTTTTCCTCTTCTAAAAGCACTTGTTGAACAAAAGGGAAAATAATTTGCAAAGGTAAGAAACAGCTCTTCCCCAGGAGAAGGAAGAAGAAAGAACTCCAAACCCACAGTGAGGTTTGCAAAGGAAAATTGGATTTTCTCCAGAGCAGGTACCTCCAGCCCCAAATCCCCAAATTATCTCAACGCTAATAAATTTATAAAAATATCTTCCTATTAAGAAATGGACAGCTTTATTTCCTGAAAATTAACTTGCATCACGGCAAGTTGAATGTTGTTAGTTGGCTGGCTCTTGGCTTCTGCAACATGTATGAAGGGTTTGCATTTCTCTCTATTCACTTTCACCTGAGTTATTTCATACTTGGTTTTGGTTGAGGTTTATCTACACATACATCAAACATGGCAGAGTCAGACTACAGCTTCATTCTATGCTCTCTTTTTTTTTTTTTTACAATGTAGAGAGATTATTTATGCCTTTATGCTGTCCTCGGCCCCATGCAGATTTCCAGCCCTGTTGCTGCAGTTTGGGTGCTGGTGGAGCAGCACAGACACACGTAGAGTGCTACCAAAGGCAGGAGGGCTCAGCATGGAGGGGCTATTCTGGGTGTGCAGCCAGGCAGTTCAAGTGTCACTCCAGTTATTCCTCCTCATCCCTGATGCTCTGCACACACCCGATGTCATCTCGCCTTGCTGAAACAGCTTTACATTGGGATAGCTGTCCTAGGACTGAACCTGGCAGGACTTAACTGCACCCAGGTAGCACTTCCCAAACTTCTTTCTTCTCCTTTCAGCTCCAGTACCTTTGTGCAGCCCTGTGCTGTGGCACCAGCCCAGCTTCCCTTGGGTGGGACAGCAAGGACATAGTATTTGGATGGGGTGTTAGCATGCACTCTCCTGCTGAGGGCACTGAGCTGCTGCCAAACCCAGGAGGTAATCCACATGTCCCCTCTTTGCAGTCAACCCCTGTCATCAGTAAATACAGCTGCCTCTGACTTCCTCACCCTTCAGGAGCTGACCTGCTGCTGACTAGCACTCCCTTTCCATTCTTTTTTCCCCCTCCTTTCTTTCACACTGCTCGTTTAAGCAACTCCATCTTAAGGAAACAAGGTCCTTATAGTCTAATTGTCCTGGATGACTTTGGTTTTGTTCCTCCCTTGTTTTGTAGCACATTGTGTCCATCACAGAAAAGTGAGTCAGGTGAGTGTTTTGTTTGCAGAATCAAGGCTGATCCCACGTGATGAACAATGTCTGCCCATTCACCGTGTATCTAACATCTTCCAAAGGCACATCACTGAAAAACTATATATACCAGCTTACAGAGAATGTGGCCTTTGCTGCTAAGCATTTCAAGGTGTGATTTCTTTCTGGGAGGGAAATTGCCTTTGAAACATGCTTGGATCAATCCAAGGCACATTTGAGGGCTTCACTTTCAACATATAGCTGGCATTTTGCCTGCAGGAATGTGCACCTGGCCAAGCAGGAGCATGCATGTGGTGACCTGTTGACAAGGGTTGTGCCAGATATTGGTGCTTTATTGACTGCATGTGGAAAGGAACCTGGCCATACTCGCAAACACAAGGGAACAGCTAGTCTGGAGGGAAGGCAAAGGGAGGACACTCCTGGGAAAAAGGCAGGCAGAATGGTTACCTTCTCCTCATCTATTCTGTCCATAGCTATTAGCACATTAATGAAGTGTCTCGACTTCTACCAGGCTATGATCTCTGCCTGGTGGTGGAGTTTGAGGGTCAAGCACCATTTTTCTTTTCTTGTTCATCAAAATAAATAGTTCAGTAGGCCAAATAGTTGGGCTAGGGTAATGAAGGTAAATTTTGCTTCTGCATCAGGAATTCATACAGTTCTCTCTTGAAATTATCCTGGGAAATTACTGTTTGGTTTAATATCTTCTAAAGCTTTGCTGAGACCCCAGTAGTACTGGGAGGAATATAAAACCAGTAGCAAATTCATGGCACTGAATTAGTAAAATAAACCTAGAAGGGAATCTATTATTTATATTTAGAGTGAGCAATTTCTTATTATCCACGATCAATTGCACTTCTATGGGCACCTTTCACTGCACAGATAATCACCTAAAAATACACAAAGTGACTTCTCAGCATAGAACTATGCTTAAATAGTCTGGAGAAAAGGATTGATTTATGTCAAAAGGTGACAAGAACCATATACTTATTGCTTAACTGCTAAGTGGAGAGCTTTGGGGGTGCCAGCCCATATCAGATAGCTCTAAACAGCAGGGAAGACGACACATTATTTCTCTCGAGTTAAGAAGATATAACCAGCAAAGAAAAGATCATGCACACTATAAAATAGTATCTCATGGAATGTGGTGAAACACCATCTCTCAAGACACTTAAAACTAGCTTGGCACAGCCGAAGTTGGCAGAGCATCAATCACTTGGGATGTCTGTCTTCTGCTGGAAGGACCAAAAAATCATAGACTGGCTTGGGTTGGAAGGGATCTTTAAAGGCCACTGAGTTCCAATCCCCTACAATGGACCGGGACACCCTCCACTAAACATGACCAAATCCAGCTTCTGGATTGGAGGTATTTCTGTGGGACTCTGGCCACAGCTCCATTAGGCTTTAATGAGAGCTCCAGGAAAGACATTTGCCTTTTCTACCCTCAGATAGCCATGGCCTGTGTTTTTTACCTACTCTGGGCACCAGACCATCAAGCCTGACTCTCTGCACTCTTTTCTCCCATTGCAGCAAACACAGGACTGGGGCCAACTGCTTTTCTCTTTTTTTAAGCTAACACGTACCTGAGCCGAGGATGGGAGATGTTTCTTTCTTGAAATTTCTGAAAAAAAAATCCTGACTACTCTGGCAGTGGAATCAGTTGAAAAATAGTGGTGTGTCTCATTGAAAATACCTCTGTTGATTCAGAGCCATCCTAAGAACTTTTGGAAGTTGCAGTTACCTTTTCTCTCTCCTCTGCATCATAGTTGGCTGGAAAGACAGGTTGATTCTGATTTTCCTCATTGATTTCTCTCTCCTCCAAATAGAACTGCCACTTGGCTTCAAAGTAAAACCAGTGCTCTTGATATTCTGAAGGTAAAAGAAATGAATGATGTAGTATTCATTTCAAGAACATTTTCAGTTCTACTTTAACATATTTTAAGGATAATGACAGTAATAACTGACATGAAACCCCAGGTATTTTACAGTAATGTACTGCATATATACTATGTATATATGGAGTGGGACATCTAATTGAAAACAGAGGATGCAATGAAGAAAATACTTTCAGAATGTTACGCTATTTTAATGGCATTTAAGATATATCAAGTTGAAATTTTACAAGAATTTATTGAAGAGCACTCCAAGGAAAAGATAAGAGTCAACAAAAAGAAAAGAATTCTTTGCCAGCTTTTATTCCTTTACTATGATTAAAGAATATCTAAAATTCTTCCACATCCAAAATACAAATTGCCACCTTCCTCAGTTATAAATTTTTAATTGCATAAATTCTCCAGTATTTCTGTTCTATTTTCATCACATTTGTTGTGTGAACATTCAGGAAAAAACAGATAGGAAAGTCCAAAATTCCCTTTTGCATATATTATAATACACATCAAATGTAGCAAAAGGGATAAATAGCACACACATCTGCTATCTGTGCCCATAGAAATAAGCCTTTTTTAATAACCACATCTTTCTCCTTTTTTTCTGTCACTTTGGGAAGTGATCTCTAATCATGCTTAATGTTTCGCCTGTAAATAAATGTATTAAATTTAGTTTATTTTCAAGCCAATGCTCTGGTTCACCCTTTTTATAAAGGCTTAAAAAGGCACCTAAGTCAGTCACACTGGACTTTAAAGCACATCCACATGCACCTGCCTGCAGAACAGAGGCATGAGGGAAGCCCTGACTGGCAAGCTGAGGGGAGTAAGGAATTAAAGAACAGTGAGGTGACCCAGATGGCTAAGTATGCCAAGGCAAACTAGCAATTTGGGATGGGACTATGGGTGTAAAATAAGATTTAATATTCCCACTTTTTCCCTGTCTCTCTCCTGCTTGGCTGCTCAGTGGTATGTACTGCAAGAGGCTGAGAAGCACACACAGAACCAAACCATTCACCTCAAGGGTGTAATCTGATTTTGCTTCTTTTCCTGAAGTGCCACAGTGGTGACTCTCTTTGGCAATTAAGATCTTTAAGCAGAGACTTTTTGTAAAAATCCAAGCTGCTTTGTAAGACCTGATACTTTGACACTGTTGTCAGCAGCCAGTGCCCCAGCCCCAGGCAGTGCTGAGTATTCAACCACATGCCCGAGACATCTGGAAATGTCCAGTTGCCCTTTTTCTGAGTCTATGACCCCGTTTGGCCTCATTTCAAAGAAACCATTCACCAAAACCCTAATATGGGGAGGTGTTTACAAAACCAGAGTGAAAGTGCAGTCACAGCCATCAGGCCAGGGGAGCCATCTAGGTGTATCTACATCATCTAGAGGAAAACACATGTAAGCAAAGCAAATGTAAACTATCAACACCCACTATAGCAGCTGGTTATGACTGTTTTTAGAAATGTAAGTGACCTGACAGGTTTCTTTCTTTTTTATTGGCTTTTTGTTTGTCTGTGGGTTTTTTTCCTAATTTCCCCATGACGATAAACCATAAATGCCTCAAAAATGAATGTTTTCTATGTCACACCTTAACAAGCAAGGAAGTGTGATTATTCCACAGTTTCAGAAATAGAGAGATGAAACAGTTGAAGGAGATTTTTGTTGGATGGACCTGTAGCATGGTAAGAATCCCCTGCCACTTACCCTAGCAAAGCTCTGCACCATCCCTGAGCCCAGCCGAGGTGATGGCCACATTCAGGTCCATGGAACTATCTGGCCAGTAATTGCAACTGGATATAGAGAGGGGTGTAGAGTCAAACTCTCTGTGATATGGATAACAAACTCTCTGTTTGTTATCCACGGGGGATAATATAGCTAAAATAGGATTTTCTAAAACTGGAGAGCTCTGTTTGGCAGGATTTCTTTGCAGTGCATCTCAGCAGCCAAGGAGCTTAACTTTAATGCAGGACACTTTTCCCACTACCAAAATAGGATGAAGCTCAACAATATGGGCACTGGCTGGAGAGCATGCCTCAGGAGTCCAGCACACATACCTCCACACCGAGGGGTCCTGCTCGGGTGGAGTGACAGGGACCTGCTGCAAAGCCACTCACAGAGACGCTCAATCACATTAATCCTGCACCTGCTCCTCATGGGTCTCTGCTAAAAAAATCCTGGTGTGCAATGAGGCGCAGATGAAAATGCAGGGTCTTTCCGAAAGCCTTCCTGGGGCTCCTTTCAGATTTTAAAGCAGCAGCTTTTCTTCAGGGGTAAGTTTTAATTTCTGAGTGCTCTTGAGTAAAGATTTCTATTTAATTCAGTCTTTCTCAACAGCTGTTCCTTAATCTCTTTCCTTGTTGTTTCAGTGTAATGATACTCATCTGTCTATGGCAGATATCACCATTACAAACACATCACTCCCTGGCAAGAGGGGACTAAAGTACCTTTGCCTCTAAAACCACATACACAGCAGTAATAAAGTAGTAGTATCAAGTTCAGTAGTTGTGTGACACTCAGTTGTTTTAAAACAAGGATACAACAGGCTGTATCTTAAATATTTGTTCAGAAAAGCAACAAATCAAATCAGAATTTGTGGTTGAAAGCTAATTCCTGGTCAGGAGGCATCTGCAGATGAATTTTTCCTGGTAGGATGAGAAGCGTCAGTAGTTTTTCTTCTGGAAGAGGTTGAACTGCACTAATTGATGGAAGGCAGCTGAATAATTAATATGTCAGCAGTCAGTTTGCCTAATAACCTGCTAAGTATAATATCCTTCCTACCCCCTGCCCAGCAATCTCTGAAGATTCCCTGAAAATAAAACTGTGCAGTAGGGCACGGTCATTGCTATTTTGCTTTGTAATTTTTCCACCAGCACACCAGGTAACTAACCGGTGGTAGAAGAAGGTGGCATCACCTGCAAAGCGTTTACTTCTCTGAGCAGAGAAAGCAGGAGTACAACCTCTGGAGGGAGGAGGGGGGGGAAAGCAGCAAGATGTAAAGACCAGGGAGTGACATTTCCTCAGTGCCTTTCCAGCTAAACATAGCTTTAAGAAAATAAACTGTTGATCCACACTCGGTACCTGCCATGTGACGAATGGTCTTCTTACAGTATTCTTCAGCCATTGGCACAACCTTCATCATCTCCCTTCCCCACTGTGCGAGGGGTTTCCCTTGTATTGCATATGCCACAAAGAGAGCTGTGCAAAGGGACCCTAGAAAACCTGGAATTCACAAAGAACAAGATTACCAGTGTGCATCTGTGCTGATACCATCCTTTTTGTCCTTGCTGTTCCTCATAAAATCACCAGTGGAATGCCTCATGGCTGTCAGGTAGACTAACAAATGTACACAACCCATCTCCCCCTGTTTGCAGCCTGACCTGTGGCATGCTGAGATTATTGGCTAATGAGTGCTGCCCACTGGTTTGCGACTTATCTTACATAGAAGGGAGCTTCTGTTCTCACTGGTGTAATGTGATAGAAATTGAGGTAGGGGTCAAAAATAAACATCATCTACCAATGGGATACTGAAAATCTTCTAATTGAAGTCACATGAAATAATTGACTTGTACAAAGTGATTCAATTACAAGCTATATTAGCTATATATAACTATTTCTGGCTCATTTGACTCTAAGGGGCAAACCTATGTCCCCTCAGAGGAAAGAAGAAATTATCCAAGAAAGACATGCTGGTCTCCTATTTTGGTTACAAATATTTCAACATTGTAAATATTACAAATGTTATAACTGTTGATGGGCACTCAACATTTCCATGACACCAGAAATAGTAGGGCTCATTTCTTGTATTTGTTTATGCTCTTGGCATTCTGTCAAGGGCAACAAAACCAACCTGGTGCAATGTGCAAAAGAAGCTCAAGAAAACCAGTCACTTATTTAAATAAATCCCAGGTGAGCAAAGTATTGATGCATGTGCTTCTCTCAGTGCATGGGTCCAAAAGCATTCACTCATACATAGAGGTAATCATGAATTTTGTGTGTTTTGGTGAAGGTAAAACAAAATTTTCTCAGGAGGAGACATGTCCAGATGAGGTGATTACTAATTCCCTCTGCCACAAGACCTGCAATACTGGGTCAGGCTCGAGGCACACCCAGCTTGACTCCTGTAGATGTGTTCATAAATAATAAAAGCCCATGTAGAGTGAGCCCAAAGGGTCTCACTCAGATAAACAGCATCTAGGCCAGGTGCCACAAAGATCCTTGAGGGCCACATTTTCCTTTGAACCCAGGCATTCCTGTGGACTTTGCAGCTGCCTGTAGCAGCAAGGTCTGAGGCTTCACTGTGCATAACATGGGGAAGTATTTCCTTTGCTTGTTTCAGTCCCAACTGACACACTGGTTGGGTTTCTGAGTTATGAGGATCACAACTGGCATTTCACTGACACCTTTCAGGATGGCAATGAGGTGCATGTGGCCCTTCCACCCCTCTCCTTCCTGCCTCCCTGCTGTGCCACTTGTTTCTCTTCCCAGCTGAAAACTCCTTCTGGATGTAATTTCTCATTGTATGGAAGGTGTCTGACAGCTTGGACCCTTCTTGCTGCCATTTTCTGCATCTCATAAGCCCTTTCTGACACGAGGCACACAGACTGCAAGCAGTCTTATGGCTGCCAATGCACCACGGACTTTACACACCAGCTTAATTTTCTGCTTTGTTTTGAACCCTTTCCCCCTAATTTAATGGCATCCTGATGACTTTTCTGATTGCTTCTCAGCACTGAGCATGTTGAACATGTCCCCATTCATTATAGTTTTTTTTATTGCTGTTTAAAACAGACAGAACGAATACATGTTTACATAGCATAAAATTATCAAAATGACAGACCTGAATATTAGAAACAAAATTAAAGCCGCTTATTTAGGTTTTGTTTAGAAAATGTTTCAGATTGGATCCTAAAATATGTGGAGTTAGGTTTTTTTGCCTTACTTCCTTTTCCTACAGTGATTGGATATGACAAAACCTGCCAAGAGAAAAATGCTGTTATCCCCTGAACCATAAATTTGCATGATAACAGTGAGTCATCTAGATATAAATGAATCCTAAAATTTGATCAGGGCAACTAGCATGAATATGCTTTGGACAAGGCAGGTTGTGTTTAGATATTGGGATTTTAGAAGAGAAAACAACCACGCCTGAGGATGCTGTCTGCACAATATGCAAGCAAATATATAAGCCGGTATAAGTAACACACACATGTATGCATTAGCCAAGCAAAGTTCAAACTGAGGCCTTGGAGTCTGCAAAGCAGAAGTGGTTTAAGCAGGGGAGTTCATAGGAGCCATATTAGTCCCTGCAGAGGAGCAAAACTGCCTTAGGGGATGTCAGAGTGCAGGCATTACCTGTAGGATGATTGTGAGTCATTCGTCCACATTCAATGCTCACTTCAATAAGTGACTCCAGCCTTTCTGGTTTCCAGTATCGCATCCCTAAACACATGGCTTTTGTGGAAGCTCCAAATCCAGAACCTAAAGTAAAAGGGTAACAGCAAGTGTTTAAAAGGAGACTGATCTCACACAAATATGTTGATAAAATGTGAGACAAGCACACTTCATTAATTCAGCTCATGTGTGGGAAGGGAACTCCTCAGGGAATGGGAAATTACCATGCAAAATGAGTTACAAGTTTTGAAACTTTCTTGTAAGGAGTTTTGCTCCTACATTCTGGTTTTACAGGTATATTCCAATATAATCAAGTGCTATGAAGTGTCCCACGGGCGGACACGAAAGAATCAGGCACTCAGTCAGGTCACAGAGCCACCAAGGCTGGCAGGAGAGAAGAAGAGAGTCAGCCTCTCTTTATTCTTACACTTATACCTTTTCATATACAATCATGGATTGGACAATGAGGTTACCACCTCTCCAATTCCATAGGTGAGAAACCCAGTCCATCAACCTTCTCCGCCTTCGGGAAAGGAATGACAAACAATACCAAAGGTACAAAACAATCCTTGGCCAGTTAGCAAAACATGGACAATGTTTACATAAAATCTATGAGAACCTTTGCTACCAAGTATCAACACAGCACACTGTAAAAATCAGGGCGACAATGAAGAGCATAATGGGTTCAGAAAATCTCTTGCTCACAGCATCTCATCTTCACTCATTCTTGGCTGCCACTGCTGTTTTGCTTGCTCCCAGTACCCACACTAGAAACAGAAGTTTGAGAAACAGATGCATTTCCCCACACCCTTATTTTATAGCTGTAAGAACACAATTAAAACACTTTATATGAGCTTCACAGCTCACCTTTCAATTTTAATGCATATTTCATCCTGGAGAGCCTCACCAGTTTCTGCTACATGCACAAATGTGTCCAAAAGAAACTAAAGGCCACAGAGCCAACTGCTACAAAGGTAGGCAATGTCAGAACTGAAGTTTCCCATGGCACCTGAAATTAGTGCTTGTTGTGCTACAACCTACACTTACCAAGCTTGGTCTTGGAACATCCACCTCTGTGCAGCACAGAATTTATTTAATGAATAGCTAATTCAGAATTTCTTTTAATCCTTAGCACTGAGTGCATGATCCCAGGTGTTCAACTTTTAAACACTTCATTGAATGGTGTTAAACTTACTAATGAGTTTCTCTGCAGAGCTTATCACAGTAATATTAGGATCCCAGAGAAGTTTTAATGAGCTTATCTTCACAAGGCACCAGTGAGGTGATTATCTCCTCTTTGCAGCTGGTGAGCCAATGCCCAAAAAAGCATTTACTCATTGCAGGCAAACACCCTGAGATGGATAGGCTTCGATTTTTCAAAGTACTTGGCATTTTTCAGCACTGTCTTTGCTCAATCACACTTCCCAGTGACCTTGGGAATAGCTGAGAGCAACCAGCATTTCTCTTCTGGGTTCCTGGAAGATAAGGGGCATATTTATGCTACCTAATTTTAGCCTATGTGAACCTGCATTAGGAGTCCAATCTCCTTGTCTTTCCCAGGCAGACAGCATGGAGAAAGGCTGTGTCTCCATTAGTGTGTATGATGGCATGGTAGGAGCAACTCAGGGGCCAGAGTGAACTGGAGCAGCAGATGCGAAGGAGCCAGGGTCACAGCTTTCAGTCACTTATCTGGAGAAGGGCCCTCAGCTGCCCCACTGGGCTTTGTCTGCCGTGGGAGCAAAGCACCAGGGGCTCTTTTGGAGCACCTCTTGCCATTTAGCCTCATCCCAAGTGGCTCCAGCTCCAATGTCCTACGATTACGAGTGTGATCCAGGTAGGGTAGTGGGGGTGGCAGGGAGATCTACTTCAAGCCAAACTGAAGCCTGATCCAAACTAACATAAGCCACCTACTGGCATTTCCAGGTGCAATATCTGAATTTCCCTCTTAGGAAAAGAGTTCTTCTTCTCCCCTGAAAGTAGCTATCCAGGAGCAGATAAAACTGTCTGCCTATCCTATAGATAACATAGAAATCACAAGGAAGAGTCAGAAAGGAAACTCAATCTTCCAGGGCACCACTCAACTAGGAGAAAAAATCTTCTTCTGCTTGCAAGACCAAATTCTTAATTAAATCATCTGCTGCCATAGAGTAGCAGATGAGAGTCTTCACTATGCAAATCTGGTTTCTCCAAAGAACACAATCCATGCTCGTTATCCAAGAGGGAAGGCTCTTGCACTACACAAAGCTGCTAATTAAATAACATCTCTTAGTATATCCAAAGTGGAAGATGTACTGCAGTAATCTGACTGCAGATCTGGAGGAGCTTGTCTTTCCCACTTCATTGTATTCCCATGGTCTGGGAAGTTCCATTAAAACCTCCTGCAGAATTAGACAAGTGAACTTGGTGACAAAAAATTCCATCACATGGAGTAACATTAAACCCAGACAGAGCTTCAGGGAGCTTTTAACTCCCATGTGTCACGTCTACCATTTGAACCAAGGACACAAGGGACAGTGAGACTAGTCCGAGCAACAGGGGTGACACATGTAACAACATAAGGACTGTCCTCCTTGACCAGACCAAAGGTCAACCCAACTTATCATGTCTGACAGTGAAGAGATACTCAAAAAAGAGTAAAAGAGAAGTACAATGACATTATCCCTTTGTACAAACTGAGCTGCTGACATTTGTCTCCCTGATCCAGGAGACAGCTGGCTATTCATCTTTCTGCTTAAAAACCCTTGGAGGATTTCCCCTGGGTGAATTTTCCCAGTTCTTTTCTGAACTCACATGAACTGTAGCATCTACAAATTAGCATTGGAAAATAGTTATGCAGCTTACGTAGGTGTTGTGTGAGGAAGTCCTTTGTTTTTTTGCTTGCTTCGAGCTCATGACCTCCTAGTTTCATTTGAAGTCCCTAGTTGCTGTCCTGGAGGAGACAGTGAATTTTTGCTGTACCTATCCGTGTTTCCCAGTTATTTTCATTTTTATTTATGCATTACACTATTCTTTTACTAGTATGTCATACCGCAGTGTGATTTTCTTCACTCTACACCTGTAGAATAACAAAGATTAGGGTAGTGGCTGCTAAGCCCTGAAGAAGATGTGCCTTTTGTGACTACGGATCATTCTGCACGAAAACTTGTAGCCCAGCACCTTTATCTCCTGTGCATCTGCAGCTTAACCTTCTCTTCAATTTCCCCCTCAACTTTCTGCATTTTTCCTCACGCTTTTCCCTCATGCTCCTCTGCCAATACCACAGCAAAAGGACAGTGTTCTCAAGTGCTTCTGGGAAGCCCAGAATTTGCTTCCACAGCTGCAAATAAAGACCTGCTTGGATGCTGTAGTCTCGGCCTGAAAAACACATGATACATATAGAGCCCAACTATTTGACCCACCATTTGACTGACCTTTGCAGTGGCTTCAAAAGCAAATCTCTGGCTCAGGGGGTGCTACCTTACTCAGATTTTGGTTCCAGTTCTACAGCATCAACAATTCTCTTCTGAACAATCTGAAGTTTTGGCAATGGGTCAAAACATTTTTACATTCTGTCTCAGAAACAGTAGACTCATCTACATCAAAACTTTAAACAAACACTGACAGGCAAACAGAGGCAAACACTTAACGGAGAGAATTTTAGCTTTGTGCTTATCCATGTTGTAAATTGTAAACAAGCTCTTAAAATGGAAGGTGTTAGACAATCTCGGGCAGGTTTTCTAGTGGTCACAGGAATCTCACCAGCCTCTGACATGACCCAGGTATCTCTGCAACGAGTGTGGCAATGAGCATGCCATGAGGTGGCAGAGACACATGGGGCAGTTTGACTTAGGGATTCAGTGTGCTGACTAAACCCACAGGAATTTGAGCAGAGAAGCATCCATAAACA
The DNA here is from genome assembly GCA_034509425.1 of Eopsaltria australis. Taxonomy (NCBI): domain Eukaryota; kingdom Metazoa; phylum Chordata; class Aves; order Passeriformes; family Petroicidae; genus Eopsaltria; species Eopsaltria australis. Next base: position 3,434,110 of record JAVTVJ010000052.1, on the reverse strand, counting down.
ATGCAAAATTACCTAAGATAAGTCCATGAAGGCTAGCACATGAATTATTGCTGGAAGCAAGATAAGATAGAATGTCCACAACAAATCAGCCTTTTGGTTCCAGCCCATCCAAAATATAATCTGACTGCTAGGCATTCAATCCCAGGCATTCAATGCCTGTGGCATGTTTTTGCCTCAAGAAGAATTTTGTGCAAATTCAATTAAAAGTTAATTATGTCGGTAGCAGTTTTGGATCCCAAAGTAGACAGAACATCTCCAGGTCACTGGTTCTTCTGCTCTCAGGGTGAAAAATAGGCTTCCTGAAATGTTCCAGATGCTTATTTGTCAGACCAGTTAGAGAAGGTGGCTTTTAGCTGCCAAATCTCAAATCCGGAATTAATTTTAGATTCTTCTAGTGCAGAGTATCCCCAAAGCAGATAGTCCATCATGGAAAGCTGGGGTGGAGGAAGGCTGAAAGAAGAGAGGTGGCTCCAACACTGCAGTGGACCAGGGAGCAGCCATACTCAACTGCTTGTTGAACAATGTTAAGAGTTTCTTGGGGCCAACAGCAGCTCCCACAATTGTTTTCACCAAATTTTATCCATGGTCAGTCAGAAAACACGTGACAACTGCCAAAGGGGCACTTTCTCAGATCTGGCTGGCTGATAGCAGGGTGGGAAGAGCACACCCTTTTCACTCCCAGCAGCTGTTGTGAGGAGCAGGGGACAAGTGAGAGATGTTTTTTTTGTCAGAGAAAACTGGCTGCAGAGCCCCAGAAATAGCCATGGCATTGTGCCACCGGGTCTTTGCCACAGTGTTGCACCAATAGGCAGCTCTGTTGTGTTCTGCAGTGGCTGGGTGCCGACACTGCCAACACCAGTGTGAGCTGACACTGTTTTGTGGCTGCCTGGGTCTCCCTCCTCTGATAAAGGGGTGTCTCTACAGGTTTCAAGATTAATTGCACTGTATGTGTACGTGTGTGCACATGGCTGCGTGCACGTTATTTACCTTGAAGTGGAAATTTTATTTGTTGTAGAAGTAAATGATCATAAAGAGAAAGAAAGAGAGGGTCGGGTGTAGGTAAACCAGGCTAGGAATATTAGGGGTTATCAACAAAACAATCATATCTGTTAGCAGGGCATCCAAATGGAGAAAAGTCTGCTTTCCCTCCAATGAACATGTTTAGAGCAATTTGCAGGCTTGGCATTTTGTTTCAGATCTGATGTCACTGAAAAGATCCAAGTCTACAAACGTTTAAAGGAAAAATGGCAGAAAATATTTCTTAAAATAACCATTAAACTTAAGGACAAAGATCTGGACCCTGAGGCACAGAGCCAAGGACAAAGTCTCTTTAAATAGATGTTAAAGAGGGAGGGGTTCGCTTACAAGAGGACACAGTGCCCTACAGAAGGAATTCTTGGCAGATCTCTTGTCATCCTCAGGCGAACATGGAAACGTTTCAGGGGTAGTGGCCTTTGATGTCAGGGAGGAAAAGGAAACAATTTCCATATAGCCAGAAACACCGAGAGCATGCATTATTCTAGCCAGGCCCTCTGAAAGGAAAGCAGTACCATACCCTTTTCGTTGAAGGGCGTGTGCCAAGCCAGAAGGTGGTTGTCTGGTTTTAACTCCCTGCAGCCTTCGATGGTGGCGGGGTCCGGCCGCCTGCCCGAGAGCTTGTCCACAGCATCCACGTAGCGCTTCACCAGCTCCCGGTACAGGTCTTCCAAACACCAGTAATCTGCTCAGAGCAGGGAGAAGAAGGGTGTTGTGTGAAGGCAGAAGAGCAAAAAACCACAGAAAACATGCAAGCAAGCTCACTGTGCATTTGAGAAATATTCCTGTTTCCACTTCCAATATACCAAGTCATGCTTCTGGTGCCACTGTCAACACATTTGTACACAACATGACAGAGGGCTGGAGGGAGAATGGTCTTGACTCTCAGTTCTCATCTTTCCCTCCATTCCTTTCCATGTTTAATTCCTTCACTGGGATGATGAAGCATTCTGTTAATCAACAGTAGCTGCTGAGGGCCTTTATTTAAGCTCTGTGGTGTGAAGTCATTAGAGATGATCAACCATCAGGTGACAGCGTGGCTGCCACGGGGTCTGGGTAAAGCCAGCTGTGCCTGGCTCAGCCCCTCCCTTTACAGATGTGAATCCAATTTAAAAATGAAAGCTTTTTTTTTAATTACCACATTACAGAATTACTTTAAGAGGTATGTATGACTAGATACAAAAGCAAATTAGCAACTTCCTTTTTAAAATCTGTATATGTATTTTGTCTAAAATTTGTAGGTCTTTCATGCAAGGATCCAAATATCTTACAGTATGAACAGTGAGCTTTTATAAAAAACATTATAAAAATCAGTGAGAGTAGTAAATCCCTACTGCCTGAAGGCAGTTTCCAACACATACATTTCTCTCTGTAATAAGTTCACTAACAGTATCTGTTTATAGATTATTCTTTCCAGGTCCTACAGTCTTGCCTGAGGAGGAACCTTCCCCCTGTTAAACATATACTGTTTCTTCAGTGTTGCTACTTCTCTGCCCTTGATTCATGTAGAGGAAAACCTTCCACTGGTACCTATTACAGCTGTGTAATCAGTGGGAACTGAGCCCAAAGGGATTTATCCACTTATATATTTTCTACATACTTAGAGAAACTCCAGTTAATACTTGGTTAGTTGCACAGGTTGAATGACACAGCAGAGGAAGTTCTTCTAAAAATATCTTCGTTTTGTCAAAGATGGTGAATTCTGTAAATCCACAGATTCACTTAAGAGAAAGTTTGGAGTCCCAGAAGCAAGAGATATTCTGAAGTAGAGGTAATGGAGGCAGACAAAAAAAGAAGCTGAAGGGTAGAACAAAGATTCCTCTTCTTTCGCATAAAATAATACCCTACCAGTTACACTGGCCATGCCACGTATAATCCTAAAGAAACAAGACACTTTCAAGCTGCCAGTTCTTTCCAGATTTAGGAGTCAGGTGTCACAGTTTATCCAGATGGGTGCCAGGGCAGGGTTTACTGCCTGGCAGCTCCTACAGAAACCTTGTCCCCAGAGCCAGAGTCCCTGTGGTCCAGCACCTCCAGGCTGTTCAAGCCCACCAAGGTTCCCATGCCTGGAGCCAGGCTGCTGTCTCAGCCATCAATAGGACAGGTTCTTTCTTTAGAAATGAACTTTTGTTTTTTTCCAACCCATGTGTAAGTAAGAGAGGAAAAGGCTTTCATCACAGAGATAGTTTCCCTGGGTTTGATGATGCTGTCCTCATTCCTCCCTTATAGGATAGATTCCTCCTGGAAGCAGATGTTTTGTCTGTCCTTCATTGTCAGATCAACCTTTCAGTCAGGGCACACGGTGGATTTGGGGAGCACCAGCTCAGTCTGCAGCAGTGCCCACAGCCCTGCTTGCTTGTGGCCATTTCCCTCCTGGGATGTTCTCCGTGCAGCCGCCAAAATCCCCTCCCCAGGTGAGAACTGCCTTTGTCTTTAACACAAGCCTGCACCTCACGCTTGGCTGCTGCCTCAGCCTCAGGCTGGGAGCTCCCCCGAGGGCAGTGCCCCGGCAATGACAACGGGACTTCGTGGCTTTAAGCCGTGGACATGTTTGTCCCAGCCTACAAGTATCCCGCAATTGCCCGCAGATGAGCGCCCGGGGACTGCTGTGGCCAGCAGGCAGCGAGCCAGGCAAACAGGATGTGCAGGGAGCATGGCAGTGAACGACGGAGATATTTTTATTGCTTTCTTCCTCTCCATTTTTTTTTCTTTTTTTTTGGCTGGTTATATTCCAGTCACCCAATATATTCTTTAAAATCTGTTTCCACAGCAGTAAGGGCAGGTCCCCAGGGCCGGTGGCAGATGCCTTCAGCCTCACAGATGTTCACCTTCTTCAGCTTCGCTCTGCTGATGTGGGTGATTTGGCTCCTAGGCTGGGCCATGAGCAAGCCATGGGGCTTTTTTGCATTCCCCATGTCGAGAGAAGACACTGCTGTGGGCAGGAGTGGTGCTTGTTTCCCTTGTGGGAAGCAGGGAGAAGGACTTGTTTGAGCCCACTTACCAATGCTGCTGTGAAATGCAGATTTCTAAATTCCCTAAACTAAACTTCCAACTAAATTCCAACTAAAATTCCCTACTCCATCTTACTGTTTCCTCTCCAACCCATGAATGCACCTTTTTAAAATATTTGTCTGATCAGGTCAAAGAAATGAGAGTGTAGGATAAACACAGCCAATGGAAACAGTAGCTTAAACATTTTTCTTCAGAGCAGTTTACAGGCTGCTATACTTGAGAAAAGAATTATTATTTTACTTGATTACCCAGAAGCTATGATTTTAGAGGGTTCAATAAGCAAGAAACATATGATATGTATTTAATCATAGCCTATATTCAGAAATATGCTAGTCATCTTTTTTCTTGATAGGCTGACATCTTGCCCTTATCTTTAGTGTATTAGCTACCCCTTAAACCATTGGTTAGCTAATAGCCAAGTATGAAGTGTCCTACACACTCTCCAACTGATCTCTGCCTACTAAATTTAGAGCAGATTGGAAGCAGGAAGATAAAGGAGTGAAACACTAGCACAAAGGAAACCTCATTGATGTGACTTTAGCTGCATTGTGGGCTTCTGCTACTGGTAGTTACACAGTGTTATGAGTTTTAATAAAAATCAGGAATATTTTTACAGAGATTAAAAAAAAATCGAGTCATCCTGAAGAGGCAAAATACTGTTGAGGGGTCACCATCTTCTGGTGTACTTTCTATGATCTTGCCAGTCTCAGAAAGCACTAGTTTGATGGCTAAGGTGTCGATACAAACACTGTCTTATCTTAAAAAGACTACTCCCACCTTAAAAAACCCCAAATGTTCCATCTCAAGCCATTGTGACTTTAGAAGATGTATCTTAATTATTCCTTAATAACTATTCTGACATATTTCATTATAAACACAGTATGTTAGGATACTTTTTGGACTAAAGACATAGAGCTCTCCTTATAAAACAAATAGGTTTTTGTAGATGCAACCCTTTGTCTGAGGGGCAGCAAAGAGGAGACAGCACTAGTGCTTTTAGCCTGAAAGAGGTGCTAAGGTAACTCTACTCCAGCCTGGAGTTCTGGACACAAACATGGAAAAAATGCACTCAGAAGAGTTCTTATCTTTTACAGAAGACTCTCTAGTGGCTATATTATTCCCTGATATATTCCAGCAAACAGATAATCTACTTTTGTTACTTTTGTTATGCAGGAGATGTGGTATTGTAGTCTTTAAACTTTAACCAACTCTATATCTCTAAGGAAAATATGGGGAGAGCCCCTCCGCACTCCAGAAATCAAGACCCCCCAGTTTGTGAGATGGGCACAGGATTGTGCTCACAGAGCAGCCAAACTAATGCACATTATCATTCACATAAGCAGCATTTTTGACACACTTTCTCATGACCTCCCCAGCAGTCAGGCTTATTCTAGGAAATGCAGCATCTCGGCAGTTCTGCTCCTCTGCAGACTGCGTTCGCCGTTCCCGCTGTACCTACCTGTGATGACAGCCTCAGCTGTAGCCATGTGCATGAGCGTGTTGTCACTTACTGGCCACTTGTCGGGAGAGAGCACCAGGTTCTCAAGCCCTCCAATTTCCTTCAGCTCCTGCTGGATTTTTGCACCTAAGGCATTGTTTTCTCGGGAGAAATTGCGATAACCGAGAGCATCCCCTACCCCAGCCAGAACAAGCGCAGCCTTAAATTTCTCCATCCCCAAGACACTTTCCACTTTCCTTTTGCCTGAGACAGGCACCGAATCTTGATCTTCCTTTGTTCCTTTGCCTTCAACTCAGCTCCCCTGACACTTTATATCAGCCATTGTGTCACACCAAGAGCTCTCTCTATAAGGCAAGGACTTCCTTTTCTGGCTCTGCAGATGCCATCTCTTGTCTGGGACCCGGCAGAGAGGAAATATTTCATAACCTAGGGATTTTGCAGGGGCTTTGTTCAATGAAACTGTAAGAGCAGACCTGCAAAAGCCTCGTTTCTTCACCCCAGCTTAAAGCAAGCCAGGAGATCCCTAGCCCTACCCAGCCAAAGTAACTCTACACCCAGAAAAACAGATGCCTCCACAGGGGTGCTTATTTATTCAACAACTCTTAAATTAATATTTTTTCTTCTGCCCATTTCTGATATGCTGAAGTCAGCCTCCCTCTCAGGGATGAGCCAGAAGTAAGGGCTATTATAAAAGCAGTTTTCCAGGCTCTGTGCACACTAGAAGGAGGGATTAAACAGTAAGAAATCTAGTGAAATGCAGATGGACTCTCCCATTTCTAATTACACCCTACCAAAATATTTTGTTAACAGCTTTCTTGTTCTGTTCCACCTAGTACAAGAATGTTCTGCTAATTCACTGCACCCCTGGATAAACACTAAGCAAAACACCAACTTCAATTCCATGCCTCTTACTCCCTGGCAAAGAGTGACTTTTTCCTAAAGCTGAGGTCAGTCCACACTTGGACTCTGGAAGGAAACTATTTTGAAAGATGTATTGAAATGGCATCCTGTGAGTCTAATAAAATCCTAAAGACTCCCAAATTACTACTACTTTACAGACAGAAATAGAAATGTAAATATAAACATAAGTAGATAAACAGAAAGCTTTGATTGACTGGACTGTAATTTTGATAACGGATACCAGGGGAAAGGTCTTTATTTTCTTTGCTGTTTTTCAGAGGGTAATACTGATTGTTATGCAGATGGAAAAGCTCAGCAATGTAAAGGATGCATCACCCTGGCACCCAAGGCAACAAGTTAATAAGCAATAAGTTAATCATGGTCAGAGTTATTGACCTGTGTAGAAATATCTCTGTACTTAATGGAGTTTCAGAAAACAGAGAAGCATTGCCATGCCTGTTCTATGTAGAAGAAATAAAGTGCCCAAAGAGTGAAAGTAGACCCTGTTAGTGCACTCTGGTTTTGAAGATTGGGATTGGTAAACAGAAATGCTGAAAAGGACAGTGAGAGTGTGTTTTCATTGCTAGAAAGTAACAGCTCCACACTGAAAAAGCCGAAAAAACAAAAAACAAAAACCCAAAAAAACCCCAAACAAACAACAACAACAACAACAACAAAAAAGACAATTATGCCTTACAGACCAGAGGATATCCAGGGACAAGAATCAGTGAGGCACAGCCAGCCTACTCTAGGTGGGGCAGGGGGAACAAGCATCATCTCCCTCAACCAGGACATTTACGCAACACAGAGGTAATCTCAGAGTCACCCCTGCACTGTGCGTTACCTCACGTTCCACGTGCCTGAAAATAAACACTAAAAATGGAAAACCAAGGCCAGGACAGCTCACAGAACACACCAGGCACAAGCAGTGACGTTGATGTCTCCGTTACAGGTTCATCCACCCCTCTGTGGCACACACCTGTTCTCTGTTCCTGCATAGCATCACGGTTTGGAGGCACGTGGGAATTTGAACTTGCAAAGCAAGGACAGGAGGAAGCACCTGCTGAGGCACCATGGTGAGCTAGTGAGGGCCTCATCAGATGGAAGGTTCCTCCCTGAAAATGGGCAAAGCTATTCTTAGTTTTCCATTTATCTTTTTTCTCTGAATGTGGCAGGCAGTTGCACTGCCCTTTTGCCTCCCGTGGACTTCACTGTGGTGCAACACACTCGGCTGCTCGGAACACAGCCCAAATTAGGAATAAGGCTATAATAAAGACCCAGAGAAAATCTCAGAGAAGTTCTATTTTTCAACTCTATAAAACAGAACATGCAGCAAAGACTGCATTTTTATTTAATTTGTTAATTACACATGATCTCCTTTTCAGGTGGTATTTCCAGCTACTGTGAGCTTTCTGGGCAGAGGTAGGCTAGACATACTAAACTACCCCTGCTCCCCACAAAGGAGACAATTATTTGTAAAATATCATACCTACGTGTCTTAAACAGAGACAAAAGACAGCAACTCCATGAAGATGGGTAACTATTCACAACAGGAAATAAAAAACCTGAGCAGAGCTGACAAAACTATTTGGTAAATCATATTAAAATGCGGCTTTGGTGTCTTTTCATTAAGTGTACATACAACTGCTTTCAGATGGGAAGCCATAAAAAAAGGAATGGGAAGGCAGGACAGAGAAAAGGCTTGCCTGTGTTGGTGGCAATACACTATAGTTTCAGCTCAGCTGCATTTGAAACCTGAGGTGAGAACATAAGAGCAGCCTTTGGCAAACACGGCTGCTCCTGCCTCTCCCAGCAGAGGGATGTGTATGGATGGACTCCAGCCCAGGACAAAACCCAGCCCATCCAAACTACAGCTGAGCTCTGCTCCAAATCAAGGAACTGGCAAATGGAGCTGGACAGACACTGTGTCCACACAAGCCCTCTTTAAGTTGAAGGAGGACTACACTTGAAGTGCTTCCCCCATGAGTGAGTGATCGATCCTTTGCCATTCAAAGACACTCAGCAGAGAAATGCTCTTGATTGCAAGCTCACCCATACAAAGGACACAGAGCCATATCCTGCAAAAGTAGGGTTGATACCAGAGGGGTGCCAGACTTCTGTCAGAGCTGCATTTTTACTCTTGAAGTGAAGGATTTTACTCAAGCATCAGGATCATTCCTTTAAAATACATTCATTGAGATCCAGGAAAAAAATAAACTGGTTTTACTCAACTCTTTAACAGTGGAGGTGAATTATTTCCAAACAGCTTTACACCACTGCCTTGAAGGAAAACGAAGCCTTTAAGACCACAGGATGGATTTCTTCTTTACTGTCTTGACAGAAAGCTGGGGTCATGACATGAAACCTATAAGGTTTGCTGAACAATAGAGTAGTTCACTGCTTGGAATAGGAGGCACAAAACCCCCCCCCATGGGAATTGGTAAAGAATATGCACCAAGAAGAGGATGTATCCCAATATTCAACCAAAATGTGAATGCCCTCAAACTTCCCCAGCCCTTCTCATTAAGAGGTGAACATTGCACCCACTTGTCTGAAATACAGTATTTTCTGCAAGTGGTTGTAGAGGCAGTTGCAGATCCCTCTGTCCAGAGTTTAGAACAAAAAAGTTAATTTTAGAGGTGTGTCACCTGTTTCTACCTAGCACACCATAGATAATGAAAAGATCAGAAAACATGTTCTGCTGAACTGGTTCATGGTTGCAAAAACATTACACTTTTTCAGAAGGGCTGTGCCTTTTGGTGAGTGAGATGCTGGTTGGCATCAGCAGAGGGAAGTTACTGGTGCTGACACTTTAAAGAAAAAAGGCTTGCCATGGTTCAAGTATCAGCATCTGCAGTTTCACTGTCACAGGAAAACCAAGACAACACTTGTACAACACCAAAGCAGCCCATGGTTGGTGAAAGCCCTGGAGAGGGATGGCAGCTGGGTGAAGATAGAGGATAACCTACTTTTATTTAAATTTTCAGAAGAGAATTAACGATAGGTGAATGCATACCTCTGAAGGTCTTTGTACTGCTTTCTGAGCATGCTGCTTCTCCTACAGAGCTCAGAGTCAGGGCTGAGTAACACTTTCCTGCAATTACAGCTCCTGCTGCCAGTACAAACTAATGACACAAATTATGGAAAGTTTGGTGACCAGCAGATACATGCACTAAATACAGTACTGCAGCTAAACATGTCAAACCTCTTAAAAGCCTTACAGTGACTTAGATGACTAAACCAAACATTTATTAAGGCCATTTAAAAATTAATGAGTTACATCCTTACCCTCTTCTGGCTGATGGAGTAGTAATACAAGAACCTAATAAATGAACCAGAAAACAACAACAACAAAAACTCCCAGCAGACCAAGACTTCGAAAGCAGAAAGCTGACAAAAACCATACAGACATCTCACATGACTGACTTCAATCCTTTGACAGTCCATTTATTCCTTTTTCCATTGCCAAAAAATATACACACACGTACAGCTTACTCAGCAGCAAATATCCCAGGTGCATTGAATGAGCAGATGCCTGCAGGTTTGCTCGCCTTGGCATGACACACATGATAAATTACATTTAAATTTAGAATTGGCAAGTACAAATCCCATGGCTCAGTTTCAAACCAAACAACTTGGCACCAAGTTTAAAAATACATACAGCTTATCTGTGAAGTAATACTGTATGCACTGAACAACTTGAAGACATCTGTACCATTTAGGATTATAAATTGAGCAGCCTAGGTGTTACCACTGTATCAGCTTACTCAAAATGGAAGTCAGAGTACTCTGTAAAGCAGAACTGTGGACAGCAGCAAATGATTAAAATATATAAGAAACTTGTAAGGTGAAAGCAGTTTATTATTTTTTATGATTGTTCAAGTGTGAAGGTGTTACTCCATGCTATTATGTATGGGAATGTAAAAATCACATGTGGTTTAAAATGGGTAGAAGAGCAGGAAGAACAAAAGAAAAAGGAAAAGCATAGCAAACCTCAAAAGCTGGCTGACAAGGATCAACTACTACCTTTGGAGTATTTTGCCCAGTCTTCCTCTGCTGGAAGCTGTCACCCATGAAGGATCCCCACAGGAATGAGGTTTGAGAGTAAATGTGTATATATACATACACACATACATTAAATCCTGGGCTAAGCACCTTCCTTCTTGCTCTGATTAATAAGGAAAAAACCCTCAATCCACATGCATTTTTTTAATGCTCTATTTATTTTAAAAGGTAGAAGGCTCATCAGAATGATTTGATGGAGCTCTCATCATGAGCAAATGTTTCACAAGCTCTAGTGCTATGAAACTTCAGTTACATCACATACCAATAGATTAAGCTACTTCTGGTCAGTTATATCTATATATTTTAAGTGGCAATTGTGTGAGTAACAAGCATTCCACTGCTTCTGGCTAGATAAATGCACTTGATGCTGTAAGATGTTATGCAGTCTGCAAAGCCTGTGGGACAGATACAGAAATGGCTTGTTTTGGGGAGGAGGCATAGATAAATCACAGTAAAAAGAGCATAACACTACTTCTAGCTCTCCACTGACTTCTGCAGAACACCTGGAGTTATGAACACAAATGCCCTTCTAGAAAGAAGCAGTCAGAAAGCAGCAATTTGGCATAAGCTCAGTGGGTAACTGCACACGAGTGCGAGGCAGCAGCAGGCTCAGATGCTGACACCTGGTGGCTGTTTGGCCAGGGCTGACACTCACAAAAAAAAGACAAATATTTATAACGAATCACTCACAGGGCATTTGTAACTTGCTTGCTAGGCTCTTACTACGAGGAAATCCACCGATTTGTTGAAATTTTCCCTCATCCTGCTTTTTTAACATCATGCACAATTGAAATTCTATCAACTGGAAGAATGAAGGCAGTCTCTGTATGCAGCATGTGCACTTGTCCTTGCAGGTTGTGTTGACATAATGAAAGTTAACTGCTTGTATGAAACTCTAAATATTAGAGTTTAAGAGAATATTGTAAGCTTTTCTACCCTGACAACTAAATAACAGAATAGCATGCTGCCATGCAACACTTCAACAATCCAAACAGATATAATTTATATAACTTAATGCACTGTTTTCTCAAAAATTCTTGCATCTATTCAGCCTTAATACAGAAAATATATTAATCATAGCTGTACATACTCTTTAGCAACTCTTCATTTTAACAAACTTTTACAGTGGCTATGACAAACTCATTTTGATGAGGTAGCTTTTGCAAGAGCCCTGTGCGAAGACGTGCTGAATAGTTTCTGGTAAAACTTTTTTGTGCTTAGACACTGGAAGACACTGATGAGAAACAGAAGATTGACACCTCTGTGCACTTCACAATCAGTGGCTGGCAAAAGGGGAGAAACAAGGGACTGAACAAATTCAGATTTGGTGAAAACTGGTCCAATTTCACCGGCCTTGAGACCACTGAAACTGCATTAATTTGCTTTTTCTCCCCTTAAATAGATACAATTGAATGCACAACACACCCCACAGGCATGAACACTTACAATCATTAACATAAAGTCTCCTTACCCCTAACTATTTCTCCACCATGGAAGCCAACTAGTTAGGTCTTTGGGCTTATTCACATATATTTTCCATGAGAAGTGCCAGGAAATGAATTTACAACTATATTGCATTTAGCTAGAATTTATGATATGCTTCAAGCTACAAATAAAATCCATATTCCACCAGTTCCTTATTAAAAATAAATAAAACACATAATTGGAGACTTAACTGAATTATGATAATCAAACATGAATTATAAAAGCATCTTTGGTTGTTTAATGTCTACTTGAAAAAGGTTACTAAAAAAAGCTGGAGTTGCAACACAGCATAGAGCAGCAGCCTGTCCTCAGCAATGCTATTGTTACATGTCCAAGCACTTCAAGGAAAAAAATGAGCAAGTGAAATTCATTGGGAGAAAGCAAAAGGCTGGATGTAATCACTGTATACATCTAGGATGTCAAAATACAAATTTAAAATTTTGGCAACAAGTTAAAAACAAAAAGAGCATACTTTCATTTGTTTGGGTTTTTTTTTTTTTTTTTTTTACAAGTCTGTATTAGGACAGATCCACAGAACTAACTTTTATAAAAATACAACATACTGCATAAGTTTTATTTAGGGATTTAATTTATATACCACAAATACTGCTTTTAATATAAGTACAATATAATACAGTTTTATTTATGTAACTGCTGGTGTTCACTTTGGATTATGAACTGAATGGCATGCTGTGCTGTCAAAACTTTAATAAAATGGCCTCTAGTTAAACTTCTCCAAAGTATAAAATCATGCAAAATCTACATCCTATATGATACAACCAGTACAATAATTGAAGCCAATAGCCTACAAACAGCCTGGAGTTTGTTCTTGAGGTGTCCACACATCAGTCATAATTTTCCTCAGGCAGAAAGGAGGAATTTCAGTTTTGTCTGCAGAATGTCACCACAACCACTGAAACCAGCACCAATGTGCAGTTATCAGCTAACAGATCTTCATTACCCAGCGCAGTTCATTTAGTCCGTACTGACAAGTCTGGGGTTAGGAAGTTTTATGTTTTCCTCCTGTGACTACTGGTCGTGCATATTCCACAAAGTCATCTATTAGAACAGGCCACGCTCCTACAGAGAAGTCAAGCAATTGAGAAATTAGCCTACCATTAGCAGCAATAAACAGGTGTAGTCTATAAATGCAAAGGATTAGAAGCTCATCTTGACATTCCTGGCCTAGTCTAGCTTTACTGTGCGCAACATGATAAAATACTTTAAAAAAAAGCACCTAATAAAATTCCACATTTGAATCTCTTCTTGCAGCAATAGTTCTTAAGAAAACCAAAATGTATTTTAAGCATAAAACTCCACACTACAAATATAAACACTAGCTGATGGCAAAACCATGGCATTCTTATTATAGCCATTCGTATCTTAGGATTTATTTCTGCACACATTCCAAAACAAAATTAGTAACAGAGAGTAAACTGCATTTAGGTTCAGCAAAATTTTGTACAAAACATGGTTTCACTGAGAGGTCCACAGCATAACACATTCAAATAATGTGCTCTATCACAATGTGACTGTATCTTTATTTCTGTTCTCAAATTACAGCAAACTAGCTAACCTTCTTATCACTACTATCTTGGCAGTAAGTATGATGCTGCACTTGCAGGTAAAACTTTAAGGGTAAACAAATTAGGACATGAGGTAACAACATATTCTCTTGTTCATTCATAGCAGTATTTTAATTCTAGTGCAGCAAGTTTTGAAGATATTCTGGTACTGCTTACCTTCTTCATCATAGTTGGACATATCATCTGCAATCATATTTCCAAAGTCTAACAAAAGATTCCAAGTATCTTTTGGAATTGATCTTTTATGATGTTCCTGTACAGAGGAAAAACAGTACTATTTAGTCCAAACTAATTTCAAATTTTAGATTTGAAAGTATTTTATACTGACATACACAGAAATACACATTTTACAAACATTTCTTCGTCTTCTTTATCTTAAAAAACCACTAACCAAAAAAAGCCACCAAATATCTGAAAGAGTTCCAGCTTGCTTCTTTCTTAGGTTGAAATCTTTTCATTTAAATATTTCTTCTGAACTAAACATTCAGGTTAAATACTTCTTCTAAAGTAACACACTTTAATACCAGGTCACTTGCAGATTTTTCTTCAATTACATCTATAGATCTGAATTTGGATGTTTTAAAATGTATTAAGGCAGTTAAAATACAAAATATTTTCAGAAGTACTCCTGATGAAACTGGTACGTTATTCAGTGATTCAAATAAATATACTGCCTAAAAATTTAGAAAAAAATTACAGAAAAATATTTCAAAAAGTGTACACCTTTCCTATTAAGCACCGGGGACAAAAATGCAGAAAGACTTTTTGCGTCTCCTAAACTACAGATAAAAACTGAAAATCAAGATAAATTATGTAACTTTGTTTTTTGTAATTATATAGACATGCAAATGTAGAAACATGGATGAGAGAATCAGGTCTTTTAAAAGAATATTTTTGAATTTCTAGGGTTTAATTTATGCGTCTTTACTCCACTGCCCACAGAACTACACTAGTAATAAGAAAATTGTCAAGATCACTTCACAACTATTAGCTAAAAAATTAACCAAAGTAATTACTGAGGCAAGAAATTTTGCTGAAAATGGAAAATCTCTAAGGTTAAATTCTTGTATGACTGACTTAAAAAGACCGAGTTTATGCACTGGTACTACAAAAGGCAGAGCATGGTAAAATACATGGTTGACAACAATCTCAGCTGTCTTGAGAACCAGCAGCACCAGTTCCATCTACAATCATGGCTTCCTTTCATGCAGGGACTTTGCTAAGTAGGAGGATACAGGATTAAGCAAACAGAATACTCTGTCACCTCGCTGCATCATTATGCATTCTTTTCAATTTGAATATCATAAAGAGAAGATTTATTTTGGCTTGATTTGAGACTATTTTATATCAAAAAGGAAAAAGTTTGAAGGAAGTATAGAGATATCCTATATTTTTGTTATTGGAAGCACACAGCCAACAAAAGCCAGACTACTGTGGAATAAGATAGGCAGTAAGAAATAAAGCACATACTTACCAACAAAAATTTATTCCAAAGGTCTAAAAATTTAAACCTTCCTGACAACACTAAATTCCAGTATGCAATCGCCATTTCTAGATCTGCAAGAAATAAAGCAACATGTCAATATTACAGCACATTATAAGCAATAAACCCCATATGGTTTAACTATTAAGGCTACATCTAGTATACTATAATACAAATGAATAAAATTCTTTCAAATGCATTAAAAAAACTCTAAGGAATTTTTTCTACTCTCCCTGACCCAAAAGGTAGAAGACAAGCAGTATTTTTGTCACCATCCACCAGTGCCAGATTAAAGCTACTTTCCATCTACAGAAACATAGAACAAAATACTTACTGATAACACTGTCTGTAAATCAAAAAAGAAAAAATATACACAGCTGCACGAACATAGCAAATATTGATAGAAATATAAACATTTAAATCCACAGATGTCAACTCCTCTTAATGTATCACATTTTGGACACAGTTGACTTTGAAGGGAAATTAAGGACATGAGGGGAAGAAAAAAGTCATTGTCTGTGGCATTATGGTTCTACAGAACCTCTTACAGCAATAATTCTCTTCTTCTGGAATCACTCAATAGACAAACACCTACACCCAATACTGAGAATACAAGACCAAGACAGCAGCCCTTATTCTGCATCACAACCAGTGATCTGATAGGCTCAAAGAAGATGCAGCACTGCCATACCCTCCAGCAGAAAGGCAGGAGCAACATTAGATGCAGCTTAAGGGTTGAGAGGATGTTTCCTTGAAGGCCTGTTTTCATCCTCTGCAGCTCACAAGACCCAATGGCTTTGGTGTTTGCTCCCCCAGGTAACAGCACTAAGTACATGATTACTGCTGTGCAACCACAGAATAAGGCACAGCCTTTCTCAAACCACAGAAATATTTCAGCCTGTGCTTTCAGTGTAAAGGAAGTGTAAACAGAACATGAAGCTTAAGAGAAAGGACTGTGATAGCATGTAAGACCTCACCTCTGCTCAACCTGCACATACAAGAAGGATGAATGGTTTTTGAAATTGTACAGATCACACTACAAACCAAAGGACACTGTCACCTGAAATCCAAGTTTCACATCTGAAAGAGATGTTCCAGATTTTAACACAGCCATGTCCCTAGAGTTCTGTTTCAGACAGGGCTGGGGTCTGGATGAAGTGCCACAGTTAAAAAGTAGAGAAATGCAATATGCCTCTACCTATCTATACAGAACAGTGCTGCCAGTGTTTGTCCTACTATGATCAATGCCCTTCAGCACAGAACTTGAATTATGCTCTAATAAACTTCCTTCAGCTCTTCCTGTCTTTGCCACCATGCTCATTTGTCACAAAAAAAATGTAAAAGAGAGTAATTAATAGCATTTACTTGCTGCTTAAATAAACATATTATTATTCTTATCTGTTATCCCAAATGAAAAGCAAAAAGAATGAAAAAGGAGAAACTTCAAAAAAATCTCAACAGTTTCTAAATTTCACTGTGAAGTAACAGGCTTTGATCCCATTTTCTCAGGCTTCTTTATGAAGATTAGACCTCTCCAAGCAAAACTTGCAAATCTATCACATGACAACTTTAAGCAAAAAGCACTCAGAAGAAATAACACCTTAATAGTTGAAAAGTTTATGCTTCTGATGGAAATATTCCTTGGAAAAAGGAAGAAAATACAGGTAGGGAAACAAAGATGATTAAAGGTGCCACAAAAGAAGAGGTAAAAGGGAAAGAAGAGAGAGCATTTCTTTGATTTTTGTCAGTCAGTATTATGTTAAGGCAAACATGATTATTGTGAAATTGTATTTAACACAATGCATGTGAAATACTGTCTTAAGCTGATACTTGAGGGACACTATACATGTGTCTGCCAATGAATTCTCCCGCACAAAGACACAGAAGTTATTTGCTATAACACATGAAAAATGCATATCCCACTGAGGATGCTGCTCTGTAGTGGATGAAACAGGTTCACACTGGAGCTGCTCTTCCCAATAGGCACAAGGAGAAAAGTTCTGATCTTGGTGAAATTTGCTAAAGGGAAAAAAAAAGTCTGTCTTCCTCATCTGGTTCACTGTAATCCCACAAAGCCATCAACTAACACAAGTGTTATTTGAACACAAGGACTAGATGGGACTAGAACTTTGGTAGTGGTGCCAGTTTGTGCAGTCTTAAAGTACGTGAGAAAGCAGGCCTTCAGGTTTGCCACAATCTCGGGGGATGTGGCTACACTTCTGTTTGAAGATAAATCCCTGCCTAGGTTGAAAAATCTGACACCAGAGGACAAAAAAAAGATTTTTCGGCTTTAAAGGGAAGACCTAGTTACAAAGTTCAAATTCTACATTAACGAGCTGACAGTAGTATCAATAAACAGTAATGCTATGGAGACTGGATCTGCTATCTGCACTGATAGATATTAAAAAAAGAGAAAAGCCCTTATGCCATTGGATTTCTGCATCCCCCTAGGAAGATGCTTTTGCAAGGCAAGAATTCCTTAGGCAGTCTTAGGAATACCTATTTCAATGCTGTATAGATATGAAAGCATCATTACAATAGAAATCAAACTGCAACTATAAAATATGCTGGGTTACCAAAATATATGCTACACACATTACAGACTAATAATGTAAATTTTATAAACAGAAAAAGACAGATGAATGGATCTCAGAAAACACCTAGACAAGGACCAGTTTAAAAGAGACTTGACTGCTAACATCCATGTTCATATCCAAAGCACAAAATTGATAAATGGTTAAAGAACATAATAGAAAAAACCCATATCATATACTGTAGGTTATACAGTAGTTTGAGATTTCCTTTCAACTCAAAAATATTTTAGGATTTGATCAAACAAAAAGATAGCAAGGAATTGGCTAGAGAGCAGGATTTCTGAGGAACATGAAATGGAATTCATATAGACCTGCTGTGCCAAACCGCCCTCTGGGACTGCAGCACTCGTCATCCTCTATCAAGCAGAGCTTTCTAACTCTCAGTCTGCCCTACCAACAAGACCTGTTCATGCACTCATGTTTAAAACTGACAGAACATTATCACTAACTCACCTGTGATATTTCACTGATAGAATATTACCACTGATTCACACTGTGTTGAAATTGATATAGAGGTAAGAACAATGGAAACTGGTGTCAATATATCTCAACAGGACTATTACACTGCCTGACCAATAAGCATCAAGTGAATACTTGCAAGATTCAGTGAGTTAATAAATTCCTTGTTTCTTCATTTCTGAATGATTTTTAAGAGTCTTCCTTGGCCTCCAAATTGCTAAGAACACAGTTTCTTCTTTCCTAATCAGCAAAATAACAAGAAAATATCATCAAGATTAAACCTAAAAACACTGAATTGAATTGCCAAAAGCTTTGAGAAAACTAGACTGTAGTTGCAACTGGAAGCTCCTCCACAGAAGATAGACAGAAGGAAAAAAACCAAGGGGGATGATACAAATATAGATCATGGCTAAACTTGGGGTCCAGCTGAGCTGGATCCACTCATCCCTGCAAAGATATAAGCAAAGAGCTTCCCAATGCCCTGTGTTAGGGGATGGACAATGCACAGTGTCAGGCTTAAGTGCCTGTGGTGGACAGGGAGGAATGGGAAAGCACAGCACATGGATTTCAGAGGAGCACTGCAGGAATCACTGCAGGAATTGAGCACGGTCTGGCTGTGTTCATTAGCTCTATCTCAGCATCTGCCACGCTGAATCAGCCTGATTCCATGCAGAGCCCTTCATGTTTATCATCTTAAGCATTAACTGCACAAAAGATTAACTGCTTTGGAATGCAAGTTAGACTCTGGAGATGGCTGAACACCAGTTTGAGTGCAGCCTAATGAACCTGACTGTAGCCAGCTCAAAAATCCTTTTGCCTATGTAAATCTCTCCATGTACAATTCAGATTAACTATAACAGATGACTGAAGTTGACTGGATATACATTTCCCAAACAAGGTCCAAACATGGGTAGAAGAATCAATGAGGCATTAGTAGAACCGGCAGTTATGCCACACTTTTACTGATCTATACTGACCTCTTCTATACCAAGTTTCTCTTAAACTGCTGGCATTTTCAACATGGAAAATGTGAACAAAAAGAAAACAAGAACCATACACACAGACCAAGGTCACTGGAACTACAGCATTCACAGAGCTCTTTCAAAGTAAGTGTAAAATTCATTTTTCATTTATAGACCTCCCTCAGCTTCTGCCATGCACTCACTCCTACCAATAGCCTATGCATCTAATTCTTCATTGAAAGGGGGGGACAGCTTGATAACTAGGTTGGGGGGAGAGGGGGGTAAAAAAAGAAAACAAAATAGAAAGAAAAAATATCCTTCCCTAATGTCTAAAGATCTCTTCAAAGAATCTTGAGATACTTGTATGATAAAAACCAAAGCTGATGTTGCTTCAATTAAAAAGAGTACTGTATACTCATCTGCTTATAGGAGAGGAAACCTCCTTGGAGTCCACATACCGGATGCAAAGATAGTCATTCTTCTGGTCTTGAGGTAATATTTGAGTCAAGTCTGAATGCCCTCCTCATCTTTCATCTCTTGCTTGATCCCAGGCAACTGGCAGAGAGAAGGAAGCACAACCTTTTGAGCCAGCAAGCAGACGAAGGGATCACAAAGAAGTACCCAATCGGCTTTTTGTTTCCATGTTGGAAGGTGAAGACCATGAAAGAATGCATTAAGCTTCTCCCTGGGGCTGAAACAAACTGTGACAAACTCCTGAGCATGTCTTTTTGGGACTCAAAGGGAGACCCAAGTAAGAGAATCACAGGTTCAAAAAATGGAAAAAAAAAAAAAAAAAAAAAAAAAAAAAAAAAAAAAAGCTCTAAGGCCTTGTTTTGAGCATCACAGTACCCTTAGAACTCTGAACTGCTCTCAAGACAACATGACAAAAGACCTATAATCCTATTTTTAGTACACTTACCAACAAGAGCTAGAATACAAAATTTCACTCAGACTGCAGTGGAAAAGCTAAACCTTGGGAGTAGAAGGCAAGATAAACCTCTTAAAATCTGCACCATGCAAAAATTAAAGATTTATTGTACTATATACAGTACTAAGAACATGAGAAAGCAGATTAAAGACAGAATCACAGTTATCCATAATATTTATTTTTGAAGTCATCTGGCAAACCAGATAAACTGCACCTTCAAAATATAAAGACAAAATGCAGCTCAAGTTTAATATATCTAAATATTATGTATGCCAAGTCCAACATGCAGCCATTGAGATGGAACTGCTGTGTTAAAAACCATGCTATGCTTTTTCTCCTTAATTCTGTCCACCACTTAGAGAGTCACAGTCTTAACAGTTATAAGCATCCATTGTCTTCTTTGATAATGATCAAATCTATTCAGACGTATTTGGAAGACACTTGACAGTTGGGTGCTGAGTAAAACTAATCAGGAGATCATTTTCTGGTTAAAGATCATCATGGCAGATCTTACGCACTGAGCTTTTGCCTCCTGCATCTCACTCCTTACACAATATCACCTTGGGGGACTGCTACTGCTTTCACTTCTTTAAACAGCACATGTCCAGACCAAAGCATTCTACTTGATAACACTGCGCTAACAAAAGTAAATGCAAACATTCAAGACTATAGCAACAGAAGTCCTGCAGATATAAAGAGAAACAAAAATTCCCTACTGTCACCACATGAACTGTGGAAAAGAGACTCCTATAAAAGGCAGCCCTATTTCTAGGAATGAGTATTGGTGTGCTGAATTCTGTGTCTATTTTAGGGAATGACAGAACAGATGTAACTTAGTTTATTGGAGAGGATTCTTCCCATCTAATTACAAATTTCTTGCATTGGTTTTGAGGGGAACTGGAGAAGAAGAAGAAATTGAAAAGCAAGGGAATACAGGCTTTTCCAAAAATAAATAAACACAAAACTACACACACACTCCTACCCTCCAAGACCACTTTTCTGGAGCAAAATCCCCACTGAATTATGAAGACAGCTGTGTCAGGTATCACCAAACTTCTTCTATCACCAAAAGGCTTCTAAGGGCTTCTGTGCCTTCCCACTCCCCATCTTACAAGCGGCAGCTGGTATAATAAGACACTGTGTCCTGCTGATAATAACTCTGGAAAGAAAAGAAGTCTGAGACACATGGACATTTTGCTCCAAGCAAAAAGATTCAGTGAAAACTGACAGTTATTTCAGAAAAAAACTTCCAGAAATTCAGTCTTCAAGCACTGCTGCCCAAAGTGAAGCCAGATACAGTGAAATTCACCTCAGTATGCTGGAGCAATCTCAAACTGCTTCATACCATGTTTGAAACTTCATAAAGATCAAAGAAGCTCTGGAAGAACCCCAGGCAATCCCTGGCAAACTGGGAGAAGGTAACTCATCCAAGTGGGTCAGTCCTGTACCTAACAATGCCCAACTTAAGTAACTCAGGTGACACAACAAAGAAAACTTCCATTAAATTTGCAATTTAGACGAAACCTGAAAAAAGTGTAACATGACAGAAGAAAGGAATAGTATTCAAAATTATTTGGATAAATTGGAAAAATCACTTGGAAGTAAGTAAGAAAAATTTCATTAAAGAGAAGTGCAAAGTCATACTGCTAAGTGGGAGTAATCAAATGCAGAAATACAAGATCAGACTTAACTGGGTACATTGCAGTGCTGCAGAAACCCAACAGCAAAACAGGTTGCAAACTGCAGACAGTATCAAACTTGAGCAAACTCAAAAGGATGCAAAACAAGAAGCAAAGTATCTAAGACACATGGAAGGTATCTGGCTTGTTTGGGTACTACAAGACAAGAGAAAATTAGATCAATTTGATTGCAAAGGAAAAGAGAATTGGAAGACAAAATTCCAGTATCAGAGAGCTAGAAGATAAAATTCATCAGGATAGTTGGTTTTACTCAGTTCAGAGATTAAGGGAAGACACATACATAATCACCAAATATGGAAAACATTGTTACTCACTCTAAGGAAATGTATTCTGCATATTTACTTTGGCCGGTTAAAGTATTAAACTGGAAAATTCAGAAACAGAGATTTAAGTTGTATGCTAGAAAAAGAAAAAAAAATCTACCAACAAGTTTAAGCAAATATGGACAAAGATGTATGAAACCTGCCATCAAAAATTTAAGAATCCTCTTATTTTATGAAGGAAATGGCTCTCAAACTTGTTTAGTCAGAGGACCAGTAAAAATCAGACCTCAAATCTTACCAATACCTACTGAAACTGAAAAGGCAAGTTAGTATATATTGTAGCATATCACAGAACATTTGGTTAGAAAAGCGTGTGCAAAGAATGGTTTTGGTAGATGTTGATCCTATCCAGCACAAGGGAATACACTATGTAAGTATTTCTCTGCCTTTTAAATTTAAAGACCACCTGGCATATTAAAAAGGAACCCATAAAGTACTATTTCCTGGTGTTTTTCAGAGGAGAGGAGACAATAAATAAAGTATTAACTGCGGCATATCACTTCTTAAAACAGCAGATGCAGATTTTAAAAAAGCAATCTGAAATGATGGAGCAATGAACATGACTCATAACCAAAGCATTGCTGCTTGAACATTTTAGAGATATTTCACTCATTTCCTATGGTTTCAATATGCTAAGATAACAAACAAGAAAAAAACATGAAAAATAATTGTGTAAGTCAGTCTGCCTATCACAGACATTTCTGGTGAGCTCTACTCTCAAGAGTTATTTCTGTTAAAAAAAAAAAAAAAAAAAAAAGCCTACCACTTAGCCTGAAGGACCCAACAGAAGGAGTTTAAATTGCATCTTCATTTATAAAAGGTTTCTATTAACAATCTGCTAAGAACATTAAGTCCTCATTTGTCACTGGCACTATGTCAAACTTGTTTAGTTTTCAGATAGGTGCATTTATAGGTCATATGCAAGAATCAAACAACATTATTTTAGCCTACAGATCAGACTCCTAACCAATGAGTACAATTATCAGACCTGGTGATTTAAGCTCCCAGCCTAATAAGAAAAAGCACAGAATACTTCAGACCCTAGAAAAATCACATTAAAATATTCTGAAATTCAGGAAAGAATTCCTAGATTATTTCCACTTCACTAATTAAAACTGTTCACTTTTATCCTTTATTTGACATAAACTTATGGACCTCTCAGTCTCCAAGTCACAATTAACAAGAAGGACTTTAAGGCAAGCAGCTTGGGCAAGAGCTAAGCAGCACCCTACACTGGCTGTCTGTCATCTAATGTGCATCTGGGGAAGAAGGAAACATCATCCCTGTAAGATGACCTAGACAGAGCCAGGCAGATTTGTACCAGCACAGTTTGCAACAAATCTTATTATTTGTTCTGTGTAACTATCTGGACTTAATGAAAGTAAAGGCTCCAAACTGAGTAAGACAGAAACAGACTTTGTACTGGTATCAATTCCCACATCTCCTTGACAATAGGCCACACAGCCATTGGACACAAGTATCAAACAACCCTGGAGACAGGGAGCAAAGAGGGACAGTTTCTCATTCCAGGAGAAAATACGTAAATGTACACAGAGAAGAGGATGTGAAATAATAAGAAACCCTTAAACCTGCATTAAATATAACTGAAACAACTAGAATTCTCAGCTTATACACACAATCCAGTAAAATAACTGGTGGGATTTTCTTCCTTGCTTACACTGCTTTCTTCTGTGCTTATTACAAACACGTACCTGTAAACTTCCTTTTTTTCCTTCACCTCTTTGCTCCACTATGATGGATAATCCCTGTAAAGATTCTAACTCCAAACCTATACAGTGTTAATTTTTATTTGGGTAAGCTATCACTGGCCTCAATCACTCAAAAATGTCACATTAATCCTTATGTTTGCCATATGTTTCTACTCAACTGATGGTGAGCCAAGAAATAAAGTGTGTCTCCACAGAAGTAAGAAAAGTGCTTATATTTCTTTACTATCTAGAATCATCGTCACAAAACCAGAAAAGTCCGATGAAAAATGCCACTAATATTCTGCCATGTAAGAACTAAGTATTAGAAATTAAGAGACTATAAATATCAAAATTACTAAAATTCCTGAGAACAGAAATCAGCAACAGTTCCCATCAATTCATTCTACAGTTTAAGTTTTACTTGAGTTTTTGCACTTCTTACTTTCTCCTGCTAATAGTTCAACTCTTAGTGCAAGAAGGAACTTTGGTACTTTCTGGCAATAAAACACCTTTCATACACAACAGAGAAGATAGTCTTACAAATTAAAGGACCCCCAATACTGAATAAAAAGAAGTAATGGAAAACAAGTAAGTTTCCTCCTCATGTCAAGTAAAGAGTACATTCAGTTCCAAATCTGGGCTGGGCTGTCTCCCCTCCTCCACTCTTCATACAGGCTTAGGTGAAAAGCTTTTGAAATGCATGACCCAAGTTCATGAGTTTCATGTTGGAACTGACCCAACTAGAACAGGAAGCTATTTGTAATACTTCTTTAGGTATCCCATAAATTCCAACCTCAGCTGCAACTGACTTACCTTTTCTGCAATTTGAAAGTACTAAGCTTTGGTAATGAAGACTAGCTAAGGGACTAGAATTCTAACCAACCTCACAGAGCCACTACGAGACTTCTTCATTTTTGTGTCAGTAAAAGTGGTACGTGAGCCATAAGAGAGTGACAAATGAAATGAAAAATGAAACCGCTGAAAAAAAAAAGAAAAATACAAACTGGCTAAAAGTTGTCCATAACTAAAAAAAAAGTCACCAGGAAAGGCAAGAGAGATTATTCAAAGTAATGAATGTGAAACATACTTCTGGTTGATGTCTAAATTTATATTCTGCTCTCCCAACAACTCTTGAGAAAAACATTTATCAACCTTCCAAGTAACTTAGACACAGATTTAAAGTGGCTATGCTAAAAAAGAAAAAAAATCCTAAAACTCTACAAAAACCAACAAACCACTTCCTCTCACCCACAGCGCAAGAAACGGTGATGGCACAGTGCTATTCTATATGCAAAACACTAATTCTTTCCTACACAGTGTCTTCTGAAAGTGGACATACATTTGAAGAGTGGATTTCATCTTACTATTTTTTTCTAGTTCTCACAAACTAGAGATTTTTGATTCGAAGGAAAAAAAGGAATTTGAATAATGTATCAGTTTTACTCCAGCAATAAAAGGCATGGATTGGAATAAATCTCAAACTTGATGAAGAATAATAGTTTAATGCTTTATAAACTATGCCTATTTTTACTCACTAGTTTTAAATCAAATCTATTTTCTAGACTTTACATAAAAACTGAACTACAACTGGAAAATTTTTAGAAGAACAGTAACTTTTGCCCAGTTTTCTCCCTCTTCCTAAGGTGATAGGAACATCTTGTTTCAGTAGTTCTTAACACACTGGGCTCACTAGCTCAGTTATTTAAAAAAAAATAAAATTTGACAGGTCTCAAAGAATTGCAGGAACTTCTTTTGACAAGAGGTGAGAGAATGTCAATACTAGCAGAAAATCCCATTAAATTATCTGTACCAAGGGGACATTAAGAAGAGATTAAATGAAAGAAGATGGGAAAGAAGTCAGTGAAAGAAATCAATAATGAATTTACTATACAATTGCCAATGAGAATATTGTAGTACTGGAAGCATTTGGAAGACTTCACTGACTGCAGATATTTTCCCAATTTTTTTCTACTTACCTAGACCTTTTTGTCCAGGGTTTTTAGCAAAGTTAAAAGTAAACTGATAAAAATCTTTGAACTTTGCTGGATCCTTTAGCTCTTGTTCCAGTCTTGGCAATAGAGCTTTTAGTTTTTCTGTGGTATCACACCTGGTCAAAAGAGATTACATTATTTGCATATGTTTAAAATTTCTTTCTACTTTTCCCCACACATTTTTTATGGTTTAGTTTAAGAGCAAAACAAAACAGTGGTTAAGATAAAAACAGACAGCATTCTGAAAAGCATAAATGCTCATGTGCCTTTACTAAGAATTTTAAGTGGAACATTGTAGACAGGCATCCATTAGGTACACAATGCGAACAGGATTCAGCAGTTTAACTCCTTTTCTGTCTCTTTATGAATTTCTGAACAGATGCTGCTCTCTTCTTGAAGACTCAAACCTCACTGAACTCTGTTATTCCTTCCCCTAAGACAGATGTAATACAAGTGTGTGACGTTTTGCTTTAATCTAGATACACATTGCTTATTCCCTGCTCTCCTGAATAAAGAGCTTCACACTATGGTTTTGCAGTTCATCTTAACATTTGAAGACTTTCTAACGAGATGAACTATTATTTGCAGTCATTCTCTCCCCATCATAGAACACTTGAGAATAAAACCAAGGAACAAAATGAGCCTTGAATGATAGCCTGAAGGCTGGCAAACTATTTAACAGCCTGGCACAAGTAAGCTAAGACTGTCAAGTTACTGAAATTCTAACAGAAACACATCCCTGAATAAAAGCACTGAAGCACTTTCAGTGAAAACACCTGAGCTGACAAGACACACTTTTAAAAGGGAAAGTGTTTCTGCAACAAGGCATCAAATGAATAGTCAAGGTTTACAGGATATTACCAATACCTTGAATTGTACCTAGAGATTCAAAGTGAAGCAAACAAGTTTCAAAAGAAGCAGCTATACAACAACTAACACTGTGTATTTGAAAGTTCCCTGTAGTTAAATGTTTGTATTTATTCTAAAGATTCAAGAAAAATTCTATTAAAGGATGGGTAACTATAACAACACCCATAAAACACAAATGGAGTTTTAACTGTCTTGCATGGTACAGATAAAAGTAAGTACCCTTCTGGCCTCCAGCAGAACCTGGTGGAGAAAAGAAAGAATTCTGCCAACAGTCTTTCACTGAGAAGTTCAGTTTCAGTGGGACTTGATCTAGTCAACAAATATACCTTCCCATATGCATCCTACAGATGCTATGTGATCTAAGCCTCAGGGAATTTCTTTCCATTCGAATGCTCACTTGTGTTCATTGCTAAAAACCACAGACACTGTGCAGAGCACTAAGTTTGTAACAAAATCATTTCAAACTCTCAGTAAGTGCTGTGGTAAGCGGGCACAACCACATTATGCTCCCAAGAAGAGCTGTTGTTCCAAGAATAGGTGATTTAGCAAAGCCTTTTAAATCACTTTTATGGAAAAAAAAAATACCGGCAACCTTTAATACAATAGCATGAGCACCTAATTTCTGTCCATGGTTAGAAAATCATAATTATTCTTGTAATTTCTACCCAATGGGACAAAACAAAGCAGTGAACTTCAGATGGTATCAAAAGTTATTTCATCACAATTTCCTAAAAAGGGAAGCTTAAAAAGAAATCAATAACTGAATTGGTCAGTAACATCAGACTGCTACAATCTCTGGTCAAGAAACAACCACCACATTTCCTAAAAGTCTGTGTGTCTTAGAAATGTATCGATAAGGTGCCATGCTAAGATCAAATGAAATTGGTTAGCTACAAAAAACATGAACAATAAACTGTACTTATCCACCCATTTAATGCAATCTGTTAAAAAAATAAGCCATTTTGACATCTCTAAATATCAGAAACGCTGCTCCTCTTGTAAGGAAAAGTTATACACTAAGTATTATTTTATGATGATAAATGCTTGACTTCATTGGTAAACAGAGGCAATGTTCAAAGTTTATTACCCAGAACAGCTCCACAGTCCAGAAAGGAAATTTTTATCAGTTATATCACAATATTTTCTACTACCAATACTCTCATTTTAATTTCAATTCCGCATAGATATTTAGTACAAATGAAGTATCTAGGATAAAAGAGAGAAAAGTATGGGTGGTAAAACGGACAAAAAGAAAGGTCCATTTGCTGGTGGCAAGGTAAAGGGAAAGAATGGAAGGTTCTTTTCTGTTTTCCTATTTCTTTTCTGCTTCAACACTGAAAAATTTTTTCCCTTTATACACCTCCAGTGACTTTCAGTTTTTAACATCAGGAGGTCCAACTCAAATCCTTAACACAAATATGCACATGCTTACTATGAACTACATAAAAAGATACATGAATCCATCTGACTCCCCTGTTGTACAGATAGGAACTGTTTTTCTTAATGACCTGTGGTCATTAAGACTTTGCAGTAAAGCACCAGTTCAAGGAAGACAAGACACTACAGGCATTCTGCACCGGTTAAGCTTGGCACTAGCCTCAACAGCTTTTTAAAGCTTCACACAATTTAGCTGAAAATGCTTTGAACAGAAACGTGGTTCAGGCTTTACATTATAAACTATGCAGAAGTGGACACTTACCCCAACTCTGTCATGCCATCAATAAATTCCTTTTTACTGAATTCACACTGAGTAGCTGCCCTGAATTTCCATGCCACAACCAGAACACTGATACTGGCTGGGTCCAGGCTTAAATCATCACAGAACAGCTGAATCCCATCAATGCCAATTTTATTTTCATCTTGTGGGTCTGCAATTCAAAATACAAATAGAAGAATTATAATTATTTACGAAACATATTAACAAATAGTCACCTGACAGCTCTGATGTGCTATATAATAGAGGTATTAATTTCTTCATAACCTCCACAAATGCTTCCACTTGAACTCTAGATAATTTTAAAAGAGAATCAGTAAGCAGATTAAGTATTCTGTAAACTTATAGAGAAATTGGTTTGCAACTTTTCCAGAACTTATCTGCTAATGTCAACAAAAGTTTGGTTTTCCCTCCACAATCCTCTATAAAAGATTTGAATTAACTCAGGAGATACTGCCTACACTTAAAAACTTAAGGGTGATAAACACATCAAAATGTACAACATATTTATACTGATCAGCATGTATTAAGCTCAAAAAAAAAAAGCAACCCAGAATCAACAAAAACACACCAACCACATAAGACCACAGAAGTTTTTTTTCCTGACAGTGACATATGGGTATCCACTATACCTATTTAAAGACCACATTTAAACATTTTTAGGGTTTAATTATAAGTCAGGGAAATCACCAAAATATTGTTCAAACAATGCCATCGCATAACGGAGTCTTAAGCTAATTAACAGAATTTAGTACAAGTGAAACATAATACTTCCCCAGTAGTACCTTTCTGAATGTTGGAAGCATGCTTCCTAACTACCTACATCACAGTAGATGCTTTATAATAATTCTATAACAAAATTCTCTCTCCAAAGACCCCCCAACCAACCCCCTGCATGTAAACTTAAATAACTGGAGAAGAAAAAAAACAAATGAAAAAATCCCAAAACCCCCACACTTCTGGTTTTTGAAGCTTGAGACTTTACAAACCACAAAACTGTCTCTCCCAGCTTTGAGAGGAAGACATTTCAGTATCTTAAGTTGGGCTATGTAGAAAAGCATCCCTTGAGCAGATTTAATACTAACTTCTTAAACTGCTACGATTGCCAACCATGCTATTTTTAAGTCTTGATCCAACAAGTTGATTTAAAAAAAAAAAAAAAAAAAAAAAAATCAAGCCTGGATAAAACTTTTCGAATTTTATTTTAATTCTTATGCTGAGATCTCCTCTACTTTTCCAGCCAATACTACAACAAAGAGTTTACCAGTGAAAGAAATTTACCAGCGAAAGAAATGTTAAATTCCAGAGAGGAAGTTAATTTGGCAAACAGAGTTATATCCATTAAACAAAGAATTACACCCATGGTATAATTCAGAGATCTTTGATCCCAAATAACAAGTAAATATATCTATTCAACTAGTTCTAAGACATGTAAAACATATTTCTTGTGTATTTGGGGAGTAAATGAAGGCGAGATGTGTACTGTCTTGAAATCAGTGGAGAAACTCTGGTGGATTTCAACAAGGACTTTTCATCCCTATCATATTTCACATCATCCAGTCAAGTAGTAACAAAAATGTAATTGTTGTTTTCACAGAGTTGCTGAATAAACACATAAGAAAATTAAGAAAAAACAGCAGAGAAAAAGACATTTCAGGTTTCAAGTATAGTGCACTATTCTCTAGGCCTTATAGAACAAAGGAATCCCTTACTGTTGAGGGGCCAGTGACTCAGGTTTAAGCCAGATATGAATAAAGGAAAGGTGCTCAACCGAAACTTTTATAGTCTATCTTGTGAAAGTTTTTAATGTTTACAACTTCAGTGTTTAAGTGCCTGAACTGCAATGGTGTGCTGCTAACTGAAACACTGACATAAACTGGCTAGACTTGCTTTCACAAAAGTCAGATGCTGCAGTTTGCCATTGCTAGAAATTTATAAATAAAAAGTAACATTTGTGATAATATTCTTCTGTTTTAGATATTCTTAACAGCATTTATGAATTTGAATATATATTTTTGACTGAGCAATCTCCAAGACTGACATTCAAGGAGCAAACAAAAGATTCAGATACATGTATATGCTATATATATAGAAATATACACACATACATATGTAAATACACACACATAAACCAAAACATGGTTCTCTGAGTTTTGTCTCTCTGTTTTTGTTTTCAGGAAGAAATGCTCTAGCATTGCTGCCTCTGTCTCCCTACACAATTCATTACCACATAATAATGAAGTATTAAAGAACCCCTATACTTAAAATAGAACAGATTATGTAAAGAGGAACAAAAATGGTGGAAACAGTAACATAAAAACAAGATAAAGTGTACATAAAGCATGCCATATATTTCAATCAGAAAAGTACATAAAATCACAGCTGAGTACTGGAGTAGTGGTTAAGAAGTCGTGTTTTAAAACATGAGATGTATGGATTTCAACATGAGTTTGCACTGATTCCAGCCTGCACTGCTCCACCATGACACTCATGTCAGATGGCCACAGTTCACCAAGCACTGTCACCTGGATTCTTATATTTAAATGCCTATCTTTTCTTTTTTTTTTTTCTTTTTAACAATGAGGTAAAATAAAACTTGGAAAAGAAGCAACTCTGCCTTTAATGCACTTTTCAGTGGTTCTCCCTTCAAGCCTCTCTGAAAAGGCACATCACTTTTGCTGTAGTATGTCAGCATAAAGGAATTAAACAGGGATGTAGTTTCTAGTTTCTGTTTTCTTATTTGACTGTTTTGTCACACTCCCAGCTGTAATGTTATCTGAAACATTTTTGATTTTAATGTATAGAAATATTACTGTCTCTGAACAGAATTAATCCCCCTAAACATTAGCATAAAAAGAGTATGTACTATTTTGTTATGGAAAGACCATCACACAGATTTAAGAGTAGCTACTGGCAAAAAATGATGTAATTTGTATAATAAACTTTGCTACCATATTTGACAGCTGGCACCTTTTCCTCACTCTAAGTTTAATCTCCTACTTCTAAAGTCTACAGAAATCTATACAGAAGTTGTGTACAGATCATCAAGAGCATTTAAAACCTTTTTTTACTCTTATCACTGTGAACACATAGTGAGAAGCAAAAGCTAGTGAGCTTTACTTAAAACTCCTTAAAAATGGCAGAAGGAAAAGCAGAAAAACTCCTCACACAACGTAATTTAGAAAAAAACAAAACAAAATCCACAACAATAAATCCAAGCCCACCAAACGAAAACTCCCCAAAAAACCAAACCTTACCTTTGTATCGATTATACAATTGTTCTAATTTCTTCTTGTCTACTGAATTTTTCATGGATTCTTTGTAGTACAAGTCTGGATTCTGGAAGTAGTTGTCTGTTGCCACTTCTAGTTTCCATTCATTCTGTGTTAAGCAGTATATAGCAGTCCTTTCACCAGCCTGGGTAAATGCCATAAACTGGCGCACCTTGTCCTTCTGGGATGATTTAAGTTTATGCTTTGGGATGCAAAAGAAGCAGGAAAGCCAATGAAGCTAATCCAGAAGTTTGTTTCAGCATTCTACTACTAATGCCTATCTTTTAAAGGTTTTAGTTTTCTTGTTGATGACAACTTTCACTTCAGAATTACAGGAAGACAAAGCCTTGTTCTTCTGCAGTTAAATAGACAGCATTTTCTTCAGAAAATTGAAATGACAGCATCTATATACACATTTTTTGCAGCACATATTCTGTCAGCAACAAACTTGTATTTCTGCTTTATTGCTCACATATGCTGACGTTTTTTCTGTTCTGTAACAGCAGTAAACACAAGTTTCATCATATTACAATACGGTTATCTTCTTAAAGATATGCCTAGTGGTTATAAAAAAAGAAATTAAAAAGGCACAACTTACAGATTCTCAAATTCTGTATAAGTCCTTCAGACATGGAGAAAAAATACCCAAGATTTTTCCTAATATTTTCTTAGCAACAATTAACAGTGCAAAGTTTAACCACTTAAAGTC
Source organism: Eopsaltria australis (assembly GCA_034509425.1). Classification (NCBI taxonomy): domain Eukaryota; kingdom Metazoa; phylum Chordata; class Aves; order Passeriformes; family Petroicidae; genus Eopsaltria; species Eopsaltria australis. The sequence goes on along the minus strand of JAVTVJ010000052.1, from coordinate 3,401,854 downwards.
ACCAGCTGAAAAAGGCAGAAGCATTTCTCACATTATTATGTTATGAAGCATTGCCATCAGAAGACGTAAGGCAAAAATAAAATAGGTGAAGTGGACATATCAGAGATTGTTGAATGTTACAATGAGACTATAGGATCGTTATAAATGTGATCTAAAACTTTCATTAAACTCTGAAAAATATGTTTATACTACTAATACATTAAACAATAAAAAAGCCTGTTGCAGTGGTCTACAGGAACTAATATGATGTTTCTCTCAATTGCAGCAACCATATTTACACGATACCCCTAAACTTCTGGAACACCCAAGAGGTAGGAATGGGCATTTTACAGGGAGAAAATCTGCTAGTAACGTATTTCAACATTATCCTTTACATGAAGTTAGAAGCAGATGGAGATAGCTTAAATCAAACTCTGTTTTTTATTATATCCTGTACTTTCCAATTTTGTTAAGCCATACTTAACACACGTTCACAACAATTAAGTTGAGAAATCTGGATAAATTCCTCACTACAGCTTAAATCATCAGTTATAATGGAAAACTTAGAGGTCTCTTGAAAGAGAGCTGAATTCTGATCCAGTGAGCAGTAAATACGGAACTATCTTTCACTTCACTTTTTATCTCTTGTATCCATATGGACAGTGACATCTCCACTATAGATGGTAGTGAGGCAAGAAACACATCACATAAACAAGATAAGGATTTTGGTCTTTCCTATAAGATTTTTCAATTTAATATAAGAAGGAATGTGCCGGGTTTCTTTTTATACAAGAAATGAGCACAGTGGGAGGAAAAAATGTGCAAAAAAACCCCTACTACATACTTTGGTAAGTAAATAACCAATAATCCTTTGGCTGCAAGCTCCAGCCCGCCTCCAAATTTTCATGAATGTCTAGTTAGGGGAGTCTCTGCACCTACATCTTCCTCAGTTACATAAACTTCTTCTGGGCAACAAACTTAGCGATAATCACTTCAAAACAGAGGACTCTGCCAACAACGCCAAAGCAAACCCCATGTCCTCTTTCAGCCTTGTTAACGTCAGGCACTTAGGGGTATTTTCCAGCTTCGAAATGAAACACGGCATTATTTGAAGCGATAAGAAACACACACTGGGCTCTCCAGCCCACCACCCTGCCACGTAGCACGGCTCCTACGGCTCACCCGCGGCCAGAGCCCCGCGGCGGGAGCGGCACCCGCGCACCTTCCCGGGGGGCCGGGGCGGCTCCGGAGCTCCTGTCCCCAGCACGACCCCTCGCTGATGGCACCCGAACAGGGACGCGCACCTCGCAGGCACGCACAGCTCAGTCACCTTTCTGGAGCTCTCTCCCAGCGCAAATGACACCGTACCGCACACCCCAGGGAAGCGCTGGAGCTGCTACAGAGGCACCAAGAGAGCCCTTCCTTCCCAAAACAGCCCCGGTCGACCCCGCCACCCCGGCCCGGCAAGGGAATTTGTACCGCACCTTTGCCACCGCCTCAGGCTGCACCTGCCGCGTCCCGCGGCGGGAAGGGGCCGGTGGGAGCTCCGCTGACCTGCCCCGTCAGCCCCAATCCCAAAAAAGGGAAAGGTACGCGCTGCGCCAGCTGCCTGCGCTCGAAATACCCGCGGCGGGGCCCGGCCCCCTCCCTTCCCCCGCCGCCCCCGGTGACCTTCCCCGCTCCCGGCCCAGCGGAGGAGGCGGCGGGAGAGCGACTCCGCACGGGGGGTGCGCGTCCCCGTGTCCCCGCGCCGCTCGTCCCCCCGCCTGCCGCCTCCCCAGCAGGGCAGCGGGGCTCGGCGCGGCGGGAGGTGCAGGGTCGCCCGGCTCGCCAGCCCGGCGGTGCCCGAGGGTCCTTCGGGGCTCCCCCTCCCCGGTTTCGCCGCCTACCCCTCCCCCCCGGCTCGCACAACCTACCATTTTATCACCGGCGCTCCCACCAACTTCACCGCCCGGCGCCGCCTCCCGCGCAGGCGCGCACCGGCCCGCCCGCGCCGCCTCCCGCCGGGGAGCGCTCCGGGCGCGGGCCGCAGAGGCGGAGCGCGGGGTCGCGGTGCGGAGCCCGCGGCGCTGCCGGGGGGAGCGGGGCGGCCGCGGCGCTGGGGCAGCTGCGGGGCCGCGGCTCCGACTACAACTCCCGGCGTGCGGCGAGAAGCCGTCGTGACGTTTCCCGCCGCGAGGCGGCGCTGGGAGCGCGGGTCCCGCCCGGCTGCGCTCCAAGGCGCCGCCCCGGCGCTCGGGCACCGGCGCGGGGCGAGGGGCGAGCGCAAGGACGGGGCTCCTCGGTGCCCTCCGCCAGCGGACACCGCCCCCTTACACCCGTGCTCGCCGCCCTGCGATCCCGCCCTTCCCGCCCCGCCGCTGACGGGCCTTCCTCCGTCCCTCAGGTGAGCGTCGCTGCCGAGAGCGCCGGGCGGGGCGGTCGCCTCTCTTCCCCCGTCCCTCCGCCGCCATGAGGGACAGGGAGCCGGGCCGGTCGTCCCCGCGCTCCGCTTACCTCCTTCTGTTCTCCCCTTGTGCCCCGCCGTCCCCCGGCCTGCCCCAGGGAGCGGCGCCGGGAGCTGCCATCGCGCTCAGGTGGGAGCGGAGGGGCCGGGTGGGCACGGCCCCGGCTGCCCTGCGGCTCCCGGAGAGGAGCTGGGTTTGGGAAAGGGGGCGAGTGGAGGCGAACCCACGGATGCGGAAGGACCCGCAAGACGGGTCTGGAGGTAGAGTCCAGTATTATCGGCTAGATGAAATCTGGTGCTACTGTGTCGTGTTCAGGAAGGAAAAAGGGGGAAGATGAGCTGCAGTCCAGCAGGAAGCAAACGCTGCTTAAATAAGGACTCCAAACGACATTAGTTCCCTCTGATTTGATGCTCACTGGTGGTGAATGGAGAGGAGTGTTAGTTTTTTTGTCACTTTTTTTTTTTTTTTTTTTTTTTTCGCTCAGCATCACATCATTTGTTTTGGTACGTGAGATCTTCATTCCCTTAAGGGCTTTTGAGCACTGCCCCAGGTGTTGCTCCTCTGAACAGTTTTTGCTAGCCAAGTAAAAAGCACTGAAACAAAACTGTCCTCTGTCTGAACCACAGTGCTAAGTTTGCACCGCGAAACAGTGAGTGAACTTCGCTGGTATAAATCTCTGCTCAAAATTTAGTTATGTGGTTTGATGGACCACATAAGACATGCAGTAGAGTCTTGTACTCACCTTGAGTGTACATTGGGTGTTTCCTTCTCCCTCTTTCTTGCAGAAATAGGTTGTAATATATATTTAGCAAAATCTCTGCCCCAGGCCTGCTAAGCAGGATGAGTATTAGTTTGTATAAAGAGATACTTCCTTAAATTTCACTCAAGAACTTCGCCAGGTGGTGGGGATAGTTATTTTCCTGATTCCTTAAAAGTTACCACAGCTTTATGAAAGTTCCAAAATGTTTGTACTTTATTATTTTATTGACATTAGACTGATGTGATACACTTTTGCTACTTTGATTGCTCTTTCAGTTCTTAATTTTAAATATTTCAGCTCTTTGTGTTGTTAAACCCTAGCCCACAGTCAACTATTAGTAACTAAATACTTTGGCTTGCATTTCATATACTGAAAAAAGAAATAAACCAACCCGCAGACAGATTTTCTAATTTCTCTCTGAAACAGAGATGGGAGAGCATTTAAAAAAATGAAGGTAGTGCATGACTATCTTGCCGTGTTCCCTTCCCATGGAATCACAGAATGGCCTGGGTTGGAAGGGGCTGTAAAGACCCAATGGCTCCTACCCCTCTGCCGTGGGCAGGGACATCTTCCACTAGACCAGGTTGCTCAGAGCTCATTCTATGTGTTGATGATGGCTGGCTTGGATAACTGGGATTGTGACTCTCTCTTAGGCATACTGCTTCATTCCAGATGACTGTGTCCGTGTGTTGGTTCCTGATTAAGGCTGCTGGCCCAATGATCAAGACTGTAACTAAATTTTAGGGAAATACCTGCTGTATTGATGACCTATTAACATGTTGTGTGTGATGTGAGTTTTTAGAATGCCATGTACGGGTTTTCTGTATTGTTCTGTGTAACTTTGTGGTGTGGGGGGGGTTTGAGGGTTTTTATGTTCATTTGACTTTTTCTAAAAGAAAACGTAATTTTGTTATTTTGCAATAATGTCAGTATTTTCTTCTAGGTTCTGAGGGAATGAAATTAGTTTTTAAATTCTATCCTGCTTGATGTTAAAATTATATACAGCAGTCTAAATATAGATCTTCAAGTAGTTGCTGGGAAATGAACTTATGAATGAATTGATTTAGTGTTTTTATAGTTTACTTTAAAATCTTTAAGATACCAGTAAGTTTTGAAGTAAAGTACCTCAAGGCCCCACAGCCTTTCAGGTGAAGGAGGTCTTTGATCCAAATTATTAGCACCCACAAGTCAGGAGGTTTGCTGTTCTTTCTTCCACAATTATGATTTATAATGTAATCTAATTCAGTTAAGTTTTTCATATTATGTTTTGTTGAATGTGTGTAGTTGAGTTTGTTAATGCTTCTGAGACTTTATAAATAAGAAATGATTATGATACAATGTTTTAGGATAGGTTGAGAAGAGACAGGAGGTTTACTGATAGCTAAGAGTTCTATGAGTTCTAGTGCCTAGCTTGAAATGCAGCCTATGACATCATGGCCTGATATTTTTAAAGGCTTTTCCTTCATGTAAGAAGTGCAGATGAGTACCGTGTGAAATGACTAAGCTTTCCAGTCACTTCTTTTAAAATAAGATGTTATCTAGGAAATAGCCAAGGGAAAACAAAAATCTATCAGTAACCTCCAACTATTTCTTGGTTTTCATAAATGTTGAATGAAGAAGAGTGTATGTGTTCTGTTGAAGATTGTGACGAAGGAGGCAGTCTTGGATTTATTTTCTACATTTGTTTGATCTAATGGTCCAATGTTACCATGTTGGATAACTGACTGGTACTGTTTTGCAGCCCGCTGTGCTTACTGGAGATGCAGAAACCATGTAGCAGAAAGCTTTGAGCAGCTGTGGATTATCAGTTCTTCCCAAGGGCAATATAAAGTGAAGAATGAAGGCGACTGGATTTATTTCCCTGTGGACGTTGGTTTCGCTGCCTTGTGGCCCGTTAGCCAGCCCTGCAGAACGTGAAGATGTAGTGAAGCATGCAATAAAGCTGCACCGTGGGAAAGGAGCTGTTATCGCTCAGAGGAAGCAGTGGGTGTTGGAGAGCTGCAGAAAACTGTCTGGTCTTCTTCGCCAAAAGAACGTTGTTCTCAACAAACTGAAAAATGCCATCAGAGCAGTTGAGAAGGATGCAGGACTGTCTGATGAAGAGAAGCTTTTTCAGGTGCACACCTTTGAAATTTTCCAAAAGGAGCTAAATGAAAGTGAAAACTCAGTCTTTCAGGCAATCCATGGCCTCCAGAGAGCTCTACAGGGTGATTACAAAGATGTTGTAAATATGAAAGAAAGCAGTAGACAGAGACTGGAGGCCTTGAGAGAAGCTGCAATTAAGGTTGGTTTCCCTGTGTTTGTTACTAAAGTATTCATATTGTACATCTGATTTTTATTTTATTTTGGCACAGTTTCAGTTTGTTTTAATAAAAAAGGGTATCTACAGAAAACTTGCAATGTTTATTGTTTAAAATGGATTTTGAATTAAGTATTTGCTCTCATTAGTAAATTTACAAGTAATTCTGGTGTAGAGCTTAAAACTTGTTAGCAGTCAATAGTTCTTATCTCAAAGCTAAGCATAATCATAAGACCTATGGCAAATATTATGTTAAAGGGAGAGGAATACAAACAGTGAATCATTGCACATACCACAGTTGCGCTGGACAAGCCAGTGGCACTAGTTGAGTGGAAATAATGCCATCAGATGGGGAAATACTGATTGTTTTTCTATTTTAAATGAGAATTGCTCGACCAAAGTCCACAGTTAAAACAGAATTACTTCCTGCCTTTTATTTCCATGTTTGTGTAGATATGGGTAAAATGGACATGCAAAACAGGAGGTGACTAGATTTTTAAACTCATTATTGCACTCCTAGCCCAAGAAGTGCAGGTTTGAAAAGCAGTGCTTCCAAGAAAGAGTCAGCTGAGATAACTTTGCCAGGAAAAAACACAGATGAGTAACAGTTGAACACAAGTACTTCATGGAAAGTTTGAGTTCCCAAGTCCCATTAGGTTGAGCACAATCTGCCACTGTCTTCTGGACTTGGTAATGCTCAGACTGTGTACTGAGTCTCCTATTGAGAGAAAATGTAATTTAATGTATGTGGTATTTAAATTGCTCTTTTCCTTGCTCTACCCCTTGACCACTGAAGGAATATATTAAGAATTTTCTTTGTTTTCTGTCTTCCAAAAGAAGAGGCTGCCCTTGCACAGGGGAGCGAGAGAAGGAACAAAAATGTAATTGGCATTTAGCATTTGAGTTGTGAGAGTCTCTGAAGGGCTTTTGTGGTAGGAGATGTGCAGATCTTGACAGGTAAAGATGGAAAGAAATTATGTGCAGGAAAGGTGTCCAGTGAATTGTGCCAAGATAGGCTGGTGAAAGTAGAAGTTAGGATGCAGACTTGGCAGACTGGAGTGGTTCTGTGCAGTGGAAATGAAGACTGAATTACAATAGATTTGGAGAGAGAGTAATTTGGATCTAGGTGTATTCCTATGAACTGCTTTATATGACTTGTATATTGATACTTTGTGGTACTGGCAGCCTCTGCTGCATAGAAATGTCATAGAAATTGTCATGAGCTTTGCTTGATTTTCCACCTTTTTTCTTTCTCAGAGCTTGTGAAATAGCAGCAGTGAGGCTGTCCAGAACCTTTTTCCCCATTTACCTAATTCTTTGTAATGTTACTGTAAAATAATGAAGTAATTTATCCTTGAACTTGAGAATGCTGCTTCTTCTAGCAGGAGGCCTGTGTGTACAATGATGTGTTTTAGAGGTGTCCTGTCAAAGCTTTACTTTTGCAGAAGTGGATTGTGCAGGCTTTTTTTGTATTATCAAAATATTTACTTGAGTGAGCAATCTTTTACACCTTCCTACTTATGCCATGCACGTGGTTATTTAAACAGAATATTTGTGGTTCTAACCTTGTAATTGTTGTATAAAGGGAAGCAAAGGATATGGAAAAATGCATGCCAAAAAGAGGAAAATTGCATTTGTTTTGGACTTGTTCTTACTCCTAAGACACACGTTAGTTCCAACTTTGTCCCAGTTTCACTTTACTGTAATGATTATTTTGTTGGTGTACTCATAGAACATCTATTTTTTAAACAGTGAGTGAGTGGAAAATATAAATAACTGTAGAGGGTGCTGGACTGTTCCCTTTATTTCTGTTGAGTTGAAGTGCTTGGAAGTGATTAGTGCTGGGATATGTATGTATGTCTGATGCATTTCTTGCTGGTTCTGCTGCTGTGAAAAGATGTAATGGAGTCATTCACGGTGTGGGGCAGGAGTAAGTAAGCAAGAAGCATTAAAGATGGTTTCTGCCTTCTTTTGTTCTGGGATCCTGTTTGGAAGTGCAGGAAAAAGCAACGAAATATTGCCTACTTTTTAATTAGCTTCTAGTTTCTTGGATCCCTTCTAATCAGACATGGGTGGAAAAAAAATAACTTGCGAGTAGTACAAAGATGCAACCTCTTCTGAATGTGCTTTTGTCATCTCTGATTAAGTAGAGAGCATCAGCAGCACTGCATTCTGAATCAGCATTGCCCCAAAGTCTTACTTAACCTTACTTCATTTTGCTCATATGTTTCTAGGTGTTCCCTCTTAAGTGCACAATCCTTATCTGTATTACATTGCTAAAGAGGTTGCTTAGTATGCACCTCGTGATCAGGTGTCTCCAATCCCAGCCTGAGTTGCAGAACTGTGTTTGTACTGTGCTGCACTTCTGCTCAGCATGTAGCAGGTTGTTTGAATAACTTGTGCTTTTTGTGGACACCGTTGCCTGTGGTTGTCCCAGTCTACTGCTGTCACACTTGTCTCTCGGTGGAAACAGATGCCACTTTAATAGACTGCAAACACCTTTGTCTCCATTAATTGAAGGAACTTGCTGCTAAACCCTGGTTTCTTCAAAGCTTTTCTACCTTGCTGTTCAGGGAAAGTTAACTTCTTTGAAATTAGAGCATTATTTTTATGTAGTTTTCCTCTAACTCTGTTCAGCTTATTAGTTTTGGCTGACAGGACTGTGATGGGCTCCTTGCACCCAAAACCTTTTCCATTTTTGAGGGCAAAGAATCTAACCGTTATCAATTTCATCTTGTGTTCTAAGTTGTTGCTGAATTAGCAGAGAATCTGCAGCTCATATGGGGGCTGTTTCTTACATCTTTTGAGCAATGTCTGCTAGCAGAGAGCAACTGATAGGAAATGATTTTTCCTTGAGGCTGTATGGGAGTGACTGTGTCTCCTACTTAAGTGTTGCATAAGAGCTAATTGTTGACGTTGGGCCAAACACATTAATAGTTACATTCTTCCCAGCTCCAGTTATTTTGGGATCTGGGTAACTTTCACCATGATGGTGTAGCTATGATAATTCTAAACACCAACAGACACCAATACTGTGGTTTCATCTCAATCAGAGGCATTCATTTGACGGTCAGGATTTTCAAAGGGTTCGGCTATGGTTACTGGTTGGACTGAACATATCCTTGTCTTGGCATCAAGGAATTGATTAAATTACGTGCATGTTCTTGCAGGTTCCAAGGGGTAAAATGTCCATCTGCAAATGTGTGCTGGAGGAGACACTCCAGTTATTTAAGCATACTTGTTTAGGACCATTTTATGAGCTCAGGTTATTGAAGATATCTATGGAGGGTAGGCAGATAAAACACACGGCAATCAGAGAACCTATGTTCTCTGATTTCTAACTGGGCATGGCACAGGCAGGCCATCTGGAGACAGAAACTTGTGTTTTCTGGGAATTGAGTCAGACCTGTAGATTGCTTGCATTTTTTTGCCTGTTTTTCCTCCTTTTTAATAGTACCTGCTCTCTTAAAGAGCAGAAGGGTCTCTCTCATCAAAGTCTCCTCAGCATTCTGAATCTAAATGAAAGAAAAGAGCACTGCCCTTGTGTATGTTTCCTTACTCATAGCTGTTCTCTCAACAATCTTTAAAAGAATGGTGGCATGTAAAGGAAAGAATCTTTTTTCCCCCAAACCCTTAAGTTGTTCTGTGTCAATACACGAAGTATTCTGGTTGGTTACTGTCACGGTAACCATGTAAAAGGTACAGTGTTAGGCCCAGTTGTGATCATTAAATTAAGCTTTTTAGTTCTCTTTTTGAACCTGAAATATCCAAAGATAAATGAAACATCATAACTTTCAGGGAACTTATTGAAATTTTTTCACACCATATCAAACCATATTTGCGTATTTTCTCCTTTTACTTCTGAAACCTAGTGATTTCAGAAGTTGTCAGTGCAAGTTGATAAGAGGCCCAAATTGAAATAGGGGGGAAAGTTTTAATCCTGACAGGAAAAGTGCTTTTTGGGAAACATGAACAGGAAGCTTGGCTAGAATGATTGGCTGCTCATCTGCCAGCTCTTTTTTTTTTCCTATTTCCACTGTCAGTTACTGTAATTTTTGAAAGCCATAAACAGACCTCTTCCTATGTTTATAAAAGGGCTTATAAAGTTAAGATTCATTGTGCTTTACATCTAATTTGTTTATTTTTTGTAGATAGTATAGCTATGCTTTCAATGTATTATGCTTCCCTTCTAAAGCACGAAGTTCTAAACTTTATTTGGCTCTGGAATGTTTCCTAGAGTTTCTCAAAGTAAATCCTTTCTTGTATTTTCTGGATCATAACCTTGCAGCTAGTCTACTATTTAATGCATTAGAAAAGGCAGTTGGTGGATATTTTGTTTGGTTGTTGTTTTTCTTGCCCACTTACCGAATGAAAGTTGGCAAAAGAGAAAACAATCTTTAAATATCTTCATAAAGTTTATATTGCTTTTGCAATTCCACTGATAAAATGTTTTGTGTCAAAGGAAACATACATTTATGTCAAATGCTTTTTCTGCTCAAAGGCCTGCCAACACTTTATGTGTGTGTTATAAAATTCAACAGGAAGAAATGGAATATGTTGAACTCTTAGCAGCAGAAAAACACCAGGTTGAAGCCCTTAAGAACATGCAGCACCAAAACAAAAGCCTGTCAATACTTGATGAAATTCTGGAAGATGTCAGGAAGGCAGCTGATAGATTGGAAGAGGAAATAGAAGAGCATGCCTTTGATGACAACAAATCTGTAAGTGATGCTTTAGACTCAATCACTTCATTAGAGTGCATTTATTTATGATTTCTGTTTGCACTGTGTGTTTCTCTTGTGTTATATAGTTGTTAGGATTTTAGTGATTGTTAATGAGTGAGCAAACAGGAGTAATTGCTCCTTTTTGCTAGTGATTTGTGGTTTTGATTTGAAAGTCCTGCCTACAGCTGCCACTTGGACAGGGACAAGTGTAGTCCATCTCACCGATACAGCCCATGAGAGATACAGCATCTCTGTGGTGGTGGGGACTGTGATGGTTGGACTTGGCAAGATATGGAGTTAACCATGCTAAGCATTGTCTCCACTTCTTCATTTTCTTGAGAAAGTTACAGGAGAGCAAGAGTCCTTGCAGTTGGTTTTCACCTAACTGGTCTGGGAAAAGATATATTGTTCAAAGAAAGACCTGAAATGTGTTTGTGGTGTTACTTTCTTCCACGTCTGACTTTCCTCTGCCTACCTGCACTGTTCCTTGTTTTTGTGTTGCATGATGGGACAGCATCCTTCAGGTAAGGCTGTGCGTCTCTGGAGCCAGGAATATGTCAGTTTATTCTAGTGTCCCATTTTTCCATCCTCAGATAGACTGCCTAAATTGGCCCTGTTCGCATAAACGTGGGTTTCAGTTTATTTGGCTTCTGCTCTTGGGAGGTTTTTGTTGATTTCCAGGTTGACTCCTGAGGTGAGCATAGCTCTTGAGTTGTGCTGAAGAAGCAAGCCAGTTTCTCTGTAGCAGAGAGCCAAGCCGTGTGTTTTGTTTTTTTTTTTTTTTTTCCCGTGGTTGTGCTGGAATCGAGACAAAGTGAAAGCAGCTTTTTTATTTGATACAGAGCAGGTGAGGGCGGCTGTGCCCCGCGGGAGCCGCACCTGGCAGCGCCCGCGGCGGAGGGGCCGGGCCGGCGGGAGCGCCCTCTGCTGTCCCGCCGGGGCAGAGCGGCCCTGCCGGGGCCGGGCGGGCGCTCTCCTGCCGCACCTGGGCGCTGCCAGCGCCGCCTCCTTCTCCCAACATCTCCCTGATCTTCTGCTTCTAGCTCCATCCGCGAAAGAAACGGAATCATGATACGCAACCTGGAGGACTGTGTGCTTCTCTGTCATTGCAAGGAACATTCTTGTAAACTAAACCAGTGGAATTTTAGAATAGAGAAGCTTTAATACAGTAAGCAATATTCTGATACAGATACACAAGCTTCTATTAAAATGTAGCCAAATAGTGTAGTGTAGCAGGTAAAAATAATTTTAAAAAATCCGCACTGCAACCTGCGTTCAAGAATTGCTGTTTTGAGAAATAAAATCGTGAAAATAACTAGTTGGAAACAGGTCTTATAATCTGTCCTTCAAATATACAGGATAGTGAGTGACCTTTTCTTAACTTTAGTTCAGTCTTCAGTTCAGATTTTTGTGAACTGAATATCACTTTGTAATCTCCAGTTGGTTTTGTCCGAGGTAATAAATGTTACTTTTAAAGACATCAAGTTTTGATAAAGAGATTAAAAGACTTCTAGAGAAGAAAGCTGCAGTATTTTTAGTTGGTATTAACAAGTTCAATAGAAACTTCAAGCACAGCTAATAGTCTTTCCCTTTATATGATATGCTTAATTGACTCCCCTTTTTTTGCTTGTTTGATTATTTGTTTTTTTTTTTCCTTAAAGGTAAGAGGTGTAAACTTTGAAGCAGTTTTGAGGGTGGAAGAAGATGAAGCCAACTCCAAAAGAAATGCTTCAAAAAGAGAAGTAGAAGATGACTTGGGTCTTAGTATGCTTATTGATTCCCAGAACAATCAGTATATCCTTACTAAACCCAGAGATTCAACCATTCCTCGTGCTGATCATCATTTCATAAAGGTAATAATTTTAGAGACATTCTTGTCCTTCACTTTTGGATTTAGTCCCACTAATTTGCATGTCAGTACTACTTGGTTGGAGTGAGTACAGTTTCAGCATTTATCTCTAAAATTATACCAGCATTCATGACTCTCCCATCTATGGTGATTCAGCCATGTGTTCCCTACTCTTAGGATCATCTTCACAAGACTGACGATGATGCCATGTGAATCCTCTCTGGTTTTTATTGTTTTATTTTGTTGTATCTTTGGGGCACTTTCCCTTCTCTCGGACTACAAAGTGTTAAAGCTACTGCTGTGCTTAATAAGCCAGTTGCATGTTGTCAGTAGAGAGAATTTATCTGGTTGTGCCTTGTGATGAAAAAAGGGATACTGGAAAATACATGGACATGATAGAGTTTTGATTGTATTTGTGCTTCATATAGTATAACTGTATTGGGATTTTTGTTTTCATTATAAAACCCAAAACCGTTCTGTTTCACCATCTTGTTTTAATGCAAGGTGTTATTCCACCCAGGAAATTACCTGCTTTCTATAATATATTTAAGATATTTATAAATTGATTAAAAGTCCCCCAGGTACCTAAGGTCAGTACCTCATTTGCTTCATCTGAAAAACTGCTGTACTTACACCTGCAACAGCACTGATATTAATTTACAGAAGTTTTGTTTTCTTTTCACGAGAAGTAGTCTACATTTAATTTTACAGTGCTATTTATCTTTTGGAAGAGAGTAGTCTTTAATTTCATCCCAAATTTGTGTGTCCTTTATATTAATGCCTTTGTAAATCTTACGTATTTAGGATATTGTGACAATAGGAATGTTGTCTTTGCCATGTGGCTGGCTGTGCACAACAATAGGATTGCCAACCATGTTTGGATATATCATCTGTGGAGTACTCTTAGGACCCTCAGGACTAAATAGTATCAAGGTAAGCATGCAAGTTACTTCTTGACTGATTTAATTTGTTGAAATCTTTAAAGTAGTTTTAAAAGAACCTCAAATGTATTTAAAGAAAAGGTATCCCCAAACCTGAACCTTTGCAAGAGGAGGCCTTAAAATTTTGTGTCGTTGAATAATTTTGTTTTCAGTCTTTTTTTCTCCTATAAAATTATGACAACTGTTGAAAGTGAAAACAGAAGGTTGTGTGTTGTGGAAGTTTTATGTCAGTTCTTTTCTTCTTTCTCTCTTCCTTCTTCTCTCTCTTCCTCTCTCTCTCCTTCTCTCTCCTTCTCTCTTCCTCTCTCTCCTTCTCTCTTTCTCTCTTCTCTCTCTCCTTCCTCTCTCTCTCTCTTCCTCTCTTCCTCTCTTCTTCTCTTCCTCTCTCTCTTTTTTCTTTCTTTCTTTCTTTCTTTCTTTCTTTCTTTCTTTCTTTCTTTCTTTCTCTCTTTCTCTCTTTCTCTCTTTCTCTCTTTCTCTCTCTCTTTCTTCCTTTCCCTCTTTTTTTTTCTTTCTTTCTTTCTTTCTTTCTTTCTTTCTTTCTTTCTTTCTTTCTTTCTTTCTTTCTTTCTTTCTCTCTTTCTCTTTCTCTCTTTCTTTCTCTCTTTCTTTCTCTCTTTCTTTCTCTCTTTCTTTCTCTCTCTCTCTTTCTCTCTTTCTCTCTTTCTCTCTTTCTCTCTTTCTCTCTTTCTCTCTTTCTCTCTTTCTCTCTTTCTCTCTTTCTCTCTTTCTCTCTTTCTTTCCTCATAAAGCATCACAATTTGGAGCCAAGTTATTTAAATTACGTGAAATATACAGAAAGTTGCAAAAACTCGGTGTTGACAGTGGAGGAAGCATTTAAAACAAATAGTTCCCCAAGGAACATAGCTTGGCTTTCTTAGAGAGTTATTTTGCACCTCTGTAGTGCTTTCATCCATCCTAGTCCCCCTATTCCTTTCCCAGTACCCTGCCCACATTCCTGAAGTCTTTTGAACCTTTTTAGCTCTATCACGTATACCCTGATTACTGGCTCCTGCAAAACCATGAGCTGTGGTTGACTGAACATGTTTTGATTAGTGCTCTGGTGTGCATTTACAGATTGTTTAGCCAGCAGGCAAAACACAACACATGCTAAGGCTGCACAGCAATGTCTGCTTAAGTTGCATGTGTCTATTGCATTGATACCCATGAAACCACTCAGAACTTACTGCCTTTGCAACATCTGCTCTTATGTGGGCTTCTGTTGAAAATGACTGTTGGGCTCAAAAGTAAGTAGGGATTAGTAGAAATTGTAGGATTTTGTTGATCTTGTATTGGAAGAGATTAAATAATCTCAGCCTTTCTGTTGTACATAATTTCTGTGTTGAGAATGTCTGGAAAGTTTGATGACTTAGACTGAGAAACAAATTTGTGAGCTTGGCATGACAAAGTAACCAACAGCGAATTTTCAGAGACTTAGATTGAAGATGATGTGATCAGAACAGATGTAAGAGAAGCTTCTTTAGGAGAGTTTAAGTGACTTGCCTTTTTCTTGTGGAGCTGTGATTAAACATTATACATCTGGATAATACTCATGTTGACTGGGTCTCTTGTGTTTGGTCTCTTCTCCATTTCCTAAAAAAGTTGTATGTCTGAGGAGCTGAGAAAGCAGGCATATTCTAATCTGGCAGAAAAGATGTTTTCCATCCCTGCTTCTGCAATTGATGATAAACGTTGTTTTCTTCTACTCTGGCCAGTAAATACATACGAAAGAAATACTAGGTTTTTAAAATAGAGTAGACTATTCCAGTCAACTGCCTGAACACTTCAGGGCTGACTGAAAGTAAAGCATATTGTTAAGGGCATTGTCCAAATGCCTCTTATACACTGGCAGGCTTGGGGCATCAATCAGCTCTTTAGGAAGCCTATTCCAGAGTTTGACCACCCTCTCAGTAAAGAAATTCTTTCTAATATCTATCCAGTGTGAAACTTTCCTAGGGCAGCTTTGAACCACTTCCATGCATGCTACACATGCATCCTGTCAGTGCTTACCAGTGAGAAGAGCTCAGCACCTCCCTCACCACTTCTTCTCCTCAGGAAGCTGTAGAGAATTATGAGGTTGCCCATCATCCTGCTTTTCTCCAAGCTAGGCAAATCCAGAGTCCTTAGCTGTTCCTCACAGGACGTTCCTTCCAGCCCTTCCACCAGTTTTGTCCTCTTCTTCTCGCATTCAAGGACCTTCACATCCTCCTTCCATGGTGGGGCCCAGAACTGCACACAGTGCTCCAGGTGAGGCCACACCAACACTGAATACAGCAGGATAGTTTTGAGTGACTGGTGGTGCTCTGTTTGATGCACCCCAGGAGGGGGTTTGCCCTCTGCTGCAGAGCTCTCTGCTGACTCACACTGAGCCTGCTGTCCACCAGCACCCCCAGATCCCTTTCTGCAGGGCTGCTCTTCAGCCACTCCTCTCCTAATCCATACTTGTGCCTGGCATTACCCCATCCCAAGTGGATCAGAATGCAGCATTTTGAATTGTTAAATGATTTCCTCCTATTAATCCTTGGCCAATGTTCTAGTGTATCTGCGTCCCTGTGCAAGGCATTTTGTCCCTCAAGAGGATCAACAGCCCTCTGATATCATCAGCAAACTTGTGTGTGGTGGATTCAACTCTCCCATTCTGTTCACTGATACATGTACATACATATATAGATCACAGCTGGCCCAAGAACTGAACCCTGAGGGTACACCAGTTCCCAGCCAGAAGTATCCCCATTTTTGATGTGACTTTTCTTGTTGTTGGATCCTTCTCTCTGAAGCACAAAGGGTGGAAACTGTGCTGGTCTGAGAGATGGATATGTGGAGCCTGTAGGATGGAGAGAGAACAGAGCCACAGTCTAGTAGAAAGATTATACCAATAGACTGATAAAATAATTAGCAAGAAATAGCTTCTGTAATGCAAGCCTTGGAGAATTTAGTAGTACGCACATAAAACATAACCTATTTTTTTCAACCAGCAAGTAAGCTTACTGTTAAGGAAACTTCCCAATCTGACCATTGACAAGGCTCTCTGGCCCCTTCACCTTTCTGCCTTTGGTTATCCCAAAGGCTGGCAGTTCACTGTCACTTGTTGCAGACTCCCACTGAGAGTTCAGTCTCAGTCTCAATCTGCATCTTGCCAGCTAAGCTACCTGGACCAGATGTATTCCTCAAGACTTACCAAGATCAATGCACATGTGCATTCTCCAACTAAATTATCACCTAGTGTCAGCCAGGTGATAGGAAAAATAACTGTACCCTAAAGGTGCTATGGTAACTTCGATTGTCATATGAGCAGCAAGTCAACTACCTGTGGAAACATAATGAGAATCAATTTGTTTTGTAGTGTACTTGTGATTTTGTATTATAAGTAGACTGCTGTACACTGATTTTTTTCTTTTTTTTCCCTAAGTCTATTGTACAGGTGGAGACGTTAGGAGAGTTTGGTGTATTCTTCACTCTCTTTCTAGTTGGTCTGGAATTTTCTCCTGAAAGATTAAGAAAGGTATTTTTTTATAATATTTCTGCATTAAAGGATTTAATTGCTAATTACTGAAACTCCAAGTCTCAGTTATATTTTAGATTTTTATACACTCCCTGTAATATCCTGGTGAAACTTTGTACATTTTTGAAAAGACAAATGTGACATTTGCTTCTGCACTTTTGAAAGAACAGAATGCATTATTTATTCAGTGTCTTAAAAAACCCTACATTTATTCGTTATTTTAGTAAAGCAGTTTGATTACTAGAAAAATCTCTCACTATTTGACAGTCCATCTCTGCTTTATTTTAACATGCAGTAATATGCAGTGGCTGTTATGGAGTGTCAGTGATGTTTGCCATTCCTGTTATAAAAAAATCAGAAAGTTTAAGTACTGCATACTGAATTGATAATGCATACTATACTGGCTAATAAAGTAATTAAGCAAGTATGTTAACACAATCTGGAATATTAAATGGTGGTGTGGCCATCAGAATTCAGCAAAAACTGCAAGTTTCTTTTGGTCTTAATTTAAAAAGAAAAAGTTATAAACCAGCTAGAATTTTAATAGTGGAAAGTATGGCTACAAATATGGGAAGACTGTATATATGTAAAGAATTGCAGTGTGTGATCTGTTCCTAAATTGATGGTTGTGAGTTTGTTATACTAGAAAAGCTTTCATTGAAATATGTTACAATTTATGACCATTTAGCTTAATCTGCTATTTCTAGTCCATCTAAAGTCCAAGATAAAAATTAGTAATTCAAGTGTTCCTAAACTGTAGTAGGTATATTGCTGCTTCTGAATTGCTTGTGCACTAGTTTGGAGCAGGTTACTGGTATTGGTGACTGCCTTTGCCACACCCATTTTTTCCTCATCTTAGAATCACGTCAAATAACTGGTCTTCCATTTGATGATTTTAATGTATTTCAACCCATACTGGATCTTTGGCCCTTAATTTGTCTGTGAGCTTTAGGAAATTCACCTGGTTTCTGGTAGGGAGTCTTTTGGTGTAGAATATCTACTCAGTGTAGTAAGTTGGGAGTTTTAGGTGGTACAGTGTGACAGTCCATTACTCTGTGCCCCAGTACTACAGCCCCAAATCACACATCTTTAACTGCTTATTTCCAATGAAAAACATTGTAACTTAGCCGTGAGAAAAGCGTCATAAAAACTTGTTTTCTTCCCAAGGTATGGAAAATATCTTTGCAAGGACCCTGCTACATGACACTTCTGATGATTGCCTTTGGTTTACTATGGGGGCATTTGCTCCAAATTAGACCAACACAGAGCGTCTTCATTTCCACTTGTTTGTCTTTGTCGAGCACACCACTGGTGTCCAGATTTCTTGCAGGTAGTGTTCGAGGAGATAAAGAAGGTAAATATGACTCTAAATATGGACTACTGTAGTATCTAATAAAATTTGAAAGAAGTTGACTTTGTAATATTTTAAGAGAAGCTGGTTAAAAAACTAAAACAAAACCTGCTGTTAAGCCTGGTTTACAAGCAATCATCCTTGTTTTACACTGGCCAGCGTTGTGTGTATTCTTACTAGGAAGTGTGCTTGATTTGTACACAGCCAGTCCTCTTTGGGCAGAGACAGCGTAGTACAACCAGGGCTCTCCATTGAGAACTGACTTTACTGAGGGTCTGGAGTCCTTGAACTTTTTAAGAGGTTACCAGATTAGTCCACTGCTACCTGTCATCAGGGCAGAAGTCTAACTTAAATAATTCACATCCTTCTTCAGGAAACAGAAACCAGTTCAGATAGTCTTTCATAGTTAACATCTCTTCAAATAAGTACCTTTAAGGGCCATATTTCTAGCTTCTCAAATACTTCTGAATGTTTCCTGCTTTCTTCCACTTAAATGTCCCTCATACAAATTCTGCTAAAATGCTCCTCACACTCTAGAATATTCATTCTAATGGCAGAATTCAAGGTGCATACTTTACACGTGCTGGCTCATATGTGTGTCTTCAGAATAAAGCCTGTATACGCCCAGTATACAGTTTCATTAAATGCATGACTAGTGCTGCTAAACAAAGTCTGTGTTTTTATTGTGTAACAGAAGTTTAATATTAATATTTTGTTTGTATTTTAATATGTCTTCATAGATACAGTTTAATTTACCTACTAGTGTGGAAAAAAATCCCTATACTGCTTTGAATGATCTTCAGCCCATTAAGAGCTTTACTGGGCTTCCATTAGAGTATTGGATTAAGTCTTTTCTAGATTTCTGAGCATTTGCAAGCATTCGTAGTTCCTGATGACTGTTTCCATGACCACTTTTGGTGGATATTGACTACTACAGGGGATATTGACTACAGCAGCGTACTGCTTGGCATGTTGGTGATGCAGGATGTGCAGCTTGGTTTATTTATAGCTGTCATGCCTACGCTTATTCAAGCAGGAGTGAGCACATATTCCAGGTAAAAAAAAAAATATTGTCTGGATCTTCCCCCTACCCCTTGCAGTTAGTATATAGATTGCCAATATGAATGTGAGGGCACTACAGTTAATGTCAGTTCCATGGAAAACAGGTGCTCTGTTTGGTGAGATTTCCTTTATTGTTCCTACTTCTCATGAAGTAGAAACTTGTATACAGAAGTAGCTGTATGAAAATAATCTCTGCTATAGCTGCTTTAGTCCTATGTGACAATTAAAATTTGTAGTGAAAAGTTTGTTACTGTAAAAAAATAAGTAAATTTCTTCACTTACTTTATTCCCTCAGGGCATGTTTCTGTCAAAGACTAAGCGATAGTATTACTGTGCCTGATGGCTTACCTTGGAGATCAGTGACTGAAAATCTTTTTGAGTCAACATGGAAGTAAATTCTAGGCTGTAAAAGAGGTTGCTGGGCACTCTGCAGATTTAGTCCTAATCTTGTTTACTAATGTATCTAAATACCTTCCTGTAGCTACTCGGTTTTGAACATTTACGGAATTAGATATTTTCATTTACAGGGAACAGGTTGGAAAAGTATGAGAGCACTTGAAAGAAACTTTTTGTTTATTCTTCTCTTCCAGCGTTTTCAAGGAGATACTGAGAATACTGATACTGATTGGCCAAATTATGTTTTCTCTGGCTGCTGTTTTTCTTCTATGTCTTGTTATAAAGACTTATCTCATAGGACCGTATTACCGCAAGTTGCACACAGAAAGCAAAGGGAATAAAGAAATCCTCATTCTGGGAATAACTGCATTCACCTTCCTTATGTTAATGGTAATCTTTTAAATTGGTAAAACATTTTTATACATGTGGTAGTTTACTTCATCAGTATCACAAAAGCCATCCCACTTGCTGTTACTACATATAGTGCTTCTGTAATTATTTGATTTTAAATTGTTTTAAAACAATTCCCAAATGTGCAGATGATTCCTGCATTATAGCGCAGATGAGTAAGAAAAGATACAATTTGAATGTGTATCAGCTGAATTTCTGCTGTTAGTTTTTAATACAGTTTAGAAATCATGATCTGAGTTTTAATTGTGGGCTGCTTCATGAATTTGAAAATAATTCAGGATGGGTTTTGAGATACTGATAATGTCTGATCGTGACATTTGCTCACAAGTTTCTTCTCAATAGCAAATTCTCAACATGGTTTTTATTATAAAATAATTTTGTTTTTGCCTGGGAGACACATTTTGGGATGAAGTTAAGAAAGTAGAGAAATGCCTTAAGGTTTATAGATTTTGATTAACCTTATTGGGTATGGTTCGTTTTCCCCAGAATTTTCCTTTTTTGTTTCTATCTCACATTTCAGCCTTCTGAACAACTATACTGCTGGAGAGCAGAATGTGACAATTGCTTGATAATGTTGTGGGTTTGGCACTCCATTATCCTGAATGTGCAGACTGTTACATCCCCTGAGAGTAATGAAGCCCAAAAGTTCCTGTGCCTGTTTTCTAGGGGTGTTTGCTTAGTTACCACGGTCCAACAGCGAAAGCTGACCTTCTTCAGAAAGAAGGTTAAAAAGAAGTTAGTTAGTGAGACCATAGCTTTACAGTTAGTGACTTGTATTGTGTAAGTTAAAAATGTCATTGCTCTAAACAGCAATTCATATTTCAAATGTGTCCTCTAATAAGAGAAGAAACAAAATTAGTTTCTCCTTTTTACTTTGTAACAAGCAAATATTATACTTGTAAATCAACTTTAATAAAAATAGTAAACCACAAAAGTTGTGTAAAATATTATGGTATCTAGAAGCAATTTTACTTTAATTAAAGCCATGGCTTACATAGAATTTGGCTTATTGTACCCAAATTGCATTTCAAATACACAAAGAGTTTGTCTGTATGACTTCACACAATACATGTACACACACGAATGTGGGGGGGAGAATATGTTTGAGTTTGTTAGATTTATACTGCAAAACCAGAAGGCTGCTTCAGCATTTTCAAAATTCTTTCCTTTTAAAGTTGATAAATAATTTATCAAAGGGAATGGTACAACGGATAGTGCAAGTAACTTCAGTGAACCAGTTGAGATGCTTGATATTCACTGACACTTACAGATTCATTATAGTAATGGTACAAGTTATAGTTTGAACACACAAACTTAAAAAAATAAGAAAAGTAAAAAAGTGTTTGCCTGTTGAGTTGAATAAGTGAACAAACAAATCTTCTGGAAAACCAATCTTAGTTGGTATAGATGCTGTACTGTGTCAGGAATACAAACAATACAAACATAGGATGGGTGATTGCAATCTAAGCTGAAAAACTGTTGCATATCTTTGGAAAGGTTAAATTAAGGTTTTTGGATGTCAGGTAGGAAAACAAACGGTTATGGATTCCGCAAAGATCTTTCTCCTTGGAAAGCCAAGCCTAAATATTGAAGGAGGTTGTAGAATTAATCTGCAAACACAGAATTTTCTGTACTGGTGTAATTCTAAAAAAGCTTTTGAATCTGTAGAGGAGCGATAAAAAGGTGCTTATTTTAGTATCCTTAACGAAGACAACTCTGTGGCTCCATTTAGAAATTTTGAGATAAGTTTTAAAATAAAATAATTTAACTCATTGTGAGTTAATCTGCAGGACACATCCTTCCCAATACACAAAAAAGAGACTAAGAATGTTCCTGCTTTATGCATATAATTAGTTATTATGTACTTCAGTGTTGGCTGAGTTTGTGGGCTCCAGCTAAGCTTAATTCTGTATTTGGATTAATGTGTAACACCAGCATGTGTAATGCTTATTATATATAAACTTAATTTCTTTTACTTGGTTCCTGTGTTTGAAAAACCTCAGATGATTAATTAAACAAGAATTGCCATTTCCCTGCCAATAAGGGCAAATTCTGTATGGGAGAACAAGAGGGAAGATGAGACAGAAGAGGTTCATTTATTGCAGTGTGAGTAAGCAATTTTCATGTAAGGATTATCCTGTCATTTGAGGAGCTTTATGTATGGTTTTAACTTTTGAGCATTTCTGAACTTGAGTCATTTGGATAACACTGCAGCTTGTTACACCTGCCGATATTTAATAAGACTTGGAGCTTAAGATACCCTTTCTGTTCCCAGTATTCTCAGAAATAATTGAACTTCCCCTCCCTTTTATCCTTCAAGTAGTTGGACAGATCAGGGCTGGGAGGTGGGGATTATGTCGAGTGCCAATGCTGTAATAATATAAATGACACTGACACAAAGTTGTGCATCCTTGAATCATGTACCTTGTCTTCAGTAACAAAGGTTCAGTAAATCATTATTGCACTTTCAGCAACTCCTTTTCAAGCTTTGAGTTATGCAGATAGCGGTTTGATTGTTTGTTTTAATTGGTGAACTGTTCTCCTGAATTGCAACATAAGGAACAAATCTAACTTATGGTTTTAAACATGGCCATTCAGGATCACTGGCCAAACTGGTAGTTTTAAGTTGAGATATTTACCAGGATGAGCTGAAGCATATGTCAGCCTGAGTTTTCACTGGTGTAGTGTTGTTTTTTCATGTTCTGTATGTACAGAAACATTACAAGGAAAATAGTTTTAAACACTGTCCTGGTAATGAAATGCTGTATTGGAAACCTGCAGGACAACAGTAGTCAGTTTTATTGTGTTTTAAAACTGAAGTTGTAGAATGTTATTAGGGAAATGGAAAAATACAAAACCTGACCTGCCAAGAAGGACAGAAGTTACATTTACATGTTTATAGAACTGTGCATACACATGGGGGAAAAGCAGCTGCTAGTTTCACTGTCTGACCCAGGATGGTGGCAGCAAAGGGAGGGAAACTGCCAGTTTGCTTGATATACTGAAAAGAAGATACAGTGATGTTATTACAGTACTTTACATATGAAAATATACGGGGTTTTTCTGCAGTGTCATATGGATATCATTACTAGTACTGGAATATCATTCTTTGCTTGCCTGAAGTACTTCTCAATGGCTTATAACCTGCTTATGAACTCTTTTCTGTCAATTAAAAGAAGATTAAGGAAGAACTGTAATCTCAAATATTCTAGTTAATTATTTCATAAAATACAGTTGAGATGGAGTTTTTACAAGGTTCACTAAAAATTGTTTGCATTTCCATTACAGCTTTACTTTCTTGAAATGCAAGCTTAAAATTCGCCTCTTTACTTTTGAGCAGATTTAAGTTACTAAAGCCTGAAATTCTAACACCTTTATTTCCACCAAAATTTTATTTAATTTTATTGGCTTACCATATTCATTAAGCTTCTATGATGATTAAAGAGTAGCAATAACATAGACATCATTAGAGAATATAAGCAAAACAACTGCTGAGCAGATGGTTGAGATTTGCCCAGAACATGTTATAGCAGTAATATTTATTTCTTTATTTATTGATGTGGTAGAACATTTGAACATAAAAATCCAATATTCTAGTGAAAGCAAAGCAATCCTTTCTGAATTGGAGTAAAATGAGACCCTTGAATACAACTGAAAACTAAATTGTGCTGAGAAAAACATGTAAATTGACAAAGTTTTTCGTGTAATTTTGACTGAAAAAGCTTTCTGTAATGTAAGAGATGAGAAGAGGACAGTGCAAAGCCCAGGGATTAGGAATCACTAAAGCTCTGTTCGGTAAAGGTGGAACATCAGAAGTGATGCAAGCAGAGAGGGAATATTAAATGCTCAATACTTTCCAGGTTTTGCTTATGTAAAAAATTCTGCTGCAAATGCCTTCCTGCCAGTAAAGCAAGTCCTCTTCAGCATGTGTGTGCACATGTGCCCATACATTATATACAATAAACCCTGATGCTGCAGTTTTAGCTGAGGAAATGTGTCCACTTGTAGGTAATACTATGGGACAGCCAGAGACCATGATGGGAATTGCAAAAGGAATTTCTGTATAGAGCTACATACAAAAGGTTGGACTCGATGATCTCAAAGATCTTTTCCAATCTAGTTGATTCTGTAAATCTGAAGAACAGATTGGAGTAGGGGAAAGAGCATTAAGCAGATGATGTAATTTTTGGTTCTTTTCTTGCTCTCTGATACATTTTACACTTTTCTGTATGTTAGATAGATAGATTTTGTATAGATTTTATAGACCTGAAGTTGTGTAGTACCCAGAGACTAGAAAAGAAATAGTAAAATTTACCCATTTTTTACTAGGCCCTTGAGCTCACATTTGGCTTCCCATAGACTGAAGGAATGTAATTCAGTTTTTATGCTGTGGGACCAGATTCCCAGTTAGACATGCAGTTTGCTCCAGTTATGTCTGATGCTTTCTGAACAAACATGTTTCTTTCACACTCAAATGCTCCTTGCTTGAAAAGTGATTCTCACAACAGTGCAGTATCATGCAATTCTGGTACAAGATATGCTGTATATCTTCTTACATGGTCACCTAATCCTGTCCAAGGGAATGTTTAAAATATTAGCTATAAAAGTTTTGATGCGGAGCTCTGTTGCAGCTGATAGCAATTAAGTGTGGGGAGATTATAGCTGAGTAGTAAATATAATCCCAACTTTATTTGAATAGGCTATATTGAATCTTAATCATCCACAAGAGGCTGTAACTTTTGAAACAACTAATGCATGATTGAGAAGAACTTAAATGTTTCCTATTCATAACTGTTTCCATAATTTTATTTATCTCTTGGTGATTTTAAAGTCCTTCATGTATATATTGCCTTTTTCCCTCTTACAATGTTCGAATGGTTCTAAAAAGCACTGAAATTCTTTTTGTTACAAAATGAGAATAACATTATCTTGTTTGCTTTGCATGATTAGCAACTAATTATATTGTTGACAGAACCAATTTATTACCTTAAATATCTTGCAAAAAATTACAGAGTGTTATCACAAATACAGTTATGTGGTGAGCATTTAGACATTATTACTTCAATACACAAAAGTCTTGGGGTTATTTTTAGGTGGCATTTTATGCAAAGCATGAAGGGTTGTTTATTGTATCTTTTGCACTCCTCCATTAGTTTCACATTGCTTGAGCTTTTGTTTCATATCCTACAGTAAAACAGTTCAAGATATGATGAATGATGCCTGTAAATGTACTATAGTGTATTCTTGCTTAATCTTAATTAGAATGAAAATAAGTCGATGGTTTTAAATGTTCTATTAATATTAATAGCAAGATGACCATCTGCAGCTGCATAATTTTTAAGTAATTATTATAAAACATACTTTATATCATACCATACATTAGAAGTGCTGCTTGCTTTTTTTTAATGTTCCAAGCATTGCCTTAAGCAGTTGCTTTGTGTTTTGTTTAGTTTCTTTACATGTGTTTCATCTCTTCTAGTACTGCATTAAAGTATTAAAAAAGAATGAAGCAGTCTGAATTCTTTCAAGCAGTCATTGTGCTTCATTTCAGCAGTTTACTTCACACACTTAAATGAATCCCTATTCAGAAGCACACACACATTTGAACCAAATTTGAGATAATAAAACGTAATTTATGCCAGGGACTTCTGCGAGATTGAGACTCTTCTTCCAAATGTAAGGTTAGATTTTCATTTTTTCCCTCTTGTTTGACAGCTGGAAAATATCCTGTTCTTACTGTTTTATTTTGCAGCCTCAATCTATTATGTAATCCTGACTCCAAAGCTGTTACAGTCTCACTCCGACTTGTGAAATCAGATGCTGTCCTTAAGGGTCACACAAGGCATTGCAATGTAGATTAAGAAATTACATTTTGTTTTTGTGGGAAAGGAGGTAAAATAAAGGGAGAAGCTAGATTTGTGAGTCTTCTGTGTAAATACAATACTGCAGAACACTGAAACACATACACTGAATTTTGTTTGTTGTTGAACTTGCATAAAGACATAGTAATTTCCTGCATTTGGTATAATGTAAAGTTTTGTAGTTTCACTGTGAAATGGTATATAAAGTCACTCAGCAGTAGATTCTCTTATTCCTTAACAGATCACAGAGCTGTTGGATGTTTCAATGGAGCTGGGATGCTTCTTAGCCGGAGCTCTGATCTCTTCTCAGGGTCACATGGTTACTGAGGAGATTATGTGCTGTATTGAACCAATACGTGACTTTCTTGCCATCATTTTCTTTGCATCTATAGGTAACTTCCAAGAAAACTTACTTCAAGATATTTGATATTTATATGTAATATTAAATAATGTTATATCTATACTATATAAAATACATATTATATATAAAAACATTGCTTGCAGTGTGGGTGAGGAGAAAAAATGGTGTCTATAACGTGAGGGGAGGAGATAGATTTTATTTTGTTAAAATACTATACTGTTAACTGACCACAATATTGGTTTATCTGTGCTACAACTTTTAAATGTAACATTCAGTTTCAGAAGCCATTTTGATGTACTCCCAAGTCTTGTTTTAATGACAGTTTTTCAGTGTTAATTCTGTAAAATTTAATTCATCCTATTTAAAACATGTAACTAAAATTTTAAGATAAAAAGGCCTTGCTTTGGGTGTTGATTGATTTGTTGGGGTTTTTTTTGAATGTTCTTTTGTCTTCCCAGCAGCTGTATTTGTAATTTATACTAAAATTGTATTACTGCTTTGAGTCAATTGGTAGAGAAGATTTCAGATTTTTGTGACTTGGTTTTCTGTAGAAGCAGAATGTCATAATATCATGATTTTTTGTAGCTTGTTTCTTTAGAATGTTTGTTGGGAGGGTGTGATCTGTATGTTCTCAATGCAGGGAAAAATAATTGAAAGAGGATGTATGTCAGACACTACTTGGATGCCAACTGAAATGCAGCATTGATGTATAAGACAAGACAGTAACTCATTCTGCTTGATACCCAAAAGGAGTTAACTCAGAATACTTGCAGTAAATCAATAACTTCCTTTTGAACTGCTACATTCTCAAGCTGTCTGTGGGTGCCCCAATATACTTTGTCTTAAGGAAACTGGAACACGTTGCTGAGGTGCTCCACTACAGTGGGTGAGGAGACAGGCCCTGTGGAAGCACTTGCCTCTCCCTGGATCGTATAGGAGATGCATGTCCCTGTGTTGGGGACATTGCAGTGTCTAAGGGGGTTTGGATGTGGCCCGGTGCACAAATCCAACCTCCTTCAACCCATGTTTATTCAGAAGGTCCTAGGGTTTGGGCTTGGGTTTTTTTCTACACTGCCCTTGGTTTTTCTTCTGGTGTTATTTTAAGTTTTTTATTGTAGTTTTTATCTCCACGTATTTATTCAGATAACAGTAAAGTCCCACCATCAGCATAATTTTAATGTTTTTCCTTATATACCTGTTTGATACTCACTGTTTCTTAACAGAAAATAAAACTGGTAGCTATCAAAACAAAAACGAAATAGCTATGCTTGCCAGTCTTTATTTTATTTTATTTTATTTTTTTTTATCCAGCCCCATGATAATAGCTTCTGGTGATGAGTCAAATTACTTAGTAATAGATATGTTTATTTGAATAACTTATTTTTTAATAATGGGAGGAATGTGGTGAGCTCTGGTGAAACTTGGGCCGGTATAACTGACAAGCTTGGATGAGTAATTGCTAAATGCTCACAGATGTGAGTTGTTTATGTGTTTCAGTAAAGATGGTGATGGAGTGGATAGTGTTATCAGGGATACAGAGCATGACAAGTGATTATAAGCCCAAAGTTAATTTTACAAGGGACTGAACGAAAATACTGTCCTACGCTCTTGTGGCTGCATAAATTAAGAGTAGAGATAAGACTTTGCTGGAATACAAGACCTCAGTTGGCATGCTAGCAGCACTGCATACAGCCTACATTGTACTCTGAGGAAATTATTTTAGTCATTCTATTACAGAATTTTAAAAAAATCTTTTTAACAGTTTTTGCCATTATAATTACAAGAAGGGGAGAAAATTGCCTAACAAGTTGATGTGATTTTACAGAAAATGGGTATTATTCTTGCCTCAGAAGAAAATTAGCTAAAAAATCAGAAGAGCTATGTTATAGGCCTCTGACAAAATGTGATAATGCTTTCTCATTAAAAAAACCCAACTAAACAACAACAAAAACCCCTCCAAAGCCAACAAAAAAAGAAGACCCAAAACTATGAAAACCCCCCCCACCCTCAAACAAAATCCCCTTCCTCCCCCCCAAAAAATTAGCCCCCCTCCCCCCTTTACTTTCAGTTACTTTTAAATTTTGTGCTTAACAAGAAATTCTGTGGGGTGGCAAGGAGGTAGATTTTAAAAGGAGTGAATGTGATCTTGCAAAGAAAACCTGAGTAGAACAAAAAGTATTCCTTAATTCTTCTTCTTACTAGATTTCTTTTTAAAGACTTCTTGCTTACTCTCTACTTACATATTTACACCTGCAAATTATATGTATATATAAAAATACAGAGATTTACTATATGAAATTATGTAAAAGCCACAGGGAAAGTGTATTTCCCCTTCCTAAAGAGGTTTGTTTGTTACTATATGCAGCACCTTATTGTAGAGAGCAGAAACACTTGAGATCCTGAGGAACACCACTGCAGTAGTATCATTTCTGATCCCATTAGAATAAAGGCACAAATGGAAAAAATTATCTTAATTGAACAGTGACTGTAAGTATGTCATTTGGAAAAGTTCATTCCTATTTTGCTTGTCTTAAATGCCTGCTTTTCTGTTCTCACTACAGAAATCCTTCTGGTGCCTAAAAGCTGAGCTGAGAATTACTTGTTCATGTAATATCCATAGCAGTGGACCTGCCCTTTGCTTGACCTGTGCAATGGCACTGCTTTCAAATTTGCGCTTGGGTGCATTTGTGGGAATAATGCACCTTTGCAGTTAGGCATTAACAGCTGCACTGTGAGTTACTCTCTCTCTGTACATTCATTTAGGCCTCTGGGTGTTCTTCAGGGTTCCTGGCACTCTTTACGCCACCTGCTGAGGTTAGAGAATTCCTGTTAGTCTCTGTCCTCACTAGCAGTTTTGAGAGAACATCTTGACTAATCCCTTAGAGCCACATTTTGGACACTTTCTTTCTCGCTTCTGTTTTGGTACCTAGTACACAGATCTTTACCCATACATCATTCGATTTTGTTTTGATTACTTTTTGGAAAGATGGAAGGCGTCTTTGTGTAGACTGACTGTTTTAAAAATCTCCAATTTTTTTAGTCTACGTGTGGAGTATGGAGTTTGAAATTGGGCATCAGGAGCCTCCCTGGCACTGGTGAGGTGACAGATTACTTCCACTGACTGACAAGTTGTGTGTTCTCAATGTGCTGTACAGATATACCCACCTGGCAGGTTCCATGTTTCCCTTCTGGGTAACTGCTATGGTCAGTGTTGGACCTTGAATGCAGGATGCTGAAAACTCTTTAGCAGCTCAGTCTTTTTCATCAGAAGATGGGTGATGCTGACACTGCCAGCTCCATCACTGTCCAGAACACAAGGGATTGTCCAATGAGCCTCTTAACATTTCTGTTGAATCTGAGAAAAATCAAAGGAAGATCCGAACTGAAATTCATTAGGTGGGCATGCATCACCTTCTCCTTATCCATCCAACCCTACCGCTTTGTTTTCCTGCGTGGAACACAATGAAACTTGGAGGTTTCTTGCTCTCAGAGCTGACAATAGAATCAAAAGGACTTTGCAGAAGGATTGAGAAGATTGGTTTTCCCCTCTGCTGCTTAATGATCTAGCCAGGGCTGTAGCATTTATTGCATTTGCTAACTATGATCTTAGCTTCATTGAGACTCTTAGAAGATACTGCATCTCAATGCATAGCTAACATGATTTTTCTGAGTGATGTCCTGTCTTGAGGATGTGTCAGAATTAATTCTACTGGCTCCAGTTTGACCCACAGAGTTCTGATTTTTGTATTCGGTTACCATCAAGGATCTCCAAGATTGCTTTTTTCTGATGCTGGATCTAACCGGGATGTGGTGAAGATGTTTGGCTCTTGACATGCTGTTTAGAAGCTATCCAGCAGATAGGTAGAATCTCTCTAATCGAGGAAAGAGGGAGTTTAATTGTTAAGAAAGAAAGTACTTTTGAAAAGAATGTGCGAAGTCTTGCCTTTAATTGTCCACAGAATACACACCAACTTACATGAATGAACTGTGCTTTTTGGCTTGGCATTGATGCACCCCAGGCCTGTGTTCCAGCTCTTTGTGAATGCTGCGTAGAGCTGAAGTCTGGTAGCTTACGGTCAGCTCTGTAAAAGTGTACCTAAGTGTTATCCTAGCTGTTGACTGCTGACCAATGTGACATGTGCCAGTGACACTGCTGAAGTTTTTGAGTTACTTGAAGTGTTTCTTCCATCTTAGAGAATGACTTCAAAATTACTCCTGAGCTTAGTCAAAGTCTGATCAAAACCATTGCAATAATTTGCCATATTCGTGCACCTTCTGCCTATGAAATTAATCTTTCTGATGGTGTTTAAGTTGTCGGGAAGGTGTCATATGCTTATATAGGAGTCTGATAGGACTTCTGGTCTTATCCTGGGTTTTCATCTGGGAATGGGGCAAAAGTCTGTACTGACCATAAAAATACCTTGTGATGGAATTTATTTCCTTCAAAAAAAGTCTGGTTTCTGGGATGTTGATTTGTCTGCTCAGAATAGTGTATGTGATAGGTTTACCCTTGTTTTCACCTTGCAGACATGCTCCTCCAAAGGATTGGTATAGAAATCTGCTGTAGTTTGTGCTTCAGCTCTTTGGAATATGGCAATAATCTCCATGCTGGGCAGTGGTTCAAATGGACTTCAGACAGCCTCTGTGCTCCAGAACTGAACACGTAGTGCCACCAGCAGTGATGAGAGCACTAGTCTTTATTTATAGCCTCCCTTGGAAACCTTCCGTTCTAGATGTGGCAGAGTTGGCCCTCTTATCAAACATGCCATTGCTACAGGCTGTATTTCTCTAATTGCTTTTCATGTCTTTTCTGAAGTCGGCCTAAAGGTGAAGGAGCACTGTGCACATGATACACAGTGAAAACAGAGAAGCCTTTCCACGTGCATCGGTGCATATATGTGGATTTCTTTTTTTGGTGTGGTTTTCATCTCTTATTCTGCCATCTCTCCTCTTACTTTGATAGTCTTTTGCATTTGTGCTTCAGTAGTTGGAAGGAAATTAAGAAATAAAACTGGGTGTATGCATACTGACTGGGTGGTACTTATGTAAAGATCTCTGAAGTATTTGAAGAAGGTTTCCATCGGCAATTGAATGAGCATATAGACAAAACATTGTGAAGTTACTGTAGGACTGGAAGAGATGACAACTCTTGGTCCTCTACAGTTTATCTGGCTCTGCAGTGCTATAGGGAGGGAAAATTAATGAAACCTTGTCCCGCATTAAAATAAGAAGTTATTTACAGCATTGATTTGCATGCCTTATGCTTTAAAAAGCTAAAATCTTGTCCTTCATCAGAAATAACTGGGTTGGAGAAATGCCAACTATTATGAATTTTGAGCTGTACCACCATTTTGATTTCACCTTTTAGAAGCTTTTATGAAAAAGGAATGTGCTTCCAAAGATAGGCAGTTACATTTACCTGCACAAGTTCCTCATACTTCAGGAGATAAAAATGGACTTAGTTGTAAGATTATGCCTCAGTGACTCTAGGACTTCTCCAACAAATACTTCATTTTCTTATGTTTAATATTAGCAGGATTTAGTTTTATGTTTCTGCGTTCTTTGTGGTTCTTACTACCTCTCTTCATATAATTACCAAGTTAAAGCGACCAAATATTGCAAAAAAACCAAAAAAGATAATCTGCTCCAACAAAAGAAACCCCACCAACATCATAGCAATGGGTTTTTCTGTAATTCTTTAATTGTTAGACCGTGCTCAGGAGTTTATGGCCTTAACTGATTCCTGCCTAAGTGACTTTTCAAGTTCAGGTGACTTTCAGTGTTTGGGAGTGAGGGTCATAGAATGAAAACAGTTGGGATTTCTGTTGTAACTATAGTCTATACAAATACTGAGTATCATGCTCCTCCCACCGTGACAGTTCATTACCATGTCATACAAAAAAGGTTAAATGACTAGCAAAATATTACAATGACTGTGTAGAACAATGGAATTATTTTCCTGCAGCATTTTTACAGCTTTCATTAGATATGTGTTTCAGTTCAGATTATGTATTGTTGACTGTTGTGGACAACAGAAGGCTTTAGAAATTAAAGTGCTTGTGCATCAGTCATATGCAACTTAATTCAGTTGGGAATATTGCTTGTGCTAAACCTCCCCAAAGGAAAAAAAGGGCTGGATATTGCAGGAAGTGCTTTCGGGATCAAGTAGGTAGTTAGGGCTTTTAGTGATCAAGTGGTTGATAGATAAATTAAGGCTTTTTGTTTGATTGGTTTTGAGAATACAGTCTTACAATGAAATATATTATTAACCCAGAAAATTACCATAGTAAGATACTGACCTATTTTTTTCTTTCCTTCTAGGACTTCATGTTTTTCCCACATTTGTAATATATGAGCTCACAGTCTTGCTATTCCTTACATTGTCTGTCGTCATAATGAAGGTATTTTCTTTTATTCTTTAAAAAAAATATTTTAATCTTCAATAATCTACGTAATCTTTGTGCTGCATGCTCTGAAGAAAATTCTATGCAAGAACTGAACATTTGATATAACAGAGAATATTACTGTAAATCTGTATTTGGATGAATCTTACTGATTAGAATACAGTTCGATACAATATTCTTCAGGTATTTAAAAGAAAATTATTTAATGTTAAAAGTAGGTTACACATGGCAAAGCATCTATTTTTCTAACTTGGCATTTGTGGCAGTTATCAAGTGTTTTTTATTATAGTAAAGAAGATGCTACTTTTTACTGTGCAATGAACATTTGTCTCTTTTGACATAAATACAGAGGACACACTTAGAAGTCCATTATTTTATGTTATGTCCAAAATTACTGTATTTGATGCTATATATCTTGCAGAGATAGTACTATTTTATTTATTGCACATCTTTTATTTAAACAAACAAACAAAACAAACCCACAATAACTCTAAAAACCTTGTTTTTAAAGTTTGTCTTGGCAGTGCTTGTCCTTTCTTTGATTCTTCCAAAGACCAGCCAATATATCAAGTGGATTGTCTCAGCAGGACTGGCACAAGTCAGTGAATTCTCTTTTGTTCTGGGAAGTAGAGCACGCAGAGCAGGGATCATATCTCGGGAGGTAAGCTGTTCTGTGGTTATTAACTTCATTTTTTGCACCTGAAAACTTACACTATAATACAGAATCCCGGTATTTGAAATACTAATACACTCCAGTTTTGTGGCACCTCTCAACTGTAAAAAAGCAGAATCAACCCATACAAATGGATACTTGTATGTCCCTGCCACTGGGTTAGTGCTGGTTTTTACTCATTTCATATTATACTTTAATATTTTAAATAGTTTAGTTAGCTTTACCTTAACTTCTCTCACTTTCAACTGAATTATGTGAACAGTGAGTTGCAGATAGCATCGAAGTCACAATGACTGAGAAGCCTTTGCTTTTAAAATCTTGATGCAGCTATTGAAAGAGGTATAGGAGTATACGATACAGAGAAAATATAGTATTTGAAGAAGGAAATACCAATAAATAAGAACTAGAGAGCAGATACTGTGAAAATTGCCTTAACATTTAAACAAGCAAATAAACCTGTAATCACTTTAACCTCTAAAGCTTGTTCATTTTAAATCCTCCACAGAAGAACCAACCAATGTTTTCAGTAGTCATTAAAAAAAAATCCCCCAGGAAAGAATCTTGCTTTAAACTTAGTTTTATACTGAAGCTGTGAGAATGTTACTTTTTCTTTTTTAAGATGAAGTCTGATTTATTAAATTAAGTAAATTATGGCTATAGAGACACAACAACTGACCTCACTTTCTAGTACTAGCTGCTTTGTCCCCTGTGCTTCTACTCACATAAAATGCTCTCCTGGTGCTCTGAGGTTTTCATTATATAAGCATAGTATTAAAACCAATTCCAAATAAAGCACATGGAAAAACTTACACAATGCTGTTCACTTGTAGATAAAGGTGATTAGCTTTCATGTTCACTCCTTCATATAATTGAGAGTTACAAATATTGCATGTTTGCATAGAATTTCAAGATTACTGTATGTGATCACAGAACCAGTTTAGGGGCCCACCCACTGAGTTTGGAGGCTTTTAGGCTTTCATTTTCTTCTGCTCTCACATATTATCTACTGTACAGATTTTGATAGCTCTGAAATTTCCTAAACTCATTCTTTTGCTTGAGACCTCAAAACTACTTCCTGCTACTGTTTTCTAAGACTTATTTAGACTATGTAGTTAGGACCTTTTTTTTCAGAAGATGTACAGTATGACTTAAAGGGATTATTGTTTGCTTTTTTCTGTTGATAAGTGAACTAGCAGAGAACTTTGCCATTATATCATTAAACCAGAATAGTTTAGAGTGGTGGTGGGTTTTTTTTTATTTGTTTGATTGGTTGGGGGTCTGTTTGGTTTGGTTTGTTTGTTTGGGGTTTTTAGTTTTGTTTTTTAAATAAGGTGATAATTGGCCTTTGACCTTTTAACAAATACTGAATTTTCAAAATTGATCACTTCACATAAAAACAATAGTTTTTCTGTAAGCTCATAATGATGTTTTTGCAATTGTATCTTCACACTAGGTAAACAGTTAATTAGATGATTTGAGCATGCACTTGTTTGCTTTTGTAGCAATGTGCAAATTTCTTAGGAAGACAGGTGAAGTCTCTTGAAAACATGGTCTAGAAGAGTCTCATCTCCTCAAGCTTCTAGATACTTCTTTGTACTACTACGTAACCAAGAGAAGTAATGGCTTTTATTTACCTTTTGCAGGTCTATCTTCTTATTCTGAGTGTGACTACTCTAAGCCTTTTACTTGCCCCTGCCCTGTGGAGAGCTGCAATTATGAATGTGTTCCGAGACCTGAAAGACGCTCAAGTACTTGATCAAGATTTGCACAAATAGAAGAATATGTCCTCTTGCAAGGAAAACATCTTCATTGCTCATTGCATTTCTATGCACTCAGAAAACAAGACCTGTTGAGTAGTCAGTCCTCTTAACAAGCACTTGGTTATAAGCCTTATACTGACCTTAAAACAAAACAAAATTCAATACTAAAAATAATTGCGTCATTTGAATTGCACACCTTTTACAAAATTTAGTTTAACAGATCGGAATCTCCTGGAATATTTGTTTCTGATCCAATCTGTTATTCAGAGCATAACTTATTTTTTTAAAATATAGTGTCATGCAAACTATGTTGATTATTTTTTGCCTGAATGTGCCTTTTAATTTTCATCCTGTTAATGCTGGTTCATCACCAGATTTTGTTCAGAAAGGAAAAAAAGATACATATATATATATATATATATATAGAATATATAGATATATATAATAATAACGATCCTAAGATAATATATTATATTATATTACGGTGCCTATGGTATCTTCTTTCACTAAATGACTTGAGTCATTTTCACATTTAGGATTTTAATATAGCAGTATAAAATTAATTGCAAAACAAATTTCTAATGGTGAGTGAAAGAGTGGTCTTCTACACAAAGAAAAAGTTTAACTGTTTAGTGTCAGTTCCAAGCAGTTAATTACATATTCTAAATCATGCAGCCAGTACTGCATGATATTTTATTTCAAATTGCAGCACATAATGTATTTTCTTATAGTGGTATATTTTGTGTTAGCTCTTGTATTTATTTACATATTTGACTAAAAATTGACAGTAAGAAAGGGCATAACTTACGTTTGCAGACTGATGGTTGTTACCCATTCTTGTTGCTAACTGCTGCTACAGTAATGGTTTACAGAGATGTTTTCTTTTCTTTTAAATCAAAAAGAAATGTAGTAAAACTGGGAAGTGCAATTTCAGTTAGATGTGAAAAATAGCACTTCTGTAACCTTGGAGGTTGAATCTCAGTTGACACTATTCTAGATTTGAAATTATTCTAAGTAAATTAAATTGCAAAAAACTAGAAATGGCAGACTGGATGTGTATTTGCGACTCCATGACCTTTTAAGTTACATTTACATTGAATAAATTGTTAGTCTTTTTAAAATACCATGATATTTTAGAAATCAGTGTTTTGAATGTGATCTTAAATGTAGTTTTTCTTTTAAATGTTGTACGTAGTGAGATAGGTCTTGTAAAAGCCCATTCTTTAAGTGTCATAGAGAAAGTTTACTCATAGTCTAATCTATTCTGTGACAAAGAATTTAAGAATCATCTTGAGGTTGATCTTCTAAAACCAATACTATTTAAGATACATGAACACTTCAGGCCAGTATTCCAGTGTCATCTGAAATAACATTGGTACCCACAAAATGATCAGAAAAATGCATGTTACGAGGTTTAAATTGCCAATTAAAATGAAAATTGTCCTCCAAGAAGCAAAACAAAGCTTTGGATGGATTTTTGTGCTCTATACCTCTTTCCCCCATAGCAGCCTCAGTTTCTTCTGTGTTTTCTCTGACATCTGTGGGCTTGTCCAAATGAAGCTTGGATTGGTCTGGAGTGTGGATGTACTGGTGGGACAGGGTAGAGATCATCGTACTTGAGTTCTTCCTCACTGGATTCAGGGCTTTTTCTCTAGGTACTAATGCTTCATAAAGATTGGAGGAATGTATGGCAATTGCACCTCCCCTCAAACGGTTTCAAAAGTTGTCACAAAACAGACAAATGCAGAGCAAAAAGCTGCCCTATCAATAAATTTTTTTAATGAAATTAATCTATAACCGAAAAAAAATGCAAACCTGATTTGTTGGTGTATTTCAATATTTTTATTAAAAATAGAGGAGCAGTTCAAGTTTTATGGTTCCATTTAACAGTCTACTAGCTCAGACTTTTTACTCTTTTCCAGGTACCTCACTGAAATAATTTGTTTTATAACTGTCCTATCTACTCTATCCACTGACCTAGCTCATAGTTTCTGTATAACATACAAGCATCTCTCCTGAATGCTTCATTTTGGCTTTGGAAGGTACTTACTTCACATGTAGTTTGACACCTGTTTTAGGGGGCAAAAAGGTATGACAGGTCATGGTAGAGACCTCTGTATGGTTTCCATTATGTCATTCAGTTAGCCC
Organism: Eopsaltria australis; assembly: GCA_034509425.1. NCBI lineage: Eukaryota > Metazoa > Chordata > Aves > Passeriformes > Petroicidae > Eopsaltria > Eopsaltria australis. The sequence continues at coordinate 3,364,926 of JAVTVJ010000052.1, read as the reverse complement.
TTGAAGTACTTATACAACATATTACACCTTTGATGAGTAAAACTTATCTAAATAAATTGCTGTGGGTAGTTGTAGTTCTCTGGAAAACTCTAGAAAAGTTAGGAAGGAGACTAGGAAATACTGGTGGCTTGTGTCTCCTAAGATAAAGAAAATATTTTTCTGAATATCTTTTAAAAGGTTTGGGTGAAAAGCTCTTTTGTACCATGTTCAAAAAAGGAAAGCGAGCATCTCGATACCTTACTGGTTGCCTCATCTCTTTCAGTTCTCTCCCAGATAAACTTTGCTGTGGTTTAGGAATGGTATTCTGCAATTTAGTGCTCTCGCCAAAACCAGGCTGTCAGTTGTTTCCCCTCTCCCCCCAGCTGGAAGCAAAAAAGGCAAAGATTGTGGGTTGAGATAAACACCATTTACTGGAAACGGCAATGAGGTAAGGAAACAAACAATAACAGCAACAATATTAGTAACAGAAGTATACAAAGAGGACCCCCAGACAGTAACAGTTTCTCACCCTGCCACACTTCTTGTTCCACAGAAAAGGGCCACCTTTCTTCCTGGAAGTAAGAGGGAGCCCCTTTTCCTCGTCTCTGGCAATGACCTAAGATGGTATAGAATAACAAGGTAGACATGCCCACCATTCCGGGTTCCACCCCCTCACGGCTACTATGAAAAAAGCTCTGTCCTGGCAAAAACCAGGACAACCTGGCTAGGCTTTAGGAGCACTGGGGAAAAAGAAATAGCCTCATGTCAGTACCAGTGTTCTGTGCCTCTTTTTTTGACATAGGCTTGGATCGCCTGGTTCAGTATTAGATGTAAATGCAAATTAGTAATCTTAATGGACATATGGTAAGTTGGTTTACAATCAGATATTTGAGATCGCCGCGTGGAAATCTGGAGGTATATTGAGATACTGTAAATGTTTTCTGAAATGTAAATAATGGCTCCATCCATAATTCCATGTCCAAATGGGGTAGTCTCATGATATGATCTCAGGATAGAAACAACAGACCTTATTCCTGAATGATCACTCATGCTGGTATGGAAAATGGGGAGAATATTGCATAACCAGCCCACTTGGATATAATTGCAGCTTTTCAGAAACCTTATGCTTGTACTGTGGAGTATTCGCTTTCTGTGTCAAGCAGATAAAATTAAAGCGGAGTTCCAGGAGCCCTGAAAGGAAAATCTACTGATTTGTTGAAGGTTTCTTGAAGAACAAAAGATCTTTTCTGGAAATTCTTGTTCCAGCTTGTTCGTCTATCTCATTCATTAACTAATGATCAGCATCATTTGAATACAGAAAAGCTGATACAGAGCAGAAACCTCATCAAGTGATGAGAGGATATTCCCGTGGTCAAGCTGAGCTTAAGGGAGTGAAAAGGAAGGTCTGCTCTGTGCTTGACTTGCAACTCATTCAGCTAACCTATTCGGTTGAGATTAGTTTTTTTGGGGGAAGGGGGAGTTTGGTTAATTTATTTTGTAGGTGGATTTAACTGTGTTTTGCACGGCTTTCTCAAAATTTGAGTTCTTGTGTGTTACCCCTTAATTGCTACCCTTGATAATTCTGTGAAGATGAACCAAAATAGTTTAAAAGCTTTGTAGTGCAGGCTGTGCTTATCTTTAGTGAGCCATTTCCCTGGCCCTGGGGTCAGATCAGTGTATATGGACCCACAACCACCCTACTTGTGGCTTATCCCATACAGAGCAGGTGGCTTTAGTTTGTCAGTAGGAAGGCATTTGTGGGAGTTGTCAGGTGGTTTCCTGAAACTATGACTGATGTAGGTCTAGGATGGCTCAAGAATGTGGTGGTGGTGGACTAAGTTCATGGGGCTACATAGCCTTTTAAGAGCTGTAAGCATTTATACTTCCTATAATTCTCAGATATGAGGAAAAGCATCCTCAAATGCCTTGTACTTCATTTGATTTACGATTGGACATCCTCAGCTTTGCAGGCAGAGAGATGTGGGGGTGTCTTGTATGACAGCACAGTAGTGCTGTACGATGATGCTTGATGGAGGGAGGGAGAAATCTAGTGTGGTCTTGCCTGCTGGAACGAACCCAGGAACAATCTAACCACAAAAGCACTCCTGGGGTTTGTCTAGGGAAGGAATCCATAGTTCCTCTGTAACCAGCCCTGGCAGGGTTCCAGCATGTGGGCAGTGCCAAAGGTGGAGGAAACGGGATCCTCGAATGACAAGATGCTAGCCACACTAACAGTGTTACTATTTTGTGGGAAATGAAAGGAGCAGCAAAGTACCAGACATCCACTGTTGATGACCTAACGAGAGAGCCAACACAACAGTGAAGGGAGAAAGGTCCTAAGGGCTTAGAGATGTGCACCCCACTCAACCCCTAGATGCAGAAGGGAAAAGCATGCCTCTACCAACTTCACTCAGTAGCCCAGGAGATTTGCTCCTTGGGTTCTCCCACCGCCTCTGTTGAGTAATTACCACTGCCGGCTTGGACTTACTGACACTTTAAGGACAGCGGGACCAGAAAAACAATGGTGTGACAAGAGTGACTTAGGGATAACTGATTCTGCTTTGTGGGACAAAACCTAGATCAAGGAGTAGTAAACTTTTCAAAGTTATGGTACCGAGCTGTATTTGTTATTTCCTAAAATAGAGTAGAAATTTGAAAATTGGGAGATGGTACCTACCGAGAAGGCCAGATGCTGACAAGGTGGTCAGCTGGCATTAGGTGTGTCTTGAGCTTGCACACGTCACAGTGTTCGGATTCCCAGTTCACGTGCATTTCCTCTAGCATCTGTTGTAGCTTTCTGCCTATAGACTAGATGACCTCTTGAGACAATTTCCTCGTGTCTGTCATGTAGTCCTGCCACACTGATACTGTTTAAAGTTATGATCTGTTCACCTTTTCGAACACCCTTAAAAGGGGGAGCCAGTCCCCAGAAAACAGTTGTGAAGTGGAATAGCCTTCCACCACTACAAACACAAATGAAATCCTAAAGCTCCAAAATACCTGAAAAAGATACCTGTGCTCAGAGATTGAAATCCTAAAGCTCCAAAATACCTGAAAAAGATACCTGTGCTCAGAGATTAGAGAAGTATTAAAAGTTCTTTCAGTGGTACAAACACTTCAAATTAGTTGTGAACACTCCGTGGCTAAAGAAAAAAAACACTACCCGAGAGTTGGGCGTGTTTGGGCAGTTAGTATGTATCAAAATAAATTCTAGCAAACTAAGACACTCCTTCTTGTTTGTGCTTGTTCAGTTGACTCGAAAGTTTTTTTCCTACAAGAATTAATGTAAAACAAAAGAACAGGAGGTGGGTGGGTAGGGACGTGGGATCCATAGACGGTTTGAACCCTCAGGCACAGTATATATGACCTGGAAGGTGGAGAGCAGCACTATCAACTGGAGATGCCTTTCAGGAAGCATTTTTTTCCTGCATCTGGCTTAGGGTGCTTCATGGGCTTTGTGTGTGAGAGTTTTTGCTGCTTTCTGAAGTTATAAAGTTACAAATATGTTTTCATTATCACCTTTCTTCGATACCCACTGCTGTCAAGCTTAATCAAGAGGAATGAAGAAATGGGGTAATAAACTAGAGCAGCAAGTTTGTAGGGGGGCATTTTTAATTAAAAACTCAGAACATTGCTATTTATCAGGAAAACGAAAGTAGCGTTTCATTATTATTGTAAAGCACAACGATTCAATGATATTTTTTAAAAAAAGATGTAAAAGTGAATGCAAATCTCGTCAACTCATGAAATCCATCTTCTCCAGCATTCTCTCTGCTGGATTTTTCTGCTGCTTAAATGTAGTGGCTGTGCTAGTCGTGTGTTCTATTCCCAACTTGTCTTTTTTCCCAGGAAGCAGCATGGTTTTAGCGAAAGAATGAGCCTTTTACTTCCTGCTCCCCTCTCTATTGCGTTATGAGCACCCTTGTACCGTGCAGGCTTGGTCTGGCGTGCAGAAGTGTGTACAGCTTCCTCCCCATCAGACAGTCTTGCACCCATCCCTGTGAGCATCACAGCTCCTGAGCTTTCCTTGCTTTCCTGCAGCTTCCACTATAACGGCTCTGCCATTGTAGCCCCCCAGCAACGCTGCAGGTTTGGGGGGGTTTTTTGCCAAAACTTACAGGACAATGAGGTAATTGCATCACACAACCCTCGCTAACACGCTCTGTTCCTGCAGAGGCTGCACAGCCCCAAGGTACTTTAGTTTTGGGCGCAAAGTTGGGAGCTGCAACAGCCCAAGGGAAAACTTTCGCTTGGATTACCACAAAATCCCTAATTTTAGCAACGATCGCTGCAAGCGAAACTCTGCTCGAGTAACGGCCGGACAAAACGCGATGAGGAAGCACCGGCAGCAGGATGTTGTGGCAACGAAACCGCACGGCCCTGCCCCGCCGTGCCCGCTCCGCGCCGGCAGCGCGGCCGCGCCCGCGGGCACCGCTCGGCACCGCGGGGCGGGCGGGGAGTCGGAAGAAGGCGCGAAAATCCCGCGCATGCTCCCTCCGCGGCTCCCTCCGCGCCTTGGAGCGGCGGGCGGGCGGGTTGGCTTGGCCGCTCCGCGTGTGCCCGTGCGAGGCGCGCCGCGCCCGTGACGTCAGCGCGCAGCGTCAGGGGGCCGCACAAAAGTGTAAGTTTCAATTTTTTTTTTAAATTTTATTTAAAAAAAAAAAAAAAAAAAAAAAAAGAAGAGACGGGGGAAGAGTGGCGGGGTCGCGCGCGCACGGTCCGTGGGAGAGGGGGAATCGCTGCGCTCGCTCGTCCCCGCTCGCTCACCCGCATCGCCCCCGTTCCCGCGGGCAGCCCCTCGGCGGCAGCGGCACCGGGCAGGTGTGCGGGGCCGCGGCGTGCGGGGGCGGCCGGCCGGGAGCCCGGCGGGCTGGCGGCCGGCGGGGGCAGAGGCGCGCTGGGAAGTGACAGCCCGCCGGGGGAGACCCTCTTCCCCCACTGCCTCTTCCCCCTGCACCCCCTCCCCCAGAGCGCGGGGGGTGAAGGCGGTCCCTGCCGGTGCCCTCTCCTCCCTCCTTGCTTCCCTCCCCTGTTCCCGGGCTGCCGATGTCGGTGTCCCGCCGCCTCCCCCCGCCCCTGCCCCCTCCCGCCAGGCCCGCGCAGCCGCCGCACATGTGCAGTCGGGCGCCTCCGCAGCGGCAGCAGCAGAAGCGGCGGCAGCAGCGCGGCGGCGGCGGGCGGGGGCTGCTCCCGCTCCGCGCTCCGGGTCCCTGTCTCGGGGCGGCGGCGGGGGATGGAGCCGGCTCTCTCTGCCTTCGGCCGCTCAGGTGCGGGCAGCCCGCGCCCGAGGATGGGAGCACCGGGGGGCTGCGTGGGACGGCGGCGGGGGGCGCCGCCACCGGCGGGTCGGGCACGATGGGGATGGGGACGGCGCGGACCCCCACTCCGCCCGCCGCCCCTGCCCCCCGCGGCCGCCGGCGGTGCCGCCGGGCGCGTCCCCCCTTGCCCGCGCCCCCGCCGCCGAGGCGATTAGCGCGGCCCCTCGCTGCCGGGGGGAGGCGGCGCGGGGCTCAGGGCTTTGCCCGGGCGGTGAGGCCCCGGTCGGGGGGCGCGGGCGGGCGCGGGGTGCCCGAAGCGCGGGGGCGGCCGCCGGTCTGTGCTGCCCGGTGCGGCCGCGGCCCGTCCGCCTGCGAGGAGGAGAAAAGCGGGGCTGGAAGGCCCCGGGGGGAGCTGCCCCTGGGGCCTACTTGTGCCTGCTGCTGGAAATGGGGGTGGGGAGGAGGAGGCCGTGATCGCTGCCCGCGCCCAGCGCTCGGTGTTGGAAGGGGCGCAGCTGGACAGAGACCGGCCTCGCGTGGGATCGGGCACGGGCTGGGGGAAGGGCTCTGCCGGGCCACAGCTCACCCCCGCCGTCGGGAAGAGAGTGCCCCCCACACGTGAGCGTGGGGCTCCAGGGACGCAAAGGTGGTGATGGGAAACTTTTCCCTTTTTCAAAACGTGGTTTTTTCAAAAAGAAACCTAAATTGTGCTTGGTAGTAGTCAGTAATTTCAATTGTAAAAACTTTCCCTCCTTTCATTTTTTTATAGCTGGTGCTGTCTTTGCTTGCTTTCTAGAAAATAGCATTGTCCCTGTGTCCTGCAGCCATCAAGATTTTAAGAGGACTGGTTTCTAGTCTTTGGTAACATGGCAAAAGATGTAAGTATATTTGTAGCATATAAAATGTGGAAGCATAGACTGTTTTCATTAACCAAAGCAAATGGGGTCATGCTTTATAATAGCTGGCATTAGTGAATATATGGAGCTTTATCTATACTGTGCATCAAGCCTAGGCTGTTTTCCTGTAGACACATAAACCAGCTTCAGATCTGCCGCCATTTTTTCAGAGTGATTAATCTTGAGAATTCCCTATGCTAATAACAGCACTCGGGCCACTGTCATTATGTGCATTCATACTGAACACTGAAACAGCTTGGGTTTGGATTGGATTGAAAAAACCCACCAAGTGTTGTTCAGATGGTGGGGCTGTCATTGACTGCTGTTGTCAACTAACGTTGCCTTTCTTGAGTTCAGCAAGGCATCAGACATTTGAGGGAAGATGGTTCATTCTCCGTATGTGTTCATTGTTTATCTCTGTCTACCAAAAGATGCTCATTAGTGTCTGTAAAAACAGGCTTTGGGAACTTTCATCATAGATTTCCATTACTGCTGCTGTTAAGTTTTGTGGCTTTGATTCTGTGACCTGCCTCATGGAGCATGTTTGTTCTTCACCCCTTCCAGTACTTACAAAAAAAATTTAAATTTATTCTGCCTGTAAGATGAAAGTCCTTGTTAATACCCAATATAATTGGACTTCTCTGTTTTCTTGTTGAAAATAAGAGAATATACTAGCCTGTATTCAAATTAGAATCTCTCTCCCCTTCAAAAAAAACTGAAAACCCCAAAAAAACAACAGCATGCAAGCTAAGGAAGAGTGATACAACTCACTTGTTAAACAGCAGTTTGCAATCTAATGTAGACTGTTGCAGCTTTCAAACAGCGAGAATTTCCATGAAGAGTGGTTTAAAAAATTAATCTTGTAGGGAATTTTGGTAGTTCAACTGAAAAACATCTTAATGTGCAGTGAAGCAAGCAGACGTACGTAGTCACTCAAAGCTTGCCTGGAAGAGATAAGGGTGGCCAAGTACATTAGAGATAGCAGAGTTCAGGGAATGATAGACCATATAAGCGGGAAGAAAACGAAAGTGGAGTGTTAGACTAGGAGATGAAATTGAAACAGTTCAAAGTAATTGAGATACCAAAGTACATTTGAATAATATTCGCTTTTGGGTGAGAGATCAACGAAGTGAAGAGTTGCTAGCACCTGGAAATACAGATGAATGTCTTACTAGATCTAAGTGAGAATAAGACATTTAAGAAGAAACCTTGTTTTTGAAAGATCTAGTTTATTCTAGGAAAGCGAGTTGTTCGGGAAGAAAAGAAGGAATAACCTACCTCATAGTAAATTTAAGAAATGGAAGAAGGTGCTGCAGATAGGAAGAGAAACTGCTTTCAGTATCTTTATTAAAGAGGTAATGAACTGAATTTGGAAAAATTAAAATCTAGGTCAGGTTTAAGGTAAAATTTGAAGTGTACTTGAGCACTGGAACAGGGTAGCTAGAAAGGGTACGAAATCTTAACTGAATATTGTCTAACCTGTTCTTAAAAACATCTACATATACTTCAAACCTGCCTCAGGGAAGAAATATGAACTGCTTACCTTTTTGCAGACTATACTCACCATTACATGGCATCTAAAATGTGTAGTGAATGCTGGGAAATTTTAAATTTCCAGGTCCAAGTATGGGCCCTATGAGTTGTGGTTTAATGTTATAACATAGAGGTACTAATTGGTATAACACTTTTTTAATTTTCAGAAGGGAAGAGATTTATTTCCGTATTTTTGTTCAAAGTCCAAGGTCTGTTTGAAGCAGAATAATGGAATTAAGCGTGATGCACACAGTATCACTAAATTTCTGGGCACTGAATCTCTGAAAACCTGTGTTGCTGTGAATTTAAGCATTCTGATGTGAAAATATTGCTGTGATGAATGGCTTGTGGTTCTGCCATGTCACCTATCAAGTGCTCTAACTGTCTGTGAGTGGTGAAGAAGATGGCACAGTTATGATTGCTCCTGCCCCTTCCTTCCCTTTTTCTCAGCAGAGCTGAGATGCCTAACTGTGGGAAGGGCTGTGCTGCTACAGTCCTAAGTCTGGGCTTCAGGTGGCATTTCCATGGCCAGGCATGTTCAGAGCGCTCCAGCCTGGCAGTGCAGGTGCGATGTGCATCCTGCCAATGTCCTGTGCTGCCGGGGCCAGCCTGCCCTGGTGACAGAGGAGCAGGGAGCCCTGCAGAAGGGAAAGGTGTGGGCATAGGGCACCACAACAGAACACACTCCTACTTTGTGCTTCTTCCTGCCTGCTGCAGGAGAGCACTTTTCCTTTTATTGCTTCCTTCCAGTTCTTCTGATGCCTCTTTATAAAAATTATAATTTGATAAGACCTGCTAGAAAAGTCAAATACTTGTAACAGACTGAGATCTTACTGGATAATTGAACAAACAGGGTAGTGTGATGGAGAGTACTGGCAAACCCAGTGAAATGTTTTTATAAAGTATTAAAGAATTACAAAAGTACTAAACAGGTAAGCTAGCAAAATAATATTTATGAACTATTTGACCCAAATCTAAATTCTGTGAAGTGTGACTTTAAAATGTATCTCTCTAATGCTTTTCAGGGTGTACAATCAAGAGAAAATAAGCAGCAAAGCATTTATTTTAATTTGTTTTCATTATTATTTTGGAGTTTTATGCAAAATAATTTGTTTTCCTCAGCAGTATTCAGGAAGCTATGAGGTAGGGAGGAAAAAGACACATTCATACGTAGCACCTTAATTAAGAGCCTGCAGGTGAAGTTTAAGTGCATAATCACAACGTTATCACTGGATAACTTGAAAAGCAATAATGCAAAAAGAAATTCAAGCTTGTGAAAGGTAAAGTACCCATGGGTATACCAATTTATGTTTTGGGTGAGTAGTCTGAAATGCAGTATAAAGGGCAAAAAAAAGGAGCACTCATTTTCCAGTGTGATCTGGTAATAGCAATAAGCACAGCCATGGGAGTTTATGAGCACTGTGTGAAGCTGAGAAGCAATTCTAACAGAAACAGGCAAATGTGGTATATCACATTCAATTCAGGACATCTTAATTCCTAGAAAGATTTTACTTTTTGTGCAATTTAAAGAAACAGTGGAAATACACGTGTGGACAGGAGAACATCAGCTGCCATATCTCAAGGACTTGCGTACCTTGGGAGTGGGATCATTGCATTGCTCCTCAGAGTCTGGATGACAAGTTGAGGTCAGTAGCTTTTGGTACAGTTTTACACCTACATTTGCACTGTGTGGGAAATTTCTTGGTCATTGCATATGGGCAGTCTCCAGAAACCTCATCTCAGCCACAATTTCTCTTTCTGGTTAATCAGTGTCGCTCTGAGTTTGCTTCGTCTCCTGTGAACTCTTCCACTGCTTACAAATGTGGCACCTTCCAGGTGGGAGCTGGAGGAGCCAAAAGTACAGCCAAGGTCATCAGTCTACTTGTTCTGCTTACCAGATTCATGGGAGTAATAGTGTGGGGGAAAGCAGTTCCCTGTGTGCACCCTTGGCATGCCTAGAGCTAGGCAGGATGCAGCGTTGAATGAAGTAGCAGGAATTATTGTAGCAAGAAAGCAGATTTGATTAATTTTTTTTTCCAGCTTCCAGTGTAAGACTGAGCACTGCTTGCTGGCCACTTTCATATTCAGTTACATGTCGAGAATTATCTGTAAATTAAGACGATAAAAACTTCTTTGGTTAATGTACCTTCCACTACTACATTATCAGCTTCTGCAATATGCCTGAAGAGCCAGCTTGTGGTGACTATGTTTCTCCCCTCAGTTACTTCTCTCACTGGTGCACCATTGAGGCCTCTCAAGCAGCCATGAGGAAGGAGAAGCTTGTGGATCTTTTCTCCAAGACTCAGTGTTACATAGGAGAGAAGAAGCATGGGCAGTGGGGTTTATTTTCTGCCAAATCTCTATACTCTTAATGCAACCACTTGCAGGAACTGGAGTTTATTGCTGAGGATAGTCTAATGCATGGTGTTATAGTGAATATTAAAGAGAAAGTGGCTAGACAAAAGGAATGAGTATGGTTCCTTCTGATCTCTAAAATTACACCAATCAGAATAGATGAGTCCCATAAATGAACTATTCTTATCTAGTCCCATTGGTTATGATTGTTTCTGTTGTTCATCATTAGTGGATAAGTCGACTGTTTCAAGTCATATAAAAAATAAATTGTACATAGAGAACTTGAAGTTGAAAAATAATTTCAAAAACTTTTTAAACTGATGCACCACTGTTAGCCTTCAGAATTTCTCACAGACTAAAATACCTTTCTTGAGAGTTGTTCTTGAGTTACTGTTTCAGTAACTGACAGTGGTGTTGGCTTTGGAACTGCTTGTTCTAAAATCTGATTTTTTTAATTTATTTTTTTAAATTATGTTCTACTGTCTTCTGCTTGAATTATTTTATGTGGGATTTTTCTTTTTATCTCTAGTTTGCATAAAAATTATTGTCTCTCTTTAGTTTTTTTTATGGTACTTTCATGAATCTTGCTGAGTAGTAGATATGACACATATATCTGGCTTTGCAAAGGAGGCCCCATGAACTTGTGGAAATATGAGGACACACCATATAAGAAATTGTGCCTGTAGAAACTTCATCATCTGATCTAACATTACTGTTTAAGAGATGTACAGATGCAGGAATTAACGCTGGTGGTTTATTTTAGTACAATATTCAGAATACATTCAGGTATGTATCTTAATCCAGTGGATTTATTTCAGTGTTAGTAAATATTTTGCTCAAAGAATATTTTAAAAAACCCACAGCAAACTGATTTATTCACACAGTTTTACTGGATAGGTTAATAGGGCTGCTAATTTTGTGGAAAGTCAAAATCTATGCTTTTGTATTACTGATTTTTGCCAGAACACCACAAAAGTTGTACTTAGTAATAACTTTTATGTGATGCTTCTACATCAGTCTTGAGCAAGTCTAAAAAAGTTACATTTGGGATGGATTAAAAATAAGAACCCAATGGAAGAAGGAAAAATACTGATTTTGGACCTTTTTTACATGATGCACTTTCAATCCCTAGAAAGTATTGAAAAGTCTTCAAAACATTTTTCAGACTTTCCTTAAAATATCAGCATGCATTTCTTCTTTCATGTTTATTTTTGCTTATGTACTGGGAATTTCAGTGAGGTGGACTAGAGAAGTTAAGTCTTGGAGGAATCTCAAGCGGTCATGCACCTTTTTTGGTACCATTTTAGTTCAGTGGCTTCTCAGTAGCTTGATCTACTTCTGTTTGCCTTTGGTGAGTTGTAACATGTCCAGAAGTTTGCAAACTAATGATCAAATAATATTATGAAATTAGGTCATCTAAAAAGGCATCTCTGTTTGAATGTTGCTAATTTTTTTAATATGCTTTTTCAAAGAAGGCAGAAGGAAAGTGATCTTTAAGCTCTCTTTTATACATTCCAAGTACACAGTCAGAGCTCTCTGTTTTTTCCCATGTTGGTTTGTATTATAAAGTCAGGAAATAGCAATGCAGAAGTTGCCTGTCACCTTGCCAATTTATTTGTATAAATAAAGCATTTTCTTGTAGCCTTTAAGTGTTAAACTTCATTAAATGTATGTGCCAGTTGATGGTAGTGGCTTTATATAGGTACATTACAGTATTTTACTGAATAACTACACTGTAATGACAACAGGCTCAACAGAAATGCAGATTTTAGAATTTAAGTTACGTGAGGATCAATTGTTTTAATGTTTGTATTTGATTACCTGGGTATCTATTAATGGAGATTTATTATGGCTAATTAGGAGTGGGAAGAAGAATGGATCAATCTTTGCTAAATGTTGTCTATCCTGAAACAGTTCTCAGGTAGCAGACAACTTGATTTTAAAGATAGGCAGTGATCCATGTTCCCCAGAAATGCTTCTGGCTGCTTGTCTTGTGTTATGTGACATTTGCTAAGGGTTCCAGTATTGCATTATTGGTTAAACAGACTTGCTTGAAAGTTACTGATAAGGAGGTTGGTGAGGCAAATGGTTTTGGAAGGTGTCCTGTGTAATGTTATTTGTTGATTTCGGCTGTGGTTCAGATGCTGTTGAACAAGCTGCTCTAAAGTCTTGGTTTAGCTGGAAAAACAACAGTCTGTTATGGTCAAACCTAGAATGGTTGCAGGACGTATTTGTGGAAGTGGCTGCTGCTGGTACCTCCACGTATGGGTATTTAGTCCAGGAGGATACTAATGATGATTTTATTTTCTGATTAATTTATGCAGTAAAAGTGGAAAACCAGTGCTTTGATGTCATATTCACAGCTAGGAGTCTCGTGTTCAATTCTGCTTTGTTCTTACAGCTTTATGGGTCGTTTTGGGGATGTCAGCTTTAAATTTTGCAAGGATTGTATCACTTGAGCAATTGAATTACTTAAGGAGCAACACCATGGAGTGACTTTTAACTCCTGGAGTGTTTTTGGTCTGTTGACTGCTTAGACAGGACCACCATTTGACTTGTCTTCAAAGTGAGTTCTTAATTTAATTTTTGCTGAATTCTGGATGTGTTGCTCTTGTCAGAAAGGACAGCCAAGAAGCTAATGGTCTTGACATATTCTGAAATAAAAGAGACCTCAGGTGTTATTTTGTGTATTACTCAGTGTCCAGCTTACCTGCAGTATCAGCAGAGCCTGTATTCAGACAAAGATCAACAATTCTTATCTGAGCTTCTCACCTGTATTTAGCTTTTTGCCTTCAAAATTCTGTAGTATCCAGACCTTTATTACGGTGCTTTGACTATGCCTTGTTAGTTAAGATGCTAAAAATTCAAATATACTCTTTGGAAAGCTCATTTCTGTGGTGTAGCTCATTGCTGAGTGGTTGACAGACACATTAATCTTGAAGATACTGCTGTGAACTGAGGATGTGATATGATTATCTCTGTTTCAGAAAAAGGCTACTGAAACACAGTAAAACAATATATCTGAGAATTTTGAATGATCAGACTCCTGTAGCCCAACTTCAAAAGTCTTTATGTTATTTATATATTAAAGAATAGTTCTCACTGGCTTCATTTTCAAAAGGAAATCCAAATGTTTTAAATTTCATAACTTTTTGCCCTTTTCTACAATATTCCGCTACTTAATATCTTGATTGCCTTTTAATTTTTGCAAAAAATGAAATGAATGTCTCATAAAAATAATCTTCTACAGTTGCATAATAATTCATTCCCAGATCGTGTTTGCTCTGGTCCCTGTATGAGATGAGAAACCAATGGGAAAAGTAGTTCATTATCATCTTGTTATAAATGACGTTTGCATATGGATGGGGTGAAAGAAGAATAAAAGTTGTTTAAGCAGTCCTGAAATTAGGTTGTTTATTTCTGATCATAAGCTTTATTCCAGTTCCACGTTGTAACTTTGCTGATTTTCTGTTACTTCCTGAGGCAAACAAGAACAAGAACCCTGCACTGTCAATAAAGCGGCTCATAGAAAAATTGTAAAGGCATGGGGCCTTTAGACGTGTTGCCTTTAAAATAACTGGGGATCATCATGGATCAAGTTAGGTGCAGTTTTGCAGAAGATGAGTGGTCGTTTGCTAGTAGGCTTTGCAAATGCCTGTAGACAGCAGAGACATTGTCCTGGTTATAGAATTGTGGAATTTTTATGGTTGGAAAAGACCTCCAAGATCAAGAAGCCCAACAGTCAACCCAGCAACACCAAATGCCTCTGACAAGCTCTGGGTGGAAATGCTTTTCTTTCCCAATTTCTCCATTTTCTGATTCTGTTGTTGCTCTTCTTTCCTAATTTATTTTGAACTTCCCTGTCTGAGTCCCAGTTTATTTCCCCTTTCGGTTGTAGTTTAGATTGTATTCGTTTTCCCCCTTCCTGTGTTCTTCCCTTCTTCTCACAGGATTTGATCTCATTGTTCTGTTAAAGGTCTCTTAGGTTCTCACCAGTTGTATTGCCTATATTTTCTCAGTGACTCACAGTTTCTCTACCTCAGCTCCTAATTCTGCCATGTTCCATCCGATTTCCTAGCTCATTTTTCGTGTCTTTCCCAGCCAGTCCCAAAATTGTCTCTTTTTTTCAGTCTGTCCTATTCTGACTCCCATTCTTTAACCATTCTTGTATCTTTGGCACCTGTTTCTCTTGTCAAACCCAGTCCTATGCCTCCATGCTCTATGGGCTTAATCTGCTGTTAGCAACTGAAAATTTCTGTTCTGAGAGACAACCCTGTAGCAGGTACCTCTGTTTCCGTGTATCTCTGCCATTTTTGCCTTTCTTTCAACTCTTTTTCAGGTAGTGTTCTCATTACTTAGAGGCAGGGTAGAAGAGGTATTTCTTTGGCACAAAAGCACCCTTCTCTTCCCCATACTTATTTGAAGTAGTGTGGGGCAATGTGCCTCTTGGATTAAATCTGATATACATAGCACATGTACTCGTTCAGTCTTGTTTGTGTCAGATAAACTTCTTGCTTTCATAGGTTCCTTGTCCTTTAGTCCAAATTCACCTTGCATATTTTCCTGTTTAGTTTAAAGGTTTAGTTTAGAACAGGTTTAGAATAATTTCATGCCAATTTTTATTAGGAAGTTGAATTGCAAGGCTGGAAAGCTGTGGAAGAAATTTTTGTTGTAAGGATGTTGATTTTCTAGTGCATAACTTCAGATACTGCAAGTAGTAGCTTGTCAGTAAGATACTAAATTATTCTCTCATAGTCTCTAGGGATTTTTTAATAACTGAAATTCTCTGCATCTTTAGAAAATTTTGTTTCAGATTAACTTCAGTCCCAACAAAAAGATTTACTGATTTTCAGGCTGAGGGCACTTGTAGTGCTTTTCAGTTTTCACTTGTAAACAAAACAAAAATAGACTTCCCAGTCCTTAGGACTGCCGATGATCTCATAGCAGGCCAAAGCTAGCTTTAGTTGATTTTTTTATATGTTTAGCCCTTCAGTTAATTTCTTTTCCTTAGGAGCTCTGAAGAGTGAGCTGAGACCAAATGTTGGTGATGGTTGGGATCTCCACTCCACCACAGCTTCTGCAATTCAAATTACCAGATTTACTAATTTGTCCAGTGGGCTTTACCCTCCTTTCTGGTGATCCATGGGAAGATACTAAGTTCTTACAGTTTAGATGCTGTGTTGGATGTCAAAAACTTTTTTGAAATCATTGTTGTCTTTGTTGTAGTGTGTGAAGGATAAAGGCTGTATCAGTTGCCTCTCTAGGTTTTCAGGAGTTTCTTTATGTAGCCATAGAGAAGTAGACATAGCCAACATGTGTCTTCAAAGAGGAGAACTTAGCTGGTTTGTGAAGTTGCACCCACTTAATAAGCTTTCAAAATCAGACATTAAGAAAACTATTATTTCAAGCAGCCCCAGGATCACCATCGAGGGAAGTAACACATCTTGAGACTGGGAATCGTGAGAAGATAAGAAGAAAATGTGGAATACAAAAATAATACAAAGGAAAATAATAAAAATCCAAAAACCTTGTTACAAGTAGCTTGATAAGGCCTAAAACCTATGTGTATTTTCTCATCAGAAAATAGAATTTCCTTGATGTCTAAATCCTTCCTGACAGAAAGTTACCTTTCTATTGTGGAAAATCCAGTATTTTTTCCTGAGTGGGTTTTTTTTGTGTGTGTGAGTTTTGGTTTTGGTTGGTGGTTTGGGTTTGTTTTCTTTTTTTTGGTTCATTGTGAATCTGTGACTATAACATACAGAATGGGAGCTATAGTCACATTTTCCTCTATTTTCTGTCTTTCTGTCTTTCCTTCTGGCACTATGCTACGTAGGTCCTGGAGGAGTAATCTCGGTGCTTCCTCCAAAATAACCTGGCTTGAAAAATAGTGAGAATGTTCTCAAAATGCTCACTGAGAGATGTTTTATCTAGTTTTTCCATTTCAGAACAAAGACACCAGAATTCTGTATGGGGTGAAAGTTTTGCTTTTTGGTTTTCTTCCACTAAAACTTGTCTCTTCAACCAGTGATAAGTTCTGCTAAACTTAGAATTAAAAGCATATCTGGAAGTGTGAAGAGCACGCTGGGGCTGGAATAACAGAATTTTCACTAGAAATCAGTTTTCACTATGAATAATAGCAGCGGGGATGCTGTTTTTGCTGTGGGATTCACAGTATTCTTTCCAAAAAGCTTTCTTGGAGTTTGTAAGCATATGCTTACAAATGAGTTGAATATTTACATGCCATTTTAGCTGCGAGAGGTGAACCTTTAATAAGACACAGGTAGAAAGGTGGTGGAACTGTTACTTCTATATTGTTCACTAGTATTGTGGTCCCTGAGGGGATTCTTGTTACTCAGTGATTGCTGTTCTCTGTTTCTTTCCAAATTGTTTTCTCTTATTGATTAAATGTGGTGTTTTCCCCAAATGTTATCTAATTTTTCAATGAGTTGCATAATTTCAGTCACACAAAAGCATGGTATAGGGCACGTAGCATTGATCTGAGCCTTTGTAATGCTAGATTAAATTATGGTTTTTGGAATTGCATATCGTTTTGGGTAATATTTTTTCACTGTATATTTTAATTATGCAGAAGAAAGCTTGAAGCTTACAAGATTATTTGATACTGTG
Organism: Eopsaltria australis; assembly: GCA_034509425.1. NCBI lineage: Eukaryota > Metazoa > Chordata > Aves > Passeriformes > Petroicidae > Eopsaltria > Eopsaltria australis. The sequence continues at coordinate 3,348,278 of JAVTVJ010000052.1, read as the reverse complement.
ATGTTGATTCATTTACTTAAAATTAATAGAAAAGATTCTACTGGAGACATTCTGATTTTTAAAAAATAGAAAATGGAAGGGACCAATAAATTACTGAATGATTACTGAATTGCCTAATTTTCCAATTCCTGAAATAGTGATTTGCATTAAACTTGAATTTGCTGAATATCACAGCTTAAATATTTGGGTTTGGAATATCACTGTAATTGATGTGCACTTGGTGCAGGTTTGCTTTTGCATTTTAAACCAATGAATGGATTTAATAATTCAAAATTATTAAATTAATGTGCTTAAAAGAGAGACATTACAGATTAAAATAGCCATTTTCTTGGTGGTTTTCTGATCAAAACCACAATCTATTAAATGCTTTTCCAGTCTCATTTATAATCTTTATTTATTCTCATGGCAAAGAGAATTTGCAGGTGTCCTGTGTACAAGCCTCTTCCTGTTGTGGAATACAAACTTAAGTTCTACTTTGAAAGAAATGATGACAATGAGACTGCAGTTCTGCCTGGTCTGTCGTGAAGTTTAGGTAGAATGGAAGTATAAGGTAGCACCAAAAATTCTCCTTATTTTCCATGGGGTTCCAGTTCTGGAATGTCATGCTGCCATAGTGTAGCTCTAATAACATCTTTGTACACAATACTAGTCTCATATTGATGAGTATACCTTTTCCTTCTGAAGTGTCTGCTGTAGTCTGTTGCCCTTCTGAATTATCTAGTTAAGTGTGATAAAGAGTTAGGCTTATGGGGTTCTGGTGCCTGGGAATAGGGTGGTGAAACTCTTGTTTGTTTGAGTGGGTCTTTGAAGTCCCTGCTGTGGACGAGAAGGAGGACAGGCAGTGTCCTGAAACAACTAAAAAGTTGTTGCAGCCTCCCTAAAACGATGCTTTTGTGTTACTTTTTAGGAGGGGGGAATGGAGGACAGAACTGCCACAGGCTCTTCATTCTATCCATCACTTCTACTGACTGCTCACTTACATTTTCTCTGTGTGACCAGGTCCTCATTGCTGCCATGCCATTACAGGCCACTGCTCTTTATGCCTCCCTTAGCAAAATTTGTCTTCTGCAGAATTCCAGCCTGTCCCCTATGCTCCATCATCTCTCCCTGTTCACTGAGGAGAGAGAGTTTCCTGTTTCTTAAAGTTCCTTGTCTTTGGTAAGAAATCCTTGGATAATAATGGCTCCACAGCATCATCTAGTGGCTTCCTTGTTTTCCCAAACTTCTGGCAGATCTCAAGTAATGGCTCTTCAGATGGACTTCTAAGGGAGAAGCTTTGCTGCTGACTGACAGCAGAGCACTTGATTCTCTCTCAGGGTTGTCAGTAGCCTGCATGCACCCACTATGTGCAAAATGCAGCTCAGGACTTTTCAGCCTCTGCAACACCATATGATAAACTGTGGTTAAGTACAGGTACTTACTTTCTGCTGTTGTTTCTAAATGGAAAGTGTGTCCTGTGTTCATTAATTTTTTTTCCAGAACTGCTTTGTCTGCAGATACAAAGATATTGCTGCATCCTGTTCTCTATTCAAAAATTAGTTGTAAAGTAATCACTACTGTCAGCTTTCTCGAAGGATGGTGATGACTTTATAAACCTTATGTCACCCTATAGCTTTTTTCACTTAAGAGGTTTGTATTCTGATCTTTAAAAGAATAATAATTGAAAAGCTCAAGATACTTCTTATTAATGATATTTTTCCTGATAAATATGGCCCAGGCACTCTCCACTGCCTGTACTATTTTTGTTGTAATGTTTTTACCTTATGTATTAGGTGAGTAGTATCTACAGAGAGAAAGCTGTAGTTGCAGGTGTCAGTGGTTCAGATTAGAAGGCTGTTCAGCTGTCTGTTAAAACAGTGCATACACACTCTAAGAGCTTAGGACACAAATAGCAAAGTAGGTATAAACGGGTTTTCTGCTTGCTCTTAAAGAATATGGTGTTTATAAAATCAAGACTTTAAAATTTGCCAAGTTTTGTACCCCAGACTACATAGTGTGGCAGATTTGTGACAAAATGAGAGTGCTAGCAGCAGACACTTCTGGTAAGATGCCTTTCATTTTTACCAATAAATGGTTATCTGTATTTGTAAATTTACTAAAAGTTGCTTTCTTTAACAGGCTGGACTAATTGAAGCCAATGGAGAGCTTAAGGTGTTTATAGACCAAAACCTAAGTCCTGGAAAAGGTAAGAACACAATTCTTAGTAAGACTCTCCATTTCTTGATTTTTAGCTGTTAATGCATATTACTACCTTTAAACTGCTTTCTTAGCATAGCTTTTGTAAAGTTTTTCTGAAGTTATATGATCAGTAAGCAAACTGTAGATTTGCTGTGGTTTATAGTTGTCTTAAAACTACAGGTGCAGTTCAGTGGTGGTTTGTCCCATATGTAATCTCCTTGTGTAGCTTGTGTTTAAGTATAAAGACTAGGATGTTCTGAAACATCTTTGGGGCACTGTGTTTTACCAAATGGAAAAAAAATGCAAGAGGGTAGAAGTTTAAAATGGGTTATGACAGTTTTTATGATAGTGCATCCTCTCTGCTGGAAGCTTATCTCAAAATATATTGTGAACAGAACTGTTGTGGACTTGCAGATAATGCCTGGACATGTATGATAATGTAATGTCATGAAGCAATTTAATAAAACACAAGATATAAAATTGAACTTGAATTTGATACATGAGCTCAAAAACTGAGAGTACTTAAACATTTGGGGAGTTAGGAGCTGCACTTCCACCATTAGGATAGTTGGGGGGGAAAAAACAGAAGGAGCTCTGAGTTCCAGCTGCCTGCAGTTCTGGATAGCTATGTCATGTAACCTCTTCTGTAAACTGGTTATGTACATTTAAAGACTACATTTTGTGTATTCTTACAGGAGGGCTGTTTCCATAGTGAGACTGTAGAACTCTTCTCTAATTCCAGTAAAGTATATTCTTGTCATTTTATACATTCTGCTGGTGACAATTGTTTATCAGGTTAATAATTTTCTCCAGCATGTTTACCTACTCTTTGTAAATAACAGTTGAGTATCTTAACAGTCTTTACCAGTTTGACAGTCCAACTAGCTGCTGTTTTCTAGATTGCTCATCAGATGAGTTCTTCGTCCTCCTCTATGTTTTCCTTATTGTCATCCTTTGAGCTTGTTTGATTGCTTTCATCAACTTTCTTGAATACAAGTGACTAAAACCGTATGTGTGACTCCCAAGTGAAGTGTCAGTCATTTTTGTATGGCGAGATCAGGAATTTTTCTATGCAACATCATGTTTGGTTCATAGGCATCTCACAATATATATTTTGGCGAAATGGCCATTTTCCTTTGTTGTTGCTTCCAAATAATGACAGTCTGCTTTATTCTTGTGTGTGACAGATGGTGTCCTTTGGTAGGCTGCATGAAGTAGGGTGAAATTTATGTTAGGACAGTCATCTACTTACTGTCTGTAAACCTTACTGTTGACTAATCTACTGGCTTTAAGCGTTATTGGAATACTCCAGTACTCTCAGATTAACCTGTAGACCAGTTCAGGTAAACTCCTTTGATATTACTGCTCTAGTATTTTATATACTGCTTCAGAAAAGCCATTTAACTTCTATCACCATCACTAGGTTCAGCAAGTATTTTACTGGCATCTCACAGACTCTGTCTTGGACATTTCCTTGTCTAAAATACACATTGCTATACAAAAGGGGGGTATCCCACTGCTCTATCCTGTTCTGCATTTGGTGGAGAGGGCACTATGGATTGAATAAAGGCAAGTATTAACTGGCACAGGTGTATTTCTGTAAACACAGCCACACCCCCCTGAGCTAAAAAGTGTGCAAGTAGGTACGTGATCCTTAACAGCTGTACCATATGTCCTAACCCTGTGGGCAGTAAAACGAATTTTTTTTTTTTGGGGGGCAGATACTTTAGGAGGGTACATTTTACACCCACGTAGGTGTCTAGACCCTGATACAGTCAGTGGAGAGCTAGTCAAAACAGTGCAGTCTAGACAGCAAGAATTGGAAATACGATTCTTCCATTATTGCATAGCTCTTTAAGTAGAACCGATCAAATTGGAGGGCATTTTATTGCTTGTAGAATTTTGTAAATAAATTCAAGTTATTAAATAGTTTATGATAGCTCTGCGCCTTGTCCAGTTTGAGAGTCGAGCTCTACTCTCAATGTGTAACACAGCAAACTGAATTATCCTCAGTCAATTTCTGCATCTCATTGCTTTTAGGGGAGTTCTGTGAAATTAATAGACAGTAACTAATTCTTAATATTGAGAAGAAACAACTATTTCTCTTGGTTTGATCAGTTAATGGGTTTTGTCTCTAGCTTGTCTGTATTTTATGTGCAGGCTCTGTAGTCTTAATCATAGCCTTAAGTTGCAAATACTTTGTCACTTAAATATTCAGATATGTATCAGAATTTATTCACTAAAGTAGTACCTTTTTCCCTTTGCCACTTCTTATAATTTTTAGGGGGTTTTGTGCAGTCTTTAAATGTTGACTTTGACAACTACACACAAAAGTACTATGCTCTCTCTAAAAGTAGCTATCTGCATTGCATGCCATTATATCAACAAAGTGCTGTCTTCTGCTGTTTTTTTTAAATCTGTGCAAAATTTCTCTTAATTTGTCAATGGAGAGGATTCAGTCCAGAGCAATCATGAAGTAAGCTTTCCATAAGGTAGCAGAAGTGTATCTGGTATACTTTTTAGGATCAGTTGAAGGTGGTTAGGAAAAAAATCTTCATGTTCTGCTCTGGTGGTCATCATGAAAAGGTTTAAAGGTTTTTTTGGTGGGTTTGTTTGTTTGGGTGTTTTGTTTTGGATTTCTCCATCTTCCCCTTTGGATTTGTATTTCTTAAAAGAAAGGAGTCTTTTCTGGAAGTTGCAAGTCAATCACAAGAAGAGATTGAGAGTACAATGCATGATTGATACTGGTTATGGGATCAAATCTCCCTACTGTGTCAGATGAGTGGTTTGTTTAGGCTGATCTGCTGCCCTTGACAACAGTAAATGGGCAGGCTCTTGAGGGAGAATGCAGGAGTCTGGCTACTTTTTGAAGTTCATTTTTCTTTTGCTCCTACAGCACTCAGTCATTGGATTAGTAATACCAGAGGGTATATTCCATCATAGTGTTGGAAAAGTCCAACTTTGAGACTCAGTGAATTGAGAATGAAAATCCAGAAAAAAATTGATTACTTGCTTTAGTTTCTGCTTGATGCTAGCCAGATGAGAAAGGAGGAGTTCAGCTGTCAGAGGAATAAAGGTTTTAGGGGGATGGTAGAGGACAAAAAATGACTTGTGTGCTGGGTCATAAGGACATGCTTGCAGAAACAGGGTTAAAGAAAATATTGTTACTGAGATGGTTCTGTAACATCATTGTCAGCAGTCTATAAGGTATGTGACTAAGTGGTAGGTATATGAGTCAACTATGGAAGATAAGCAAAGGTTGACTTTTCTGTCCTAAACAGGTTATGATGCAAAAATTCTCACAAAAAGCCTGAACAGTTTTGTTGCAATGCTTTCAGAATAGGCTGTGAATGAACTTCTGTAAATTTTTAATCTGCACTGGCAGAAATATGGTAACTGAATAGGTTCTTTTCAGACTTGAGTTTTGGTGATGGGGTTATGTTGCTGTTGTTTCTTAGATGAATAATGAAGAGGTGACATCACCATCTTGCTGAACAATCTCTTGCTCAAAAAGTCCTAAAGATTTGGAATCAGAGAGAGAGGGTATGTTAGAGAATAATGCAAGTCTTATCCATACGTTCATTCCCTGACTGTTCATTAATGTCTGCTGTCAGAAACAGGCTACCAGTGTAGACAACCTTTTTACTTCAGCACATGGGGACATGGTTCCAGTAGCTCATTTTGGAGAGACTGGTCTCAGCCATGAACTCCAGATTAGGATTTTTATTTCCAAGCAGACACTGATTTTATTTGTTTTAAGAGGAGAAAACAGTCTAAAAAATCCCAAAACAAAAACACGACAAGCCCCAAAAACCGAAACAGCAACCCCACAAAGGTTTGTTTATAATGAGCAATGCATGTAATTTTGAATAAATCTGTCATGCACATAAAATACCGTTCTAGAAAATGTTACAAAAATTTATGTCTTCAAAACCATCTCTAGTGTGAAATAAGAGCAATCAACCTATATGTGGTAAAAATGAGATGGCAGATTGTATTTCCTCCAGTGCTTGTGCAACCTCCAGAAAAGGTTGCCTGTAAATTTGCCCATGGTTTCTGATACCCCTGTGTATTTCCATTACTTGAGTGTAGCATTCCATATAGCCCTGAAAAAAACAGTATGACTGTGAAAGGTTTGTTTTACTTGGTAACCAGGAAGGTGGTTTCCAACTGGCTAATTCATTTTGAGAGTTAGCAAATACATATGGTTTGGAAGGATAGAAAGAATTTTTAATAGGGGCTGAACTAGTAAAACTTTGTCGTGAGTTTGTGTTTTCTATTGGTATTTGGCAATGAATTTTAGAAACTGAGAAATTTTGCTGTTCCTGGAGGTTACATTTTGAAGAAAACTGCCACATTCTGCTCCTTGCCATATTAATGTTGCTATTTAAGTACTAAATAGAACAGTATTCAATTCGAATCCTGCCCCTCACTTGTGGAGAAATTTGGGTGAAAGAAATTATTTGCTTCAGATGGGTGCAAGGGAAAAGGTAACCAGTGATATTAATATTGTATTGAAATTATAGCTCTTAGTTTAAAAATTACTGAGAAAGAAATATTGGATCTTCTTTTATGCCAGTAGGTGGCATTATTGGTATGTAACTGGAAAATCCGTGTGAAGTATGTCTCTAGCTCCTTTCACCACTTACACTTTAAAACAAGGTTTCACATTTTATAGGGTAATTATATTTACATTTCAGATTCAGTAATTTAAAAAAACAAAGTCAAATATGTAACATTTTAAGGTGTGTTTAGACTCCTATTTCAACACTGCCTAACTATAAGATTGATTTGGTTTTCTTATTTCTATGACAAGAAACTTGCAGTGTAATGTTATTGTTACTTCCAAGTTCATACTCCATGATTTTTAACAGTGACTGGAATTGTTCCTCTGGAATAGAACTAGAGATCAATTTCAGGGCCCATGAATTCTGCTTTAGCAAACAGATACATGCTTGAAATTGGTTGTAATTTATTACTGCAGCTGAGGTATATCCAATTATTATTGTCTAAAGTCAAGCTAAGGAAATAAAACTATTGCTGAAAGTAGAAATGATATTTTGGAAAGTTTAAAAGTAGACCCCAGTTTATTTCAACACAGACTTGGAAGAACTGGTTTGTAATAGCTGAACTATCACTAGTCATATCTAAGGATGGTAAGAATCAGATAAAAGTCCGAGTTGATGTAAGCAATTAGTGAGTACTACACATGGGAGAGATGGATGTCTGTACAAAAGCTCAGAATTGCTGTATAAATGTGCTTGTTATCTTAACACGATGGTGTGGCTTTTTCAGTAAGTAGGGGTGCTTTTACTTGACTTGGCACACAATTGGAGGCAATGATCTGTGTGTTGTCACACAGATACCCTCAAAAAGGAATCAGTGTTTTCTGAAAATGAGCATTTAACTAACTAATAAAATAACATAAAATATCTATGGTGTTCTGACAGAGATGTTAACAGCTGCAGTGTCACAGGAGTGACATCTGAGGAATCAGCTCCCAGGATGTAATTGTCACCTCTATCATCTGACAAAACTTAGTTTGTTAGACCTCATTACGAGGGAACTGAGTTATTTTTCTGTCCACTGCTCTCTTTTTCACAAGTAAAGAAAACATAAAGATTACTTCAGAAAACAGTACAGCATCTGGAATAGATGAGATTTCTGGTCCTGAGGCAAGGACTACTTCAGCCTCTCTACCTGAACTCTCCTCTCTACCTGAACACTCAAATTCAAAGTCACTACTGTTTCAAGAACTGGAGCACTCAGCTTTTCAGGAGATTTACCTCATTGTCTGCAGAGGGCACTCGTTTCTTTGATTTTAGATGTATTGTGTCTTTTTCCTGTGACATCTTAAGTTATTTTAAATGTTCTTAATTAACTACCACCAGTCCTTTAAACTGCCAAAATTCTGCAAGGGATTCTTTCTTTTTGGTAAAACTCTTTGGTTTGGTTTTTATATGCAAGCAAAGATCCAGTTAACCAGTAACCAAAGAGAGTACTTATTTGTTTGTACACAGATTAATAACAGGTTTTGTTGAAGAGTGCTGCTTCTTTTGATATGCAAGTTTTTATGCCATTACCCCTTAATTTCACCTGCATCATTGTCTTATATTTGGAGGTATTCTGGAATGTCATATTGATGAAATACTGCTTCCCTTTAGGTTTAATGATTGCTTATAAGTTACTAAAAGTTTTCCAAACATTTGGGACATGGAGAATATAAGTAGTAGTAGTGATTAGGTCTTTCTGTATATATTGTTATTTCTGCTTTACGTGGCATTCTCCTGTAGTTCTCAAAGTCTTTAGGGGAAAAAAAATGTCAGGACTAGCAGTATTAATAATTTGTTTTGAAAAGGAAGAAGAGTTGATGCCAGCAAAACTGTTTGCAGACTTGTGGTTTTAATTTTTACATGCTGTTGTGTACACTGTATGTTGTCCACAAACTACAGGATTTTTGGGATTGCAGTGATTTATGTGTAACAGTAATTAAGATTTGTTTGAGAAACTGAGCTGTCAGCCTCTTGCAAATCTATGTTGATAAAATTACTTCTGCTTGTACTTAACAAACAAAACCCCCCTACGCATATTATGGGCCTTTGAAAATGCAGATGAGTATGAGAAAAATGTTTGCATGTGAGGCAAATGAGAAAATAGAATGCACTCGGACAGAGACATTGAAGGTATCCATTAAAAAACTTCCTTTTTTTCTGTATAATTAAGCAGTTACACTCTTTCGTATTTTGTATAATAGCTTTTATTAGTTGTCTTTGACTTCGCTTTGAACTGTGAAGCTTGTGTTACTATTCTTTCACTTAGGTTTATGTTTCTTTGCCAATCAGTTTGTGCTGTACAGAAAGATGAACCTTGTAGTTTCTGTGTAGAGCCAGGTTGGTTCAGTTGCATGAATTAACTCCTGCACAGCACCACAGGAAATGTTAATGTAATTAAAGAATTTAAAGAAGCATAGTGTGTGCTCATCCCTTCACATGGATGTTTTAGTTGCAAAATAGCTATTTCAGTTCAGAAAATTAAATTAATAGTAACAGGAGGCTGGAGGCCATCTAATAAACCTTACCTTCAAACCAGGGTCAGCTTTGACGCACAGAACCTTCAGTTCTTGAATTTTGCTATGTATCAAACAGGCTCCTATGCAGCCTGTTGCCGTGCGCTGCCTTTGGCATTTTTCCCTGGCTGGAATTTGCTGTGCAACAGTTTGTGACTGTTCCCTCTTTTCCTTTGGTTGTGTCCTCTGTCATCTCTCTAACTTCCCTTTAATAGTTGAAGGCAGTGATTAGACTTCTGCAAATAACACCCTTTGCTCCACCTTAACCTTCCCTTCCAGAGGCTGCACACACCAAGCTCCCTGAGCTTCTCCTTGTGCAGGAAATGCTCCAGTACCCGAGGCACGCTGATGTCTTCCTGCTGCACTCTCTCCGGTTTGCTAATGCCTCTCTTCAGCATGGACCCCAAAACTGAACAGAGTCATCCAGGGACAATGTATAAGGAGTGCTGAAAGTAAAGGGAATTAATCGTTTATTGCTGTATGCTTCCAAGTGCAGCCCAGGGTGTGGTTAAGTCTTTGTTAGCGTAGGGGAGCACCTCTGGGTCATGCACAGATTGTTGTCTGCCCAGGCCCCCTGATGCTTTCCTGATCATCTGCTCCCTAACCACTGACCCTAACCTCTGCACTTGTGTCGACTTACATTGGCACAACACTTTTGTCTTTGTTGACTGCATAAAATTTTTAAATAAACAACATGATAGCATAAAGAATTACTTTATTTTTAAACATATCACAATAATTCTCTTGAGTGAATCTGAAGGGTATGGGTTCTCATGGGAGTATTGTTCTTTATGGAGTTGTCCTACTGAAGTAATATTTGGAAGTTGTCATAGGAAAAAACTCATAATATGAATGGGTAGCACTCATTGTCAGAAAATTGTTCTTAAAGGTGCACAGTACATCTGTCCTTGTAACTCAGTATAATTGATATAGTACCAGAAGGAACGAGAGCCACATAGCCTGCACCAGTTTCTGAAGGGCTCAGATAACTGCAGATGAGTAAGTCACACTTCTCTGGCAGCTCGTTTGACCGCGAAGAGAGAAGCAGTACACGTGTGAGCAGATGTGGTAATGGCCTTCAACAGGGCTTTTCTAGAGGGAAGGGGAAAGGGAGGGTCTGCAGTTACGTCTTTTCAAAGTCATGTTTTGAAAGAGTCAACAACCATGTGGATAAGGATTATCTAATCAGAGCGATGTCCTTGGATTTCTTAAAAATAATAAAAAAAAATTGATTATCAAGGTCCTTAATCAGCCTGTTAAACTAAAGTGTGATAGAATGGGATGGTCCTCCCATGGGTTAATAATTGGTGAAAACTGAACTTGGTACAATGAGTATCCCAAGTGAGCTATTAGCACCGAAGAAAGATCTTGAAGTCATTGTAGGTTATATTAATGAAAATGTGGTATCAGTGTTTGGTGGGGAACAAGCACATTGAGTTTTGAGAATTACTTGAAAGGGAACAGGGAATAAAATAGAAAACAAGCTACAGAGACATAAATAACGTGGCATTCCTTGGTCATGAATACTGTATGGATGCCTGTCTGCAAAAGAAAGGGCAGGAGAACTAGAAAGTGTGCGCAGCAAGGACCATCAGAGGTAAGGGAAGGTTGGTTAAAGGGGTTTGATCCCTGTATGGGCCATTCACTCAAGAGTTGGAATTGATGATTATTGTAGATCCCTTCCAACTCAGAATATCCTGTGATTCTGAGAAGGTGATCAAATAGATGAGGTGTCTTAACCTTGGAAAGCAGTTACAATTCCTGTTTTCTGCTGGAAATACAGTCTTCAGATTGCACTATTGTTTTCAAAGGAATGAAAAATAGACCTCCAGGAAACGGAGAAGAAGCTACACAAGTACTGCTAGTTAATATTGATTTATTGTATTCTGCAGAGAGGAAGAACAAACACAATTCAGGTCATGGTAGTGATGAGTGTACTTGAAGGGACAGGAAGCCATAAGAGACTTTTGTTACAAACTGGACAGCTGCTGACTTTCTGAAAGACTGCTGGGAAGCTGGTTAATAATGGAAGAAGGACATGTGGCTGCATCCTGTTTGAGAATAGATTGATCGCTGAGAGCAGATTCTTATGTGAAGCTATCACTTTGACATGGTGTAGTAATAGCAGCTGGGAAATACAAGCCTTCTGGAAAGCAAAGGCTTAAACAGGATTTGAATTGTCCTCAGCTTGCTGTAGACTTCCTGAATGTGTAAAGAGGGATGATGGGCATCAAGGACCAGTTAGGGCCCTCCTGATACAACCCTTGTAAAAATGCTTGTTTATTGCCTCTGTATTGGACAATGGGAAAGAGAGAGGAATGAGAGTTGTACCAAGTCTTTCTGACCCTATTGTCCCCTTTAAAAGTCTCAGAGAAACAACTGCTAAACCTGACAATCATTTGGCAAAAAAAAAAAAGTCTCCAGTATTTCAAGACTTGGTTTGTCCATTATTTTCTTACTGTAGTCAGTCTTTGTTGCTTCTTTCTTCTTTGCTCTGTTTTGTTGTTGGGGGGGGGGGGGGGGGTTGTTTGTTTCAGATTGGTGGGTTTGGGATTCTTTATTCTAAACTGTGTCGTGGAGCATCAAACTGCTAGCAGATACCTGGATTGTTACTTTTGATTTATGTTTTACATGGCTTAAGACTTGCTTTACCTGCCAGTGCTGATTGTGGGTGGGTTACAAACAGGGAAGGAACAGTCTTTCCTGCAGCATTGGCCTGCTGAGTTGCATGCATTTTTCTGAAATAACGGATTCTTGAGGATGTTTGTTCTTTAATTCCCTGCCTTCAGCTGGGAGGGGACACTTAGAGGAAAGATGGGAATATTCTCTTAGAAAGGCTTGTTCCAGCCAAATTTTTTCTCTGGTAGATCAGTGTGTCTCAGAAGGCTATGCCATGTGCTGTGGCGTTGGGCATGTTTGTCAGGTGGTACTGAAAAATATCTCAATAGCAACAAAGGGAAAGGGTAGAAGAAGAGAAGATTATGCTTTTTGTCAAACGCTGGTTGCCTCTATTACTCTGCTTTAGGAGAAAAATTGAAATACAAAGAATTAAAACGTTCACATTAGATCACTGATCTGTAAGGTTACATAGAAGAAAGTTTGAGAGAACATACTGTGAATCTTGATTACTTTTTTTGCTTCAAATATGTAAATGCTACATTTATGTTGAGACTATGTGTTTCAGGGCTAGTTTCCATTAATATGCATTGGTAGTATAGATGAGACTATTGGCTAAAATAATATGATGTGCTGACCTGAAGCTCTCTACTTATATTTGTTTTAGGGGTTGTTTCTCTATTGGCTGTTCATCCTTCTACAGTAAACACGATTGGAAAACAGCTCCTGCCAAAAACATTTGGACAGTCTAATGTCAACATTGCACAACAAGTGGTAAGGAGGCTTTGTGGGGGTTTTTTGGCTTGTTTCTTTGTTTGTGGGGTGTGGGGGTTTTTTTGTTTGTTTTGGTTTTTTGTTTATTTGGTTTTTCTTAATTTTTTTCATTATTGCTTGCACTATTGTTTACATATGCTGGAAATCTGACATAGTCTGGTAGTCTGTATCACTGGTCATGGTCAGATGATCTAAGTTTGCATCTAATTTTGGTAAACTTATGTTAAAAATTGTGTATTGCATAAAGCAATTAAGAGATGACTCTCAAATCAGCATTGCTACCTCACTATTCAGGTGGCTTTATATTTCGTTAGTCTTGCCATTTAAAGTCAGTGTCTGTTTCAGATTCTGCTTTGAAATCTGGCATAGGGAAATGTAAATGAAGTCCATAAACACATTTTTATGGAGATTTGAGTTAGGTGGAACAAAATTGAAAACAGAACTATATTTTAGGACTTAATTTAAATATTCTTTTGCATGAAATACTTATTTTGAATTTTGTGTGAGATATATGAAATATTTCACGTAATTGTAGAATGCAATAGATAATACATAGGTTATAGTATTTCTTGCAGCAATCAAAATTAAAACTTCGTGACCTAAATAGAATTGGTCTCAATCTTCTGGAAAGCAACTGTAACGTGTAAATATCTGAACTAGAATATTTAGGTTTCTTCTTGATAAGAAAGTAGTAGAGTAGATTTTGAATGTAGAGTAGGTGTTAACCACTTCACTGTCCCACTCTAGAAATGAGCCTGTGAATTTGTGCACACTTCATTTCTTCCTCTGTAGTGTTAAGTATTTCAGGCCACTCCTAAGTACAGTAGAGGTCCGTGGTTTGCTGCTGCTAGTTTGTTTTTTCTCCAGCTGTAATTCCTCTCCTCCTCCACCCCCTGCCCCTGTACTGGTTTGGCTTTCAGCTTACTGCAGGGTCATACAAATTCTAGACGTGGTACCATGGTGGGGCTGCTCATGGAATTAGTAAGGTAGGGAATTAGAGAACAGGACTCTCTGTGAGCAAGGTGTTAAATCATCTCTTGCAGTCTTCTGTCACTGCATCCTAGCGAATAGAAACCAGCTGAGAGCTTTCTGCAGGTCTCCATAGTCTCCTTACTTGAATAGCAGACGTGTGGTTTTCACACTCTTAGCAGACATTTGGTGAGCCAGACCAGTTGGTATCAGAACTGATAGTATTTTTTTTTCATGGGGAGAAGATGAGTGGGTTCACACGTGTCCCATGCCAGCATTCTCCACTCTGATTCCATTTTCTACAGTCGGAAGTTTTGTTTGTGAAAAGCAGTAGAGGAGATTATATGGCTTTTCTTAAGAGCCAGAAGCATTTAAAGTATGGTACAAAGCTGCTGGAAAGGAGTACCTAAGATATTCTAGCTGTCAGAAGTGGATGTAACAAATTTATATGTTAACTGCTCAGAGAGGTGGCATAATATAAAGAGAATATTTGGGGAAAAATACAGCTGTTTGTCTCTCCAGGCAGCTGAAATCACGGGCATCTAACAGTCACTGGACTACCTTTGGCAGTGTATATGTAACTTTCACACACAAAATGTTTCATTTTCAGTTTTTGTATTTTACTCTTGTTGAGGCTAAACTATTGAAGCTGGCCCAAGGAAGAAAAATTAAGGTTTGCTGCTTAGACAGAATGTAGCTGCAGGAAAATATGGTAAGCTTATGGGTGGTTATGGGTTTAGGTTTGTTTGATGTTTTTTTCATTTACCTGATGTCAAGGATGCAACTGTTTCCACTGGGAGGTAAATGTACCCCAAAAATGTAGGCATATCTTTCTACAGAAGAGTAATCTATATGGTATAATTTTTACCCTTAAACCCGTATTTTCTAGAAAGTTACATTTAAAACAATTCAGTGATAAAAAACATCACCTGCAAAAGGGGATGTTTAGTTTAGCTGGTTTCAGAGGTAGGAGGGCACAGTTCTATGTGTTAGTGTATGTATTATTACTTATGAAATTAGCACATCTTCGGGGCCATTCACCTGGAGGCTGGAAGACTGTGATTCGCCAAGTGTGTTCTCTTAACACATCTGTTTGCGATGAAATGGATTTGCCTAACTTGATGTCACTCACTGCAGTGATGAGGAAAGTTCACCCTTACTCTTTCTCACCTCTAATGTAGCACTTTTGACTCTAATGATAGAGGGTGTGTATTGGGTCTGACTGGGGTAAAGCTCACAGGCCTTACACTGCTGTGTAAGGGTGACACCAGGAGAGAGGGTTCTTGCAAAAGCTCTGTATTTGCTCTCTGGTTTTACTGATTTTCAGATTTTCTTACATTTATATTTAACTGTAATATACTGCAACATCCTATACATAATTTGGTAGGGTTGGGGTTTTTCTTTCCTCCTTTTTTCCCCCATTTTCCTTGGAGGGAGAGAGAGTGTGTGTGTGTGTGTGTGTGTGTGTGTGCGTGTGTGTTTTGACCTTGTCTAAGTTAGTGTTGAACAGTGTTAAGAAATCCAGCAAGCAGGAAGACCTGATTTAAGGAGGTTAAAATAAAAATATAAAGTTAGGGTGTGCTCTAACTGTATTAATTGTAGCCTGAAGATTTTATGCTGGTGTGTATAAATTAGATGCATTTAAGAGAAGTACATAAAGTACTAAGTGTTTGGATAATGTATCGTTTCAGTTGTGCCACTTATAAATATCTTGGAATTCTTACCATTTTCCAAATTATTTTGTCTTTACTGTAGGTTATCGGTACACCTCAGAGACCTTCAGCGCAAAATACTATCCTGGTAGGAAGTCCACACACACCTAACACACATTTTGCATCACAGAACCAGACTGGAGATTCTTCACCTTGGTCTGCTGGGTGAGCAAAATGAAAGCTAGAAAGGATTAATAAATTGTTGGAACTTTGGTTTTAAATGTTGTGATAGTGATGTACTCCTCAGGCTAGCAGTGTGGGAAAGCCTTTTCCTTTTCATCAAGAGCACTTTAGCACTGAGGTCTGTTGTACTGAAACAGGGAGTAGTCACACAATAGTGAGCACCTCTTCATTTCTTGTACAAGAATGCAGAATATTTTCTGTAAACTCTGGTAGATATTCTGACACTACTAACATTTACAGAATTTAGCTCCTAAAAGGACACAGCAATTTGTCTGACTTAATTCTATGATTTCACTTTTGCTGGTGTATTTTCAGAAAAACACAGTATATTTCTGATGGAACACGGGTATCCCAGAGTGTCACTTAAAATGCAAATGTAGTCCTTTTTGGAAAAAATTACTAAATACAAGGAATGCATACTTTTGGTCTGTTTTTTTCATGCAAGCTTGTTTTTAAAGGCATCTTGTTAAATGTAGTTGCTTTAAGACTATATTTATTATCAGTGGCCTGTTACACATAAATAGATTTCTGCTTTGGAATTATACAGTGAAATGAGATGTAAGAATTGAGACTTCCCCTTGCTGAAAGTAATTTTGTTGATACTTGTATTTTTCCTCTAGTTACAAGGAAGTTTTTATTTTAAAAACTTTTCAAAGCAGAAAACTTCATTATACTGCTTGTATCTTGTAACTTTGAAGTTCTGATAGCAATTTCATATACTGTATAACTTCAAATCTGTGTTATGGTAATAGTGTCACGTTTAGCGAGTTCAAGCAATACCAGACTTCGTCTGTTCAGTCAATATCAGTATCACATTGCATAGAAAATGCTCAATCTATGTGCTACTTTTAATTAAAAATAAAATTTTTTAAAAAGGACAAGAATGTTCTCTCCTCTGATTCAGTTTTCATGTTTTAGTATTTATCCCCTTATCTCTTCTTGTCTTGAAGTTTGGAAGTTTTTCTTTATTGACTTCCTCAAGATATATCCCTGTTGTTGATTTATTGTCTGCTACTGGAAACATTTCAGGCCAGGTTAGATAGAGCTTTGGGCAACCTCACTGAGTTGAAGATACCATGTCTAAGTGCAGGGGGGTTGGACTAGATGACCTATAAAGATCTCTTCCAACCCAAACTATTCCATGGTTTTGTGATTCTACTGGAGGTAGCAAAGTTGGCAAAAGAATAAATTTGTATTGTGTTTCAGCAGTAAGATAATAGAATTGTTTATAAATATTGTTACTTGTAGGGGAAAAAAAGTAGGAGAGAATGTTGGGAAGGGATAAAAAGCAGAAGAAAAGGGAAGGCTTGGGGTTTTTACAGCAGTGTGCCTGTATTTGAAAAAGAGACATCAAATATTCCAAAGTTCGAATCTTCTTAAAATATATATTATACATATATTTAGGAAGCGGAACAAAAAAGGCGAGAAGAATGGCAAGGGTTTACGTCATTTCTCTATGAAGGTTTGTGAGAAGGTACAAAGAAAAGGAACCACCTCATACAATGAGGTGGCAGACGAGTTGGTTGCAGAATTCACTACCACTGATAATCACATTTCACCAAATGAATCAGTAAGTATATGGGAAGTCAATTACATGTGAACTGAATGGGGGAAGAGAAATTTCTTTTGAGATTTTTCTGTTTTTCCTACTGCTAAATGAAACAGTTCAGACATTAACTTAGTTTACCCATTTGCTGTAATATGTTTATTTTCAAATATTTTTGACACAGGTATATTTTTGATTAATGCACTATGTCTACAGCAGGCTTATGACCAGAAGAATATTAGACGACGTGTCTATGATGCCTTAAATGTCCTTATGGCCATGAACATTATCTCTAAGGAGAAGAAGGAAATCAAATGGATTGGTCTACCTACTAACTCGGCTCAGGAATGTCAGAATTTGGAGGTATATGCATTGGGAAATTCACAGTGGCTTTGCGTTTGAATAAATGTTTACAGCTTTAATATGTTCTGATACAATATGTGCCTATAATCTTCTGAGATAGCAACATAGAGTAGTATGCTCCTCTTTGACTCTTTATTTTATTTCTATATAATGAACACATACTCTTCAACTTCCAGATTGTTTAAATGTGTCTTTGTTTAATGCTTCTATGTCAAAAATACAGCTTTTACAGTACATGTGAAATGCTTCTGAGTGGAAGGTAGTCAAACTTAATGACGAATGTGTATTTCCAACATTGCAGTAGTGGTGCTCAGGAGTCTGGAAGATTTGTTTTCTCCAGATACCAAACAGATAATAGATCTGTTGCTGACCTATTATCTGTTGCTGGTGATAATAGATCTGATGATAGATGTTGCATGTAGGTCAATACATACAGGCATCTCCAGTGCTGCAGGTCTTAGCTTTTTGTGACAGTTCTCTTATGTGAATGTCAGACTTTCTTACTGCGTGTCTTGGGAAAGAAGTGAAATGCTTTATACTGAAGGAGTTTCATGAGTTCTGACAGGATTTTTTTACTATCCTGAGATTTGCAGAATAATAAAGTTACTGAGGTTTTCGGAAGTAAATTCACTTCATCAGAACAGAATGGGACGTTGTATTTATTCTTAGTAAGTCTAAATTTCCTTCAGTAGGACAAAAAAAATAAATGTAGAAGGTGCCAAAGTGAGGGAGAAAGTAGAACAAAAGTGTTTTGGAGCCTTATCTACAAAGGGATAATTCTAATTTTTGTTTGATACTGATAATTGATTTTTCATTTAATACTATAATTGCTGTCTGGATAAAGTGAATACAGGGTGTCTCGTCATGGATTGAGATTTATTTGAATATCATCCCAAGTGAAAATTATTACTTCAGAGAGTGATAATTGGGGCATAATTAATCGGGTGAATATGGAAGGTGAAGTGGTTCCAAGATGACAATGCTGTGTGCTGAACAGGGAGCCAGCTAACTGGAGGGATTTTAAAGGTAGCTCTCCTTGGATCTGTCTCACAAAGTACGGCATTGCCAGCAATGTTGCAGCAAAAGAAAAAGAAGTGTGGCTCATCCAGCTGGATTTGATGCCATGACTGGTAATGTCCTAAAGAAGAGTAGGATAATATTAGTACTGAAGCAAAAAAAGCAACTTAGAATGTAATAATGCACAGTGCAGGTTCGTGCATTTAAGATGGGAAATGTGGTATCTTCTGATTAAAAGAAAGTGAGAATTTGTTAATTGGCTGTCAGAAGAAGATGAAAGAGTTCTGTTAAGCAGTGAATAATTAAGCCATGAGTGCAATACAGTGGGTTTCTGAAAGCTAATGTTTAATTTGTAAAATTATCACACCTAATAAAATTTATTTTGCTATTCCATCTGATACAGTGAGTGTAACACAATGAGTTTCTGAAAGCTAATGCTTAATTTGTAAAATTGTCACACCTAATAAAATTTATTTTGCTATTCCATCTGATACTGTTTAGCTTCACCCTTACACTGTTGAAAATCAGACCAAGTAGTTTATAAGGAACACAGGAGTTTGAGGGCTTCCTCATCAACTGTTTATTGTTTTAAATATTCTTAAACTTGTCCTTTGTGTGTAAATTAGAATAAATAAATAAAATATGTCCTGATAGTGCAAAACCATAGTGTGTGAGGCAATTAATAAGGTTTATGTCTTTAAGCAGTCTGTAGTAGTTTACGTGTATGTGATAGAAAAATATCTCAAGTAAGTTTTAAGTTTTTGGGAGAGAGACAGTTATTTGGCTTATTTTCTAATGCTGAATTGTTAAGACTTGATCCTACCCTTCGTAGATTTTTTTTTTTAAATACAACATCATGCCTTTTTTCATCTTTTGTTTTTTCAACTGTGTACACTTGAGGGGGTAATTTAATTTAGCTAGATCTAGGTGAGCTGGCTCAGTGTGGAAGTATGGGTTGAGTGATTTTTAGAACTCAGCCCAGGGAAAAGGAAGTTTTGTCGTTCCCAAATTCATGCAGTACGACTATTACTCTAACCAGATGTGGCCACTTCATTTGCGTAGCAAATTTTTAATCCAGACTGGCCCCCTGAGAAATTGGGAACACTCTGACTCAGGCTGGTGTCAAAAAGTATCAGCTGGCAAGAGGAACCTGACTGGAAAAGAGCAGAGTTCTCTTATCTTTGTCATTATTTAAACTCTTTTCTTTCACAGTTAGTAATTCAATGGTTCATCTGTTGTTATACTGAGGACTCCTCATGTCTATAATATATATATGTCCATCCACAAGTTCTCTTTAGTTCTCTTTTCTCCCAAGAACTTTCACTGCCACAATTCTTTTGGAGTGAATTTTAGCACTGCTGGCAGCTGCCAGAGTTATCTGCAGACTTTGAAGCCCCCTGTTTACACCTGGAACAGCCACAGTGTAAGCAGCAGCAGCAGCGGCAGCACAGGTTCCTCCCACCTCCCTTCCCTTCATAAATCATCACGTGGGAACAGATTGTGCAGTCCCCAGATGTGTTGTGTGTATCTGTTCTGGAAACAGTAGGTTTTCTCTTGGTTCAGCCCCCTTTGCTGACTGCATTTCTCTAAACATTTAGCAGGGGAAAAAAGGAAACATTTCCATGAGCAACAAGATCCTTCGGCTCAGTGCCTGGCTGCATTAAAATAAGAGTGAACGTGGGTCAGTGTAGAGTGGGAAAGTGTAAACGTTGGCTCAGGTGTGCAGTCTGGAGACCAAACTGCAGTCAGGCAGATTGATGAACCTGTCCTGCCAAGTCCCCTGCCTCTTCCTTCACAGTTTCCCAGTGACATGCTCCTTTTATAAATAGGAGGAAGAAGCAGTGATAAATACTTTCCGCACCCTCTGGAACGCACTGGAAGCTTCTAATTTATTCTGACAATAGTGCCTTCACAGACAATTCCTGTTGCTGGAAATCCAAATGCAAATTGATTTGTGGTGTGCTATTTGTGTCTCTAGTGGATGAAAGGCCATTCTGGGAACATACGGCCTCTAAATCCAAGGTTCAGGACAACCAAGGAGGTCACACCTCCCAGCTTTACTGCCTTATCGCTGCTGTGGAGAAGAGTATTTTCTGGTCCTTTGCTTCCTTCTTTTCCTGAACCAAGAGCTGCATACGCCGGTGGCCTCTTGTATCCCACATCACTGCTGTTTCACACTGCAACACTTGAACATCCGTGATGTACAATAAATATTCCTCCCAGAGAGCTTGGGGTTAGTCAGAAACTGCCAGTGACAGCAATAAAAATCAGAACAGCTCTGAACCAGAACAGAAACCCATTCCTGCGCATGCACGGGCAGAGCATCAGCGCAGACACAGCTAAAAGTGGGGGCACTTGGTACAGCCCAGCCATGACCTGCTCTGCAGCAAAGGCAAGCTCCTCACAAAAAAGCACTTCTAAACAGGAGCTGTCTCACGGCCTCAGATAAAAAAGGAATGATTTTTTAGGTTGTTACAAAGATATCTTATGTGCTGTGATTTGGAGGCGGACTGAAGGCATGAAATAGAACTTGTTGGAGATTATTTTGGGCTAAGGGTTTTCAATAGCTTGGGGTTACTTCTGTGTTTTTTTGGGTTTTTTGTTGTTTTTTTCTAATTTAGCGTTTCCACATACTTGGAAATTTCATCAGCTTTCTTTTCAAGTAAAAAGAAGCTTTATATGATGTTATATATTTTATGATTTGAACATTTTCGTTTGTGTCAGTGTGTGTTTTGATAAGGTTTTGAAAAAAGTATTTTTTAAAGTTGAGAGTCAGAAATCTTAGTGAAAATTTTTGCTTTAAACCTTATTTCAATTTGAATGTCAGTATCTGTGTTTGTATGTCTATTCCATTGAAGACAGAAGGTGGAATTCAAACAGCAGAATTAATTTGATAAATTCAGTTCTAATATATGATCTTCCTTCTGCTTTGCTAAACCAAACTTCCCGTTGATAAGTTCTATTTGCTTCTTTTGTCTCTGAGCCTAGAGATAAATACAGAAGTATCAGTAATTCCTGTGAGGAATAGTTGTAGTGCCTAGAATGAGGTATTTAGTTTTGTATTTGCATAAGCAAATTCTGCAAAACTACCATTTACATGTAAAACATACAACATAAATTAATCAGAAAAAGCAAAACTGTTATCTTCTCTTTTTCCTGAAAAAAAATATTTATATATGCCTTACTGTTGTCCAAGTGGTTGGCCTTGATAATTTTTTCTGAGTAGTCAGATATACTTGAGCATTCAATCTAGGAAAAAAAGAAAAAAAGAAAAGCAAGATAAAGAGCAATTTATGTGTTAGAGATCTCAGCTATGTGAATAAAAACAATATCTACTGAAGGCAGCAAAGACCCTACAGATCATGTAACCATTGATAAAGGGTAAATCAAACCTGTGGGGAAGATCATAATTAATGATATCTTAATATTTAAATTGCATTCTGTGTCTGAGTTAAACTGGCTCCTGTAGAAAAGATTGTTTTTAAACCTAAAAAAAAGAGGTCCTACCTACAAAATGTACATAATTTATTAATTATATTATTTAACTTATTCCTGCTACTTTAGAATTTTGCTTCCTCCCCCACAAAAATCTGCTGAATGGAATGAATTAGGATGGTGCTGCATTTCCATATGTATTTTGAAACTAAATGCATTCAAACATTGTGAATAATATTAAAATTCAAATATTCCAATACAGGTCTATGCCAAGAAGCAATTGTTTTCTATGTGAAAAATCTATAATCTTTAGCAAAGCTGCTATTCCAAAAGAATGCAGGCATTTCACACATAAGAAATGACTGAAATTTTCTGTTTACAAGAACATCCCTATCTGCATGGCTTTTTCTCTGACCAGTTCCTTGCTTTTTCTAGGAAAATAATTACAGACTACTCTTGGTTTTAGATTTGCCCTCAAACTTGGTAAAATCTGCATACTAGCATAAAAGCATGTTTGCAATGACCTTTAATATCTTTTAGAGACAAACTATATTCCATGAATCTCTCTGGGCTTTGTGCCCCTTGAAAACCATGACGGCCAAAGTTGTTTGTAGTCACTGAATCAGTTCCTGATTTACCTCTTCCAAATTTGGCATTAAACAGAGGACACTACTTTGCATAATCCTTGTCTCTCTAATTCCCCTATGGGAATGTCAAATAGAACTATATTATCTCTAATGAAGTGGTCTATATATCCAGTGAATCCCATTTAATCTCTAAAAGCTAAATTGTGCTTGACCTCTGTGATAGTGCTCACAGATGGCAGGACAGCAGATGCAAGGACACACAAATCCTTTATTGTTTTTATATTGTGCATGAAACAGACGTAATAGCAGTCATAACATCAATCCCAGTCCCCATGGGAACACAGTGATTCTGCTTAGCTTGCCTGTGGATGTAAACCACCCCTTAAATGTCTGGCTCAATGGCCTGAGCAGAAAACAAAACTGGCTTGTGGAAAGGAACACCTGGGTGCCAGTCCAGAGATTTCAAGGGAGAAATCCCTTGGGGTGAGGGTCATCCTTTTGCTCCATCCAGGTTCTTGTCTTACTGTAAACTGTATAGACTGTATGCCCTGTCTATAGTTACTGCCATTAGACTCATTTTCCCTGTCTTTATTCACATCTGTCTGGCATTTTCAATTCCACTGCCCATTTTGGATGGTTTTTAAATAAATAAATCAGGCATATGTGGGTGTTTGGAGGTTGCTTTCCAACCTTTCCAAATAGCAAGGTGCAAAGAAATAAGAAGTTCTTTCTCATGAATGACAACAAGTGTCCAAAAACCTGCTTTTTTCATAAAGAAGCAAAAGAATTTAAAAAACCCAACACTTAAATGTTTCATGAAGGAATACATATTTCAGAAAATAAACTTGCTTTAGGGTGGCTAAAGCTGTTCATCTGCATTTTGACTTGGACTCTATACTGTGGTTGAATTTTATTTTAAAAAACAGCTCATTTCAGAAAAAAGAAAATTGAATTCTGTAGGTGAAGAAATAGAGGAAAAATTGGTGTTAAGTTTTTTTCTCAGTTTTCTTTCAAGTCAGTGATTTGCTCAAATCTGTCCTATTTTGAAAAGCATTTGGATTTTATGAAAAGTGCATGTTCCAATAAAATGAGTCTGTATCTGAGTTTATAATCACAGAATCATAGAATGGTTTGGGCTTGAAGAGACCTTCAAAGGATTGCCCTGATTCAAATGAAGGACCTTGTTCTTGGCCATGTTGAAGTCATGAGGTTCACATAGGCCCACTCCTCAAGCCTGCCAAGATCCCTCTGTGTGGTGCATTTTCCCTCAAGTATATCAGCTGCACAAAGCCAAAGCAGTTTTGTGCCATCTGCAAACTTGCTGAGGGTGAACTCAATCCCACTATCTATGCTCTTAATGAAGATATTAAATAGTAGTGGTCCCAGCATGGACCCTTGAGTTGCTTCAGCTGTATCTGGTCCTGTGTGTGTATATTCACCTCTGCTTTCATTTTACTTCTCAGTCTTCAATCTACTGCTGCAAATATCTCCTCTTTTACTGTAGTCTCTTCCTGAAACAGTCACAAGATTCCCAGATTTCCCCTGGGCTGTGTCCTTATCACCACCTTTTTATGCAGAGCAGCTGACATCTAACATGAGCCTTCATTTTCTGTGCCTGTTTAACTCCTTCTTCCCTGCACCGTCTTGTTTGTCTGGAAATGCCATAGAATTCAGATAGTTCTACTGCAGGGATTGTCCTGAATTTTGTGTGACTAAATGTAGCTGATGAACTAAGGCTTCAAGGGATATTTTATGTATTTTTGTGTCCCTCACTGACCCCTCTCAAGCACAGCTATGTGCCAATCCTTTCTCTAAATTTCTTACAACAGCTCCCCAGTTAGATGAATATCATTGCATGATACATTGGTACCCTTCCACAAGTGTTAGGGCTCAGAGGAGGTGGAGAAAGAGGAGAAAATGAGGGGGCTGGTTCTATTCAGGTTGTAGAAGAGATCCCCCCCCGCCCCAGTCCAATAGCTTTCTAAAAGTATTCGTAAAGGGTTTGCAGAGAAAGCAAAATCAAACTTTTTTCTGAAATGAAAGACAAAAGTCAGTAACCATGAGCTGTGGCAAGGGAAACTCCTGCTGATTGTAGGCCTGGAATAGGTCCTGAGAGAGTATTTAGTCTCTATCCTTGGAGATTTTCCAAATGGACTGGACATGTCCTTGGGCACCTTGATAGAGCTTTAAGTTAATGATTCTATGATTTACACCTCTTGAAGACCCAGAGATAATTCTAGCAGTTGGCTTAGGTAGTGGCAAGGAATAAGTTCCAACAGTCAATAAGAAAGGATAAGAAGAACCAGACAGAGTAGTGGATGAATTTGAACCCGAAGAGAGAAAGACTGAGTAAGAGGAGAGTGATTTCTGTAGTTGAAAAACCAACACTCTGCATTTGTCAACAGTTCCCACATCATGCTGTTTGAAAAATCACATCTAACTGTAGAGAAGAAACTGGAACATTGCAGCTCTATGTAATAACTCATGGCAAACGTTTGCTTTTTAAATGGAACACTCACTGTTTCCATTGGCAAATATGACCACAAATTCTCAATTTGACTATAAGGTTGCCACTGGTAGATCTCTGAAAGAGCTGCTTGTCCAACACGTATCCACTCTGCAGCTTGCTGTGTACAGGGTTCACGGTGAGACAGCTCATCTGACAAGAAGGTTGAAATTCTTTGGCTGTAGCAGAAGAGTTTCACACCTAAGGGAGTTCCTCTGAGAGCTGAGTTCCATGGGTAGCACACCCACCAGCTTCAGCGATGAACAGTCCATGGGTGAGCTGGCACTCGTGTGCCACTGAGCCTTATAAAGGCCTGAGGTAAATCCTGAACTCTAAAGTCCAGAGGATAAAAAAAGCCCAAACAAACACAAAACCACCCACAACAATAACAAACATGTGGAAAAGTATTTACTTTTCTTTTACTTAGTGAATTTTCTGCCAGTGAGCTGGCTCAGTGTGGAATCAGATAAGCATCAGTGCCAGCACAAGGGAGGGAGGAAGACCATATGGCCAGGGATCTGAGAGATAGGAAGGTGGGAGCACAGCATCATCATTTTGTATATGCTTACACTTCTAGAGCACTGCAACATCTTTGCATGAGAGCTGCATTTCTGCATCACAGAAAGCTGCAGTTTTATCCTCCCTGAGGCTTTGAGGCAATAAACGGTATTAATGAATAATACTTGACTTACAAGAGAATACATTCTAGCTGCCAGTCTCAAGCTTAAACTCTGAAACGGTTTCCAGCATCTTTTGATTTCACCTATCTATATAGTCTAATATTCAGATGAGATACTCAGCTGAGATACTGGATTTTGAAAATGTAAGCCTGAGAATTGAAATGGCATTTCATGTATCATTACCAGTAATAAAGACACACAGTTTGGGTACTTCGTGACATCAGTGTCTTCAAATGCACAGATGTACCCAATTAAGTTTAAATAAACAATTTTGTGGAAGGGAAGTACACTGAGATATAGAATCTATTTCCCCTTTTCTACGTTGCATTGTGCCTTCAGGGCAAACAGAAGTCCAAAGCAAAAAGAAATTGCATTTGTCATTTTAGAGGCAGTACAAATAAGTTTGAATATACTTAGTAAGCAAATCTATGCTCTCTGTAATGACTTCTCTGCAGAGAACAGCACATTCATGCTCCTAAAGTTCAATGTATTTAAGGTAATAATTTCCTTCTGCTTCTGAAAAGTGTTATTGTTGGCACAGAAAACATGCACATGCTTTCTTGCACAATTTGCTGAGTTGTAATATGCAGGGGAAAGTGTATTAAGGAAATTTGTTTCCAAGACTACAAAGTTGCAGACCTTGAAAATTTAAAAAGCAAAATAGTTCCCTTAACCCCTCTGAGTAGGAGTGAGTCTCTTCAACCTTTTTCTCCAGCCAAGAAGAAATGTGAATATGTACCAGATCACCAAGGGTTCCAGATATTGAAAAGACATTACACCCCAGTTTGGAAAAGACACAGTAGTGCAAGTCACGGAATACAACAGAACTCCATTGAAGTCACTATAAATCATGCCATAGATGAGCTTGGAGAGAAGAATTTCAAACCAAGACAAGTAAGAAAAGGTAAATCACCAAGCTAAATTCTCAGGCAAAATGCACAAACAAATTCAAAAGGTGGGAGAAAAATCTTCTTACCCCATACACCTTCTTGGCTCCTGCCTTTGCAGCAAACATGGAGAGGATTCCCGTGCCACTTCCAACATCGAGGACAATCTTATCTTTAAAAACATGTTTATTGTGATACATTGAGTTTCTATAGGTTAATGTGCGCACTTCATCTTTTAACATTTCCTGTGATGAAAATAAAAGGATTGTGTCACCATTTGAAACACTTGTATGCATTCCACGCTGCTGCTGAATGCATTCCCTTGCTGTCATTTAAGCATTATTAATACCCAACATGAAGGGCTTCTCAAGTACTTTGGGGTGCACACATCAAAGCAACTGCAAAAAGCCAGCTACTTAGAGCTGAATTATTAAGAAACAGCATGATGTCCCTTGTACGATTTTATTCTGCTATTACTTCACTGTTACAATTGACAGCCACAATGTAATCTAACCACAGCACTGCTTTGGGAATAGACTGAAGCTGTACAGAAATCCAAACATTCCTTTCCTCCTAAATCATGCACAACCCAGAGCCTCAGTGGAGGGACCTTCTGAGGTTCCTCTTTGAACAGAAAAGAAATTGCTCCATAAGCCATTATAAGACAGCAGGCTTGACAGCCTTGCCCAAAGTGTGGCAGAAGTCCATGGCAGAGCTTAGAAATCCTGTATTTCTCCCTCACTGCTCTCCTGTCCACTCATTTATCTGATTAATTTCCAGAAGATATAAATGTATAACCTAGACCACTGTCTCACTAGTTTGAGTTGTCATTGTTGGGTGCTGATTTTTGATGCACTGATAGCAGCAGTATGTGCATTTAATTTCATTGATACCTTGCTTTCTCTTGTACATCCATCAGTCAAACTATATCAATAAAGAGGACCCAGGTGCCATTTCTAGGAGAAATGTAAACCATTCAACACACATTTTAGTTTTCTGAAAATGTTTCTGTTATGTCTAGAAGACTGAAGGTTTTCTAATACACCTTCATGGGAACTGTTTCCAAACAAATTAAGGACAAGAAGGTGACTGGGAGTGTTCAGCATGGATTTGGAGATGACTGACTACCTGATATCTTTCTATGGTGAAATAATGGGCTTTGTGGATGAGGGAAGAGGAATGGATGTTTTTTACCTTGATTTTTTTGTAAATTTTCAACATTTTCCCCCATAACATTCTCATTGAAAAATGGATGAAATATGGACTACATAAATGGTCAGTGCAGTAGGCTGAGAACTGACTGAACTTCTGATCTCAAAATGTTGTAATGAGCAGCACAAAGTCCATCTGGAGATCAGTCAGTAGTTGTATCTCCCCAGGGTCAATACTGATTCCTTCTGGCCTGTTTTTTCAGATGGATTCTTCCTAGCAGACCTCAATCCTCAAAGAGGGTCCCATAGATATGGAAACCAAGAACTATTCATCGACACCATCTGCACGATCAATTGTGGACCTGTGGTACCACTTCTCCTCAAGTCCTTGTTCGTGCTGTTAGAGTTGAGGCAAAAATTCACCAGGCACACCTTGCTGTTGATCTTCAGCCTAAGAGCTGCCCAGTAACACTTCATATGCTTCAGGTCTCTCTGGTGCTCATGTAGAACAGCAGCAGGTTCTAAGGGCTCATCTAAGGGATGGAGAAATGTCAGCAGCCTCTCCACAATGTCCAGGTCCAAATGCCTTGGCAGAAGGTCTTGTCAGCAGATGGGGGCCTCTCTATCCTGCAGGTGAGAGCCTTTGGTAGCTGTCACTTGTCACTTGCTCCCAGTGCTTCTGCCTGGCTCAGAGCCAACTGGTTCTGGAGGTTTGGTGGACAGAACTTCCTGCTCCTCATCTGCTAAAAAGACACTGACCCTATTCTATAGCCAGAGATCTGCAGGTGCATCAAGAACCCCTCTCCTGTTACCAGATGTCACAAGTTTCCAGCCTTCACCATCAGAGGAGTCTCCAAACCTGGTAAGTAGAGACTCTGACTGCCCCTCCTTTCAGTACAGCTGGGGTTTTGGGCTCTTGTACCTTCAGGCTCTCAGAGAAGATCCAGTTAGTCTCTTCCTCATGCTCCTGGTGCTTCAAAGTCTGCCAGCCTCCTCTAGCAGCTCCTTTACTTATTGACACAGATCCTTTACCAGTGCACACTTCCTGCAGGCAAGGAGGAAATCTCCAACTTCCCAGCCTCAGCAAGAAGCTTCCTGCAGTCCCTGAGACCTACATGGCTCCATCCTTCCATCAGGAGATCCATTTGGTTTAAGGTCCCTGATGTGTCTTCAAAATTTCTTCTAGGTCTCCTTCCCACTCAATTGTTTCTCTATCTTCTTCCATTCTTGGCCTAAATTTCTGAATGCTACACTGGCAAGATGTTATTGGTAGATAGAAATCTTTTATGTTTAGGCCCCCCAAACAATTACGAGAGTAATGGAAATAGATATTGTTTGTTATGCTGTTCGTGAGGAGTGCACTGAGTCATTTCACATTTGTTTTTTTCATCCTGCCCTTAAAGATCTTATCCTCTTGTGTCATGAAAATATCAACAGGGAAAGATACTAGTGACACCTTTAGGTTTACAATCATTTTTTGATAGTAAATTGCCCATCAAGTGTTTAAAATTCTTTTCAGGAGTGTATTTAAGGAGGTGATTTGGCTTAATGTTCCCATCAATGCAGTCTGTGCATTCAAATAATATGCCAGGAGTGAGGAAACTGCTTGGCTTCTCGTGTCAGCTGAGTAGCTGTTCTGCTGCTGTCTGTGCTCAAACACGCAAGAGAACAAAATCCCAGCTCAGCAATAAGGGAGTGCCCATGGCTGTTTCTGGGCTGGTTTGCAGCTCACACAAATGCACTGCATTGATGCACTTGTGAAATTCACCACTGCACAGACAGCTACAATAAGCCCTGCAGAGAGCTCGTATGTAAGAATCTAAGTGGGACAGAGGTTTCGAGTACAAGTCTCTAGAGAAGTGGGTGATATCTTTGGCACTTAATCAGATTACACAATTGTCTGAGGAAAGGCAGAGGAATATAATCATGAACAAGTAAAAAAATCAAATAAACAATAATAATAATTATTATATTGTTAGTTATTTAACAATTGCTGAAACAAAAATAAATATTACCTCATGAATTCCAAAGTGAGCATAGGAATCAAAGTAATAATCCCTGGATGTCATCTCTTCTGGATTGATGAGCTTTGCCATCTTGCCTCGGCCCGGGCAGCTTGGTTGCAATGGAACATGTATGACAGACTGAACTGGCTTTGGAACAACAGTAGGCTGTGGAGGCTGGGCTGGGATGGGGCAAACCTAGGAGAACATGGAATATTGTTAAGGGGCATCATTAAAAGAAAATATTTCCCTCTCTGTCTGGCATAGTGCTATTATCATTAGTGTTATTATTGTAACTATCTAGTAGATAACAAGTCCAAAGACACCTGGTGTATCATAAGTGAAATTTAGGCTGCCTTCTGTTCCTGGATCTTAAAATTTTTTGATGCCTTGGAAGATTTCCTTAATGGATTTTTCCTTAATGTTTCTCTGCAGATACCTAAATTAGTGCAGAGTAATGGCAAATTATTGGTGTTGGCTGAAGCAGGTTACTGCAATCATTGACACAAAGCAGTAGAGAGCTGAGTTCTCTCCATTAGTGTCCTATTCTGTCAAATGCCCCAGCTTTGTGACAGGCAGGTTGCAATAAATAAAAAGTTCACCTGCAAAAAAGAGCTCATAATCAAAGGATTCCAGACACAGTGTTTCCAAAAAGGGCAGAATTCACAATCAATTCTTAATTATCAGGTAGGGTACCTGTCAGTACTAATACCTGTAGCATGTAAGACAGAAGATAGAATGTTTTTCAAATAGGAAGTAAAACAGACCTTGGCCCAGCCCATGTGTGTATCTACATATTTAATACTTAATATGAAGCAAAATGCTGAAAACTGAGAAAGACTGTACAATATGCTACAGCTTCAGCTATGCACTGCCACCTGAGAATTATGGGTCAACAACTTCATATATTAAGGTCAATCCTACTTAAAATAGATCATGTCCTCTTGCACTTTTTTTTTAAGACTCAGTAGTTTCCCAGTAGGGACCAAAGTTGCCTGAGCCTCTCCTTGCTATTTTCATAAAGTTCATGCTGTCTTCTACAGCTTGGTACTGTGAGATATCAATCCCTTGCACTGTCTCTGAATAGCATCAATTAGCCTAGTTCAGTTTGCTTCAATTAAAAAAAAAAAAAAAGAAGAAAAAAGCCCCCACATTTTCTACTCTTGTTCATTTGAAGATTTATATGTGTCATCTTTTGATGATTTCTTTGGTCCATCTGTTAAAAAAGTAAATACTGGTGGTTTATGTTCCTGTAACACTTTTCATCCCCAAAGATACAGAAATGCTTCATTTGTAAGTCTTTTCTATTTCTTACATTTTCTATTTTATCACCTCACCCTCTTCACCTCACCTAGTTCACCTCCCACGCAGAATACACTTGCTCCCAATTGGTGTTTGTATTTCTCTCTGGTCTAGTTTCAAAAAGGTCCATCTGCAGTAATTTCTCTTAACACATTGCTTCAATGCCTGTTCATTGCAAGCAGTAAAACCTTGATAACTCATTCTGTCAAAGTGTTGCTCTTAATATTAAATTCCTTCAAATATAATCCTCCTATTTTTAATTATGTACTTGAGGTTATATCTTAACCTTTTTCTCCATTGGCATGCACTCTATGTAATTTTTGCAGTTACCTTTCTCAGTAGTCCTTTCTGTGTTTGTCTGCTGGATTACAAAGGCTTAAACCATAGGTGTTTGAAATTTTGTTTTAATATAATATGAAATCTGCAAGGTCTTACACTTTTCTCCTAAATCTCACCCTCTGCATTATTTCACAGCAAAATACATAAATTTACATAAATTACAAAATAAAACAGTCACTGAATCTGTTCTTGTCTTAGGTACGAAGGTCTTCGGACCCAAAATAGTGCATCACAGACAATTGCTCAAAAGATATGTAATGGAGAAAAGTTATATTCATTTTTGTAAATGAAACTAAGGGGGTTCTAGCATTTCTGTTGCTTTCAAACTACAAATTCAAATGTGGTTTGTTGTACAACAGAGAGGATTTGCTACAGGAGAAGAGGCTGGTCTTGAAGGCAAATCTCCTGTCTAGATTTCAGGCAGTATCAATTCTGTTCCTGGCTGCATGGAAGGGTCTAGATAGGATTATGAGAACAGGGCTTATTCTGACTAAAGATACAGAATTAAATTAAACCCAGCAGCTTAGGCTAGGAAAGTTGTCTGAATTAATTTCTTTCCCATAAAAGAATTAACATTGTAGTTTCCTAGTCTGCAACTGAATTCTGCTATGGCCAAGGAGTGGCAAGATAACTTTTATTAAGCTACTGAGGCAGTATTGCACCTTTGACTCACAGTACTTTTCAGATTTATGCAAACTACCTGGAGACTTCCTGCTCTCAATATCTCTGCCAGGAAGAGCACATCCCACCTAGCAGAAGAAGTAGAAATCTACTAGTCCTGCTTCTCAGCTGCCTGAGTATGTAGCCAAGCAGCCTGTGGTAAAATATGCTGATGGTGGTTGTGCAGCAACATTAGGTTCTGAATGCCAGTAAGTCATGCACTGTCCATCCTGTGGTGTGGGCATCACAGCCTCATGCAGAAGGGGCAGTAGAAAACTGATTAGGGGTGATGATCTTCTCAACCAATAGCACTCTATCACAGGGACCTTACACCAGCTGCTTCATTTCTGTTTTAGGCATCCTGACAAGAAGCAGACCCTCCAAATTAAAATGGTGTAAATTCTGCAGTGCCTGTATTACCTGCTGCTGAACTTTTCTGTGTGTAGCACTATAATTCTGGAATTCCAAAACAGGGTCACAATTACAAGAATAATTTTGTTAGTGGGGCTCAGGAAAGCCCTCTGTCAATAACTTGCCATAGACTGAAAAATTTCACTCAAGACTGACTTTACACACTATGACAACAAATATCTGGGGAAACATAAACACAGTGGACAACTACAGAATAAAGAATTGCAATGAAAGCTATTATTTATATCAGAAACAATAAAGTCTTTGGGTGTACAGCTCTGAGATTGCAAAATAGAAACAACAATGCTTTTAGGACTATGGTATAATTGCTGAAGGAGAAAATATGATTTTAAGACAAAAGCTATAAAGGAAAGACAACATCCTGTATTCTTTCCAGAACTGAAAAAACCCTTGATGTGATTTACAAGCTTAGCAGATATATATAGCCTACACAAGGAACAACTCATCTTTTGAATAACACCTGAAAAGGCAAAGCATCTGGGCTGGGGGTAAACCTCACATCAATTTAAAGAATCTAAAAAACTCTCTGCAGAACCCATGTATGGACTCTGGCCAGCTGCACACAATTCCAGAACACTGGCTTGTTGCTAATGCAGATGAAGTCTGAAATAATGGAAGCAGCTGCTTCAGAATTCATTCTTCACTGTGCTAAACATGCAGCCCTCTATTTTTCCATCTCCCATTTGCTTCTGAAGGTAGGGGTGGAGGGTCTGAAGGATCTGAGAAGCAATCTATCACTGCTTTGCTACAGAGGTCCTACTTTTTTGTACCATTTCAACATTTATATCAAATTAAATTAGGGAAGCATTTTCCTACTTTTAAAAATTAAATAGTTTATTTCTCCTTTCTTTGTGGACAAGGCTGGTACATTGCAGGTGATCAAATGTACTAGCACAGGACTGATTTCTTTAAAAGCTTTGAATTCTTGCAAAAGACAAGATTCGCAAACCTCATTCTTTCTCAAAATCCCACAACTCAACATCCTGACAGGTTTCAAAAACATATACAGGCACCTCAGTGACACCTCAGCGTGACTTCAAGATACACAGAGTTGCCCATGTACATCAACGGGTACTGTTGAAGTTCTTCTTTGAAAACTGGACCTAATCCAACATGGACTGACACGGCTGTCTGCGTGCACAACTCCCAAAATACAAAAGAGAACTGAGTATTCAAAAATTATGAGCTATTTTTGAAAATTTGAGCCTTTTAGATATATCCATCTGTCTGCAGAGAGACAAGATGGTGAAATATGCACAATTCATTTTTTGGGAGATTTGTGACAAAAGCTGTGGTGTGTAGAGTAAAAATAAACTTGAATTTAAATTCTCCTTTCTTGATATTACTATGGAGACACTGGGCTGGAGGTTAAAATTCCAGTCCCTGCAAAACTGTTGTTCAATCTGCAGTGTTTTATTCTTGACAAATTCTTAGTTATTTATGGCATTTTTATGACATTGAAGTGGTTAACTGTACCCTCTGCTGGGAAGTGCTTAACTTTTTCTTAAGAAACTAATTAAGAATGGAATTACGGTTTAAAATGATTCAATTTCAGCGTCATCTTCCTTTTAAACAAAAGGTTTTATCATATCTAAATGTCGATTTTACTTATTTCTTGTGCCAGATAGCTTTCTGTGTCAGAACTACTAGAATAGAATGTGCCTAACACCATTTTCATTGGTCTGAATTTAATAATCAGGACCTCTAGAGTGCAAGAGATTATCAACTGATATGCAATCACCATAGCGATTCCAACAATACAGCTTCTTCCTGCCGCAGATATAAAAGCACAGCCAAATATAAGAGGTATTTGATATCCGCCTGCCAAAATTTAGGCTTCAACAAAAACTTCTTGGCAGTCATTTTGCAGGTTAAAACCTCCCTTGAATCCTTTATCTTGTTTTGTTTTGAAGTCCTTGTCCAAGGCTTATCTTAAGTGATCTTTGGATAGGACAAAGAATCTAATCCATTATCAGAGAAGTTTTAACCTGATTTTTTGAGGAAATGAAGCTTCTAAAGTATCTTGCATTTGCCTCCAATTAATAACTTTTGAGCTGGTCCAAGCCAGCCTGATTTGACAGAAGTGTGGAAATATCAAATACAATTCTATTTCGGTACATTTCTTGAAAACTGGAAATTAGGTAGAAGAGTAACAGATTTGATGATCCACTAAAATTGAAGCAGCTAGATTTCAGCTGTCACGCTTTCTACCTGCTCCAGGTTTATTAAACCACCTGGCTTGTGTTACACATGCAATGTGTAGCCTCCAGACTAACCATACTAGATGATCAGTAATGAAGGTGTAAGAAGACCAGGCACTGCTCAGAACTAAACTAGGAGCTGAGGGCATAAAGAGCAAATACTTGCAGGAAACAAGGATTTGTTAGCTCCTCTACACATGGGAAAACCTTTCCATGCTAAGGATGAGAAGTTCACAAGGAATGCAAAATGGCAGGAAATCAAGGAGTCCCAACATTCAACTGCAGACAGACATAACTGTTTGGGAATTGCCTGTATCAGGAACATGCTTTAAGGAAGGGGGACCTTTGGAGACCAGTAAAGAACATTTGCTCAGTGGAAGCTTTATGTTGTCTCAAAATCAGGATGAAATTGCCAGTTCTTCAGCAGCTATAAATCTACTTTCTGCTTGATGAAAGTCAGGCTCAGTCTGTTTTAAGTTGCACATAAGTATGAGTTCAATGCAAATGCAAATCCATCCAAACTCTAAAACTGAATCTACTCAGACAGACTCAGAAAAAAAAAATGGGAGGGAGAACTGATTCTTAAAATTGCTTGCTTTGAGGCTACCTCTTGTTTAGCCACTTCAAAGTGAAGCGCTGCTCTGAACTTTCTGAAGCTCAGCTCTGAACTTTCTACATGGATTGTTTGAAATGCCAAAACAACCTGTCATAGACAAACCTGTCCATTTGTTATCAGCAGGAAATTCACTGTCCTTTATACAGACAAGCATAGCTTAGAGTGTATTACAACTGTGGCATCATATCCCTAAGTAATGGTGATAGAAAAAATATTGTGAAAACACTGATGCTTTAGAATAAAGCCTCTGTCCAGAACAACTGAGACTGATCAGTCGTATAAGGAACTAGATTATACCTTAGACGTCCAAACCCTCAAAAAGTCAAAGATGCAAGCCTCTGTTTGGTATGATAAAGGTGTGGTCGACACACTTAGGCTGCAGCAGAAAGAACACAGAGTAGCAAAAAGGAATGTAAAGATCACAAGGGTTTGTGAAGTTGCTACTTACTGTGCAGGAGCTAAAAAGAAATTTAGATATGTAAATGCAAGATAGGTGCCGTGATATCTTTCTGGATCTGACCCAGGGTACTTCATACTGTCAAGATTTTTAACGGGGTTGTCTGATGGGTAAAAGCCAGAATTTTCTCAGTGACAGGTCACAAAATAAGCAATCAAATTTCTAGTTTCCATTATTTCTGGGTATACAGGAATAATTCTACTCCCTAATAGAGGTTAAGCACTGAAACAAATGCTTACAGGGTCTGTGGAGTCTCCAACTGCGTAGATTGCAAAACTCAGCTGGAGAATATCCCTTACCAGCCTTTAAAGCTGTCTTTTATCTGAGCAGGGTGCTAGACTAGATGGCCTCCAGAGGTCTTTTCCACACATATTATTCTATGTTATTAAGACACAGACAGTTATATTTGCACTATACAGGAGATAAATGTGCAAGGTTTATAAACCTGAGCCTAGTGCAAATTATGAGGTAGGTTATAAATTTGTGTTAATAGATTTGTACACACAATAAGAACAGAACCTGCTTTCACAAGATTAAAGAATGCACACTATAAGAAGATGAGGACACGTCACTCAGGAATTAAAATCTTCTAAAGCTACATGTAACGGTACAGAAATGAGATTATAGGAAATGAGTTGACAAAATTTAAGGACAGGAATGATACTAAGTATCCGTATTACTTATAAATGTGTGAGGAGTTCTAGACAGTTCTGTGTGCCAGTGCATGTAATTAAAATGTTCTTCATCCAATCTGGTCTCACGACTGTTTAGTGCATGGTGCCATTGGGGAAGAAAATAGCGACAAGTTACAGATGTTGACATTTAACTGAACTTGTGCTACTTTTCATAAAGATGGAGATTTTGCAATGCATGTAGAGTAGAATGTCCCATGCAGAGCATGAAAAGTCCTAGTTCAGCACAGAACTAAAGAAAAATATGAGAGAAATGTATTAGTATTAACTGAAATTTATTCTTTACGAACCTTGTGGAAAGATAGCAAAGCATTATTTTAAAAGTGCTGAGAGGCACCTTTCTTTAGGAGAAGGTTGCATTTTGATTATCTTTGACATTTGATAGATCTAATGCCTATTATTATTTTAGATCTAATATCATAGCAACACCTTCTTGGTTTGCAAGATCCCTGCCACAAGGAACAGCTGGAGAAATGCCTTGTATTTTCACCTGTACTCTGTGGCGTTGAGCAGATGGCCTGTCAGTAGACTCTGTTGCCCATCTGTTTGTTTGGAGCCCCTTGAGCCTCATTAGGAGTGAGATAAGTTGCACAGTGAGGAGGTTCTCAAGTGCTGGTTGAAGTCTCACACCCGCTTCTCTCACAGCCAGGGTTTCACAGCTTCAGTTCAGCGGGGGATCGTGTTTTAGAAGCGTCGTCCTCTAGTGGATAACACCAAAAGTGAACTACACTTGACAGATGGCTAAATTCCTTCTTCTTTGCATAGGCTAGAGCCTAATCTAACTGCTATCAATAATCTGGAGACGGATCTCCATGTATAACCATGCTGTTCCCTCCACATACGCAACATATGGGTTTGTTGTAGTTTAATGGTCTCTGCCACGTAAGTCAAGAATCTGAAAGCTGAAGAATTAAATAAAAGAGAACTATGGATAAATAAAGAAAGCTGTGATGATCTGTGGCTAGATGTCCCGTGGTTTTCTTTCCATTTTTCACCATAATCAGGAATAGAAGAGGTGGATATATTCAAGCATACTGGTTATTCTGACACAAGATTGATACCTAGAAGTAAATATGGCAGGCTAGAAATACAGGCTAGGCCACCAGGGTTAGGTGTTTTTGAGAGACATTCCAGATTTCTCAGATTTCTCCTGACTCAGTACCATATACCAGGACTACCAGGAAAAGCATGCTTTCTAACGGAGCCCTTCTGAATATAGTGCCTTGCTAAGATGTATGAGCTTTTGGACTGGTTTCTGTTACAGCAGCCTTTCTCCTGTTCCAGAATCCAGTCTGAAAAGTTATGTGGACCACAGAGCAGCACATCAGCAGCTTCACAAAGCCAGTGTCTCTTGTAGGCTGAGGCTTCTGGACTTACACAGATTTACAGTTATGTCTGACATGGTAACACTGCAAGTCCCTGCTTTCTGCAGAAGCATCCTGACCCTTTTCAAGGATTCATGAAAGGCAAATAAAATGAAAAGATAAAAAAAAATCCTTCCTACCTTCTTGTCATTTTAAGCCTTTCCTTTTCTGACTAATGAAGATAAGAATTTCATTTCATTTCATTTCATTTCATTTCATTTCATTTCATTTCATTTCAATTTCATTTCATTCTTTACTCATTTGGTAGAAGTTGACTCGGTAGTGAAAAACAGGAAGGTGCCTTAATGTGTGGTCTCCAGCCTATCAATGTTGACTGTGTGAAATTCTGATATCATCACTGGAATTTAAAATTTCAAACTGAGGTCAACCGTGAGAGTTAAGATTGTTATTGACAACCGTATGTTAGATAATTGGTATCACTTCTATCAAAATTTGAAGTGCGCCTAATACCTAAAATAGACAGTAAAGGCCAGGGAGCACTTCAATTGACTGATCACTATGGAATACTTTCCCTCTTCCACCCAATTATCCAGAAAAAACAAGCAGTAGGTATAAAGTAAGTTGTACGTTCTCCTGGAACAGTTTTTCCTTCTGAGATGTCTGAGCTTTGGGAGTTTTGACAGATCTCTTGCCTTTAAAGTGCTACATCCAGAACTACCTAGAACAAAAGAAATCAAGATGCACAGATATAAGATGGGGAAACAGCCTGTTGTTCTGACAGAGTTATTAGAGGCTTATTTTTTGTGGTTGTTCAGAGGGAAGGTTTGAGGTATGACTACTGCCTGTCTATTGTTGAAACTGGAAAGAGGAAAAGCTGATAACAGTATTTTCCATTTGAATTAGGCTACAGCCTCTGGGAAATAAAGAGCTTTTTCAAGTTTAATGTCATTTTATTTCTGATTTGCCTTTCAGGGAGTTGCACAAGGGAAAGAAATATCTCTGCATTAATAAAATGCATCAGGTCTTCCAGATGATTTTAAAATATCGGTCCCAAACCAAAAGAATCTAAAAATAAACCATATCAATTTCATTCCTGGGCATTCATTGCAGAGTCACCTCTATATCTGGTGGTGATAATTATTAACGTTATATGCTCACTAGTTGCACTGATACTGATATTTAATGTCCCACCTGGCCTGACTGGGCAAGCACTTCTATGTCATCAACAAGTAACACACAGCTATGGGGTGCTGTGCAGAGACTGAACTCCCCCTACCATTTCCAAGACCCATTCAGGTTTGGCATGGCAGAGTGAGAAGGCTGCAAAAGTGTCATATTGCTCGAACAGCAATATGGCTTAAAACTGGCTTAAAGTTTTTCCCTTCCCCTCATATTCTGCAATACAAGTACCCAAATGGCACCAATCTTGCCTCATTTTTTCAGACAGGATGGAAACACACTCAGTTTTATGTGTGGCTGAGTGGAGTCTCCAAGACCTGTGATTCCAGCACTGCTTCTAGGGCAGCTGAGTACTGTGAGGGAGCAGCCGGAACAAGGGTAAGCGGCTCTTCTTGCGTGCACATGAACAAAGGTCAAGGTTGCTGGTGAGTCATGTTCCTTGCTGCTTGGGTAGATTTGGCACTATGCAATCATACAGAATGAAGAAATCATTCCATGCTATGTTTCCCTGGGAGTAGCTCGAAGCCTGTATCGTTATTTAGCAAGTCACGACTCAACTCCTTTTCCTCCTGGAATGTGGGGCTCAGTACTTAAGGAGCCGGACCTCTAGGTCTGGCTTTGCACCAGCTTGGACTAGCTGGAAGGGGGATCTAGGGTTTTCACTGCTCTGTCCTTCCTTCTGCATGCAACAGAGAGGACTCATCAGCGTTGCCTTAATACTTCTTTTCTACACAGTGTAAATTGATTAAAAGGCTGCCCTTGCATTTCTCTGTGGAGTCCAGTGTTCAGTGTGCAAGGCTCTATAGCAGAAGGCTCCATAATGTGTGCTGTGACACCCAGGTAAGCTGATGCAATTCCACATGGATTCTGAATTACTGACAATTTATCATCATGACTATGAAACCATGAATGGTGCATAAGGATCTACAGTCAGGGCATTAGGGGCCTGTTAACAGATGGTAATTAGTTCTATTTTAAGGATGGCTAGGCAAGTCAGCTTTTCTTGTGACAAGAGAAAAAAAAAAAAGGACAAGGTCATCTTCTAAGGCATGAAACCCTAGCAGTTGTTTTCACTTTGTGATCAGCTATAACCCAGGGAAGACATGCTGCTGTTATCTGGAAGCAGTACACAGGAATGTAAATGTGACTGGAGGTTTTTATTGATTTTTCAAGTGAAGAGAGATATTCATGTGCCAGATTACTTTAAAACGCCTCGCATCACAAGGCACAGCTTGTTGTAGAAATAGCAACAGAAGTTATAGAAGCCTGCACTGAAAATATCAAAGTTGAATGCAGTGAAGAGGAAGAGTTTGTTGCAGATCATTGCATAAAGAGTTATGAAGATACAAAGCCAGAGAAGTGTGAACTTTCCATTGTGATTTTCTTACTGGTTTTTACTATCGCTGCTGCTGCATTAGTGCCTGCCTTGCTGAACAGGCAAGGAAACGGATATGAATGGGAAGAAAGCAAAAAGGACTGGGTACTTTCAAACTACTTTACATCACCCTGTCAAGTGCACGAAAATCTGTGGAGGAAAGGTCAGGGAGAGTTAGAGCCTCCATTATCAATCCTCACAGTACCTTTCTTGTAGGAAAAGTAGCTGTATCACTGACTGGCCTCTTCCCCTCCCCAGCATCATCTCTACTGACTCTCTAGTGACAAAGAACAAGAACCAGAAAGTGCTAATCAACTATAAAACAAGCTATTTTTAGGCCTTTTCTCAGTATCAGGCAGTAAGCTGAACTTCACATGAAAAAGTAGAGCTCCACTATTTTTAGAGACTAATTATTAACAAAAATAACCAGAGTATTCTATCTGTACAAATTATTTTCTTAAATTAGCAGAAAAATTAATGGAAGCCCTCCTCTGCTTAGCAAATTTCTAAGGCACTGATCTCTGAAAGTCACTTTGCAGCTGATATAACAGTCTCCTCTTCCCCTGTCACCGAGTTTCAGCTGTTTCACAACAGCTCTACAGGAAGTTCTTTAGGAAGATATTATATTCTGTAGGCTTTGCTGAGCCTTAGTACAGAGGAGGAAAAGTATCCAATTGACCACCTACTCCATGTCCTAGCCAAGCTTTTGATCTACACTCAGCATAATTTCAGATGTACTTCAGTTCTAGAAGAGGTCTCTGCCTAAGAAGTGTCCAGGTTTATTACTTCTTACCCTCTGCAGGATAAGTGAGGACAGAAAGAAGAACAGGATTGGGAAATGGCAGCTCCTGAGCTGAAGTGCCAGAGAAAATCAGCACAGTGACTTACAGTTCAGTGCTGCTGCAGAACTACCAGCAAACGAGCACCAACACTGAATAGAAGTCCCACATTTGACACTTCCATTTGTCAACTGGCAAAAAATAACATTTCCCTGCACAGAGCAATGACACCCTGACACTTCCTTTGGAGCTGTAGCTCTCTGGATCTTAATATGTTATAGCACAGACTTTTTCTTCATCATCTGGTGGTTTTTTTGTCTTCTGTGTTAGTGTTAAGTCCGTCTCACTGTGTGACTTTGAAGGAATCAGCCATTTCTTAGTGTGAGTTATCAGAATTTCACAGACTTTTGTGACAGATGAAACCCCCAGAGGTGGAATGTGACTCTCTGAATCAACACTTACGATGGAAGATGGCCCACAGAAGATGGGCAAGGATGAAGTGCCCATGAAACTCAGGGAATAATGCAGCTGCCCACAGCTGTTGCAAAGCAGCTGATTTTGAGTGAATCTGCTGGTAGTTTAAATGTTTCTCCCTGAGTTCATTGAAAGAACATGAACACCTCCCTGAGTTAGCCAGACTTGCATGGGGGACTGTGATTACACGACCCAACAGAAAGTATAAAAGTTGAAAAACAAACAGAATAATTTCAGTGAGAGCAGTGGGGTTGAGCTGCCTTTAAATCACATTATCCTTCCCAGTAACTGGGGACACCCAGTGTTATGACCATGAACATGTAACAAAACTACATTTATATTATGATTTAACTACAATTGAAATTCTTATATTTTTCTAAGTTAAACTTTTGTTTATATTCCATTTTCAGTGTGTTTTGCATCCCTCTGCTAAATCAGAAATCCCATATGATATCAACTGTCTTCAAAAGAGATATTAATAAGACATCTGATATTTAACATTACATCTTCCATGCAGGAATTTATAGAAGAAACTGATCAAAAGCATATTGTACTCTGATACCTGTTTGCTATTACAATTTTCATTTGCAGTCATTAGAATACAACTCTTGTGATGACATTCAAAGCTTTAATTTTTTTATCAGATGTAAAGGGTCCAACTGTAGTTAAATCACAGGGGAGAAAACTGGCAGAAAGCCATTTTAGCTTGTGCTCAGGATCCCCAGCTGCTAAAGCTCAGGCAGCAGCTTTTTGGCCTCACGAACATGGTTAAGTCTATGGAAGGAGGAAAATTCTGACTCAGGCACTTGAAGTTTAGGAAGACAATTCCCCTTGAGATTTACAACAAAGAGTGCATCTTCTCCCTTGAGGAGTGAGACTGCGTGAATTTTATACTGACTGGTTTCAGGTTAGTTAAAATATTATGAACAACCTACCCCAAGCCACCACCATTGCTATTCACCAAGGGGCTGTCTCCGTCCTGGCTTTTGCTGCTATAAAATTGCCTTCTCTTTCTTGTTGCTGCCATTTTCATGAGGGATTGGCAGCACTTTCCCTTTGTGCCTCAGCATTTCTCTCGATGCTGATTCATAAGGTAGCATATGTTATTTTGAGATGAGAGTGGGTACGCACTTGGCTAAGACAGAATGGAAGTCCTTGCCCGACTCATGGACACAAAGCACAATGCTTTGTCCACAAAACATAGCCTATGACTGTCCTGACAGTTGTCAGTAACTCTTTTGCAACAAGCAAATGCTGCTTGCACTGCACAGTGTCAGCTGAAGCTGAATCCTTCCTTCACGTCTCAGGTGTGCAAGGACAGTCTGCATCCTGCTCCCCCATTTCTGTAGTGGCCACAATCCCTTCCAGGCTTTTCTGTTGGCTTTTCTGTTGACATCATTCCTGGTTTCTGATTGTTTCTTTTTGTGTGAAAATATCTGGCTCTGCCAAGAGTGTCCACAGGAGCAGCTGGGTAACGAGACATTCTTGTGCATGCATGAGTGGTTCATCTTTACTGAGGCAGTAATAGAGAAGCAATACAAATGATTGGTGTAGAATCACTACAGACTGGAGAAGTGGCTCCACTTAGGAAAGCTGTAGAGCAAAAAGGAAATTACTAGCGACAACAAAGGCAGAAAATGTAACTGACAATAGAAAGATCCGTATAACTGGGCTTCTGTTCAAATTACTCTTACATTGATGCTGTGTAAACAGGTTGATCAGTGTGAAGACTGATATTCTCTGATTAAAGTGCTTTTCCTGTGAACCTCACTGATTCATGTGACTTTTCTCAACCTGAAAAGCTCAGAGAGTGAATCTCAGCTTTAGAAAGGTTTTTACTATTCACAGTTGTGAAGCAACCTTGAAAAGACTGAGTAAAAGTTTCTGGGTACAGAAAGGCCTATAAAAGTAACACATTGACGTAGATTCAGTGTCTTTTTTTAGCCAGTCTTATCACCTTTCCACATATAAGGTTGGCATTATTGTTCTTTAGCCACAGTATGGGCACAGCATGATGTACAGCAATGCAAAATTCTTTGTTGCACCAACCCTATCCGTGTTCCAGTGGCAGAACAGACCTTCAGATTTTCTTGCCTTTTGATGTGCTGTTGTACTGCCCTAAAAACCCGTAAAATTAAAAAAAAAAAAAAAAAAAAAAAAAAAA
The DNA here is from genome assembly GCA_034509425.1 of Eopsaltria australis. Lineage (NCBI taxonomy): Eukaryota > Metazoa > Chordata > Aves > Passeriformes > Petroicidae > Eopsaltria > Eopsaltria australis. The sequence continues at coordinate 3,304,610 of JAVTVJ010000052.1, read as the reverse complement.
AAAAAAAAAAAAAAAAAAAAAAAAGCTGTGAATTGCTTAAGATAACTTGGAGTTAAAGGATAAGACTGAAAGTTTCACTTGCTGGTTATTTGAACGTTAACATGATCTCAGAAACTGGAAGAAAAAGAAAAGAGAAATAACAGAAGTAAAAATAGTGTTTCAATTCAAGGTGATTCAAGGTTTTATTGAGATGGAGCACTATTTTTTTTCTTTTTGGAACATATCAAGCTTCATGGGACCCTGTTTCTTTAAATATTTCTTCTGTTTGTGAAATGATTGGCAGGTGAGTGGGCTAGAGGAGGAGAAGAAGCATCAGCTCTCACTTCTGAACTGGCTGCACACTCAGAATTAATGGGGAGGCAGAGCTTTCTGACAAGGAGATTTTGAAAATGCGAAAAACAGACAAAAAAATCGGATTTTTCATAGACATATAAATCAGGGGAGTATGCTCTCAGTACTGTCATACAAATCAAAACCCACTGTGTTTGGTCTGTTAATATAACTGAAATCTGGCCATCAAACCACCCTAGGCTCTGTCTAGGATCAATAGAAAGAAAAAGGTTTCTTTATAATATGGTTTGAGATGGGCAGAGTTGGCCTTCAGAGGTGTTTGTCTCTCCTGCTCACACAGGACAAACAGGCCAGGAGTTCACATACTTTATTAAAGCATTTGAATTTATGTGAGCAGATTCCAGATCCTAGTTGATCCATTCAAAGTAAAGTAATGACAACAGAAAATAATAAAGATTTGTTGATTCAGTGATAGAGAGCATTAAGACTCTACCCAATGAGTTGTGCGTATTTTTTCTTAAAATACCTTGGAAAAGAAATTACTGTCATCAAGAAGATTCCCAAAATAAAGCTTGTAAACATATTTGGAGTGTTTTTTTGTTTTGGTTTGGGGTTTTTTTGGTGACTTTTTTTTCTTTTTTTTTATTTTGAGCCACTGAATCGCTGGAGGTAAAATCATTTAGCATCACACTCTAAAAAAGTGCTTATTTTTCTCCTTTTACTGACAGCACAGTAATTTTCAGCAGAACTCGGAAGCACGTTGCAAGTCAGAGGAATGCAATGTTCTGCCACAAGCAGCAAGACACACAAATTATGTCCCTCAAACAATAATTTTTTTTTAAAGACCATACCATGGAGAAAGATCTAAATGGTTAAAAGATGAAGGAAGAACAATGGAAACTGACAACAGCATCTCCCCTAACTCTTTAAGAAATCCCAAATAAATAATACTATCTTTAGTTGACTTAGGATTTCTCACTAAGACCAGATGATTAAGAAGGATTTTGATTTTAAAATGGTGTCAGAGATAGCAAAGTCATATTCAGCAGTCAAAAAATTAAAACTAACGCAAAGTGAAAAAAGCTAAATATAGAATTGTTGCCTAGCACATTAAGTTAATTGACTTGACTTCCTTTGTTCTGTACAGTCTGTACAATCCAGTGACTTTAATAAATCATTGGTCCTTTTCATTTTATTGAGACCTCAGTTCATCAGGTGTAAAAAACATCATATTGAATAAAGATGTGTACATACTCAGCATTTCACAGGATTGAATGTTTGAGAAAAAACAGAGGCTGTGTTCCTTTGTTATGGAGTCCTAAATTTACCAGATTTTAAAATATCAGCAAAGAACACAAATGTCATGTGTGAAAGAGAGATACAGAACACTGAGATTTCCAATTTTTTTTGTATGTTGTGTTTGATTTCACAGAATCACAGAGCAGTTGAGGTTGGAAGGGACCTCTGGAGGTCACCTGGTCCATTCCCTATGTTCAAGCAGTACCACCTCAGGCCAGTTGCCTGCATGTATCCAGATGGCTTTTGATTATCTCCAAGGAGAGAGACTCCACAATCATCCTGGGCAATCTGTGCCAGTGCTCAGTCATCCTTGCAGGAAAACAGTATTTCCTGGTTTTTGGATGGAGCCTCCTGCGTTTCAGTTTGTGCTCATTGCCTCTGATGCTATCACCGGGCACAGCTGGCAGTGGGAGACCCTGTAGGGCAGGTGAGGGAGCCCAGGACCCAGGTGGGCATCTCCATGAGCTACAAGATGTGTAGGTTTTGCAGAATTTAAGAAAACAAGCCCAATTATATTCAATTGCTGAATCAAAGGTATGAATTATTGGAAGTGATCTAAACTCAAATAGACAAATACATTTAAAAGCTCCCTTTCTGCACTGCGAGCTTGTATTACTAACAGCTCACCAAGTTAGTTCAATTTAAACTTACTTCAGCTCAGCTGGTACTACATCTAAAATATCAGGTTGGTTTTGAACTTGAAATGGAAGGGTGCATCTTCCTGTGATTCTCCACAGCTAAACTGTATTTTGTCACAACACCCATACAGAAGAACACAATCAATAAAAAGGGTGTAAAGAAATATAAAGCTAGGACTTTTCCATGAAACTGCCTTTTTAAACATGGAGTTTCTCTATCAACAGATGAATGTATATGTATACATATATATACACACAAACACTTGATGTGGTATAAGATTTAACCAGGATTTTATCATTTTACTGTGTTTGACCCCACATAGGCATAGTTGTGTCTTCTCTGACACAGTTTTAATAAGACCAACATGGGTGCACAAAGAAATTAAAGTCATGGCACAATCTCCAGTTTGAATTTTATGTGAATATAAAACATTGTGTGTATATGTATGCACACACATATATCTGCTAAAGAATTTTGTAAGCAAGCATATTAATGTGTCTTTAAGGAACTGTGTGCCTGAAATGACAAATGATCATTTAACAATGTTAAGGCAGTTATTGAATTTTTAAATAGCATAGTCCTGCTCACTCAGAATTAGGGCTATGTATCACATTTGCATTTTAGTTCTAAGATGGGCAGTCAAGTAACTTTCTTGATTTGAAATAGTGTCAGAGAAGAACCTGTTGTGTGACTGAATATTTTATGGTAATCCATTAATTATCAGACTCTGGAACTACACTGGGTATCAATGGTTTTTTTAATGCTGATGGTATTTTATAACCATATTGAAGCAGCTAATTAAATTTAAATCTGAGGTTTAAAATACCCATGCAAAGAAAAGCTTCTCATAAGTTTTCCACCTGGTTTCAGCTGGGACAGAGTTCATTTTCTCAGTAGCTGGCACAGTGCTGTGTTTTGGATTTAATGTGAGAACTGTGTTGTTGACACACTGATGTTTTGGTGGTTGCTGAGCAGTGCTTGCTCTAAGCCAAGGACTTTTCAGTGTCTCATGCTCTGTCAGTGAGCAGGTGCACAAGGAGCTGGGAGGAGGCATGGCCAGGACAGCTGATCCCAACAGGCTGAAGGGATATTCCACTGAGCATCATGCTCAGTGTATAAACTGGGGTGGAATGGCTGGGAGCCACTGATTGCTGTTCAGGGATGGGCATCAGTCTGTGGTGAGAAATGATACTGTGCATCACTTGTTTGTCTCTCCCTCTCCATTTTATTAAAATAATTATTAGTATAATTAGTAGTAGTATTAATTGCAATGTTATTATTGTATTTTACATTATTTCAATTATTAAACTCTTCTTAGCTCATGCATTTTATTTCTTTTTTTCTTTCCTCCTGATTTTCCTCCCCATCCCCCTGGGGAAGAAAGGGAGTGAAGGAGCATCTGTGTGGTACTTATTTGCCAACTGGGGTTAAACCATGACAGTCTGCTTAGTAATGGACAAAGAAATACTAATCTTTCTGCAGACTACAAAGGCAATTGTGTGTATTTCTGAGACTAGTCCCCATTTATAGCAAGAACAACATATATGTTCTTAACCACCCTGTAAATTTAGCCTAATGAACTACACTTGCTCATATTTGGCCATGGAATCTTATTTGGTGTTAGTTTACCCAGTGTGAGAAATCTCATTGGAAGAGACTGAGATTAATAACCCATCAGTTCCAGGCTTGGTAATATATTTTTTCCCAGGAGGGCTGTGAATGCCATAATTGACTTAAATGTGTTTTCAGCAGTTATTTAAGAAAATAGATATGTATCTAAAATGCAGAACAAAGGTAATACCTCCAGTTTCAGGAGAATTACTCTTGCTCCATATTATGCAAGGTAGATGAGGAGTGTTTTTGAATACCCTGCTGGTACGGACTTGATTCTACAATAAATAATCATGCTGAGTGCTACTGACACACATGAGCAAACCAGTGCGTTCAGCATTTCTTGCATTATTAATCAAACATCTACTGAAATGTTCAGAGATCTTCAGTGATTTATGTTAACTACAGTGGGTTCTGAACGACACCTGTTAAACAGATATCTACATTGTGTATTTCAAAAGCAGCAATTGATAGTTGTGTTGATGTAAATCAGGCTTTTGTAGCTTTGTGTTAACGATCAAATAAGCTTCTGGTATCTTACGCCCATCTTTTAAAAACAGTTAGAAAGCGACACAAAGAAGCATGCTCCTAGAATTTTTATACAATCACGAAACAGAATGATGAAAACTCTGTTCTTGAGTAAAAGCACCGGTGATTCATCCTTTTAAATACAATTTTATATATAGTTGTGGGCTGGTTTTGAATCTATATAAATCAAAAATAATTCTGCTGAAACTGGTGGATTTACATGAGGCTAAACCTGTCTTGAGCTTAGAATGCCTTTGTTTTCTTGTAGGCATGGTTAGAATGCTCAGTTTTACCAGGTGGAGATAGGTCTTGCAAACATAAATGCTTTTGCCTTCCCTTTTACAAAGCAACAAAGACATATTTTACGAGCACTGAGAAGCATTACTAGTTTTCTGTTGAGAAAGCAACAGACCTAAAAAGATAGAAAGATGGCACAGAGATTTTTTTTTTCTTCAATAAAATAGTGGTATTGAGGCTGTAAGAATAGTTTCACATTTTCATGAAAATCTCACAGTAGTAACTGCAAGAACCTTCTTTACATAAAATCCTTATCTATCTTTGCCTACCATTAAGTTTATCTGATTAAAAAAATTCTCTTAGAAAAGCAGGACAGAAATTGAATGTCAGATATGGGAAAAACAGAAACATAAACCCATTGGCCTAGTTTTACAATTTTTAGGCTAACCTTCATTAAACAGCATACACACTTTCACGGTGCTAGTATTATTATTCATTAAAGTACGTTTCAAAAACCTAAGAAGTGTGAGATGGAGTTTGGCACTAGAGGCTTGAATTAATCTCTTGGTACTGAATAAGAAATTCAGATAGGTAGAAGGACACAGGCTTTGAACAGCCTTGGAAATTGCAATCAGCTTTTGGGTTTAATAGAATATAAAGATTCAGCAATTTAGATATTAATAGAAGGGTAATGTAGTTGAAACCACAAGCTAGGAAAATGATCTTTACAGTAATACATCAAGTTCAGCAATGACAATGTGCCTGTGAGGTGAGATGAGGTGAGTTGGAGCTGAGCTGCTGCTTAGAATCCTGACATGGAGATGAGTGAGGAATATTTCATGTTGTCCTGGTTCTGCTCATTGGAGTGGAGATTGGGGTGGGTTTCAGGTGTGTGTGCAAAGGTGTAAGAGTTGGTGAAAAATTTTCGCTGGCAGAGTGTCTCTCACAGTATTGTAAATCCCTTATTTGTGAGATTAACAATTGATTGATCATTTGTGAGACAATGCTGGTAAAGGCAAATTTTAATGGAGAATTTCAAGGAAGCTTTAAAATACATTCCTTGATAACTAATTAAAAAGAGTCTTGTTTTTTTCTATGTTATGTTTTCTTTTTTCATGATTGGTGGGGGTGAATCACAGGTCTAGAACTACATACTGGCTCTTCTTATTTCATAACTGACTAATCTGTCAAAAAGCAGTGAATTTTGGGCGTATTCACTTTGACAGAGAAATTGAGATTTGCATTAGCCCTTACGGGCTGCTGCACCCACTGCCCCCCCCAACCCCCCCCCCCCCCCCATTATTTCCTTATTGACAGGCTGTAAAAGGGTAAATTGATTCACTCCTCTGAAGGCCTCCTGCCACCTCTGCCTACAGCTCCTTGATTCCTGACATTTGTTAAAACTGACAATGGAACAATGATCTGCAAGTACACAGGCACCAAAAGGGAGGCTAAGGAAAATGTGGGCCTGTGGCTAAATGGAGCAGGGGCCCTGGGGACAATGGATGTGGAAAAGGCCAAGGCACTCAGTGCTTTCCTCACCTTGGCCTTTACTGATAAGAACAGTCTTCAAGGAGTCACAGAGTGATTCTGTGACTTTTTGATAATGAATTTAAGTAAGTATTTCTACTGTTCCTGTGTTTCTCTGTATTTTGACTGTATTTCCCCATCTCTTCCCTCCTTCTCCGCCTCCTTCCTTCCCTCTCCCTCCTTCACTCCCTCCCTCTGTGTCTCTCTCCCTCCCTTTCCCCTCCTTCTCCTTTCTCCCTCCTTCCTTTCCCTTTTTACCCTCCCTTCTTTCTTCCCTCCCTGTCCACCTGCCCACCCACTTTCCTGACTGCCTGTCATCCCTCTTGCCTTTTCTTTTCCAACTTCACAAAATACTTTCGTTACATAGTTTGACCTCCAGTAAATTTGCAAACCATTCTGTTACATGGCTAAATATAAAATTATATAAATACAATATTTTCCAGAACAGGGCTTTCACTTGAGAGTAACCTTATATTTGCCACTTCTAATCCAAAGAATCTAAGAGATCAGCAAACTTACACACAGCTGGAAAGAATTCAGCTGAAATTTCAGTCTGCAACATACTTTCTTGCACACAAAAGTATGTTCCCTTTCCCTTTCTTTGCCCAATAACTGTCTTGTATCTCAGTTTTGCTGTTTTGCATCTTTGCTCTGCTTCAGGCTTGCAGAGGGTCTACTGGGTTTTATCAAAGCCAATAAAACTGAAAGGGTAATGATGGCCCTTAACCTTTTTTTTAAGGCTCAACAATAGGCAATCATCCCTAGCAACTGTGGAACTGCTCCTAGTAAATTTGGCTACTCCTAATTAGGATTAAAACACTGTGCCTCCGAAGGAGACAACTATATTGTGATGTGGTTGACTCTATCTCATTTTATTTCCTCCTGAAACAGCTGTTCCAGATGTACACTTAGACAAGGTGCAAACTGAGGGTAAGAAGCAGTGCTGCCTTTTAGACTTGACCTCTCTTTTTAGGGAAAATATTAAACTACTGACCCAAAATACTGAAGTAAAACATGCCAGATATACAGCTGGGCTCAGTCACAAGGGATTTCTGCAAAATACACTTTACTGACACTACTTGGCCACGTGCATTAATCAGTTAGTCTTCTACTAAGTTCTTTCAGCTGGGAAAATATTCTTCCTTTTCATTCTTGTAACAATTTCTGACAGTGTTTAGCTAAAAAGAAGTAAGCAAGATACTATATAATGCAGCAGTCATGGGCCTGAGAAGATGAACTGTAAGAAGAGATTACTGCATGCTGAACTTGATTTGTGAAAGGGGAGAATAAGGGACAATCTAACAGCAGTCTACAAGTACTTGAAAGATAGTTATAAAGAATATGAAACTGAACTCCTCTGGATAGCAGCAGATGAGATAATGAGGTGAAAAGGCCACAACCTGCAATTATTGAGGCTCAGACAGGACAATAAATAAAACCTGTCCACTGAGCAGTCTGTGTAGCACTGGAAGAGGTTACCGAGAGAGGCAGTGAAATCTCTGTGCTTGGAGATATTCAAGACTTGTCCAGAGAGAGCAATGGCCAACATGATCTAATACTGGTGACTGTTCTACACTGGGTGTGAGGTTGCATGAGATGGTCTACAGAATGTTCTAATCAACACATACGTGTTTCTGCCATGCCACTGTGATCCCTATTTATATAGGACTCAGAGGTGTTACTCCTGATATATCCTAATATAAATCATATTAGAGTAAAATAAGAAAGTATGTATCCTGTATTCAGACAGGTTAATGTCTAATATAGGGCACAATCATGAGATATATGATCTTCAAATAGAAGTAGTTCAGAATGAATTACAGGAAGGGTAAATTACTTCCCTGTTTGTGACTAAGGAAAAGAATATCAGTAGCTGGGCTTTCTCCCAAGCTGGGGTCAAATTTCACAATGGATTGGAGAATAGCACAAGGATACAACTAAAAACTGAAACAGAAGGCAACATTTCCTCTCTTCCTATCTAAATGAGAAATTAAGGTCCAAAGCAGATATAAGTTTGAACTGGTGGATTGTTGTTGGAAGGCCCTGTCTTGATCACATAAAATTCTGGGCTCTGAGACCAGGTGTGAGCCTTCTTGGTCATAAGGAAACATAAGCTGTCTGGCCAAAACAGGACAAGGACAAGAGAACTGTGAGGCCACACGTGACCCCAGGTGTGCTTTGTGGTCACTAAGGAAACACTTCAACACTACTTGGAGATCACAACACATTACTGCTTCCCAATCAGCAGATGCTTACTTTCATCATACTGACACAAGAGAGGGAAGTGCTACCTTTTCTTTTAAAAGGGCAGACAGGGGAGGAACTGTGTCAGAATGCCTCAGATATACTTGGTACCTTGGGACAGAATAAGGAGAGCACTAGGAACTGAAGTGTGTGGTCTAGACCAAACAAATGCTGAAGGGAAGCTTGCCAGATGCACTGGTTGGCAATGGTGAAGAGTTTGGCACCAGGAAAAGGTGAGGAGGACAGTGGTATAAAACAATGTCTTAGAAAATACCCATTTCCATGCCCCTCTTCCAAGGTGGGTCCCCCTCCTCAAAAAAAAAAAAAAAAAACCCAAAACCAAACAAGCTTAAGTAACTCCTTTTCTGTGAGCAATGGCTAGAAAAAAATGGTAATGCTTCTTTTTAACCAAGAATTCACTCCGTGAAGAAAGGATCCAGGTACAGTCAGCCCTCAATACACACAAACTTCCAATATCATATAAAGCAGGACAGGATATTTTAAAAGAGGGAGAATGGTATACTTTTCATCTTTACTGTTTCTCTGTCAAAAATTTCAGCTAAACAATTTGTTCTAACCTTAATATCCTTTTGAATGTTTTATTACTAAAATATTCTCTTCATTTTGGAAAGCAAAAACATTTAGATTTTATTTATGATCACCTAGCATTTCACACTCAAAATACAAAGGAAAATTATCTTTAATTTTTGCACTTAACAGAATTTTCAGAAAAGCAAATTTGGCAGTGAGTTCTTCTGAAAATGGGTCTGCCTTATTTCCAGTTCTGGTCTTTAAATCTCTGAATTGTTGATGCAATAAAATGAAGATAAATAGATTTTCTATTCCAGATTTTTAAAGTGAGTTTACATTTTTATAATTATGTAGCTCATGGAAAAGACAGCATTTTACATGCCTTTTAAATTTTTGGGGTTTTTTATTTTTCAGAACTGGGACTCGACAAACCTAGCTTATAAGAAATGTGTAAACCTATCATCCTTGACCTTATTGTACCTCTTAAATAATAGAATCATGTTATCAATCATAGAATTGTAGAGTCATAGCATCATAGAACAAGCTGAGTTGAAAGGGACTCATCAGGATCATCGAGTCCAGCTCCTGGCCCTTCACAAGACCATCCCCAAAAATCACACCATGTGCCTGAGAGTGTTGTCCAAAGACTTCCTGAACTCTGTCAGGCTTGGTGCTGTAACAACTTCCCTGGGGTGTCTGTTCCAGTGCCTGACCACCCTTTGGGCAGAAAACTTCTTGATATCCAGCCTAAGCCTTTCCTGACTCAGCTCCACACTGTTCCTTCAAGTCCTGTCACTGGCCATGAGAGTGAACAGATCAGTACCTGCCCCTCTGCAAGTTTAATCTCAGTTCGAAAGTGAAATAGTAAGAATAAAGTAGTGGCCATCCTCTCATAGTCACTGTGAAGTGACTCAGCTCCCATGCAAGACCCTTAAAGAAAGAGCATGCAAAGAGATTTCATGGAGCTAGTCAGAACCTGTTCAAGGACACAGGAAAGAGCCAGGTAGGCTGAGATTAATCAACAATTGCTCCATTCTGGCACAGAGAATACACCCTTGTGGTCATCAACTCAGCCACTTACTGGTAATCTCTTTGCTTCCTTGTGAAGAGTGCTTTTTGTTTCTGTTATTTAGAGGTTACTCCCAAAGGAAAAATTAAAATATGGAAAAGACCCATTTTATTCAAAACTTCTAGATCAAAATAAAGATGGAATTAAAGTTAGTGAGCAGGGTAGCAGGTAAAACGATTCTCTGTGGAATCAGAGATAGGAGCAACAAGTTTCATCATTCATCCCCTTCAGCTGTTCATTATCCCACCTGTCAAGGGACTGAATTTTGTTGCAAACTCAGAAAGGCTGAGGCAAAATCTTATGAAAAGAATAGGTTCAATGCTTTTTTACCTTTAAGTATTTCTCTGCTCTGCCTTTAGCAGCAAGGGCACAAGCCTTGATCTTACACAATCAGGCTGAGGATGGAGCTCTAGAAAGTGTGTGAATCAGCCTTGCTAAGCTCACTTTTTGCATGGATATAGAACAATTAAAAAATCCACCACCTACAGAATTTCTTCTCTGGTCTTCTCTGGAGAATTTGGTGCTTTTCACAAACTAAGGTTTGGAAAAAAGTGTCATTAAAGCCTGCTTACCAGCATGGAAGTTCTCTTTTAGCATTGGCACAAGGACACAATATGATTTGGCCCATGATGTCACCAATATGAACCATACCCTTTCTAAAAATCCCAATCTTCTTGACACTAAAATGTCACTCCCTAAAACAACCCTACGCTGGCAGAGGATGAACCATGCTAAGATATCTTTATCTTGAAACTCTCCTTTGAGTGATTGCTGTTACTCTAAAGCATAAGTATTTCTTCATCCTATCTCTACTATTAATGCCAACTAAAATCTATTTTGTCAATGGGGCCAAAATATCATGGTCAATACCTTGAACTTTTAGTATTAAATTTGAGAAAGGAGTGGAATGCATTTAGCTATCTCTCCAGCTGAGCTAAATTAATATTCTGCACAGCTGAAGTTGTAGAAGATGGCTCAGAGCCCTATTTCTGCTCCCCCACTCTTAAATTGGCTAGAAACAAGAAAAAAAAAAACCCTGTGACTATGTTAGAACTACCTTGTACCAGTCTAATAGCATGGGCTGCTTAGTTCTAGTAGGAGCATTGTAAAGAATCAAAATATGTTGGAGGTGGAACATTCCCTGCTATAACTCAGAGCTGATTCCATAGCCCTTGGGAATTTGACTACATCCACAGTGAAAGATTCTTCCCTGACATCATGGGTCAGATTTCTGACTGCCTTGTCAGTAGTGCAAAACCTCTGGATCATGAGCCAGTGGTCTGGTCTCTGTAGCTCACCTACACCACTTGCACACACCCACAACTTTTCCCATTCAAAGTTATGCGACACAGGCATGTGGCCACTCAGTAAAGCTGAAATTTGTCTTACAAATTGACTCCTCAGCTGGCTCTGTGACACCGGGCCAGACCTCTTGTGTCTTCTGTTAGTCTAAGATGTACACCATACAGCAGTGCCATTTCTCTCTTGGGTAAACATCACCCACCCGTTAGTGCTCAATCATATTTGCTGTTCTAAGCAATTCAATAACATCAAGTAAGAAATTTCTACAACACCATTCACTGATGAACCACAGAATCCGATAGAATGAATGGAAAAGCTTAGAGGAATTAAATTCTCTCTCCAAGATCACCCAGCGCAATAACCAGGAGCAAAATTTAGGTTTACTGAATAAATTCAGTCCAATTTTCTCTGTTACACGCACTCCTGCTCTGCTTCTGTTAATTTGTACTTGGGTAACTTCTTAAGGAGAAACCCCTCTTCCTACTCATGAATCACAAATAGAAGCTCATGGTTTCAATAGATTTTATAATATCTTTCTTTCCCCCTCCATGGTGGTATGACTGGATTTCATGCAGACAGGACACTTTAACCTCCCCACTTCTGATAACAGAATAAATAGTCAGTTACTTTTGCTGACCTGGATCACATAATCCTGAATCAGTTACATTCATCTGTTTAGGGAAGCACATCTATTAAGCATGTTACCCAATTCTAACCAAAGCCCAAGGTTTGCATAATAGGACATTCAGGGAGAACTCTATTTTGCTACCATAAATAAATTAATTGACCTCTCTATTCTTAGCAATGAGACAGGAATCTTTTCTCTCAACAGACACTTTGAAATCTTCAGCACATTAATTGCTTTTTATGAAGTTACTGAGCAATTAGATTGCACAAAACCAGAGCATTTTCAAGTTGTAGGATTGTTTCAGTCAGACACTAGCCTGCAGCAGGTAGATAGCTTTTGGATATGCACTTAAACCCTGGCACTTCGTGCTATTACAGTGCTTTGTGCTTATTGCACCCTCTCAGTACTTAAAGGGGGCCTATAAGAAAGATGGGGACAAACTTTGTAGCAGGACCTGTTGTGATAGGACAAGGCATAATCTAGAAGATTTATTTAAACTAAAGGAGTGTAGATTTAGACTACACTTATATGCAGACAAGACATAAGAAAGAAAATTTTTACAATGAGGATGGAGAAACACTGGCACAGGTTGCCCAGAGAGGTGGTTGACGCCCCATCCCTGAAAATATTCAGTGTCAGGTTGGATGGGGCTCTGAGGAACCTGGTCAAGTTGAAGATGTCCTGCCCATGGCAAGGTGGGGGGAGCAGATGACCTTAAAAGTTTCCATCCAACTCAAATTATTCTATGATTTTATGACTGTGTTCCTTTCACCTGGCACAGATTCACAAGCTACAGTCAGGCACACTTCTTGCGAAATCACACTTCTTTCAGACTTTTTTCTCCATCACTGATATCAGACCTTCTACTGATAAGGATTCCAAATAACACATTTTAAATTTAAAAAAAAACAGAACCCAAAATCTACTGCAGGTCAACATCATGAATTTTGCAGAACATTTGTGCATATGTTCTACAAAGAACAGTTTCTCTTTTACTTTGTTTTCTGTTGGAGTGTCTTAAATTATTTGCAGAAAAATGCAATTCTGCATGTGTTATTTATGCAAAGAGTCCAGTTTTATTTAGAAAGGCCTCCTTTCGTGACTAAAGATACAGAGGTTCATTTTTGTATCTTGAGGAGAGATTCTACAGCTTTTGTTCCAAAGGAACATCTCTTAAAATTCATGTGATGGCCACGGGCAATAAAGATTTTCTGCATCTTTTTTCCTTGTGTGCTCCAGACACAGATCTGAAACCATTCTGGCAAGTTTCCTATTAGTGAGACCGCGTGGCATTCAGTGAGAGTCTAAATAGAAAAATCTTAGGTTTTTCTTCCCCTTGACTTTTTTTTTTTTTGTATATTCTCAGGGTGCTATAAACACATGCAACAAACCACTGATCCTACATAACCTCTGGCAGATAGACAGGTATCAGGTTGTTATCAGGGAAATAAAAGTGCAAAACTATTCTGATAGTCCTGATATTCTGATACAAGACCCAACAGCACCTGTGGCAACTCTGGGACTCACTTGACTATGTTTTGTATCAAGATGTAAGGCTATGGGGATACTGTGAAGTAAATATCTGGAACCATGGAAGCACACTTCCCTAAGTTTCCTGGTAACACAAGGTGTCTTCCTTGACTGGAAAGCAATGCTAGTGAGCAATTGCTTTTCTACTCTCTTGTATTTTAGCTTGAGGAAACAGTGAGTGCTGTCTTACTGCAGCTTTATTTTTCCCTTGTCTGTGCCTGTTGTCATTTCTTTGAGCTCTTTAAGCTGAAGAGGTAGCACTATGGACAACAGAAGGTAGTCAAGGGAATAAAGTTTCTCATGCAGTGTCCGTATTCCTTGACTTAATGTATTGTTTTAAACTGCTCTACTACTGGAAAAGTATACTTGCCATATTTGACCAAAACTTTAATAGTTAAAGAGTTTAACTCTTAGTTGTGGTAGATTTAATAAAAAAACCCCCAAAGTATAAAAAATATACTATGAAGCTGTAACATAAGTAAATTGGGTCGAATCAATCTAAGCAAGAACAAGAAGGTCTTTGGAATAATTTGGTAGTAGGGCATTCTGACCAGTTGTTAAATGTTTTAATTCTTCATCTCTCATTACAACTGATTTTTTTTTAATATCAAGCCTGTATCACTGTGAAATCAAAATTCTTCAGAAATTTAATATCAAATAATGATTACACTGGCACCCTATTTGTTTCAAATTAAACAGATTTATGCCAATTCCTAATTTTCTCTCAAGCAGTGGTAAGCCCAAAAGTGAGATATTTTGTCCTGCATTCCTTCTGTCACACATATTTGTTAACTTCAGGAGAAAGTTAGACAAATACAGGTCTGAAGGTCAAACTAGTATCATATGACTTTGCTAAATATAGATGCTTGACGAGTAAAAGAGCTTCACAGGTCCTGGCATATTTCGCTTGGTGCACTTCTACCTCTGCACATATACAGACAGACAACTTTTCTCAGTCCATATCAGAAATAAGAGCATTAATAAATAGAAATGATCTAGGCAGGGGTCACAAATGTATCCCTTCTGATTTTTGGAAGGTAGAAGTGGAGCAGGATACGCCTAATCTGCAATATTTTCACTCTCATTTCACAGATCTGTCACTGATGGATACTCTGAGGAGATAAAGCACAGCATTTTAATAATCTCCTAACCTGTATGCAGCATTGGAATGAATATGGGTTTTTTGTTTAAAAAATCCTTCTCCGTAAAATAACATTGCAGCGTGTGCAGCATTGCACAAGCAGGAAAACATGATTAAACAACAAAAATATGCTAAGAGTGAACGAAATAGAAGAGGAATCTTTAAAAAGCTCTTTTCATCTATTTTCCCTGTCTGAAAGCAATTTCCATTGAAAAAAAAATGGCTTTGAAAGGAACCGTCTGTGCTCATACATTTCTCGTTGCAATCCTGTCCTGGGATGCTGGGACCTATAATGCAATATGTGCTGTCAGGACTACGACAGTTTACAGATGTGCAGCCAGACTTCTCGCTATTTATAGATGCTTCTTCTGCAAACAGTACTCTATGGGCTTGTAGTGCAGCAGCAGGCATGTTCTTTGATTTAGTGCTTACATCATATTCATTTAAGAAAATTTGGCTCCTCACCTGGCATGGCAAAGGGGGCATATTTATGAAGGTCAAGCAGAGAGAACACTATTGTGAAGAGAAATGTGGAATTCATGAGCGAGCAGGACACCTACTGGGAGGACTAACTGAAAGGAGGAGGCATTTGGCAGTGATGTGGGAATAATAAAGAGCGTTCACAGTTGCTTTTGCTCTTTATTACCTCTTCGGGGTAACTGGGGGGAAGGTTCAGCGCCGCCCCTGCAAGGGCAAAGCTGTGAAGTTGTTTGCAGTGTCCGTGGGGTCTGTGCATGGCTGTGCTGCATCTTGCTTAAGCATGTGTTAAGTGTTCAGTCAGAGTGCTAGGCACAGGCTATTAATAGAAACAGCGAGTTTGGCACACGCTCGCACTTTCGCCTGTCTCCTTCTCACATGCTCCCAGAGATGCTGGGACTGCATCCTGCATCCTTCTGCTTTTCCAGACCTGAGACTTCGCACACTGCTGTATCCCTTGGGAAGTCTCAGTGAGGTCAAGACAGCCCCAGACAAGTAAACAGGGGCTGCTCACCCCCAGTGTTGAGGAAGCAGAAGGTAACGGGTGGGGGAGCGGCAGGGGGGTGGCTTTCTTGCAGAAAACCTGAGAGCTCGCAGGGTACCCTCCCGGCCTGAAGGCAGTGCAAAGCTATTTTCGGCACTGCCCAGGCCAGCCGGACAGCCCCCACCTCGGGCAGCTCCGCTTGGTAATATTCAGGATGCTGCAGAGACACGGATGCTCTTCAAGTCCCCCCAAACGATCCTAACCGAGGCTGGCGGCGGAAAGCACGGGGAGCTGGCCAAGGTGCTGCCGCAAGAGACGGTCTGTCCCTCTCGGCCTGTCCAACACCCCAGTCGCCGCCGCCCGCCCCCCGCTGCCCCCGGAGCCGCCACCCCCGGAGCCTGCGCTCCGCACGGCCGCCCAACTTCCCGGGAAGCGGCCGCGGAGCGGCGGCCCCGGGCAGCGCCGAGCGCCTGGAGGGCTCTGCGCCGGGCAAACTTCTCTGCCTACGGGGAACGGAGGGATCCGGGGGGAAAGAGGGGGGGCAAATGCAGGAAACCATAGCAGCACGGCAGGCAGGAGCCGGCCGGAGGGGCCGGGAAAGTTGTTCTGCACTTCCTGCTGCTCCTGCCGAGGGATCGCTGCTCGGGTCGGGGGGAGCGCGGGCGCCGGCTCCGGCTCGCATCCTTACTCACCTCGGTACTGTCGGCAGCGTTCTCCGCCATTTTCCTCCTTAGGAGCAGGCAGCGGGAGGAGTGTTTCATTCCCATAAGAGCTAGCCAAGGGGTTGGGGCTTCGGGGCTGGTGTTTTGGTTTGTGTTTTCAAAGATCTCCAAACACTGGTGTGCGCCAAAGGACAGGGAGATAAAAAAAAAAAATATGGAAAACAGCAATAAATCAGTCAGCTTTGTCCTTTCTGCGTCGTCCACAGGAATGTTTGTCTCCTCTTAGCATCGGGAGCTCCTCAGGCACTTTCAAGTCCTCCTCTTTCTCCCCTCTCCTCCACCTCCAGCGAGTTCTTGGGGTGGGCAGAGAGAGGCGGCACACACTCTTCAGGTTAAACTAAAAGGCTGTCGGGCTATGAGTCCTCCCCTTCAGAGAAAGCAGTCAGGCTAAACAGGAGAGAAGCACCAGCTAAACTGAACTTGGGCGTGCAGTGACCAGCTGGGCATCTTTGTGTCCTGTGGCTACTCTTCCAGAGGCAGAGGGAGCCAGAGACAAAGCAACAGGACAAGGAAATCATAGCCCTTTCTTTTCCTTCTTTGGGCTTCTTTCTTTCTCTCTATGTCCCAGGACACTTCCTTTAAAGACGGCCACAGAATTTGCCACCCTCTTTCTATGAATGTCTTCTGAAATAGAAATCCCTTCTCCTCCTCCTTCTCCCTCCCTCCCTCCTCCCCCCCTCTCCCTTTCCCTCTCCTCTCTTCTCCCTTTCCCTCTCCCTACCCCTTCTGCTCTTGGGCAGAGCTTGGTGCCCCTCACTGGGAATTGCATTCACGTGTCTTTCGTAGGAAAAAAAAAATATCATTTCAAGCTCCCCCCACCCGTCGCCTACACCCTCTCACACACAAGCACGCATTCACACGTACGCACACACGCGTTGTCTCCCTCTCACACAGACATGCATAATTTTTTTTCTCTTCCCCATCCCTCCTCTTCTTTTGAATCAGCAACACTTTTCTTTGCAAGGACTCTCGGCAAGGCTCTTAGAGAGCAACCGGAGAAGTCTGCTCCAGCTTCTTTCCTCCGAGTTAAGTAGCAAACCTGCTTTCTTAATATATCTTCTCGTGTGTGTGCTCCCAGCTCCTGTTTTACTTGGAGTTTTTCAGGAGGATCCACACTCCGTCAGATAGCCGTGAACTGTAGGAATATAGTCCCGATCCGGCTGCAGCTCCTGCTGAAAAGAGGAGAGGAGGAGCTGGGGGGAGGAGAGGGGAAGAGGCGGAGGGAGAGGTCTTGCTGGGGAGGGAAGGGAAGAGGCTAAAGGTGATTTGAACTTGTTTTTAGCCTTTTCCTAATGACATCTTCCTCTGTAGGAGTGCATCGCCACCTTCCCCACACGTTTATTTTGCTTTCACTCCTCCGGGCACTTTCTAGTTCTGAGTTGTCAGCTGGGAGGATTGGGTTTACCTCACTCGTGTTGCTGTGAATAAAGGCGGGAGAGGGGGCGTATTACATAATTAATCCTTCCAACTTCACTTTCCGCAGCTCCATCTCCAGCCCACTGTTCTCACGTTTCTGTTTTGTTTTTGTACGGAGGAGGTGAGAAAATAATGCTGGTATGTGGGTGTGTGTTGCTCGAAGGATTTCAAGGACCAGAACAGGATTGCTGCTCTCTGAACATTTTGCAATTATTTCCTCTGGGGGTGCCAATGGAGACCTGAAGAAGAGGTTTGAAAGATTACTTTTGATGCATATTTTAAGGACACAGCCAGCTCAGATGCTTCATCAGTAACAGATTTTGATAGATTTGGGGTTTTGAATTTTTGTCCCTTGCAGCCTATTTTAATATCTTTCAATTAGAGTTTATCCTCAGCTGACCTCTGGAATACTGACATAC
This sequence comes from Eopsaltria australis, assembly GCA_034509425.1. NCBI lineage: Eukaryota > Metazoa > Chordata > Aves > Passeriformes > Petroicidae > Eopsaltria > Eopsaltria australis. The sequence goes on along the minus strand of JAVTVJ010000052.1, from coordinate 3,286,512 downwards.
CATGAAGTACTGCCAAAAACCAGGAGGTCCCTGGGCACACGGGAGGCGGAAATATTCCTGGGGGTGGGGGAATGGAAATAGAGAGCGTGAATTAGAGAGTAGAGAGCAAAATTATTCTCCTGCCCCATGGGGATGAGGAGGTGGGGCCACGAAAATTAAATAAACAAATTTCTCCTTTTTACTTGAATGACCCTCATAAATTCTTGCTTGGAAACAGATTGGTAGGTATACAATAGATTTCAGGAACTTCTAATAAGTCACATAGTAATAAGTAAGAAACCTAGGGAAACAGAAGGTGTGTGGTATGCTGAAATGTCAAGTGGCAATGAGAGTATGCCATGTAGGGCACAATGGAACCATATGAAGTGGTTTCAGAATGTAAGTATATGTTTTAGACACACATTCCATACAGACGGGGACTGGACCTTTGTGAGACACTTTGCAGAGCCATTTGATCAACTCAGTCTTTCACAAGCTTCTGATTTCCCCCTATTCCTTTCATCTCACATTTATTTTGTCACCTCAAGTTCTTTCATTAACTCCACATCACTGCTAATTTTTTCAGTAATCATCCACACCTCCTTTGTTTATGTAGCAGAATTTAATTTCACACCTTCTAAGCATGAGGCTTAAGTAATGACTGAGGTGGAAGCAAGTCATCTCCCCTTTTCTTTGAGACATTCACACAGCTTTTGGAAGTCTTGAAACCCTTCAAATATGAAAACCTCTATGGTCATTGCCAAATATTCCAAAGGTACTCTCATAATCTTGGGCTCTTTTTCACCAAGTACTTCAATTCCTAGGGGAATGGGTAAGGGGAAAAAATAACCTGTAGATAAAAATTTAATGTCTCTGCAATCTTTGTGACAATGCTTTTCTCTGCTATGGCATGAATATCTGGTGGTTAGTGAGTGCATGCAATTTTAGTCAGCATGCATTTGGACTAACCTGCATAGTTTTAGTGTGTCTTTTCTATTTTCAGGTGATACACATGGCTAAACTTAGCCTAATTAAACATTTTAAAATAAACCAGTGTTCTATATAGAGAAAAAGAATTAGATTTTGCAAAACTACTCCAGAACATATTTTCCAGTTTTCTCTGACAGCTGGGTTTGTATTTCTGGTACAGCTCAATCACTCTTTAGTCAGCTAAATGAGGCATCAGATTTTCAAAAGCACTCGGCAACTAGCAAAGTTGGCAGGCAGAGATTTAATATATCCTTCCCTCCTATGCTTCAGATACTGCATGACTTACCCTGGCACCTATTCTTGTCCTCCTCCACCTCTTTGTCAACACAGATGATACCTGACTGCTCATCCTTGAACATGGTGCTGATGTTTTACAGATACTGGGAAAGCCTTCCAGTCTCTTAGTTTCCAGCATAAGGATGAATGTTTTGGTCCTGAGCTCCTTTGGAAATCTGCCAGGTGGTTGGTGTCTTCATTTATGCTCTATATGTGATTGAGGAAACTGCCTTGAAAACACACGCAGAGTTTTCTCTGATCTGCTTTATTCCAAAGTGAAAATGATTGGTCCTACAGAAACCATTTTTAAAATCAGGTAGAAATTTTTCCTTGTAATAATTTTTAAGAGATTCAAAGCAGTTTGTTTACACACACAGATGTCTGTGAGCACACAAAGATACTTGGCCAGTCTTTCAGTTTGAATATGAGGCTCAGTGCAAGTTCCTGTTGGTACTGAAATTCACAACACTGAACTTGAGGAATGTGAACTTTCGTACAGTTTGGGGGACAAATTCTACTCCCATTATGTGAATACAAATCCTGCTGACATCATCCATTACCCAAGAGGGATAGCTGATTATTTTAACTATCTTGGGAACATATTTCTGAACCCCTGTTTTGTTAGATCTTGAGAAAAAGAGAACTGTTATGAAGAAAATGTCATAGCAGTAGAAGTGCATTTGCAGCAAAGCCAGGAGGTGACAAAAGCATCTTCTGAGTTTAAGTATATCATGTGTAAGTACATGTGAAGGTCACCAAGTGTTAGGAATTGAGTAGAGTGGTGCTGAAGAGAAAGTGGAAAGGGAAGCATTTATTACTTCAGATTTCCAATAATAGCAGCTGTGGTTGAGGCTGCTGTGCTGCTTGATGAGTGTGGCAATAACACTGCGCTGGCCCTCAGAAGGCTCAGACTTATTGCCAGCTTTGTCATTAGCTTGGATGAAACCCAGACGTCTGCACTTGAGGTGGGGTAATCCTGTGCATCGGTGCAGACTGAGAAATTGCACAGCAGTCCTGCTGGAAAGCATCCGGGGGTTATGGGTGAAGGTGCAGCGAGGCTGGGTATGACTCATCACGCTCTCTCCCTGCATGAAAGGCAAACTGTACAATTTATCCACATTCAATGGAAAGTGGCCAGTGGAGTGAGGGAAGTGTGACTCCCTCTCTCTCTCTCTCTACTTGGAACTGGTGAGACTACATCATTGATTCTGGGTCCAGAGCTAGGTCCTCTGGTTCAGGAGGGAGGCTGATACATTGGAGATGGCTCAGTGAAAGACTGCTATGATGGTCTCTTAGGGAAAAAGACTGGGCTTGTTGGGCATCCAGTAATTTCTTATGACTAGCTTTGAGGATTGTGACTAAGATGACCCAAACTCTACTTGGTTCAATCAGATCATTTGAAAAAGGGCAACAACTGCATGTTGTGGCTTTGGAAGTTCACATTCAGTATTAGACAACTCTTGGATTATAAATCCACTTCCTAGTTGGATGGCAAAACATTGTAGCAAAAATCTATTCTTATTCCAATATCTCCCCCAAATTTTATTTGTTATCTAATCAATTTTATTTTTTATCTGATTTCATATTGGAAGGATCCTTCTGTAGCATCACTTTGCATTGTTCTTTATTGCTCAGGAATTCACAGTGACTTCCTTTGTCTCAAAAGATACCTTTGGCAATTTCTCCAGTCTCTTCATGCACTTCTATCCCCACTATGTCTCTCAAGGTTCCCAGTACTTCAAATCTTACTCTTATTCCTGAAACTTGCCCACATTAATTCTGAAGAATTTGAAGCGAATTCTAATTCACACTGTGGATTTAAAGATCTCATTTTATTTATGCTATTTCTTCCTGGTCCTTTAGTTTGCCTCATTAACTTTTTCCTCCCCATGTCTCATGTTCTTATCCTTCTTCATAAACACTGCATATTCCAGCCTTTTCCTGGGAATCATTGCAGTTTTCAACCATTGATGCTAGGTTTGAGTGAGGAAGGGTCTGTTTAAATTATAGACACCTTCTCACAAATGAGCCCTTAGCCATACTTACAGATAATGGAACACCCTTGAACTATCTCTGCAAAATATTTCAATTACTTTTTGTAAGATTGTAGACTTCATTTTATTTAATAACAGAAGCTCCGTTTTGCAGTTGCAAACCTGAAAACTTAATCTAAACTGAACCAAAGTGTTCCTTCCATTTTTTTTTCTTCCATTGAGAATGCCAGACTCTGAAAAAGTTGTAATTGGGTCAGTTGGAAGAAAGTCCTATTCTGACAACTTGTATAAAGGTCACCAAAGTGGGTCTCCGACCTCTGTGGATTTGAGGAGCTAAGCAGGCCATTGAGGATTGTGATTACTACAATGGCAGAGATAAATGGGTGTAGTATCATATGTTTGTTGTACACTGACCTTGTTCAGTTCCCACCTAACCTTTTGGGCATTTACAAATCATGCACTCAGGACAGACAGCAAAATGCTTCTGAAGTTTGATGTCAAAGTTATCTTGAAGTTACAAGGTGCCTAAAAATTTTGTTATGCAAAACTTTTTCCCTGGTAAGGAAAACACAGGTGTACTGGAGTGAGTTCACTGAAAGAGCCACAACAATTACTACGTAACTAAGGAAATCTCTCCTATGAAGATAGGCTGAGTGCTTAATGTGGGAGGGGGTAAAGAAGATGGAGTCAGACTCTTCTCAGTGGTAGTCAGCAAAAGGAGAAGAGGAAATGAGCACAAATTGAAATAAAGGACATGGAAACATTAAAAAATAATCCTTTTTTTACTGTGAAGGTGTTCAAAGATATTTTGTAGTATCCTTCCTTAGAATCATTTGAAACCTGGTTACAAATGGCCCCAACAGTAGCTGACAGTCCTTTGAGTGGGGGGCTGGACTAGATGAATTCCTAATATCTTTTCTAACTTCAATGATCATAGGATTCTGTGTGATTGTGGAAGACCCATGAAAATCACTTAGGTGGCTATGCCAGGCCTGGCAAATGGGTGTCTGTCTTTTTGTTTGCTCTTCTGTATTATTCCTGAAGCCTTGAAAAGATTCTGTATGTATAATCTAATACCATGGCGTTTTGATATGTGCAGCCAATACTTTCACAGAAAAAATTTGCTGAGAGGCGTGACAGATTGTTGCTTGTATTCTATTCTAGAGTCCTCACAGGAGAGAGAAGGTGTGTAATGTAGTTCGAAGAGCTAAACCTCACTATAATGCCATCCCCCATAAGCTATCAATGGGTGCAGGACATTGTACCTGGGCACACAGCTTATCAGAAAGAAGGTGAAGTAATACTCTCAGAATCATTAACTCACTGAAAAAAAATGTAAACCACTAGATTCCATCCTATCTTGTCACTTCTTGTGTGATAGCTTTAAGAAACTTTCCTTTCTGAGAAAAACTCTACCTTCTGCCTTATACTATTTTCTGGAATCTGAGGTGGAATTTCTACACCTAAAGACCCATTTCTTTTTCATCTGCTCTGCTTTTCTCTCCTGATGGATTATAGCATGATTATCAAGTCTGAGGTGAAGACTCAATATGTAAAAATGTCACTATTCATTCAAGCAAGAGGTTTTCTCGCTTTCTAAGTATCAAATCTTAGTTTTTTCTTTGCTTCTTAGGGTACAGTCTGTGCCTAAATGTTTGAATTGCTATGTCACATGAGGTTAGAGGAATTTAACTAGACCACAGATGAAGCTGCAATAATTGAAATTACACCTCTCTTTTACTTCTTTGCCCAATAGCAGGCATTCTGTCGTCTCGGTTTCTGTCACTTTCTGTTTTTCAGAAAATGGATGAGGCATTTATTTGCCTCCTTCAGTGACACACATAATGCTTTGGGAGCACTCCTGTAAAGCATTTTAACTAGAAGATCTATGAAAATAACTGAGATGGCTCTGTCAGGTCTGGCAAATAGCTGTCTGTCTTCTTGCTTTCTCTTCCATAACTGTCTTATACAGTAAGTCATCAGTGCTGCTACGTTTCTCACGTTTTCCTGCTGTGAACAATTTTCTTCATGTTCAGCTGTCACTGTCGACAAGCAACCAACGGTAACTATGATAGTGGGCTGGCATTTTTTCCTCCCTAGTTTGGTATTTTCCTTCCTCTTCCATTAAGGAAAATTGCCAAATACTGCTGCCTCCCACTAAAACGTGAAAAATAAGAAAGTTTGATCCAGTACTGTGTATTTCATGAGCTGAGAACAATGCAGCTCATTTTCCAGAACTGTCTATAACTTAGCGAAAGTGAGGTCATACCTCTTCAAAATTTTGCTTGTTGATGTTCTCCAATAAATTAAATATAATTGGGCTTTGGCCAGGTTATAGCATGGAGTCAGCACTCTGAGGTGCCTAGGATGATGATTTTTCTGGCTGCAAACAGAGCTCAGCCTCCTGGATTATTGATCTGCTAGTAGACCTTGGCACCTGATGGGGCTGTGGGCTTCGGCAGAACCTGGAGACTCTGCTAATTCATCTCTGATTGCTGCCAGGGAGAAGACCGACTTATTTATACTAAACTCTCCGTAACACAGGTATAACCTAGGTGTTAATGGCATCCCTCTTCTCTCTTTCTTCAAACTGCATAAAATAGAAGGGGTATAATAAAGGAGCCAATGTTGAGAATCGCATGAACTTTATATGCAGCATGTTTGTATTTTCTTTCAGGAGAAAAAAACGTTCTTAAGCAGTATATAATGGTTTTACTTGTAGTGTTCAGAAATCTGCTTCACATAATGAAAAGTCTCTGGAAACACAGATGTATTGGGCATAATTTATTAAGTTAGAGAAATCAGTGTAGCAGAGTTCACAGTTTGAAGTGAAAGGTTGCTTCTGAGAAGGAAAGGGGAGACAGAACACAGCTGGTACTTCTAAAAGCAATATAAAGGAAAGAGTTCTCTTGCTTAAGGAAAGAGTTTCTTACACCAGTTATTTTTATTACAGATGTGGCCTAGAGAAGCCCATCAATCTTCAAATCACATTGTTCCAGGTATTGCCCTTCAGATCCTGCTTTGGTAGTTTGCCACTAAACAGATGAGAGAAAAGCATCGTTTCCCTGATTCCTGCTTTTCAGTTTTGCCACAGAGCTCAAGAGAATTACATGAAACAAAACAAATTCCAGGAGGGCTGGGCCAGAGCCAGTTTTCAGGTCTATTTCAGTAGCTGACAGGATCTTTCTGTCCATAAACCTAAGAACTGGCATTCTGGAAAAAACCTGAAATGAAATTCAAGCTGCTCAATCAAAGCAGTACATAATTAAAAATGGAGGATTTAGAAAAAAGAAATTCTGCAGAGTTAGAACTCTTCTTGTGACTAAGCTAATTTGTGTGATCCAACCGTTTTTATTGGGAACACCATCTTCTTCAGTGTGGAAACAACAGTAATAGAATAGATGGGTTTGACAAGAAGGGTACACCACTGCAACTCCAAATGAAAATATGCTGATCTTTACTGCAGTGTTGGAGCCTGCAAGAGGTTTGAAAAAATATGTAATTTCTTAATGACAGAAAAAATACAAGAAAGTGGAGCATCCTCTCCCTTGAACCTAGTATGTTCTGGAAGTACATAAAAATTATGATTTATAGGTAGTAAATCCACGTGTGTGCAGCTTATAAAGAATTACCAGCTTGCTGAGGAGGAAAAGGGAAATTACAGCAATTTAAACCACAGAAGATTTAAATTATAAGCAAATGTAACGCGTATTTTTAAAACGGCATATGAAAGGTCATGTTCGTTTTGTAGGAGTATGAGCTCAGGACAAATTTGATTCTGTTTGATTCTGTTCTGTCTTTTGATGCCAGGATAAATAAAAAATTGAACAACAACAACCTTAAGCCACAATGAATCCTGTAATGGTTCCTGCAAATTATGGTCAAATAGGAGTTTAAACCATGAAGAACATATGAAAGCATATTGAAGTTTCTAATGCCTAAGTTAGAAATAGATACGTGGTTAGAAGCATTAGATTTTCATCTTGTCTCTATCCCAAAATACTGGATGATTTTATCTTCAAGTTTTGCGACCTATTATATTAACAGTTAGGTTAATCTATAATATTTCCCTGCATTTTGGGGTGTGGATGATCAGTTGGCTTTACATCCATTGTTTTGTACATGTTTAGAGACTTTATAAAAGTCTCCCTAGGTGCAAAGTACTATTTAAAGGACTTCTTCTGTGTGACACAAGAATGGGACAGGCCACCTGGATTGTTATTTCAGAGAGTGGATTTGGACATTTTCATGTATTACAGTAATATTTGTGATATTATTTATCATATTAAAATTATATTTGGAATATCATTGCAAACACACATAGGCTTCAAATTTATATTATATGAATAATTTCATGCACTGCAAACCAAAATGTTTCATTAGCCAGTAGAATCTTTAAATTTACAGTAACAACAAAAAGTCCTCAAACTGTGGTTTGCAAAAGGAAGAGAACTAAAGAGATTGAAATATGGTCAAGAGCAGTGCCAAATACAGTAACCTAATCATGGTTACTCCACAGGGATTAATGTATTTTATATATTTTTATATTAGATATTTAAAAAATTATTTGTCTCTCTGAGTGATTATTTTGCCTCTCTGCTACATTTAATAGCTGTTTTAGCTTCAGTACAAATATAGTAGTGAAAGATCCAAAACCTCTCACTTTTCCCAAAAGAAAAACAATCATGAATTCCCCTTGTGGCAAGAATTATGGATTTTAAGTTTTAATTGAGATATAAGATTGAACTTTGCATTTGACCTATAATTTGTGACTATTGTTGAAGCTTTGTACGGGAGACTCTGCTGATTCATCTGTGATCACACATAACTGTACTAATCAGGATATTCCAACATGGCTTGTACTGTGCTTTCAAGCCTAGTCATACTGACCTCTGAGCCATCAGATTCATGTGTGCTCACAGGAATTTAAAATATGATTGTTAAATACTAGCAATTCTGGGTATGCAGTGATGATGATCAGTATAGCAGAAGTACTGATTGTTGCCAAGAAGTGTATTGCCGATGCATGAATTTAGGAAAAAATCTAGTTTTCTAGTTTAAAACTGGAACTTCTCGCCCTGATCTCTCAGATTTCTAAACATTGCCATGCCAGCAGTTCCCTAACTGATATATAACATCCAGATATACTGATTAGTGACAAGTTGCAGTCACAGTGTAGCTGTGTATCCTGGCTGTGTCAATGTGTACACTCAGCACAATCACTAATTCCCTGGGCGGCTGAGGAACCCTACAGGCTGATCCTGCTGGCTGAGGCAGCTCATTTGAGATAATGGACTGACATGACATGAGGGGGCCAACCTAACTCCTAGTTGCCTTCACAACCAAGTGACAAACCATTGCAGAAGCTCTCCAAGAGAGAATTTCAGCCAGTCCTGGAGGATTCCTCAGGCTGTTTATAAGCTGTTTATAAGCTAATTGATGGCACTGTAGTCTCAGAGATGCACCCAGGTAATTGATGCTGCAGAATTGCCCAAACTGTACATAGACACTTGTAACTAGTCTTTAGAACTGTTCTTGCATGACAGAAATGGTCAAACATAACACTTGAGACATCTAGACTAGGCTTGTGCATAAGACTTTGCCAGCAGAGCAGCAATTCAGCGAGTCTCACTAGATTCAGCTGAAGATGCTTTTGCAAAGACACTTGCAACAGAGATTTGCAGGGTCGCTGTTCAGATACCAGTTGACTGACCTATTTGAGAGATTCGATTTCTTCTGTGAATATTATCTTATGCAAAAGATGAAAAGAAATACTTTTTTTAAAACAATACAGCTTGTGAATGTCTGTGCACCCATTCTCATGTACATCACCTCTGATGGGATGTTTGGAGGGGGGAAATTGACAGAGAAGGGAATGTGGGGTGTTGAAACCTCATGAGAAACTGGGACTTTGTCTCAAAAGCAAACTTTCTTATGGGGACATAAATCCCTACTGAGCTGACATGACCAGAACAATTAGATTGGTGTTGGAGGCACAGAGTTTGACCTTTGATATACTGCTGTGGAGTTTTTAGGGATGTAACTTTTACTAGTTAAATTGTAATTAGGTGCTATGAAAACACATGTAAGTGGCAAAAATAACAGAACTTAACTATTAATATTTGCCTGGCAATCTGATACACTGATCAGCATATAACACCTCAGAGCAGCCCATCAATATTAAGGTTAAAAGTCCAGAATTTGCTCATCCACCTCTCTCTGAAGGGAAGAACTTTACCTTCTGGAATGCCTAACCCTGGATCCACCTCCAGGGACACCTGGGACCAAGATTATGTGGTCAGAGCCTACTCTTAACAGCCTACTCCTCCAGAACACTGACAGTCAGCTGCTGTTCTTGTCAGCAAGGAAAGGGGAAATAGAAATAGCCATGGCTCTGTAATGTTGTAGTGTTTTATGCATCAATAACCATTCCTTCACAAAGGCAATAAGTACCCAAACTCCTTCATGTGGATCCAATTATTGCATAATAATTAAAGAATGCTTTAGTCTGTCCTGATCTAAAGCGCAGCAAAATCCCATGCTCTGAGGTCTGGAGAAAGTGACAAGTTGGGCTTTTTTGTTTTGCTTTTGCAAAATATGCAGACTTTTTGGAGCACCTCTGTTCCGACTTCTTAGGGAAGGTTTGCTTTCTGGTAAGACAAGAAATTACTTCCGTTGAGACTCCTACTTCAACATCACAAAGATCAATTTGAGAGTGCGTGTCAGAATAGAACAGTGGCACAAGAAGTTATTAGAGGAACACAGTTTTAATCCCAGATCATAGAACTAGAAATTTGCTGAAGCTGGTAGTTCTAGAAATAATTGTTCTCTAATGAGCATTTATGTGTACCAGTGTATGAAATTATTTTATGAGATCGAGATGCTGCTCAAGATGGCAATTTTCTCAACAGCAAGATCTTGGTACCCATTGTTTCTTCTTTTTGTTTGCAAACCCACTTGTCTGTGTGGATGCAAGTCAATTCAGATCAGGGCACTGATTAAAATTACAAACCCAATTTTTTTTAAAATGGGTGTGGCACTGTTCTTTTGGAGGGTTTACTTTCATTCCATTTCATTACTGGAGTAATTCATTGTACAGCTGAAAGAAAGGGCTGAACTAGCACAATATTGAGGCTGTTGGAGGGTAAGTCCAAAGAGAAAGGGATTTTGCCTTTAGTGCTAAAAAAAAATATGAGTAAAAACACAACTTCAGTCCTGTGTTCATGGTGGAGGTAGTGTTTCATTAATGCCTGTACCAGCAATTTTGTATCACAGACAAATAGGCCCCTCCAATGTGTGGTCTGATGCCAGTTGTTCTTCTCAGGGCTTTATGTGGGGCTAATGGCCTGCCCCAGGAGACGGTGCCCATTTCAGAGAAGTCATTTGTGGAGAAGGGCCTCTGATGGATTGCAGGCTGTCCCTGCCAGAGAGGCCACAGGCTGTAGTGAACACCCATTATACTCGACTAAGGCTTTGGCGGTCCCAGCTCTAATGTCACTGCTAGTCTACACTTACTCTCACAAGCAACACTGGTTTCACTGACTACTACTCTTTTATTACTAATTGTAATCACTTACTGAACTGCAACGTGCAATGTCTTGAGGGGACAATCAAGAGATGTAATGAACTCCTGAACAAGAGCTCAAGATCATGCAGTGATTCCAGCTGAAAGGACACTGAGATTGCGTGCTGGGCGTGGAGGCAGCACAGCCTCAAGGAGCTTGGAGCATGATGCTGCCCGTCAGTGTAGGAATTGAAGGGGTCTGGGGCACCACACCAAGTCCTGAAGACAAGGCAGTCTCAAAGGGAGCTAACCCACCTGCCAGGCCAAGGACACTGGGCAGCTTCCCCTGGAATGAATTGATGAAAAACAGAGCAGCCTTGAGGCCTCCTTGCTACAGCCTGGAGGCAGGGCAGCCTGGAGAGCCCCGGAGGGCATCGGGGCTCTCTGATGGACCTCAAGGCTGGGCATCCTGAATGGGAACAGGACACATCTCCAGACTACCAGACCCCAGGAGCAGGGCAGCCAGGAGGAGAACGGAACCACAGTGGGACTACAGCATTCTGCTGGCCCAAAATGCTGAGCCTTGAGGGGAGAGGGGCATCACAAGAGACCACTGGGGCTCAGAGGCTCTCTGAGGGGCAGCAGAGCAGCATGCCAAGCTCCCATGGCCAGGAGGCACTCTGAGGGGAGCAGGGCATCACGCCAGCCTGCCTGGTCCCACAGGTGGGAGCTGACGTTATAGCTGGAGCTGAGTTTGTTCGTAATTACATGAAGGGTAATTAGGAGGAGGACAGAGAAAAAATCTTCTCAGTTAGGGTAGATGATACAACAAGGGCCGAGGGGCTGCAAATGGCATGGAAATTCCCAAAAACTTAGGGAAAGGTGGTTTTATTTTAGAGGAAATGAAAGCACTCGTTGAGTAGGGCAGCATTAGAAGATGTCTCTCAGAGAGCCTGGGTAATCTCAATGTCTGAGCACTTCCAAGATTCACCTCATGGAGTGTTGGCAACAGCCCCACTCCAATAATGAAATTTGGATGGAGACCTCTGAGGCTCATTCCATTCACTGCTTCTCTGGTTCTATAATTCTTGAATCATTAGCTGCTGTCTAAGTGCTTCTTTATTACACTGGATTTTTCTTGTTATATAACATTTATTATTAGTAGCTTTGAGCTTAACGTTTTCTTACTTTACATCACAAATTCTTGACAGAAGAATACCAGTCCACTGAGCTTAGTGAGTCATGAAAAATCGTATTTGGTACAGTGGTATAGACAAATTGTGTTTAAGAAACTGAAATAAACAGAAAAACAAGGGGAAATACTTAATTTTTAAGTGTGCATGTGAGTGAATTTCTAAAAACCTTTGAGTATTAAGAAGACCTAGGCTACAAAATAATCATTATTTACACATTTTAACATCAGGGTCTGGTGTTTAATTTATGTGCCTAAGCTTTCTTCCGGGCATGAGTGCTCTGCACCAAGGCTTAGAAAAACAGTTTAAGGGTTATGGAAAAACATCTTATCTTACTCTATTATGAATTAAGTGAGTCACTAGTGGGCATCAGATCCACTGACCACAAGACCAATTAAATAAATCATCTCTGTCTTATTGTCCACATACAGCAAACTGAAGAATGTAGATTAAAATAAAAGTATGGACAGTGTAATGAGACATCTCTTTCAAACTGTTCTGGTGACTTAACAAATTATGATGGAATACTATGGTGAGTAGCTGTTAAAATATGGCTAATAAAGTGAGATATTCCAATATGATTTTAAATTGTATTTTATCTACTTTGGTTTCTTGACACAAAATATTTTAAAATTTTGCTTTTTGTTGTAGAAGGTTTCAGTTTCAAAGGTTTTTAAGTGAAAAGAGTAATCAGTTCCCATGACAGAATAAAAAAATCTGCCAATCTCACTAATTTAGGTTTAGGAGTTTTCTTTGCAAGGTTGTAGTTTGTATTCCATATTGATATCTTAAAACTCAGATTTGCATTTTCTTAACTAGACACACTCTACTGCTAACGTATGTTAAGTAATGTCAGTGTATATTTACACCAAGAAATAATACCAGACCACTAAAACTGAATTCCTAGAAGTGATGACAAGTCAGTTTGCACCTTAACAAGAGAACATCACATCCCCAAAAGCAATGAAAACTTAACTCTGTTCATCGTGCCACATGCACTGCAAAGTAGAGCTGTGTCATGCCAAATCTTATTATATATATTATTGTATTATTTAATTGCATTACTATGATGTTTTTCTTGATTCAATCCAAGCCAGTAGGATATGGTTTTATTGCTAAATGTTGATGCAGGCCAATTTTCCCTACCTTCAGCCCTGCCCCTTCTCTTTAAGACCTGCTAGGTATTTTCTGCTTGGTGTCAGCCTCTGCTCCCTTCCTTTCCTCAAGCTGCCATCGGTTTATGCAAAAGCTCCATCACCTGCTACAATTTCTGTTTGAAAGGTAAATGAAGGTGGGTAGGCTGACCTTGAGTAGAAACTGAAGATGAATTACTTCAAACAAAAATTAATGTCGATTTACAGTCAATTTTAAATAAAAAGGAGATGAATGCAGCAATCCTAATTAAACATGAAGCACCTGATTCTCAGATCCCTGGAACTAAAGATCCAAAGTACAGGCCAGACAGGACCTGAATGTTTCAGAGACACCACTCCTGAGGAAATGCTATCATTGCAGCTTATAAGAGGGAGGACTACAAAAACCTTCCACTAGAGGGTGGTGAGAATGCTTACTCTGTTTCAGGATAGAATATTTTAATGTAGTATTTTAAACACTAAACACTGGTTACAAGGACTTTTGCTTCATAGCGGAGATGAAGGAATCTCTAGGTATCTTAAAAATTATAAATTAGTATTTCTTTCTTATTTTGACTTTTTCCTCTTTTTGACTTGCACAGAGCTTATAAATCTCAAGAAACCTGCTTTATCTATTTATAAAGTGTGATATGAAAATCTATGCTAGAGAATGCAGACTAATTGATGGTGTCAGACATAGTAGATCTCTGTTTTGCTGATATGAAAGGGTTTAGTTCTGGGTAGGTTTTTTCCCTAGGAAACTTCAATGGGAATATGTGTTTGAAGGAAAAAAAGGCCTAAAAATAAACTTAGGACTTGTTTGTCTTAGGAAAAAATGTAGATAGTTCTGTCCCTTCTCCTTTTTAATGGTTTCTATGTCGAGCAAGGCACATTTATAGCCTCCTTCATGTATTCTTTCCCCATAAATTAATCCCTCCAAACAGACCCATTAGAATTTTTTGCTTTCTTTTCCTTTAAACTCATCCTTTATGAGATTATCTGTCTTTAAGGACATGTCTAGAACTGCCCAGAGGACAATTCTGTCAGCTCCAGGGAGAGAGAGACTACTGCTGTGTGTTATCAAAGTTCAATACCACAGGCCTTTTTCACTGTCATATTCCTTTAAAAAATTGTCTCACCTCTAATTCTGCACCATAATATTCCCAAATTTACAAATTATTATTTTTTCTGAATGCTTCCTGCCAATCACATATCAGCCTCTAAACTGAGGTTTTTAGAAACCCATTCCTTATCATAGTTCTAACAACTGGAATTCCCTTTAAAGTCTTCTGGTTTTATCATTATCTCGCAGCACCTCATAAAGCAGATCTACTTTTGACTTTGACCAAATCCATTAACCCCTTTCATATAAACATAATCAAGGATAATGAAGAATGTAATCACAGTAATGAAAACAAAGTCACTCTGAGACTCCCTCAGTGATCCTTATCATGTTTCCTCTCAGAGTCTCTTATGGTTCCTTCCCACACTATTACAGTGCTTCCTTTTTGTATTTTAATCTCCATTTGAATGATTTGCTTCTCAAATAAGAACAGTGCAGAAGAATCTACCTCAAAAGGAGAATACAGACATGGCAGAGAAAAATTCTAGAGTCTTAAGGGTTCTACACACTACTCCAAATGATAAAACTTGGGCAACCAGTGCTCATCCAATGAGCTGGGAAAAGATAGATTAAATTTCTCTCAATGTCTATGCTTTCATGGGAGTGAGATGACATGTCACTGGTTGATCTCCCCAGGTCTTTGAAATTTGTAAGTTGTACTCCTGACTTTATGATTTCAGCAGGGGAAGTTCAGCCGTTCAGCCAATGCTTCCAGTCTCTGTTAGGTGCTAAAGAGAGCTTTTTGTCCCCACAACTTGAATACCTGTGTTGCAGTGCACTCAAAAGGCTCTCACTGCTGTCTCACTTTAAACACATTGAATGCTCTAGCTTGGGACAAATTATGATCTGCTCCCTTTTTTCATGTCAGAAATCATCACTTACTGCAGGTGAGTGAGCAAACATGAATTTTAAAGAAATTAATACGCAGTTCTGCTCGAGAAATGGTTATCGAAACATTGCTTTTTCAC
This sequence comes from Eopsaltria australis, assembly GCA_034509425.1. Lineage (NCBI taxonomy): Eukaryota > Metazoa > Chordata > Aves > Passeriformes > Petroicidae > Eopsaltria > Eopsaltria australis. The sequence goes on along the minus strand of JAVTVJ010000052.1, from coordinate 3,271,352 downwards.
AGCATATTCTTTCTGAGGATGTTGCAAGAAAGAACGGGACTGTGATACTTAAGGCACAGTTGTAAAATATAAAGCACAAAGAAAACAATCAAAATCTCAATTCGTAAGACCCTTCAAGCCCTTATATCAGAATCATTAGTGCCTTGGGCTATTTAAAACCCAAATAAACCCCAAAATAGCTTCAGAGTTGTTGTAAATTTGCATATTTGACTACAAGATGAATTCTTGGTTCTGAAAGAAAAAGCAGGCTAACCCAAAAAAGCTGGGTTAGTTCTTAAACTGAGCCAATATGCTAAATAATATCTGAGACAGAGCAATTTTTTTTCTTGATAGCATCATGGCACATGCGTGAGGATTGTGAATACCAACGTGATTAGTGTGTCACTGTCACTGGGATGACTTCTACAGATGATGATTGAACACCAACTTGCTTTTGCAGATGAAACTTACTGTGTTTTTTTGTGAGTATGAATTTCCATCAGATTGCTCCATAAAAGAAAGCACATGACCCCAAAGGATCAGCAATTTCTTAATGTAGCAAATGAGCTAATCAAATAAGGCACACACCCACTTTGACATACTCAAGTGAATCTCAGAAAATTTTCCAAGCACTCTGCTTTTTCCTAGTGCAAATATATATATATATCTTTGCCTGCAAAACCACTGCGAGTTGTGTTTAAAGAACAGAAGTGTAATTTGCAGTACTAAACACCCAGCAAATAAATAAACAATAAAATTAACCTATGTGCCATAAAAATCACCAGCTAAAGAAAAGGAGAAGCTGCACAACGATGACAGAATGCTTTCCTTTTACAAGTTACTGTGGGACCTCACAATGCAAAGTGACACCTGGTTACAGCTTAGTTAAAAACCTGGGTCTACATAAGCAAATGCTGGTGTTCCCTTTCTAAAGGAGCTTACAGCATTACCCAGCTGCCTTTCATCCTTGCTGCCAGAAACTTTCCACTCAACCACAGAACAGAAAGAAAACAACATGACTATTTTTCAAACTCTCCAGTTCGTGGCGTGTTGTTTTAGACCAGAACACTTTTCCTGGCAGAATGCACTAAGTGACGAGATTTTCTGCTGCAGTGGTTCACATGAAGGCTCGTGTTCCCTGTCATCACCCTCACTCCCAGGACAGATGCAAGCAGCACAGTGGCCAGGAGGGAGAGACACAGGCAGCAATCTCTTGCCCTGAAAAACAACAGTCAGCAGACCGTTCTCTCCCCAATAGGGGACCTTACACTCCCCAATAACTTGTTTCTGGAGTTTTTCAGCTCATGTAATGCCAAGTTCAGTGCATCTTCAAAAAGAGAAGCCTTTTCACATGCATGTACTCCTTTGTTTTAAAAAGTCTGATCCCAGGATATGCTAACAGACATAAATCTAAGCATTTTTTTACCTGGAGAGTTATTAGGAGCTGCTTGTGACTCCAAACATGTAAGTATTAATTAATGTGAATCAGAGAAATCTATTTTCTTTGAGAAAACAAAGTCATCAATTAAAAAAAAAAAAAATCACCTTTCTTGGGAAAACATGTTGGGAGAGGCTTTCTTTTTGACAAAAGGAAGTTTTGCTTTTGACTATGTGTGCATCCCTGAATATGTAACTCTTTCAATTGTTAAAGAAAAACAATTTCACAGAAGTGAAAGCCCAAAGTTAAATATTAAGATTCTGTCAGAATAAAAAGTTGAGATTATATAACCCAAGTAATGTTTTGCTTTCAATGTCATTAGAAAATGCATTTTCTTCTCAGGTGCAACCAGGCAAATTAAGCATTGATCCCAAAAATTTGCCCATGTCAGGGTAATTGGAACTAGATGGTCTTTAAGGTCCCTTCTAACACAAACCATTTTATGACCCTGTGATAATTTTTCCTTACTTATTCTTTGAATATGTCCCTAAAAATAAACTCTGAAATTAAGTCTTTCTTCATGAGTGTTATGTTCTGCTTATGAACATTTTAAAATTAGGTGGATTTTCTCATAACCTCATAAAAATCCATCAAAGCCAATGATGCTCAGATTCTGTGCAGAATGCTTAGTTGACAATGCACCATTCATATATCTCTCTGTTTTCTGTTCAGGCTTCTTCTTTTCCCATCAATCCACCATTTGCCTTTGGCAACTAATTCTGCATCTTCTGGATACAGAAGGAACAGTCACTTCATTTGGGTCGGTTATCTGCGGCTCCTTAGTATTTAATTTATCCAAAATGGAAAAACTGACTGATGTTCCAAAACAACAACAAAAAAGATCTCCAAACCGAGTTTTTCTTTTCCGTTAGATCAGGCATGGTGATCCAAAATAATGTATTTCTATTCTGTAACTGTAGCTAATAGTTATCTTTCTTACTAGAAGGATTCTCTTTCAGTGCAGGAAATTTGACAAATACTTTATTCTTGTGTAGCCAACATCTTTACAGCAGCTTCACTAAAGAATAAATCAATTAAAATCCTTTTGAGTTTTGAGGTGAACTCCATTTCTTTACAAAATGATGCTTAACCTACACAATGAATGAGAAAGCTTTTCATCTACCAAATATGAAAGTCACCATTTCTAAAGACAATAAAAATGACAAAAGTAAGAATCTAATTTGTGTGCTTTAGCAGACATGTTGTAGTGCACAATTGATTTAGCAAATTTACAAAAGCAATGTCTCTTCTTGTCTAGTGAAAGGACCATATTATACAAATCTAGGAAGAAATCATCTTTATAAAAGAAAGTAGCTAAACAGTACAGAATGAATAATAAGATCATATGAATCAAGCTTTCCTTCTTCCAGATATTTCAGACATGCTCAAAATTAGTTGTTTGATTTTTCTGGATTTATTCTATCCTACAAAACGAGATGAAACAGTCTTCTTCACAGATCTTACTAAGGTGTTCTCAAATTTATTTCTGTGAGCCTGTTTATGCTGATGTTGCAATTCTTACATGAAGCAAATTTGACCATTTGTAGCTGTGAACCAGTAGCACTGTTAGATAGAAAAAAACATGTTAAAATTGGTTTAACCTCTTTTAGAACTGCTTTAAGTTTTCTTTGGGAAGCTGGGAAAAGTCCAGTAAAGTTCCATGTGCAGACTCCTGATAAATCTGAGGAATGGACACAGTGGAGCTGAGGGTGTGCACAGGAGTAGAAACTAAATTTAAACTTAACTCCTGATTCTTATTTAAGTTTTAAACAGTATTCACTCACAGGGTAAAGATGGATAAAAATCCATTTGCGTGTTCTCAGAAATTGCACATTGCTTTATTGACAAGAACATGATTATCTCAGCAGCAAACTTAGCACTCCCTACTCCTTAAGTCACATGCTTAAGAACAGCAGGAATCCTTGTGGTGACAGGACTAGACCTTGAGTAGTCATCAAAAAAGCCTTGCATGAAACAGGCTTGGAGAATGAATGGAGGCATCTTGGGAGAGCTCAGAGAGGATGGAAACAAAATACTTCTGCAGGAGGGAGGTAGGAAAGTCTGCACAGTTGCTTCCTTGTTTACTGTTGAGTGATTTCAGTCTCCAGAGCTGTCAGGCCAATACATGGCACAAATCCTAAATCCATTTAAAACAGCCAGCTGATTTTGATATAAGCATGCTTTTCCCTTGACTTGCCAAGAGTTCTGAGGGAGTCTCTTAATTAAGAGGCACAGTTCATTTGTTATACAAAGACTCCTGTGGATTTTTTTACACCTGCTTTGTAAAGTGCCTCTCTCTCTAGGGAAAATCCAGCCAAAGCATTTTGTTCATTTTGAATTCTACTTTAACAGTTTCTGTATCGCCTTGCAACATGCTGCAAAGTAACTTTTTAAAGACATACCATCTTCTTTTCAGCTTCATTCACTGCACTTGCAATAAACTTGTTGGGATAATCACTAGCTATTGGCTAATATTAGTTATAGATTTCATCTTGGCATTCAGCATTCCTACTTAGTTTGCTCATCATTTCTTTTTTTCGCTCATGCATTGAGTCTCATCCTGTCATGTGCATGCTCAATATAAGCATGAAGAGGGAAAAGAAAATGAGGCTAAGGAATTGATTTTTTCCTTTTGATAATTACTTCAGTTTTGCTAGCAATATGAAAGTCATCAAGTAGTGAGCAACTGTTTAACCAGGAATACTCTCTATTGTGAGAAACCTCCCATGTTAACTTCATTAGTAGAATCTCTTCCACATATTTCAGGCTTTGGGGTTTTTGTTATTATTTTTTTCCATATTAAATTATGATGCTTCTAGGAAATCTGAAGCTATTATCTTTTAAAACTTATTTTTGAGATGCACCAAAATTTCTCTCCCAAGGGCTATAAAATTTTGGATTAACAGTCAAGAATCTTCTGCTTTAAGGACCCTCATCATCATCTAGGAACAAGGAGTAGTAGAAAGATGCTAACATTGATATCCAGTAGTAAACCATCTAATCAAAGTGCTGTGCCAATGATCTTAGAAAATACAATCTAATTCTTTCACCGAGTATTTCTGTTTGGAAATTCTTAGTTATTTGGTCTTAATACACTGATTAATTAGCAGAAAACTTTTGTAATAATGCATAACTAATGATCTTAAAATGTTACCAAATGGCATATCTAATTTGTCTTTTGTAATAGACCAGAATTTCCATGCTTATCTAAAAGGATAGACAGAATCCCACTGGTTATTTAGGTCTCATTGCATTTGAATGAGACTTTGTGGGCTGCCTTGAAAGTTCTGGAAAGTGTTTGAGCTTATGCAGTCTTTGCTATTTCAAAGAATATTTTTATGCAAAATCTGGAGGAAAACATCTCTTGTTATTGACAGAATTTAGACTGGATTGATTTAGACCAAAGTCAGGTTTCACAAAAGAGAGCAGAGCAATGAAATACAAAAGAAAAGTACTTTTGCTTACCTCTTTGAACTGTTAATATGAGAGAGACATAAGAGGCAGAACTTTAACTGTTAGAGACTAACATGTTGTAAGATTTCAAATAAATGGAACAAAAGATCTATGAAGTATTTCCACAATGTCTGAGTAGCAGTAGTATTTATTATGTCTAAACCTTTATTATTTGTTCCCCAAAGTTTTTTAGAAACAACTCAAATTGGATGACTGATATTATTTGATGTGTACTGTGCTCGTGGACACTCCAGTAAGAAAGTGATCTCAGAAAGACAAAGCTAATGAATGTTTAGAGGATCCCCAAAATTCTAAGAACATAATTATGCAGGATATTTCTGCAAATACCCACTCCTCTCAGAGGGTGCAACTGTTTGAGGGTACTTCTAGTCACCTGTATGTCTCACAGATTTTCGTTGAGCCCATAAAAATATCTGAAATGTGCTAGAATAAAATAAATCTGGCTCCCTACTCTTTTGGGGTTTTACCATGAGAACTTCTTGGCATACAGTTAGATCAAAGAAAAGCCACACAGGTAGCCAGTACCAAGTGGAAGCTGCCTGGAGGCTCCTCTGTAAGAAAGATCAGCCTGTGTCCAAGGAATTTGCATGGTACAACACAAGCCTGAAGGCCATGCAGTACACGTGGCACAGCACAAACCTGGGCCTATTCAGGAACCTGTTGTGTGGATCACCAACTCCTCAATGCACAACAGTCTCATGATTAGAATCGTTGCAGTAAGCAAATACATATTTTGGTGAGACATTAATAAAAAAGATGTATTAAGATATGTTTACCTGAGGTTATCTCCTACATAAATTTATGTCTCTTCAATTACAGATACATTTTAGATAGCTGCAATTATCATAATAATATTTTACTTGCATTTCCCTCCTAGTTTTGACTTTTCATAATGCATCAATAAATATATGTGTCCTTTCATTCTTGAAGTTACCTCTGTTCTAACATCTGACTACTCAACCGAAGTTAAGCACCAGTAATTTCACAAGTAGCTATACTTGGAAAAGAGAAATTTGTTTCTTCTTCAAAGGCTAAAGTTTTATCAGAGTTAGATTGTCTGATTTGGATGTATACTGAGTTCCCTTTACAACACTGACTGTGAAGGGATCATTAAAGTTACTGCAGACACAAGACATTTTTTTTTACACTGTACAAAAACATGAGAATCAAAAGATGGTTCTTACTCCCCACAGGCCTGATGAGTAACCAAAAATTTGAGAAGAAACAGGGAAAAGAAAGAGGATAAAGCAAAATCTGCATTCATGAGCAAATAAAAAATAAGGAATTAATTCATTAATTCCAGTCAACAGGCAGACGTTTTGGCATTTCCAGGAACGCAGGGTTTAATGCCACGGAATGGTTACTTGGAAAGACAAACATGGTAACTCTGAATCTCTACCGCCCTCCTTTTCCCTGGCTTTGTATACTGAGCATGATGCCATATGCATGGAACATCCCTTTGGTCTTTGGGGGTCAGCTGTCCTGGCTGTGTCCTCTCCCAACTCCTTGCACACCCCCAGGCTACTCGTTGGCAGGGCTGCGTGAGAAACAGAAAAGACCTTGATGTTGTGTAAGTGCTGCTCAGCAGTAACAGAAGTTTCATGTATTATTGACACTGTTTTGGTCACAAATCCAAAGCACAGCACCACATAAGCTACTATGAAGAAAATCAGCTGTGTCTCAGCCCAAACCAGCACAGAGTGCCAACACGTACCTGCGTGTACTTTCCATGGTCCTCACAGTGAATTGAACTGAGAAGGTAAAGGCCAACTTGTTCCCAGAAAAGGTTCTAGCAAGGCACTGTCAATCATGGCCATGTGGTCTTCAGTTACAGATTGAGGGCTCGCATGGACCCTGTGGGGCCCGTGTAAATTCTCCAGTCTGCTGAGGTCTGCATCCCTCTGGAAGGCAGTTCTATCCACCATCAAAATACTCTAGATAATCCTTGTCTAGATTATCCACCTATAAAAGCAGAATTACTACACAGAATACATTAAAAAATCTAAATAAGAAACAAATAATTGCATTTACAATTTTAATTTATGTGTCTTTCACATTGATTCTAACACTCTTTGCCTACACACAGTGATTTCAAACTGCATAAATAATTTAATTTTTTCCCTCCAGAGAATTGTAGATTCCTTTGAGCAGACAGCAGGATAGATCAAAGGTATTTGGAATGTTTCATCTGGTAAAGACAAATCGAGAGAGGAGTGGTATAAGTCTTGCTTGCATAAAAAAACCCAAAACAACACACTAACGATAGAGAAGGAGAAGGAGAAGGAGAAGGAGAAGGAGAAGGAGAAGGAGAAGGAGAAGGAGAAGGAGAAGGAGGAGAAGGAGAAGGAGAAGGAGAAGGAGAAGAAGAAGAAGAAGAAGAAGAAGAAGAAGAAGAAGAAGAAGAAGAAGAAGAAGAAGAAGAAGAAGAAGAAGAAGAAGAAGAAACAAAAGCAGCAGCAGCAAAAGAAAAAGGAGCAGAAATGCAGCAGAAGCAGCAGCAGAATAAGTAGGAGGAGAAGAAACGGCAGCAGCAGAAGAAATAAAATAAGTAGAAGCAGAAACAGAAGAAGCAGAAAGAGATAAAGAAGAACCAGACTCAGAAGCAGAAGCAGCAGTGCATGGAACAGCAGCAGAAGATGAAGAAGCAGAAGCAGAAGAAAAAGAAAAGGAGAGAAAAGGCAAAAGAAAAAAAGAAAATGAAAAACCGAAAAAGAGCTACTGAAAGTACTTTGGGAGGTTGTTACATACTGGTTTTCATCTTCCCTTTACTAGACTAAACATCTCCTTTGTAGATCACATGCTTTAGGCCCTTACACCATTTTAGCATCCCTCTGCCAGACCTTTTCCAAGTTTTTCCACATCCTTCGTTTATCGTGAGTCCTTCAGCTCAAAACTGACTGCAGTTTCCCCAGGTCATTTCCCTATTTAGATATATTTTAAGTTCTTATGAAAGGTAGGCAAGGTCTTAGGGACCCAGCCTTCCAAGAGATTATTCTGGGTGCTGTACTTCATCCAAACTAATGCAAAACGCAAAGGAGTGGTTAACTCTGAGAGGAGGGTTCTAGCCCACAGCTCAAGATTGCATTTTCATAGGCTGATAGTAGCTAAAAATGTGCCTCGCAGGGCTGTCACAGTTTCCTGTAGACAGATCTGCATGTTTTAACACAGGACAGGCTTTCACTTTCAAGATGGTTTTCTTGAACCAATACATGCTCCAGCAGTTAAAAGACTCTGTGATGGTAAAATAGATTTTTTTTGTCAAATAAGAGAATTCTCATTGGATTTTCTTGCCTTTGTAGCTTAACTAACCATCAAAATATGAGGTTTTGCATAATTTTCCCTTTCTTTGATAAGCAGCATGTACAGGAAACATGGACCCCAATGTTTGGATTTTTATCCATGTTCTGAATTTTTGACGGCGCAGCATTTTGCAATCAAACTGGACCTTTCTCCAGTTTGTTACTGTTCCTATAAAATGAAATTAGTTTTATCTACAAACCTCAGTCACAAACTTAGTGCACTGAAATTATCTATGCTGCAAAAGGACTCTTCTTTGACCTGTTTTGTCCTGACACAAAATAGTTTATTACAACCACAGAGTTGTCACCTAATTAAGCAAACAGGTGTCTGTAAGGTAATGGTGAAATCTTTATCTTGGTTGATTCATGATTTTGTGTTCAGAGCACTGTCACAGGTTAACACAAGTGACACACTATGTTTTGTACAAAATACGAGAAGGAGGTGGAGATGTGGACCTCGTATGAGGATTTTTGCGCTCACATGCTATAAAGAGAATTCTTCTGTTCCCCACCTGGTTTGTCTATTTTAACTGTAAATTCTTCAGAGCATGGGCTTTCTCTTACCTGGAGACAATGTGCACTAATATCATCTGATCTTCCTCAATAATAATTGAGAATGAATAATAAGCATAATAATAATAATAAGCAAGTATACTGATGCAAAGTGCAGCTTGCTCAGGTAACAATACAGTGAGTGTTTTGAACAGCATTTGCTACTCCCTCACTGATTACTCTAAAGAGGTGCATGACAGACTCGAAGAGAGTTCAAAGACACGCTTGCTGGCAGAGCAGAGAGATTTCTTCCATACTCAGCAGTGTGAGGGAGAACCTGGGAGATTACTAGAGTGCGTAAGGTCTTTCTGATCCACACTGATGAGTGTTAGAGGCAAGCATCTCTGGAGGGGTAGCAAAGTTCTGGTGTCAAGCTCTGCTTCATTTATTAGTTTTGCTACTGATGTGAGAAAGGGAGTTTAGAACTTTTACATAAAAAATCCTCCAGGACATGGCTTGAAAAATCAAACAAGGGGACTTCATAGGTCAAAGAAAAGGACATTACAGTAAAGAAAAAAAAGCAGAAAGGGGAAAATGGGGAACACTACCCAACCTGGAGAACATCTAGCTGTCTTAACACCTCGAATTTTAATTAGAGTATGACTTACTGCATTCTATATTATTTAATGCTCAAAAGAAATTTTTAAAACATCATTACTCCTTACAAATATCCCATGGACACAGAAACCAGGAAAACTATATTAGCAAGTGATACCTAAAAGATTTTGTGGACAGCGAATTGATTGTGTGCTTGAAATATGATATAAGGGGAAAGGGATGAAAGAATGTAATACTGAACAGCATTTTCCAAAGCATTATTGCTTACATAATTTTGGGCCACCATTCTGCAAATTTCCTAAAATATGCTTAAATTCCAGGCCCAGTGTAGCTTTGACTAGAGTGGTACGTTAAGGTTCTGCAGGACTCAGGGCTTAGTTTGTTCAAGAAGTAAGGAATCTTATACGATTGAAACTAAACCACACTAAGCAAATAAACAAACTAAATATTTCATAGTGAGTGTAAGATCAGAACCCAGGCCACCACACAACCAGAGACTTCAACAGTAAGTTGGCTTTATTCTTGTATAGTTTTGTAGAATACATAAGAGGAATTTTTTATAGAATACATAGGAAAAAAAGGAAGCTAGAAACAACACTGACATCACACACCACTGATCATACCTGTCCTAAAGCTGTTAGCTGCCTGCCAATTTCCATCTCAAACAAAAAGCAAAATAAGCTAAACCAAACAAGAAAACCAATACAGATGAAACCAACAAAACAGAAATCCAAGACACATTGATACTCTCTTTGAAAACATTAATGTCACAATAACTTGAGGTTCAGAGATTCATTCTGCAGTGTTGATACCACATGAACAGAGAAACAACTGATGTGTGGTTAATCTGGTTAATATTTGTTAAAGCAACGAGACTCATGACATTGCTTGAAAGAAATACGAAAGATTTGACAACTGTGAGAAGGTGGGACTTTGAAAAGATGCAAATTATCTGTCATGAAATATTAAATTTGGTTATCATCTTTTGAAAACCTCTGCATCAGCCAAGAAAAATGCAGAGAATGTGCATTTTTGATTCTACAAAAAGCTAATAGTCTAATGTTCTGCTTTAATTAAAACATTAAGCTGGGCAGATATCCTCCACTCATACACCAGTATGTCAAGATATTTAATGTAAGATTTCTTGGCAGTTAATTGTCACAAATTATAATGGTTAACAGCTCTTGCACTTTACTGCAGGAAAATAGGGGCAGGCATACATGAGTGTCAGTATTTTTCCAGTCACAGTAAATGTTCACAACAACACTCTTCAGTGAGAGGAAATTCCATAGGACATAGTGGCAAATTTGCATTTAAATGAATGCCTTCTATTTCTGCATTCTAAATAAAATGAACCATCTGCAGCTAGACAATATATCTAAAGTTAGCATGATCCAAAGAGCTCCAAGGTACAGGATAACAGTTCCCTTTGATAAAAACAAGCAACAAACCAGGTTTGGTCAATAGTCAACATCTCTGATAGAAATGCAAAATCTGTTGTCTATTTCTCCTTTGGGAATGGGAGAAGAATTCGAGTCTTGAGGAACTGCTAGAAAAAAAGTCCATGATTTTTATGAATATTCATTATTTGCAGATGTTCCACTAACAACTAATATGATTAAAATTTTATAAGTACCCATTGTTTGGGCTAAGAGAGAGTTAATTTTCTTCATAATAGGCTATGGTGCTATGCTTTGCATTTGTGACCAAAACAGTGCCAATAATACACCAAAGTTTTCATTACTGCGGAGTAGCAATTACACAACATTGAGGCTTTTTTTGTTTCTCATATGACCCATGAGTAGGTTGAGAGTGTGGAAGAAGTTGGGAGAGAATGGAGCCAGGACAGCTGACCCCAATGACCAAAGGGATGTCCATACCCTATGGCATCATGCTGAGCAATAAGAGTTGGGGAAAGACGGAGAAAGGGGGAAGATCAGAATGTTGGCATTTGCCTTCTCACTATGTGTGATGGAGCACTGCTGTCCAGGAGATGGCAAAATATTTGCCTGTTGATGGGAAGTAATGAATGAACTCCTTATTTTCGCTTTGCTTGTGCATGCAGCATTTGCTTTACCTATTAAACCATCTTTCTCTCAACCCATGAGATTTCACACTTCTACCCTTCCGTTCATCTCCCCCATCCCACTGCAGGGGAGTGAGCGTGTGGCTGGGTGGTGCTTAGCTGCCTACCCAGGTTACACCACAACAGTACATTTTTAGTTATTTCTTCCCCCTCAACACCAATATTTCTTTCATAACTGTTCCCAATCCTGCATTATGTTCTTGCACCAAATATTCTTGGTATGCCACATATGCTTGGATAAGGACACTCATAAGTACTAATTAATTAATCAGTTAGCTGTGCTACTGAAATTTTATCATGAAAACAAGAATCCTTCCAAATCCTCCTTCCAAGTTTATTGTATTAAACACTGTGGTTTCACGACTCCTTCTACGACTCTCTCTTCTAAGCCAAGTGGGTCTAGCAGGTTAACTGCTTCTCATTAAGGAATATTCAGCCTGTGGTTCTGAACTTCTCATTATTTTTCTTGCATGCCTCTAGATACTGTACATATACTATTTTGGGATGACTAAATAATTCCTGAGAAGTGTACACCACCATACTCCAAAGACACACTGTTGTCTCTAAGATCTTACAGATCTCTCCTGATTTTATGTCTGTTTGAGAGGGCAGAAGTAGAAATTTCGCTTGAAATATTGTGTGATCCTACATCTCCTATCTTACCAATTTCAAACCCTTACATCACATATTTTTACACCTCCTAAACAGAAATCCAAACCCATGTTCCTGTCACTGCCAGTCAACTCACCCAAAAGATGAATTAATCTTATTCACCTCACACTGATGTTTCCTCAGTTCTTTATCCTGTGCTTCCCTGCTTCCATGTCCATTCCACAGCAATACTGCTGTGTTTTAATCCCAGCCACTCAGTAAGTACCACACAGCCACAGGCTCCCTCCTCTCTCCTCAGCAGAATGGGGAGGGGAGCCAGAAAAAGGTAAAATTCACAGGTTAAGAACACTTTAATTACTGAAATACAGTAAAAAATGATGATGATGATGACAGTGAAAAATAATTTAAAAAGGGAAAAAGGAAAACAAGTCATGCACAATACACTCACTCACCAGCCACTGACCAATGCCCAGCCCATCCCTGAGCAGCGATCGGTGGCTTGCAGCCAACTCCCCTCCGTTTATATAGTGAGAATAACATTCCATAGTATGGAATGTGTCTTTGGCCAGTTCAGGTCCGCTGTCCTGGCCATGCTCCCTCCCAGCTTCTTCTGCACCTGCTTGCTGGCAGAGCATGAGAAATTGAAAAGGTCTTGATTTAGAGTAAGAATTACTTAGCAACAACAAAGACATCAGTGTGTTATCAACATTATTTCACTGTAAATCCAAGACACAGCACTGTGCCAGTACTAAGAAGAAAATTAATTCTATTCCAGCTAAAACCTGTACAGTATCCGCCATTTATTCCATGCAATATATGTCATGCCACAGTTCCAATACTCTATCTATCACCAGTCCTGTTTTTTGATATATGCACACAGATATATTCTCTTTGTGCATGGACCATTTAGTGAGTTCATTGAGTCCATGAAATTGGGCTCCACCTGTCATAACAATCTTTCATGGCAGCAAATATGGTGTGTGAATTGTTGCGTTGAAGTCAGTTCTGATTCCATCACTGCTGCGCTTGTCCAGTTTCATCAAAGTTCAGTTTCCATTAATGTGGCAATCAAAAGGCAGTGGGGTTCAGATCCCAGTGTGATGAGCATACAGCTTCTGTAGAAGTGATAATATACAGTGTTATTTGGCAATTAACATCATGCAATTTAATTGATTGGCTATTCTTAGCCCAAATCAAACCTCTCCATCCTCCCACTTTAGCCACCAAGGGCACTCAGGCTCCTGAATAAAAGCAATCCTATGGATGGGTCTGCCTTTGCCTGAGGCAGGAATAACCCAGACTGTTTTACCTGGAGTATTTTTTATGTCCACTACAGGAACTTTTTCCATTTCTACAGTCATAAAAGTTTTGTTTTGGCAAGGCCATCCCAATTGGCAGATAGATGCCCTAGTGTTGACTAACCAGGTGTCCTTTGCCAAATGTGTAACCCAAAGTTTGAGGGTCCCATCATACATTGCTTTCAGTGTCTTTAACAATCCATTGCATTGCTCAGTTTTTCCAGAGGCTGGTGCATGAGAGGGATGTGATATACCCACTCAATGCCCTTTTCTTTGGGCCAGGGATCTATAAGGTTGTGCTGGAATTGAGTCCCATTGTCTGATGCAGACCTTTCTGGAGTACCATGTCACTGACGTTTGCTTAACTCTGAACAAGATCTGAGCTGAATTCAACAGCAGACTGGATCCTAGCAGGAGGACCAGGTTTGTTTTGAGGTAATTCAAAGGATATTCGATACCTTTAAAAATCTCACACACTACTGTAAACAGCCTGGAGAAAGAGGAAGGGAGGGAGGGAGGGAGGGAGGGAGGGAGGAATGGAGGAATGAGGGAGAGAATGGAGGGAAGGAGAATGGAGGGAGGAGGAATGGGAGGAATGGAAGGGAGGGAGGAAGAGAGGGAGGGAGGGGAGGGGTAGGCAGGAGGAAGAGGGAGGCAGGAGGAGGAGGAGGGAGGGGGGGGAGCGAGGCAGGAAGAAGGCAGCGAAGGCAGGAAGGCAGGAAGGAAGGAAGGAAGGAAGGAAGGAAGGAAGGAAGGAAGGAAGGAAGGAAGGAAGGAAGGAAGGAAGGTAGGAAGGAAGGAAGGAAGGAAGGAAGGAAGGAAGGAAGGAAGGAAGGAAGGAAGGAAGGAAGGAAGGAAGGAAGGAAGGAAGGAGAGAAAGAAGGAGAAAAGGAGAAAAGCAGAAAGTGCAGTTATTAATAGCTCCCAATAGATGGCTCCCGAAACACAGAGGTGACGGCAATGCCGAGCACTCGGATCACACATACCAGATTAGTTTCACAACCAGTGATTCTATCTAATCATGAGCCAGTATTGCATAGAACAACAAAATGACAGCCCAGACCCTGAGAAGGATAAACAGCACCACAGGGAACACATATATCAAGTAAAATATTATATGAGCACACATGCAGAAACTCTGAGAGCAAATAAATCAGCAGTGTGACCAGTGACTGTTGAATGCTTAAAACAATTTTGATTTAACATGCTCCGGTCAGATCCGTTGTTTTCTCAACCTTTTGTGTCCCAGACTGGGCACCAAGAAGGACTGTCATGGTTTAACCCTTGGTTGCAGCTAAGTACTACACAGCCACACACTCCTGCTTCTCCCACCCACAATGGAATAGGGAAAGTAACTGGAAAAATGCAAAACTTGTAGGTTGAGAACAGAACAATTTAATAATAATAGTCGTGGCAAAAATAATTTTAAAAGGGAAAGGTGAAAGCAAATTAAAACCCAAGAAAAACAAGTGATGCACAATACTCACCACCCACTGACTGCCCAGCCTACACCTGTGCAGCATTTGGTGGCTTCTGGCAAAACTCTCCCCAGTGTGTGTACTGGCCATGATGTTCTCTAGTACAGAATATCCCTCAGGCCAGTTCGTGTCAGCTGTTCTGGCCATGCTCCCTCCCAACTTCTTGTGCACCTCCTCACTGACAGAGCATGGGAAATTGAAAATTCCTTGATTTAGAGTAACCTCTTCTTAGCAATCAGAGTGTTATCAACATTATTCTTATACTAAATTCAAAACACAGCACTGTGTCACCTACTAAGGAAATAACTCCATCCCAGCTGAAACCAGGACAAATATCCCTCTCTGTCTTAACATCACCAGTCCATCCTTGCCTGGATGTTTAACACCATCTGAGTTCCTGCAGAAGCCTTAAGGGACTTAGAGATGTCAGCTCACATTGTGAAACATTAACAAAGAGCAAAGACACCTTGTCTCTGAGCAAGGCCACCCCTACACTTCTACAGCTGATACAAGACAAGGTGATGGGGGATATGTATGGGGGTTTTCGATAGCCTTTTCCAGGAAAAGTACAGTAGAAACAAACCAGAATTTACTGAAAAATAAACAACTACATGTTGATTGCAATATTCAGCCATTTCCCCTTCCTTTCCACTGGCACTGTTATCCTGCCCATAGGAGACACCAGTTAAAAACAAATTCACTGCATGTCTTCGAAATTTCACACCAAAAACTGAAATAAAACCAGCCCAATCCAAAGCTTTGTGAGAATTTTCTGGAAAATAAATACTGGGAAAATGTAAATGTTTTTGCTAACTAAGCCACTGACTAATTTTTTAGGATTTTTAAAAAACTCCTGATTTGATATTTGGTGCAAGAAAGTTTAGGGCTGTTTATAGTGAAGGTAGGAGGTGTTAAAATTGGTTTCTGTGCTGAAACTCACCAACTACAGAACAAAGGATCTTTCAATTCCTAGTAAAAGTTGCTCTGTCAGAAAACTAGAGAAAATTCACCCAGGTATCACTGCATGTAGTGGCAAATTTAGGAGTAAGGAAATTGATTGGAATCCATGTGAAACCCTGGAAAGAGACTAGAAGTTGTAGACAAGAGTTTTGTGTCAAATTTTGTGAGGGGAAAGATAAATTCCATTGACAGTTTATGCAAATTAGACCATGCAAAATCAGTTAATTTTGCAGTTAATAGAAAACAGGTGAAGTCAACCAAATGTACAGAAATGAGGCAGACAAGCAAATTCCAAAGAGGAATATAATATCTGTTTGAGAGTTGTATGCTTGAACAAAATAAATGCCCAAAGGTAAATATAAACAGTTTTTACTTGTCAAATGTAGTGGGAAAGAGGAAGAATTGTATGCAGTGGTGCACTCAGGGTTTTTAACTTCTGATCCAAGGCACATAGATCAGAGAAGGCAAGTGCAAAGAGTACTTTAGGAACACAGTGCTCTCAATCTCAATGGCAGTTTGTTGTTCTGCATGAGTTATGTCTTATTTGAAAGATAACGTATATCTTCAGTGGGCAAACGAAAAACAGAGACCAAGCAAATAAAGGGATAAAGAAAGAAGAGAGGTACACCCTTCATGTTAGACTTAAGGGATGCAGAGTCTTGAGAAGTGTTTAGGAAGAGATGACAGTGTTGAAGCTGTGAAACCCTAAAAAAGTTGTCAGTAAAATTTAAATTGCTACTGTAAGAATAAGGAGATATGAGGAGAGCAGTCATATTTATATTGAAAGTTCAAGTGGGAATGTTGAATGTATTATTTTACAGAAAAGACTTTAAATGGACATTAGGTACTTAAAATCAGATTGTACTCACTCACTTAATGAAAAACTGAATAACTGGATAGAATATTGGAAGTTCTATTCCAAAAGTGATTACATAAAAATTGCACCTTCCTACTCAACAGATTTGATCGCTGTGTTTATTCAGAGTCAGATCTATTTACCTCAAAGACAAAAATATGCCTTTACAACTTTTATTCCTGTCCTGTCTCCCTGCAGAACCCACACAATTCAGCCAGGGGTCTAGATGATATTAATTCTTGTGCTAAATTACTTCACAAGTTTCAACCAAATATATTTTTAAGAGAAATCAGAACAGATTCAGTGCAGATATCAGGGAATTAAATTTTTCATTCTGCATTTTGGGGTAGATGACAAAAGATTTTATTTGTTCGTCCTCGTCTTAAAAACCAGACTAATTTGACTAAACTTAATCTTAAAATACTGACTTCCCTAAAATAATGTGTTTTTCCACTGACTTCAGTCAAACCTAAATCTATGTAGACATGAACTAATTCTCAATCTTTTTCTGTTGTTTGTTGGTGTGAATGCAATTGACCTCTAGGAAGCAAAATTCTTTGGTTGGTGCTGTTGCTGCTAAAGAGGCTTCATCCAGATTGTCAAATATCCTTCACTGTTTGTAATGTTATACAAAGGTGTATATTTACAGAAAATACCTAGAAGGGACATCTCAGCAAAGTACTTAAATTCAGATTGTACTTTCACATTTAACTGAAAACTGGATAAGATCTAAGTACTCCAACTACTTATGTAATCTGAGCTGTAGAGATTCAACCCTTAATTCTCTCCATTATTCTCTGTTCAGTCTTTTAATCTTCACAAACTCACAAATGAAGTTTTCCACAAAGTTCTGGTAGCATGATATAAGCTGAAATTAAAGGTGAACAAATTTTGGCTCTTTCAGGCAAAAACTTCTGCTTAAGTCAGACCATGTCAAGGAGAGCAAATAGAGTACCTGAAAATACTTCTCCCAAGAGCTAAAAAAAAGTAATAAAAAAGCAAATCTAAAAGGCAAACAGCCTGTTCTCCCTCAACATTACAGTACGGTTGTGTGCTTAAATGCAATCTATAGCCAAAAATACTGTAATTTAAATGGTAAAGAAAGCTTAAGAAAATTTCAGTGAGGTTTTGAGAAACAGACATCTTAAAAGCAAAGAGAGGCAAAAACTTGTATTAAAAAGCTGTCATCTAAAATGTGTCTGAATTACGTTTAAAGACATCTGAAAAGACTCCTGGTCACAGCTTCAGTGATGTAAACTGGAACAACACAACTAGGAATCTAATGCATTACTATTTTTTTTAATGTCCTGTGAAGCATGGTACAGTCTATGGCTGCTAAAGGTTTTGGGCTATGTAAAATGAGGGCATATGCATGAAAGGACAATTACGACCGTAACACATTTAAATGAAAATATCTTATAGCTGATAACCTCTAGGCTTTAAAAATACATATATATAATTTATGAAATCAGAGAATATTCTAGTTAAAGAAGAATAGACACAAGTTGTACAGGATTGTGTTAATACACATCACAACTAAACAGTAAACTCTGCCAGCAACATGTAGGGACACTAAATATTGTTGAATGGAAACTCTACAGAAGAAGGTTAAGACTAACAAATACCATTGTGATGCCACAATCAAAATGGAATCTTATAATTTTAATAATACTCTAAGCTGAATTAGGGGGACATAAAAAAGGTGATGATTTTAAAGAGTTTTTTTAGTGTCAGCACCAATAATTTACTATTTTCACAGCACTCGGCTTAGACAATAAAAACAGGGCAGTGAGTCAGTCTTCGTTACCTTGAGCCATTCAATGATGCAATAGTTCTGTTCAAAATGCCTACAGAAATGGGCTGAAACTGAACAAAACATTGCTCTTTAGCTTGATTACATTAATCTCTGAAGACATATACTTTTTCAGAAAAACCAAACCAGTTGAAGAAAAGGAAGAGAAAAAGAAAAGGAAAAAACCTAAAAATATTCCTGTCCTAAAAATGCTATCTTTTCCCATTTTAAGCTCCTTTTTAATTGCCTACCTTAGCAACTGCTTTCATTTCATAGGGACTGAACTGGGAAACATTAGGGTTTATATTCACTCCAGAAGGTATGAAAGCAGGATGTGTTTAACATACCAAATTATTGTGGTTTAACCCCAGCCAGTAATGAGGCACCACACAGCTGCTTTCTCACACCCCAGCTGCCTTGGCCCCCCTTCCCCATGGGGGAGGAGGAGCAAGAAAAAACGAGATAGGAAAAGTTTTATAACTGAAACAAAATGAAATATAATAATGCTACAAGTGACGCACAATACAGTCATTCACCACTTGCTGATGGATGCACACCCCATGCCTGGGCAGCAATCAACAACTCCTGGCTAGCCCTCCCCAGTTTATATGCTGAGCATGACATTCTATGGTGTGGAATATCCCTTCGGCCAATTCAGGTCAGCTGTCCTGCCCATGCTCCCTCCCAGCTTCTTGTGCTTCTCCTTGCTGGCAGAGCATGGGAAGCTGAAAAGTTCTTGATTTAGAGCAAACACCACATAGCAACAACTGAAACCTCAGTATGTTATCAATGTTTTTCTCATAAAAGTCCAAAACACAGCTCTGTGCCAGCTACTGAGAGGAAAATGAACTCTTCCCCATATGAAACCAGGATAAGAATTCATTTACAAAATTCTGTACACTCCTGTGGTGTTGCTGAGTAACTGAAGACACTTAATTGATAACATAATAAAGCTGAACTCTGCACATCACAGGAATAACTTCAGGGATTAAAAAAGAGCATAGCTGGCAATCACCGGCCTTTGGGATTGGGCAGTGATGAGTAAAGAATGGCAATTTAATCTAATGCTTGATATCCTTGCAAGTCAATAAATAATGGTCAGCAGTACTGGAAATATTAATAGGAAGTATACTGTAGAGAAAAATGCTGTAACATTGAAGAATGGATTAATCTTTACGGTTTAGGGTTTTTCCACATATGCTTTGTGTTATTCTTTATCAAATTGAACACTAGATCCTGGATTCTTGGCCTAAAGTTGCAGTTCCTTGTAGACAATTCACTGTCACACTACAACTGCTTTCTCTCAACACATTCAACTTCCAGTATTGACTACAAGGCATCTAAGATGCCAAGAAAGCTCAGTCTTTCTGGAATCAGCCTGTTGCCATCTTCACACAGTAGCTCATCCAGCAAGGATGAGGTACTTGAGAAGAACAAGTATCCATTTTTTGAGTGATGAGGGTGGCACCAAGCTGAACATCACAGAAAGAATAGTCAGTTGCTCATTGTTGGCCTTGTGAAAAGCTACACGTGTTGCTTCAGCTCCAGCAAGGATGAGGTACTTGAGAAGAACAAGTATCCATTTTTTGAGTGATGAGGGTGGCACCAAGCTGAACATCACAGAAAGAATAGTCAGTTGCTCATTGTTGGCCTTGTGAAAAGCTACACATGTTGCTTCAGCTCCCTATCAGGAGCAGTTCTGATGCAAACTTACAAAGAAGCCATGGTAGAAAAAGGATGCTTTCCCTGAAGAGAGATCACAGAGGAAAGACTGCTGTTCCATGCTGCAGTTCCATATTCTGCAATCACCTCACATTGCCAGTTATGTTCAAAATCCCAGTTCTTTGAATCAAAGGGTGATTGAACCATAAATGTTGAAAAAGACCTTTAAGACCATCAAGTCCAACCCAGCACCACGACCATGCGGTTAAAATATGTATTAAAATATGTTCCCAAGTGTCATATGCACACATTATTTGAACACTTCCAAGTGATGGTAACTTCACCACTTCCATGGGAAGTCTGTGCCAGTTTACAACCCTTTTGGTGAAGTGCTTTTCTTCTTGATATTTAGTCTAAACCTCCCCTGATGCAACTTAATGCCATTTCTAACAGTGACAATACTTACCGGTATTGCTCTTTTTCTTTTTTTTGGTCCTGTTGATTTGGTATCTCATTCATTTGTTGGTCATAGTTAAGCAAACTGCAGAAACACTCCTTGCAGGCTCAGAGACCCTTTTAATCTACACTGCCAGCAGCGACAGTAAACAGATAGCTACTTCCTGTCAGCATTCTCCCTGTGCTCTCATAGATGGGGCACTGTTTTCACCACAAGGTATAGAAAATTCACAATATATGAGGAAGTTTTCAGGCATGAATCACGAAATTTGAACAAAACAAAACAAAAAAGGGATCTTTAGCTCTTCTTCTTGTCTATTAGAAACTTGTATGGGCAGGAACAAAATGGGTAGTTTCAACTACTAGACGTGTCCAAGAGTGAGCTGTCTGCAGAGGAAGTTCCTGCAGTTCCACCTGAACATGAGGAGGAATTTCTTTGCTGTGCAGGTGACTGAGCACTGGAACAGGCAGCCCAGAGAGTGTGGAGTCTCCCTTACTGGAGATATTCAAGAACTGTCTGGATGCAATCCTGTGCCACATGCTCTGGGATGACCCTGCTTGAGCCAGAAGTTTTGACCAGATGACCCCACTGTGGTTCCTTCCAAACTGACCCACTCTGTGATTCTGTGGTTCTATGAACCTGTGTCATTCTTGTGAAAAGACTTCTATGGAGTTCTTTTTCTTTTCCATTCCCAGGCAGAATGGGTTGCAAAGGTTAGGACTTCTCTCTTGGACTCTATAAAGGGTTATATGTATTGGTAATATGATACATTAACCAATATTAACAACAATTGATTGTTTGAACTGTAGTTCATAAAGCTTTGTTGCATTCTAATTGCACAAAAAATTTATGAAGTACCGAGCTTAAGCTTTAGGTGAAAGAACAGTCAAAATAGTTTTTGCTTGTTGTTTAGATGTCATCCCTTGAAATACAATCTGGAGTTTGAGCCAAATTGAGTTTTCTTTCTATTGCCACAAGCAACAAAATTCTGCAGAATAAATTAGGATGTTCACTGGCATCTATGTAAATGTGTTAAAGAAATGTCTTCGCCCTAGGTTTCCCACAGCAGAGTCTCAGATGTCTGATACCAGGAAGAAATAATTTAATATTTGAGTGGTACAACAATAGGATTGGCTCAAGCTGAGTACCCCAAACAAAGGAATCCATAGGAATTATGCTGTTATAAACTAAGTTTCTCACCCCTTGTGTGACAGTTTGGTCCAATATTTGTATTAGGGTCAGGGGTCTTCTTGTTCTCTACTGGTTCTCTTCACTGTCTCTAGGTGGGCTGTTTCTCCTCCTATCTCTAAGGCTGCAGCCTCTGCTGACAGAGGTAGTGACCTTCCTTGCTTCCTTATCTTCTCTGTGAACCAGCTGTGAAGCCTCCCTTTACCTGAGTAGATAAAAAGCTCAGCATATCTGGGAAAAAGTTTATGACTTGTGGCCTGAGGCTTCAGCGTGTCCACCTACTAACGCTAATAAGTTGCACCAAGTGACTAATTCCCTTTCTTCCCTTACAAATGCACCACCTCAGTCCTGTTCTTGTAACAACTCCCAGGTAATTCTATTTAGCTTCTGCAGTAAGTGGTTTTCTACTAGATCAAAAAAACTGATAGCATGAAAGAAAGCATATCATCACTCTTTCCAAGTCTTCTCATTGCCCTCTTCAGGCTTTGAAAGACATATAGAGATAAAAACTAACAAAGAGAGATGTTTCAGTAAAAACAGGGAGGAAAGGAATATACACAGGGAACAAGCCTATTCAACAAGAAGTCACCAACTTCACACAGACATTTATCATGGTAGTTTTGCTACCTGAAAGGCTCTTACAATAATACAACATAATGAGGCTGTTGGGAGGTAGTGATTTGTAGAGTAACCAGGATAGATATGAGCCTCAGACACCCATGTCCGTGGTCTGGTATTGTAGCAAAATTCCATTTTAAGCTATGTTTTAAGACAACAGGCTAGACCATGAAACAAAGTGACTAAAATTGTGCCCATCTATTTCTACAGACTCTGCCAGAAGATGTTAATGTCAGTCAAAGGAGCACTGTGCATAACAATTTACATGTCACACTTTGTTCATGAGAATTAGGAAAGGATGTTTTGGTCTTGCTTATCTTGACAAGATAGTAATTTTAGTCAGATGACACTTGATGGGTGAAGCCAAAGCAGTGATAATTAGTCAGAAATTTACTTCTGAAACCATGTAATTAAAAAATGATCAGTGATGTCTGGACTTTTAGCTGCTACGTGCAATGGAAAGTGGGCATAGATTAAGTTTTAAATACGATAATAAGTAAGGAACCTGGAAGGTACACTGGCAAGTGATGAACAGCCATAAAGCCAATATTACATTGCAATGTCTTTCAACAAAAATTTTATAAAGTCAATTTCTTTTTCATCACTAACATGCCTTCTAGATAGCTCTATATGCAGAGATTAACATTGATTTCTTTTTGTGAACAATCTCATATTACTCTTAAATTTCATGCAAACACAAAAAAAACATTTCTCAGTATTTTGAAAAGATTTTTAAAACTTGTATACAGATATTGTAAATTCTTGCAGGATCTTAAGGCACATTTCTCCTCATATGAGTCAGGTCAGGGTGCTTTTCTCTCTGACAGTATTCACTGAAATTAATCTCCTCTGAGCAGATGCCTTGCACTACCAGCTCCTCAAATGGCAAAAAGTTTTTCAGAAGGCCACCGTGCCACTGTCTTGATACTTTGCTGTGCTGGGCATTGCAAGAGTGGTCCAGGGTCCCATTAAGACTCCATAAAAGAGAACAGCAGTCCCTTATTCACCACTGATTTCATAATCATCCTTAGCATAAACACTTCACATAATGAACCTCTTTACAAAAATCTTAAATATAAGCACTATGATTGCAAAGCTGTCATGTTCCTGGAATACTGACTGCCCCCCATGTCTTTAAAAATAGTAAAGGAAGCCAGATGCAGTCACATTCCTCTCTGAATTTAGGGCTTGATTAAATCATAAGCAAATCATCAGACCATGATGAGCAAACCACCCTCTATACCAAATGATGTTATAATCATCAAAGCAATGTGAAAAATTAAAATCTCAAAGCAAAGGCTGGCTGATTCTAGTATTTTCTAAACATGCATGGATTGTTGATTAATGTATCTTATACAACCACCAAAAGTAGACCAAAGCATATGATTCATTGAAGTCTGCTGGCTGGAACTGCTGATTGATTGCGCTCACATTCTGAGGAGCACAAACAGATTTATGGCAGCTGACTCTAACTCACTTTTTAAGTGATAACAGTACAACTTTATTGGGTCAATGAATGAATACTCAATAGGCAGGAACACCAAAACACAGGCACTGACATCAAAGTATAATGAACACATATCAGCATCAATAAAGGTATATAAAAAGATTTTTAAGCAACTGAAGTACATAAAGGCAGTTAAAAAAGCTAGGCAACTGCTGGTAGAAAATACCAGTAATATGGCTTTATGACAGCTGCCTTTCAGTCACTAGATCTTCAAGAAGTTATATTAGAATAATATATATTCAGACCTATATTTGGCATATTGGTGTAATTGCTGCAAAACTCGAGTTCAGTGTAATCAAATTATGCTCTCCAAAAGGAAACAATCCAATAAAGATTTATTATACCTCTAGCTATTAGGAATCATGTATATAAAGATCTCTGGAAAAGGAAAGATTAGAAACAAAAACTTGTATGGTATAAGTAGACTGCCACCTTCTTGGTCAGGCCAGCCAGGTTTGGTCCAAAGCTAAGCACTAAAAGGGCACCACAATGTGCCCACAATATTATATATGCAAATTTTTACAGGTGGACAAACTGAAAAACCCTGCAGTTCTGTGATGGCTCCAGATCAAACAAGCAAGTGACCAGAGCAGAAGTATTATGCAAGATTTCTTGCACTCTATTTATTAAAAGACTAACCTTCAAACTACTTTATTGTTGCTTCCTTTTCTTCTCAAAGAAATTCTTCTTTTAGTCTTTCATTACATACTCAACCATATCCGTGTAACAAACATATATTCCTGCATCACAGCATTTTGCACAGCTGCATTTTGGTCACCAGCTCTTTCATGCACTGCACCAAAGCAGTTGCCACAGTTGGCTGAGAAGATTGTTTTCATACAAGGCTGTGTTTTCATTTTGATTGGCTGGGATGTTCCTGCTAAGGAGCAATCACTAGAACATGCCACAAAAATAATAAATACTCCATATTAATTTGAGCCTGCAGTCTAAATTAAATAATTAATACTTTGTATTAATTTATATTAATACTTTATATTAATTAAGGTCTGCAGCAGATTCCCAACAATGCTAGATATTCTGACATACTTACATCCATAGGACACCCTGCTATCCCTTCTGGTCCCCTGCTTTTGATTCTTTTTGGAACCCACCACTGCAAACTGAATTTTATCGATGCCAGTATTTTATCGATGCTTCAATGTTTCATTAAAATGCTACTTCTCTGATCCCCTGTCTCTTTGCACCTCTGCCTTGATTAAGAATTGCCCAAGTGTGAAAAATTATAGTCAGCCCCCAGCTCTTGGAAGTTAGGGCTGGTTTCTGGTTTCTGCTGAGCTATAAAGGGCAATCAAGCAAGGCAAAAAATTAAGCTTGGGACCTTCTCAGACTTTCTTCAGATGAGCTTGGGGCAAAAATCTTCCTGCTTGCTGTGCACCCGTCTTTTACCATGTTGAGGCTGGTAAATGCTACCAAACAAAATGAAAGAGGAGTGTGGGGCTACAATACCACTCTTTCCTAATACTTCTGAATTACAGCACAAGGGGAGTGTGGGAATCAGTCATGTGGCACTTTCAGTCTAGCTGATATGCTGCAGGGATTAGAGGGAGTAAACAGCTATTCTCAAATTTTCCTTTTAAAGCATACCATCCTGAAGGAAGGAAGCAGCAGCATGGAATAAAGAGCTACATCAATACACGTGGGGAAACATACTTTGCCAAAGATATGGAGGCACAGTCTCCTCAATGCACAGCCCTGCATAAAAAGTATGATAGTTCTCTTGACTCCAAAAAGTAACTATTAAGAAAACAAATATTGAAGCTACCAGGAGAATATCCCATTAGTGATGTGCTTAAAATTAATTTTAAGTGACGTGTCTGTTGCACTTGGCAAGAAAACCTGAGGCACCAAATGATCCTTTTGTTTCTGATGAATGCCTTTAATCCCATGTGGCCAGGCAAATTGCAAACTGCCAATGCTAGAGAGCACAGAGTTCTGGAAGTCATAAAATATTCCTAGCAGTGGTGTCTGGAGCTTTGAAGAGGATCAAAATACAGGTGTTTTCTAAACATCCCTTGGGTCAATGGATCTGAAGCACAACATGATGGTTTTCCTCTTCCTTCACTGCAAACTGAACATGGGATATACAGATAAATGTGGCAGGAATAAATGAAATTTTGCAGCAAAATATACTTGGCCTTTATTTGTCTTTACCTTCCTAATTACAGCAAAAATATACTGTCTTTACTGACACCTTAGGTGTCAAAGCATGAGTTAAGGAAGTAAAAGCAAGTTTCTTCCACTTCTTTCCAAATCTACAGCCAACCAGAAAGAGTTAATTACATGCTAAGGATAACACAGAAGTAATAGACTGGCCCTGAGGCCAGTACCTAGTGCTTCAGAAGGAGATGCAAGATGCCTCAGATTAAACAGCTGAAGAGTGACTTTCTCAAAGAGAAAGTTACTAGATGCCCTGCAACTTTGCTCTCATCCTGGATTAAAGATGACTTTCATCCAGAAACACATGGGCTTTGTCTCTTTTAACTCTTTTGTAGTTCTGTTTCTTAAAGCCTTCATACATGTTAATCTAAGCCACTGTTTATCAATAAAACAAAATTAGAAATCCTGTAACTCTTCATGTTTTGGTTTGGTAGTTTGGGGCTTTTTGGTTAGTTGGAGTTTTTTGTTTTTTGGGGTTTGTTTTGTTCTTCATAGTTAAAGTCTGTTGCTGCTGGTCAGTGTTGGCTGCAAATCTTGTGCCTTGACAGTGCCAATTTTTGTTTCCTGTGACACAATGACTCAACAGTTCCCCAGAAGAGCTGCAGCTGTGCGCAGTTACATACCTGTGAGCAGGCAAAAATGTAAATATGGAAGTACATTGGCTCTGAAGATCATGATCTCTTTTTGTAAACATGGATATTGTCTTTGTAATCTTTTCATATTTTAAAAATAAAGAAACATGGGAAGAAATTCTGCATTTACTATCAAAGTTCATGTTCTGCACTGGCATTAACATCAGCTTGACCAGACTGCTTACCTTAACTAAGAACTGTGTATTCAGCCAAGGAATGCTATCAGCTCAATAATGCTATCTGCCTGACTGTCAGAACCTCTTGACAAAGATTTCTGACTGAGAGACATAATAGGTTGTTTTATTACATTCTAGTTTTCCAATTTAGAGTGAGAATTATTATTATTATTATTATTATTATTATTATTATTATTATTATTATTATTACTACTACTACTACTACTACTACTACAAGTAGTATTAGTAGTAGTAGTACTTTTTTTTTTAAATTAGTGTGAGTTTGTGAAAAAACACCTCCCATAACTGGGGAAATCTACACAAACTTCTCATTTCAGGCCTGAAAAGGATACCAGTCATACCTGAGCTCTGAAAAACTGGGCCAACTGGGCTTTGATTTTGCTACTTACTTGGTCCAAGTCAGCTTCTCTTCCATCTTTGTCCACTGAAGCCAAATTCTCCATTTGTGGTTGAAATCAATGGCATCAAAAGAATGATTCTTAAGTAACATCAATGACAGGATAAATGTAAACCTCATTTGATGTTCACTTCCAAGGTCTTTAGCCCTGTTTTAGTTGTCTTTGTCAGTCAGACAGTACAGAAGGTACACAGAGCACATGTGTGACATGACTGTAAGATTCAGTGGTTTTCAGATAGCTAACTGAGCAAAAGCCAAAGCAAAGATTTTATTGGCTTCTTGAACTCATTCCTCTCTGGGGCTAGCTTGCAACACAAGTTTTTAATGGATCAATAGCATAATTCAGTACATATGAATAATTTCATAAGTCTCAGGTCTCTGTGAATTCTCTCAATGAGTCCATCTGTTTAAAATCTCAGTAAGTCATTGAATTAGCAAAAGAAAGATCAAAGACCTTGATCTGAGAAAGAGGGAAAAATGAAATGCAGTAAAAAACTAGCAAAAAACTGAGAAAAGAGAAGGGAAAGCTGTTCTTAAAGAGTATTCATAAATATTCAGCAGGAGTATATAAAGAGTGGACATAGTATGCACTGACCACTGACAACAGCTTGATAACATGCAGTAGTTACAGTAAAGGACTCTGTTTACTTGGCCTATTTCTGCTCTCAGTTTTACAAGTGAAAAATGCATGCTATGAATGCATGGCATTGCAAACTAGCTAACAAAAGCATGCTCTCTCTGTGACTACTAATAACAAGCTGTGGTGCTAAGTGGTAAGTTCCACCACAAAATCTTAGGCCATGCACTTTGCCATGCAGATGCATTTTATTGTCAGAGATGGAAACACAATTATGCAAAGTAAGTTGCTCTAAAATAAAGGTTTAGTAGGAAGACAAATTTTCTTAATCAGATGGTTGTGAGTTAGGTCCTCTCTTGCCAAGAACGGCCTGTGGATCAGAAGACTTTTGCAGCCTTGAGACTGAGGGTTTCTGTGAACAGGCTCAGTCCTCTGTTAACATGTATACATGGCTTTGGGAACAGATTTTGTTTGATGTCCTGCCAAGAGTATGGCCAAGCCAAGATAATTTTTGACCACTTATATCCAGCTGTGCAGGAAGCCCACTTGAGTTTCTATTCCAGTGAAACAGCATCCTACTCAGAAAGTATCCAGAATCATTCACATGATTCAAATTTTGTTTTGTTTACAGTTAGGAAGAGATCCATTTTAGCATCCAGGAATGGGGAAATAAGTAGGGTTACAGAATGTAAAGGGAACACTCCAAAGACAAGCACACCCAGAATATTACCACATTCATTGTCAACTGCAATAAAACATCATAGCAGTGCCCTTCAGTATGCCCTGAAGCTGCAGTATGCTGCACAATAAAATATGTAAAAATTATCACAGTTTAAAAAAAGCTAGAATAATACCAAGTGAAAGTCCAAACAGTGAGAACAACTCAAAAAGGAAAGAGCTCTGAAATCACAGGATATGATCCAGACATTATTTTTATTCCAAAGGCATAAGTGTGTTGGTCAAACTTATTAAAGTATCATCTTCCTGCCACTGACTTCCTATGGACCTCAAATAACAGAAGTTCTGCTCAACATGGTGGGTTACAATACCATAAAAACCGAATTATACAACCTTGAAATCAATACAGAGCTGTAAAGAATTGTGCTCTCCAATAAGAATGATATTTCCAAGTCACAAGGATATTGCAAGTAACAAGGACCCTGGCTGCCCTTGGAGCCCCAAATACCAACTCTGAGCTGACCCCCAGACCCTGGGGGAGTGACTTCTTTTTCCCATGGAAAATGGCCATTGTTTGAGTCCACCAGCCATTTGGGGATGGTAGGGTGGGGCCTAGTAAATTTGCAATCTTTGAAGGATTCCTCCAAAACCATAGCTGCAAGTAACAAGGATGCTGGCTGCCCTTGAAGCCCCAAATGCGAGTGGACTTGAACAATCGTCATTTTCCATGGGAAAATGAAGTCTTTCCTCCAGGGTCTGGGGGTCATCTCAGAGCTGGCATTCGGGGCTCCAAGGGCAGCTAGGGTCCTTGTTACTTTCAGCTTTGGTTTTCGAGAAATCCTTCAAAATTTAAAAATTTTTATGGTGGCAACCCACAATCCCCAAATGGCTGGTGGAATCGGACAATGGCCATTTTCCATGGGAAAAAGAAGTCATTCCCCCAGGGTCTGGGGGTCAGCTCAGAGGTGGCATTCGAGGCTCCATGGGCAGCCAGGGTCCTTGTTACTTTCAGCTTTGGTTTGGGAGAAATCCTGGAAAAGTAGCAAATTTTTATGATGGTAACCCACCGTCTGAGCACTAGGTCTCAACACAGCAACAGAGAGATATAGGAATAATAAATACCCTTGAGCTTGATTCCACTGTTAACTGACCTGCACTTGCAGAATTGCAAATGAAAGTTCTGTCTCCTTCAGAAACTGTTTATGTCAAAGCATTGTCTTTCCATATCTTTTTCATCTGACTTCTAAGAGTGTTACCTACAATTTACCTGTACAGAATATAGACCAGCTCTATATAGGAGCCTTGCAACTAAGGATGCATGCTAGGGCTGATACAGCTTTCATACCTTAAGATTACTCCTATCCTGAAGACTGAAATTGCACTGAATTAAAACTGCGGTCTTATGTAAGAAAATACACTGTCCTTTGGAGGACTGGGAAAAATGTCAAAAACTCTGTCAATCGCTTTTTCAGTGAATTTCTTAGCAGTACTAGCAGCAGTCTGTAAGACTATGTATCAAGCAGACTTTGTGACTGGGATGCTCTTATGTGGGGTGCAGATCATGAGATGCCTCTCAGAGGGGAAGGATTTACTGAACTACTAAGTTCAGTAGATGCAGAGGAGCTCTAGTCCCTTAATCAATTAGATGTAGTGAATAACCTTCACTGTGCTCCTGTTGCCCAAGTCATGGAGCTTGAAATAATCTCATGAACAGACTCCAGGGCTTGGAATTGTGTGGATTAGGATAAATATGACCTGAATAAGACTGTGTAAAACATTTGGTCTGTGACACAGCTGTTGAAGCCATTATCATTTAGCAATAATATCATCATAAAGCTGTCAACTGTGCAGAGCTTACTGGTAGCACTCCAGATTCTGGAAGCCCATGCCAAATATTCATGCTCATTTTGCCTCCACAACTAAAAGAACTTTATGCTGAGAGACTTTTTTCATTCAGTAGTTAAAGACTGAACTGTCCAAAGAGACTTTTTGAGCAGACAGTGAAAAAAGTAGGGAATAGCAAGAATCAGAATGGTTGAGCTAGGATTTTCATACCTATTCCCACAGAATCCTTCCTTCAAATCCATCCTGGTTTCCTACACACTGACTTCAGGACATAGTGAGACGAATTCTTCACAGCTTTGTTCTCTGTGGGAACACACTTTCAACTGTTTTTATTTTCCTCAGGCATTTTGACAAGATTAATGAGGAAAAAAATGCAGAAGAGAAACAGAGAGTGAAGGAAGAGAGAGCTGCTTAGTGAATTAATGGTGGCCCACAGGATAATTCCTCTTCTTGCTTAGAATTCATTTAGCTTTAATGGTTGTTAAGTGAGATTTTTGCAATAGGTTGTGTCTTTTAAAGCAATTAATTTACACAAGCTTAGACATTTCAGAAGGAAGCATTACAGACTTAGCTGTCTCTTCTGTTTAGCTTCTTCAAGAGACAGTAAGTGAAATTCAGCATTAGGATTTGAGGGGGACCTATCACTTGAAGTAGTCTGGGCTGGGATAGGCATAGGTTCCAAAATTTGAGGATAGCTTGTATGTCTACAGGGTCAAGGATAAGTGAAGTTTTTACTTTTCAGTGCTCTATGTCATATTGTATAAGATTAATGGTGACAGAAATGACAGTCTTGCAGCTAAAATTGTACATAAAATCTCTCCTAGCTGACTTAAAAGTCAGTAAATGGAATATATATTCCAGGTAGTTTCAGCAGGTAATATAACGATTCCTATGAGACTAGGACTAGGATTTGCTTCTTCCAACATATTAGGAGTGCTAGGAGAGCAGGACCTCAATCATAAACCTATACAGTTTAATGGAACAATTTTATTGTTTTTAATGTATCTTACTTCAGTGCACCGCAGGCAGCATAATAGTAATATCCAAAAGGAAAGCTGAAATGTAGTGCAGATACAAAGAGTCAACTTATTTGGTACCTTCCTCTTTCCTGGGTGTGTGAGTCAATTTAGAAATTATCATTTATTTCTGCAAACATCTCAAAAATTAAAAGAGTATTTAGGACTCTTTGGCTTCGAGACTCCGTTTATGGAATCACAGCGAGTGTCTTGAGGTTGGAAGGAATCTCTGGAGATTGTCTAGGCTGACCTTTGCTCTTGAATAATAGTCAGCTGGAGCAGCTTGCTCAGCATTTAATCAGGTTTGAAACATCTCCAAAGATACTCAATATCCAAAGATATTCAAGGACAGTACAACATAGCTGGTTAACCTGTTCCTGTGTTTGACTACCCTTACAAGAAAAAAAATGAGGGAGGTTACGTTTAAACAGAGTGTTCTGGAACTGAATTTATGCCTTTTACACAACTGAGCACAGAAATTCATACCCATCAATAAGGTTCTTCCTGAACCTTCTTTTTTAAGGCTAAACAAACCCAGATCTCTCAGCCTCTCCTCATATGAAAGGTGTTCCAGTCCCTTCATGATCTTAGTGGCCCTTTGCTGGACTTGCTCCAGCATACCCATGTAACTCTGTGCTGGGGAGTCCAGAAATGAATACATATCCCAGATGTGATCTCACTGGTGCATAATAGGGGTAATAACTTCCTTGATCTGGGAACGCTTTTCTTAGTGCAGTCAGAAATGCTGTTGGACTTATTTGCTGCAAGGGCATGTTGCTGACTCATCTTCAACTTTTCCTTGAGGACTCCTACATCCCTTTCTTTTTTGCAAAGCTGCATTCTAACTTTGGCACATGAGGTTATTCTTTCCCATGTACAGGATGTTCCATTTCTCTCAAGAGGTGTATCAATCAGTCCTCCCAGTTTTGTATCATCTGCAAAATTGCTGAGGGTGCACTCTGTCCAACTGCCCAAGTCATTATTGAAAATGTTAACGTGTGTTGTACAGGAGATGGATGGCATCATTCATCATTTTCAGCCACTGCAGTGAAGAATGATAGGTAACAATAGCAAAGGTTTTCCACAGCAAAGAGTATTTTAGCAAATCTATTGTCTATTTTACTGGCAAACATGTTTTCTGCAGTGACAGAATTCTCTTGGGAAAAGTCTTCTAAATAAGAGCATGTTCCTCTCAGAAAAAAAAAAAAACCAAACAAAACCCAAACTGGTGGGTGCAGGACAAAGAAACTGTGATAAAGAACTGATTTGCAGAAAACTAGGAGTCGGAAACAACTCTTCCAGGTACTGATGTCCCATGCCTACTTATGTATCTACACCAAAAAGGGATAAAAAAATAACTAATTACTTACTCAAAATGAACCTTTCTGCAAGAGCTTCATGACATGAGATCTCCTAGACAAGACAGGACTCTTCCTGGAGAAGCCTGGCTGACTGCAGACTTTGGATTATCAGTATTCTTTGCAGCAAGACTTCTTCTGTTCTTGATTAGCCTCACTCCTGAGAGAATTTTCTTGAGTGCCATAGTAGTGACACCTCATATAATATATAATAGAAAGCAATTGTCTGAGTTTTAATTCATAGTCCTTAGAAAGTTAATAAAACATTTGGGCAGGGGCAAGAAAATAGTGAAAAGGCCTCACAAAACCAGAAAAGTTTTCTGAATTAATTAAAAGTTTAGGAAATTTGTCCTGGTGGAAGTTGTCCTAACCTCTCTGCAGATTTACATGCTATAATAAATTATCAGCTGCATCTGAAGAGTCCCCTCTAATCTCTACAACTGTAAAACGACATGTTATAGCTTTGCCGGAACTGAGACACCACTGTTAAGTGCATGGACCACAAAACCCCTGAAGTTTCACCTTTAAATTGTATTGAAGCCCCGAACATTTCAATACCACATTCATTTGCAGGTCTAAAGCAAGACGACTGGCTAATGAGGAGGGATCAGTCACAGGCATAAGAGGCTGTGTGAGTAGCATGAGATCTAAAGTGCCAAACGAGTGACCCAGAGATATGGTGGGGGATGAAAAGGGGTTGGGACTACATGGTCTTTAAGGTCCCTTAACATTCTATGTATGTATGATTCTATAACTCTGTGATTCTATGTTGTGTTTCACTGGAATTGATCTGGTCCTTGATTTCAGTAAGAACCCATTATTTCCAGGCCATCATTTTTTGAAAGCTCTAGTTTTCACGTGCCTTAAGTGAGCTAATGGCTTACCTACATCATCCTTCAGAGAAAGAGTTTCCCTGCAGCACATGCAGGGAAAATGCACATGTGCTCCTTCCATTTAGATGCTGGTGCATCCAAGAGAATGGATTTTTAAATAAATGAAATAAATTTCAAGTAAAATCTCCTGGACATGGTGCTCATTGTGTATTTAATGGAACTATTTAGTTTTGTGTGCAAGCAACAGTAATAACAGTCTCTAGTACATAATATGACTCTTCTCATATTGACTAATGAAAATGATTGCACAACTACCAAAGAATTTTTACTTGGACCTGCCCATTCTCATGCATTGCAAACACCAGTGTTACTGGTCAACAAGCATACATTACAGAGACAATCTGGTATGCTAAGATGCCATAATTATTATTTGTAAATAAAAACCTTACTCTGTTCCAGGGTACTGGCACTCTACAACAATTTCAATTTCTGGGAAAAACGCAAAATGATTCTTACCCTGCTTCCTAGGCTAAGAATGGTTAAATTTATTTTGCAACATGTAAAACTAGTCAAAAAATATCTGTCCCTTCCATAATTAAGGGCAAAATGGATCATAGACTCTTTTTCATTGCTAGGTCAATAGTACATTTGCTATGTACTATTAGCAGAAAGCATTTTTATCCATTTTCTGCTTGACCTGTGTTACTGACTTTGATGAGCCCTTCTGCTTCTTATGGAGAGCTGACTATTGTAAAGGGCTGAATAAAATCCAGTTTTGTTCACACCTCCCCCTCCATGCAAAAGTAGTGTTAAATACCTGAGAATTTCCAGCAGATGGCCACCAGCTGATTAGTGTCCAAGATCATTAGGTGGCACATGACATACAAGAAAATACAAGAGACCTGTTACTCTTTGGCTTGGAGAGAAGAAAGCTAAGGGCAGGTGGAGCTAGGGGAGGGGTAATTCCAACATTTCACCACCAAAAAAGGCAGATGTAGGGAAATAGACACAATGCATGCCATAATGACGACATGGTTACAGGTTGCAGGAATAAAAAGAAAAGAATTTGTCCTTGAAGGTCCTACTGTGCTAGAACACAGCCCAGAAAGACTGTAGAATCTTCCTCCTTGGAGGTTTCCAATTCTCAAATGGTAAGTCCCTAAGCAACCTCTTCTAGGTTATAAACTGGTGTTGCTTTAAGTTGGAGGTTGAACCACAGACCCCCACCCACTGGATGTTCCTTCAGGCAAAAAGCATACTGTGATTCTATGAAAGAGTCTCTTGATTGTCAAAGAGCACAAAGTATATAGACTGGATATGACACTTCAGTACTACTTTTTTTGCTACAAAGATCCCATTGTATTTCTTTCATGCTGGGCAAAGTGAAAATAACTAATGTAAAGCAACCCTTTCTCAAGATCTCCAGAATGTATAGCTAAGACTTGCAAAAAAGGCAGGAAGATAGATACAAGGGTAATGTTATTTACATCAGGAGAAGTGGAATAGTACAAAATTACTGTCTGAGGCAGAGTTAGGACCTGTACCACTGAGCAATACACTGGTGAAAAAAACTATTTTCTTTATGCTGTTAAAATGCAGCACTTCTCTCATAGTTATAATTAAAAATAGAAGCTTTCCAATGTAATCATTTGCCAATGACCTGACACAGACATTCCTATACAGTCATTAACAACTACAGTTACAATTATTGAGCCTGTCAATAATAGTTTCATTAGGATGTCTTGGCAATGTGGAAGAAGAGAATGAGGAAATGGTGGAAGAGGTGGCAGAAGCAAGGAGTGGCAGCAGGTAGCAGAAAAAGGCCATGAAAGAGCAGGAGGAGGATGCAATGATGAAGGTGACAAAAGAAGTTACAAAGGGCTCCAGCAGAAGAAAAGGAGCAGGTGACAGAGGATGTAAGACAGGAGGCAGAAGAAGGTGGTGGAAGAGAAGATGATGGATGAGATGACAGAACAGGTGATGGAAGAAGCTGGAAGAAGGAGATGGTGAATAAGGGAAGGTGGAGGGAGTGGAAGGTGGCAGAGGCCAAAGGTGGAGGAATACAGTGGCTAAAGGGTGGAAGTAATGGAATGGCATGGTGGTGAAATGCAGCGGTAAAGGCAGTGAGACAGAAGGCAGCTTTGGCATATGGAAGCAATGGCTGATTAATTCAGCAGTGGAAGGTGGCAGCAGTGGGAGGCCGCAGAAGGCAGCAACAGGAGGCAGTGATGGAATGTGACAGCAGACTGCATTGACAGGAGCTGGTGGCAGCAGAAAGCAGTGAAGGAAGACAGCAGAGACAAGCGGTGCACGAAGGCAGCAGCGGTGGAAGGAGGCATCAAAAAATGGTGGTGGAAGAAGACAGAAGAAGGTGGAGGTGGCAGAAGGAAGGCATTTGCGTTGGAAGGTGGCTGTGGCAGATGAACGCAACAGAAGCAGGCAGAAAAATAGAATGAAGAGGCCATGGAGGAGGGAACAAAAAAAGATAGAGGAAGAAAGCCACAGAATAAAGAATGAGGAAGAAATTGAGGAGGTGAAGAAAAAATGTCAAGAGAAGGAGAAGGCTACAGACAAGGCAATGAAGGCAGGTGGCAGAAGACATTAGAAGAAGAAAAAAAGGAGGCTATGGAAGAAGACAGTGAAGGAGGGGGAGGAGGAGGCTGTTGAAGTAAAGAAGGAAGAAACAACTGAGGAGGCAATGGAAGACAATAGTGATGAAGGCAATGGAAGAAGAAGCAAGAGACAGCAGAGGAGGTGAAGGAAACAAGGTGGCAGAAGAAGTGAAGGAGGTGGTGGTAGAAAAAGACAGTGAAGGAAGAGAGGGCAGAGGTGACAGAATGCAGCTGAAGTGTGTGATGGAAGAAGAAAAGGAGGATGTGAAGGAAGGCAATGGGAAGGTGCTGGAATTAGGAAAGAAGGAAGTGATGAAGAATATGATGAAGTAAGTGATGGAAGAAGACACCAGAAAAACATGGCTGAAAAAAAAGAAGGGTGTGATGGTACAGGTGACAAGAAGACAGCAGAAGAAAAGAAGGAAGAGGGAATGGAGAAGGTGGTAGAATAAAGTGTCAGAAGAAGGTAGCAAAAAAATGCTCAGGAAGACTTGATGGATGAAGGTGTTGGAAAAAGAGCAGGAGGCAATGGAGGAAGGCAGCGTGAAAGAAGGCCACAGAAGAAAGTAGATGAAAGTGGTAGAAGGTGGCATAAGAAGAAAAGGAGGAGGAGGAGGCAGAAGAGGTAGAATAGAATAAGGCAGTGGAAGAAGGTAGCAGCAGAAAGGAAGGAGAAGGCAATGGAAGAAAATGTTGGAAGATTAGGAGAAGATGGAGGAGGAGACAGAGGAGGTGTCCTGTCCTTATTTTGGCTGGGATAGTTAATTTTCTTCTCAGTAGCTGCTACAACACTGTATTTTTAATATGAGAATAATATTGATAACACACTGATGTTTTGGTTGTTTCTATGTAGTGCTTACTCCAAGTTAAGGACTTTTCAGATTTCCATGCTCTATCAGCAAGGAGGTGATCAAGAAGCCGTGGGGGAGCATAGCTAGGACAACTGACACTAACTGGCCAACAGGATATTCCACACCACAGAATGTCATCCTTAGAATATAAACTGGGAGGAGTTGGACAGACAGAACTAATCACTGCCTAGGGGCAGGCTGAGCACTGCTCAGCAGGTGGCAAGCAATTGCACTTTGCTTTTCTTGTGTTTTCTTTTTCTATTATTATTATTATACTTTGTTTTAAGTATTAAACTGTTATTATCTCAAACCACAAAGTTGGTTTTTTTTTCGGATTATTTTTCCCATGCAGCTGGAGGAGTGGAAGTGAGGGGTGGGAGTGAGCGGCTGCACTGTACCTAGTTGCTGGCTGGGGTTAAAGCATAATGATCCTTTTTTGGTGCACAAAGGGCTGAGATAACTACAGAACCGACCAGAGCGTGATGAAACAAAATAATTTTTGCATATTTAGAAAAAGAAGAAAAGCATTCATTTTTATCAGCTTATGACATGAAAGAAGTGCTGGTCTTGAAATTAATCTGATCTGTGTGCTCAGCATTGCTGTCACCTCTTTGTTTTGGGAGCCATCTATTGGGAACTATTAATAATTACAACTTTTGCCTTTTCTCCTTGCAGAGCCAATATAGGGGGGAAACATCCTTCCTTCCTTCCTTCCTTCCTTCCTTCCTTCCTTCCTTCCTTCCTTCCTTCCTTCCTTCCTTCCTTCCTTCCTTCCTTCCTTCCTTCCTTCCTTCCTTCCTTCCTTCCTTCCTTCCTTCCTTCCTTCGTTCCTTCCTTCCTTCCTTCCTTCCTTCCTTCCTTCCTTCCTTCCTTCCTTCCTTCCTTCCTTCCTTCCTTCCTTCCATCCCCCTCCCCCCCCCAGGCTGATTACAGAAGCATTTGATGCTCCTATCTGAAGCCCCTTGCAGAGCCTGTAGCAGATCCTCTTGCAGAAAGCATTAAGGAGATTCAAAGTTGATCCCTAGGCTTTTGGAGTCAGGGATACTGAGGATCTGAGGCCTGTATACTCCAGCTGAAAAAGAGATACTGGCAGTAGAAGAATAGGAAGAAGTTACAGTGGAATAAGGTGGCAAAAGAAAGGAAAGGAAGATGGAAGCAGTAGAAGATAAGGAGAAGAGGATGAAGAACAGAGTGGAATTAGGTAGCAGAAGAACATGTCAGAAGGTGGTGTTGGAAGAACAGGAAGAGGAGGAGGAACAGGGCTGTGGATGATGTGCAGTAGAAGACAACAGAGGAAGGGACAGAAGGAGGCAGCAAAAGAAAGCAGTAGAAGAAGAGAAGGTGACTGAGGAAGGTGGCAAAAGAATATGGCAGAAGAATAGAAGGTGGCAATGGAAAAGTTGACAGAGGATCTCAGCTGAAGAGCTGACAGTGGTGAAGAAAAGCAGCATAACTAGAGAAAGAAGAGACAACAGAGAAGACAATGGAAGAAGGCAGCAGAATTTTAAAAAGAGGAGTCAGTGGACAAAGATGTCAGAAGAAGAAAAGGAGGATGAAATGACTTAAGGAGTCTACAGCAGGTTGTGGCACTAAATGGTAGTGGAAGAAGACAAGGAACTCTCCTTGTCTTGGGAGGTGTTTTTAACCACCCCAAAGCCTCTCCCTTCCCTCTGACTCTGCTCTTCCTTCTCCTACTTTCCCAGTTCCTTCTCCATCGAAACTGGAGACTGTATCTTAGTCACCACAGCCTTGCTTCGCTACATTCCTCTCTAGATGCCTGGGTTCTGTGCTTTGGAAAAGAATGCAAGAAAAGGGAAGGAAAAAATTATGCCAGGGCAACTGGAGAATTTCCAGGACACAGGGAAATTTTGATCAAAGGCTGGAGAAGGAAATGTGCAACACCATCAGATCCTCTCTGGATCAGATTTAAGCAATGATGCAAGCAATACAGAAATCAGCTTTAGGGGAAGGAACCTATAAGGATCTCTGTCTAGGTATCCTTTCTGAGAGACAGAGAGAAGAGAAGTTGTGTGGGAAGCAGTGTTCTGTGTAGTCTCTGTGTTGCCCAAGAAAGACAGGAGTTTTACTTCCCCAGCAAACCCTTCAGAACTCAGAATCATTAGGGCAAGTGTTCCCATCATTTAAGCTCTGCCCCCACTTCCATCTCTGCCTGAACAAGAACAGTCCAGCAGCACTGTCAGATAAACCCACCTCCTAACACACATCTTCATCAGGTCAGACCTGACCTGTGCCTTCCCATCCTGCTCAAAAGGGGCTGAGGTGCTCCCAGGAGACCTTCTACACTGCAGCAAATGAAGGCATGAGTTTGGGTAACTCCCCAAACCTTTGCAGGATTTAAGCAACCCTGACTGTCCTTCTCTGGGTCATGGGTGACACATCGGCAGAAGGGTGAGAGTCCAGAGAGATACGTAATAATCTTTGGTCTCTTGCTAGGCTGTAGAAGCAGGGAACATTCCAACACCAGGCCATTCCTGGGGATGAGGGAGATTGGAACAGGTGTCCTTCAAGCTCATATCCTTCCAAGGATTTTTCTTCCCTAAATGTGTCCTGTCTCTTTTTAAGGCCATGCCAATGTTTTGCATCCATAAAAACCTGTGTAAAGGACTTCACAGCTTTCCTAAAATAGAGGAAGTGTCCTTTGATTGTTTTGAACCAGCCACCCCCACCAAGGTTTACATGCTACTCCCTAAGAGACAACAAGCAATCCATCCTTCCCCAGGCTCCCCTGGCCACTCATAAATTTATAAATCCCTGTCATGTCCTACATCCTCTTTCTCTCTAGGAAACTAAGAATCCATGTCTCTGGCAAGGGCAGAAATAGAAGAAAAGCATTGTGGCCATAGGTGAAAGAGAAATATAGGCATAGAGAACAAGGCAAGAGGCTGTGACAGCAGTTTTGTTTAGGTGTGGAGAGCTGGAGGATAAGAAGCTTTGAAGAATGTACCAGCTTCTCCCAGAAAGGAGACAGGTGGGAAGAGAGAATCAATGCACCCTCCACCACCAAGTTCTGTGAGGCATAAAAGGACTACCCTCAGAAACTCCTCCTGATTTATGCTCCTTCAGAAGCTTTATCTTTGCCAGCCCATAGTCTTACCAGGTTTCTTTTTCCCAGGATCTTGCATCAGCCTGGACAAATGTATTTCCTTTATCAGAGTCCAGTGTTGATACAGCTGACCAAAATACTTGAACTAGGAACATGGAGGTCTAGAAAAACAAGCTGCCATTGCTTGTTCATTAATACTACTGAACACAGCTGCCCGTCAGTCACCAGCCCTCCCCCTTCCTGTGCCCCTGGAGCGACCAGCTTTCAACTGCAGCACCACTGCATGAAATGAGAGACTCGTTTGCAATAATAGATGTACACCCTTAAGTGTATTCTTTGAAAGACCCTGCAAAAGACATTACAATGTGTCGAAGGACTGTTCAGCAGCACATGTGATGACAGCCTTTGTCTAAGCCAATGGTATGTTTTGGATGAAGAAATTAAGAAATTTCAAACTAAACCCTATTGTAAACTGGAGATTTTTCTTGCTCCAAGTAGTTATGATGGGATTTGACAGATTTGGTAATTTTTGACACTCTTAGGACTATTATGGACATTTTCCTTTTCCACAGGAAGCCTCTAGTTCTTCTTTCTTTCACACAATAAAACATGCTTGTAAGAAAGCTGTGCACTAACACCAGTTTAAAGGCCAACAGAATTCATACACCCCCTTGGAGTCCCCAGCCTTGGACTTGTACTTTAACATGAAGGAAAATTTCTGTCTGGACAGTGACAAACTGTGCACATCAGTCCTCCAGGGCCCGCAAAAAAAAATTAATCAAGAATTGGAGTAGGAAGACTATTACTATTTAGCCTCTCAAGCTACCCCAGCATTGCCAAGCATATGGCTTCTCTTTACTGTCTCTGGAAAGAATCCTGTGTCTTTCAGGAGCTAACATGATGAAGTTGACAGCTGCTTGGAGAATGAACATGATTATTCAGCAAAGCATTAAGCTTTAGTAAATTTTGCACCATAACAGAAATCCCCTCTCCTGCAGAGGGGGATTTCAGATCTCACTATTTGTGTTCACAGCATTAGTGCTCATCTACATTACATTCATAAACATCAGCATTATACTGAAACTCTTGTGTGGCAAAAACGAGTCTCTGTAGAACATTCCAAAGATGAATCAAAACCTGGTTTGGTACTTAGGCAGATATTTTGATACAGGTTGGGAGAGAGAAATTACAAAAGGGGTCCATATTGGAATATTGGAACTATTTAACTTGGGAAGTGGTGGGGGACACAGGATAGTTTTTCTGTCCTCCCACTTGAAATTACAATGGACGAATTTGATTTAGGAAAACACTGTGTTGCACACATTATTCAAGAAAAGGACTTTGCTAAAATAAATTCAACTAAGTTAACCACTGGGTTTGCTGGCTTTCCCTCTCCCCCCCCCTGCCCCCCCAAATAAATGCAATGTATCTTTCTGTCCACTACCTACAATATGCAACTTCTGGTAAAAATAGGCATTTTAAGAAAGATACCATCAGCACAGAGAGGTTTGAGAGCTGTTCTCAACAGGTGCTGTGTATAAGAATGAGACAGACAAACAACTACACATCTTCCAAAGCCAAAATGTATTTTTAGATTGAAGGCTACCTTACAGAATAACTAAAATAGCTCTCTATCTTAGCAGAGGTTTATGATTAACGGGCATATGATTTGTACATTCTACCAATGCCTGTTAATGCCCACATTTGGATCTTCAAATTTTCCACTGTGTACTTTTTGTCTGGAGAAAACCTTGGACTGGAGATAAGGCTGTTACCAAAAACGTATTTCTAGCAGCTCCCACGTCCAGTCGGCCTGTCGGTACTTGAGGTGGAATCAAGACCATGAAGTGCCTGCTGCTTCTCACCTTTATTGGGGTGGCTGGTGAGTATATTTTTTATTTCTATTTCTGTCATTTAATAGGAAGCTGATTTTCTGAGCAACATTGCAAGGTAGCCCATTGTGGGGAAGACAAGTGCAGTTTTGACTTGCAGAAGTTTGAAGGCAGAGCCCTGCAACTCCCACCTTCTGTCTGCTCACAATGCCCTGTGCCACAAGGTGGGGAATGAACGCCTTCATAGGGGTTCCTGACTCACCTATGGAGATGTGGCCATGGCTTCAGAAATAGGCTGCCTCCCTTTTCAGGGCTAAGGAGTGCACAGAGAAAAGTTCTGGCCCGGGAAATTCTAAAGCAACTGCAAAATTTTGGACCCTGGCTGGGTGCTCCAAGAAAATATCACTGCACACGTGCTTTGATTTTCCTGCAGTCCACTCTGGACTGTTTCATTCTACAGGATCCTGGGAAATGCACACCTGTGATCCAATCAGATCCATCAAGAACATTTCTATGTTATTCTGTTCCCTCAGGGAGTAGCCAGCAGGGCTTTAGTTGCAGATATGTGAGGCACCAGTGTAAGTCTGATCCCATTCTGTGAGGTGCAGCAAATGCATGTCCCTTAGATTTGCCCACCACTGCTGCCCTGAGTGCCCATAGAAGGGGAGCCTGCAAGTGAGGGGCTCCAGACAGGCAGTCACAGGGCACCAGATCACCTTAGGCCAGCTGTTGACACATCACACTTCTTGTCTCCCAGTTGCCTACCCCTCCTTTGCTGAAGATGATGATGACAAGATTGTGGGAGGCTACACCTGTGCAGAGCACTCTGTGCCCTACCAGGTGTCCCTGAATTCTGGATATCACTTCTGTGGAGGTTCCCTCATCAGCAGCCAGTGGGTCGTGTCGGCTGCTCACTGCTACAAATCGTGAGTGGAAAAATTACATCCTTCTATAAGCTACTTCTGCCTTCCAGTTCACTTCTAGCACGAATTCTGGGCTATGGGATAGAAATATGTGAGTGCCTCCATTCTGACCAGAAACTGCCAAGGGATGGGTGGATCATTCAGGAAGCCAGGCCGAGCCTTCTGCAAATGTTTCTGTGAATGCAGAGCACTTTCTAAAATAACAATGGGATAATCAAGTAGTGAGTTCTGGCCTGTGATTTCTTATGAATTGCACTAATCTTGCTAAAGCATTGTCCCTGGAGAACAAGAAGAGGAACCAGGTCAGGCTAGAGCGGTTTGACTTGTCCCAGAACATTTGTATAAAGTGCTGCTAGGTATTCATCTGCTGTCATGTATTTACAAACCTGCAGAAATTCACCACCCATACTGGGAGCAGGTTAAGATCTCAGTGTGGATCCCCAAGGCTCCCTGCAGAACAAGAAAGATCACCTGTCCCAGAGGCCTTCTGTGGCAGTGATGCTGGAGCGAGTGCACTCAGTGACAGGGAGGTTTCACTCAACCTGCCAGGAGCAGTAAAGTACACGCTGTGCCTTCTCTTTTCCAGTCGCATCCAGGTGCAGCTCGGGAAACACAACCTGGAGCTCACTGAATCCTCTCAGCAGTTTATCAACTCCGCTAAAGTCATCCGCCACTCTGGCTACAGCGCCTACACCCTGGACAAT
The DNA here is from genome assembly GCA_034509425.1 of Eopsaltria australis. Taxonomy (NCBI): domain Eukaryota; kingdom Metazoa; phylum Chordata; class Aves; order Passeriformes; family Petroicidae; genus Eopsaltria; species Eopsaltria australis. The sequence continues at coordinate 3,227,841 of JAVTVJ010000052.1, read as the reverse complement.
GACATCATGCTCATCAAGCTGGCCACCCCAGCCCAGCTCAACAAAGCTGTCCAAACTGTTCCTCTGCCTACCAGCTGCGTGGCCACCGGCACCACCTGCCTGATCTCCGGCTGGGGCAACACTCTCAGCAGTGGCTGTGAGTACTCTGAGCAAATGCACAGCCCCCTGGGGGCCCGGGACAATCTTTGAGACCTCGCCATTAACCCCCAACAGGACAGGCTAAAACACTGAGAAGTGCTCTGGGACAGGCTTTTTGAGCGATGGGCCAGTGCAGAGACTGCACAGTGGATGCAGCTAATGCCAATAGAGTCGTCAGTTCTCTGAGAAGAAGGGTGAGGTCTGGGACTGTGGGCCTAGAATTCCTACTAGAGACCTCCATTCTCTTACACCAATGGTCAGAGATGTGCATGGTGAGTGGTGTCTATTCAGTCACTGATGACATCTAAACCTGCACCAGAGGAGAGGATGGTTTTCCTGAGGCTCAGGTTTCTTCCAGTGTATGTGCCACAAGAGTGGCTCTACACTTGCCAATTGATGAAATTCCAGGTACCAGTAAAGTTAAGGTGGCCGCAGTGTAGAATGGTGGGTCCATGGGTAGAATTTGTTCCATCTCTACAGAAGGAGCCCATGCTGTGCTTACTGTTGAGAGGAAGCAGGATGGCTGCTAGAACAGGATGTCCAGCATTTGCTTCTCTGCTAAGAACTTCTCCAAGCTCTGAAAGGAACTCAGCAATGCCAACAACCATCTCTCCCTATTTCCTTGTAGCTAACTACCCGGACCAACTGCAGTGCCTGAAGGCTCCAGTCCTCTCTGCCTCTGAATGCTCTTCTGCCTACCCCGGGCAAATTACCAACAACATGATGTGTGTTGGATTCCTGGAGGGAGGAAAAGACTCCTGCCAGGTAAATCATCTGCCTCTCCTTTCCCAGTCACTTCTCTCCTGCCTTTTCCCAGATGAAGAGGCCTTCACATTACACAGTCAGCTATACTCACTGCACTGGCACACCTGAGTTTTTGAATGACAGCAGAGGCTCCAGGCACACATATCCTGAATGTTTGCCAAGTGCCGCATCCGGCAAAAACAGGCAGCTGACTCATCCTCAGCTGTGGTGCCTGTGGAGCTCAAGTCAGGCGCGGTAGCATCGGGTGGAGAGTCTGAATCGGAAACGGCCTTTGTAGAACTTCTATGCAGAGTGAGCCTGACAGGGCTTCCTCCAAACTCAGGGATCTCAGGGATTGCTGGCTCATTGCTTAGGCTGATGCCATTTGCTGAATGTCCATCCTTTGTGTGCACAGGGAGATTCCGGCGGTCCTGTGGTCTGCAATGGACAGCTCCAGGGCATTGTCTCCTGGGGTATTGGATGTGCCCAGAGGGGCTATCCCGGAGTTTACACCAAGGTTTGCAACTACGTCTCCTGGATCCAGTCCACCATGGCCTCCAACTGAGACACTCGTTTGGTGTCACCTGTATTTTCTCATCATCATTTCTGTTCTTTTGGGTCTGGACAAGCAAAAATTATGAAAAATTAATAAAGACTTTCAGGCACCCCTACTTTGTGCACTGTTTCTCTGGGGACTTCCATAGGCTGTGATATGGAGGGCAGTGGCAGTGAATGCCACTCAAGGAGAAAATATTTAAAATTTGTAGTGCCTGTAGAACTTGAAGTATCTTGGAAAACTTTACAGATGCCTTTTTAGAAGTCTTTCCATCAGTTATTTTCAGTTGTTTCTGGAACCTTTCATTTATGGCAGTTCCTCCATATTTCTCCCTTTGAAAAGGCCAATTCAGGCTGCTGGCTCCTCCTTGTGTCGCTTTACAGTACCTTCATTATGGAGGATGCTGCCTGCTGCAAGACCCAAGGGTTGCCCTGACTTGCCTGCTCTTCATTATCCTCAATGCAAAGGACAGTGCAAGGGCCCAGGGGAATCTGATGCTCACATATATCTTCCTAATCCATCAAGAACAGAAGCTGGAAATTCCTTACTGGAGTGTGAAGCACAGGTTTGGTCAGGTGAGCTGCAGCTCAAGTCATAGCTGTGGGGACAGGGAGATGCTGTCTGGTGCTCAAGTTGTTGTGGTTTAAGCCCAGTCAGCCACAAGGTGTTACAGCCACTCATTCATTACCCCCTTCCCCTGGTGGGATGGGAAAAAGGATAAAACTTACAGCTTGAGATACAAACAAAGCAATAATAGGAGTAAATAAAAAGGAAAAGGGAGAGAAATAAAACTCTAGTGAATCTGTGTGATGCACAACACTGTCACTCACCACCCACCGACATGGTGCCCAGCCTGTCCCTGAGCAGTGATAGGCAGCATCTGGCCTGCTCCCCTCAATTTCCATACTGAGCATCATGTTGCATGGGAGGAAATATCCTTTTGGCCAGTTTGGGTCAACTCTCCAGGAAATGCACCCTTTCAGCTGTTTGTACACCTGCTCTCTGGCAGAGCATGAGACGCTATAAGGTCCTGGATTTGAGGTAAGCAGTGCTTAACTACAACTAAAACTCTGTTATCAACACAATTCACATAGTGAATTCGAAACACAGCACTGTTCCACAGTCTCCACCTGTTAATCCTATCTCCTGTTTAGCACCTGCATAGAGTTCTCCTCTGGACTTCGACTGAAATTTCTCCTTCAGAGAAACACTGAATTGGGTGACGCCCCACCAGCCTTCTCCTTCCCAGCGTTCTGAGACAGAAATTCCACCAGGGATCCGAGCCCATTTCCTCTTGTTCTCCTTCCCTATTGTCAGGCAGAGCTCCAGGCACAGGAATGAGAAGGGTGAGGGAAATGTGCTGACTGCAGACCTCAGCAGAATGGCTTGTCACTCCATCCCTGTGTTCCTATCCCCCTTACCACTGCCCAGATGTTATCCCTGTGCTCTCTGGGTCCCCCAGCTATCCTGTGCAGATTTTATCCCATGCAGGAGAGGCCACACGGATGTTCTTCAGGGCAGAAGCACCAGAGGGTGCAGAGGAGAGGATGCAGTGGCCTGGGTCTCCTCAGCCTTTGAGCAGAGCAGCAGAGAGGTGTCACTGGCAGAGCACGAGTGACTGAGATTGCACTGTACAGCTGCATGCTAGACCCCAGGGCTCTCACCAGCTGAATCCCAGTGCAGCCTCCACGCCCCGCTGGAGGACAAGCTCAGTCCTGCCAGGAAAGCCAACCTCCTTGGACAGGTAACTTCTCAGGGCAGATGGGGCAATGACACAGATGCTCTTTGTCCCTAAGCAATCTCTGGATTTACCAGATGAAGTGTGCTCCTGAAGCCGAACCTGCAGAACCCCCTGTGCCACAGCACCAGTCTGAGACACCCTGGGCTCCCCAGCTAGGCCTCAGGTCCCAGGGAGAAGCCATCCCTGGAGGAAATTTGCCTATTTCCAATCACCAAGGAGAGGTCACCCTGACCCCGATCCTCAGCACGTTTCCACCCTCATGTCTGTCCCTTTGGGCCACACACCATCCCTTCTCTCTTCCCATGCCAGGGCATTGACTGTCCCTCAGCTGTTCACAGGTATGTACCTGCCTCTCCTACCGCTCTCATGGCAACATCCATTAGAGCCCTCACAAGTCTGAGCGCTTGGGCTGCTGCAGTGTCTTTCGGGCTCCTGCCTCTCTCTCACTGCTGCTATTTTCTGTGCTCACAGTGCTGCATAGAGAAAAAGAGCTGTCACACAGCTGGGTGAGACGTGGGGTGGCCAGGCAAGAACTGAACCAGCCATGTCTGGGGAAGACAGGGAGAGTGCATGGGAAAATTCAAGGGACCTCTCTGTGGCCTTTAGCCTCATTCCTCCATCTACCAAGGCCTTCAAAAGCAGGAGAGGAGCGCCCAGCATTCCTCTGCCTTGCACACACTCAGCCTCCCTTCATTCCCTCCCCACCCACCCATGCCCAGCCTGCCCCTTCCACCTGCTGCATCTCTGCAGGGTTTCTGCTTTCCTGCCATAGTTGGTGTCATTCCCCAGGCTTCCCAGCCAGCCAATGCCTTCTCACATTTCTTGGCTGGCCCCACCCCAAGATGTCTCACCCCCACTCACTGCTCCCTCTTCACATAGCTTTGGGCAGCTACAAGAGGCAGGTTGCTGACAGGGCAGGAGCTTTTCCCCCATGGTTTCCTGCTGTTTCTTTGTGGCCATGCTGGCCCCTCTGGGTAAGTGAACTCAACTCAGCCCTGAGCACCTGCATGGATCCCATTGCTGCTGTCCCAGCTGTGCAGCCAGTTCCTGGCAGTGCTTCATCCTGCAGAGCTTCCTGTGTTGGGGATAAGCTATGACTGTGGTGGGCAGGAATTCCTGAATCTTCTGCAATGGCTGTCAATTTGTCATTCTTTGTGCAGCCTGGTTTTGGACACAAATTGCCCAGGAATGCATCTTGCATACTGAAGAGAGAGTTTGGAAATTCACTGACTGATCTCAAGACCTGTCCCATGCCTTGGACTGCTGTCTTTCATGCCCTCTTCATTGTCAACCTTTCCCTACCAGAACTTAGTTCAAATTTTCCCCATTTTTTCCTTCTCCTCACTGCTCCTTTTCCTTTCCAGTGTTATCCCTGGAGCAGTCGCCAGACATGGTGATTAAAGAAGGGCAGTCTGTGGATTTGGAATGTTCTAAGAAGAAATCCTCCAGCACAGCTATGTACTGGTTCATGCTGCCTTCAGAGAAGAATTCCACTCTGACCCTACTGGCTTCTGCAGTTCAAGGTGGTAACGCAGCAGTGGAGAAGGGTTTTGAGAGCCATTTCAAGAGCAGCAAGATACAAGGAGACAGTATCACCCTCTCAATAGACCATGCCTTTCTCAATCACTCTGGCACCTACTACTGTGCTGAGGGCGAGCACAGTGGTGAGGCTGATGAGGGAGCTGAGCACAAACTTGTCCCTGCACACAGAGGACCTGCTTTCCGTCTTGTGGGTGCTGCATGAGGCAGGGTAATCACTTCTCATTCATTAGCTCCTCTTCCTCCTGGTCTTTCCTTCCTCCTCTTCTCAGATGCTGAGAGTTTATTTGTCCATCTTTGTCTCCTTTTCACTCCAGGCCTCCCTCTGCATTTAACACTAATTCTGTCAGCCCTTCTGCTCCTCTCTGCCTCCCTTTCCTTCCCCGACTTGTTCTTTCTGTCTTCTATCTGCACTCCTCTGACTTCCTATTATTTGACTCCAGTCAAGCCTTCTCATGACTCTCTCTATCAAACAGAGTGAGTGCTTGTGTGGGAAGTTCTTGGTGCACCTGTAGATAAAGGCAAGGCCAGGCAGATGCAGAACTAGCCAGAACCATGTGGGAGGTGCCCAAAGGCTCCTCAGCTACAACGACTTGTCTGTGGTTGTTCTGTGGCCAGGGAAAATGTACAGCACAGCACAAGCCTGTGCTTGCTCAGGTTGTTATGTGGATCCCTAACTCCTCCATGGAGAGAGGTCTCTGGGCAGGATTCATGTGCCCTCCATCCCATTGATGGACATAGAGCCCCACAGAGCAGCCATGCCTGTTCAACCTCACCAACTCCTCAAATACTGTGTGTTCTGCCAGGCTCCCTATGCACTGCCCTGCCCTCTGCACAGCCCAAGGAATTGGTGACCCCTTCCATGGACACATCAGGCACAGCTTCCTCTCTCTCTGCTGCAGTGCTGCTGGTGGTGGTGTGAGGATGTGGGCATTCTACAATGTAGCCCACCCTCTTTGCTGTTTTCTCCCTTTGTCCTTTAGAGGAATCTGGGGCCTTTCCTGAACCTTCTCTAGGCAGCTTGAGGAAATGAATGCAATGGGACACACTCAGACCTGCAGCAGAGGGCTTGGCAGCTGGAGGCATTGCTGCTGTCTGCTGACAGGACACAGGGGAACAACTTCACTGCAAAGCCCATGACAGGCTTGAACAGTTTGATCACTTGGAGTCGTGTATGTGCCAGCCTTACACTGCAGTGCACTGGTAGGCACAGAGCACAGCACGGATGTGCGGAGTCTCTGTCAGACCCTGTACCCAAACTCAGTGCACACAAACTACCAGTGTCTCTCTGTGCCTACAGGGATTTCCCACTGCCTTGGGCTGGTGAACAAGGCTGTGTGCAGAGAAGAAGACATGATTTCCTCCAGCTTTATCCGATTGTGTCCTGTTGCTCTTTTGTAGAGTGCTGCAATGAAGAGGCAAGTAGAGTATCTGTTCTTCTCTGGCATGGAGAAGGTCAGTCTGTAGCAGCACATCCTGTGGGGCACACGCTTCTCTTCAGAAATCTCTCTGAGGTGCAGCCTCTCAAGGGGAAAGCCCAGGTCAGAGGAAAAGGCAGCCTGTTGCCTCCTTGAGATCCCCCTTTGGAGTTAGAGAAAAACAGTACAGAACTATTCTCTGTCATGCTCCAAGAGACACCAGATCGGCAGGTCAGCAGCATTTCCCATACCTGGACAACACATCAGGCCTGACTGGGATAAGCAGAGATTCCACCTTGCAGCTTGCAGCGTGCCTAGACAGGAGACAAACAGTGGGACACAGACACGAACATGCATTCCTGAGATCTCCCTCTCTTCCCATCATTTTCTGCCATTTTGTGCATTCCTGTGCACACGCTCAGGCTGCCACACAGCCCCATCCTGCTCCGTGATAGCACTGAACTATCCCAACTCCTGAACTCCCCCCTACTCATGCACACCCACACTCACACACAGCAGGAAGCCAGAGGAGCAGAGTACAAGCACCTCATGACTGCCTGCAGGTGTCATTCCCCACCGTTCCCAGACAGCCAACTGCCTTGTCACATTTCAGACTCCTCTCACTCCCCTGCCCACCCACAGAGAGAGGTCTCTCTTCCTCTTATGCACCTCTCCTCTTTACATATCTCTGTGTCTGTGCTGTCAGCAGGGGCAGCTTGCTGCAAGGAGGAGGCCTTTCCCTATGGATTTCCCCCAGTTCCTTGTGGCCATCCTGCTCCCTGTGGGTAAGTGGGCTTCCCTTCCTCTTGAGCAGCTGCACTGGGGCTGCTGCTGCCTCCTCAGCTGTGCTCCCAATTGCTGGTAGTGCTGCTTCCCCAGGGCTTCCAGGGGGAGGATGGGCAATGAACCAGGTGGGCTTTTCCACCACCTATTGAATCAGAACACTCTGCAGAGCGGCAAATTCCTTTTTTTTTTTTAATCCCATATTAATACTCCACTTGGAAGTACTGAAGTAATTATTTTGGAAAACAGATCTCCTGTTGCATTTGGATATGATTTGTTTGGGTTTTTTTGGTGCTATGTGTCTTTTTCAGAGAAGCAGGGCACTGTCCCACAGCTTTTTGATATCCTTGTGGCATTCCATGCCAGGACATACTTCAAGGATGTGTAATTTTGTCCTCTTCCATGCATGTCACTTCCTGCATATATCCTGTCTTTCCAGGCTGGGCCCTTCAGCAATCACCAGATACAGCTGCCCAGGTGGGAGACACCGTGACTCTGGAATGTTCTGCATCAGGGAAAACTTATGTACACATGTCTTGGTACAAGTTGCCCATGGAGAAGGATGCCAGTATGCAGCTGGTTGTATATTCAGTGGAAGGCGGCAAAGCAGATATTGAGAAGCAATTCAGAAATCGCTTCCAGAGTAATGGGACTAGGAACAACCATTTATCTGTGAAGATAGAGCATGCCCTACTCAATGACACAGGCACATATTTCTGTGCTGAACAAGATCCACAGTGACTCAAAGGCTGGTGCAGCATAGCACAAACCTTTCCAGGCAAACAGGGATCTGCCACCAACACATACTGAGGCCTTTGTTTACAGTTCCCCATTTTCTCCACTTACCCTCCAGCTTTTCAGGAGTGACGACCTATGAATGTCTGTCTGTCTGTCCATCTCTTTGTCTTCCTCATTGTCTCTACCTGCTTTTCTATTCTTTCTCATCTCTGAATCATATTTTGACTCTACTTTCTTCTTGTCCTCACTGTCTCACCTCACTTCTCTGCCATTCACAGAGAAATTATCTGTCCCCCTGACCTTTCCACTCTGTGCTCCCTTCATTCTCATCCATCTCTCCTTCCTTGCACTCTGCTACATCAGTTCATGCAGAAACAGGATGTGGAATAGTTCACACAATGCGTTCCTTCTCCACCAGGTGGAAGATCAAGGCCAGCTGTTCCTTGGCCCCTCTGGTCTCCAGGGAGTGGGCACACTGCTGTGCACCAGGGACCCCAAGTTACACCACTACCCTGTGACCTGAACACTCTGATGGTTGACAATTGTCCCTGCCCACAGCAGGAGACAGCCCAGGGTGGCCATGGAATGTCCCTGGTGACCTGGACAAGGACCAGGAGGAAGAAGTACAAGCAAAGTTTTCAGAATGGTTTGTTGATGTTTCTGAGCATCTTGTCTGGCCCATCCACTACATGCCCTGCTGCTTGCTGCAAGACACAAGGGCTGCCCTGACTTGCTTATTCCTCTTTATCTCCAGTTTAAAACAGAGTGCAAGGGCCCAGGGGAATCTGATGCTCACATAAATTTTCATAATCCATCAAGAACAGAAGCGGGAAATTCCTTACTGGAGTGTGAAGCAAAGGCTTGGTCAGGGGAGCTGCAGCTCCCAACCCACCCACCCATGCCCAGCCTGCCCCTTCCACCTGCTGCATCTCTGCAGGGTTTCTGCTTTCCTGCCATAGTTGGTGTCATTCCCCAGGCTTCCCAGCCAGCCAATGCCTTCTCACATTTCTTGGCTGGCCCCACCCCAAGATGTCTCACCCCCACCCACTGCTCCCTCTTCACATAGCTTTGGGCAGCTACAAGAGGCAGGTTGCTGACAGGGCAGGAGCTTTTCCCCCATGGTTTCCTGCTGTTTCTTTGTGGCCATGCTGGCCCCTCTGGGTAAGTGAACTCAACTCAGCCCTGAGCACCTGCATGGATCCCACCTGCATGGATCCCATTGCTGCTGTCCCAGCTGTGCAGCCAGTTCCTGGCAGTGCTTCATCCTGCAGAGCTTCCTGTGTTGGGGATAAGCTATGACTGTGGTGGGCAGGAATTCCTGAATCTTCTGCAATGGCTGTCAATTTGTCATTCTTTGTGCCAGGAATGCATCTTGCGTATTGAAGAGAGAGTGGAAATTCACTTACTGATCTGAAGAGGTGTCCCATGCCTTGAACTGCTCCCTTTCATGCTCTATTTCTTCTCACCCTTTCCCTTCCACTCACTCTACCAAGTTCAATTTTACCCAATTTTTTCCTTCACTGCTCCTTTTCCTTTCCAGTGTTATCCCTGGAGCAGTCGCCAGACATGGTGATTAAAGAAGGGCAGTCCGTGGATCTTCACTGTTCCAAGAAGAAATCCTCCAACATAGCTATGTACTGGTACATGCTGCCTTCAGAGAAGAATTCCACTATGACTGAGGTGGTCAGTGCAACAGAAGGTCGTAATGCAGAAGTCAAGAAGGGTTTTGAGAGCCATTTCAAGAGCAGCAATATACAAGGAGACAGTATCACCCTCTCAATAGACCATGCCTTTCTCAATCACTCTGGCACCTACTACTGTGCTGAGAGTGAACACAGTGGTGAGGCTGCTGAGGGAGCTGAGCACAAACTTGTCTCTGTACAAACAGGAACTGCTTTCTGTCTTGTGGGTGCTGCATGAGGCAGGGTGATAACTTCTTATGCTTTGGCTCCTCTTCTTCCTGGCCTTTCCTTCCTCCTCTTCTTAGATGCCGAAAGAAGATTTGTCCATCTTTGTCTCCTTGTCACTCCAGGCCTCCCTCTGCATTTAACTCTTACTTGCACCACTATTACTTCTGTCAGCCCTTCTGCTTCTCCCTGCCTCCCTTTCCTTCCCCCCTTTCATCTTTCTGCCTTCTATCTGCACTCCTCTGACTTCCTATTATTTAACTCCAGTCAAGCCTGGTCATGGGTCTCACTGTCATATGGAATGAGTGCTTGTGTGGGAAGTTCTTGGTGTACCTGTAGATAAAGGCAAGGCCAGGCAGGTGTAGAACTAGCCAGAACCATGTGGGAGCCACCCACAGGCTCCTCAGCTACAACGACTTGTCTGTGGTTGTTCTGTGGCCAGGGAAAATGTACAGCACAGCACAAGCCTGTGCTTGCTCAGGTTGTTATGTGGATCCCTAACTCCTCCATGGAGAAAGGTCTCTGGGCAGGATTCATGTGCCCTCCATCCCATTGATGGACATAGAGCCCCACAGAGCAGCCATGCCTATTCAACATCACCAACTCCTCAAATACTGTGTGTTCTGTCAGGCTCCCTATGCACTGCCCTGCCCTCTGCACAGCCCAGGGAATTGGTGACCCCTTCCATGGACACATCAGACACAGCTTCCTCTCAGCTGCAGTGCTGCTGCTGGTGGTGTGAGGATGTGGGCATTCTACAATGTAGCCCACCCTCTTTGCTGTTTTCTCCCTTTGTCTTTAGAGGAATCTGGGGTCTTTCCTGAACCTTCTCTAGGCAGCTTGAAGAAATGAATGCAATGGGACACACTCAGACCTGCAGCAGAGGGCTTGGCAGCTGGAGGCATTGCTGCTGTCCTCTGCTGACAGGACACAGGGGAACAACTTCACTGCAAAGCCCATGGCAGGCTTCAACAGTTTGATCACTTGGTGTCGTGTTTGTGCCAGCCTTACACTGCAGTGCACTGGTGGGCACAGAGCACAGCACGGATGTGCAGAGTCTCTGTCAGACCCTGTACCCAAACTCAGTGCACACAAACTGCCAGTGTCTCTCTGTGCCTACGGGGATTTCCCACTGCCTTGGGCTGGTGAACAAGGCTGTGTGCAGAAAAGAAGACATGATTTCCACCAGCTTTGTCCGTTTGTGTCCTGTTGCTCTTTTGTAGAGTGCTGCAATGAAGAGACAAGTAGAGTATCTTCTTCTCTGGCATGGAGAAGGTCAGTCTGGAGCAGCACATCCTGTGGGGCACACCCTTGTCTTCAGAATCTCTCCAACATGCAGCCTCTCAAGTGGCAGACCCAGTTCAGAGCCAAAGCAAGGTGTTCTCTTCTTGAGATTCCCCTTTAGATCTGGATGAGTCACAGAACTATTCTCTGTCATGCTCCAAGAGACACCAGATTGGCAGGTCAGCAGCTTTTCCCATACCTGGACAACACATCAGGCCTGACTGGGATAAGCAGAGAGTCCACCTTGCAGCCTGCAGGGTTGGGAGTCTGTGACTGTGAGCGTGGCTAGAGAGGACACCAACAGTGGAACACAGACACAAACATGCATTCCTGAGATCTCCCTCTCTTCCCATCATTTTCTGCCATTTTGTGCATTCCTGTGCACACGCTCAGGCTGCCACACAGCCCCATCCTCCTCCGTGATAGTACTGAACTATCCCAACTCCTGAACTCCCCCCTACTCATGCACACCCACACTCACACACAGCAGGAAGCCAGAGGAGCAGAGTACAAGCACGTCATGACTGCCTGCAGGTGTCATTCCCCACCGTTCCCAGACAGCCAACTGCCTTGTGACATTTCAGACTCCCCTGCCCACCCACAGAGAGAGGTCTCTCTTCCTCTGCACCTCTCCTCTTTACACATCTCTGTGTCTGTGCTGTCACCAGTGCCAGCTTGCCTGCCCAAGAGAGGCACGGCCTTTCCCTATGGATTTCCCCCAGTTCCTTGTGGCCATCCTGCTCCCTGTGGGTAAGTGGGCTTCCCGTCCTCTTGAGCAGCTGCACTGGGGCTGCTGCTGCCTCCTCAGCTGTGCTCCCAATTGCTGGCAGTGCTGCTTCCCCAGGGCTTCCAGGGGGAGGATGGGCAATGAACCAGGTGGGCTTTTCCACCACCTATTGAATCAGAACACTCTGCAGAGCGGCAAATTTGGTTTTTCCTGTCCCATTTTAATACTCGACTTGGGTGTACTGAAGCCATTGCTTCTTGAAACAGATTTCCTGTTGCATTTGAAGCTGATTTGTCTGAGGTTTTTTTGATCCTAGGTGTCTTTTTCAAAGAAGCAGGGCGCCATGCCTATGGTTTCTGATATCCTGGTGGCATTCCGTGGCATGACACATTTCAAGGATGTGTACTTCTGTCCTCTTCCATGCATGTCACTTCCTGCATTTATCCTGTCTTTCCAGGCTGGGCCCTTCAGCAGTCACCAGATAGAGTTGTCCGGGTGGGAGGCACCGTGACTCTGGAATGTTCTGCATCAGGGAAAGATTACTTATACATGTCTTGGTACAAGTTGCCCATGGAGAAGGATGCCAGTATGCAGCTGGTTGTATATTCGGCTGAAGGCGGCAAAGCAGATATTGAGAAGCAATTCAGAAATCGCTTCCAGAGTAATGGGACTAGGAACAACCATTTATCTGTGAAGATAGAGCATGCCCTACTCAATGACACAGGCACATATTTCTGTGCGGAACGAGATCCACAGTGACTCAAAGGCTGGTGCAGCATAGCACAAACCTTTCCAGGCAAACAGGGAGCTGCCACCAACACATACTGAGACCTTTGTTTGAGAGTTCCCCATTTTCTTCACTTGCCTTCCACATCTTCAGGAACAACGTGGTATGTCTGTCTGTGTGTCTGCCTATCTGTTTGTCTTCTCCATGGTTTCTACCTGCTTTTCTGTTTTTTCCCATCTCTGAATAACATTTTGGCTCACCTTTTTCCTTATCCTCACTGTCTCACCTCATTTCTCTGCCATTCAAAGAGAAATTATCTGTACCCCTGACCTTTCCACTCCGTGCTCTCACACCTTCCTATTTCCTTCCTTCTCATCCATCTCTCCTGCCATGTATTCTGCTACATCAGTTCAGGCAGAAAGAGGATGTGGAATTGTTCACACAATGCGTTCCTTCTCCACCAGGTGGAAGATCAAGGCCAGCTGTTCCTTGGCCCCAGTGGTCTCCAGGGAGTGGGCACACTGCTGTGCACCAGCGACCCCGAGTTACACCTCTACCCTGTGACCTGAACACTCTGATGTTTGACAATTGTCCCTGCCCACAGCAGGAGACAACCCAGGGTGGCCATGGAATGTCCCTGGTGACCTGGACAAGGACCAGGAGGAAGAAGTACAAGCAAAGTTTTCAGAATGGTTTGTTGATGTTTCTGAGCATCTTGTCTGACCCATCCACTACATGCCCTGCTGCTTGCTGCAAGACACAAGGGCTGCCCTGACTTGCTTATTCCTCTTTATCTCCAGTTTAAAACAGAGTGCAAGGGCCCAGGGGAATCTGATGCTCACATAAATTTTCATAATCCATCAAGAACAGAAGCGGGAAATTCCTTACTGGAGTGTGAAGCAAAGGCTTGGTCAGGGGAGCTGCAGCTCCCAACCCACCCACCCATGCCCAGCCTGCCCCTTCCACCTGCTGCATCTCTGCAGGGTTTCTCCTTTCCTGCCATAGTTGGTGTCATTCCCCAGGCTTCCCAGCCAGCCAATGCCTTCTCACATTTCCTGGCTGGCCCCACCCCAAGATGTCTCACCCCCACTCACTGCTCCCTCTTCACATAGCTTTGGGCAGCTACAAGAGGCAGGTTGCTGACAGGGCAGGAGCTTTTCCCCCATGGTTCCCTGCTGTTTCTTTGTGGCCATGCTGGCCCCTCTGGGTAAGTGAACTCAACTCAGCCCTGAGCACCTGCATGGATCCCATTGCTGCTGTCCCAGCTGTGCAGCCAGTTCCTGGCAGTGCTTCATCCTGCAGAGCTTCCTGTGTTGGGGATAAGCTATGACTGTGGTGGGCAGGAATTCCTGGATCTTCTGCAATGGCTGTCAATTTGTCGTTCTTTGTGGCCAGGAATGCATCTTGCCTACTGAAGAGAGTTTGGAAATTCACTTACTGATCTGAAGAGCTGTCCCATGCCTTGAATTGCTCCCTTTCATGCTCTTTTTCTTCTCACCCTTTCCCTTCCACCCACTGTACGAAGTTCAGTTTTACCTCATTTATGCCTTCTCCTCACTGCTCCTTGTTTTCCTTTCCAGTGTTATCCCTGGAGCAGTCGCCAGACATGGTGATTAAAGAAGGGCAGTCTGTGGATTTGGAATGTTCTAAGATGAAATCCTCCAGCACAGCTATGTACTGGTACATGGTGTCTTCAGAGAAGAATTCCACTCTGACCTGGGTGGTCACTGCATTTGAAGGTGGTAACGCAGCAGTGGAGAAGGGATTTGAGAGCCATTTCAAGAGCAGCAAGATACAAGGAGACAGTATCACCCTCTCAATAGACCATGCCTTTCTCAATCACTCTGGCACCTACTACTGTGCTGAGAGTGAACACAGTGGTAAGGCTGCTGAGGGAGCTGAGCACAAACTTGTCCCTGGATCTGCTTTCTGTCTTGTGGGTGCTGCATGAGGCAGGGTGATAACTTCTTATGCTTTGGCAGCTCTTCTTCCTGACCTTTCTTTCCTCCTCTTCTTAGATGCCGAGAGTTTATTTGTCCATCTTTGTCTCCTTTTCACTCCAGGACTCCCATTGCATTTAACTCTTACTTGCACCACTCTTACTTCTGTCAGCCCTTCTGCTTCTCCCTGCCTCGCTTTCCTTCCCCCCTTTCATCTTTCTGCCTTCTATCTGCACTCCTCTGACTTCCTATTATTTGACTCCAGTTAAGCCTGGTCATGGGTCTCACTGTCATATGGAATGAGTGCTTGTGTGGGAAGTTCTTGGTGCCCCTGTAGATAAAGGCAAGGCCAGGCAGGTGTTGAACTAGCCAGAACCATGTGGGAGGCACCCACAGGCTCCTCAGCTACAACGACTTGTCTGTGGTTGTTCTGTGGCCAGGGAAAATGTACAGCACAGCACAAGCCTGTGCTTGCTCAGGTTGTTATGTGGATCCCTAACTCCTCCATGCAGAGAGGTCTCTGGGCAGGATTCATGTGCCCCCCATCCCATTGATGGACATAGAGCCCCACAGAGCAGCCATGCCTGTTTAACCTCACCAACTCCTCAAATACTGTGTGTTCTGCCGGGCTCCCTATGCACTGCCTTGCCCTCTGCACAGCCCAGGGAATTGGTGACCCTTTACATAGACACATCAGGCACAGCTTCCTCTCTCTCAGCTGCAGTGCTGCTGGTGGTGGTGTGAGGATGTGGGCATTCTACAATGTAGCCCACCCTCTTTGCTGTTTTCTCCCTTTGTCCTTTAGAGGAATCTGGGGTCTTTCCTGAACCTTCTCTAGGCACCTTGAAGAAATGAATGCAGTGGGACAGACCTGCAGCAGAGGGCTTGGCAGCTGGAGGCATTGCTGCTGTCCTCTGCTGACAGGACACAGGGGAACAACTTCACTGCAAATCCCATGACAGCCTTGAGCACTTGGCTCACTTGGTGTCGTGTATGTGCCAGCCTTACACTGCAGTGCACTGGTGGGCACAGAGCACAGCACGGATGTGCGGAGTCTCTGTCAGACCCTGTACCCAAACTCAGTGCACACAAACTACCAGTGTCTCTCTGTGTCTACAGGGATTTCCCACTGCCTTGGGCTGGTGAACAAGGCTGTGTGCAGAGAAGAAGACATGATTTCCTCCAGCTTTGTCCATTTATGTTTTGTTGCTCTTTTGTAGAGTGCTGCAATGAAGAGGCAAGTAGATTATCTGTTCTTCTCTGGCATGAAGAAGGTCAGTCTGTAGCAGCACATCCTGTGGGGTACACGCTTCTCTTCAGAAATCTCTCTGAGGTGCAGCCTCTCAAGGGGAAAGCAGAGGAAAAGGAGGAATGTTGCTTCCTTGAGATCCCCCTTTGCAGTAAGAGAAGAACAATTACAGAACTATTCTCTGTCATGTTCCAAGAGACACCAGATTGGCAGGTCAACAGCATTTCCCATACGTGGACAACACATCAGGCCTGACTGGGATAAGCAGAGATTCCACCTTGCAGCTTGCAGGGTTGGGAGTCTGTGAGTGTGAGCATGGCTAGACGGGACACCATCAGTGGGACACAGACACGAACATGCATTCCTGAGATCTCCCTCTCTTCCCATCATTTTCTGCCATTTTGTGCATTCCTGTGCACACGCTCAGGCTGCCACACAGCCCCATCCTGCTCCGTGATAGTACTGAACTATCCCAACTCCTGAACTCCCCCCTACTCATGCACACCCACACTCACACACAGCAGGAAGCCAGAGGAGCAGAGTACAAGCACCTCATGACTGCCTGCAGGTGTCATTCCCCACCGTTCCCAAACAGCACACTGCCTTGTCACATTTCAGACTCCCTCTCACTCCCCTGCCCACCCACAGAGAGAGGTCTCTCTTCCTCTGCACCTCTCCTCTTTACACATCTCTGTGTCTGTGCTGTCACCAGTGGCAGCTTGCTGCAAGGAGGAGGCCTTTCCCTATGGATTTCCCCCAGTTCCTTGTGGCCATCCTGCTCCCTGTGGGTAAGTGGGCTTCCCTTCCTCTTGAGCAGCTGCACTGGGGCTGCTGCTGCCTCCTCAGCTGTGCTCCCAATTGCTGGCAGTGCTGCTTCCCCAGGGCTTCCAGGGGCAGGATGGGCAATGATCCACGTGGGCTTTTCCACCACCTATTGAATCAGAACACTCTGCAGAGCAGCAAATTCCTTTTTTTTTAAATCCCATATTAAGACTCGACTTGGAAGTACTGAAGTAATTATTTTCTATGGCAGATCTCGTGTTACATTTGGGTATTATTTCTTTGGGGTTTTTTTGGTGCTATGTGTCTTTTTCAGAGAAGCAGGGCACTATCAAACAGCTTTTGATATCCTGTTGGTATTCCGTGCCACGACATACTTCAAGCATGCGTACTTCTGTCCTCTTCCATGCATGTCACTTCCCATACTTCTCTTTTCTTTCCAGGCTGGGCCCTTCAGCAATCACCAGATACAGCTGCCCAGGTGGGAGACACCGTGACTCTGGAATGTTCTGCATCAGGGAAAACTTATGTAAACATGTACTGGTACAAGTTTCCCATGGAGAAGGATGCCAGTATGCAGCTGGTTGTATATTCAGTGGAAGGCGGCAAAGCAGATATTGAGAAGCAATTCAGAAATCGCTTCCAGAGTAATGGGACTAAGAACAACCATTTATCTGTGAAGATAGAGCATGCCCTACTCAATGACACAGGCACATATTTCTGTGCTGAACAAGATCCACAGTGACTCAAAGGCTGGTACAGCACAGCACAAACCTTTCCAGGCAAACAGGGAGCTGCCACCAACACATACTGAGGCCTTTGCTAGTTCCCCATTTTCTTCAGTTGCCTTCCACATCTTTAAAAAATGACGTGGTATGTCTGCCTGCTTGTCGACCTGTTTGACCTCTGCATGGTTCCTACTTGCTTTTCTGTTTTTTCCCATCTCTGAATAACATTTTGGCTCACCTTTTTCCTTATCCTCACTGTCTCACCTCACTTCTCTGCCCTTCACAGAGAAATTATCTGTGCCCCTGACCTTTCCACTCCGTGCTCTCACACCTTCCTGTTTCCTTCATTCTCATCCATCTCTCCTTCCTTGCACTCTGCTACATCAGTTCATGCAGAAACAGGATGTTGAATAGTTCACACAATGCGTTCCTTCTCCACCAGCTGGAAGATCAAGGCCAGCTGTTCCTTGGTCCCTCTGGTCTCCAGGGAGTGGGCACACTGCTGTGCACCAGGGACCCCAAGTTACACCTCTACCCTGTGACCTGAACACTCTGATGGTTGACAGTTGTCCCTGCCCACAGCAGGAGACAGCCCAGGGTGGCCATGGAATGTCCCTGGTGACCTGGACAAGGACCAGGAGGAAGAAGTACAAGCAAAGTTTTCAGAATGGTTTGTTGATGTTTCTGAGCATCTTGTCTGACCCATCCACTACATGCCCTGCTGCTTGCTGCAAGACACAAGGGCTGCCCTGACTTGCTTATTCCTCTTTATCTCCAGTTTAAAACAGAGTGCAAGGGCCCAGGGGAATCTGATGCTCACATAAATTTTCATAATCCATCAAGAACAGAAGCTGAAAATTTCTTTCTGGAGTGTGAAGCAAAGGCTTGGTCAGGGGAGCTGCAGCTCCCAACCCACCCACCCATGCCCAGCCTGCCCCTTCCACCTGCTGCATCTCTGCAGGGTTTCTGTTTTCCTGCCATAGTTGGTGTCATTCCCCAGGCTTCCCAGCCAGCCAATGCCTTCTCACATTTCCTGGCTGGCCCCACCCCAAGATGTCTCACCCCCACTCACTGCTCCCTCTTCACATAGCTTTGGGCAGCTACAAGAGGCAGGTTGCTGACAGGGCAGGAGCTTTTCCCCATGGTTCCCTGCTGTTTCTTTGTGGCCATGCTGGTCCCTCTGGGTAAGTGAACTCAACTCAGCCCTGAGCACCTGCATTGATCCCATTGCTGCTGTCCCAGCTGTGCAGCCAGTTCCTGGCAGTGCTTCATCCTGCAGAGCTTCCTGTGTTGGGGATAAGCTATGACTGTGGTGGGCAGGAATTCCTGAATCTTCTGCAATGGCTGTCAATTTGTCATTCTTTGTGCCCAGGAATGCATCTTGCGTATTGAAGAGAGAGTGGAAATTCACTGACTGATCTGAAGAGCTGTCCCATGCCTTGAACTGCTCCCTTTCTTCTCACCCTTTCCCTTCCACTCACTGTACCAAGTTCAATTTTACCCCATGTTTTCCTTCTCCTCACTGCTCCTTTTCCTTTCCAGTGTTATCCCTGGAGCAGTCGCCAGACATGGTGATTAAAGAAGGGCAGTCCGTGGATCTTCACTGTTCCAAGAAGAAATCCTCCAACAAAGTTATGTACTGGTACATGCTGCCTTCAGAGAAGAATTCCACTATGATTGAGGTGGTCCGTGCAACAGAAGGTGGTAGCGCAAAACTGGAGAAGGGTTTTGAGAGCAATTTCAAGAGCAGCAATATACAAGGAGACAGTATCACCCTCTCAATAGACCATGCCTTTCTCAATCACTCTGGCACCTACTACTGTGCTGAGAGTGAACACAGTGGTGAGGCTGCTGAGGGAGCTGAGCACAAACTTGTCCCTGGATCTGCTTTCCACCTCGTGGGAGCTGCATGAGGCAGGGTCATAACTCCATATGCTTTGGCAGCTCTTCTTCCTGACCTTTCCTTCCTCTTCTTTTTAAATGCTGAGTTTATTTGTCCGGCTTTGTCTCCTTTTCACTCCAGGACTCCCTCTGCATTTAACTCTTACTTGCACCACTCTTACTTCTATCAGTCCTACTGCTTCTCCCTGCCTCCCTTTCCTTCCCCACTTTCATCTTTCTGCCTTCTATCTGCACTTCTCTGACTTTCTCTTATTTAACTCCAGTCAAGCCTGCTCCTTGTTGTCACTATCAAACAGAATGAGTGCTTGTGTGGGAAGTTCTTGGTGCACCTGTAGATAAAGGCAAGGCCAGGCAGGTGTAGAACTAGCCAGGACCATGTGGGAGCCGCCCACAGGCTCCTCAGCTACAACGACTTGTCTGTGGTTGTTCTGTGGCCAGGGAAAATGTACAGCACAGCACAAGCCTGTGCTTGCTCAGGTTGTTATGTGGATCCCTAACTCCTCCATGGAGAAAGGTCTCTGGGCAGGATTCATGTGCCCTCCATCCCATTGATGGACATAGAGCCCCACAGAGCAGCCATGCCTGTTCAACATCACCAACTCCTCAAATACTGTGTGTTCTGCCAGGCTCCCTATGCACTGCCCTGCCCTCTGCACAGCCCAGGCAATTGGAGACCCTTCCCATGGACACATCAGACACAGCTTCCTCTCAGTTGCAGTGCTGCTGGTGGTGGTGTGAGGATGTGGGCATTCTACAATGTAGCCCACCCTCTTTGCTGTTTTCTCCCTTTGTCCTTTAGAGGAATCTGGGGTCTTTCCTGAACCTTCTCTAGGCAGCTTGAGGAAATGAATGCAATGGGACACACTCAGACCTGCAGCAGAGGGCTTGGCAGCTGGAGGCATTGCTGCTGTCCTCTGCTGACAGGACACAGGGGAACAACTTCACTGCAAATCCCATGACAGCCTTGAGCACTTGGCTCACTTGGTGTCGTGTATGTGCCAGCCTTACACTGCAGTGCATTGGTGGGCACAGAGCACAGCACGGATGTGCAGAGTCTCTGTCAGACCCGTGTACCCAAACTCAGTGCACACAAACTGCCAGTGTCTCTCTGTGCCTACAGGGATTTCCCACTGCCTTGGGCTGGTGAACAAGGCTGTGTGCAGAGAAGACGACATGATTTCCTCCAGCTTTGTCCATTTGTGTCCTGTTGCTCTTTTGTAGAGTGCTGCAATGAAGAGACAAGTAGAGTATCTTCTTCTCTGGCATGGAGAAGGTCAGTCTGGAGCAGCACATCCTGTGGGGCACACGCTTCTCTTCAGAAATCTCTCCAACATGCAGCCTCCCAAGTGGCAGACCCAGTTCAGAGCCAAAGCAAGGTGTTCTCTTCTTGAGATTCCCCTTTAGATCTGGAGGAGTCACAGACCTATTCTCTGTCATGCTCCAAGAGACACCAGATTGGCAGGTCAGCAGCTTTTCCCATACCTGGACAACACATCAGGCCTGACTGGGATAAGCAGAGCGTCCACCTTGCAGCCTGCAGGGTTGGGAGTCTGTGACTGTGAGCGTGCCTAGACAGGAGACAAACAGTGGGACACAGACACGAACATGCATTCCTGAGATCTCCCTCTCTTCCCATCATTTTCTGCCATTTTGTGCATTCCTGTGCACATGCTCAGGCTGCCACACAGCCCCATCCTGCTCCGTGATAGTACTGAACTATCCCAACTACTGAACTCCTCCCTACTCATGCACACCCACACTCACACACAGCAGGAAGCCAGAGGAGCAGAGTACAAGCACCTCATGACTGCCTGCAGGTGTCATTCCCCACTGTGCCCAGACAGCCAACTGCCTTGTGACATTTCAGACTCCCCTGCCCACCCACAGAGAGAGGTCTCTCTTCCTCTGCACCTCTCCTCTTTACACATCTCTGTGTCTGTGCTGTCAGCAGGGGCAGCTTGCTGCAAGGAGGAGGCCTTTCCCTATGGATTTCCCCCAGTTCCTTGTGGCCATCCTGCTCCCTGTGGGTAAGTGGGCTTCCCTTCCTCTTGAGCAGCTGCACTGGGGCTGCTGCTGCTGCCTCCTCAGCTGTGCTCCCAATTGCTGGCAGTGCTGCTTCCCCAGTGCTTCCAGGGGGAGGATGGGCAATGAACCAGGTGGGCTTTTCCACCACCTATTGAATCAGAACACTCTGCAGAGCGGCAAATTTGGTTTTTCCTGTCCCATTTTAATACTCGACTTGGGTGTACTGAAGCCATTGTTTCTTGAAACAGATTTCCTGTTGCATTTGAAGCTGATTTGTCTGAGGTTTTTTTGATCCTATGTGTCTTTTTCAAAGAAGCAGGGCGCCATGCCTATGGTTTTTGATATCCTGGTGGCATTCCGTGGCATGACACATTTCAAGGATGTGTACTTCTGTCCTCTTCCATGCATGTCACTTCCTGCATTTATCCTGTCTTTCCAGGCTGGGCCCTTCAGCAATCACCAGATAGAGTTGTCCAGGTGGGAGGCACCGTGACTCTGGAATGTTCTGCATCAGGGAAAGATTACTTATACATGTCTTGGTACAAGTTTCCCATGGAGAAGGATGCCAGTATGCAGCTGGTTGTATATTCAGTGGAAGGCGGCAAAGCAGATATTGAGAAGCAATTCAGAAATCGCTTCCAGAGTAATGGGACTAGGAACAACCATTTATCTGTGAAGATAGAGCATGCCCTACTCAATGACACAGGCACATATTTCTGTGCTGAACAAGATCCACAGTGACTCAAAGGCTGGTGCAGCATAGCACAAACCTTTCCAGGCAAACAGGAATCTGCCACCAACACATACTGAGACCTTTGTTTGAGAGTTCCCCATTTTCTTCACTTGCCTTCCACATCTTCAGGAAAAATGTGGTATGTCTGTCTGTGTGTCTGCCTATCTGTTTGTCTTCTCCATGGTTTCTACCTGCTTTTCTGTTTTTTCCCATCTCTGAATAACATTTTGGCTCACCTTTTTCCTTATCCTCACTGTCTCACCTCATTTCTCTGCCATTCACAGAGAAATTATCTGTGCCCCTGACCTTTCCACTCCGTGCTCTCACACCTTCCTATTTCCTTCCTTCTCATCCATCTCTCCTGCCATGTATTCTGCTACATCAGTTCAGGCAGAAAGAGGATGTGGAATTGTTCACACAATGCGTTCCTTCTCCACCAGCTGGAAGATCAAGGCCAGCTGTTCCTTGGCCCCAGTGGTCTCCAGGGAGTGGGCACACTGCTGTGCACCAGCGACCCCGAGTTACACCTCTACCCTGTGACCTGAACACTCTGATGGTTGACAATTGTCCCTGCCCACAGCAGGAGACAACCCAGGGTGGCCATGGAATGTCCCTGGTGACCTGGACAAGGACCAGGAGGAAGAAGTAGAAGCAAAGTTTTCAGAATGGTTTGTTGATGTTTCTGAGCATCTTGTCTGACCCATCCACTACATGCCCTGCTGCTTGCTGCAAGACACGAGGGCTGCCCTGACTTTCCTATTCCTCTTTATCTCCAGTTTAAAACAGAGTGCAAGGGCCCAGGGGAATCTGATGCTCACATAAATTTTCATAATCCATCAAGAACAGAAGCGGGAAATTCCTTACTCAGTGTGAAGCAAAGGCTTGGTCAGGGGAGCTGCAGCTCCCAACCTCATGCCCAGCCTGCCCCTTCCACCTGCTGCATCTCTGCAGGGTTTCTGCTTTCCTGCCATAGTTGGTGTCATTCCCCAGGCTTCCCAGCCAGCCAATGCCTTCTCACATTTCTTGGCTGGCCCCACCCCAAGATGTCTCACCCTCACTCACTGCTCCCTCGTCACATAGCTTTGGGCAGCTACAAGAGGCAGGTTGCTGACAGGGCAGGAGCTTTTCCCGCATGGTTCCCTGCTGTTTCTTTGTGGCCATGCTGGTCCCTCTGGGTAAGTGAACTCAACTCAGCCCTGAGCACCTGCATGGATCCCATTGCTGCTGTCCCAGCTGTGCAGCCAGTTCCTGGCAGTGCTTCACCCTGCAAAGCTTCCTGTGTTGGGGATAAGCTATGACTGTGGTGGGCAGGAATTCCTGAATCTTCTGCAATGGCTGTCAATTTGTCATTCTTTGTGGCCAGGAATGCATCTTGCGTATTGAAGAGAGAGTGGAAATTCACTTACTGATCTGAAGAGCTGTCCCATGCCTTGAATTGCTCCCTTTCATGCTGTTTTTCTTCTCACCCTTTCCCTACCACCCACTGTACCAAGTTCAGTTTTACCCCATGTTTTCCTTCTCCTCACTGCTCCTTTTCCTTTCCAGTGTTATCCCTGGAGCAGTTGCCAGACATGGTGATTAAGGAAGGGCAGTCCGTGGATTTGGAATGTTCTAAGAAGAAATCCGCCAGCACATATATGTACTGGTACATGGTGTCTTCAGAGAAGAATTCCACTCTCACCCAGGTGGTCACTGCATTTGAAGGTGGTAACGCAGCAGTGGAGAAGGGTTTTGAGAGCAATTTCAAGAGCAGCAATATACAAGGAGACAGTATCACCCTCTCAATAGACCATGCCTTTCTCAATCACTCTGGCACCTACTACTGTGCTGAGAGTGAACACAGTGGTGAGGCTGCTGAGGGAGCTGAGCACAAACTTGTCCCTGGATCTGCTTTCCACCTCGTGGGTGCTGCATGAGGCAGGGTGATAACTTCTTATGCTTTGGCTCCACTTCTTCCTGACCTTTCCTTCCTCTTCTTTTTAGATGCTGAGTTTATTTGTCCGGCTTTGTCTCCTTTTCACTCCAGGATTCTCTCTGCATTTAACTCTTACTTGCACCACTCTTACTTCTATCAGTCCTACTGCTTCTCCCTGCCTCCCTTTCCTTCCCCAGCTTCTTTCTGCCTTCTATCTGCACTCCTCTGACTTTCTCTTATTTAACTCCAGTCAAGCCTGCTCATTGTTGTCACTATCAAACAGAATGAGTGCTTGTGTAGGAAGTTCTTGGTGCACCTGTAGATAAAGGCAAGGCCAGGCAGGTGTAGAACTAGCCAGAACCATGTGGGAGGCACCCACAGGCTCCTCAGCTACAACGACTTGTCTGTGGTTGTTCTGTGGCCAGGGAAAATGTACAGCACAGCACAAGCCTGTGCTTGCTCAGGTTGTTATGTGGATCCCTAACTCCTCCATGTAGAGTGGTCTCTGGGCAGGATTCATGTGCCCTCCATCCCATTGATGGACATAGAGCCCCACAGAGCAGCCATGCCTGTTCAACATCACCAACTCCTCAAATACTGTGTGTTCTGCCAGGCTCCCTATGCACTGCCCTGCCCTCTGCACAGCCCAGGGAATTGGTGACCCTTCCCATGGACACATCAGACACAGCTTCCTCTCAGCTGCAGTGCTGCTGGTGGTGGTGTGAGGATGTGGGCATTCTACAATGTAGCCCACCCTCTTTGCTGTTTTCTCCCTTTGTCCTTTAGAGGAATCTGGGGTCTTTCCTGAACCTTCTCTAGGCAGCTTGAAGAAATGAATGCAATGGGACACACTCAGGCCTGCAGCAGAGGGCTTGGCAGCTGGAGGCATTGCTGCTGTCTGCTGACAGGACACAGGGGAACAACTTCACTGCAAAGCCCATGGCAGGCTTCAACAGTTTGATCACTTGGTGTCGTGTTTGTGCCAGCCTTACACTGCAGTGCACTGGTGGGCACAGAGCACAGCACGGATGTGCAGAGTCTCTGTCAGACCCTGTACCCAAACTCAGTGCACACAAACTGCCAGTGTCTCTCTGTGCCTACAGGGATTTCCCACTGCCTTGGGCTGGTGAACAAGGCTGTGTGCAGAGAAAAGACATGATTTCCTCCAGCTTTGTCCATTTGTGTCCTGTTGCTCTTTTGTAGAGTGCTGCAATGAAGAGACAAGTAGAGTATCTTCTTCTCTGGCATGGAGAAGGTCAGTCTGGAGCAGCACATCCTGTGGGGCACACGCTTCTCTTCAGAAATCTCTCCAACATGCAGCCTCTCAAGTGGCAGACCCAGTTCAGAGCCAAAGCAAGGTGTTCTCTTCTTGAGATCCCCCTTTAGATCTGGAGGAGTCACAGACCTATTCTCTGTCATGCTCCAAGAGACACCAGATTGGCAGGTCAACAGCATTTCCCATACCTGGACAACACATCAGGCCTGACTGGGATAAGCAGAGATTCCCCCTTGCAGCTTGCAGGGTTGGGAGTCTGTGAGTGTGAGCGTGGCTAGACGGGACACCATCAGTGGGACACAGACACGAACATGCATTCCTGAGATCTCCCTCCCTTCCCATCATTTTCTGCCATTTTGTGCATTCCTGTGCACATGCTCAGGCTGCCACACAGCCCCATTCTGCTCCGTGATAGCACTGAACTATCCCAACTCCTGAACTCCTCCCTACTCATGCACACCCACACTCACACACAGCAGGAAGCCAGAGGAGCAGAGTACAAGCACCTCATGACTGCCTGCAGGTGTCATTCCCCACCGTTCCCAGACAGCCAACTGCCTTGTCACATTTCAGACTCCTCTCACTCCCCTGCCCACCCACAGAGAGAGGTCTCTCTTCCTCTGCACCTCTCCTCTTTACACATCTCTGTGTCTGTGCTGTCAGCAGGGGCAGCTTGCTGCAAGGAGGAGGCCTTTCCCTATGGATTTCCCCCAGTTCCTTGTGGCCATCCTGCTCCCTGTGGGTAAGTGGGCTTCCCTTCCTCTTGAGCAGCTGCACTGGGGCTGCTGCTGCCTCCTCAGCTGTGCTCCCAATTGCTGGCAGTGCTGCTTCCCCAGGGCTTCTAGGGGGAGGATGGGCAATTATCCAGGTGGGCTTTTCCACCACCTATTGAATCAGAACACTCTGCAGAGCGGCAAATTTGGTTTTTCCTGTCCCATTTTAATACTCGACTTGGGTGTACTGAAGCCATTGTTTCTTGAAACAGATTTCCTGTTGCATTTGAAGCTGATTTGTCTGAGGTTTTTTTGATCCTATGTGTCTTTTTCAAAGAAGCAGGGCGCCATGCCAATGGTTTTTGATATCCTGTTGGCATTCCGTGGCATGACACATTTCAAGGATGTGTACTTCTGTCCTCTTCCATGCATGTCACTTCCTGCATTTATCCTGTCTTTCCAGGCTGGGCCCTTCAGCAGTCACCAGATAGAGTTGTCCAGGTGGGAGACACTGTGACTCTGGAATGTTCTGCATCAGGGAAAGATTACTTATACATGTACTGGTACAAGTTGCCCATGGAGAAGGATGCCAGTATGCAGCTGGTTGTATATTCAGTGGAAGGCGGCAAAGCAGATATTGAGAAGCAATTCAGAAATCGCTTCCAGAGTAATGGGACTAGGAACAACCATTTATCTGTGAAGATAGAGCATGCCCTACTCAATGACACAGGCACATATTTCTGTGCGGAACGAGATCCACAGTGACTCAAAGGCTGGTGCAGCATAGCACAAACCTTTCCAGGCAAACAGGGATGTGCCACCAACACATACTGAGGCCTTTGTTTGAGAGTTCCCCATTTTCTTCACTTGCCTTCCACATCTTCAGGAAAAATGTGGTTTGTCTGTCTGTGTGTCTGCCTATCTGTTTGTCTTCTCCATGGTTTCTACCTGCTTTTCTGTTTTTTCCCATCTCTGAATAACATTTAGGCTCACCTTTTTCCTTATCCTCACTGTCTCACCTCATTTCTCTGCCATTCACAGAGAAATTGTCTGTCCCCCTGACCTTTCCACTCCGTGCTCTCACACCTTCCGATTTCCTTCATTCTCATCCATCTCTCCTGCCCTGTATTCTGCTACATCAGTTCAGGCAGAAACAGGATGTGAAATGGTTCACAAAATGCGTTCCTTCTCCACCAGCTGGAAGATCAAAGCCAGCTATTCCTTGGCCCCTCTGGTCTCCAGGGAGTGGGCACACTGCTGTGCACCAGCGACCCCGAGTTACACCAGTACCCTGTGACCTAAAAATTCTGATGGTTGACAATTGTCCCTGCCCACAGCAGGAGACAGCCCAGGGTGGCCATGGAATGTCCCTGGTGACCTGGACAAGGACCAGGAGGAAGAAGTACAAGCAAAATTTTCAGAATGGTTTGTTGATGTTTCTGAGCATCTTGTCTGGCCCATCCACTACATGCCCTGCTGCTTGCTGCAAGATACAAGGACGGCCCTGACTTTCCTATTCCTCTTTATCTCCAGTTTAAAACAGAGTGCAAGGGCCCAGGGGAATCTGATGCTCACATAAATTTTCATAATCCATCAAGAACAGAAGCGGGAAATTCTTTACTGGAGTGTGAAACAAAGGCTTGGTCAGGGGAGCTGCAGCTCCCAACCCACCCACCCATGCCCAGCCTGCCCCTTCCACCTGCTGCATCTCTGCAGGGTTTCTGCTTTCCTGCCATAGTTGGTGTCATTCCCCAGGCTTTCCTGCCAGCCAATGCCTTCTCACATTTCTTGGCTGGCCCCACCCCAAGATGTCTCACCCCCACCCACTGCTCCCTCTTCACATAGCTTTGGGCAGCTACAAGAGGCAGGTTGCTGACAGGGCAGGAGCTTTTCCCCCATGGTTTCCTGCTGTTTCTTTGTGGCCATGCTGGCCCCTCTGGGTAAGTGAACTCAACTCAGCCCTGAGCACCTGCATGGATCCCATTGCTGCTGTCCCAGCTGTGCAGCCAGTTCCTGGCAGTGCTTCATCCTGCAGAGCTTCCTGTGTTGGGGATAAGCTATGACTGTGGTGGGCAGGAATTCCTGAATCTTCTGCAATGGCTGTCAATTTGTCATTCTTTGTGCCCAGGAATGCATCTTGCTTACTGAAGAGAGAGTTTGGAAATTCACTTACTTATCTGAAGAGCTGTCCCATGCCTTGAACTGCTCCCTTTCTTGCCCTTTTCCTTCTCACCCTTTCCCTTCCACCCACTGTACCAAGTTCAACTCAACCTCATTTTTTCCTTCTCCTCACTGCTCCTTTTCCTTTCCAGTGTTATCCCTGGAGCAATCTCCACACATGGTGATTAAAGAAGGGCAGTCCGTGGATTTAGAATGTTCTAAGAAGAAATCCGCCAGCACATATATGTACTGGTACATGGTGTCTTCAGAGAAGAATTCCACTCTGACCCAGGTGGTCACTGCATTTGAAGGTGGTAGCGCGAAAGTGGAGAAGGGTTTTGAGAGCCATTTCAAGAGCAGCAATATACAAGGAGACAGTATCACCCTCTCAATAGACCATGCCTTTCTCAATCACTCTGGCACCTACTACTGTGCTGAGAGTGAACACAGTGGTGAGGCTGCTGAGGGAGCTGAGCACAAACTTGTCCCTGGATCTGCATTCCGTCTTGTGGGTGCTGCATGAGGCAGGGCGATAACTTCTTATGCTTTGGCTCCACTTCCTTCTGGTCTTTCCTTCCTCCTCTTCTTAGATGCCGAGAGTTTATTTGTCCATCTCTGTTTCCTTGTCACTCCGGGCCTCCCTCTGCATTTAACTCTTACTTGCACCACTCTTACTTCTGTCGGCCCTACTGCTTCTCCCTGCCTCCCTTTCCTTCCCCAGCTTCTTTCTGCCTTCTATCTGTACTCCTCTGACTTTCTCTTATTTGACTCCAGTCAAGCCTGCTCATTGTTGTCACTATCAAACAGAATGAGTGCTTGTGTAGGAAGTTCTTGGTGCACCTGTAGATAAAGGCAAGGCCAGGCAGGTGTTGAACTAGCCAGAACCATGTGGGAGGTGCCCACAGGCTCCTCAGCTACAACGACTTGTCTGTGGTTGTTCTGTGGCCAGGGAAAATGTACAGCACAGCACAAGCCTGTGCTTGCTCAGGTTGTTATGTGGATCCCTAACTCCTCCATGCAGAGAGGTCTCTGGGCAGGATTCATGTGCCCCCCATCCCATTGATGGACATAGAGCCCCACAGAGCAGCCATGCCTGTTCAGCATCACCAACTCCTCAAATACTGTGTGTTCTGCCAGGCTCCCTATGCACTGCCCTGCCCTCTGCACAGCCCAGGCAATTGGAGACCCCTTCTATGGACACATCAGGCACAGCTTCCTCTCAGCTGCAGTGCTGCTGGTGGTGGTGTGAGGATGTGGGCATTCTACAATGTAGCCCACCCTCTTTGCTGTTTTCTCCCTTTGTCCTTTAGAGGAATCTGGGGTCTTTCCTGAACCTTCTCTAGGCAGCTTGAGGAAATGAATGCAATGGGACACACTCAGGCATGCAGCAGAGGGCTTGGCAGCTGGAGGCATTGCTGCTGTCCTCTGCTGACAGGACACAGGGGAACAACTTCACTGCAAAGCCCATGACAGCCTTGAGCACTTGGATCACTTGGAGTCATGTATGTGCCAGCCTTACACTGCAGTGCACTGGTGGGCACAGAGCACAGCACGGATGTGCGGAGTCTCTGTCAGACCCTGTACCCAAACTCAGTGCACACAAACTGCCAGTGTCTCTCTGTGCCTACAGGGATTTCCCACTGCCTTGGGCTGGTGAACAAGGCTGTGTGCAGAGAAGAAGACATGATTTCCTCCAGCTTTGTCCATTTGTGTCCTGTTGCTCTTTTGTAGAGTGCTGCAATGAAGTGACAAGTAGAGTATCTTCTTCTCTGGCATGGAGAAGGTCAGTCTGGAGCAGCACATCCTGTGGGGCACACCCTTGTCTTCAGAATCTCTCCAACATGCAGCCTCTCAAGTGGCAGACCCAGTTCAGAGCCAAAGCAAGGTGTTCTCTTCTTGAGATTCCCCTTTAGATCTGAAGGAGTCACAGAACTATTCTCTGTCATGTTCCAAGAGACACCAGATTGGCAGGTCAGCAGCATTTCCCATACCTGGACAACACATCAGGCCTGATTTGGATAAGCAGAGATTCCACCTTGCAGCTTGCAGGGTTGGGAGTCTGTGAGTGTGAGCGTGCCTAGACAGGAGACAAACAGTGGGACACAGACACAAACATGCATTCCTGAGATCTCCCTCCCTTCCCATCATTTTCTGCCATTTTGTGCATTCCTGTGCACACGCTCAGGCTGCCACACAGCCCCATCCTGCTCCGTGATAGCACTGAACTATCCCAACTCCTGAACTCCCCCCTACTCATGCACACCCACACTCACACACAGCAGGAAGCCAGAGGAGCAGAGTACAAGCACCTCATGACTGCCTGCAGGTGTCATTCCCCACCGTTCCCAGACAGCCAACTGCCTTGTCACATTTCAGACTCCTCTCACTCCCCTGCCCACCCACAGAGAGAGGTCTCTCTTCCTCTGCACCTCTCCTCTTTACACATCTCAGGGTCTGTGCTGTCAGCAGGGGCAGCTTGCTGCAAGGAGGAGGCCTTTCCCTATGGATTTCCCCCAGTTCCTTGTGGCCATCCTGCTCCCTGTGGGTAAGTGGGCTTCCCTTCCTCTTGAGCAGCTGCACTGGGGCTGCTGCTGCCTCCTCAGCTGTGCTCCCAATTGCTGGCAGTGCTGCATCCCCAGGGCTTCCAGGGGTAGGATGGGCAATGATCCAGGTGGGCTTTTCCACCACCTATTGAATCAGAACACTCTGCAGAGCGGCAAATTTGGTTTTTTCTGTCCCATTTTAATACTCGACTTGGAAGTACTGAAGTAATTATTTCATAAAACTGATTTCCTGTTGCATTTGGATATGATTTGTTTGGGTTTTTTTGGTGCTATGTGTCTTTTTCAGAGAAGCAGGGCGCCATGCCAATGATTTCTGATATCCTGTTGGCATTCCGTGCCTGGACATACTTCAAGGATGTGTAATTTTGTCCTCTTCCATGCATGTCACTTCCTGCATTTATCCTGTCTTTCCAGGCTGGGCCCTTCAGCAGTCACCAGATACATCTGCCCAGGTGGGAGACACCGTGACTCTGGAATGTTCTGCATCAGGGAAAGATTACTTATACATGTACTGGTACAAGTTGCCCATGGAGAAGGATGCCAGTATGCAGCTGGTTGTATATTCAGTGGAAGGCGGCAAAGCAGATATTGAGAAGCAATTCAGAAATCGCTTCCAGAGTAATGGGACTAGGAACAACCATTTATCTGTGAAGATAGAGCATGCCCTACTCAATGACACAGGCACATATTTCTGTGCGGAACGAGATCCACAGTGACTCAAAGGCTGGTGCAGCATAGCACAAACCTTTCCAGGCAAACAGGGATCTGCCACCAACACATACTGAGGCCTTTGTTTACAGTTCCCCATTTTCTTCACTCGCCTTCCACATCTTTAAGAAATGACGTGTTATGTCTGTCTGTGTGTCTGCCTATCTGTTTTTCTTCTCCATGGTTTCTACCTGCTTTTCTGTTCTTTCCCATCTCTGAAAAACATTTTAGCTCACTTACTTCCTTATCCTCACTGTCTCACCTCACTTCTCTGCCATTCACAGAGAAATTGTCTGTCCCCCTGACCTTTCCACTCCATGCTCTCACACCTTCCTGTTTCCTTCATTCTCATCCATCTCTCCTTCCTTGCACTCTGCTACATCAGTTCAGGCAGAAACAGGATGTGGAATAGTTCACACAATGCGTTCCTTCTCCACCAGGTGGAAGATCAAGGCCAGCTGTTCCTTGGCCCCTCTGGTCTCCAGGGAGTGGGCACACTGCTGTGCACCAGGGACCCCGAGTTACACCACTACCCTGTGACCTGAACACTCTGATGTTTGACAATTGTCCCTGCCCACAGCAGGAGACAGCCCAGGGTGGCCATGGAATGTCCCTGGTGACCTGGACAAGGACCAGGAGGAAGAAGTACAAGCAAAATTTTCAGAATGGTTTGTTGATGTTTCTGAGCATCTTGTCTGACCCATCCACTACATGCCCTGCTGCTTGCTGCAAGATACAAGGGCTACCCTGACTTTCCTATTCCTCTTTATCTCCAGTTTAAAACAGAGTGCAAGGGCCCAGGGGAATCTGATGCTCACATAAATTTTCATAATCCATCAAGAACAGAAGCGGGAAATTCCTTACTGGAGTGTGAAGCAAAGGCTTGGTCAGGGGAGCTGCAGCTCCCAACCCACCCACCCATGCCCAGCCTGCCCCTTCCACCTGCTGCATCTCTGCAGGGTTTCTCCTTTCCTGCCATAGTTGGTGTCATTCCCCAGGCTTCCCAGCCAGCCAATGCCTTCTCACATTTCCTGGCTGGCCCCACCCCAAGATGTCTCACCCCCACTCACTGCTCCCTCTTCACATAGCTTTGGGCAGCTACAAGAGGCAGGTTGCTGACAGGGCAGGAGCTTTTCCCCCATGGTTTCCTGCTGTTTCTTTGTGGCCATGCTGGCCCCTCTGGGTAAGTGAACTCAACTCAGCCCTGAGCACCTGCATGGATCCCATTGCTGCTGTCCCAGCTGTGCAGCCAGTTCCTGGCAGTGCTTCATCCTGCAAAGCTTCCTGTGTTGGGGATAAGCTATGACTGTGGTGGGCAGGAATTCCTGAATCTTCTGCAATGGCTGTCAATTTGTCATTCTTTGTGGCCAGGAATGCATCTTGCGTATTGAAGAGAGAGTGGAAATTCACTTACTGATCTGAAGAGGTGTCCCATGCCTTGAACTGCTCCCTTTCATGCTCTATTTCTTCTCACCCTTTCCCTTCCACTCACTGTACCAAGTTCAATTTTACCCCATGTTTTCCTTCTCCTCACTGCTCCTTTTCCTTTCCAGTGTTAGCTCTGGAGCGGTTACCAGACATGGTGATTAAAGAAGGGCAGTCCGTGGATCTCCTATGTTCCAAGATGATATCCTCCAGCACAGCTATGTACTGGTACATGCTGCCTTCAGAGAAGAATTCCACTCTGACCCGGGTGGTCCGTGCAACAGAAGGTGGTAATGCAGACGTGGAGAAGGGTTTTGAGAGCCACTTCAAGAGCAGCAATATACAAGGAGACAGTATCACCCTCTCAATAGACCATGCCTTTCTCAATCACTCTGGCACCTACTACTGTGCTGAGAGTGAACACAGTGGTGAGGCTGCTGAGGGAGCTGAGCACAAACTTGTCCCTGGATCTGCTTTCCACCTCGTGGGTGCTGCATGAGGCAGGGTGATAACTTCTCACTCATTAGCTCCTCTTCTTACTGGCCTTTCTTTCCTCCTCTTCTTAGATGCTGAGTTTATTTGTCCATCTCTGTTTCCTTGTCACTCCAGGCCTCCCTCTGCATTTAACTCTTACTTGCACCACTCTTACTTCTGTCAGCCCTTCTGCTTCTCCCTGCCTCGCTTTCCTTCCCCACTTTCATCTTTCTGCCTTCTATCTGCACTCCTCTGACTTCCTATTTTTTGACTCCAGTTAAGCCTGGTCATGGGTCTCACTGTCATATGGAATGAGTGCTTGTGTGGGAAGTTCTTGGTGCACCTGTAGATAAAGGCAAGGCCAGGCAGGTGTTGAACTAGCCAGGACCATGTGGGAGCCACCCACAGGCTCCTCAGCTACAACGACTTGTCTGTGGTTGTTCTGTGGCCAAGGAAAATGTACAGCACAGCACAAGCCTGTGCTTGCTCAGGCTAAGTCTTATGTGGATCCCTAACTCCTCTATGTAGAGTGATCTCTGGGGCCAGATCATTGCCTTTCACCCCTTGATCCACATACAGTTTATCTTCAACCAATAGATTTTAATAATTACAGGTTATGTTAGCAAGCCATGAAGCTAACAGAGATTCCCAACAGGTTATGGTGTTGTATTCATCCGTGACTCAAATAAAGGGGTAGAGAGTCTCCTCATTAAGTTCAGTGATTACACCAAGTTGGGAGGAGTGGCCGGTTCCCCAGAGGGCTGTGCAGACCTTCAGAGGGACCTTGAAAAGTTGGAGAGATGGGCAGAGAGGAACCTTCTGAAATTCAGCCAAGGCAAATGCAGGGTTCTGCACGTGGGGAGGAATAACCCCATGTACCAGCACAGGCTGGGGTCTGACTGGCTGGGAGGCAGCTCTTCAGAGAAGGACCTGGCAGTCCTGGTGGACAACAAGCTGTCCATGAGCCTGGTGGCCGAGAAGATTGATGGTGTCCTAGGATGCATTAGGAAGAACGCCAGCAGGGCGAGGAAGGTGGTCCTGCAGTGTCCAGTTCTGGGCTCCTCAGTCCATGAGAGACATGGAGCTCCTGGAGCACGTCAGGAAGTGGAGAAGAAAGATGATTAATGGAGTGGAGCATGTCTTTCATGAGCAAAGGCTGATGGAGCTGGGCCTGTTCTGCCTTGAGAAGAAACAACTAAATTGCCACCTCATCAATGTCTGTCTGAATAGAAGTTGGCAAGAAGTGGATCCAAACTCTTGTCTGTGGTGCCAAGAACTAGGACAAGAGGAAATGGGCAGAAAATGATGCACAGGTAAGATATTTGCAGTGTGTGTAAGGAGGCGCTGGAACAGATTGCCCAGAGAAGTTGTGTACTCTCTCTCTAGAGATACTCCAGAACAATCTGGACACAATTGTGTGCCATGTGCTCTGGGATGACTCAGCTTGAGCAGGGACGTTGGAGCAGTGACTCCCTGAGGTCCCATTTTAGCTGACCAATTATTCTATGATTACTCATGCATAACTCACACCAGTGCACAGGACACACCTGCATGGGGTACTCCAGGTGGTTCCCACCCTGCAGATTCCCAGGCTAACATAAAAGCTTCTCAGCACCGCAACACAGGGCCAATCACAGCGGTCATGCCTGTTCAACATCACCAACTCCTGGAATACCATGTCTTCTGCCAGGCTCCTTATGCACTGCCCTCTGCACAACACAGGGAACTGGAGACCTTTTCCATGGACACATCAGGCATAGCCTCCTCTCAGCTGCAGTGCTGCTGGTGGTGGTGTGAGGATGTGGGCATTCTACAATGTAGCCCACCCTCTTTGCTTTTTTTCTCCCTTTGTCTTTAGAGGAAACTGGGGTCTTTCTTGAACCTTCTCTAGGCAGCTTGAGGAAATGAATGCAATGGGACACACTCAGGCCTGCAGCAGAGGGCTTGGCAGCTGGAGGCATTGCTGCTGTCCTCTGCTGACAGGACACAGGGGAACAACTTCACTGCAAAGCCCATGACAGCCTTGAGCACTTGGATCACTTGGTGTCGTGTATGTGCCAGCCTTACACTGCAGTGCACTGGTGGGCACAGAGCACAGCACGGATGTGCAGAGTCTCTGTCAGACCCCTGTACTCAAACTCAGTGCACACAAACTACCAGTGTCTCTCTGTGCCTACAGGGATTTCCCACTGCCTTGGGCTGGTGAACAAGGCTGTGTGCAGAGAAGACATGATTTCCTCCAGCTTTGTCCGTTTGTGTCCTGTTCTTTAGCAGAGTGCTGCAATGAAGAGGCAAGTAGAGTACCTTCTTCTCTGGCATGGAGAAGGTCAGTCTGTAGCAGCACATCCTGTGGGGCACACCCTTGTCTTCAGAATCTCTCCGACATGAGGCATCTAAAGTGACAGACTTAGTACAGAAACAAAAGCAGGCTGTTCTCTTCTTGAGATTCCCCTTTAGATGTGGAGGAGTTACAGAACTATTCTCTGTCATGCTCCAAGAGACACCAGATCGGCAGGTCAACAGCATTTCCCATACCTGGACAACACATCAGGCCTGACTGGGATAAGCAGAGAGTCCACCTTGCAGCTTGCAGCGTGCCTAGACAGGACACCAACAGTGGGACACAGACACAAACATGCATTCCTGAGATCTCCCTCCCTTCCCATCATTTTCTGCCATTTTGTGCATTCCTGTGCACACGCTCAGGCTGCCACACAGCCCCATCCTGCTCCGTGATAGCACTGAACTATCCCAACTCCTGAACTCCTCCCTACTCATGCACACCCACACTCACACACAGCAGGAAGCCAGAGGAGCAGAGTACAAGCACCTCATGACTGCCTGCAGGTGTCATTCCCCACTGTGCCCAGACAGCCAACTGCCTTGTCACATTTCAGACTCCTCTCACTCCCCTGCCCACCCACAGAGAGAGGTCTCTCTTCCTCTGCACCTCTCCTCTTTACACATCTCAGGGTCTGTGCTGTCAGCAGGGGCAGCTTGCTGCAAGGAGGAGGCCTTTCCCTATGGATTTCCCCCAGTTCCTTGTGGCCATCCTGCTCCCTGTGGGTAAGTGGGCTTCCCTTCCTCTTGAGCAGCTGCACTGGGGCTGCTGCTGCCTCCTCAGCTGTGCTCCCAATTGCTGGCACTGCTGCATCCCCAGGGCTTCCAGGGGGAGGATGGGCAATGATCCAGGTGGGCTTTTCCACCACCTATTGAATCAGAACACTCTGCAGAGAAGCAAATTCCTTTTTTTTTAAATCCCATATTAATGCGCCGCTTGGGAATACTGAACTAATTATTTTCTATGGGAGATCTCGTGTTACATTTGGGTATTATTTCTTTGGGGTTTTTTTGGTGCTATGTGTCTTTTTCAGAGAAGCAGGGCACTATCCAACAGCTTTTTGATATCCTGTTGGTATTCCGTGCCATGACATACTTCAAGCATGTGTACTTCTGTCCTCTTCCATGCATGTCACTTCCCATACTTCTCTTTTCTTTCCAGGCTGGGCCCTTCAGCAATCACCAGATACATCTGCCCAGGTGGGAGACACCGTGACTCTGGAATGTTCTGCATCAGGGAAAACTTATGTACACATGTACTGGTACAAGTTGCCCGTGGAGAAGGATGCCAGTATGCAGCTGGTTGTATATTCAGTGGAAGGCGGCAAAGCAGATATTGAGAAGCAATTCAGAAATCGCTTCCAGAGTAATGGGACTAGGAACAACCATTTATCTGTGAAGATAGAGCATGCCCTACTCAATGACACAGGCACATATTTCTGTGCTGAACAAGATCCACAGTGACTCAAAGGCTGGTGCAGCATAGCACAAACCTTTCCAGGCAAACAGGGATCTGCCACCAACACATACTGAGGCCTTTGCTAGTTCCCCATTTTCTTCAGTTGCCTTCCACATCTTTAAAAAATGACGTGGTATGTCTGCCTGCTTGTCTGCCTGTTTGACCTCTGCGTGGTTCCTACTTGCTTTTCTGTTTCTTCCCATCTCTGAATAACCTTTTGGCTCACCTTTTTCCTTATCCTCACTGTCTCACCTCACTTCTCTGCCATTCACAGAGAAATTGTCTGTCCCCCTGACCTTTCCACTCCATGCTCTCACACCTTCCTGTTTCCTTCATTCTCATCCATCTCTCCTTCCTTGCACTCTGCTACATCAGTTCAGGCAGAAACAGGATGTTGAATAGTTCACACAGTGCGTTCCTTCTCCACCAGGTGGAAGATCAAGGCCAGCTGTTCCTTGGCCCCTCTGGTCTCCAGGGAGTGGGCACACTGCTGTGCACCAGGGACCCCAAGTTACACCACTACCCTGTGACCTGAACACTCTGATGGTTGACAATTGTCCCTGCCCGCAACAGGAGACAGCCCAGGGTGGCCATGGAATGTCCCTGGTGACCTGGACAAGGACCAGGAGGAAGAAGTACAAGCAAAATTTTCAGAATGGTTTGTTGATGTTTCTGAGCATCTTGTCTGGCCCATCCACTACATGCCCTGCTTCTTGCTGCAAGACACAAGGACTGCCCTGACTTGTTTATTCCTCTTTATCTCCAGTTTAAAACAGAGTGCAAGGGCCCAGGGGAATCTGATGCTCACATAAATTTTCATAATCCATCAAGAACAGAAGCTGAAAATTTCTTTCTGGAGTGTGGAGAAAAGGCTTGGTCAGGGGAGCTGCAGCTCCCAACCCACCCACCCATGCCCAGCCTGCCCCTTCCACCTGCTGCATCTCTGCAGGGTTTCTCCTTTCCTGCCATAGTTGGTGTCATTCCCCAGGCTTCCCAGCCAGCCAATGCCTTCTCACATTTCTTGGCTGGCCCCACCCCAAGATGTCTCACCCTCACTCACTGCTCCCTCTTCACATAGCTTTGGGCAGCTACAAGAGGCAGGTTGCTGACAGGGCAGGAGCATTACCCCCATGGTTTCCTGCTGTTTCTTTGTGGCCATGCTGGCCCCTCTGGGTAAGTGAACTCAACTCAGCCCTGAGCACCTGCATGGATCCCATTGCTGCTGTCCCAGCTGTGCAGCCAGTTCCTGGCAGTGCTTCATCCTGCAGAACTTCCTGTGTTGGGGATAAGCTATGACTGTGGTGGGCAGGAATTCCTGAATCTTCTGCAATGGCTGTCAATTTGTCATTCTTTGTGCCCAGGAATGCATCTTGCGTATTGAAGAGAGAGTGGAAATTCACTGACTGATCTGAAGAGCTGTCCCATGCCTTGAACTGCTCCCTTTCTTCTCACCCTTTCCCTTCCACTCACTGTACCAAGTTCAATTTTACCCCATGTTTTCCTTCTCCTCACTGCTCCTTTTCCTTTCCAGTGTTATCCCTGGAGCAGTCGCCAGACATGGTGATTAAAGAAGGGCAGTCCGTGGATCTTCACTGTTCCAAGAAGAAATCCTCCAACAGAGCTATGTACTGGTACATGGTGTCTTCAGAGAAGAATTCCACTCTGACCCAGGTGGTCAGTGCAACAGAAGGCGGTAGCGCAAAAGTGGAGAAGGGTTTTGAGAGCCATTTCAAGAGCAGCAATATACAAGGAGACAGTATCACCCTCTCAATAGACCATGCCTTTCTCAATCACTCTGGCACCTACTACTGTGCTGAGAGTGAACACAGTGGTGAGGCTGCTGAGGGAGCTGAGCACAAACTTGTCCCTGGATCTGCATTCCGTCTTGTGGGTGCTGCATGAGGCAGGGTGATAACTTCTTATGCTTTGGCAGCTCTTCTTCCTGACCTTTCTTTCCTCCTCTTCTTAGATGCCGAGAGTTTATTTGTCCATCTTTGTCTCCTTGTCACTCCAGGACTCCCATTGCATTTAACTCTTACTTGCACCACTCTTACTTCTGTCAGCCCTTCTGCTTCTCCCTGCCTCGCTTTCCTTCCCCCCTTTCATCTTTCTGCCTTCTATCTGCACTCCTCTGACTTCCTATTATTTGACTCCAGTTAAGCCTGGTCATGGGTCTCACTGTCATATGGAATGAGTGCTTGTGTGGGAAGTTCTTGGTGCACCTGTAGATAAAGGCAAGGCCAGACAGGTGTTGAACTAGCCAGAACCATGTGGGAGGCACCCACAGGCTCCTCAGCTACAACGACTTGTCTGTGGTTGTTCTGTGGCCAGGGAAAATGTACAGCACAGCACAAGCCTGTGCTTGCTCAGGTTGTTATGTGGATCCCTAACTCCTCCATGCAGAGAGGTCTCTGGGCAGGATTCATGTGCCCTCCATCCCATTGATGGACATAGAGCCCCACAGAGCAGCCATGCCTGTTTAACCTCACCAACTCCTCAAATACTGTGTGTTCTGCCAGGCTCCCTATGCACTGCCTTGCCCTCTGCACAGCCCAGGGAATTGGTGACCCTTCCCATGGACACATCAGGCACAGCTTCCTCTCAGCTGCAGTGCTGCTGGTGGTGGTGTGAGGATGTGGGCATTCTACAATGTAGCCCACCCTCTTTGCTGTTTTCTCCCTTTGTCCTTTAGAGGAATCTGGGGTCTTTCCTGAACCTTCTCTAGGCAGCTTGAAGAAATGAATGCAGTGGGACAGACCTGCAGCAGAGGGCTTGGCAGCTGGAGGCATTGCTGCTGTCCTCTGCTGACAGGACACAGGGGAACAACTTCACTGCAAATCCCATGACAGCCTTGAGCACTTGGCTCACTTGGTGTCGTGTATGTGCCAGCCTTACACTGCAGTGCACTGGTGGGCACAGAGCACAGCACGGATGTGCGGAGTCTCTGTCAGACCCTGTACCCAAACTCAGTGCACACAAACTACCAGTGTCTCTCTGTGCCTACAGGGATTTCCCACTGCCTTGGGCTGGTGAACAAGGCTGTGTGCAGAGAAGAAGACATGATTTCCTCCAGCTTTGTCCATTTATGTTTTGTTGCTCTTTTGTAGAGTGCTGCAATGAAGAGGCAAGTAGAGTATCTGTTCTTCTCTGGCATGGAGAAGGTCAGTCTGTAGCAGCACATCCTGTGAGGCACACACTTCTCTTCAGAAATCTCTCTGAGGTGCAGCCTCTCAAGGGGAAAGCAGAGGAAAAGGAGGAATGTTGCTTCCTTGAGATCCCCCTTTGCAGTAAGAGAAGAACAATTACAGAACTATTCTCTGTCATGTTCCAAGAGACACCAGATTGGCAGGTCAACAGCATTTCCCATACGTGGACAACACATCAGGCCTGACTGGGATAAGCAGAGATTCCACCTTGCAGCTTGCAGGGTTGGGAGTCTGTGAGTGTGAGCATGGCTAGACAGGAGACAAACAGTGGGACACAGACACAAACATGCATTCCTGAGATCTCCCTCTCTTCCCATCATTTTCTGCCATTTTGTGCATTCCTGTGCACACGCTCAGGCTGCCACACAGCCCCATCCTGCTCCGTGATAGCACTGAACTATCCCAACTCCTGAACTCCCCCCTACTCATGCACACCCACACTCACACACAGCAGGAAGCCAGAGGAGCAGAGTACAAGCACCTCATGACTGCCTGCAGGTGTCATTCCCCACTGTGCCCAGACAGCCAACTGCCTTGTCACATTTCAGACTCCTCTCACTCCCCTGCCCACCCACAGAGAGAGGTCTCTCTTCCTCTGCACCTCTCCTCTTTACACATCTCTGTGTCTGTGCTGTCAGCAGGGGCAGCTTGCTGCAAGGAGGAGGCCTTTCCCTATGGATTTCCCCCAGTTCCTTGTGGCCATCCTGCTCCCTGTGGGTAAGTGGGCTTCCCTTCCTCTTGAGCAGCTGCACTGGGGCTGCTGCTGCCTCCTCAGCTGTGCTCCCAATTGCTGGCAGTGCTGCATCCCCAGGGCTTCCAGGGGTAGGATGGGCAATGATCCAGGTGGGCTTTTCCACCACCTATTGAATCAGAACACTCTGCAGAGAAGCAAATTCCTTTTTTTTTAAATCCCATATTAATGCGCCGCTTAGGAATACTGAACTAATTATTTTCTATGGCAGATCTCGTGTTACATTTGGGTATTATTTCTTTGGGGTTTTTTTGGTGCTATGTGTCTTTTTCAGAGAAGCAGGGCACTATCCAACAGCTTTTTGATATCCTGTTGGTATTCCGTGCCATGACATACTTCAAGCATGTGTACTTCTGTCCTCTTCCATGCATGTCACTTCCCATACTTCTCTTTTCTTTCCAGGCTGGGCCCTTCAGCAGTCACCAGATACATCTGCCCAGGTGGGAGACACCGTGACTCTGGAATGTTCTGCATCAGGGAAAACTTATGTAAACATGTACTGGTACAAGTTTCCCATGGAGAAGGATGCCAGTATGCAGCTGGTTGTATATTCAGTGGAAGGCGGCAAAGCAGATATTGAGAAGCAATTCAAAGATCGCTTCCAGAGTAATGGGACTAGGAACAACCATTTATCTGTGAAGATAGAGCATGCCCTACTCAATGACACAGGCACATATTTCTGTGCTGAACAAGATCCACAGTGACTCAAAGGCTGGTGCAGCATAGCACAAACCTTTCCAGGCAAACAGGGATCTGCCACTAACACATACTGAGGCCTTTGCTAGTTCCCCATTTTCTTCAGTTGCCTTCCACATCTTTAAAAAATGACGTGGTATGTCTGCCTGTTTGTCTGCCTGTTTGACCTCTTCGTGGTTCCTACTTGCTTTTCTGTTTTTTCCCATCTCTGAATAACCTTTTGGCTCACCTTTTTCCTTATCCTCACTGTCTCACCTCACTTCTCTGCCATTCACAGAGAAATTGTCTGTCCCCCTGACCTTTCCACTCCATGCTCTCACACCTTCCTGTTTCCTTCATTCTCATCCATCTCTCCTTCCTTGCACTCTGCTACATCAGTTCAGGCAGAAACAGGATGTTGAATAGTTCACACAGTGCGTTCCTTCTCCACCAGGTGGAAGATCAAGGCCAGCTGTTCCTTGGCCCCTCTGGTCTCCAGGGAGTGGGCACACTGCTGTGCACCAGGGACCCCAAGTTACACCACTACCCTGTGACCTGAACACTCTGATGGTTGACAATTGTCCCTGCCCACAGCAGGAGACAGCCCAGGGTGGCCATGGAATGTCCCTGGTGACCTGGACAAGGACAGGAGGAAGAAGTACAAGGAAAGTTTTCAGAATGGTTTGTTGATGTTTCTGAGCATCTTGTCTGGCCCATCCACTACATGCCCTGCTTCTTGCTGCAAGATACAAGGACTGCCCTGACTTTCCTATTCCTCTTTATCTCCAGTTTAAAACAGAGTGCAAGGGCCCAGGGGAATCTGATGCTCACATAAATTTTCATAATCCATCAAGAACAGAAGCTGAAAATTTCTTTCTGGAGTGTGGAGAAAAGGCTTGGTCAGGGGAGCTGCAGCTCCCAACCCACCCACCCATGCCCAGCCTGCCCCTTCCACCTGCTGCATCTCTGCAGGGTTTCTGCTTTCCTGCCATAGTTGGTGTCATTCCCCAGGCTTCCCAGCCAGCCAATGCCTTCTCACATTTCTTGGCTGGCCCCACCCCAAGATGTCTCACCCTCACTCACTGCTCCCTCTTCACATAGCTTTGGGCAGCTACAAGAGGCAGGTTGCTGACAGGGCAGGAGCTTTTCCCCCATGGTTTCCTGCTGTTTCTTTGTGGCCATGCTGGCCCCTCTGGGTAAGTGAACTCAACTCAGCCCTGAGCACCTGCATGGATCCCATTGCTGCTGTCCCAGCTGTGCAGCCAGTTCCTGGCAGTGCTTCATCCTGCAGAGCTTCCTGTGTTGGGGATAAGCTATGACTGTGGTGGGCAGGAATTCCTGAATCTTCTGCAATGGCTGTCAATTTGTCATTCTTTGTGCCCAGGAATGCATCTTGCGTATTGAAGAGAGAGTGGAAATTCACTTACTGATCTGAAGAGCTGTCCCATGCCTTGAACTGCTCCCTTTCATGCTCTATTTCTTCTCACCCTTTCCCTTCCACTCACTGTACCAAGTTCAATTTTACCCCATGTTTTCCTTCTCCTCACTGCTCCTTTTCCTTTCCAGTGTTATCCCTGGAGCAGTCGCCAGACATGGTGATTAAAGAAGGGCAGTCCGTGGATCTTCACTGTTCCAAGAAGAAATCCTCCAACAAAGTTATGTAC
Organism: Eopsaltria australis; assembly: GCA_034509425.1. NCBI lineage: Eukaryota > Metazoa > Chordata > Aves > Passeriformes > Petroicidae > Eopsaltria > Eopsaltria australis. Next base: position 3,184,852 of record JAVTVJ010000052.1, on the reverse strand, counting down.
TGGTACATGGTGTCTTCAAAGAAGAATTCCACTCTGACCCAGGTGGTCAGTGCAACAGAAGGTGGTAACGCAGCAGTGGAGAAGGGTTTTGAGAGCCATTTCAAGAGCAGCAATATACAAGGAGACAGTATCACCCTCTCAATAGACCATGCCTTTCTCAATCACTCTGGCACCTACTACTGTGCTGAGAGTGAACACAGTGGTGAGGCTGCTGAGGGAGCTGAGCACAAACTTGTCCCTGGATCTGCTTTCCACCTCGTGGGTGCTGCATGAGGCAGGGTGATAACTTCTTATGCTTTGGCAGCTCTTCTTCCTGACCTTTCCTTCCTCCTCTTCTTAGATGCCGAGAGTTTATTTGTCCATCTTTGTCTCCTTTTCACTCCAGGACTCCCATTGCATTTAACTCTTACTTGCACCACTCTTACTTCTGTCAGCCCTTCTGCTTCTCCCTGCCTCGCTTTCCTTCCCCCCTTTCATCTTTCTGCCTTCTATCTGCACTCCTCTGACTTCCTATTATTTGACTCCAGTTAAGCCTGGTCATGGGTCTCACTGTCATATGGAATGAGTGCTTGTGTGGGAAGTTCTTGGTGCACCTGTAGATAAAGGCAAGGCCAGGCAGGTGTTGAACTAGCCAGAACCATGTGGGAGGCACCCACAGGCTCCTCAGCTACAACGACTTGTCTGTGGTTGTTCTGTGGCCAGGGAAAATGTACAGCACAGCACAAGCCTGTGCTTGCTCAGGTTGTTATGTGGATCCCTAACTCCTCCATGCAGAGAGGTCTCTGGGCAGGATCTACATGCCCTCCATCCCATTGATGGACATAGAGCCCCACAGAGCAGCCATGCCTGTTCAGCATCACCAACTCCTCAAATACTGTGTGTTCTGTCAGGCTCCCTATGCACTGCCCTGCCCTCTGCACAGCCCAGGCAATTGGAGACCCTTTCCATGGACACATCAGACACAGCCTCCTCTCAGCTGCAGTGCTGCTGGTGGTGGTGTGAGGATGTGGGCATTCTACAATGTAGCCCACTTACTTGGCTTTTTTTCTCCCTTTGTCCTTTAGAGGAATCTGGGGTCTTTCCTGAACCTTCTCTAGGCAGCTTGAGGAAATGAATGCAATGGGACACACTCAGGCCTGCAGCAGAGGGCTTGGCAGCTGGAGGCATTGCTGCTGTCTGCTGACAGGACACAGGGGAACAACTTCACTGCAAAGCCCATGACAGCCTTGAGCACTTGGCTCACTTGGTGTCGTGTATGTGCCAGCCTTACTCTGCAGTGCACTGGTGGGCACAGAGCACAGCACGGATGTGCAGAGTCTCTGTCAGACCCTGTACCCAAACTCAGTGCACACAAACTACCAGTGTCTCTCTGTGCCTACAGGGATTTCCCACTGCCTTGGGCTGGTGAACAAGGCTGTGTGCAGAGAAGAAGACATGATTTCCTCCAGCTTTGTCCATTTGTGTCCTGTTGCTCTTTTGTAGAGTGCTGCAATGAAGAGGACAAGTAGAGTATCTGTTCTTCTCTGGCATGAAGAAGGTCAGTCTGTAGCAGCACATCCTGTGAGGCACACACTTCTCTTCAGAAATCTCTCTGAGGTGCAGCCTCTCAAGGGGAAAGCCCGGGTCAGAGAAAAACGAGGAATGTTGCTTCCTTGAGATCCCCCTTTGCAGTAAGAGAAGAACAATTACAGAACTATTCTCTGTCATGCTCCAAGAGACACCAGATTGGCAGGTCAGCAGCTTTTCCCATACCTGGACAACACATCAGGCCTGACTGGGATAAGCAGAGAGTCCACCTTGCAGCTTGCAGCGTGCCTAGACAGGACACCAACAGTGGGACACAGACACAAACATGCATTCCTGAGATCTCCCTCCCTTCCCATCATTTTCTGCCATTTTGTGCATTCCTGTGCACACGCTCAGGCTGCCACACAGCCCCATCCTGCTCTGTGATAGCACTGAACTATCCCAACTCCTGAACTCCTCCCTACTCATGCACACCCACACTCACACACAGCAGGAAGCCAGAGGAGCAGAGTACAAGCACCTCATGACTGCCTGCAGGTGTCATTCCCCACTGTGCCCAGACAGCCAACTGCCTTGTCACATTTCAGACTCCTCTCACTCCCCTGCCCACCCACAGAGAGAGGTCTCTCTTCTTCTGCACCTCTCCTCTTTACACATCTCTGTGTCTGTGCTGTCACCAGTGGCAGCTTGCTGCAAGGAGGAGGCCTTTCCCTATGGATTTCCCCCAGTTCCTTGTGGCCATCCTGCTCCCTGTGGGTAAGTGGGCTTCCCTTCCTCTTGAGCAGCTGCACTGGGGCTGCTGCTGCCTCCTCAGCTGTGCTCCCAATTGCTGGCACTGCTGCTTCCCCAGGGCTTCCAGGGGGAGGATGGGCAATGAACCAGGTGGGCTTTTCCACTATCTATTTAATGAGTATATTCCACAAAGCTCTAAAATACTTAATTTTCTGTCTCATTTGAATAGTTCACTTGGGTGTACTGAAGTAATTATTTCATAAAACTGATTTCCTGTTTCATTTCAATATGATTTTTGGGGTTTTTTTTAATCCTATGTGTCTTCCTCAGTAAAACAGATCGCTGTCCCATAGGTTTCCAATATCCTGTTGGCATTGTATGCCATGACATACTTCAAGGGTGTGCATTTTTGTCCTTTCAATACATGTCACTTCCCATACTTTTTCCTCTGTCTTTCCAGGCTGGGCCTTTCAGCAATCGCCAGATACAGTTCTCTGGGTGGGAGATCCTGTGATTCTGGAATGTTCTGGGTCGGGGAATGCATTCAGGTCCATGTCCTGGTACAAGTTGCCCATGGAGAAGGATGCCAGTATGCAGCTGGTTGTATATTCGGCTGAAGGCGGCAAAGCAGATATTGAGAAGCAATTCAGAAATCGCTTCCAGAGTAATGGGACTAGGAACAACCATTTATCTGTGAAGATAGAGCATGCCCTACTCAATGACACAGGCACATATTTCTGTGCTGAACAAGATCCACAGTGACTCGAAGGCTGGTGCAACATAGCACAAACCTTTCCAGGCAAACAGGGAGCTGCCACCAACACACACTGAAGCCTTTGTTTACAGTTCCCCATTTTCTTCACTTGCAATCAGCTCTGAAGGAGTGACATGGTATGTCTGTCTCTCTGTCCTTCTGTCTGTTCTGAATTGTCTCTACCTGCTTTTCTGTTTTTTCCCATCTCTGAATAACATTTTTCTCTCCTTTCTTCTTGTTCCCTCTGTGTCACCTCATTTCTCTGCCTCTCACAGACTGCTTGTCACTTTTCTCCTTTCATGTCTTTCTGTCTGCCCCCCTTATGATTTCTCTCTGTCTTCTCACACCTGTTCCCTCCCTGTTTCCGTCATCATCATCCATCTCTCTTTCTTTCAGTCTCCAACATCAAGTCATGGCATTGGAAAGCAGGATGTGGAATAGTTCAAAGAGTCCTGTCCATCTCCACCAGCTGGAAGGCCAAGGCCAACTGGTCCTTGGCCCCACTGGTCTCCAGGGAATGGGCACACTGCTGTGCACCAGGGACTCCAAGGTACACCACTACCCTGTGACCTGAATGCTCTGATGTTTATGATGTAACCTAAGTCTTGACTGTACGGAGGAACTGTAGGCAAAGAACCCCAGACAGCAGCAGATACTCATGGGTAACATCACTCCTTGAGCCTTTTGTCCTGCCCTCCCGCAACTTTCATTTCCTGTCTTCCTTTTAGTTTTTGTTCTTTCCTAGATTTTTGCCTTTTTGTCTTCCTTCGTTCTGTCCTGCTTTCTTCCTTGCCTTCCTCCATTTCTGTCTAATGTTTTTGCTTCCCTTCCAGCCATAAGTCCTTCCTTCCTGCAGGCTTTCTGCCTTCCTTCCTCACTTCCCACCTTCCTCTCTCTTGACCTTTTCTCCTTCTTTGGATTTGGGATGCCACAGCCTTGTTCTGGGACTCCGCAAGCACAGAGCATGACATCCCAATCAGCCTCCTGGCAAGGACCAGCTCTTCCACATGGCAAATCCAAACTCTGCTCCAAGGCCCTGCCTCCTACTGACCTCTTGGCAAAACACCACGCAAATTTTGGGTAAAGTTTGAGGATGAATTTCAGAATCACTTCAAGAACTGCAGAAATATGGGCTATTTCTTATCCTTTCAAAAAGAACACAAATGACGTTCTGCTCCAGAAAAAAGAGCAGGTAACCGACTAAAAGACTCATGATGATGACTCTGCGAAGAGTTGCAAGACCCTGTCACTTGAGAGGCACTACAAATTTTAAATATTTTCTCCTTGAGTGGCATTCACTGCCACCGCCCTCCATATCACAGACTATGGAAGTCCCCAGAGAAACAGTGCACAAAGTAGGGGTGCCTGAAAGTCTTTATTAATTTTTCATAATTTTTGCTTGTCCAGACCCAAAAGAACAGAAATGATGATGAGAAAATACAGGTGACACCAAACGAGTGTCTCAGTTGGAGGCCATGGTGGACTGGATCCAGGAGACGTAGTTGCAAACCTTGGTGTAAACTCCGGGATAGCCCCTCTGGGCACATCCAATACCCCAGGAGACAATGCCCTGGAGCTGTCCATTGCAGACCACAGGACCGCCGGAATCTCCCTGTGCACACAAAGGATGGACATTCAGCAAATGGCATCAGCCTAAGCAATGAGCCAGCAATCCCTGAGATCCCTGAGTTTGGAGGAAGCCCTGTCAGGCTCACTCTGCATAGAAGTTCTACAAAGGCTGTTTCCAACTCAGACTCTCCACCCGATGCTACCGCGCCTGACTTGAGCTCCACAGGCACCACAGCTGAGGATGAGTCAGCTGCCTGTTTTTGCCGGATGCGGCACTTGGCAAACATTCAGGATATGTGTGCCTGAAGCCTCTGCTGTCATTCAAAAACTCAGGTGTGCCAGTGCAGTGAGTATAGCTGACTGTGTAATGTGAAGGCCTCTTCATCTGGGAAAAGGCAGGAGAGAAGTGACTGGGAAAGGAGAGGCAGATGATTTACCTGGCAGGAGTCTTTTCCTCCCTCCAGGAATCCAACACACATCATGTTGTTGGTAATTTGCCCGGGGTAGGCAGAAGAGCATTCAGAGGCAGAGAGGACTGGAGCCTTCAGGCACTGCAGTTGGTCCGGGTAGTTAGCTACAAGGAAATAGGGAGAGATGGTTGTTGGCATTGGTGAGTTCCTTTCAGAGCTTGGAGAAGTTCTTAGCAGAGAAGCAAATGCTGGACATCCTGTTCTAGCAGCCATCCTGCTTCCTCTCAACAGTAAGCACAGCATGGGCTCCTTCTGTAGAGATGGAACAAATTCTACCCATGGACCCACCATTCTACACTGTGGCCACCTTAACTTTACTGGTACCTGGAATTTCATCAATTGGCAAGTGTAGAGCCACTCTTGTGGCACATACACTGGAAGAAACCTGAGCCTCAGGAAAACCATCCTCTCCTCTGGTGCAGGTTTAGATGTCATCAGTGACTGAATAGACACCACTCACCATGCACATCTCTGACCATTGGTGTAAGAGAATGGAGGTGTCTAGTAGGAATTCTAGGCCCACAGTCCCAGACCTCACCCTTCTTCTCAGAGAACTGACGACTCTATTGGCATTAGCTGCATCCACTGTGCAGTCTCTGCACTGGCCCATCGCTCAAAAAGCCTGTCCCAGAGCACTTCTCAGTGTTTTAGCCTGTCCTGTTGGGGGTTAATGGTGAGGTCTCAAAGATTGTCCCGGGCCCCCAGGGGGCTGTGCATTTGCTCAGAGTACTCACAGCCACTGCTGAGAGTGTTGCCCCAGCCGGAGATCAGGCAGGTGGTGCCGGTGGCCACGCAGCTGGTAGGCAGAGGAACAGTTTGGACAGCTTTGTTGAGCTGGGCTGGGGTGGCCAGCTTGATGAGCATGATGTCATTGTCCAGGGTGTAGGCGCTGTAGCCAGAGTGGCGGATGACTTTAGCGGAGTTGATAAACTGCTGAGAGGATTCAGTGAGCTCCAGGTTGTGTTTCCCGAGCTGCACCTGGATGCGACTGGAAAAGAGAAGGCACAGCGTGTACTTTACTGCTCCTGGCAGGTTGAGTGAAACCTCCCTGTCACTGAGTGCACTCGCTCCAGCATCACTGCCACAGAAGGCCTCTGGGACAGGTGATCTTTCTTGTTCTGCAGGGAGCCCTGGGGATCCACACTGAGATCTTAACCTGCTCCCAGTATGGGTGGTGAATTTCTGCAGGTTTGTAAATACATGACAGCAGATGAATACCTAGCAGCACTTTATACAAATGTTCTGGGACAAGTCAAACTGCTCTAGCCTGACCTCATTACTCTTCTTATTCTCCAGGGACAATGCTTTAGCAAGATTAGTGCAATTGATAAGAAATCACAGGCCAGAACTCACTACTTGATTATCCCATTGTTATTTTAGAAAGTGCTCTGCATTCACAGAAACATTTGCAGAAGGCTCGGCCTGGCTTCCTGAATGATCCACCCATCCCTTGGCAGTTTCTGGTCAGAATGGAGGCACTCACATATTTCTATCCCATAGCCCAGAATTCGTGCTAGAAGTGAACTGGAAGGCAGAAGTAGCTTATAGAAGGATGTAATTTTTCCACTCACGATTTGTAGCAGTGAGCAGCCGACACGACCCACTGGCTGCTGATGAGGGAACCTCCACAGAAGTGATATCCAGAATTCAGGGACACCTGGTAGGGCACAGAGTGCTCTGCACAGGTGTAGCCTCCCACAATCTTGTCATCATCATCTTCAGCAAAGGAGGGGTAGGCAACTGGGAGACAAGAAGTGTGATGTGTCAACAGCTGGCCTAAGGTGATCTGGTGCCCTGTGACTGCCTGTCTGGAGCCCCTCACTTGCAGGCTCCCCTTCTATGGGCACTCAGGGCAGCAGTGGTGGGCAAATCTAAGGGACATGCATTTGCTGCACCTCACAGAATGGGATCAGACTTACACTGGTGCCTCACATATCTGCAACTAAAGCCCTGCTGGCTACTCCCTGAGGGAACATAAGGACATGGAAATGTTCTTGATGGAACCAATTGGATCATAGGTGTGCATTTCCCAGGATCCTGTAGAATGAAACAGTCAAGAAGGGACTGCAGGAAAATCAAAACACGTGTGCAGTGGTATTTTCTTGGAGCACCCACCCAGGGTCCAAAATTTTGCAGTTGCTTTAGAATTTCCTGGGCCAGAACTTTTCTCTGTGCACTCCTTAGCCCTGAAAAGGGAGGCAGCCTATTTCTGAAGCCATGGCCACATCTCCATAGGTGAGTCAGGAACCCCTATGAAGGCGTTCATTCCCCACCTTGTGGCACAGGGCATTGTGAGCAGACAGAAGGTGGGAGTTGCAGGGCTCTGCCTTCAAACTTCTGCAAGTCAAAACTGGACTTGTCTTCCCCACAATGGGCTACCTTGCAATGTTGCTCAGAAAATCAGCTTCCTATTAAATGACAGAAATAGAAATAAAAAATATACTCACCAGCCACCCCAATAAAGGCGAGAAGCAGCAGGCACTTCATGGTCTTGATTCCACCTCAAGTACCGACAGGCCGACTGGACGTGGGAGCTGCTAGAAATAAGTTTTTGGTAACGGCCTTATCTCCAGTCCAAGGTTTTCTCCAGACAAAAAGTACACAGTGGAAAATTTGAAGATCCAAATGTGGGCATTAACAGGCATTGGTAGAATGTACAAATCATATGCCCGTTAATCATAAACCTCTGCTAAGATAGAGAGCTATTTTAGTTATTCTGTAAGGTAGCCTTCAATCTAAAAATACATTTTGGCTTTGGAAGATGTGTAGTTGTTTGTCTGTCTCATTCTTATACACAGCACCTGTTGAGAACAGCTCTCAAACCTCTTTCAGATTTCCCTGTGCTGATGGTATCTTTCTTAAAATGCCTATTTTTACCAGAAGTTGCATATTGTAGGTAGTGGACAGAAAGATACATTGCATTTATTTGCAGGGGGAAAAAAAGCCCGCAAACCCAGTGGTTAACTGGGTGAATTTAACCCAGTGGTTAAACTAGTTGAATTTATTTTAGCAAAGTCCTTTTCTTGAATAATGTGTGCAACACAGTGTTTTCCTAAATCAAATTCATCCATTGTAATTTCAAATGGGAGGACAGAAAAACCATCCTGTGTCCCCCACCACTTCCCAAGTTAAATAGTTCCAATGTGGACCCCTTTTGTAATTTCTCTCTCCCAACCTGTATCAAAATATCTGCCTAAGTACCAAACCAGGTTTTGATTCATCTTTGGAATGTTCTACAGAGACTCGTTTTTGCCACACAAGAGTTTCAGTATAATGCTGATGTTTATGAATGTAATGTAGATGAGCACTAATGCTGTGAACACAAATAGCGAGATCTTCTGAAATCCCCCTCTGCAGGAGAGGGGATTTCTGTTATGGTGCAAAATTTACTAAAGCTTAATGCTTTGCTGAATAATCATGTTCATTCTCCAAGCAGCTGTCAACTTCATCATGTTAGCTCCTGAAAGACACAGGATTCTTTCCAGAGACAGTAAAGAGAAGCCATATGCTTGGCAATGCTGGGGTAGCTTGAGAGGCTAAATAGTAATAGTCTTCCTACTCCAATTCTTGATTAATTTTTTTTTTGCGGGCCCTGGAGGACTGATGTGCACAGTTTGTCACTGTCCAGACAGAAATTTTCCTTCATGTTAAAGTACAAGTCCAAGGCTGGGGACTCCAAGGGGGTGTATGAATTCTGTTGGCCTTTAAACTGGTGTTATTGCACAGCTTTCTTACAAGCATGTTTTATTGTGTGAAAGAAAGAAGAACTAGAGGCTTCCTGTGGAAAAGGAAGATGTCCATAATAGTCCTAAGAGTGTCAAAAATTACCAAATCTGTCAAATCCCATCGCAACTAAGTGAAGCAAGAAAAATCTCCAGTTTACAATAGGGTTTAGTTTGAAATTTCTAATTTCTTTGTCTAAAACGTGCTATTGGTTTAATATCCATGCAATTTTCAGGTGAATTAGCAACTGAGCATTTGAATCATGAAGCTTGACCATACCTGCCTTTATCTTGGTGATTTTTATTGTTTTTCTTTTTAACTTATTTAATCTACTTTGATCTTTAACTTAAAAGTTATTCTGAACAGCAGAAAGTGTATCATATAGGGCTGGCTGATAATCCCCAAGAAGAGCATGATCTCTGAGCTTTCCTATGTTACTTGCTTAAATCAGCAAGAGGAGACTCCTGACCCCCTTCTGGGCTACTGGTAAAGCTCACAGCCAAAGATCTGGACCATAGTTCCTGTGGCTCTTGTGTTCCCAAGTCCTCGATGGCAGGTATCTAGTGAACATACCTCGCCTAAGCCCCTCTCATTCTCCTAACAGCACCCCTTCTAAAGGCTCCCATGAAGCCCAGAAGTTCAGTGTGTGCCCTGCTCATAGGGTAAACTGATGCCAAATGAAGGCAAATGGTGTTTCTGATGTGTGATTCAGAAGTCATCCAGCAGACAGTCTCAGAGCAGCCCTTCAGGTCTTTCCATGAGAACTGTGAAGGATGAGCAGACCCTTTGAAATACAGTTGAAATTGGAACACCCTCTGATGACCCTCATTTCTTTCTTTAAGGGGACAAATCCGTGTCTGAAACATAAATAACTCCTGCTCAATGCTGCTGAACATCCCACAGACCCACTGAAAGCTTTTTTATAGTATCCTTTAAAGAATACACTCAAGGGTGCACATCCATTGCTGCAAACAGGTTTCTCATTTCATGTAGTGGTGCTCCAGTAGACAGCTGGTGTCTCTGGGGACACAGAAAGGGGGAGGACTGGTGACTGAAGGGCAGCTGTGTTAGGTATTATCAGTGGATAAGCAATAGCTGTTTATTTTTCTAGAACTCCATGTTCCTAGTTCAAGTATTTCAGTTAGCTGTATCATTGTGGGACTCAGATAAAGGAAATACATTTGTCCAGGCTGATGCAAGATCCTGGGAAAGAGAAATCTGTTGAGACTATAGGCTGACAGAGATAAAGCTTCCCATGAATATAAAACCTGAAGTGTCTGAGCTCAGTCCTTTTGCATCTTCATCATGGGATTGATTGCTGTATGGGCCATTCACTTATGAGTTGGACTTGATGATCCTTGCGGGTCCCTTCCAACTCAGAATATTCTGTGATTCTGTGATCTCACAGATCTTCATGGTGGAGGAACCATTGCTCCTCTCTTTCCAAGTGTCTCCTGCCAGTGAGGTGTTTCTGGACAGGCACACCTAGGACTGGGAACATGAGCTCCTCAGTTGCTGGGGGGCCAGGAGAGTGTTTGGTGAAGGGCTGTGCAGTCTTTGCATCTGCGATCAATATTCAGAGACAGGCTGCTGGCTTATGATGTTCCTCTGCAGGAGTCTCCAAAGTGGGGTGCATGCACCCCTGGGGCTGATGCACTGAGGTGTGGGGGTGGAAGCATCAGAACTTTAGAGTTATATGTATATAATCATCAACTACAAAATGTACATATACTGGGTGTATGTCTTTTAAAATATTTTACTTATTGGAGTAGAAGAATTTTTGAAGAATTTTTGTAGAACACTGTTTTGTAGAGCACTGTTCTAGTACTGTTGAAAAATATTTCACATGGGGTTTCCTACATTTTGCTATAACATCCGGTGTCCAACAGCATCCAATTCTGCAGAGTCTTCTCTGATTGCTTCACTATCCTGCAGCGGTTCTGTTTTTTGTTAATTTTTGAGGGGTGAAGAAGGAAAGTTACAACTTCTTTCAGAGTGCCTGAGCTCAGGAACTGGGAAGGGATTCTGGATGACTGTGGCCAGAGGTTCTGAGGGAATAAAAAGTAAGAAAAGAGCATGGTACTGGACAGAAAGGTAGGAAAATCCTAAGAACAGAGGTCCCACATGGAGCCAGATGTGGATATAAAGCCTCAGCCTTTGAGGTGGTCAACAGACTGTGTCCCAGTAATCTTCAGCAAATGGCTGGACCAGAAAGGAAGGCATTGAAGGGACATAGCAGACAGGGGAGATCAGATCTGAAAGTATTTAATCCATCTCATCCAGCCCATGATCTGAATAGAGCAGCCTGAAGAACCTTTCCTGGAGGGTCTGTGTACCCCAAGCCTACACAAACTGGGCAATTTTAACATCTCCAAACCTAGAAGCTGCCTCTTTACTATAGGAATATGGGATGGAGAGTTAGGGAAACAAAAGGGAAGACAAAGAAGGACTGGGAAAACTGTAAAGATGGTGATGTGGAAAGTCAGATGGTCTAAAAAACTTGGGAAGAATTTGGAGGTGGCAGCCAGCAAGGCTGGCACAGTGAAATAGAATTGATGAGGAAGAGGAACTTTCACCAAACAAGCAGACAAGCTGCTTCCATTAGAAATAGAATTTGACTGGACTGGTTGGGGATGAAAGGGTTGAAAGGAGCAGCATGAGTCTGACTGGGCAAAGGACGACAAGCCTGAAGAGGAAGGATTTCTCTAAGAATTGTCTGCAAAGATTTGGCCCTGGAGAAACTTCCTCTACTAGTTTAGACTATTGAAAGGAACTGGCCTGAGATGCCTTAAATCCCCCAAGACTAAAGAGCCGTCTGATGCTCACAGGCACCACTGACTTTGGATACAGTCCTAGTCCAGACCTTATGCAATAAGCCTACATGTAGGTCTGAAAATGGGTTGTCAGTGCCTGCCTTGCATTGCAGCAGGCATTTTTCCTCTATCATTTGCGACAGGAAAGCCCACCTTTGCCTGATCCTCTGTTTGATGGCATTATTTCCAAATCCAGCACAAACCCCTGCTTAAGTCAGTATTTACTGTTCCCAGTTTATGTAAAACACTCTTCAGTAGGAATCTTTTCCTTATTCCTTTGGTTTTCTTCCATGTAGGCAGAGACCTCATCCCTTTGCTCATTGTCATAATTCTTCTATGGTCTCTTTTACCCTTAGGGAGAAGATCTCACAGTTTTCCCCAAGGCTCACCGTTAGGCTGGGCTGACAGAGGAGAGGCTGCCACAACTCCAGGCCCCCTGGCCTGGCTGGTAGCAAGAATGAGAATGTCTCCCCAGTTGACATACAGATAAATACCAGGCATAAACACAGGTATACACAGCTGAACACACGGATCAACACAGATTCACCCACAGAAACAGCACCAGTGGCCTCATCTTTTGTCCCTCTCTGGCTGGGGTTCACAGTGGGAAATGAGGGTTCTAGGCAAGGGTTCAATAGTGGGAAATACATGTAAACATATGTACAATGTGCAAGATTTCCACAGGCTTCCATGCTTAGACACTAAGTCCAGTGACTATCACTGGATCTCAGTCACCACATGTGCCAGCCCTTGGACTTCTGCGCCCCCAAGCCCTGCAGCCCCACTTCAATCACTGTCACATCCACACACACTCCTCTCACACAGCTCCCTCTCCAACAAATGCCTGGGACTCCCCTGCTCCCTCTTGTTGCCACCTCTTGCTGTTCTTGCCATTAGAGACACACACCTGGAGCCCAGGTCACCTCACTTACTTGGCAGGTGGTCTGGCTTCACGTTCACTAGTGGTCACACACTCACACACCCTCCCTCGCCCCAGCTGCCAGTATGTGGAACACATGGCCCCTCTTGCCTGTGGCCCTGCTCCAGTGTCTGCTGCTTAAGTTCACCCACTCTGGTCTCTCTAGCTGCTGGTGCCTGCGGTCTGACTCCAGTTCCTAACACTTAAATGTCCAGACACAAAACATGCACACAGTTCCTCCCTCAGGTAAATACTTAGAAATGGAACTTAGTAAGACACGAATACACTGAGCTAAGCCAGTACAAAGCATAGCCAGACTCACCAGCATCCTGTTTATCTGTGAGTAGCCCCTTTTGTAACTGTATTCCTCCACTTTTCTGCATCTATTCTTCCCCAAGTACAGTAGTTCAGGATCTTACTTGGGAAGCTTGACCATACCTGCCTTTATCTTGGTACTTCTCTGTTTTCCCTTTTCTGTTTTCCCTTGTTTCATCTTTAATCTTAAAAGAAAATAGACTGAAAGAATTAGACATTTTTAACTGAAAAATGAAAGAGTTGTCAATTTAGCTACTCTTCAAAAGGCAGTAACATATAAAGCAATTCCCAAGAGATGCACTAGAGGTCCTGAGTTACATCTTCCAGATACTTCCTTCCTTTGGAGAATCTGCAATTATCTTTGTTTCCTGAGACAGAAAAGTTACTCTGAATAAAAATCTTCATCCTGGAATGAATAATAGATTCTAACATATGTGATTAGAGAAGAAGGTGTAGCCCAACTTCACTGAAATGATTTTGCCTTGTCTCAGAGTTCTTACAGCATAATCTTAGAATTAATTCCCACAGTCTCCACAATCTGTTTTATTTCCCATCACATCTCTGAAACAGTTTCTCCCTCCAGGACTTAAAGTCTGATTACTACTGGAAAAAAGACTTTTAACAGGTTTGGCATGACAGACAATAATCAAACAACAAATCCTGTACTGTGTCTATGCAAAAGGCATTTTGGGACAGTGATCAAAGCAGCAGTGTCCTATGGAACTGTCTTAACACAGTCCATGGAAGTATCTAAAGGTGTTGCATCCTAGCAGTAAGGTGAAAGGGCAAAATGTCAATAAAATAAAACAAAGAACAAGTAAAATCAAAATAAACCTTCCATAAAAAGAAGAAAAGGTTGTGAGTAGTAAAAGCTAAAAATATGCATCAAATGATAATCAGTGTTGAAACATGAAAGAATACAGAAGGATATTAAACTTGTTCAAATTTATTTGCTAACTGATGTATTGACTTTGAAAACAACATAAAAATTCAAAGAAAAGTGTAAAGATTATGGAACTTAATTAAAAAAACAAAAAAGTCCGTATCATCTGCAATTCCTTGACAAGTCACTGAAACCGTAAAATCTGTAGCACAGGGCTCAAACTCACTGCAGCACAGGTAAGGAATAATTTCTTCTGAGAAAACCCACAGTGGCCAGAACTGGCCAAACCCCTATTTCCTAGATGTAAAGTGTCCATGAAACTGGAGATTATTCAAAACTTTTATACATCATATAAAATGCACTTTTATTCCTGGCTGGGAAGAAGCTATTAACTTCTCAGGTAATTTCTGTTAACTCCCTTTAAAAAAGGATTTGAAAAGTGAGACAGGAAACATTCACTACCAAATTTTTGAGATTCCCACTGCTCTAAATCCTGGAGGATTCAGGAACTCAGCCTTAGGCTCAAAGAAAGAACAATATTGCCAGGCTCACAGAACATGCCTTTTATATAAATGTCTAGAGGGCAAGGGAAGATAAAAATCTCTCTAGAGCATCAGGAAAGGGAATAACAACAAAATGTGAATAAAAAGGAGAAAACCTCAGAAGTATCTCTCATTGTTTGGAAGATGCAATATCAGGATTATTGAAGTTCATTGGAATGACATGTGAGTGTTTCATTAGAAATAGTAGGGAGAAAAGAACCAGTAGCAAAAATAAAAGCTTTTTGAATCTTACATATTCAGAAAAGAATTGAGAGTGGAATAGGTTCTATATGTAGAATGTATAACTGTATGGAATGGAATGGAATGGAATGGAATGGAATGGAATAGAATAGAATAGAATAGATTCCATGTATAGGAATAGGCTAACAAGGATATATCTGGCAGCCTAGAAACAAACAGTGTTCATGAGGTTTATGTTTAACTATGGTTTTTGTGTTCAGAAAAAACGGCTGGCAGAGATGTCTTGTTTTTTGTAAAGCGAGTTAGAGCTCCCAGGAAGATTAGCCGTCAGAGAATACGCATCACTGGCTGGTGAACTGCAGAAATTAAGATACGATTAAACATGATTTTTGTGCCTTTGCTATCCTGACTCATCATCTTTGTTTCTGACTAACAAGTTCTGAGTTACCGTGAGATACCGTGCACCAGCTATTAAGAACAACTCTTCAGAATGAAACAATTCATGTGTGCTTTTTCCTGGAAATCCTCCTGCAGAGGTGGCCCAAGTTATATCCACTGATGTAAAAGGGTCCAAAAAAAAATCGTGTATGAATCCGCTGATCTCAGGCTCCTGTCTGAGCTCCAATACCCAGACCTTCCCAATCATGGAATGACAGCTCAGCATTCAGCCAGCAATATACTGGTCTGCAGGAAATTCCACAATTGTGTCAGCAGCTCAGAACACTGCCTGTCTTGTGGAAAGGCTAAAGCAGAACTTGAAAAGTTAGCTATGTAAAGGTAGCTTTGTTTTTACTGGCTCACCAAAGAAAGTATCAGAGCTGGACAGTCCCTTCTGGCTTCCCTGCCCAAACTCGACAGACAAATCAGAGCAAGGGGAGGGGCATCGGTCTCTCTAACTCTTACCTAACAGTGAGCAGGAGCACACTGTCCTGGGACAGCTGGAGGGCCATGCTGGCTGTTGTGCTTGCTCTTTTACCTGGTGAGAGACAACAGATCCGTCTGCAGCAGGGCTATGCAGGGCTAATGTAAGGTGGAAGACCCCTTTGGCCATCATCTGTGCTCCTACTCCTCACTCTCTCTTGTTATCTCTTACTCATGCAGGTGTTGGGATTGGCACCTACATTGCACAGTGGCCAGACAACATCCTTCAGAGAGCTGGAGGCTCTGTGAACATCTCCTGCTACCAGAATTACAGTAACCTTGCCTATATGTTCTGGTACCAGCAGCCTCCAGGAGATGGTTTGAAGTTAATTGTCAGTAGTACTTCATGGAAGCATAACTCTTATGAGGATGGTTACAGTGAGGCCAAGTTTGAAGTAAACAGAGAAAGTATGAATTGCCTTCTGATGACAATCAAGGATGTGACATCCAAGGATGAAGCCACATATTTCTGTGCTACGAGTGATCACACGGTGTAGTGAGTGGGTTGAACGCTAAGATAAAACCCCTACCTTCTCTGAGTGAGAGATGGAGTCTTTGAAAAATGTGAGACAGTGAGGAGAGGGGCAGATGAAGAGCCGGAAGAAGCTTAGGAAGAAGCTGGGGCAATAGACCCAGGATGTTCTGAAGGGAAGAGAGACAGAGCAGTGCAGCAGCCTCTGTCTTCAAAGGCCAAGACCTTCAGAGACAGAAACCCATAGATCAGCATTAGGAATTGAGGCACTGCTGTTATGTTTACATAACATAGCAGATATTTCTGAAGATTAGTACTACAGAAGCACAGTCATGTTCCAGGCCACTAGTTCCCCACAGATACCTCCATAGCATCAGGAAAAGTGCACAAAGCAGCCAGAGAATTCAAAGTTCTTCCACATAGTCACCATCTACACAGATCTCGTTGAGGTGCCCAACGAGAGACTGGTTGGTGTGGGAGGAGAGGTTTGGACTTAGGAGGATGGCACCAGTACCAGTGAAGGAAAACATACCCAGGGGACCAGGCATACCTCCCACTGTGGAAGGAACAGTCCTTTTGCATCTTTACAAACAAGAGTGCGCACTGCCGCATTTTATTCACCTGCTTCACACACTGCTTAATTGCATGATCCCTTTCTTCTCTGCCAAAGGAATGGGTACAGTTCTGAGCTGGGCCCAGGCATCCATTCAAAGCAAAACCTCATAGGCAGAGAAAAGAAACCACGAAGAGCTGCTGTTACTTGTGATGAATGGCTGAAGGCAGAAGTTTCCTCCAATTGTGCCTCTGTCTCCATTGCCTGCAGAGGTGAACTTTTGATAAACTAATTGCTCATCTGTGATGGACCTGGGAGTGCTGAGGGCAGGGTATTATCAGGGTTCCCTCACCTGCTGTTGCCTGTCTATGCTCCTGTTTTCATTGCATAACTTAGGACTTACCTTTTCTCCAAAGGAAGGCAAACAGCACATATAAGAGCAAAAGGTGTTTTTAAGAAAGTATGGCTGTACACCTGTGCATTTTGGGTTCTGTTTTCAGGCTGTGGCCCTGACAGTCTGCATACCTACCACTGAGCATGAACTAACTGTCTCATATGCTCCTGTGGAGGGCCTGGCATATGAAGCACTTGGCTATCACAGGCAGTAAATGTACTATGCTGCTCCATGATGTGGCAAAGCTGGATATGGATATGCTGAAGTGACACACACCGTGTGATCATAGCAAAAATGGAGTGGGAGGTGATAAGAATAGCTGGTGAGAGCAAGGAGCAGGAATCAGCTGGGAGCATGTCCTGTAAAAGATCTTCACACTTCATGTCACCAGCATTGCTGGGAGACTCCTGCAGTGCCAGGATGGATCATTCAGTTTCATGATAGGATCCAGTTCTCCTGATCAACCATCTGTCTTGGGTTAGGGCACATGTGCACATGTGCACATACCTGTGCTCTGAAAGAAAGTAAACTGTTCTGGGCTAGGGAAGTCTAGATCTGTGACACCCTTGCATATTCAGGAGAATATTCATAATATTCTCCTGACTTCAGGGACTGCTCAGCAACAAATGTAACACACCATTCCTTGCTCTCAAGGAGCACTCCTCTGCTCCTCAGAACACCCTCAGTCCATGATCTCCTCCCTGTTCATGCCAGGCTACAGACAAACAGCAGGGAAGCACTGGGAAAGTGTTGTGTCTCACACAGCAGAGACATACTGAGTTCCATATTTTCTTCAGCCTCTGATCTTTTTGTAGATATCATCTTTGTAAAACATGTTCATACTGATGCTGTCTGAAATTATTGAATAATTACTGCTAATCCAAGTGCCCTGTGAAGGTTTCAGGAAAACTAGTTCATGGTGGAATCATGAAGGTATATAAACACTATAGTGGTGACTTTGGGGTGATTTTTTGGGTTTGATTTGGTTTTTTTAGGTTTTTGTTTGGAATGTTTGGGGTTTTTTTTATGATTCTGTTTTAGTAAATTGCCCCTGAAAATCATGTTACAGTCCTAGCTCAGACCTTTTTCATAAGCACGGCAAATCACCTTTTCAGCTCTGGTAATACAACAGAGGAGGGATCCTGTCTATTTCTCAACTCCTGAGCATTTTTAGTTTTGAGTGACAAATGCAATTTTAAGGCCTTATGATAACAAACTTATCAGTAACCTTCAACATAAACAGTTTAATGAGATTGCTATTGAGTGCTCACAGCTGTGCAATTTCCAAGTGGCAACAGTAAACCACAGAGATCTCAAGGTTCATTGCCATCGGGAATTCTGTGGTTACAGTTTCCTTTTCCAGCTCTAAGGGACATTTTTCTCCTGTGCAGTACTTCTTTGGCCAGCTTGAATTGCATCTGCACAAAAGGCCGCTATTCTAAGAAGTTTCTACTCTGCTTGTCCCATTCCTTGTCCTCAGATTTATTCAGATCATTAACCCGATTCTTCTTTCCACTGTCTTATCTTTTCAGTGCACAGGTAGGCCCTTAAAAATAAAAATGTGAGAAAAAGAGAGAAAGAAAAAAACTCAGAAGTTTCCATCATTGTTTGGAAGATGCAATATCAGGATTACTGAAGTTCATTGGAATGATAAGTGTGTGTTTCATTAAAAGTACTACGGAGAAAAGAAGCAGTTGCAATAAAAATTTTGAATCTCACATATTCAGAAAAGAATTGAGAGTGGCATGCGTTCTATATATAGAAGAATAGAATAGAATAGAATAGAATAGAATCAAATCCAATCCATATATAGACTAGGCTAACTAGGATATGTCTGGCAGCCTAGAAACAAACAGTGTTCATGAGGTTTATGTTTAACTATGGTTTTTGTGTTCAGAAAAAACGGCTGGCAGAGATGTCTTGTTTTTTGTAAAAGTGAATTGGAGCTCCCAGGAAGATTAGCCATCAGGGCTAATGCATCATTGGCTGGAAAGCTGAGGAAATTAAGATACGATTAAACATGATTTTTGTGCCTTTGCTATCCTGACTCATCATCTTTGTTTCTGACTAACAAGTTCTGAGTTACCGTGAGATACCGTGCACCAGCTATTAAGAACAACTCTTCAGAATGAAACAATTCATGTGTGCTTTTTCCTGGAAATCCTCCTGCAGAGGTGGCCCAAGTTATATCCACTGATGTAAAAGGGTCCAAAAAAAAATCGTGTATGAATCCGCTGATCTCAGGCTCCTGTCTGAGCTCCAATACCCAGACCTTCCCAGTCATGGAATGACAGCTCAGCATTCAGCCAGCAATATACTGGTCTGCAGGAAATTCCACAATTGTGTCAGCAGCTCAGAACACTGCCTGTCTTGTGGAAAGGCTAAAGCAGAACTTGAAAAGTTAGCTATGTAAAGGTAGCTTTGTTTTTACTGGCTCACCAAAGAAAGTATCAGAGCTGGACAGTCCCTTCTGGCTTCCCTGCCCAAACTCGACAGACAAATCAGAGCAAGGGGAGGGGCATCGGTCTCTCTAACTCTTACCTAACAGTGAGCAGAAGCACACTGTCCTGGGACAGCTGGAGGGCCATGCTGGCTGTTGTGCTTGCTCTTTTACCTGGTGAGAGACAACAGATCCGTCTGCAGCAGGGCTATGCAGGGCTAATGTAAGGTGGAAGACCCCTTTGGCCATCATCTGTACTCCTACTCCTCACTCTCTCTTGTTATCTCTTACTCATGCAGGTGTTGGGATTGGCACCTACATTGCACAGTGGCCAGACAACATCCTTCAGAGAGCTGGAGGCTCTGTGAACATCTCCTGCTACCAGAATTACAGTAACTTTGCCTATATGTTCTGGTACCAGCAGCCTCCAGGAGATGGTTTGAAGTTAATTGTCAGCGGTAGTACATGGAGTCATAATGCTTATGAGGATGGTTACAGTGAGGCCAAGTTTGAAGTAAACCGACAGAATACTGATTACTCTCTGATGACAATCAAGGATGTGACATCCAAGGATGAAGCCATGTATTTCTGTGCTGCGAGCGATCACACGGTGTAGTGAGTGGGTTGAACGCTAAGATAAAATCCCCACCTCTGAGTGAGAGATGGAGTCTTTGAAAAACATGAGACAGTTAGGAGTCAGGCAGAGGAAGAGCCAAAAGAAGCTTAGGAAGAAGTTGGGGCAATAGACCCAGGATGTTTTGAAGGGGAGAGAGACAGAGCGGTGCAGCAGCCTGTATCTTCGAAGACAAATTATCAATCAGATCCCTCCTTCCACCATCATATCTTTTCAGTGCACAGATATGCCCTGAAAAAGAGTTGTTGCTTAACTTCAGGGGGTTGTGGTCAAAAGCATTGGATGTTTAAGAAAAGCTTCCTAGCATCACTAAAACAAATCTGTAAAGCTCAGGGAGTCTCTGTAGTATGGCCTCCTTCTTTGTAGCTGCTTCTTCTGTAAACTCCACAGAATGCAGGTCTGGTATAACTGATACAATCTCTACTTTCCTGTGATTTTCTCCCACTAAAAGGATATTATTGTTAGAAAATACGTCCCTAAGTGTTTCTCCCTTACATATTCTTAGTTTTCCTTATCTGAAGTCTTATGCAGCATAGTCTCCAAAGCCCAAAAGGCTTCCTAGGAAAAACTTGGAAATAAAAATCAAGGACCTGTCTCCCCTTTGTTCTCTCACTCACATTTATTTGAATTCATGGCCTGCAAGTCCTTTCCTTTTGACAGGTTACAAAGGAACATTAAGGTGGGACAAGACTGGTCTCTGCTGGCATGTCTTGGAAATTGCCTTTTGAAAATGACCTGAGGAGCTGATAGCACCACATACTCCTTCAAAACTAATAGAAGGGTGACTTCCTTCTTTTTAAATGAAAGACACCTCATAGAAGAGAATCTATTAGTGACAGTAAGGACACTAATGGAGCTCTAGACTGGAGATGAAGACAGAATAATCTTAAACGATTTTTAGTCCAAGGGGTTAAGACCCTGAGTTAATAGTGATGAGATCAGAGGCAGACTAAGACCAAGGCAGGAAAATAATATTCCATTATTAGTTTTACTTAGGCAGTGACATCCAAAAAAAATCCTAAATGTATTTTTTTGAAAGAATTCAATATATACAAACAAATGTTCTGGATAAACAGACATAATTAGTGACTTAAGTACTCCATTTCCTGTTGTAGAGGAGAGGACAGCCTAGGGGCATTCCAAGATCACCTCTCTGATACCTTGTGTTCTGTAGTCCTATCTCTTGCTCCTACATGTTACAGCTTAGTCTATATTTCTCATACCTTTCTCTGGGACGCTAACAGCTCTTCCCAGCTAAACAGGCTGTATTAGAAATCATGGGTCCTTCTGTGATATCTGAAAATGATAGAAAGAAAAATCTGTGCTTTTCCTAGTAGAATGACCTTGTTTTGAAGGATTTTGTCCTGTGCTTTACAGTTTGTTTTTCATATCAAGACAGACTCAAATGAAGACATTAAAGACCAATATGAAAAACATGCTTACTGCAGGTACTTGGTTAAGTTGACAACTATGTGTTGACGCTGTGTGAGACAAGACTGGACCACTTACATGTTAAGGGAGAGGGATAAAAGTAGCCTGTTACCTGTCCCCATCAGTTCCCATCCCTTCAGACAGCCTGCAGAATGAAGGCTTGCACTTTCTCTTAGATGAAGCCTTTTCCCAGGCAGAGACACAAGCCCTGGGAGCACGCTCTCAAGCGAGACCAAGATACAAAGACAAACACCAGCAAATTACTCTCATTGTAAACCAGTTACTGAGGGCTGGAAGTTTTTGTCATCCTGGAGGCAGAAGAGAGAAAGAGTAGAAAGGAAAGCAGCATGAACACTGCCATGATGCTACCAAGAGAAAAATGACTGCATTTAAAGCCAACCCAATAGAAGAAAAAAATAGTGTTACCATTTTGAGTATAAGAAAAAAATCTTGAGTTTATAAATTGAGGGAGAATGGATACACTGAGAGATAATTGGACTATCACACAGAAACAGCAATGGCAAAGGAAGGATGTGGTCTGTGGTTCTGCCACGGTTCAACCCCCAGCAAGGATCAAGCCCCACGCAGCTGCTCGCTCACTCCCCAACCAGCAGGACTGGGGAGAGAATCAAAAAAGCACAAGTGAGAAACTCTTGGCTTGAGATAAAGGCAGTTTAAGAGGTAAAGCAAAAACTGTGCACACAAGCAAAGCAAAACAAGAAATTCCTTCCCCACGTCCCATATAGGTGGGCAGGTGTTCATCCATTCCCAGAATGGCAGGACCCCACCACACATAACAGTGACTTGGGAAGACAAATACCATCACTCCAAATGTCCTACTCTTCCTTCTTCTTCCCCCTTGTCACCCCTTTCCCATACTGAGCATGGTGCCATGGGATATGGAACATCCCTTGGATCAGTTGGGATCAGCTGGCCCTGCTGTCCCTCCTCTGAAGTTCCCATGCACCACCAGCCTCCTTGCCAGCACAGTGGTATGAGAAGCAGAGAAGCCCTTGAATGCTGTGTGAGCACTTCAGCAATAACAAAACCATTTCTATCTTGTCAACAGTACTTGAAGGAAAGGCCAAAACAGAACCCTACAGTAGCCTTTGTGATGGAAATTAACTCTACTACAGTTAGAGCACAGGTACTCATGGCAATTCTTCCTGGTTGACAAAATGGGGTGGAGTCATGGGTGGGATTGTTTTTGTAGGAGATTGTATCATTGTGGGGACAGGGGGATCCACGATGATACATTCCCCAGGAAGCCTTTACAAAAACCCCTAGGTGCATGAGCCTTGTGGCAGAGCATGTTAGGGCAGCTGCAGAGAATTCTGCAGCGGAGCAGGTGTGCTCTGCCTTGGTTTTTCTTAACAGACCTTGTCTGTTGGGACTT
This sequence comes from Eopsaltria australis, assembly GCA_034509425.1. Lineage (NCBI taxonomy): Eukaryota > Metazoa > Chordata > Aves > Passeriformes > Petroicidae > Eopsaltria > Eopsaltria australis. The sequence goes on along the minus strand of JAVTVJ010000052.1, from coordinate 3,162,163 downwards.
ACTTTCATCATCTGGGAACTGAGCCTGCCCTCTCTGGGAAGCATGTCAGGAAATTCTGAGATACTGAAATTAATTTTCAGCAAACCACATTGACTGCAGAAGCACCTAAAGCCTCTCAGGTCTTGCAAAGCTGGAAATAGTTTTCTGATTAATTATTCCTGGTTCACCAATATTTGCAATAGACAACAAAATGGTTCTTTCTCTACATGATACAAGTGTTAGAAAAAGAATTCTGACATGTTGCAGGTATCTTTCAGAGGCACTACATAAAATGTGTTGGGGTTTCTTCTCTTAAATCATCCTCCAGTATCTCCAATATCTGCTGACTGCCTCATGCCTGTGAGAACAAAGGTTGTCTCTAATCCTTGTCCCCACTGTCTCCCTGCAGTTCTTCCTAATGGGTATCAAGGGTTTGTCTGGGACCAGACAACAGATATTTCTGGGCTCTCATTGTATGGATTATTTTCAGCTATCAGAAAACTGAATGGGATCCTGAAGACTATTCAAGACAGCTGGCCTGCCATGGAAGGGAAAACAAAGGGATCTGTTTTAGTTCACTGCCAAAGGTGGACCACCTGCATTTGACTCTATAAACTACAAAGCAAGTATCATTCGATTATAAACTTCAGAAGTTACAGAAAATAAGGCTTCACAATGCTTGGAATACAAGATGGACAATGAGGAAGTTCTAGTTATAGAGGAGTTCTATTTCTAGACAGTGACAGCCTTTGGGTATATCTGCTTGTTTTCAAGATGTGCAAAATGAGAACAGGTAAAATCAGTGACATAACATGGAGATTGGAGAAGGGTGGCAAAAACTGCTTGGGGTGAAATGTAGAGAAAGTTTCAAGCAAATCTGGGATATGATTTTATGAATTCTACAGATTATACAACTGATTTCAAGCTGGTTTTCTATCACACCCCTTTAGACAGAGATTGAGTGATGTTTGGAATTCCAAATACAATAACAATTTCTTCAGGTTCTGCTTACAGTAAACCAGCTGCAGTGCATCCCTTCTCTTCGCTTACGATACATCATTTTGTCACTGTGTATTACTCTGGTGTGTCCTTCGGCAGTGGCACAAAACTTACAGTAATGGGTAAGAAATTTGTGGTTCTTTCTTTTAATTCACTTAAAATGTTACGTCTTCCCGTTAGATAGTTCCATTAATATCCTCCCTTTCATTATTAAACTGGTGTTCTCCTGATGTGCTAGTAACCCAGTCTACTTCAGAAAATAGAGTAAGGTGAGTCCTCTAGGTAGGGACAGACCTTTCATTTTGGAGAACTGAATGAATACATATTCAGCAAAGAAAAAACTTTCTGTAGAAAACATTGTGATAAGAAATGGATTTAAAAATGTGTGCATAACATAAAAATAGTTGTCTTAATAAATCAACACATGCAAAAATCCTTATTCCCCAAAAGTATAGCTATTCTCTATAAGACTGATTCTGCTGGGGCTACAGATGATTAAGGACAAGTCAGTGAAAAGCTGTCTATCGGTCTGGAAAGAATTGACTTACAGTTACACTTTGAAGGTGTCTAGAAAACAAAATCAAGATGATACAAGCTCAAATTGTCCTGGATCTTTCCAGGGTAAATTAAAACATGAGCACATTTTATCTCAGATAACTGGGAAAACAAGTGTGCTAGCATTTTTGGTTGATAAAACAGAAAGCACAAATAAATGCTCAACTTTATAATGAGCAATACTAAAATCTCTCAGCAGCTTTTTAAGTCCTTGTTGTTATAGAAAGTAAGTCTCCACAGCACAGCCAGTTTCTTTCCATTAAACAAGCTCACCAGGATGGTGATAAAAAGATCATTAAGGATAACAGTCTTACAACTTCAGAACAGGTGCTAAACAGCCACTGAGAACCACAGAAGAATATATTATTCATTTCAAAGAGAATGTGCTCTAAGGGAATGCTTCTTTCTGAGCCACATTTATGGATTTGGACTGTCCAAATCTGGGGAACACAAGGCTGCTGCTGAGACGCTGATAAATTATGTTGATCTTTTCTTGTCCTTGTGTTGCTCCTGGGGTCCAGTGAATTGATGCCTCAGATATTTGTGCGACGTTGTGCCACTACAGAGTAAACTGATAACAAGGTGTAAAATTCAGTCTCCATAGGAAAAAAGTTCAGTGTTCAGCACATTTTTTGATATCCAAAGTTTATCTGAGGTGCCTGAACTGATGAAAATGAATACACTGACCCCTCATTAACCATAGTCATTTATCTAGCAAAGTTGAATAATCATTACCAAGGGAACATGGAGAATAAAAGCACTGACTTCCTTCAAGGGAAAGCCTTCCAGAGGAAGAGAAAAGGGGCACGATGAGGAACTCCTATGAAGTGCAGAGTGGACCAGGATACTGTGCTATATATTAAAAATTATTTTGCAAGTTAAAAAAAGGGCATTTCTTTTACAAGTGAAGAATATTCATAAGGCTGAAAAAAATAAAAGGAAATATGACTGTTTAGCTGAGAATAAGAAATTACTCAGTCTGCATATGGGAAATATTTTCTAATACTCTACTATGACACCTAGATAAAGAGATAAATATACCCTAAAGAAATGGTGGAAGCTCCAACAACTGATTCACCTAAGCCTGAATCAAAAGGGCTCTGGAAAAAGTATCTGGTGTTGATCTCAGCTGTTTAGACACAGATTTAGTGGTGTTCCATTATGGACTTGTTTTTTTAGGGGACCTGAATACTTTGTGTTTCTTCTTTTGCTGGTACCACATGAGGGGAGGGTTAGTCCACAGGCTTGGCTCAGAGGATTGGGAGTATAGGAGAGGTTTTTCTGCAGCTGCAGAATGGTGTGAATAATGAGCGATTGTTCTTTGGCAGTGGGACAAAACTTACAGTCATAGGTAAGTAAGAAGTCAGATCTCTGTGATCTATGTGATACTGGTTAAGGGACAAGAACATTCTTAATTAAAAGCTTAATAATGATAATTTTTCATGCAGCCATGAGAACAGGATTAATGCTTTATTGGTTGCTTATTAAAATGAGATGTGCTATTATGGAAGTGTAGGATTTGCAGGCACAAGTTTTGAGATCCTTGTGTCTGCAGCCTTTGTCTTTTAATTCTGAAAAATTCACGAAGGGAGAAAACAATAAATAATTTTGTTTTCACCCATTCTCCAAGAAAATATTATCAAGGTTGGGAATGAAAACGAGCAATGCAGAAGACTAGATACAATGGGCTGCTGATCAGACTTTTTCTTCCAGTTCTTGCTTTTACCACTCTCCTTATTCCATTTCAAGCATGCTCATTTTCTTTTCTTTCCAGTAGTTTTATCACTCTTTCAGTCTCCCTTTTAACCTGCCTTCCTCTTTATTTTTCCTTTTTTTTCTATTATTTTTTAAATGGGGTAGTTTTTTTTCTTTAATTTTCATTCTTTTCTTTTGTGTCTTTCTTCCTGTTTCTGTCTCTTCACTCATTATCCGTTTAGGCTATGAGCCGAAGAATTTGTCAGAAATAATTTTAGAATGGGGAAAAAATTGTAAAGCCGAGTGTTAGAAGGGAGAAGTAGAAACGATCAACCTCTCTTCATACCCATTGAAAGGAAAGCAGAGCAGTGCTAAACCCTATAGGGAGTTATCTCTATTTAATATCCAGGTCATCTAAAGTCTGTACAGGCTCCTACATAAGTAGCCCAGGGATCTTTGTAGAATAATCTCTGGTGGTCACAATAAAGGAAACATTTGAATGCAAACACCAGGGCTTCGGAGAAAAGATCTCTGCAAAATATTCATTTCTCTTAATTCTGCTACCTCTCTATCTCTGCAAAGGAGAGAGTGGTCAGGAAGAACATCTACAATTTATAGTGCCTTCATACAAAAAAACATCCCAACACTGAGCAATAATCTTCTCTTTGACTCCATACTTTTCTCTGCATGTCTTTTTTCCAGCAGCACTCTACAGACTTCATGGGTTTCTCATGCTAGATTAGTAAAAAAGGCACTCTAATATAGTACATGGAAACCCCCCTGGCTTTTAGGGTCACAGCTTGGCTTCTGAGTAACTTCTCATGGCTGCCTTGTACATCCTTTTGTCTGAAGTTGGTTCTCCTTAGTCTTACCAGTAGGTATTAAACACTTTAGGACAGGGGACAGCTTTTGATTTGTGAGTGTATAGAATCTTGCATCATTTTGGGAAGGTGTGTAGTCTAGGATCAGGGCTTCTCATACCTAGGAAAATGTAACTAAGAAGTTACATAAAGAGATGTTTAATGTTCTTTAAAATGGATTGGTTAAGACCCAAGGTAAAACTTTCTGTTGCTGACAGATTCATATTACCTACCTGAAGTGTTCTTCACTTCAGACAGTGAGAAAGATCGGCTCCTTCCTTCCTTCCCAGTCATCTCTTAGGTGGGGGGCCACGTAGGGTTTCGCCTGACTGTGTGATTCAGAGCACTACAGTGAGCACCATGTCTTAACTCCATCCCCAGGAATGTAACTCAGTCTGTTGAAGGTGTTTGTGCCTTGTAAGAGACTCCCTTATCTAGCAATACAATATTACAAACACTAAGCATGTGCCTTACAGCAAACCTGGGGAATTTTCTGCCTGTTTGCTTAGCTTCTTTCCAGCTTTCTATTCTTCCGACAGAGGCAATACAAGAAATTCATGTGCTTGTGCATTTTGATGGCCAGAGCCTTTGTGTTTTTGTGTAACGAGTGAAAACAAATGCTTCCATTTTCCTGGTGTCTCATATCCACTGGACATTAATTGTCCAGTAGACAGCTGTTAAAAGGCCAGGTATTTCAGGAGTAACACAGCACAAACTCAGGACCACTGTCAGGGCTTTCTGATGGAACAGAGTGATGGAGGCTCTGGGCCATGTTGCTTTGTGTTTCAGGGAAGAACGATGAAATCATACCTCCAGCTGTGGCCATCTTTTCCCCATCAAAGCAGGAGATCCAGCAGAAGAGCAAGGCCACGCTGGTGTGCCTGGCCTCTGGTTTCTACCCTGACCACCTGACTCTGACCTGGATGGTGAATGGTGTGAAAAGGACCAGAGGGGTGGGGACAGACGAGTCCTCCACACGGAATGGGAGCACCTACTCACTGACCAGCCGACTGAGGATGTCAGCCCACGAATGGTTCAACCCTTTGAATCGCTTTGAGTGTGTTGCCAATTTTTTTCAGAATAGAACAACGCAATCCATACACAAATTTATCTATGGTGATGCTGGTGAGTAGAAAAGTGTTTCACCATGCTGTATGATATAGAAATCCCAAATCAAAAGAACATGTGTTATGATAAGAAACGCATCTATATATAGCTTCTATTCACGGTGTTCTTCTGGCACAAATACATATATGTAGGTATTAGCATATGTCTCTTCACATTCCTGGGCCTCTGTGCCTACATTGCCATTATCCATCTATGGTTTCTTCAGGCTTTCCACTGAGAAATCTCTGTAGTGCAGTAAATTGTACAATATCATAAAACACAAAATATAATGAAAGGAATGAGGCAGTGTTTTGTAAACTGAAACTTCTAAAATCTGTATGCTGTTTGCTTTGAAGAGAAACATGACTTCCAGTTCATTTTTGTCTTTCAGGTTGTGCGCTCACAGAAGGTATGTGTGGCTTCTCACGTGAAGAGAATTTTGCCTCTTCTCGCAGGCAATTATCAGTGTGTATTTTAATTCCAGTTTTACTGACACTAAGTACAACGTGTGGGAGATATCTGCTGTATGAATAGCTTCTACTTTCTCATCAAAGTGATTTGTATGTGACATTAAAAAACAAAACAAAAAAAAAAGGATGAAAATATTTTCAGAGGGTTGTTTGTGCATATTGTATGTGGCTGTGATTTTGGGGTTTAACTCTCCCATATGATCTCTTTTTCAAAAAACAGAAGGAATTGTGGAACTTTCCTGTAGACTGTAATTTACCTTTTATCACCTCATGTGCTCCTAGACTCCTGACTTCTGTTGGGAATATTCTTGCACAGCTGTGAAAGAAATGATCCATACTAATCCAAGTGATTTTGACATCAAGATTCAGGATCTGATTTTCTGAACATTTCTTAGTACTGAACTCAGAATACTTCTCATGACAAGTCACATGCCCATTCACAATGGACTTACATATTGAGGTTATCCATATTACAAATGACATTTCTTTCCCCTTTGTATTCATATTTGCACACTCCTGTTTTTCGACAACTTCTTTAAGGCTTCAGGAATCTTAAGGCTGAACCAAGACAGAGCTGGTATCTCAGTACAATGGTGACCCCTTAAGAGTGAAAATGTACAATAAAACCTCTAGAAGCCATGTAATTCTGTGCTTTGTAAAACTTTCCTGATACAACAGCAGCACTCATAAGGCCACTGACAATAATGAGACAAAATAAACAATTCTTATCTTGTGGTTCAGCCTATTTTGCATTCCTAACAGGGAATTCAGATGAACAGCACAGTTTATCAGTAGATGTGGCAACATCCTTCCGAGCACAAAGCCAATCTCTGTCTTTCCTAGACTTGCTTTCTCTTTTGGTTCTTTGAGTCGCTATGTTCTGTCCCATCCCCTGCTCTCTGGTGCCAACAGAGCCCCTCATGTGGCTCTACCTCCTTTATGTGACTTGGCCAAAGATTTTATGGGTTCACGTTTGATGAAAGCTCCATTACATCCAGCATCTCGTGATGATGATGATGATGATGAAAATTGAATACAGAAATGGTGTTTGACTTGCAGAGTCCTACTTGCGGTATGGGAATTCTCTGAAGCTCACTTACTTCATCCTCTGTGGCAAAGCCTTGGTCTATGCAGTTTTGGTGAGCGGTCTGGTGTGGACAGCCAAGGTAAGTCAGAGTGTCCCTGGAAGGCTGGTCTTACTCACTAGGCAAGGATCAGTGGATGCAGGCTAAACCTGTTCTCTGAGGCGTGCTTGTTGTGCAGGTGCTCTGCCAGGTTTTGTGCAGTCTGGCTTGAAAAGTCACAAATGATGAGTTTTCTATTACTGTTTTTCCGGAACTCAAATAAAATCACTGCTTTTTATTAGTGACATTTTCCTATGGCTCAAAGATACACACAGTGAGAGCAGCAAAAGCCTCAGCTCTTGTCTGTTTAAAAGCAGAACAGGGAGATGTTTTTGCAAAGTGAGCTGGTAGAGTTGAGGGCAAGGATGAAGACAATCTCAATTATAATTTTTTGTCCTTTTGCAAAGATATACTGGAGGCAGCAGAATTATTTTTGTGGTCATTTTGCATAGATACACTGAAGGGAGTCTATTTGTTCTCTTCTGGATCACAATCAGAATTCTGGATCATGGAATGGTTAGAAAGAACGTTTAAAGATCATCTTGTCCCACCCCCACCCTGAAATGGGCAGGGACATCTTTCACTAGACTTCAGTCTAGTGAAACTAGACTAGGGCTCAAAGCCCCGTGCAACCTGCCTTAAACACGTTGAGCAGTGGGGCATCTACAGCTTCTGTGAGAAACCTGTTTCACTGTCTCACCACCCTCACCAGAACAGATTTTTTCCTTTAATCTGAAGTTACCCTGTATCAGTTGAAAACCAAAACCTGTCACTGCAGGCTTTGTTTTTCTTAAAACACCTATGCCCTGGAAAACTGAAAGGCCTCAGGCAGGCCTCTCCAGAGGCTTCTCTTCTCCAGTCTCAAGTGGGGTTGTTCTCTCAGCCTGTCTTCATACCCTGAAGCCCTGTGACTATTTTTGTGGGCCTTCTCTGAATCTGCTCTAACATGTCTGTGTGTTTCTTGTGCTGGGCCTCCAGAACTGCAGGTGGGACTGGTGGGGGTTCCCATGGGCCCACTCTCCAAGGCTGTCCAGGTCCCTTAGGATGTCATCCCTTTCCTCAAGCACATTAAGGGTCACACAGCTTTGTCTCATCTGTCAGCTTGCTGAGGATACACTGGATCCCAGTGTCAATGACATACTGATGAAAATATTAAATGGTTTTAGTCCCAGTACGGACCCTTGTGGGAAACAAATTGTTACTGCTTACCACCTGAATGTTGAGCCATTGATGGTAACTGTTTGGGCAAGGTCATCCAGCCAATTCCTGTATTTGTTTCTGTTGTTTGGTGGTTGTTGTTGTTCCTATTATCATTATTATCTTATTGTTCTTACTATTTCATTCCATTTTGTTTCAAATTAGAATGGTGTCAAGTTATCTAGAGAATAAATGAAGAGTCCTCTTCATCACATCAGCAGGAACACAGCAAGTCCTCTACCTTTCCATGGGAAAGAATCTGTGCTTCTAAAATCTTCTGAATATAATTTTTTTATATTTGTCTGTCACCATTCTGTTCTTCACTTTGTTGTAATCACTGATCACTGCTGAGCTTTCCCTGTACTTCAATATCATATTGTAACATATCTTTAAAACTAGCACCTTCTTAATGCTCAGAGGCTAAGAACTCATCTCCTTAATTTAGGAATAAAGGTTTAGCTTCTTTTCCCTTGAAAAAGTATGAGTTGTTGTTTTTTAATTTGGACTTCTGTAGTAATAATGACCTACCACACAACTTCCAGTGATGAATGGTGCTATAAGGAATGCACATGAAAGATAATTCACTGACAATCCCTGCAGGAATAATATACCTGTTATGGGAATAGTAGAGACTCATCCAGTACTTACACTGTGTACCAACAACTGGAGCAGAGCAGCAGACTTGGAGGCTTGCCCTCTCCAGGGGCAGATTTTGAACCAAAATAACTGCGTAATTCAAAGGTTGTAGAGAAGGAAACAGCACTCCAGCCAGATGAGAAGTGACATCCTCTCAGGAGAGGCATGGGAGCTGCTTTCTCTTTCACTCTGTTCTTCTGTGGGATTACCTTGGTGATGGCACCAGACTCACTGTGGTAGTGAAGAAAAATTTGGTGAATAGATTAAAAGTCACCTGTCACATAATGTGTCTGTTTCAAAAGGATCTGATGACAGACTTGAGAGGAATCTGTCACATCACTTTTAATGTCATTAAAGAAAAAAGCTGTACCTTAGTGCTAGAGGACAGATGGGTATAATGCTGTAAAATGGAGTTATTTTTCCTGCTCTGTGCTTGTCACTCCTTTAATCTCCTTAAAACACTTCAGATCAGGAGAAAATATCCTGTTGAACCATGAGATTTATTTAGTGTTCTGAGTACAGAAATTACTTATGTAGTCTCGTGGCTCCTTCAAACAAGAGAGAGAACTCTTTCCTGACAAACACTTTTTACAAAACTGCTTCTATGGGTCTCACATTCACAGGATATTAACAACCTGATCTAGGGAAAGGTGTCCTTTTCTGGAGAAGAAATAAAAGGAACAGCCCTCGGCAAGTGGGAATTGTGAGAAGGTTGTCCAAAGGGGCACAATTCAGGGAGTATGACAAAGATGAACAAAGAGAGAAATCTTTGGATTCTGATGATGGGTTCCTTTCCCAAGATGCCTCATTATTCATGCTTCATGAAGTTAGACTAGACTGGAGCACAGCAGAATGGAATATTAAAAAATAATTCCAGCTCAGTCTGAAACACATCAAGATGAATATAATTTATTAGGACATTTGGTGAAAATGGCTGCATTTATCAAGGCTGTCAGAAAATCCCCCAGATCAGTCTTGTCCTCACACACATAGACTTTCAGAGTGGTCATGGCAGAACTTGGTCAAAGTGAATAGAGGACAAACTTGGGCATAGGAGTTTTGGAGCAGGCAAGCTACGTTTGGAAGGAGGGACACAACTAAGCAGTTCTGTGTAAGAAAAGAATTTGGCAAATGACGAGAGACTTCCCTTAAGATTCTGGAATAAGAAGACTGTTCCCACACTGAATTCAGATCTCTCAGTTGCTGGAAATTAAGACCAAGCACAGCAATCCAATCCTGCTCTTTTCCAAGCTTGCTACAAGTACAAGCCATGTAATTCCCATTCCCACACGCTACTGCTATTATAAAAGTATTTCTGCAAAGAGAGCACTCTAAGACATGGGCAGATACATACCTAGGCTCATGTAATATCTCTTTTTTTTCTTTTGGATTAAAGTATTTTCAAAGCACAGTTTTCATCTACCAAGCTCTTCTTCAAGAGTGTTTTATACATAGGATGTTTGTGATGGGGCTGATCCTTAGGTCCAAGGAGAATCCTGCTCTGCACACATTTGTTATTAGTCATTCTAACATACAGGAAACCACTTTGGACAAATTGATGTCTTCAAGATGATATTTATGTAAGTTCATTTCTTTTCAATTACACTGTGTCTCTTATGATTTTCAAGAGAAGCAGCTAGTGAGAATGAAGGGGAGGGTTTTAGACAAAAAGAGGGAAAAGAAATCCAGGGAGATACTGCATAAGACAATGGATGTAGTATGATAAAATTGTGTTGACCTTTTAAAGAAAAGAGTAAAAAGGAGAATTAGGAAGAGTAAGAAAACAAGAAAATAAAGACCAAGAAAAGCAAAGGAGGAATGAAATAAAGACACAACTTAGAGATGGGGAAAAAAGGATACGATTGAGAGATAGGGAGAGAATCTAATCTGTGGAGGAGAAGCAAAGGGAACCAGAGTGTGTTTCTGTAAAACTGTGTTTGTGGGCACCTCTTCTGTGCACCATAAACTATAACCCAAGGGATCAGTAAATGTGGAGAGTCTTTCTGGAGAACTTCCATGCACTTTGCTTTACATTATTACTTCACACCACAAGTTAAACCATGGTTAATTCAGTGGAAGCTCACTCAGGACTTAATGAAGAACGGAGTCATACATTTTCATTTTATGTATGAGTGTTTCCTGCACAGATGTAGGAATAACGCAGAAAAGGCAGAGGAGAACTTCTGCAGCTTTGGATGCAGAAGATCTGGAATATCTGAAAACCACAGAAAATAATTTGTGATTTTCCTAGTAGAATGACCTTGCTTTGAAGGATTTTGGCCTGTGCTTTACAGTTTGTTTTTCATATCAAGACAGACTCAAATGAAGACATTAAAGACCAATATGAAAAACATGCTTACTGCAGGTACTTGGTTAGGTTGACAACTATGTGTTGACGCTTTGTGAGACAAGACTGGACCACTTACGTGTTAAGGGAGAGGGATAAAAGTAGCCTGTTACCTGTCCCCATCAGTTCCCATCCCTTCAGACAGCCTGCAGAATGAAGGCTTGCACTTTCTCTTAGATGAAGCCTTTTCACAGGCAGAGTCACAAGCTCTGGCAGGACACTCTCAAGCGAGACCAAGATACAAAGACAAACACCAGCAAAATAATAGTAAGCAAATTACTCTCATTGTAAACCAGTTACTGAGGGCTAGAAGTTTTTGTCATCCTGGAGGCAGAAGAAAGAAAGAGTAGAAAGGAAAGCAGCATGAACACTGCCATGATGCTACCAAGAGAAAAATGACTGCATTTAACAGCCAACCCAATAGAAGAAAAAAATAGTGTTACCATTTTGAGTATAAGAAAAAAATCTTGAGTTTATAAATTGAGGGAGAATGGATACACTGAGAGATAATTGGACTATCACACAGAAACAGCAATGGCAAAGGAAGGATGTGGTCTGTGGTTCTGCCACGGTTCAACCCCCAGCAAGGATCAAGCCCCACGCAGCTGCTCGCTCACTCCCCAACCAGCAGGACTGGGGAGAGAATCAGAAAAGCACAAGTGAGAAACTCTTGGCTTGAGATAAAGGCAGTTTAAGAGGTAAAGCAAAAACTGTGCACACAAGCAAAGCAAAACAAGGAATTCCTTCCCCACGTCCCATAGGTGGGCAGGTGTTCATCCATTCCCAGAATGGCAGGGCCCCACCACACATAACAGCGACTTGGGAAGACAAATACCATCACTCCAAATGTCCTACTCTTCCTTCTTCTTCCCCCTTGTCACCCCTTTCCCATACTGAGCATGGTGCCATGGGATATGGAATATCCCTTGGATCAGTTGGGATCAGCTGGCCCTGCTGTCCCTCCTCTGAAGTTCCCATGCACCACCAGCCTCCTTGCCAGCACAGTGGTATGAGAAGCAGAGAAGCCCTTGAATGCTGTGTGAGCACTTCAGCATAGCAAAACCATTTCTATCTTGTCAACAGTACTTGAAGAAAAGGCCAAAACAGAACCCTACAGTAGCCTTTGTGATGGAAATTAACTCTACTACAGTTAGAGCACAGGTACTCATGGCAATTCTTCCTGGTTGACAAAAATGGGGTGGAGTCATGGGTGGGATTGTTTTTGTACCCAGTTGTATCATCGTGGCACAACCGGGGGGGGGCCACGATGATACATTCCCCAGGAAAGCCTTTACAAAAACCCCTAGGTGCATGAGCCTTGTGGCAGAGCATATTAGGGCAGCTGCAGAGAATTCTGCAGCTGAGCAGGTGTGCTCTGCCTTGGTTTCTCTTAATGTACCTTATCTGCTGGGACTTACTCTCGTCATCTGAAAACTGAGCCTGCCCTCTCTGGGAAGCAACCTAGGTAATTTTTTGATAGTGAAATTAATTTTCAGCAAACCACATGGACTGCAGAAGCACCTAAAGCCTATTGAGCATGCAAAGCAGGAATTATTACTTTTTCCTGGTTCACCAATGTTTGCAATAGACAACAAAATGGTTCTTTCTCTACATGATACAAGTGTTAGAAAAAGAATTCTGACATGTTGCAGGTATCTCTCAGAGGCACTACATAAAATGTGTCTCTTAAATAATCCTCCAGTATCTCCAATATCTGCTGACTGCCTCATGCCTGTGAGAACAAAGGTTGTCTCTAATCCTTGTCCCCACTGTCTCCCTGCAGTTCTTCCTAATGGCTGTGATGGGCTTGTCTGGGACCAGACAACAGATTTTTCTGGGCTCTCCTTGTGTGGATTATTTTTACCTTTCAGAAAACTGAATGGGATCCTGAAGACTATTCAAGACAGCTGGCCTGCCATGGAAGGGAAAACAAAGGGATCTGTTTTAGTTCACTGCCAAAGGCAAACCACCTCAGACAGAGAATGAGTGGTGTTTGGGATTTCAAATCTAGTAACGATTTCTTCAGGTTCTGCTTATAATAAGCCAGCTGCAGTGCATTCCTTCTCTTAGCTTATGATACATCACTTTGTCACTGTGAATAGTGCTGACATGCTTTTCGGCAGTGGCACAAAACTTACAGTGATGGGTAAGAAATTTTTGTTTTCTCTTTTATTTCACTTCAAATGCTGTGTCTTCTCTTTAGAGAACTTCATCATTAACCTCCCTTCTGTTATTAAACTGATGTTCTCCTGATGTGCAAATAATCCAGGCTACCTTGGAGAATAGACTAAGTTTAGTAGTCTAGGTAGGAACACACCTTTCATTTTTAAGAACTGAATGAATGAATTTTCAGTAAAGAAAAAGCTGTCCACAGAAAGAATTAGTATAAGGATGGGATAAATAAGGTGTGCATGACATAACATAAATTTGTCTTAACAAATCAACTCATGCAAAAATTCCCCAAGAGTGTACCTGTTCTCCCTAATGCTGGTTCTGCTGGGGCTACAGATGATTAAGGACAAGTCAGTGAAAAACTGTCTATCTGTCTGGAAAGAATTGACTTACAGTTACACTTTGAAGGGGTCTAGAAAACAAAATCAAGATGGTACAAGCCTAAATTACCTTGGATCTTCCATAGTAAATTAAAGCACATGTTATCTCAGATAACTGGGAAAACAAGTGTGCTAGCATTTTTGGTTGATAAAACAGAAAGCACAAATAAATGCTCAACTTTATAATGAGCAATACTAAAATCTTTCTGCAGCTGTTCAAGTGCTCGTTGTTATAGAAAGTAAGTCTCCACAGCACAGCCAATTTCTTTCCACTAAACAAGTTCACCAAGATGATAATACAAAGATCACAAAGGACAACGGTCTTACAATTTCAGAACAGGTGCTAAACAGCCACTGAGAACCACAGAAGAAGAATGTAAGATTCATTTCAAAGAGAAGAAGATCTCAGGGAATGTCTGCATATAGGAAATATTTTCAAATATTCTACTATGACACCTAGATAAATAGATAAATATCCTCTAAAGAAATGGTGGAAGCTCCAAGGACTGATTGAGCCTGAAGCAAAAGGGCTCTGGAAAAGGTATCTCTGATGTTGATCTCAGCTGTTTAGACACAGATTTGGTGGTGTTCCATTATAGACCTGTTTTCTAGAAGACCTGAGATAAATGTACTTTGTGTTTCGTCTTTTGCTGGTACCACATGAGGGGAGGGTTAGTCCACAGGCTTGGCTCAGAGGACTGGCAGTAGAGGAGAGGTTTTTCTGCAGCTGCAAAACGGTGTGAATAATAATCAACAGTCCTTTGGCAGTGGGACAAAACTTACGGTCATAGGTAAGTAAGAAGTCAGATCTCTGTGATCTATGTGATACTGGTTAAGGGACAAGAACATTCTTAATTAAAACCTTAATAATGATAATTTTTCATGCAGCCATGAGAACAGGATTAATGCTTTATTGGTTGCTTATTAAAATGAGATGTGTTATTATAGAAGTGTAGGATTTGCAGGCACAAGTTTTGAGATCCTTGTGTCTGCAGCCTTTGTCTTTTAATTCTGAAAAATTCACGAAGGGAGAAGAGAATAAATAATTTTATTTTCACCCATTCTCCAAGAAAATATTATCAAGGTTGGGAATGAAAAATGCTTCTCTGGTCTGCATGTTTTTGCAGTTCATCTGTGTAATGATCCAAAGCAGCATTTTGGAGGTAGGGTCTGGATTCTCCTGTGTGCTGAATCAGGGAGGGAAAGAGTAATCTTGCTGGCACTTGGCGTGCCTCTCCATAGGCAGGCTGTCTAAAGTTGCTTTGGGATCCTGGCTTCTGCTAACAATTCTTCTCACAACTTCTACTGCTCACCAAGGACTGTATTCTTTTTCTCTCAGCATACTTTTTTCCTATATTCTTTTTCTTTGTCCCCATTTGCTTTCTCTGTCTTCTCCCATCTCAGCAAAGTATTTAACATCACCTATATCAAAGCATGTTGGAATCACAGGGCAAAGTAACCTTTTCCATCTGCTACTGCCGCATCTGATATCAAACTGTAGAAATACTCACTGGTGCCTGCTCATTTGAACAGTACCATTTTAAGGAATTATATGGCTGGCAGGAAGAGCACAATGACACTCTGGGTTACAGCCTGACTTTGTACAGCTGTGCAAACCAGAAGCTTGACTTTGGAGCCGGCACTGTGCTCACAGTTATAGGTAAGGAGCTGTTGTTAACCCAAGTGCTCAGTGTGGAAGACACTTGAAAATTTCCCTTGTGTTAATGATGTATAGCATGTACATAGATGATTTCAAAATAAGAGTAGGAGTGAAAGATAACAAGAAATTATGAAGCTGACCTTGCCATGATGGGAATGGAGGAACTGTCGTACTTTTTCTTTCAGGTGGGTGAAGCCTGTGTGACAGGGAATGCATGAGTTTATGCATGAAAGTGATCAAACTTTGTGTCGGTGTCTACCAGGAGCAGTGTGGAAGATCAGAACACAATAGGCTGTTGATGAGACTTTTCTTCCAGTTCTTGCTTTTACCAGTCTCATTATTCCATTTCAAGCATGCTCATTTTCTGGTTTTCTTTGTCTTCCCAGTAGTTTCAGTAGTTTTATCATTCTTTCATTCTGTTTCTCTTTTTCACCTACCTTCCTCATTTTTTGTTTGTTTGTTTGTGTCTTTCTATAGTCTACTAAATATCTCCTATTTCTTTTGTGCCCTTCTATCTGTTTCCATCTCTTCACTCATTACCCGTTTAGGCTATGAGCCAAAGAATTTGTCAGAAATAATTTTAGATAGGGGAAAACATCATAAAGCCGAGTGTTAGAAGGGAGAAGTAGAAACGATCAACCTCTCTTCATACCCACTGAAAGGAAAGCAGAGCAGTGCTAAACCCTATAGGGAGTTATCTCTATTTAATATCCAGGTCATCTAAAGTCTGTACAGGCTCCTACATAAGTAGCCCAGGGATCTTTGTAGAATAATCTCCGGTGGTCACAATAAAGGAAACATTTGAATGTAAACACCAGGGCTTCGGGGAAAAGACCTCTGCAAAATATTAATTTCTCTTAATTCTGCTACCTCTCTACCTCTGCAAAGGAGAGAGTGGTCAGGAAGAACATCTACAATTTATAGTGCCTTCATACAAAAAAAAAAAAACCAACACTGAGCAGTAATTTTCTGTTTGTAATATTTTCTCTGCATTTCTTTTTCCAGCAGCACTCTACAGACTTCATGGGTTTCTCATGCTAGATGAGTAAAAAAGGCACTCTAATATAGTACATGGAAAACCCCCTGGCTTTTAGGGACACAGCTTGGCTTCTGAGTAACTTCTCATGGCTGCCTTGTACATCCTTTTGTCTGAAGTCGGTTCTCCTTAGTCTTACCAGTAGGTATTAAAGACTTTAGGACAGGGGACAACTTAGATTTGTGAGTGTATAGAATCTTGCATCATTTTGGGAAGGTGTGTAGTCTAGGATCAGGGCTTCTCATACCTAGGAAAATGTAAATAATAAATTACATAAAGAAATGTTTAATGTTCTTTAAAATGGATCGGTTAAGACCCAAGGTAAAACTTTCTGTTGCTGGCAGATTCATGTTACCTACCTAAAGTGTTCTTCACTTCAGACAGTGAGAAAGATCGGCTCCTTCCTTCCTTCCCAGTCATCTCTTAGGTGGGGGGCCACGTAGGGTTTCGCCTGACTGTGTGATTCAGAGCACTGCAATGAGCACCATGTCTTAACTCCATCCCCAGGAATGTAGCTCAGTCTGTTGAAGGTGTTTGTGCCTTGTAAGAGACTCCCTTATCTAGTAATACAATATTACAAATACAGGCCTTAGAGCAAACCTGGGGAATTTTCTGCCTGTTTGCTTAGCTTCTTTCCAGCTTTCTATTCTTCCGACAGAGGCAATACAAGAAATTCATGTGCTTGTGCATTTTGGTGGCCAGAGCCTTTGTGTTTTTGTGTAATTAGTGAAAACAAATGCTTCCATTTTCCTGGTGTCTCATATCCACTGGACATTAATTGTCCAGTAGACAGCTGTTAAAAGGCCAGGTATTTCAGGAGTAACACAGCACAAACTCAGGACCACTGTCAGGGCTTTCTGATGGAACAGAGTGATGGAGGCTCTGGGCCATGTTGCTTTGTGTTTCAGGGAAGAACGATGAAATCATACCTCCAGCTGTGGCCATCTTTTCCCCATCAAAGCAGGAGATCCAGCAGAAGAGCAAGGCCACGCTGGTGTGCCTGGCCTCTGGTTTCTACCCTGACCACCTGACTCTGACCTGGATGGTGAATGGTGTGAAAAGGACCAGAGGGGTGGGGACAGACGAGTCCTCCACACGGAATGGGAGCACCTACTCACTGACCAGCCGACTGAGGATGTCAGCCCACGAATGGTTCAACCCTTTGAATCGCTTTGAGTGTGTTGCCAATTTTTTTCAGAATAGAACAACGCAATCCATACACAAATTTATCTATGGTGATGCTGGTGAGTAAAAAAGACTTTCACCATGCTGTATGAGATAGAAATCCCAAATCAAAAGAACATGTGTTATGATAAGAAACGCATCTATATATAGCTTCTATTCACGGTGTTCTTCTGGCACAAATACATATATGTAGGTATTAGCATATGTCTCTTCACATTCCTGGGCCTCTGTGCCTACATTGCCATTATCCATCTATGGTTTCTTCAGGCTTTCCACTGAGAAATCTCTGTAGTGCAGTAAATTGTACAATATCATAAAACACAAAATATAATGAAAGGAATGAGGCAGTGTTTTGTAAACTGAAACTTCTAAAATCTGTATGCTGTTTGCTTTGAAGAGAAGCATGACTTCCAGTTCATTTTTGTCTTTCAGGTTGTGCGCTCACAGAAGGTATGTGTGGCTTCTCACGTGAAGAGAATTTTGCCTCTTCTCTCAGGCAATTATCAGTGTGTATTTTAATTCCAGTTTTACTGACACTAAGTACAACGTGTGGGAGATTGCTGTATGAATAGCTTCTACTTTCTCATCAAAGTGATTTGTATGTGACATTAAAAAAAAAGGAGGAAAATATTTTCAGAGGGTTGTTTGTGCATATTGTATGTGGCTGTGATTTTGGGGTTTAACTCTCCCATATGATCTCTTTTTCAAAAAACAGAAGGAATTGTGGAACTTTCCTGCAGACTGTAATTTATCTTTTATCACCTCATGTGCTCCTGGACTCCTGACTTCTGTTGGGAATATTCTTGCACAGCTGTGAAAGAAATGATCCATACTAATTCAAGTGATTTTGACATCAAGATTCAGGATCTGATATTCTGAACATCTCTTAGTGTCAAACTCCGAACACTTCTCATGACAAGTCACATTCCCCTCCACACTGGTGTCATGCATGGAGGATATCCATATTACAAATGACATTTCTTTCCCCTTTGTATTCATATTTGCAAACTCCTGTTTTTCAACAACTTCTTTAAGGCTTCAGGAATCTTAAGGCTGAACCAAGAGCTGGTATCTCAGTACAATGGTGACTCCATAAGAGTAAAAAATTGAGAAGAATAAATCTTGTAGGAGCCATGTAATTCTGGGCTTTGTAAAACTTTCCTGATACAACAGCAGCACTCATAAGGCCACTGACAATAATGAGACAAAATAAACAATTCTTATCTTGTGGTTCAGCCTATTTTGCATTCCTGACAGGGAATTCAGATGAACAGCACAGTTTATCAGTAGATGTGGCAACATCCTTCCCAGCACAAAGCCAATCTCTGTCTTTCCTAGACTTACTTTCTCTTTTGGTTCTTTGAGTCGCTATGTTCTGTGCCATCCCCTGCTCTCTGGTGCCAACGGAGCCCCTCATGTGGCTCTACCTCCTTTATGTGACTTGGCCAAAGATTTTATGGGTTCACGTTTGATGAAAGCTCCATTACATCCAGCATCTCATGATGATGATGATGATGATGATGAAAATTGAATACAGAAATGGTGTTTGACTTGCAGAGTCCTACTTGCGGTATGGGAATTCTCTGAAGCTCACTTACCTCATCCTCTGTGGCAAAGCCTTGGTCTATGCAGTTTTGGTGAGCGGTCTGGTGTGGACAGCCAAGGTAAGTCAGAGTGCCCCTGGAAGGCTGGGCTTACTCACTAGGCAAGGATCAGTGGATGCAGGCTAAACCTGTACTCTGAGGTGTGCTTGTTCTGCAGGTGCTCTGCCAGGTTTTGTGCAGTCTGGCTTGAAAAATCACAAATGATGAGTTTTCTATTACTGTTTTTCCAGAACTCAAATAATATCAATGCTATCTAGCAGAGAAATTCCTTCTCACAGTCCTCTTTAAACACCTGAAAAAGGATATTATTAAGGATAAGTTGCCCAGAAAGGGAAACATCTGATATATCATGCTTTTGTGCAACCATTGTAAAAGGGCTTACGCCTGCAGTAAAAATAACAAGCATGTATTTTGAGGTGTTACAGGGGATAAATCTGATCAAACAAATATTATAAAGATTTACAAATATTTATAAAGAACAGTGGGATCAATCTGAACAAATGACAGAATTTGAACTAATTGGCAGGAATTGCTTTCTATTTATGAACTTTTCCGATGGCTCAAAGATATACCCAGCGAGAGCAGCAGAAGCCTCAGAACCTGTCCCTTTAAAAGTAGAACAGGGAGATGTTTTTGCAAAGTGAGTTGGTAGAGTTGAGGGCAAGGATGAAGATAATCTCAATTATATTTTTTAGTTCTTTCGCAAGGATATACTGGAGGTGGTAGATTTATTTTTTTGGTCGTTTTGCATAGATACACTGGAGGGGATAGATTTGTCTTCTTCTGGATCACAATCAGAATTCTGGATCATGGAATGGTTTCAGTTAGAAAGAACCTTTAAAGATCATCTAGTCCCACCCCCACCCTGAAAAGGGCAGGGACATCTTTCACTAGACCAGGTTGCTCAAAGCCCTGTGCAACCTGGCCTTAAACACGTTGAGCAGTGGGGCATCTACAGCTTCTGTGAGAAACCTGTTCCACTGTCTCACCACCCTCACCAGAACAAATTTCTTCCTTTAATCTGAAGCTACTGTGTATCTGTTGAAAACCACTGCCCTTTGTCCTGTCACTGCGGGCCTTTGTAAAACATCTCTATTTTTCTTAAACACCCCCTCCCCACCATGTATTGAAAGTCCTCAGGCAGGCCTCTCCAGAGGCTTCTCTTCTCCGGTCTCAAGTGGGGTTGCTCTCTCAGCCTGTCTTCATACCCTGATGCCCTGTGCCTTTTTTTGTGGGCTTTCCCTGGACCTGCTCTAACATGTCTGTGTGTTTCTTGTGCTGGGCCTCCAGAGCTGGACACAGAACTGCAGGTGGGATTCGTGGGTGTCACATGAAAGCTGAGCAAAGGGGCAGAATCACTTCCCCAGGCCTGCTGGCCCAACTGTTTGTAATGTAGCCCAGGATATGGCTGGCCATTTGGGCTGCAGGTACACATGACAGGCAGATATAGAATTTTTCATCCACCAGTATCCCGAATTCCATCACCACAGGGCTGCTCTCATGCCATTTGTCCCCAAGTCTGTACTGATCCTGGTGGCCACAGGGTTCCCATGGGCCCACTCTCCAAGGCTGTCCAGGTCCCTTAGGATGTCATCCCTTTCTTCAAGCACATTAAGGATCACACAGCTTTGTCTCATCTGTCAACTTGCTGAGGGTACACTTGATCCCAGTATCAATGAAATACTGATGAAAATATTAAATGGTTTTAGTCCCAGTGCAGACCCTTGTGGGAAACAAACTGTTACTGCTTACCACCTGAATGTTGAGCCATTGATGGTAACTGTTTGGGCAAGGTCATCCAGCCAATTCCTGTATTTGTTTCTGTTGTTTGGTGGTTGTTATTGTTCCTATTATCATTATTATTTTATTGTTCTTACTATTTAATTCCATTTTGTTTCAAATTAGAATGGTGTCAAGTTATCTAGAGAATAAATGAAGAGTCCTCTTCATCACATCAGCAGGAACACAGCAAGTCCTCTACCTTTCCATGGGAAAGAATCTGTGCTTCTAAAAACTTCTGAATATAATTTTTTAGTAATTTTCTCTTGCCCTCCTGTTCTTCACTTTGTTGTAATCACTGCTGAGCTTTCCCTGTACTTCCATACCATATTGTATCATATTTTATTGTAACATATCTTTAAAACTAGCACCTTCTTAATGCTCAGAGGCTAAGAACTCATCTCCTTAATTTAGGAATAAAGTTTTAGCTTCTTTTCCCTTGAAAAAGCATGAGTTGTTGTCTTTTTAATTTGGTCTTCTGTAGTAATAATGTCCTACCACACAACTTTCAGTGATGAATGGGGCCATAAGGAACTCTCATTAAAGATAATTCACTGACAATCCCTGTAGGAATAACATACCTGTAGGAATAACATAGTAGAGACTCATCCAGTACTTACACTGTGTACCAACAATCGAAGCAGGGCTGCAGACTTCGGAGGCTTTGGATTCTGATGATGGGTTCTTTTCCCAAGATGCCTCATTATTCATGCTCTATGAGGTTAGACTAGACTGGAGCACAGCAGAATGGAATATTAAAAAATAATTCCAGCTCAGTCTGAAACACATCAAGATGAATACAATTTATTAGGACATTTGGTGAAAATGGCTGCATTTATCAAGGCTGTCAGAAAATCCCCCAGATCAGTCTTGTCCTCACACACATAGACTTTCAGAGTGGTCATGGCAGAACTTGGTCAAAGTGAATAGAGGACAAACTTGGGCATAGGAGTTTTGGAGCAGGCAAGCTACATTTGGAAGGAGGGACACACCTAAGCAGTTCTATGTAAGAAAAGAATTTGGCAAATGGGAGAGACTTCCTTTAAGATTCTGGAATAAGAAGACTGTTCCCACATTGAATTCAGATCTCTCAGTTGCTGGAAATTGAGACCAAGCACAGCAATCCAATCCTGTTCTTTTCCAAGCTTGCTACAAGCCATGTAATTCCCATTTCCTCGCATTCCCATTATTATACCAGTGATTGTGCAAAGTGAGTCCTTTAAAAGGAAGACAGATATATATCTAGGCTCATATAATAGCTCCTCTTTATTCTCTTTTGTATTGAAGTATGTTTAAATGAAAGTTTTTGTCCATCAAGTTCCTTTTCAAGAGTGTTTTATACATAGGATATTTGTGATGGGGCTGATCCTTAGGTCCAAGGAGAGAAGCAGAATCCTGCTCTGCACACATTTGTTATCGCTCATTCTAACATACAGGACATCACTTTGGACAAAGTGAGTTCTTCAAGTTTATGTAAGCCCACTTCTCTACAATTACACTGTGTCTCTTATGATTTTCAAGAGAAGCAGCTAGTGAGAATGAAGGGGAGGGTTTTAGACAAAAAGAGGGAAAAGAAATCCAGGGAGATACTGCATAAGACAATGGATGTAGTATGATAAAATTGTGTTGACCTTTTAAAGAAAAGAGTAAAAAGGAGAATTAGGAAGAGTAAGAAAACAAGAAAATAAAGACCAAGAAAAGCAAAGGAGGAATGAAAATAAAGACACAACTTAGAGATGGGGGAAAAAGGATACGATTGAGAGATAGGGAGAGAATCTAATCTGTGGAGGAGAAGCAAAGGGAACCAGAGTGTGTTTCTGTAAAACTGTGTTTGTGGGCACCTCTTCTGTGCACCATAAACTATAACCCAAGGGATCAGTAAATGTGGAGAGTCTTTCTGGAGGACTTCCATGCACTTTGCATTACATTATTACTTCACACCACAAATTAAACCATTGGTAATTCAGTAGTAGCTCACAAAGGAATGGATGAAGAACCAAGTCATACATTTTATGAATAAATGTTTCCCAAATAGATGTAGGAATAACACAGTCCAGGGTAGAGAATAAATTGTGGAACTTTGGAAGCAGAAGATCTGAGAATGCACTAGCAAGGCAGAAGGAGTAGGAAGCATAGAGAAGAGGCCCTAAAGGGAGTTTCTGTCTAACATAGTGTCAACAGCAGGAGAAAATGTCTCTGAAGCCTCAGCAGGAAATGGAACCTCAGAATGAGAGCAGGTGATGTGACAAAATGTGCTGGGAAATATCTCTTTAAGGAACAGCAGTTAAATTTTAGCAAAACAGGATGCGGTTTGACATTTACTCAAAAAAACCATTTTGATAACGCATCAACCTGTCTTACCACACCACCACTCCAGCATCTCAGGACGAGGCACAGGATGTGGCTTCCTGTTCACCATTTTACAGCTGGGCAGAAAAAGTGACACATAAACGGTCTCATGAAAGCTGTTGGGTTTTTTTGCCTCAAGTTATCACACAATCTTCTTGTTACTCAGGTCTGCAGATGGGTCCTGCATGTGCAGCTGCTCTTTCTGTTGTGCAACATAAAAAAAAAAAAGGATTTGTGGGTTCGGGGGAGTTTCTGACCTGCTTTTACAAATTTAAAAAACCCTAATGCTTTTTCTAGGCATCTCAAATCAGCAAAGCAAGATAATAAAAATCATAGACTTGTAGAAAAATTATGATGGGAGGGGACTTCCAAAGGTGTCTCAATACAAATTCCTGTTTAAAACAGGGCTAACTCCAGTGCTCCAACTCACACTGCTCAGAGCTTTGTCCAAACAATTTCTGAATATCTCCAAGGACAGAGATTTGACAAAATTTCTGAGAAACCTGTTCCAGTACTGAAGCATTATCAAGATAAAGTACTTTTGTTATGTCTAATCAGAGTTTATCCTGCTGCAGCTTGTTCCCACTTGATTCCACTGTGCCCCTCTAAGACTACAACTCTGGTTAGGCAGTTGGAGTCATGCAATTACTCATCTTTCAGCCTTCTTCTCTCCATGATGAACAAAATCAATTCCCTCAACCTCTCTTATGTTTCTGCTCCAGTCCCTTCACCATCTCAGTGACTGACCCTCTTCTGCACTCTACAGTTTTTGATATCTCTGTTGTACTGAGTCTTGGGCAGGGCAGGAATGTTTGTAGACTAGAGAGGTGGGATTCCAGATACAGTCTCAAGAGTGCCTCAATATGCTGACTGCACCCTTGCTAATGCAACCAAAAATGCAACGAGCCTGCATTGCTGAAAGGGCTTGCTGCCTATTCATGTTCAATTACTTTTCTGCAAGGTTGTTCTCCTAGCCAGTCAGATGATATTTAAAGGACTCATTTCGCTTTTTCTCCTGGGATGTGTCCATAATCCAATAATTCCCTTCCCAATGAAGAAACACTGCACAATAATCACATATTAAAATTTTCCCTTGAAGATCCATATGGTTTATCCTGCATGTGTGGTAGTACTTTTTTGCCCTACAACCTTTACAATACAATCTGACATAATTCAGAATAATAAGAATAATTTCACAGTGTGGATGCTATGTCTAATTATGGAATGTTCCCATTCTACACCCTTTATTTAAACCTTTCCAAAACTGGAAACACATTATTATTGTTCTTTATTTCAGAACTAGAAAATTACGCAGGTGACTTTTATACATCACAAGAACCCTGCTTAGTGCTTTTTTGGTTTAGAACAATTTAAGACAATTTGTTATGTTATCACCATGAAAGGCTTACACCAAAGATTATCCCAGGATATGACTAATCCCACTGCATCAACTACACTATCTGGGAGAATGGTGATGGAAAGACACTGCTGAGTCTTGTTGTGTGACACACCAGAGTCTTTCTGCCAAACCAGAAATATCCTGTCAGGGAGAGGTTATGTAGTAAATGAATTTACATTCACATCCTGTTTGTTCATCCCTCTATATTTTTGTCTTCAAAATATGGATGTTCTCTGAAGCAGTGCTCATATCAGAACTTAGTTCACAGTCAGAAATGTACAAGACCTTGAGAAACATTGCAAAGTTGCCTTGGATAAAAAAAGCCCTCAGAACTCAGCCACAGAGAGAAGGAATAAACCAGATTAATACTGACTGCTGCTGCTTACTGAGTTGTGAGAGAGGCAGATAAAGAGATAGATGTGACACACATTGTGGCATGGGCTTCACTATGCAGCCAGAAGTAAACTCCATAGTCAGAACAATTTCTGAACAAATGAAAATCTGCATGTTATTTTTTCTTGAATGTGAATTCATTCCAAGTTGCATACTACTTTGACTACCTCCCTTTCCACTTTACACCCTCCACATACATATAATTTTTCAGGATTTTGTCTATGCACTTGCAGACCATGGTAATGACTCCTCTATTGTCATTTTAATGCAATCTGTTACATATTAGTTCTGTTTAGATTCTATTCTGCATTATCTTTTGCTCAGACTCCTTTTCATCACTATTGACAATGGTAATTCTGAAGTTTTCTTGTGATTAGGGTAACCTTTCCAAGCACAGTGAAAAACATTGTGGTACAGGAAAGAACGAGAGTGCACATAGAAGTCACTATCTCTAAAGTATTTCAGACTTGTCTATGTCAAGCAACTCTTCTGTGTCAGGCAAGAAAATGTCTTAGGGGGCAATAACTTGTGGCTGTGTCGACTACAGTTTACATTTCCTTTATTTTATGTCTGCATTTGGTTAACCACCTTTATTGTTCATTCTGATGAGATGGAGGATACATGGCTGATCAGGAAAGAGGAGTTCAGCAGTTAACCTACACTTCAAATACATATTTTGCCTAGGTCTTATTTCTACCTATTCTTGTTCCACCTTCTCAGTAACATCAGGTTTGTGAGTAGGTGATTGCCCTACACACCCTTTTCCTGTGCTGAGAGTGGCTCCCTTCAGAGGGAAGGTGCTGAAAGGGGAGAGGTTTATGTAAAGAGAGCAAGTGACTTTGAAGTGTTGTGTCCAAACTACTGGCACAGTAATAGACACCTGAGTGGTTCAACTTCGCAGACAAAATATCCAAATAGAATTCAGTACGGCTTGGCCGGTGAGCTTGGAATCCAGCTGAAACATCACCCTCTCGCTTATCATTTGCACCATAGGAAAAATAAATCGATTGCTTCGCCTTCCCTGGCTGCTGCAGATACCAGTACATAGAATCATGATTATTATTTTGACTGCATTTCAGAGTAGTGTTCTCATCTTCTCTCACCACAAGACTTGGGGTTTGGGTGATTTCAGCTCCTATAAGACAAAACAAAATGAAAATACAGTAAAACAAGTAAGACACATTCTCCCAGCATCAGAGCAGGTATTAAGGCTCTACTGACTCCTTACTTGTTCCAAAGAAGTACATGGCCACACACAGAGCTGTCCACATCCTCATTTCTGTCTCTGGAGTCAGTGAACCTACCCCTATACCGGACTTATATAGCTTTGTTTCACCTGCTTCCCCTAAACCAATAGCAGAGATCTCTGTAACAGCTACATCTACACTGAAAAATAAGCTCCTTCCTGCAAGAAATTTCAAGTAAACACTTTATTTGAAGTGCGTGTGTTGAAAACACACGGAAAGTTTCAAACTGACTCATCTGGAAGCTTTTCACACTCTACCAGACAGGATGTTGTCATATATGACAATTGTGGTTTTATTTACCCTTGCATGTCTTATTATACCTTTTGATATTTTGTTTCCAGAATAAACCAGAAAATGTTTAATGCAACCAAATAATGTGGTTTTATTTTGTATTGGTAACTGATGGATCTTTTCTTTCTGAAAAAATACAATACCTATGCTCAGACATTAATTTTTTTCTGCCTTCTCCACCTGTTAGAACAAGCATGAATGATATTATTTTGAGAAGAGCTTTATATGGGAGCGTGTTGCAGCCTTAGCACACAGCAAAAATTAAGGAAAACAGGGTTATTCCTGAAGCAAATATCTAACAGCTTCTTGTCCAGTAGTACCTGTACTAATTATAAGTGCATCTTGCAGGATCCAGAGTGATACTACTGATTCTGACAGAATCTTTTAACCTTTATTAAGAGGACTGATTGCTGTCCCAGCAAGGTATTTTGGAAGCACAGTGGGAACCATCACAATACTCAAAATTTGCCATTTATAGCTTTGAAGTGTGGCCCCAGAGGCCAATGTTCATATCAAGCAACACAAGATCTGCGCTACTGAAGCTATTCCTTCTTTTTAAAGTGAAAGGATACCATCTGGTGGAGTGAGGGGGTGTTTACAGTGATCCTTAGAGGATTATTTTTCACAGCTCTTTATTTTTGCATTGGCAGATATTAATGAAAAAGGAACTAATGTACCAGAGATACATATGTCTGTCATTAAACTGGAGACTGTGAAATGCTGCACTGAAAGTGTTGACTCACAAGTACACAGGTTCTTTATCTGGACAAGAAAAATCTAAGAGGTGATATTGAGAATGGGATTTCAAAAACATAATGCAGATGAGGAGGGGAACTAGTGTGTGGAGTAGCTGGTGAAGTTCCTAATTAGATATGCTGTAAAAGTTGTGCATCCAGGTAAATGGGCTGGAAAGAGAAACCTCTTTTCACTCAGAACACAGTGTTTTCCTCTGGGTTTCACATGGTACAGCAATGTTATAGGTAAAACCTTTCAGAACAGTATCTAGATTCAAATCCCATGTTGTTTTATTGAGACGGGATCTGAATCTAAACAAACCAACCCCTAGTGCACTGTGCTGTAGGGTATCACAAAGGGATTCATGAATGTTTTCTACTGTATAAAAATACAAATTTATAGCCTAGGCTTTCTAAATGGAGCAGATTCAATGTTCGATCAATAAATATTTAAATATTTCATACAAAGTGAAAGAGTTTCAAGGGGAAAATCTGACTCACAACATCCTGTTGCACACCAGTGGTTAAATCTAAGTGTTAAAGTGTGGGCAGTTGGATGGAGAAACCTCATCACCTAATCCTGGTGTTGTTGAGAGGTTGGTCTTCCTGATTAAGTTGCAAAAATAAAGGCATCAAAATGTCTTGCTGTTGCTCTGAGCATAACATGGCCAATAACCTATTCACCTAATCATCAACTCAGAGCTGTGATAGGCTTACTTTCTTCTTAAAGAGAATGAATACATGGGCTTCACTCTAAACAAATGTCATGATTAACCTTTTAGACATGGGTTTTTATTATTTTTGTGTGACTCTGAAATTACCAGATGTGCAAAAAAGTCATTACTAGCAGCATTAATGGAACCAATCCAGTAAATACAAATACATCTTTCAGGAAAAAAAAAATTTACATTGTTAATTTCAAAAAGTTTAAAAATTTAGAAAAAAAAAAAGTGCTTTCTTTTTTCCTTTTCCTTTTTTTAAATTTTTGGGTGGAAAAAAGTTTATTTGTTGGAATGCCCTGACTATTATGCCATCAGGAAAAAAGCCAAGATGAAATGTAGAAAACATATCCTTTTTTTTTCTGGAATTGTCAAATTTATTTAAAAATTAGTTACATTTGTTACCTTCCAGTCACAGGTATCAGGAACATTTTACATGAGGGAATACCCACTCCTGTCTGTAAGCCAGCTGTTTCATACTTGTGTTGTCACATCATTTTTATTTGGAAAAGATAGGATTATGGCATTTAGTATCATTTGCATGTTCCACAATCTCTTCTCTGGTCAGTTCCAATTTCAAACAACACTTTTCGTGAGGATCAGTTACACAAAGAAGGATTTCAGTGTAGCTTTCAGCATGGATTTCATAACATCCTGAGATGTTGCAAAAATATGTGTCTCATAAATCAGGGGTCTCTTAATTCTCTTCATTGTCAGTAATTTGAATGCTACTATTATTCAGGGCTGAGTGATAGGTTTTCTTTCAGGAGACCCCAAACTCCTTGATGGTGTCTCTGTTTCAGAACCCTGTGTGCTGCTCAGTAAAGGTCATGGAAGTTTCAGCACAAGACTGCTGCCATTACAGTTAAGCCACTGGCAGTGTAGGTTTGGTACTGTCTCCCTTCTACTCCAGCCCAGAATTTCAATCCACTTTTTTTCAGGATGACATCTTTTTTTTTTTTTCATTTGAACCAGTTCTAAATTCTTATTCCATGCATAATGGAATTAAGGAATGGACTGTTTATCACGGGAACATCCATTGGTGAGGGTGGAAGGGAAAGAAACTGGGCTAATGGCAGAAACTTAGTCTGTTCAGCTACTCACAGTGAGAGTAAAGGAGATATTTTTTTGTTGTTGCAGGACCTGCATGCTCTTGGTCATACTGAAGGCTCCTGGCACAGTAATGCCACCCTATGTTTTGTATTTTCCTTTTTTTCTGATAAAGTGGTTTCATGCTCAGTGTAAACATCTTTTGCTGCTGGCACTTAAACATGCTGTCTCAACCCCCTGAACTGGGTGTTGGAAGCAGTAAATGCAAGATTGTCTCTGTGCCCCTCCTGGTGGAGAATCAGAGAATCCACCTGAAAAATAAAGAAAGAGGGAAGGAGTAAAGCAAACAAAACCAGAGAAAGGAAAAAGTCTTCTCATGCACAACAGATCATTATTGTTCATGTATTTAGTGAATGTTGTGATAAAAAGAAGAAGCAATGGCTATCCAGGTATCTTTCTTTCCTTTAACATCACTGGTCTCAGATAATTTGCCTTCCTCCAGGCAGGTACAACCTACAGATCAGTCGAATCACATACCATTTCAGACTTCCTATCTTCCACTGCCATTTGTATTAACCTTAAGCTTATCCCTAATTTGCTCCAGAATCTTCATACAGCGCTCTTACAGATAACTTTCATTCTCCCTTCTTCCCATTTTCTTGCTTTTCCTCTTCCTCAATTAAAACTCATAATTTCTAAACAAGTTTTCTGTGCCTGTGACAACTACGTGGTCCTTTTGCATCAAGGTCTGCCAAACCTCACAGCTGTGATCAGATTGCACTTTTGTTGATCTCCAGATAACAAAGCAACCTTTTAAAATTTCCATTACTAGACCTTCAGATCACAACTTTTTGTCATCTTGGAAGTGTTTAAGAACACAAGAAACTCTCAGGCTTCCCCCACCCACTCATCTGGGTCTACACAACCTCACTGTGCAAATTCTACCCTCTGTTCTTTCAAACACACATACACAGGGGAATTATACTGAAAGCCTTCTTCTGTTTGGCAGTCAACACCAGAATCATTCTCACACTCATCTCACTTTCATATCACACTACTCAGAAACCATGAATATCCTGCCCTGCAGGACTGATGACTCCTTGGGCAGCTGATCAAAACTCCTATTAGTCTGCCTCCTATTTTAGCTGCCAGCATCAAGCATATTGCAGGCCTACTGATCTTTTGCTTCTCACTAACAGACCAGCTTCTGAGTGCTTTAGAAAGGAGAGCCAGTGGGAGAACAGGCAGCATTAGGAGTCTAATGGTAAAAGAGAAAGGTTGGTATGAAGCTAAGTCCTCTTGCCTATTAACAGTGCCACTACTTTGGTGAGAGAGAAGATAGAACTGGAAATAGTAGACAGGAGACCAACAGGTGTATTGCCTCAGCCAGAAGAGAGCTAGGTGGATGCCCAAATAAAGAGAATAGAAAGTCAAGGAAAGGATGTTTATTCTACTTTCAATGCTGTGAAATGAGATGCAGCAATTATATCTGCTTTTCCTTCACCCAAGCAATGTCTAACATCCAAGGTATTGATTTTGAGTATATCTGCTGTCAATGCAGCCAATAAAATACTTTGCAGAGGAAGCAAAAGCTATAGACCTCTAAATTCTCATGTAAGTAAAGAAGCATGCTTTACAGCACAGCTGCAAGTAAAACCTAAAGGATGCTGGCTGCCACACATTCTTGAGTAGAAGATACTGCTCATTAACTATTCAACAGTTTACTGAAAAACCACGGAAAGAAGACAAGTCAGCAAAACCTTAAAACCAGCCTGAAACTGTATTTTATCACATGGGGATAAAAGTATTTAATTGCAGAGTTTTCTTTCTGGCACATCTGTACAAAATCTCACATTTCTTTGCTGCCAATCTTACCCATATCGTAAAAAAATAAATAAATAAAACCAAAGCATTTGCCTTTGCAAACAACATAAAAATAACATACAGCCAGGCCGTGAATAAAGTGAGAGTCACATACTGGCAGGACCAAGAAACACAGCTTGCATTTTATGATGCTAGCAGGAAGAAATCTTTCTGGCTGATACTACCGCAACACAAAGGTGTAACCCAACAGTATTTAAGGTAGCTCTAATAAATGATATAACTATATATTTGGTATGTGCACTCAGGATGTGATTGAGAAAGAATACTACTATTTCTACATCTGTCACAACTATCCATTTTTTTCACTGTTCAGATTATTCCAAAAATATTATTACATACTGGCTAAAATTGACTAGAATCTGATTCTGTGAACAGTAAAACATAGAGGGGAAGGTGGGCTGAATCTGAGTGACATTAATAACTTTTTTTGTAGTTTGATGAGGATGATCTATCAGGCCACTTTCACTGTGCAACAATGTACACAAACCCTATCACATATCATAATTCTTATCACACCCTGACAAAAGAACTCATGCAGTTAGTCACAGTTGCTTGAAAACACTTCTCTGGGAAAGAAGATGGGAACCATAACAGTTGGTTCAATAAACACCCTTATTTGTGGTGATATTTGATATTCTGTTGGCAATCAAAGTACTTCTTGCAAGAAAAAAAATCTCACAGCACGCTCCGGTTGGATCTGTCCTTATCTCAACCCTTCATGCCCTACATTGGCAAAAAGGACTCTCATGAGTTTAAGCTCAGCTGGAGATGAAACAGCACATGGCCACTCAACCCCCTCTTTTTCCCCCCCACCTCCCCTGGTGGAATGAGGAGGAGAATCAAAGTAAAACTTGTATGTTGAAATAAGTACAGTTTAATAATTGAAAATAAAGTCAAATATAATATAATTATTATTATAAATAATAATGAAACAAACAAGTGATGCACAGTGCAATTGCTCACCACCCTCTGACCAATGCCAGACCTCACTTCCCAATCCCAGACTGGCTGTGGTTCCATGACCTCCCTCCAGTTTAAATACTGGGCGTGGCGTTCTATGGTGTGGAATATCCCTCTGATCAGTTTGGGTCAGCTGTGCCAGCTATGCTCCATCCCAGTTTCTTTTGTGCACTTCCTCACTGGCAGAGCATGAGACATGGAAAAAGAAAGAAGTCCCTGACTCAGGATAAACACAACTTAGCAAAAACCCAAACCATCAGTGTGTTACTGACACCATTCTCTTTCCGAATCCAAAATGCAGCACTGCAACAGCTACAGAGAGGAAATTAACTCTACCCCAGCTGAAACCAGGACAATAAAGTACAAATAAATTTTACTATTCCATTTGAAAACTTGAGTATCTTGACTTTTTCATTGAGAAAGACAGAGGATTTTAAACAAGCATTAATGAACTTCCATAACTAAGATATGAGTTTCTCCACTGCTTTAACACTGTTGACTTTAACAAATATACTTGAATCTACAGAAAAACCCTTATTACATTTTCTTCACAAGCTTTTGAAGCTGTTTTGTGAAGTTGAAAAACAGTTTGGGGAGCAATGTGATTATAGGAATGAACTTATATTGATGTACACGTAAAATGTGGTAACACAATTTTCTCTCAAACTATGAAATAAAGCTGGCTTCAAACGTATGTCAATAAATTTGTATATGCAGACAAATAGAAATATAAAACACTAGAAATCAATTAATCACTTATTTCTGCAGGTACGTAAGATGATTTAAGAAGAACTAGGCTGAATTTCTACCAGCAGTAGGGCTAAAGGATGTTTTCCTATTAATATTATTCGCTATAGTTAAAAGCTATTTCAAAGATGCTTATACCCACACCTTCACCCATCAAATTATTTGTAAAAACATGGTATTTCCTTTCATAATGCAGACCAGGGAAGAAGCTATTTATAGCCTTGTTTTTTCTACTTCAATATTTTCAAAATTTTTCTGTCCTCAGAAAAAGTTCTTATGCATTATTTACCTTTTAGTTTTCCTCGACTGGTGGGAAAATGTCAAGTATCTCCAGAAAAGACTGCATATAGAGCAGCATTAGGATATACTCAGTGTTTTGAGCTGCTATCAGATCAAATGCCTGGTCATGGTCTATTGGGATATCTCAAATTTACAGGATAAAATACCCGTGATCTAAACTCTATTTCATGAGCTCATAAAGAAATGCAGCCAGTCTGACAAATTCAGACTCCTCAACCCCCTTTTGCCTGGACTAGTCTATCACTGGAATTCACTTATCCAGCATGCAAATCATATGGTTTCAAAACTTAGAACCCATAATTGTTAATTCATGCCCTTACAAGGAAAAAACAATCCATCAGTCATCTATCCAATAGTGAGAATGTTCACCCTTCCTCTTCCATCACACTTTGGGCATCCCCTGTGAAACACCTGGAAGCACAGAAGTCCCAGCAATCCAGCTGCTATTGTGTCTGCTCCAAATGCATTTTGACTAAGCTGATGGTTTTATATCTTCCAGCCCGAAGGTTTGGTCTAAATCATTTTCATAAATTAGCAGATTGTGAAGAAAGTGCCAGCTGGAGAGGATGGCTGCAGGTGCCAGGGATCTGCAGGTGACAATGGCTGCATAATGGCCCTTTGCCCCTGTCTGGGCACCTGTCCTGCCTACTGGTGCTCTCTCTGACCCCGTGTCTGCCCCCAGCACACATCAGGCCTTAGCATGAGCTGTGCCAGCCAACTCCTGAGCAGGATCTTAGAGAACAGGCACAATGCCTAAACAAGATTTAAGGACAACCTGTTCCCTATTCATTAATAAAATCTCAGTGCAGGATGAGTCAAAAGAAATTGTCCCTCCCACACATAATTAAACTGATTGTGAGCTGATCCTATTTCCCCTTCCCCTAGGGCATGAACACACTTGAGGGCTCACCTTTCTGTGGATTTCTCACTGATGAGCATTCCTTAGACTGAGGTGGATGAACCACATTCCATACATCCTGAAAACGCAGATTTTAAGAACACTCTCAAGGAAAAGGCAGTTTTATATTTTCCAGTGAATCATTTCATCATTTCCCTCATTTTTATATGTAAAACAGTGATGAAAACACGTACAAAATTTATCAGAGATATTGGCAAAAATCAGTAAAAACCCTTTTGCTTAACTCAGAAATTGATCTGGAATTTGGCAGTAATTGTAGTTGTGATCTGAAATAAAACCTCTGAAAAGACTTCACTAATGGGAAGTTCCTTTTCCATTCGGCTTCCAGGATTAACAAAAGGCAAACAGCCTGTATTTATCAGGAAGCAGTCCGGGGCACCTCCCTTCAGAGAGGGTGGGAAGTGCCAGCTGAAGCCAGCACAGCTCTCCTCAGCTGGTAAAGAGCTCTGTGCAAGAGCTGTGTTTGTGTGGGGCTCCAGGCACGAGGGACACACCTCTTGTGCCACTGCTGATGAATTCCTGGTGCTCACCGGGAGCTGCCTCTCCTGCCGACCAGCCGTGACATGTTTGTGCAGGATGCTCGCCCCACCCGGAGCAGCACACACCGCCAGCGCTGGGAAAGCTTCCTCACGGGCTGGTTCCTACCAACATTGCCACTGCAGCTTTCCGAGAACCTGGAATGATGATCCCTGGAGCTGAACAATGAAACAGGGAGGCTACCAAAAGGTCTGAGAGTGCTCATCTGAGAGGATGAAAAAAAGACAAAACACACCTCTCTGTCCTGGCAGCTCCAGAGTGTTCTTACATTCAGCAGCTGTAAAGAGGAACAACAACAACCAAGTCAGCATTTTCCTGTCCTGCAACTGCACTGATGTCAGCAAGAGATACCAGGCACTTTGAAGTTCTGTCTGTTGTCTGGATTTTATTTTTCCCTACAAAACTTTCCGTTTTCCAGTCTCCATTAATTCATTCATCTGGATTTGTTATTTGGTTATGCTGTGGCTCTTACTGCCTTTTTCTAGACTCTCCCTTTATTCCCAGTTCCCCCTCTTTAATTATCTTTTCAATTTCCTGAAAAATCTGAAGTTAATACTTTTCCTATGGTCCTTTATTCAACAGTCCACTTCCACAATCATTTTACCAGACAATTACTGAAAAACTGGTTATGAAATCAGTCCCATTTCCCTGGAATATTCCTTTTGTGAGTTACGTTCCATCTTCGAAAGAAGACATAAATGCACCTTAAACATTAATTTTTCACATTAATTCTGTTCTTTTTTACATATGAACTTGAGTATAGGATGCTGAACCCTGAACTGCCTGCATGAACCTCTTTGCATGTGGCAACTTCCTCTCCTTTTAAATGACTGGCTCAAAACATTAATTGATTTAGTCTTGCTGAGGCAGTAGCTCAGTCCAGGAAAATGAAGAATTTCAGCAGTTCATTAAAAAGCACTTTGTATCAAGGGAATGACAGAAAGTCAGTAGGTAGAAATACCACACTGCCTGATTAGACTATCACAGACTCATTGTAAGGCAGATTGACACAGGCTGTGTTTAGGATAAATGTGAATGAGAAAGAAAAATGGACTTGTAGAAAGCAAAAGACAGGTAATTTGGGATTAAGGTCTGTCCCTAGGATGCTGAGGTAGAAGCAAGACATTAAGCTAGTTCATTTATGGCGAGAAAAGCAAACCCACCTTCTTGTGGACAAAACAGTTTTACTTTCTTTACAGGTCACAGTCTAAGAACTGATCCTCAAAAACAGTCTTGCATTTATCTGAAGTCAGAGCATTTTCGTGAAGAAATTTTTTTTCTGAGCCAAAGAATTCTTAGTCAAGGATGCAAACTTGCAGTAACAGACAGAAATCTTTCAACCACATCCTTGTTCATCTTGTTGAATGTGAAACCAGAAAGCATCTCACTGCAAGCAGCCTACAGTAGCTGCTTTGGGAGAGGTGTCCTCTTCCTCATCTGCATTTTGTGCCCAGATAAGCTGTTTGCTATGTCCTCTCTGAGCAGACACATAATCAACTGTAACGAAACAACAATTATACTACACATTTTCCTTGCACACATCATATTTATTTATTTATTTGAATGACCTGACCAATCTTGCTGTGTGTGTGCTGCAGTGTGTCCATTTTTACTTTTTTTTTTTCCTTAGCTCTTTATTGTTCACTTGGTTATACCTTGTCAAAACTGTAACTCCTTTTGTGCAGCGAGATCTAACTACATATGGTCCTCACAAGCCTGACTCCAATTGATAGACCTTGTAGAAGTAGTTCTGTGACATTTTCCATAAAACCTACAGTATTTTTAAGATGACATTTCCCTGCTCTTGCCTGTACAAGGACTGATTTATTGTCTCA
The DNA here is from genome assembly GCA_034509425.1 of Eopsaltria australis. Taxonomy (NCBI): domain Eukaryota; kingdom Metazoa; phylum Chordata; class Aves; order Passeriformes; family Petroicidae; genus Eopsaltria; species Eopsaltria australis. Next base: position 3,126,014 of record JAVTVJ010000052.1, on the reverse strand, counting down.
GTAATGATAATGGGATCTGAGAAAAATGCCTGCATTTTGGCAAAGTAACACAGCCATTTGTGTCAGTGACAAAGACCTTAAGCTAGCCTTTCCTGAATGACACTCTGCCTTTAAAATGCTCCCAAGAACCTTTATGCATCAATCCAGTGGTCACTAAGTAGGAGAGAAAGCCTTTAGAGGAGCCAGCAGGAGACTGCCTATGTGAGAACTGGTAATTTGTAAATATGGTCCTTAAAGGATCAATGGAGCTTTTTCTAACAAATGCAAGGCAGGATCTGCAGGCCAATGGTGCATTTCACCCATCTTACCAACAACACAGGTGAAGACTTTCTCACAACATAGCTTAGACAAGGAATGTGTGCCGACATTTGAGTTTAAATACAGCTTTTGGGGCAAGGGACAGAAACTTCATTGTCAGAGAGTGCAGGTGAGTTTGTCTAGAACAATTAAGACTTATTGGTGCACTCAGGACCCTGTCTGTCTTGGCTGAAGGAGTACAGCTTCAACAAGCATCATAGAGGAAATCATAGATAAAAAAGACTTACTTTAACCACACGTAGCATCACACTGTGTCAGTAGGATAATGCTGACTTTAAACAGAGAGCACCCATTGCTCCAAGATACTTTCTGCAGCAGGGTAGTAGTTAATGATTAGTGATCAGTCACAGTCACTTAGAATTCATGAGTATCCCTGAAATGCCAGAGATTAGGTAGGTAGTTTCAAATTACTTTCCCTACCGAATTCAGTACCCTGAACTGTGCAGTGCTAGTAAGGACCCAGAAAAGGAGAGGGTTAGTACGTGTCCAGGTTTTGGGCGTTTTTTATTTAATGGGATTTCTAAAATTTGAATACACAATGCTTTTACACCCCTGACCACCGGGCGGCACTGTTCAGCCGCAGAACCGAACCCGGCGTGCAGCCTTCGGAAGGGGCGCCCAGAAATCGCCTTCCTCGGGTGACTTTACATCCACAGACGACTAGAATTCCATGATCTCCTGAAAAAGCCAGAGAAATGCTAGACCCTTCACACAGTATCGTTACCCTGTATTCATACTTCAGCGCAAGGAAAAATGTAGTACTTTTTTTTCAAACACGTTTGCCGGCTCTCTATTCTCCCGAGATCTGGTTCAAAATTACACTCCCTATTCCATGGTTTTCTTCAAATTTTTTTCGTACCTTTTTCACAAATCTTAGCCGTCTCTGTTTGCAGTCTGGAGACTCCAATACATACAAACTGGGGGACTAGTGGCTGGAGAGCCCTGTGGAAAGGGATATAGGGGTTTGGGTTGATGGCACGTGGAACATGAGTGAGCAGTGCCCTGGCAGCCAAAAGGGCCAGCTATGTCCAGGGGTGCATCAGGCACAGCATCGCCAGACAGGCAAGGGAGGGGATTGTCCCACTCTGCTCTGCACTGATGTGACCTCACTTCACTGTGTGCAGTTTTGAACACCACAATGTAAGGGGAACATCAGATTATTAGACTGTGTCCAGAGAAAGCCGACCAAGATGATGAAAGGTCTCCAGAGCAAGAGGTCACTTGGTTTGTTCAGCTTAAAGAAGGCTGCGGAGTGACCTACAGCTTCCTCATGGGGTAAATAGAGTGGGAGGTGCTGATCTCCTTTCTCTGGTGACCAAAGATAGGACACAAGGAAATCTAGAATCATTAAGGTTGGAAAAGACCTTTAAGATCATCAAATCCAACCATAAACCCAACACTGCCAAGTCTGTCTCTAAGACATGTCCCTAATTGCCACATTTGCACATCTTTGAAATGCCTCCAGGGATGGTGACTCATCCACTTTCCTGGACTGCCTGTTTCAGTGTTTGATAAAACTTTGGTGAACAAATCTTTCTTAATTTCCAATCTAAACCTGCCCTGGCACAACTCAAGGTTGTTTCCTCTTGTCCTGTTGCTTGTTACATGGAAAAATAGACTCACCCTCACCTGCCTACACCCTCCTTTCAGGGAGTTATGGGGCGTGCTAAGGTCCCCCTGAGCCTCCTTTTTTTTCCAGGCTAAACACCCCCACTGCCTCAGCAGCTCCTCATAGACCTTCTGCTCCAGACCCTTCACAGCCCTCTTGCCCTTCTCTGGACACACTTGTAGTGAGGGGCCTGGAACTGAACACAGGATTTGAGGTGTGGCCTCAGCAGTGCCAAGGAGATAGGGGATGATCCTGCTTGCCACACCATTGCTGACACAGGCCAGGTGCATTGGCCTTCTTGCCCACCTGGGCACACTGCCAGTTCATGTTCAGCCACACCCCCAGGTCCTTTTATGCTGGGCCACATTCCTTTCACTCTGTCTCAAGCCTGTAACTCTGCATGTTGGGACCCAAGTCCAGGACTCCACACTTGGCCCTATTGAACTTCTTATAATTGGCCTCAGCCCATTGATCCAGCCTGTCCAGATCCCTCTGCAGAGCCCTCCAGCAGATCGACACTCCCACCCAACTTGGTGTCATTTGCAACCTGACTGACAGTGCCTTTGATCCCCTTGTCCACATCATCAGTAAAGATGTTAAACAGGACTGACCCCAACCCTGAGCCCTGGGGGACACCACCTGTGACCAGCTGGATGTAACTCCATTCACCACCACTTCCTGGGCCCAGCCATCCAGCCAGTTTTTAACCCAGTGAAAAGTACATCTGTCCAAGTGATAAGCAGCCAGTTTCCCCAGGATAGTGTTGTCAGAAATGGTGTCAAAGGCTTTACTGAAGTCCAGGTAGAAGATAACATCCACAGCCTTTCCCTCATCCACTAAGCAGGTCACCCTGTCATGGAAGGAGATCAGATTGGTCAAGCAGGAACTGCCTTTCCTAAATCCATGCTGGCTGGGCTTGAATCCCTGATTGCCCTGCACATGCTGTGTGATGGCACTCAGGATGAGCTGTTCCATGACCTTCCCTGGCACTGAGCTCAGCCTGACAGGTCTGTAGTTCCCTGGATCTTCCTTCTGGCCTGTTTTTTTGGATGCGTGTCACATTTATCAATATCCAGTCAACTGGGACCTCCCTGGTGATCCAGGTCCCTCAGGTGGATCCCATCTGGACCTGAAGCCCTGTGTGTGTCTAAGTGGTGCAGCAGGTCACTGGGCATTTCCATTGGATTATGGGGTGTACATTCTGCTCCCTGTCCCTGTCTTCCATCTGAGGGAGCTGGGTACCTGAAGAACAACTAGTCTTGCTATTAAGGACTGAGGCAAGGAAGGTCTATTATGTACCTTTCCTCATCTTTTGTCACTACATTTGCCCCTGCAGCATCCAGTAAAGGATGGAGATTCTCCTTAGCCCTCCATTTGTTGCTGATGTATTTATAAAAACATTTTTATTGTCTTTTCATTCCCTTGAAATGATATGAAGCTGTGTGAGGGAAAGTTTACATTGGACATTAGGAAAAATTCCTACACTGAGAGCACTGTCGGTCACTGGAACATGCTCCCCAGGGAAGTGGTCTCAGCCCCAAGCTTGTTGGAGTTCAAGGAGCACTTAAGGCATATGGTTTAGATTTAGGCTGTTCTGTGAAGAGCAGGGAGTTGGACTCAGTGATCCTTATGGGTCCCTTCCAACTCAAGATATCCTGTGATTCTAGAATTCTATGATTCAGGGAGATAAGCAGGAGAGCTGATGTGATGGTAATAGATTACTCCCACCATGATGAAGAGAAGCAGTTGTTCATTGCTTTTGTTACCTTCAAGGTGCTTACTCACCTTCTGCAGGTGTGCTGCCTAATGCATAAGGGGTTTACTCTGCATGTTCCCCTGTGGCTAAACCTGTGTGACTTCACACCTCCACACCCTCAGTGTTTTCCAGATTTACTCAACAAGGGCATTTCAGCTATTTCTGGAGGCATTTTCAGGTTTAGCTTCATATTCTTGCATAGTTTCTTAGCGATTTTCTTCCTTTTTGCAGTTTTATTTTTGGTGGGAAGAGAACAGTTTCATACACAGACCGCAACAGCAAGGGGTACTGAAAACACATCCCTGCTATGGGATATTCAGTTTCAAAGGCCTCATACTCTGGGGACTGGCATATGTCCACTTAAAACAAACATCAGTTCTCTTGACTGTCCCTCCCCAACCTGCACACCCTTTGCTTTCCCATCCATCTTCTAGCTGTAGCATTTATTCAGTTCTATAGAGTCTCCCACACATACACCAAAATTGTGCATATAATTTTTGATGACTTAGTTTTCACACAGATCAGGTCTTTGATTCAGATCACTGCACAAATCTTTGCTGATAGCACTCGGAAGGTGTTGAGGAAAGGGCAGAGAAAAAAAGAGTGTAAGGTTATCTGTCTCAGTAGAGGTTCATATTCTTGTGAGGTTGAAATATCTGTGGGACTACAGCCTTAGAAGTAAATTCCCATTTTGCACTACAGCGCTTTTAAACTGTTTTCTATAAATATGTTGCCACCCCTGGGCTCCTGAATATGCCAGTCTGTGCATGGGAGATGGAATGAGAAATTAATTTTTCTGTTGAGATGTTTCCATATCTTATGAGTAATTAACCATTCCTTGGGGAAAAAACTGGCACTCAGGCAACAGACCCAGGAACTGCCAGGGTATGGACTGGTTCTGTTCATGAAACACTTTTTCTGCCAGGAAATGCATCCAGCCATTCATTCCTTTCCTGAAAAACTCCTGAAATAATTACATTAAGTGGAGTTTCATGCTAAACAAAATTGGTTTAACACTTCCCACGTTCTTTTTCTCTATGAAAGAAAATAAATCATTTTATTCCCAACTAAATTTGTAGTTCTCCTTTCCTACTCATTTTTCAGCCAAGAGCTAAATGAAAAAGGCAGTCATTTATGTAACCCCTTGCTGCAAGTTTGAGAAGGCTCACAGACCTTTACTGATGGATCTGGACGTAGGGTGTCACCAGTCACCCTCTTTGGCAGCCAAAAAGAAAAATCCTGTGGGTACCTTACATTGTCTCACAGAAGCTCAGCTTCATTCCTTTCAGCTTCCTGAGGGTGTGGAGCCCTCACCTCTCTGCCTTTCAATGCCAGTAACTTAATGTCCTTATTTTTCTACTGGGCTTCCAAGAACAAATTGTATGTTATGTGATCTTTTTAGCAGGGCGATTTTGCTTAAATCCCAGGGCACTTAGGAAGTGCAACTTCCCCTTTCCATCTACGTAACTGTTGGTCCATTTTTTCCACTAGAGCATAAGTATGCAACCGAAAACAGAATTTTTGGAATCTTCTGCAGCTTTATGGAATCATTCTTCAGATGAGCAACAGCCACCCAAATCTAGCAGAGATCTTCTTTAAGTATGGAATACTTCCAAACACTCTCATAGAAGCAACAGACAAGTAGGATAATTACAGTTTGTTTGAACCCCTCTTCCTTCCAAGTCAAACAGACAACACTGAAAAAAATACAGGGTACTCTGTGCTATTCCAACAGAAGTTTGCAGTCTCTCAATTTCACAAGCAGAAATTAGACATTTCAAGGTTGGTCAAGAACCATGGTTGCAGCATACATCCAAAGAAAGTGAGAGAAGCTTGGAACATGGATCAACATGGATCAGCAGATAGACAGGGCTAGTCTCAGGTCCTCTACAGAATATAGAGGAGATTGCAAAACATACAAGATCACAATTTCAATACCTTTATTTATAAAAGACACACCTATACATTCATACTTTCTAGGGAGTTCATCAGACTTCAATAACAATATATACAAAATAAATATATATCTCTCTAACTGCACATTTCTGTTCCTGGGCCAGGGCTGCAGAGCTCATGAATTTTATTTTCTCCCCTTTTGGCAGCTTCAGAAACCCTGTAGTGTCTCATGTTCCAGTAAGAAAAAAATTAATTTACAAGGTCTGAGCATTCAGGTGAAACCTAGTAGCAGTATTGAACTTACACAGCTGGATTGCAGGTCTGCACAGAACTGACTAAATAGTGTCCAGTCCCAGCATGGAACTAGGCTTAGTGTAAAACCAGTCATGGATTCCCAGGGAGCCACTTCTCATTTTAAAGTTCCCCAAAACCTGGCCCACAGCATAAATGACTGTTTTTCCCTCTGGGTGTTAGCATGATGAACACTGGCACTCAGTCTGTGTGATGAGTGTGTTAGAACACTTGGGTTGTATAGGTAGGATGCTGGAAAATGGATGAATAAACAGATATTTAGGCTGTAGCTACAGTGAGCTGGCACAAGTCTAGCTGTTTCTTCACCTTTCAGACTGTCACGGAAATTTGCAACTGGCCCATGCCAACTGAGGAGAGAGGTTAGGATGCAAAGCATAGAATTACAATGGGCAAAAGTTAATTCACGTGCATGAGGTGTCCCAGCCAAATTGGGGCAACCTGAATGTGGTTTTACACACAATTCTTATATCCTTCAAACATTCAGGTAATTCATGATTTGACTAATCACCTACACCCACACTACTGATTATTAATAACAGTAAATCTCTGCAAAGCACCTGCATTTTTGCAGAATTCTTACTGCTTATCTGTTGATCCAGACATCCCTGGAATCAGTCTTGCTATAATTACTTGCTCTGATGCCAGAAGAGGCTGGGAAGATGCAGTCTAGGATGCTGCTGTTATCCTGGTTGTTAAAGTCCATATTTCCAGGACTAGGTCATCCTTTAGTTTCTTTTACTTAGGCAGGAACATTACTAACTTTAGTAAAATTTCATAGCTTTGTCACAATACAGTGTATATGGTGAACAAATATATGTTAACAAAATTAATACACTGTCACACTATAAAGATTGGTTGATATAATAGTCAAGGAAGATAATTTTCATAACAACTGATACACACACTTAATGAAAATAATGATTAAAAATACAGGTGGGTGAACAGTCAGCTAATGTAGATTGGGGTATTTCTCCTCTCTGGCATTTATTTCCATTAAAGCTTATAAGCAAAGCCCTAAGCAGAAGTGAATGATGACAAAGAATGAACAAAGCAGAGAACAAGTCTGATCTGTAGGCAAAAGCACACTGCTTGTTTCAAGGGAGAACTGAGACCCAGAAGCCTTCTTCTTGGTGGTAGAAAATCTCATTATTTGTGATAAAGATTTAAAAAACTAAAAAGCATGACTGTATACTGGTGGTTGCCAAGAGCCAGTGTGGAGACTAAAGGTGCAGGGTCTGGTTTTTCACACTGCATCTTGAGCTGCTCCTCAGTCCTTCCCACTTCTGTGCTTCCCCAAATTATCTTCAGTTATCTCTTATTAATTTTCTGTAAGCATCTCCTCTTTCTGTGCCAGGCTTTCTTAGGGAGAAAATACCTTTGTACTTCACCAAACACAGCAACAAACAAAACAAGGCTTTGGATATAGGGCATCCAGAAGGATATTATAAGGTTTTAGTTTACTGATCTGTATGATTATTTTTTAGAAATCTGTGAAGGAAAATGTGCTATTTCAGACAGTTGCAGTGCTAAATCTGCCCTTGAAAAAAATCTTCTTGAAGATTTTATCCACTAAATAGTTCTGCTTCAAAACTGCTTGTCAAACATGTCCTCTCATGTATAAATAGTACCCTTCTTATTCTTTCCTCTGCCTGCTATTCTATTTGCTGTTCCCAGCTCCTCCCTTTCTTCTTCACATCCCTTTCTTTCCTTGTCTGTCTTTTATAGTCGCTCTGTGTGTATCTTGCTTTCTCTACCTCTGTCTCCCACCTCTCTCACGCTTACCCTCCTTCTTCTCTCCTTTTTCTTTGAAACTCTATTCCCCTTGTCTTAGCCTCACCCCTCCCTTTTATCCTCCTCAGCTATTCTCTCATGGGTGGTTTTCTTCTCTTTGGTTTGTGTGGTCTGCCCTGCACATTCCAATTCTTTTCTCTTCAAGACCTAACACGTTTCACATAGTGAGGAGAGTATTTGAGAAATGAATTATGCTTTGCTGCTCTGACCATTGTTTTAATAACTGCAACTTAAAATATTACGAGATCTGTTTGTGTGTCTGGACATTTGAAACTCACTAGAGTGTGGAACCATGTGTTGATAAAATGAGTGTTTGTCTGTGTAAATTGAAGTACATGTTTGTCTTTATCGGTGTCTCCAAACTTTCTTGATCACGTATCCCTCCTGGTAAAAGGCTTTAGCTTACACCCCCGTTATACATACATTTACTTATTTATAAATTATGTACTACTGAAGTTCTATTATTTTCCTCCTGCACACCAATGGGTTGCCTTACATACTACTTTGGAGATCACAGCTCTATATCATGCAAGCCACTCTGCTGCATGAGATATGCTGGTTTTGTCACATTTAAGATTCTCCTGCGAGAATCCATGCGTGGTAGTTTGGGATTGAGAGCTTTTTCTTCTCTGTTTCTGTCATGTCGACTGTGATTGTTTATATATTGAGAGGGCTGAGTTTTTCTGGTAGGGTGTGATAATTTGCCTAGCAGAGGGAGATTTCAGGAACTGGAATTTTTTTTTAAGATACAAATTCTGCAGTATTGCAAAATGTTGCAACATTGAAGAAAAAAACATTTAAAAGCTGATGTAAAAATTAATCCCTTGTAAAAGACTGACTGTCAGCTTGCCTTTCACCAGGTGAGGTTTTAAAGATAATTTGGATGTTGCATGTGCACGCGTGCACAGGAACTTTTCCCAGACTTCCCCATTCAGTGTAGCAGTTTGCTCATGCTTGGCTTTCATTCCACTAGAAGGAGAAGGAGGAGGAGGAGGAGGAGGTTTTGGGGGGAATATTCCGTTACCATAAAGGGGAGGAAGTGTTTCTGCAGCTATTGAACAAAGCAGCTAGTTAACCTCTTTCCCGACCCTGGTGCAATGGTACAGTCCCACTGCTCCTTTCTAGGGGCCAGATGCTCCTCATAGTATAACGAGGAAGAAAGGAAAACACATGTGCAAAAATTTACTACCCAGCTGAGTAAGGACCAGATTCCAGGAGGAGCTGAATACCTGCAATTTCTCCTAAAGTAAAATTTCTTTTAGAATCAGAGGGGGGGGAGGGAGAGGGAGAGAAATTGGAAGGAAAGAAGTCTGTTGTAATTGGTGTCTAGAAACCCCCACAGAGAGGATTAAGAAAGAAACTATGCTGTCTGGGAAGAAGTAGGTATTTGTGTTACTCTGCATATATACAGAACTGCTAGAAAAGGCTGTGCTCTGTGGAAACTAGCCCTAGCTTTTTGAACACTGAGATGTGTCACTGTCTGCTGATGGTACTTCTTGTAAGCAGAACTTTATTCAATGTGCTTTCTCCTTTTGTACATGTACCAGTGTCTTACGTGGAAGGGAATCACGGTCACTTTCTATTGTGTGTATTGTGAAGCTCATACTTCAAACCAAAGGAAGTTACTTTGGCAACAGAAGCGCCAAGTTCTGCCCTGTGTTATCACAGAAGTATTTATGAATTGTAAGGCACTGAGTTTTGATATCTTTTCTGTTCAGTCCTAATGTGTTTAGTTCACTGCACCCTCCCTCATTTTCTGCCACTCACTGTGTAACTCACTGAATGGTAGGAACGAGCAGAGGGTTATGCTGTATGCCTCATCTGCTAGCATTTCTCTGTATTCAGCCCAGTGACATTTGCAAAATGAGTAGGTAGACTCTTGTTCTTGCACTAGCAGAAAACAGGAGACACTCAGAAAGATTCTTCAAGAAAGATGCTTCCAGTCCTTTGTTTCCACGTTAGAAGCAGAGATTCTCCCTTGGAACAACTGAGGAACCCTGTTTGATGCACCCAGACAATTGAGGTTTGTCAGTACCTAGAATCAAGGAAGCATCTAGCCTCTGTGACATTTCACAGAATCACAGAACGGGTCAGGCTGGAAGGCATCATGGATGGGTCATCCACTCTAACCTCCCTGCTCAAGCAGGGCTATCCTATAGCACATGCCACCGAATTGTGTCCAGATGGTTCTCGAATGTTTCCAGTGAGGGAGACCCACAAGCTCTCTGGGTAACCTGTTTCAGTGCAGGGTCACCTGCACAGCAAAGAAGTCCTTCCTTATATTTAAGTGGAATTTCATGTGCATCAGTTTCTGCCCACTGCCTCTTGTCCTAGTGCTTGGCACCACTGAAAATCCTCTTGGCACCCTCCCTGCAGATACTTATAAACACTGGTGAGGTCCCCTCTTCTCGAGGCTGAACAGGCCCAGCTCCCTCAGCCTTTCCTCATAAGTGCTCCAGTCTGTTAAAAACCTTTGTAGCCCTCCACTGGAACCACTCCTGGAACTCCATGTCTGTCTCTTTCACTGAGGAGCCTAGAGCTGGACACAGCGCTCCAGAGGTGCCTCACCAGGGCTGAGCAGAGAGGAAGCATTTGGGGAGCATTGGGGGTGGAGTACAACTAAGCACAGATGCACCAACTTCAGGCTGGGTTATGCAGAACAACGGGAGACGCCACACAGTAACATGGATTTCAGCAATATCAAGAGAGACCAACCAAGGATCAGCCCTGTACACTCACACTGTCCTTCCTGACCTGAACCTGGCAGGGGCAGGGGCTGGGGCAGAGGTTGGGGAAGGCACAGCTGCGGCCACGCTCGGGATCCCCGGAGAGCGGGCGGTGAGGGAAGACGCTTTTGGAAAATCCCCCTCTGGAAGAGGCCGGGTAGGGGAAGCGGGAGGGGTCCGGGAGCACAGCCCGGGATCGCGGAGGGAAGCCGGTGCCGCCCAGCGACCCGCCCAGCGGAGCGGCTCCGAGGGCAGGCTGCCGGCGGCCGGGGGAGCCGGCGGGGCGTGCGGCACAGGGGATGGCGATGGCCGCGGAAGTGACAGCAGTGGCTGCAGCCGCCTCGCAGTGCTGGATCTCGCAGCGCCCCCACCCCCATTTGCCGCCGCTGGGCCTCTGCGAAGGAAAGCAGGTCGGGGGGGCGGAGAGAGAATGGAGGAGGGGCACGGCGAAGAAGGGAGGGAGGGAGGGGGGAGAGAAAGCGAGCGAAAGAGAGGAGCCCGGAGAAAGGGACAAGGCAGATTCTGGGAAGCGAGAGGAAGAGAGACTCCTGCAGGAGGGGGAACCTGGGCGGGGAGAGGACATTCCCAGTGAAGGGCCTGGAGGGGAGCGCAAGGATCGGGTCTGCTCACAAGCATCCGACTTGTTGAAAGACGTCGAGCGAGGGCCAGAGGCTGTGCCCGGGGCCGGGGGACAAAGCGGCGTTGGGCGCGGAGCGAGAGGAGCTGGCGCTGGCCCGCCGGGATGGTGCAACTCGCGCGGTGAAAATGGTCTTTGTCCAACTTTTCTGATGCCGGGAGGCCGGGCGGCACGGCTCTAGCGGGAAGGGCTCCTGCGAACACTGCTCGAGTAATGCTGGGAAGTAGAGGGGGTGTTGCTGGAGTCCTGCACAAGGTACCGTGGCGGCCGGGCGAGGACGGGCATTGTGAGTCCGGCCGGAGCGCTCGGAGCGACGGGACGTGATCGCGGGTCCCCGCGGGTCTCTGCCGTCCGGGGGAGGGGGCACAGAACACACGAGGACTACTTGTAGAGGGGTTAAAACTCCTCAGGGCATGTGTTTTTCCTCCTTTCCCGGTGCGTGCTGTGCAAAGGCAGCGTTACCGGGACCCTGCCCCGAGCGCACCTCTGCTGTCAGGTGCCGGCTGTGGGCACGGAGGGGACAGATGTGGGGAATGGGGTCACGGCCTCTCCGCTCCTTGGAGATTACCATCACCCCCAGAGCCCTTCCGCACAGCCGTGGTGCGTTTGGTCTGCTCCCACGAGCGGTGTTTCTCCTCTTTCGAGCCCCCTGAAGAGCCAGAGGGAAATGCTGCCTTTGGAGTCTCTGAAGTAGGGCTTGGTGGATGCTGGTGTGGGTTCCCGATCCTTGGGAGGCTGTGTGGCCTTGTCTGTGGGTAGGGTTGCTCAGCGCTCTTGTGGGGACAGATGGCTGTATGAGTGCTTGTGGCAGAGAAAAGCCATGTTAGGCTATTTTTCAAGGAGATGATGCAAGTTACTACTACTCAAGCTAAATAAATCTATGAATGTGGGAGGGGCTGTTGTGATGGGTAATTTTAATTTTGACTTTTGTGGGATCCACTGAGATGATTTCACTTACTCTGAAGTTTCTCTTGCTATTACCACACTCATCTGGCTGGGGAGGAGAGCGAGTATCACCTGCCTTTCCTACAAGATCCAGAAATCAGAGAGTAAAGATGGGGAAGCAAAATCTCCCAAGGGGCATCCTTCACTAACAGTGATAGCAAGTCATACAGATTCATGATGAAATAGAGTGAGAGAGCAAATGGAAGCAACAAAGTCAAGGAGACTAGCTGCCAGCAGACACATCCACTGCAGAGACAAATCTGTAGCCTCAGCTATGATGAAGGAGGAGGTTTCCTTTTTCATTGTTACATGGACTCTAATCCGAAACATGGAACTGGATGTGGATGCACCTCTTGTTTAGTCACCGCTGATCCACCTGCCCTAAGCCATTAATACAAGATTTATTGGCTATGTTGAGGTATTTCTTCATTCCTGGTTTGAAATAATTCCAATGCTGGTGTTCCTTTGGGAGAAGGAAAGGAAAAGATAATCCACAATCTAATAATCCTTCTCTTTTGATGTCCCCTCGTCTCATTGCAGAAAAAAACCACTGTTTTTCTCTAGGAGTTTATTCCCTAAATCCAATGCCTTGCACTACTTCAGTTTACTTTGCTGATGTATTGGCAAGCTTCAGATAACTGCTCAGAATTGCATCCTTTTCTGCCTTTTGCATGTATGTTCTCTTAGCCAAATTACGCATGTGCAGTTTTTAATTTCTTGACTTGTGTGCCCCTCTAGCCACTAAACGTTTTTTCTTGTCTTCTGAGTTCTATTTGACACTCTTGCACTTGTACTGAGCTTCTCAGAATTGTTTGCATGGCCATGTGTTTTGATACTTGGAAATGGCATCACTTTGGGGCACTGGAGATTGTATGAAGTATGGTTGTATATCTTTCTAATTTAATCACTGAAACCCTGCAGAAAATCATGATTTCTTGCATTGTTCTGAAAGTTCTGAGCTCCTCAAGCTCTTATCTGTGGCAAGAACAGCTTAGGTTGTGGAGACTTTTTGGAGGGGGTTGGGGAGGAGATGTCTATTCGCTTTTCTTTTGCCCAAGGCTGCTACTGTCTTCGCCTTCTGTATTTTACTTGGAGGCTGACCAATGGCACAGTGTAAATCCTTTTTGGGGGGAAGGCAGCTGGTGGCTCCAAGGAGACAGCTGCTTATTCTCCAGCATGCTCCCATAGGCTGCCAGCAGATGTGTCTGACAAGGGAGCTGATCCCTCAGTCCATTGAGAATTGTCTTCTTTATGCCTGTACAAATTCACTGTGTACATCCCTCTTTGTGCCCAGGTGCAGATGGCTTCCCCTTCTCCCCTCTGATGTTGCATGTGCCATATGCAGAGAATCATGGAAGAGATGAGTGTATTTTCTCCCCCCTTATCTTGTGTGCCTCCAATTAAGACAGTGTTGGTTTTTGGCCAGCTTTCCTTCCCTGGATTGTTAGAAGATTTATGCATGCTTTTCCTCTGGTTCAGGAATGCTCCTCTCTCCAGATCTGCTCTCCGTAAAACCTTAGTTTCTTTGTATTTCTTTATCCTTCAGCAGTCCCTGTGCAGAGTGTTATCCTGAAGTCCCTACAGATTAGTGCAGAGTACTTTTGGAGCACACTTAAGGTTGCACAATATATTTTTATTTTTTGTTCTGTGGCCATATTGCATATGTTTACTACACACATCAACAATAGGAGGTGGAAGAAGTACAAATTGGTGTGTATGGTCAAGCTAGAGCTTTATAATGTCATTTAACCATCAAACAAGAGGGCAGTATCTCCCAAAAAGGGTGCTGCCATGAAAAAGTATTTATTAAGAGTATTCCAGATTGGCTGGTTTTGGTCCATAAACATGTGATGATTTTTTTCAAAATGCTCAAAACTTATTTCTGTAAAAAGCTGATTAAAAGTTTAGGGAGAAACTGATGAGCCCCTGTAATATTGTCATTATTTAGTCTTGTCCGTTGTTTTTTTCCTTAAACCTGATTTAATGTTATATTACTGTTATATCTTGCTGTTGATTTTGATTTTGTTAGCAAGTTTTGTGTCATCTTACATACAGGTAATGTACTTCTTCCAGCTACTGACTCCACACATTCAGCAGCTTTCCAACTCATTATGACCTTATACTTCAGCTTGTCCCTGTTAAATCTTGGGCTGGATATCGCTCATCTCTTCATATTTGCTCTTTGGCAACCACAAAGTGTCATGGGCTTCAGGGGTGTACACAAGTGTAGCACAGGTAATTCTGTAGATGTTGTACAACAGCAGACTAGCTCTCTTTCTCCAGTGCTGTCAACTCTGCTACGTAAACAGACCCCCAAAAGGATGAAAACTCCTTAGTTGCTCATGTCAGCCACAGCAGTCAAACGTGTAAGCAGCAAGTATGAGTAAAAAAAAGCCATTTCATGTTGTCAGTCTTCTCACACTTGATTTATACAAGGAGTTTGAAACTTAACAAAGAGGAACTACACTAGTACTTCCTTCTCAGAGGCATGTGGTGTACTTTCAAGAAATGCTTCTCTGTCACTAGAAATAGAATTTTATCCGAAGTATACTGTTACTATCTGTTGTGTTTTAAAAAATGCAATTAAAATGTGTGTACTTTTTGGAGATCCTGGCACATTATTTTATACTGATGGCACTGTCTTGCCTCTTAAAAGTCACCATGGAGCAAGCTGATGCTTCTGTCATAGAGGTCCTACTTGAAGATTGTTCTTGAGACCACCTCTGACAAAAGCTCTTCTAGTCCCTGGTTTCAATTTTCCATGCCTCCAGAGGCCCCTGTGCATTCTGCTGCTCAGGCCTGCTTGTCAAGAAGATTTTTGTTCAAACATTTCACATGCACACCCCCACTCCTGTGTGCACGCACGCGTGCGCATGCCTGTGTGTGCGCACAGCTACGGGCAAAGAGCAGAAAAAAGGGCTCTCCTGGCAGCACAGAAGATGCTGGGTACTGTAACAACACAGCCCATCCAGCCTGAAAACTACAGCCTTACATGTGAAAGCTGGATCTGTAAGGTCTTGATTCACCTAAGGATGGAAATTCTCGCCAGCCCAGACCTGCACATTGAAACGTGTACATGACTTCATTTTCAGACAGGCTTTTTTTTTTTTCCCCTGTCTCCTTAAGCTTGCCAAGTAAATGATTCCTCTGCTGATTCTGCAGTTTCCAAGTGCAGTTTTTTGCTCTGTGCCATGTCTCTGGAAAATATCCAATGTGTCTAAATCATGTAATTAAACCCTAGAAGCTAAAGACTGAAAACTACTGACTCTTTGTAAGATATTTCTGTTTTAGCATACTGATGTTTCTCTGAGTTACTGTAAAGCTTTCAAAGCTCCCTAAATGACCTGATCTCTCTCCCACTTACTGCAAAACACTCACATGATATGAATCTGTTTGGCCCAGCTGACCACTTCAGAGGCAGTGTGTAGGATACAGACGCCTGTGTGGAAGCCTTCAGCATCAGGCTTACCACAGGTTCTCTCAGATCCTGGGGATGTCTACAAATGGAAGCATGGTTCCTTGGCAGAACTCTCTTATCTTCCTAACTATCCTCTAAGAAGAGAGTGGGATGTCACAAGAGGGGTATTACAGAGATTTCTGGGCAGGTTTTGAATAATTTCAATTTAGAAATTCTAACTGGACTGTTTATGAGACTGTTTGAATTTCCAAATGTTAGGTTTTGCTCACAGCTAGGATCAATTTCATTCCAGTATGCAGAATCTGGAATGCTTTCTGCATCAGGAAGATATTTTAAATTACCCCTTCTTGGGCTTGAGCCAGGAAGAAGCTGCTGGAAGCACAGCTGGATTGGGATGTGTGCCTGCAGTTGTCTCCCAGATGGTCTCTTCCCCTCCTAATGTCAGTAGGCTTTCAGCTGGTGCCAGCAGCAATGGGGATGCAAATATGTACTGACATGTTCACTTTTCAGTGAGTTTGCTAATCCCGTTTGGTGTATGTGTTGTCCATAAAGAGGCTACCATATCAGCAGTTACCTCTGCTATCACTATGGTATCAAGAATGGAATAGGTCTGCTGAGGAATGTTTGTTTTGTTGCTAGTGCAGAGAGGATCTTAGTGGTCTTCTCCTCTTCCAGCATCTAAGCATGTTAGAAATACACAAAGATGCAGTGCCACGTGATGTGAGAACAAATTCTGGTGACTTGAGTATAAACCAGCACTCTTAAAATCTAGGGGATAGATAGAGGCTTGACAGAGGGAATTTTCTTAGTTTGCACGTGCCTTGCTCTGCTGGGACATGAATGTGGAGTCAGATGCTGAAGAGTAATTAGTCTTCATTTTGAGCCTTACTGTAGCTACCCTTTTGCTTGGGGCCCCAGGCTGAGCACCAGAAAGACATTTGGTGAAATAACGTAATGGGAATGATGCATGACTTGTGCTCCTTGTTTCAGTCAGAAGTCCTCTTAACTCAGACTGCAGAAATGGTGTTGACAGTTGTGTGGTTCTCATGGATAATTTTACCAGTCTTGAATTAGAAGTGGCTCTGGATGGTCTCAGAGAGCTGCAGGTTCTTGCAAGAACTAAGGGACATCTTCAGGTAGAAGATGGGGGGCCATGAAGGGAGGACCAGAGAAGGCCAGGAAGAAGGGGTGAAGCACCTCTCCCATGGAGACAGGCTGAGAGAGGTAGGATTGTTCAGATTGGAGAAGACTTTGGAGAGACATTATTGTGGCCTAAAGGGGATACAAAAGAGCTGAAGAGGGACTTTTGACAAGGACAGTGTTGTCACTGAAGAACAATAAGCAATAGGACATCTGGCAAAGGCTTCAGACTAATGGAGGGTTGGTGTAGAGGAAGGAATTCTTTACTCAGAGAGTGATGAGGCACTGGAACAGGTCGCCCAGAGAATCTGTGGATGCCTCATCCCTGGAAGTGTTCAAGGCCAGGTTGGATGGGGCTTAGAGCAACCTGGTCTAGTGGAAGGTGTCCCTGCGCATGGCAGGGGGATCAGAATTTTATCATTAAGATCCCCTCCAACCCAAATTGTTCTGTGATTCTGTGAAATCAGATTAGTGACTAGATCCCTGTTAGTTGGAAAGACTAGCTTTAAAATTGTCTCCTAAATAGATTCTTTTCATTCTGTCTAACGGGTTACCCCGAAAAATGTGTGTGTGATGACAGAGCATAAAGAAACAGAGTAAAAATAAAAGATATTCAGTTATTTAGAAGAACTGAGCTAAAACAAGTCTTACTTTGTCTGATAAATTAACACCTACTGGACAGCCCTAATTGAAAGGATCAGAATAGGCTCGTTGAATAGTTGTACATTTCCTCCTTCTCTTGGCTGATAGTCTGTACCAGCCTGCTGTGTCTAATAGTGTTGTAAAGAGTTGTGTGTATAGAAGTCAGAGTGGGAAGGGGGAACTTGTCCTAAACCCTCAGAAAGTTCTTTTAAAATTAGTTTTTAGATTATTTTTTTTTATTAGAAAGGGCTTAGCTTTCCCCTCTTCCACCCAGACCATAGCAGATCAGCTTGGTGTTTCCTGCTTTTTTTCTTTTGTGCCTCTGAACCTGTGGTGTTGAAATTGGACAGTCCCTGACTCTATGGCATTCATGCAAATGCACACAGACTATTTGTGTTTGACTGTGTGAACTTCTCTGCCACAGCACTGATGAACTGGGAGCTCAGTGAAGAGCAGCAGAAGTGATTTGGTGACTGTGGGGAATTTTTAAAATGCTGTTAAAAAGAACTAGCTTACTGATGAGTGAAAAGGGTTTGCTCTGGAGTAGCTAGAGTACCTGGGAGACTATTGACAGGATCCTAGGCAATGTGCTGGCCAAAGTAAAAGGGCTGGCTCAAATTGCCCAAAGTAGTTGGGTTTGGGTTCAGTATTAAGGTGTGGTTCCTTCTAGCAAAGGTCCACAAAGATTGTAGAAAGTCATGGAAGCCCTATTGCTAATGACATTTAAAAATATGACTAGGCAAGTTTAAAGAAATGTACAGAGAAAAATCCTGCAGCTGACTGGGGACTGTAGGCCAGATGTTGTCTAAATAAAGGTGCCCATCCCCCTCATGTCATTTCTATTATTATATTCTCACCAACAGCTGGGGGAGGGACTACCTTCCTGACAGAAAATATATCTTGGATCTGCCCTATTACGACCAAGACTGGTTAATATCCAAGGAAAGGAAGTGGTGCATTGTACTCACTCCATTTTAAATGTAATCCTTTGGTTTTGAGGTTGGACATGGATGTAACAAGAGCAGTGAGCCCCAGCATCCACACTGAAATATAAATATGCCTTTGAGACACTGAGGAGGCAGGATGAACTCTGAGATTTATGTGTTGTTGCTTTCATCTCTGGCATGAAAAATAATACAAACATGCATTAGAAAGAGATGCTATGAGCCTGAAATATCTTCCTACCGTAACCTGCTTGGCCTTCCCTTTTCCTCTTAAGACTATTTCTGTTCTGCTGAAATATTAGTGGCACATAATGTTCCCATTTCCTGAGGGTGGAAACATCGAACTGGAAATGCAGGATGGAGGAGGAGGGAAGGACCTGGGAACAAAATTGGCTGCTCTTCAGGCTCTGCCAGTGGCAAGTTCAAATTTTTGGTGGAGCTCTCTAGCCCACTTTTGCTACAAATGGGCTCCTTGTGATGCTTCACTGAACTCAGGTAATTGTTCCAAGCAGTCATTCCCATTCAGATATCTCTTCTTTGCAGCCTTCATCTGACTTCTTTTCTTCAAGCTACCATTTCTGCTTCATTTCCATCTCAATTGTCTCGTAGACGAGAGCCAATTTTGGGCAACCCAATTCCTGAAATCGAAGTGAAAACCTGGTCAAAGCCTTGGACCAGCATGAATCATTAGTGTTGCCCTCTAAATAAATATCTAAATGTTGACAAAAGTTAGAAGAAACTTAGTGTTAAAGACCAAGTGAGATGTTTCTGAAGTCCAACAGGACTACTGTAGTGTCTGTTCTTGTTGCTCAGTTCAGTCATTTTATAATGAGACTGAGGCACTAAGAGGAAAGTGTGAGAAGACTCATACAGCTGAGTCTGAATGAATATTATGGATTTCAAGACTGGAACTGAAGACACCAAAGCTGGAAAAACCATCTATTTTCTCAAAGTCTTTCCAGAATAAGTTCTGGGTTTCATAGTTCCTTTCTCAGTGTTCTTGAGAGATTGCTGCCAAGGTAGCTCCCTAATTGCTGTTACTGCATAGTGAAGTAACACCTCCTGCCAAAATGGTTGTAGACAAGACTGTAGTAAGAGTTGGTGTGCATTTCTCAGAGTATGACCAGTGCAGTGCAGGGTTGTTTTGTAGAGTTTAGTACTTAACGTGAACGTGAGACTCAAACTAATGGTAGAACAGACAGAATTCCCATCTAGGCAAGCAGTGGTCATAAAATAATTAAAGCTGTGTGGTAGAGCTCTTCTCTGAGCCATTTTCTCCCTCCCTCATAGCTTCCTAGTTTTGTGCATGTATTTCCACATCAAACGCTCTAATTTATGTGCTGGAGCTAAAGCTTGTGTATTGTACAGCCTGTTGGTGCAGTCAGCAAAATGTAAGGGAATCAGCTTGACTGAATATAATTTTTTATTCTCACTACCACTTGGGGAATACATTATGTTACAGTCCTCTGTTGGGGCAACCTTATGAACTCAAAAACTGGTATTTGCAATTCTGTGGGGGTATAATTAGATGGAAGGTACCTGATGGAATCAACTGCATGGAGTGAGGCTGAGAGCTTCACTTGGTTTGGACAGCAAGGTCAAGGCAGTGAAGAAGTCAGTGATGTGATCCTTCTTCAATGCTTTTCAGCCTTGTTGCTTTACAAAGAAGCATTCTTGCTTCTCTTAACAGAAATAAAAACAGTGATGATAAATAATGCTAGTAATGAAATAGTTTTGAAGGTAACCTCTATCTGCAAATGCATGAAGCCAACAATTTGTGAACCAAGCTCTATGACAGCCCAAGGCTGTGAAACTGATTAAAATGGAAAAAAGTAGTTTTAATTAACCCTTAAATTATGAAGCACATTCTCTGAAAACCCAAGCTGCCTCATTGAAGCCAGAAAGGAGGTTAATAAAAAGAGCTGCACCTAAATTAAGATGCTTTAATATTATTAGTCCTTTCTGTAATCTGTTTTGAAATGACAGTTTCTCTCATGGAATGAAAGGCAATTTCAAAACGATGGGAATTCCCATAGAAGAGGAACATTATCTTTTAACTGGCTGTCAGTGCTGCCACTATATCCCAATAGACAGCATAACCTTGGATACGGTGAATACGAATAACATGCATTTTCTGCTTATGCTAAACATTTCTTACTGTAAAACCCTCCTGAAGTTAAAAGCAAAATTAGAGATGAAGACAGTAAACATATTTTTGCAAAAAATGAAGTTCTTTACTGCAGCTGAGGAAAATATTAATCCTTACTAAAGGATTTTGCAAAGTGGTCCACAATGAACTGTTTAAGAAAAGTATTTTCAGCTTGTTCTTTTTTTTTCCTCCATTGTGTCTTTCAAATGCCTGTGCATAGATCTTGGTTCATATATTTCTGGACATGCCATGTAAGGCTACATTCTTAAGTTACAATGAGAAAGACCATTAATATAAAACATGCCTCTTCTTAGACTTATTCATATCTTAGTTTTACAAGCCACTCTCACTTTTGCTCTTGCTCAGTCCTTCAGGCCCTTGATTTCTTTTCCAACGTCCTGAGAGTGCCTTTAAGGCTGTTTTGCAGCTCTGTGTTTGGGTTGTCTGTGCAGATTTGCAGTTGCATTTGCAGACTTGGTCAGCAAATGTCAAGGTTATTTTTCTGATTTGTGGCATTGCATGTCTGGCCATTGCAAATACTCTGCTTGGCTTCTTTACCACTTCCCACCCATCAGCAATCAGAACTTGGCATATAATAACTTTAATTTCACTTGAAAAAAAAAGCACGGTCAGCATTGCTGAGTAGATGAGAACATGATTTTAGGGACATTCTCTTTACGTCACTGTCATGGTTTAACCCCAGCTGGCAGCTAAGCAGCACACAGCTGCTCACTTAGCCCCTACCCTCCCACCCTTCTGTGGGATGGGAAGGAGAATCAGAAAAAGGTAAAAGACGTGGGTTGAGATAAGAACAGTGAGAGCAGTTTAATAGTTGGAATAAAATAATTACAGTAATAATGGTGATGATGGTGATGTTGATGATGATGGAAAGTGAGAGGAATAAAACCCAAGAAAAGCAAGTGATGAACAGCAGAGTTGCTCACCACCCACTGATGGATGCCCAGCACATCCCTGGCCAGGGATCAGCAGATCCTGGCCACCTCCCCCTGTTTATGTACTGAGCATGACATTCCATAGTATGAAATATCTCTTCAGCCTGTTTGGGTCAGCTGTTCCTGGCCGTGCTCCCTCCCAGTTTCTTGTCCATCTCCTCACTGGCAGAGCATGGGAACTTGAAAAGTTCTTGATTTAGAGTAAGCTCTACTTAGCAACAACTAAAACATCTGTGTTATTAGGAGTATTCTCATACTGAATCCAAACCACAGCACTGTGCCAGCTCCTAAGAAGAAATTTAACTCTATCCCAGCCAAAACCAGGACAGTAATACATCCTTTGTTTAATAACCTTTTGTGAAAATATGTTATTTCCCTTTCCCTGTTAAATGTCAAAATAGGATGCATCTTTTTTCTTGTTTTCAAACATCTTCTGTCATAAAATGTCAATGAATTTTGGGGTGTTTGTTTAAACTTAAGTTGTATCAGAGCAGGAAGTGTCAATTTTCAAAGAATTTTTAGTACCACAGATTATTTTGACCTAGAAGTTAATAATGTGGTGATCTTCGAGGATGCTAAGGTCTAGTACTTTAAACATCAAATTCTGTGCTTAGAATTTCGGAAATGCAACATTTTACACAGTGCTTGACAAAGGTTTGCTGTTGTGCCCTAGAGTTCATGAACTGAGTGTTTTTTTCCTCGCTGAAGCCTTATGTCTTTGTTTTGTACAGATGAAAGTATCATTGTCAAAGATAAATCATACTTGGAGTTGATAACATCAGGTTTATTCCCACATAGGTAAAAGTGCAGGGATCTGTGCACAGTTGTACTGAGAGAAGTATCCTGAGAAATTAGAGTAAAATCAATAAGAGGACAGCGAAACAATACCCAGTGGGTACAGTTGTCATCTTCTCTTTCCATCAAAGAAGATAAATGTGATGGACAGCTGCTAATTCATTTCTCCTGTTTGTGCAGTTGCCTTTATTTACTGTGTGAAAATTCGAAGGGAGTAATTTCTGTATCACTTCAATTCCTGCTATATTTTAGAAGAGTTTCTACCAGGCAAGTAATGGATAACGTATATAATTAATTTCTTCACATTTTTCATTCTATAATGCTGTTAATATTCTAGAGCTGGGATTTTGCTTCTAGGTATTAATGTTAGAAAGTTGAGTATAATTTCCAATTCTTATTTCTTTGAAAACTGCACAAATCAGTATAAAATTGTCAGTGAAGTCAAATCTTGTGAGATGGGAAGAGATTTTATTCAGGAACTTAATTGTGTTTAATATGTATGTAATTCAAGTGCATAATAGATGGAAGAAAGAATCTGCATCTTTATTTAGAATATTTTTTTAAATTGCTGTCGTTTCAAGAGATCAGTGTCCATCTTTGTTAGGCATAGCAAAACATGACATGGAGGCATTGAGAGAATCTGCAGAAATACAGGGCAGCTGTGAATGAGTTTTGCTTAGGCAGAAAGACTAGATTTACAAGCTAAGCTGTGAGGCTACCCTAGCCAAGTGTGGCAGAGAAGAGAGATTTAAGGGAAAGCACTGTAGTTATCTTCAGAGATGCTAACGTGGCCACCTGTGTGGGTTGGAAGATCTCACAGAGGCTCGGAATCTCCCCAGATACCTTCGGGCTGCACCCAGGGAGTCACTGGGAGTGAGTTGTTCATCTGTCCATGGCTCCCTTTTTTAATTAGTGCAGATCTTAGTTACCTGGTGAAGATGATTCAGCTCAGTCCACTGACTGCAGAGGTCATTTGAGTGATCATGCTTCTAATTTGGGCGCTCTCTTTGAGCCTTAGGGGTTTAATAAAAATTCATGAAAATAAGCGTCTCTTTCTTCCCTTTAAGAGCCATGGAAGTTCTTAATTTGGATCCCACTAGGAAATGCATAATCAGAGCATGGAAGATCAGCTTCAAGACTCCTGGTGTTTCCATGGTAAACAAGGAAATAAATGCCTTTCTTTGGAGAACATTCAGAATCAGCTTTTGGAGTATCAGTGTAAACTTAAGGGATCCCAAGAGACACAGGCACAGCCCTATCTAGATAATCTGTAGGAAGCTAATCATCAAGCCAGCTAGAAGAAATATTTTGTGAAGTATGCTCTTGAAGAAGAATATCTGTAAACTTAGTTGTACATTTCATCTAGAGCATTTCTCTCAAAATCAAATGAATAAACTGAACAGACCATAAAAAATGCACTAGGCTTTTTTTGACAAATTCCACTCTCCTCTTGGATATTTTCAAAGTATTTTGGAGTCATTAAAAATTATCTCAATTAGTAACAGAGGATAAAAGGATATACAGCGACTATTAAAATGATCTTTGGTGCTTTATGCTCCCCAGTAATAGAATTTTTTGAAGAAAACACATTAACTTCATTATATTAAAACCCTGAGCGATAAATTATGTGTTGCTCTCCCCCCATTCCCTTCCTGTTTGGGGCGTAGAAAGATTTCTATGAATAGCAGTTATTGTAATTATTGTCTAAGAAAGAAGGTAGGCAGTATTATGTCATGCTCGGAGTGCTGGACAGGCAGTGAGTGACAGCTTTTCACAACGGCTTTGTGCGATTTATCCCAGTGAGATGCATGACCATTGCTGCAAGGGCATCCCAGTGGCAAAGCAGCAATTAGAGTAGGACTGAACTGGGGGCACCAAGGGAGGAGGGAGGCCTTTTGCTTGATGTGTAACACTATCATGATTTCCTATTTGTCATGAATGAGAAGTATTAATTCCACTTTTTGTACTCTGCCTAAATGTGATGAATCAGTGTACAGCACAAATTAATTGGAATAGTAGTTTATTGACTCTCCCAGATGTTCTGCTCATTTATCTTTTTAATGATTCTTGCTGAGAGATAATATTAAGCTGATATGAGTCACAGTGCAAAGTGTGCAGGAGGAGGAAAGATTTGTGTTTGCGAAGGTACAGCATTTTCTCTACCCTGAAGAATTTTTGAGGTGCAATAATTTTGCATCTAGATCCTTTGTGTGAGGAAGAAATATGACAAATATGGGGAAAATCTGTGGAATCAAGTGTAGCAGAGGGAAGTTATACCCATATAATGATTTCTACTGTGAAACAGGCCTAGAGGAGTCAGTTAACAATGAATGAGGAAGAAGCATTGTTCCAGTGGGAGGAAACAAGATGATTTGGAAAAGTTCTTGGAACAGATAAGAAGAATTGAAAGCATAAAAAACTTGGCACTGTTACGATTTCAGCATCTATTAGTAGAACAATTTAAAATACGTAAAAATACTTTGTTGCACGAGGATAGATATCTTTCCAAATCTGTTTTAAGTTCAAAACAGGGATTGGATGAATTTCTTAAGAGATACTAAAGGGATTGAATTGGGGGATATTATCTAGTAACCTTTGTCTTATATTTGTGGATAGGGGAGGAAGAGTAGGGAAGTGGGTCACACAGAGGCCAGGCTTGCAAGCCATCTGCACACAGCACCTCTTCCTGGCACTGGAGACACAGAGAAAACTTGGCTTAGGTGGACATTGTTCTGCTTCTGTGTTTTCATGTGTTTTTTGAAATGCAGAACTCAAAGAAACTGCTACATTCCATTAATGGAGAGCAAGAACCTTCATCTTTTCCCCAGAGGATTTGTGCAGTACCTGAACAATACGAGCTTTTTTTCTTAATCCTAAATACGTGCCTGAATTCCTCCCATGGAAGCCAGACAGATGCATGATTCAGATGAGCGTTTAATGCTATTCGATGTCAGATTCTGAGGGTGGTGTCTGTCCGAGGGAAATAGGGTCACTGTGCATTACTTTCTGATCTGGGACCACATACTGTCTGTGTAGTAAGCTAGAACATGCTTCAGTGAAGGTCTGTCTAAAGTTTTACAGTTAGAGTCAAAATGTTGAGAAAACAAGGGGTTTTGTTCAAAGCTTAGGTCCAGAAATCCTGTGGCCAGCACAGAATTAGTACATTTACCTAGTAGTCACTGTTTCTGATCAGTCTCAGAGTGCCATGCCCATACCCCAGAAGAATAAAGAAAGCAGTCCATTCTAAAGAGACTCCTCTTAGGTTTCTCACTGCATGACCACCTCCATGAAGGCTCCAGACATACCATTAAGGTACTCTAAAATAAGTGACTACACAAACCTAGGAGCAAACCTGCTTCCTTTCTAATAAAAACACATACACGGATGGAAGGGAATTTTCCATTAATGCTGACCTGTTTAGCAGCATTGGTGCCCTATGGCTCTTCAGGTGTCATCACTGACAGTGCTTGAACTTTGAGGGAATCCTTTATTTGCATAAAGAAGCTGCTGCAAAGGTACTGGCTGCATGAAATGCTTTGCCACAGCTTAGGTACAACATGGGCAGACAGCAGCCCTCTTGGTGACAGAAATGTCACAAGCACAGAACTGTACTACTGTCAGTTGTTTTAGCACATGTGGGAGCACTATCACTATCTCTCCTGTAGAACTGAGCATGATTTGCCTGGAGATGGTACTGAAATGTTCCCACTTCAAGACTGAGTTCAGAAAAAGTGAGAAATTACAGCACCAGTCCTGTCTGGTGAGAATAAACGGGACTCAAACAGTGCCAGTCAAGCCAGGCATGATGTTTCCCATTCAAGACTTTCCAGCTGAAAAGGCTTGTGTTTTCAGTCTTTGGCAAGAGCTGACTTTTCTGATGAGATAGACAACAGAAGGGAGTGAAGGAGATTCTGACTATATATAAGGAAGAAAAAAAATCCCCAGTAAAAAAAAAAATTTAAAAATTTCCCTGTTGAACACTGCTACAGAAGCCCTAAAAAGCTGAGGAATCTCCATCCTTGGTAATGTTCAAAACTCATCTTGACAAGCTTCCCAAAGAACTCTTCTCCCTCGCTGGTTGTTCAACTAAGAAACCAGGATTCTTGAAAATAGTGGTGGTGATTGTATTTATCTCTTTAATTGGGATCTCAAACATAAATTTTGGTAATCTAGGTACCACAGTGATGGTGCCAAAGTAAACAGTCATGAGAGCTTCGGTGAAACCCAGAAACTTCCATCTCCCATCACTTGGAGCTTGGTGTTACAGTAGAAGTAATATATGACTGGTCTCTTCTGAGTGCTTGGGATCTTCATAGTTTTGTAGTGTTGAATCATTTAAAGACATTTGGATCCTCAGGAACTGTCACTTTACACTGCTTTACAATTTTCAGGACTTCCAAGGAGGTGGAGATCATTCCACTAGCTAAGGAAATATATGGCTAATAATGGGTTTAAATCCTTTATAGAAGGATTAGCACAAGAGGATTGACGGCTGGTACATGAGTGGAAAGTTCATGTACTTGGACGAGAGAGAGGATGAGAAGGGGTATTTAAGGAAGTTTGTCAAAGGATCCTGATTTATTACTTTGCAGTTGGATTTGGAGAATGGGGAATAGTGGTTCCATAGCAAAGAGAAGTGATCTTGCTGAGAGCAGTTTTGGAAGAAGTAACTAGCTGAGAAGGCCATGGAAAGGTGCTTGTGTGGACAAGAGAAGAGGGTGGTATAAAAGTTGGGATGGTTTGAGGTTTCTGTTTACGTAGTTTGGTGTAGGGTAGAAGTTGTAGGAGAACTGAAGAATGAGAGATGAGCGTCTTTGGGTGTAGTCAGATTCTCTACACATCAAGTGCTAGGGGGAAGGGCAGGGCAGTGGTTAGCAATTTAGGGGCTTGGTACTCTTTAATTCACGGAGGCTAGTGCTTCCCTCCTACTCTCCCTTAAATGCTTCCATAATGTTCTCTCTATCCTTCATTGTGGAGTAAGCATTTTTCATTGAAGTGTGGAAGAGGCACAATAAAAATTTTTTAAAAATAAACAAAAAAATCGCCTTTTTTATCCACTAAATCACAACCAGCTTTTTGATTTAGCCACAGTTTATTTCAGGGAAAATAATTGCCAGTCTAATCCAGACAAAGGCTGTATGATTCCCCTTGAAGAGCAGTGTAACTTTGGTGGGATACAGGGTCAACCAGGATAAGGCAAACAGATGTTGTAAGAGAGATGTACAGGTCAAGAGGGCAGCAGAACAATTGCTTTCCTTGGAGCCAGAAATTGTTTTGTGTCTGGTTTTGTGTATGAGGGGGTTTTTAGTTATATCTGTTTTGTGGTAATTTCAATGCTTTGGCCTGAGATCCAGCAGCCAAAGCATATTTGGGTTCTGTTTTCTGCTCCATCACTCAGAAGTTATGTGGCACGAGCAGATCTGAATTGTGAGCTGTTTTCAAGACTTCTGCAGATAAATGAAGTCCCATTGAATAAAATTAAAGTATTCTTCAGTTTGTTTGACCTCTATTTCTATGTTTATTTGCCTTCATTATGAATGTTTAAAAGTCCCCATCTCTTAGGATTTTACTGGCCTAATAAAAAACTTTTGGATATTATAATATTATAGAGTGACTGGCAGTACAAATGGTGAGCATTCATGTCTCCATGTAGAGAGGTGTCTTGCAGGCTTGATTTTGGTGTACCCACTCTTAATTTTGGTGGCTCAGGCAGCAGACTTCACTCCATTCCAGGAGAGCACCATTGTGGGTTGGATAGTTCTTTCTGTGAAAAAGGACTTTCCAATCTTTCACCCTGAAATTTTCTCATTTTTGCAGTTGCATCCAGTGGTGTTTTTATTCTGTGGTGTGTCGTGTTGTGTACATGCTTCATAAACTAATAAGCAGTACCTGTATTATATCCATCCTCACAGTTAATCTTCATTTTTTCTCAGTAATACTTAATGATTTTACTTTCTCTTTCCTCAGAAGTCATGAATCAAAGTATTTGCCTCTTGCCGAGATCCCTTTGGTTTCCTTACATTTTAGTGATGCCCAGAGTGCCTTTGGTTCATCTGTCTTGGGTGCTCAAGGTTCTCACTGGGAGCAGCAGAAGCGAGAACTGTTCCATCCTGCCCAGTTTTTCTCTCCCTCTCCAGTAAAGCAAATCTAATTGCACTCCACTGCCTTTTCGCATACTCCCCAGGCTGCTTTTTCCTCTGCTATGCCCAACTTGCTCAAATCCCCTATTGCAAGACTTTCAGATAATTGCACTGAGGCTGCCCCTTTTAATTATAACTCTTTCCTCCCCTCTTTCAGCCAAGTTATTGAGCCATTTGTGTATATTGCCTGAGACATTTTTCTTTCTCCTTAGCTACGCTTCACTGTCTCACTGAAGACATTGGAGCATTTTCAGTGCTCTACTCAAAGAGCACCTGAAGAAACAAAACATACAGGCTTTTTGCATGCAACCTACATATTCCTGTGATATTTCTCTGGTGGGCTGAGAATTGGACAGATGGAGCTAGAATTACCTTGCTTAGCAAAATTGTTATGCTGTCTTGATCTTATGCAATGCTGGATTAGGCTACATGCTGCTCCCTTAACTGTAAGATAAGCTTTTATGTCAGGTTCTTAGTGGTGGTGGTAGAGTTTTGTTTGGATTTTTTCCCACTTAAGATAATAAACTTGGACTTGCGTGCTTTTTCTGGCTGTAAAGTAGGCTCCCTATTTGACCTTAAATATCACAACGTTTGCTTCCTCACGTACAACAAATCAATGGAAAAAATACTGTCCAATTTAGTAGTGTTGTGCAGTCATATGCTTAAAGGGACAAATGCCTGCATCTGAAACGCAGTTATAAGTGTGTCAGCTGTGCAGATTTGTGTTGGCAAAAACTCTCCTGTCATGGCTACTGCCCTGCAGAGTCCTTAAAAGGCAAAGTGTAAATTACAAGAGACAGAATTTGAAAAGCATACAGGGGAAATGGAATGGACACCTTCCAAGAAACGTTGCCAAAGATGCAGAAAGGATCAGGACTTAAGTAATAGTACAGCCTATACTGTGGTACAGATTAATGTTGATTTGGGAACCACACTGTCACTGATGCCATGAAAGTCTCAAAATCTGTGTGTGCTGGCAGTGCACAAAACACATGTGACTGACTGAAGTCTTGAGGGGTGTGTATATGGTAAATACTGGCTCTGTGCTACTCCTTTTCACCTGTATCTTGGAAGTAGTAAATGATGGAATGGGTGGATAAAACTGTCAGTTTTGTGTTAGAGTGACCTGATTTCTCTTTCTACCTTCTGTTTTTTCTTAAACAGTATTTCTCTGTGAAGGCCTCTGTGCTTTAATTTGGGAAGACATTAAAACACTCCAAGAAATCTCTGACCATTTCAAGGGAGTGGTATGTGTTTGATGAAGATGGTGGTATTTACAGAGAATCTTCATGGATTCTAATGCTGGCATCAGTGCAAGAAGAGTGTCGGGAATGGGTTGTCTCTGGATGGTCTTCTTCTTTCATCTAGCCACCTCATTAGAAGGTAAGAACAGATGCTTTGCAACAACTTAACAAAATTTTATGTAGAGGTTTAAAAAAAAGCAAAGTGTGCTCTCCAGTATGCTTATATCCTAGTCCAGATGAGCATTGAGCATGTCATTCTGTTTGATGGTTGATCACTATCTCTTAGGATTTAAAAAGTTATTAGTATTGTTTCTGGTGGGAGAGGCAAAAACCCTCTTGTGAAGGATCATTAGTGAACATTACTGCTAACTATCTCAGAAGTGACTGTCTCAAAGAAAAGGTTTTTTTTTTGTTCTCCAGGGATAAGCTCCTTGTTTATACTTTGAGTGTATTTGAGTCTCGTGTTCCTGTTCGTGCACCATGTTTGCTTTGTGAAATGATCTCTGGACGTTTATGCTGTTCAAGAAGACAGCACCCAATGGGCTGAAATCAAGAGTTTTTGTCTCACCTCTGAAAAACTTGCCTCAAATAATAGATATGGAGAGAATGTTTTGCATATAACACGAAGAGGGAGTTCACTTTCAGCCAGCAGAGAGAGGAGAGAGAGAGCAGAGAAGGCAGGGTAGGGAAAAGGTAGGCAAGGGAAAAGAGGTGCCAAGAAAATGGTAGAAGAAAGAATAGATGATAGAAGGGAGAGCGATGACAGCAAGAGATAAGATGAGAGCTATGGAAGAGAGTTAGGGAAGGGCAGAGGTACTGTAAACAGTCCCCTTGTTTGTTCCAAGAATATCCTTGCAGCTACATGTGCTCAGTGAACTGTGCTGCTTTGTGATGAATGTTCATCTCTTGCATTTCTGAAAGCCTCTGGAAGAGGAGAGGAGGGAGAGATGAAATCAAAGGGAAGCAGGGAAAGACCTAGAGGAAATGAAAGGAGAATAGTGTGAAATCTAATAAAAAGAGGAAAGCTTGTTAAAGCACTCCTCTTAATAGGAGGGGAATGCAGTGTGTGTATGAAGTTCAGAGACTAAATAATTGATGTAAGATTATAATACAAATTCTTAAATCTCTGAAATTCTGTGAATTACTGATTTTAAAATTGTACTACAAATTACTATGTAATTCCTTGTGTAACTGGTAGAGAAACTGAAATAGAAAAGGAGATTGAAATGTAAATTCTCTCTGCAACTATGAAGTAACTAAGTGATGCCTGTACAAATGAATATTTTTTAAATTCAGTGCTCACTCCTGGAAGTTTGTAGACATAAAAGTGTTTAGAAAGTACTGTGTGATACAGCTTCACAGATCACATAGTTGAACTGCTTGGTTTAAAATAGGACAGTAAAATTCTGCCTGTGGAGATGAAACGCTAAAGGTGTCCATGAGCCAAACTTCAGCTCTCAATTCAGGGTCAGGGGAGTCAGCATCTTCATTGTGACTGTACTGCATGGTCCTAAGTTTGCACTCCAAAGCTGATTTGCATCTCACAGGTAAGTATTTTTGTTGTGGTCAAAAGTCAAAGAAAAATTATATGGTAAGGGAGGAAAGTCTGATGATAACTATGTAGAAAGCTTTGCTTTAGTGCGGAGTTGTCCATAAGGAAGAAAAAAGGCCCATGGCTTGTTTGTTGACTCATTATTATATTTAGCAGAAACCTGAAATTCTGGTTTCAGATTTAAGTTGAAAAATACAGGGAATATTCAGTGTGGTCTTGAGTTTTTGTAGAGTTTCTTAGAAGTTTTAGATGGTGTTTAAAATACATTTCTCCTCTAACTAAAGAGAATTGACTGAGTGGGAAAATCAATCAAGGTAGTTTTTCTTCCTAGTGTTTCTCAGGCATTTGAGTTAAGAGTCTGAATGTGAGTCGCATTTTGTCTCAAATTCAATATTGTTCAAACTTCTTTTGAAATTTTCTGAACCTTAATGTTAATCATTAAGAAAAGAGGGAGAAGCTGCAAGAGAGGGGAAAAGAAGTAGTCAAAATATTCAAGCCATCTTTATATGCATTATGAAGGGAGCAAATACTTCTTAGGCAGAATGCCTCTCAGATAGAAAGAAGGCAGCATGCTTTTACAGGACCTAGTGGGACTTTAAACTCCCTCATGACTCAGAAGTAAAGTTCTTGAAAGCAGTTGAAATTATTTTGTTGGTATTGGTTTTAACGCATATAAAGGAGACATTAGATTGACTTTATTCAATACAGCTCAAGTATGTGGACACACTGATTTCACTAGGAATGAGCATATCTCTGCAGTGTTTTCAGACATGATTTTTACACAAAAAAAAAAAAAAGCCTGAATGGAAACCTGAGGGAAGACTGCTTTGCAAACAGAAAACATTTGTATACTTGCTGTTTTAGCTTTATAGAAGGAAAAACAATTGCACAAAAGTTTTCACTAAGATCACATTTCTCAGTGATTATGGCTCTGCAAGAGTTTTTGAGGATTTTAGTTTTGAGAGCATTACTTTTGAGCTACATGCTGGATGAAGTAATGGATTTATCCTTTTTCTCAAAGCCACATAAAGAAATACACTAATTTTATTTCTTTGAAAATCTGTATACATATGTAATTACAGTTTATCACTGAATATTTAAGTTAACATTTTACGTTAACCTCTCTGACTGTAAAAATTTGTGAAGCACAGAATTTAAGAATGTTTGATGGGCTGCAGTTGAGACAGGTGAGAGCAAGTGATAACTTGTTAATGAAATAGCTCTTGCTAGGGTACTGAGATCAATTTTATGTGGAATATTGGTTTTGCTTTGATGGAGTTATAAATGTCTACAGCTGTAAACACAAGCAGAGTTCATTTTGCAGAACTCATTAAATATGTTCCAAAGGAATGATGTGTTCTGTATGTAAGTGACTGCATTTATTTTACAACAAGCTCTCAAGCCTGCAGAATAGCTAGGCAATCTTTCTAAGTATCTCTCTGAAATTCAAGATATAAAGAGAAAAATTCTTCTGCTTTGGTAAAACCTCTTTGCATTAAGAGTGTGTCTTTGGCAAAAGGGAATATGGAAGAAAAAAGGTAGTGAGGCCAGACATTCTTATTTCATTTTTTCTCCTATTTTTTTCTACTAACTGGTTGCTGTCTTGGGCTGTTGAAAATAATGTATTGATTGCTCAAATTGGCTTGCCTTTGAAGTGGAGGAAAACATACCTTCCTCAGAGGGAATCTTCAGAGTGAAAAATACCACTGTCTTTTGATTTATTATATGCAGTTTAGTATATACAAAGAAAGTTTTAAATTAGTGTTATTTTACTTAAGGGGAAAAGAAAAAGAGAAATTAACTTTTTTGTTTGATTGCTTGTGATTCACATGAGTTATTAAAATCCTAGCAAACATTTTCTTCACAGTTCTTTCCTGACGCTCTCCTGCATGCCAAAATCTTTGCCACATGCTTGGAAAGCCCAGGGCAGAGGAATATCCTGTTGTAGACATGCAGAACGTAAATGAGATTGGGCTGGATGTGCAGCTTGTTTGTAAAGGGGGAATAGGCAGGGGTTTATCCTTTTGATCAGTTCAGCAGCTCCATTTGATTCATTTTCTTCCATGGTAGATTCCTGTGTAGTTCCTGTGCTAGGGACACCCCTGCTCCCAGGTTTATGCCATGCCCTGTGTTGAATCTGTTCCCAAACGGCTGCTTGGAGGCCAGTAGGGCAGGAGAGACTATTTGTGCTGTAACTAACACTGTTTATATTCAAAGCTAATTAAAGCTTCAAAGGAAAGGAACCACATTCTTGTAATGCAGGGTATCCAGGACTTTCAGTGTATGCTTTGGTAAAACTTTGGAAGACATAAGCTCACTTTTTTATGTCTGTGAAAAAAAGCAAGCAGGAAAACATAGCTAAGCATTAAAAGTCACACTGTGCTGTCATTGAAAGTAGCTGGTTTGATGGCAGTGGCAGTTGGACCCAAGTTCTAGACTCAACAGTGGGTGTATGCAGAATTAACTTCGTAAACTTCGGAAGAGTAGGTATTATATTGTATCACTAGGAAGGTTGTAGATAGTAATTTAACTTGATTTCATATGCAAAGTTGGAACTTTTTTTTATTTTAATTTCTCGGTGTCTGCATTTTCTGACATCAGTAGTAGTGCAACATGCTAATCCCGACAGTTTCCTTAGAGCTTTAGCAAAAGAAAGGGGCTGGGAAAGAGAAAAATACACAATCATTCATAAAGCTTAAAAACTGTGTTACCTTGCAAAAAGCTGTGTATTTCCATATCCTACACCATTTGGCTGTCATTTCTCTCCTTCACAGATGGTACATAACTCCTGGTTGGAATGTGAGAATTCCTCCTTGCAGATGACAACTTTGATGTTCTGATAGTGTCAGCATTTTGCTCTGAAATAGCAAGCAGTTAAAGTACATTATACTCCATGGAACTTACTAAACACATATCCCATTGATTCCAAACAGCTTTTTAAAAATTAATTGCTTTTGAGAAGCAGCACTGCAGAAGTAATACAGGATCGTTCATTGCAGGATTGACATACAAGAAAAAATTTGAACTAATTTTTCTCATATAGATTGGTTTTGTATATATTCCTTTATATTAGGAGGCATATTCTGTAACTCTCTAGCTTGTTTTTTCATGTTAAATCATAGCTAAACTTTAATTTTCTCGTAAAAAATAACTGCAGTCTCTGTGTTGGATAGTTATGAACAAGTAGGATTTTTTTGGTTATTTTTGTTTGGTTTTTTACTTGTTTCATCAACTCATTTTTGAAAAACAGAGTACTTATCACAGTTGCATATGTCATTAACTATTGATATATTATTTACTTCACCACAATTGCTGTTTAGTTTTGGAAGAAGTTCTAGTGTATTTAAGCCTTCCCAAAGGTTTCACTATATTTTGTCTCCAGATGATAGACCCCATGCATAAATACATTTATTACATATATTTATTTATCTGAGTGATAAAAGACTCTTTATAAAAAGGTCCTCTCCCTATGCTCAGAGGAGCACAGAGAAACAATGAAAGGTGGGGGGACCTGAATAAACTAACAGAAATAAATGCCCTGATCCAGCTTCTCCCCGAGCTACCACAGCAGTGTGGTCAGTCCAGGGGGTGGGAATGAAACCCATTAACTTAAATCAATGTAAGTGCTCTCTGCAACACCTTGCAGATTGAAGGAGATGATTGCCAACAGGGGCATGGGATTTATGGGATGTAGGGAAGATAATCTGCAAAATTCAGTTTGGGTTTCTTAGGGGAGTAACCGTAGGTGTGGAAAGGGAGGATTAAGTGTGAGAAAGTAGAGAGATAAGGGCCCAGTCACGTACACAAGCTGCAGGTCAGTATGGCTGTCAGGCATCAGATCACCACAGTCTATCCCATCTTCTTACTAAATTCCATTTTTCACCAGTTACCTGGGTGAGGGGGCTTTGTTTAGACTCTGTGTGTGTATGCACATTTATATACCAGCAACTGGAGTTGAACCACAGGTCATAGTGACCCATGAGTCACCAGTAGCTGGAGATCATGGAATGGATGAAAATCAAGTGCTAGGAGCTCAAGGTGGACCACAGGTCCACAGGATCTGTGCATCTGTGATGCAAGCAGCTGGAGTGAGCGAGTTTATATTAGTGAGTCTGTGATCTCTGTATTAAGCCAGAATAGCTTGATGGTGGAGTTAGTGGGTTGGAAGCCAGGGAAAGAGCAGAGTCTGGAGGAGGAATGAGACATCAGTTTGTATGTGTGTGTCTCTGTGAGACAAATGGAGGGGTTTATCTAGTGAGGGAAGGTCAACTATCAGGAGATCCAGGTCAACTATTCTAGTCACCATAAATTCTGGGGATTCTTTGAGAGTCCTATGTGCTGTGTATCTCCATGCACTTGCAGACAAGATGATCCCAGAGCCAGCTCCTGGGTAGGCTGAGTGTCAAAGGCCACTTCATGGAGAGATCCATAGAACAGCAACCCAGGAGAAGAAGCATCCAGGGCTACCTAGTGGGCAGGCTGCACCCTTGAAGCTGGTTAGTAGAGGATTCATGTGCCTCTGTGTGTATGTGTGAAGGGATGTATCAGTGAGTGAGACTGTTTGACTGCTCACACCAGGAGTAGGGCTGTGAGCTTCAGCTGCCAGCAGATGGAGAGACCACAGATCCAGAGGTCAGGAAGCTAAACATTTAAGCACAGTTATTGCAGGGATCTATATTATATATAAATGCATATATATTTCCCACTAACAGACCTTAATCCTGACCAACCAGAAAGGGAGCAGGATGAGGCTGTTGGTGGTGCTCCTTCTGTTTGCATGACTGGTGAGTGTTTCTGTGTGTGTTGATCTTTGTGGCTGGCCATTCACAGATGTGCAGTGCCTGCATGTGTCTGTGTGTGTGCCTGTTGGGAATACCCACTTAACCCTGCTCGTGATTGTACCTGGGGCTATGGAGCTGCAGCAGCCTGGCTTGTGTGAGGTTACTGGATTTGACAAGTCCTAACACTGTTTTTGCAGAAGCCAGGGAATGCTTTCTCTTCCCAGCCTTCTTAGAGAGCATTCACACTCTTCCTACTTGTTCAAGGCATAATCATAGAAGGCAGAATAAGCTCAGTGATGTTTCAGTTCTTTTCAAGAAGTCTGTTAGGCGAACGAGTTTTGCTGCTTGGGGCATTCAGCTCCATAGCAAAGCAAACTCTCTGAATGTTACCTTTTGCGATAGTGCCCTTTGCCTTCTACCAGTGTACATTTGGGTATATTCAGAATTCAACTGGGCAAGGTTTGGAGCAACCTACTGTAATTTAGCCTGGCCTCGAGCTGGGTGCTGATCAAGATGACCTCTGTACCTCCCTTCCAGCTTGTTTCATTCTACAGTTTTAGTACTAGATTCTCATCACACATATTAAGGGATTCTTTTGCTCTGCTCTCAGGATCAGCTCTTGTCCGTGGCTGTAGTTTGCAAGGCTTTGGTTGTATAATTCTCTCTTGCACCACTGCACTGTTAAGACACTGAGGGCAAATGTTCTTCAATCCAGAAAGCTGTTAGGCCATCTCTACCTCCATGAAGGCTGTCTAAGGGTCAGTCATCCTTGGGTGAATTGTCATCCTCTTGCATCAGGGGATCATTTTGTCTGTAATACAAGCGCTTAGTAGTCTTGCTTGAAAGCATGGGCAGAGCAAAATCTGAAAATCATTAACATGCCTATTCTGAGCAGCCTGATCTGTAATAGCAGCTTCCAGCCTCTGCCCAGTTTTTCTGGATGTTGACATTGTAGCATAATGTAGCCCAAGAGATTGGTTTGTGATGTAAATATAGAATAGTACTAACTTAAGTACTTGGGATTTTTATTTCACCCTTTCTGGCCTGCAAGAACTGAGGATACTGAAATGAGAGTTTAGATTTTGCAGAGTGTAATGAACCCATTTGACTCTTCTATAAAAAGTGATGTTTTTTTCTTTTTAGTTTAGGGAAGAGAAATACAGGAGAATCTCTCATAAGTTATTTTTATCTTGCTTGAACTAAAATAACACTTGTAATATGAAATTGGAATATCATTCTTCAAAACAGATTAAACCAGGAGTCAAAGAAGAATTGCAGAATATCATTATTTCACATGTTTGAAAGCCTCTAGATTGCTCAAATATCTCGCCTATTCCTCATTTTTAATGCAGAGTGGAATATTGCTCCAATGGTACTCTGAGATCCTGCAGTGTTGCCTCTAGCAGCATCATGGGCTGGATTGAGCCTGGGTCTAACCTGATCTTGCACGACCCTTGATTTTGAATGTTGAAAGGGTATAAGCCATTTTTCTTCCAGGGTGGTAAATTCAGCTGAACAGATCATTTCTGTCTGCACTGAAGATCAGCAGAGTACGGGTCTGGCCCAGCACAGTGAGGATGTGGAATTCTGCATTAGTGCTAATAAAACATCAGAGTGAAGGCTTGTACCTATACACATGTAGTCATTCATACTGGTAAATTATGAGCACAGCCATGGGTTTGTTTGGCCCATGCCGACTAACCTTATCACAAACAGTGCCTACACATAGGTCAGTGGTTAGGATGGACCAGTTTCTGGGAGGTGGTTTGGATGCAGCCATTCACTTCTGTGGGGCTGGAGTTTTTAGCCATGGGAACATGAACCATGTTGTCCTCAGAGCTAGGGAGCAGATTAACAGCTTGTTAGATTTATGAGTGTGCATGCAGCTAGTGTGACTGGGGATGTGATTCAAGGCATACAGCCAGTAAGAGAGGGAGGAAGAAGAAAAATAGTGAGGGACTTCTGGCTGTACGTTGCGAAATGAGATTTATGCTCACAAAATTCTTGTGTACTTTTCTTATTTTTCTAATGGTTTCTGACTTAAAGTATTCACTGTGAAAGGAACAGTTCTGTCTGCTTCAGGCTGCCTGTTTCTGCTTGCTTGTGAAATACTCATGTGCTTGCTAAATATTACCTTGCTCACTGATGAGAAGCTGTCTGGGGAATATGCTTGACATGGCAGAGCACAGGCTGCTCAGCAAGTCTTCTCTATTTTCTTTCTTCTCCATTCCTTTCTCACTTACTATGTGGCTTTCCATACCCTGATTAACTTTTCTCTATTTTACTTTATTCTAGAGTTTCCGTGGGGTAGAAGCATTATTCTTTGGCAAACGGGAGACTCAGACCTGATTAGAAAAAAAGTTCTTTCTGTGTTGAAAAATGGCCTTGTGTATTATTTCAGCATATCGAGGTCATGTCTGGGAACCCAGTGGCAAAGTAATGACATGACACAGTGCAATCCCTGTGCCAGACTGTGCAATTGAGAAGGTAATGGGCATGGGGGAATGCCAAGTTCCTCTGCTGCCAGGACAGCCTAGGGAAGACTGTGCCTCAGGGAGGCATAGGCCTTTTGCAGATGTTCTGCTGCTCAGAGGGGCTGTCTGAGCTGAGCTATCCTTGAGAGCTGAGCAGCTCAGCATTTCCTGAGGTCTCTTACATAATTTTAGTGGGATTGTGCTTTAGCTGTAACCAATAGTTCTTTCCAGCTTTGGCAAGCCAGCCCAGGTATTTTTCACTGCTTTTGAATCAAGGAGCTGCATCAGGTCCTCAGGGAGGTCTAAGAAATGTAAAGTGTCCTGTAGGAATATAGGGAATGTAGTTCAGGGACATCAGTGAAGGCTGAAGTGTGGATAAACTTGCTCACTTGATCATATCTGCTTTAGGATGAGCTTAGTATTTCTTTTCCAATGATTAATGTGGAGTGAATCCCCAGGTATACTGGTAGGGATAGTGACATCAGGAATCCATAAACTGGAAATAAAAACCATTCAGGATCTCACTCCTGCATAAAACATGGAGGCAATCATATCATGAATCCTATTTGTAAGTAAGATGGCTGTTACTGTTAGGTTTTGGGTTGGTTTTCTTAATCTGTTTTTTGAGGGTTTTTTTTTTAAAGCAATAAGATAGAAAATTGATGAAAATCAAAATAAGCAAAATAAAATCAAAATAAGCAAATAAAGCTTCCCAAAATTTGGGAAAATCCAGTTGATTTATACAGTATATATCAACACATGTAAATATCTATTTAACTGAGTCATTTTCTTATTTTGTGTCCTAAATATACAGAGTGAAGAGCACATGCTTTCATACCACGGTGGTCTCAGACCCTGACATTCTCTGTTGGAGAATACTGTGTTTATAGTTTGCACTGTCATAATTTCTTCTGTGTTTCTTTGTACCCAAGCAGAGAATAACATGTTCAAGAGCAGTCAAGGCTAGTATCTGTCTCCAGTGGTAGATTCAATAACAATGGAAATGCAGACTAAGTGTGGGAGTACTCTAGGTCTCTGAAGTTCTGCATGTACCCTACACCTGAGCAGTGTAATGCAATAGATTATTTAATACTTGGACTCCTGCATAGGCATGCAAGGTAATGCCCAGCTCCAGAAAAAAGTGAATCCATTACAGGATCAGCTGGGTAATTATCCTAAACTCCCCAAGAGATTTGGTTCCAGAACTGGTAACAAACATGTCTTGGCTTCGTGTCCACACTTACATGTGCGAATAAAATGAACAACCATAGTTCTAAGGAGACTGGAAGGCATTCATGTAGCTCATGTCCCACCTTTTCCTTTTCCAAAAAGAGAGTAGCCTCATCTGTACCGCTCATTATGACAGCTCTGCTCCATGCTGTCAAGTATGTTTATATTTTGCCTGGGAAAGTCTGGTGAGAATATTGTCAAGCAACTTGCTAATCATGAGTTAGCATGATTATGTGCCCAGCACCTCTGCCCTTGTCTTGGCCTTTCTGAATTTACTAGTATGGATATAACCTGTCATATTTAATCTCAAAACATTAATGTTTATTTTTGGTGTATGGAAGCCGTCTACAAGACAATCTTGTGAGGAACAGATAAGATTTCAGTCTGACTTGGAATAGCACAAAATACTTTTTTTAATTTAATTTTTTTAAATAAAAACAGAAATACTTCTGGATACAACTCGAGAGACCTCAGAGATTGGCTGGATTGCACACCCTTCTGATGGGGTAAGCATTTCCTGTGTCCTCTTCTTGTCTGTACCTCTGCTGGGAGTATGTGCATGCATCTGTTGAAGAAAGGGAAACTGGAAGCAGTAAGCCTTGGTTTATGGATTTTGTACATATGAACAATTTGAACACAGTGTGTTGTGCAAAGCCAGGTTGTTAAGAGAGAAGGATGCTGAGTGAGATGCTATTGCCATCTCCTTACCCTCTTCCTTCCACTCTGCTCCAGAAATACTAAAGAGTTCTGCAGCCATCCCTCTATACAGAGAATAGAATAGAATAGAATAGAATAGAATAGAATAGAATAGAATAGAATAGAATATTTCAGTTGGAAGCTGCCTACAACAATCACCTAGTCTACCTGCCTAACCACTTAAGGGCTGACCAAAAGTTGAAGCATATAAAGGACACTGTCAAATGTCTCTTACACACTGACCAGCTTGGGGTACTGACCACCTCTCTAGGAAGCCTGTTCCAGTGTCTGACTACCCTCTAGGTAAATAAATGCTTCCTGATGTCAAATCAGTTCTGAGTTTTCCCAGAGGAAGCTTTGAACCATTCCTGTGCATCCTATCATGGATCTGAGGGAGAAGGGCTCAGCATCTCCCTCTCTCCTTCCCCTCCTCAGGGAGCTGCAGAGTGCAAAGTGGTCACCCCTCAGCCTCTCTTTTCTCCAGACTGGACAAACCCAGAGCTCTCAGCCACTCCTCCCAGGACATGCCTTCCAACCCTTCCACCAGCTTTGTGCCCTCCCCTGCACACGTTCAAGGACCTTCCCACCCCTCTTGTATTGTAGGGCTCAGAACTGCTCCCAGCACTCCGGGTGAGGCCGCACCAACACTGAGCACAGCAGGATGATCTCCCCTCTGCCCGGCAGTGCTGCCGTGTTTGATGCCCCCCAGGACACGGATTTTGCCCTCTGGGCTGCCCAGGCACACCCTGCTGACTCTCACTGAGCTGCTGCCACCAGCACCCCCAGGGCCCTCCCTGCAGGGTGCTCTCCAGACACTCCTCTCCCAGTTTGTACTTCTGCCTGTGGTTACTCCATTCCAGGTGCAGGATCTGGCACTCATTATTGTTAAGTTTTGTGCCATGAATGATTGCCCAATGCTCCCATGGTGTACAAACGTTTCAGTTGTGCTCCTGAGCCCTCTGTGCTCCCAGGAGCAGCATACATGATCCCAACTAGCATTGCCACCCTAAGACTATGCCGTGCCAACCCTTGGTTTACCTTCAGCTCTGCTGGTGGTATGCCCTTCCTCCATCGATTAGAGATTAAATCCCTCAATCGGTCCCTCCAGTTTATGAGCAAAATACATTTCTTCCATCAGAACTGGGGATCCTGACACGTCCCAGCACATCTTATGTCTCAGAGATTCTTTAGTGGTTACAAACCCAAGCGTTTTGGCAGAGGCACCAGTTCTGAAGCCAGTATTGATGTCTTGGCATTATTTGTTTCTTCCAAAGTGCCTCACTGCTACTGAAGAGATTGAGAAAAACACTACCCATGCCTCTGAATTTTTTAACATTCTTCCCAGGGCACTGAAAACTCTCTTGATCAACTTTGTACTTTTTGCCGGGACATTATTTGTACCCATGTGAAAAAGCAGGTGTGGATAGTAGTCTGAAGGCTGTACTAAGCTCTTCCATCATCTGGTGACATCACTAAACTGGGCCCCAGGGAGGCAGCACTTACCTAAAAAGATATTCTGATCAGTAAAAGGGTGCTTCTGCTTCACACAGAAGAGAGTCACTAATGACTATAACTTGCTATTGTTTCTTCTTGGCAAATGGTCTAAATGCAGATCTTGTTGCAAGAGTTGGTTGGTCAGACCTTCACAAGAATGCTTGAGCAGGTTCCTTCTCTTCTGTCTCACTGTGCACGTCCTCTGTCATACCCAGGGGACTTGTACCTATTCTGTAAAGCTTGTTGAGAGAGTAAGGAGGGGTGTCTCTCACGGCTTTGTACAGGAACCTGCTTCCACCCCTCCTTATCTCTCCCTTTCCCCTTCCTCCAGGCAGAAACCAGATCTGGACCTGCCCCTGTAGTGGCCATGCTGGGTGGCTTATGTGCATAGGAAATGTCAGAACACAGCTCCCACCTTGGAGTAAAGCTGGATGGAATGGACTTCTGCTTTAATGTCTTTTCCAGAGAACAGTGTCGTGTTGCTCTGCCTCATTTGTTTGTGTCCTGTGTTTTGTCTCCGGAGATGAGGGATGGGAAAATATGAGGGAAGAAAGTGTGAATCTTGCATTTTAAGATTCTCAATGCCGTGTTACCAAGTTTGCGTGATTTATGTTTTCTGTCACAATTCTTACTTCAGAGCTTTGACTGCTCTTCTTTTCAGGGTCATACTCTGTTTAGAATGCTGGGCTGCACATGGCATCGGCAAGTTCAAATCTTGTCACAGACATGGCAAGGAGAAGGGGAAGACAAAGATCTGTCCTGTATTATTTGCAGTTGAATACTGAATCCATTCTTTTTACTGTTTCTTTTTTCTCTTCTACATCCATTGTAGTGGGATGAGGTAAGTGTCCTGGATGACAAGAAGCGCCTGATCCGAACCTTTCAAGTGTGCAATGTGGCTGAACCAGGTCAGAACAACTGGCTGCGCACCCACTTCATAGAGCGGCGCGGAGCCCACCGAGTGCACGTCCGCCTCCGCTTCTCCGTGAGGGACTGTGCCAGCATGCGCACTGTGGCCTCTTCCTGCAAGGAGACTTTCACTCTCTACTACCACCAGTCGGAGGCTGACACAGCCTCTCAGGACATGCCAGAGTGGCGTGAGGGCCCCTGGACTAAAGTGGATACTATTGCAGCTGATGAAAGCTTTTCCCAGGTGGACAGCACTGGGAAGGTGGTCAAGATGAATGTTAAAGTACGTAGCTTCGGGCCACTCACCAAGCAGGGCTTCTACCTGGCCTTCCAGGATTCGGGAGCCTGCATGTCCTTGGTGGCAGTCCAAGTCTTTTTCTACAAGTGCCCAGCTGTGGTGAAAGGATTTGCGTCTTTCCCTGAAACGTTTGCTGGCGGGGAGAGGACCTCACTGGTGGAGTCCCCGGGGACGTGTGTACCCAACGCTGAAGAGACAAGCACGACGGGCTCCTCGAGTGTTCGGCTGCACTGCAATGGAGAAGGCGAGTGGATGGTGGCCATTGGGCGATGCACCTGCAAGGCTGGCTACCAGCCTGTGGATGATGAACGAGCCTGCCAAGGTGAGAGAGCCTTTTTCCCCACCCTTTAGGCAGCCACCTTTTCGTTGGTTCTCTGCATAAGTACTATTTGGCACTAGGTAAAATTTCAGAGAGATGGGAGAGTAAATAATTTCTCACAGAGGTCGCTTCGTAGCAGTGTCTTCTGACACATTTAGCTCCTCAGACTGGAGTCGGAGTGACCATTTGTCATGGTCTAGGAATGGTGTTCTCTGGTTTGGTATTGCCACTAAAACCACGATGCTTGCCCCACCTCCGACTGGAAGCACAAAAGGCAAAGATCATCAGTTAAGATAAGAATAATTTACTGGAACAGCAATGAGATAATAAAATGAACAGTAACAGCAACAATATTAACAACAAAAGATGTAAGACAGATGATTTACATGGGAAGTGACAATAAATAAATACTGATCAGATTGGCTCTTTCCCGCCAGGTTTTCTCCCAACAAGAAGGAATGCCCTTTCCCTTGGAGTGTGAGTGCCTTCTCCCCACCCCTGGCAAATAAGAGGTGGTGTAGAGTAATACAGCCACACCCACTCCCAGCTAATGCAAAAAATTAACCTTGTCCTGGCCAAAACCAGGACACCACTGCTTGCAGCTAAGAACATGGTTGGAAACTCCACTGAGGCCTTAGTTCCAGCTGCCTCCAGAGACAGCTGCTCAGGCTACTTAACAGCTGTCACTAGCGAGATC
Organism: Eopsaltria australis; assembly: GCA_034509425.1. NCBI lineage: Eukaryota > Metazoa > Chordata > Aves > Passeriformes > Petroicidae > Eopsaltria > Eopsaltria australis. The sequence continues at coordinate 3,082,149 of JAVTVJ010000052.1, read as the reverse complement.
TACCATAATTCTACTTCTCTACCAAGAGGTAACAGCATTAGAAGAAAGATGCCACATGGAGGAGAGCTAATACACTCTACTGTCTTTAGTTAATTTCTGGCCCTTTTGCTAGTATAATAAAATAAAAAAAAGGAAAATGGCATCAGCCTTGTCATGGGACAGAGAAAATGTGGCTCTGTGAGCCTGTCCTGACTAGAAAAAGCAGTCACAATGGTATCATTATTACCAGTAATGTACTCTCTGCCCCAGGGCCCCTGGTATTTCTGTGAAATGTTTGTAGGAGGAAGTAGAATATATTACATATCATTCAGAAGTGGTATTGGGCTAAAATCTGGCCAAGCCTGAATACCCAGTCTAATGTCATGACTCTGTTCCTATCTCAAGCTTAGGACATTAGAGCAAACTGCTTATGTTGGTTATATAATTTTGTGTATGATGTTCTTCTGGTGCTTCCTTTGTTTTAATACACATCTACTCAAAATCTCTCAGCAGTGTAAAATGTTGCTGCACTACTCATAGTACTCTAAAAAATAAATGTAATATGGAACCAATTTTGGCTGCAGACAAAAATTGAAAGTTTGATTTATTCAAACAAGAGTTCAACTCGGACATGGAGCATACAAATACTCTGGTTAACACCAAGTGCAAATGCAATGAATAATTAATGGTTGTCAATATGTTACCTTAAATTCCTGCTTCATTAAGTGATTTGGGTCATACAAAATAGCTTTATTAAAATACAGGTTATTGTGCTGGAGACTTAAGAAGCAATTAAAATTGGGAAGTGCTTTCCATTTGCTTAAACTTTGAGAATAATTAAAATATGTGTGCCTTTTTATCCTGCTCATTCTGAGAGAGATGTAACTACATTCATTTAGTGCTGCTCCAGAGACAGTAAGCTGTGATGTGGACCAGCTCTGTATGGCACTAAATTTGTTGTCTGCATCAGTAGCATGAATAGTTCACAGCCTATATAAACTGCCAGTCAATAGTTTAGTTTCAGATAGTAGTCTTAAGCAGTCAAAAAAAATTACACTTGCTGAATAAAAATAAGGATTTTTTTTTAAAAAATCTGTCTTCCATTTTTTGTAGTATTCAGTGAAAGCTGATACTTCCTTGCAGCCTCATTGACAGAGAAGCTGGTGATAGATGAAAATGGTTAATATCATTAGGAATAACTGAAATAATGACAGTCTATCGAGCTACAAAAGTCAGTTCCCATAATTTACTTCACTTCCTGAGATTCCATGAGCAGTATGGAGCAGCCAATGACAACTGAATATGAACCATAATGTTGGAGGGTATTTTTTTCTCCTGATGTTTCTTGTAAACTTCTCTGGCTTGATCATCCTCCCTGATCTCTTCTCCTGCTAACAACATGCTGCTGTCCTGTCTGAATAAAGCCACATTCAGCTTGTGTAATTTGTCCCTTTGCTTGGTGTTCCTCTGCATGGAATCCTTTCCAGCCCTTCTCCTCTGTACCTGTGTTCTCCTTTCCTCAGAAGAGACCTACACCATGATATAGAGCTGCCATGGTGTTCTAGATGAAACACAGAACAAAAGCAATAGCTCAAGGGCAGATTTCTACTGATGATAATGCAGAGAGGTTTTCTTAATAAGACTGAAGAATCAACCAAGGATAAGGAGAAGCAAGTTTCCTTCTTATACTTTAGTAAAGAGTGTGTAGGCATTGCCTTCCCCCTCACCATATGCAAGCCTGTGGAGTCCTTCCTGGACCAGCTGTTACCTCTTTATTTAGAACAACAAATCTGCCAAGAGCCATTCTGGGCAGATAGATAGAAAGCCCTTTTTTCCCCCCTGCCCCCTATCATGAGTTAAGGTACTTTCTTTCCTTACTTTTATAAGACTGCCTGCTCTGTGTTACTATATGGCAGATTTCTCCAGCTAAACAGAAGAGTGAAACAGCAACCTTTAGTAAGCCCTTTGGGTGATGGGTGCAGTCTGTGTGGGATTCACTTTTGACTTTTATCTGAGTAGACTTGTTGTGCTGAACAGTCAGAAAAGAGAATGGCAGTTCACAGAGGAAAAAAGAAGGTTGGGACCTTAACTCCTTTTCTTTTTGTACATGTATGCACACAAGGTGCCTTGCCTTGCAAAAGTCATATGGGACTTAAGTTATCAGGTGCTTTTCAGAATAGTAATTAGAATTTATTACTGGGACATTTAAAAAAACATTTCAAAAATGTCAGTGTAGACAAAAAAGAGAAGAGGAATGACTGCCTGATAAAGTGCTAAGCTGACTTTCAAATAAAGAAGGACAGAGCTCTGGACAGAGCTCTGATTGGCCATGTGTAGGGCACCTCTGTACAAACATATTCAACCAGGGGCAGAACCAGCCAGAAAGAGGAGGAGGGAACAAGTTTGGAGTGAAAAACATTAAGCTGAACTTGGGAGAGGGAGGAGGAAGGGTGTTGGTTTAATGTTTGTTTTTGTTTTCTCATTATCCAAATCTATGTTAATCAGCAATAAATTAAATTTCCCCAAGCCAAGTCTGTTTTGCCTGTGATAGTAATTGGTAAACAAGCTCCCTTGTCTTTATAACTTCTTTACCTCTGCCCATGAGCTTTCTCATCTAATTTTCTCCCCATGTCTTGCTGAGGAGGGAGAGTAAGAGAGTGACTGGGTGGGCATTTGGGTGTTTACCAAGGTCAGCCATCCACATGGCTGCTTGTCCTCTCTTCTTTCTCTGGATGTTTCTAAGAGTATTAAGCAAGCAAAACGTCTGCCTGTCTGTAGTAGCTGTAAGGGTTCCATAAAATTTCCCATGTCCTTTGGCTATATGCAGTCTCTTCTGATTGCAGAAGGAGTCACATTTGTATTACTGATAACTACAGGAGCAAGCACCTGTGCACAGAGCTGTTGGAGGTCTTATTTGGGAAGAATATTGCATGATTATTTTTGTATTAAAAATGCCTTTTCTCACCAACTTGGATAAACCTTTTTCAGTGTGTGAGGCTAAGAGAGTTTTAAGATTTATATTAAAGTAAAAGATTCAATAGTCTGCTAAAAATATGCACATACTAGTAGCAAGGGAAAAAAAGCCAAACACAATAAGCTCTTCTTAAATTTTAATCACTTAAAAGATGCTTCCTTTAAAACCACAGGATAATTTACATTGCAGGGACTTGTGAAAGTCATCTGCTCCAGCCCCATGCTCAAAGCAGGACCAAATTGGGTTAGGTCACTCAAGGCCTGTTCTAGTCTCGTTTTAGTTATTACTGAAGATGAAGATTACACAATGTCCCTGGGCAACTGTTCCAATATTTGAGAACACCCATGGTGAAATTACTTTTTCCCTGTGTAGAAGACTTTAGTAAGATGTAGTAAGAGGCTATTACAACCTGTGTCTGTTGCCTCTTGTTCTGCCACCTCGTACCTACACCTTCTTCATATCCTCCCATTAGGTGGCTGATGACAGCCGTAAGCTCCCGCCCTACAGCCTGCTCTGCTTCAAAATGAACAAACCCAGTGTCTTAGCCACTCCTGGGTAAGAGCTTTAATTTCAAGGTAAACTCACAGCTGACAATAGTGTTTGGTGACTTGATCTAGACTACCTTTTCCTATTTCTTTGTCTTCCATATTGTTCCTTTCATCAGCTTCTCCAGCTGTCTTCTGCTACTTGCACATGTGTTTTGGTGCTTTTCAAGTAGTTAGCTGCTTTTCCTGTATCAAGTGCCTGCTGTCTACTCATATTCTGTCCTTACCCTGCCCAAATCTTTCCTCTCGTGTTTTTGCCTTTTTTTTCCTTCACACAACCCATTCCCTGGCAGTTCTCCCACATATAATTAGCCAGTAATTGCTTCAGCTCCACCTCTTTTACCTAAAAAATCCCTTACTCAACTGATCTCCTATCAACAGTTATGCAGGAAAGAGTTCTTAGTCACTTCATTTCTTTTATCTCAGTTGATTTGGTGCTCTTCTTTAAGACTCAGAAGACACCCTTTTCTCTCCTTATGTTTCTTTCATTTTCCACTATCTCTTCCCCACCCAAACAGTTCTAGTAACTGTGAAACTCTGGATCAACCCAGGGCCCTATTGCGTCACTGTGCCTTGCTTCTATCTCTGGCTGATCCCACCTTACTCAGAACAAGATGCACAGTAGCAGTCACTGTGGAATAGCCTGGTCCAGTGGGAATTTACTACCATCACAAGCTAGCCATAGATATATTTATGGGGTGGAGGGAGGAAGAAGTGCTTTATCTAAAAAACACTACAATTTTTGGTTTTTAGTGTGTTTCCTTCATGCTAATTATGCTATCTTTCTTGCATTTTGAGAAATGTAGTATCTAAATGTCTGCATCATATTTCTACAATATTACTGGTTGCTTACTCCTTTCCTTCATCCCTTTGTCTAGAGTCATTCTCATTTGAGGCCATCTGTAGCTCTGTACATCCAGTTCCTCAAATTCAGCTGCCTCAAATTCAGCTGTGTCTATTCATCCTTCCCAGTTTGACTCCAGTGCCAGCTTTGACACTGTTAATTTTCAATACTCTCACATCTAGTATTTATTCTTGCTGCCCCACAGTACACCTGGGAGCAGAATTCCCTTATAAGAAACAGATAACTTGCTCAGTCAAGAAAAGGGCAATTTTATGCTCTTCTAAATGTCTTCCCGTGACCCAGTTCAGTTTCAAGTCTTACCTGTGTACAAAAAGTCACTGTCACCTGTATCGCATTCCCTAACACTGCTGGGTGTACCTAAAGCTCTGTTGAAGTTCCCAATTGCCTTTCTTGGTCCTTCTCCCCTTGCTGCATTTTGCTTAGTTCTCAGAATATTTCCTCTTTGCCCTTACTGTCTGAGTGAGCTTTTCAATGCCTCTTTCTTAACCCCTTTGGTTCTTGGTCTGTCCTCTTTTCATCTTCATTTTCTTTACCCCTCTCCCCAGTGCCATTCAATGATTCCAACACTTTTCTGTGCTGGTTTTGGTATTTGTTATTATTGGAAGTCTGTCAGAAGCTGCTTCTCTGGCCTCCCAGGTGGAACTTGTCTCCAGTGAGCAGCCAGGCAAACACAGGCAGCACAGGGGCAAGTGCTGTAGGGGGAGCTGAGGAAAACTGGGTCAGTGTCTGAGATGAGCTGTGCCCAGCTGAACTGTTGTGGCATTCTGACACTGTGCCAAGATACGAGAAATGACTGAGACAAGCTGAGGGAAAAGCGCTTGCGCACTCTGAACTGTGCCTCCTCCTTTCATAGTAGCCTTGACTTGATGTGAAGTGGCAGCTTTCTCTGCCCCCTGAGGTGCTAGGTCTGCACCCTCTGTCCTTGCATTGGATATTGTGAATCAATCAGAGCTAGATCCGTGTTTTCTTGGAAAGTCCTGGTGCCCAGGGGATGGTAAGTCAGATTGTCGCCAGTGACAAGGCCTGTGGCTTAGCTGGTGTTTGTGTTTTGTGTGAAGATGTTCCACAGGAACACAGTGGAGGAGAAGCCACTCTTTGTTCAGGCTTTCTCTGAACACGAACCACGCTGAAGTGGTACTGTTCACTAAAGGAAAATACACTAGTCCTGGTGACAGTGGGCCTGCTTCAGCTTGAGTATGTGTTACGACTGTCTCCAGTGAGCACAGTCATCTGCAGAGGCTGTAGGACCACTGCAGATGGACCTGATGCCATGATCTGCAGTAAGAAGGGAATGCAAGGTAAGATCATTCAGAAACAAATGAGAGATGGATTCTGTCTGTGTGCACAAAGACAGCCCTAGGCTCACTTTAACTGCTTGAATAAAAGGAAGTGGCTTTTGCCTATTTAGATTGCCAAGGAATTTTTTTCTCTTTCCTCCTGACTTGACCTTCCATATACTATTTATAGTGACTGGACTGAGGCAATGCCAGGAAAAGCTCTGTGTCCTGGGAACAATTATTATTGCTATCTGTGGGCTAAAGTCCTGAGTGCTGTGGGCTACCCTATCTTAGGCAATTTTGGAAAGGGATAAAGGTGCTCATGAATGTAAGCAGCTCCCTCACTGGATGCAGAGGCAGGGTTCAGGTGGAAGCAGAAAGTTTGTGGTAGCTGCAGTGCCTGCCTTTGGAGGCCATTCCTTAGCTTCTTTTAGCTGGAGGTCAGTTAGTGTCTACTTTATTCAGTCCTGCCGTCTTGGCCAGAATTACAGATGTAAAAGATAAGCAATAACAAAATTTAGGCCATAGTATACTTTTTCCAATTATATTTTCATTAGTAAGGTGAGAGAGATGTGAATCATGTTTAATCGCTGTAAATCAGCTTTGCTTGCAGTATTCTATATGATTTCATTTCGCTGTTTTTCTTCTGGAAATAGAATACCCAGGGGCAGAATGAAACTTTCAAAGCTTGATTGTCTCTCTGTATCTGCCATCCCTCCTGGAAATAACAATGTGAGATTATAGGTTTACGTAGTAATTATTTTTTTCACTAGACAATAAAAAATAATCACTGTGGAGAGATCTTCCCTCCTAAGTTGCTCAGCATTCCACTCTGTAGTTCTTCAGGTGTAATTTCTGTAATGAGTGGAACCAGGCAGGTGAATCTCTTCCTTATTGCTTTTCTTTACACTTTTCTGTCTTGTTTAAAGTCTTTTCTCAGGCCCCCTCCTCAGAGAGAACCTGACAATCCTATTCTCATTTCACTTCCGAACATCTGAGATGAGATGTAGTCTAGTGTCAAGAGCTTTCCATCCATTGTTCCCTGTCCACCCACAATCATGTATGTGATGAATGATCTGGCAGTGAGGCAGCCAAGACCACAGGGTTCTATCCACACATTTTAATTGGCTTATATTTAAGGGAAAACACAGAATAGCTGAACTTGGAAGAGATCTCTGGAGTACACCTTAACCCCGTCCCTACAAGCAGGGTCATCTCTAGCAAGTTGCCCAGCACTAGCTTCAGACTATTTTTTAATTTCTCTGAGGAGGGAGACTCTACAATTGCTCTAGTAACCTGCTCCAGTGCTCGGTCACACTCGTGGTAGAAAATTGTTTCCTGGATTCAGAGGGAACCTCCTGTGTTTCAGTTTGTGCCCTTCACCTCCAGGCCTGTCACTGAGAAACACTGGAAAGGGCCTGGCTCTGTCCTCTTTGCATCCTCCCTTTGACTGTTTGTGCGCATTCATGAGATTGGTGAAAGCCTTCTCTTCTCCAGGATCAGCAGTCCCATCACTACCACCCTCTGCTCCTGTGGGAAATACTCCATCCCCTTCACCATCTTCATGGCCCTCTGCTGGATTCGCTCCAATATGTAAATGTCTGTAGTGTACTGGGGAGCCCAGAACTCAACACAGGACTCCAAGTGTACCCTCACCAAAGCTGAGTGGAAGGCAAAGATCATCTTCCTTGCTGCAGAATTCCCAAGGTCTCCAGGACCTAGAGTTCTTAAAGGCTGGTCTTGCTAGTAAAGGTTGATCTGAAGAACATGTCCTGTGTCACCTGGCAGTTAACTCGTATTTTCTCGTCTTCCTTGAGCCACTTCTGTTCTTAGAGAAACCCTTCTTGCTTTTGCCATGCAGTGCCAGATGTGATTCCAGGTAGGCCTTGGCTTTCCTAGCCATGTGTCTACATGTCAGACAATGCCTCTGTGTTCCTCTCAGGCTACCTGTCAGTGCTTCCACCTCCATTCTGTGCTAGGAGCTCCTTGTTCAAACATGCAGGCCTGTTGGCATTTTTTGCCTGAATTTGTGCTTGTTGGGATGGACTGCTTTTGCACCTGGAAGAGGTAATCCTCACACATGAAGTAGCTTTTTTGAGTCACTCTTCACTCCAGGGCCTTATCCCACGGGACTCTTCCAGATCACCAAAGTGATCACATCTGCTCTCCCGAGTTCAGTGTTGTCAGCTTGCTTTTTGCTCTGGTCACTGTGCTCTGGATCTTGAACTCCACCATGTTATGGTCACTGTAGCCAAGGCTGTCTTCACCCTTCACCTCACCAGTGAGCCCTTCCTTGTTTGTGAGCATCAGGTCCAGGGGGCACCTCTCCTCATTGCCTCTCCTATTGCTTGGATCAGGAAATACTTCCTGATCCTTTCCAGGAACTTCCTGGAACACTTACGCTCTGCTGTGTTCCTCCTCCAATAGATAGTAGGATGGTTGTAGCCCCCCTTGAAGAAGTGCCTCTGAATGGGAGGCTAATTCCAGCTATCAACTCTCAGCGCCATTCAGTTTTTCACAGGTAAACATCGAAAGCCATCTGAGACACCCTGATGTAGCCAGACATCAGTCTACTCTGGTCTGGCACATAGGACATGTGAGCATATTACTGAAATTCATTTTATTGGTGGAACAGCTCCTGTGAAGTTCTGTTTCTTCTGTTTACTCAGCTCCAGTGGAGTGCTTATTAATGAGCCCATGTGGCTGCTTCACCCTGCTTACGTTAAATAAAGGACAAGGGAATATTTGACCTGGAGATGTTGGAAGGAGGAGATATGTTTACATTAATTCTGCTACTTTACAGTAAATGGCATCTGTATCAAAATTGCTTCAGAAACAGGCCAGGTTCCTTCTTAAATGTGGTTAGGCTTTTTTTTCTTTGTCTGCTATTCATATTTGAAGTTTTTCTCAGAAGCCTGCTACTTTAGTTGGTGGAAGTATTCTTGTTTAAACCTGTAATTTGCTGTAAAGTCACCTGTTCTCATGCTGTCATTACTCTTGAGCCTAAATAAATAACTCTTCATTGAGTGACTCTTACAGTTCTGGGATTGCATTCAAAAACAGATGCTGTCTCAATGAGTAAGAGATCTCATAGGAAGCAAGGAATCACCTCAGCGTGACAAGGCAAAAGGCACTGGACACTGGGCAGTGCTCAGGAAGACAGCAATAATCTACCTTTGCATGTGGTTCGGACATAAAATGTCAAGCCGAGTGCATGGACAGTGAAATTAGATTTTGTGAGGCAGTTAAGAGCAGGTGTAAGTATTTGATCACTAGTGTTTGTTACACATGCCTATTCCAAAGTGCTGTCTCTGTAGTAGTGTACTGCATCAGTGATATGAGCAGGTAGTGTTGTTATCCATTAGCTGGCACCATGTCCCTGTGCAAAGGCTTGTGTTCTGCTCTGTGTGTTTGTTGGTTGGTTTTTATAAGCGGCTTTTGAATGTTTATGGTCACTTGGAGTGACTGCCCATAGCATGGATGAAATCTTGCATGGCCCTTTAAGTGATAGAGGTGCTCTTACTTACACAGGCTGTCTTTCTTTATTGAGGAGGTGCTGCACCATTGCATAAAACCTACAATACTGCACTTGTGCCTACTACCTTTGGCTAATTCATCAACAGTATACCACCTCTGCAGACCTCATCTCTGCATCCCCAGGCGCAACAGCAAGCTGCCAGTAGACTTCCAAGAACTGTGTAGAAATAAATGTTTATTTATTTTAACACAGCATGTTTATTTTAAAATTAATTTTATTTACTAAATACTAGACAAATTCTTCATTCAGCTTTGCTAGCTTTCCATGTGATTTGCAATTGGATTAAAGGTGAATGTACTTGGATTCTTTTGGCACTGTCCTTGTAGGGTAAATATGTTTTTGTACTGCAGGGGTAAAGTCTGTACCCTCTACAGATTTCCCTTTAGCATCACATACATGGCAGACATTACCATTACCTGTTCATTTTCATTATTGTGACTAGCAGCAAGGTCATTGTCCTACTTGATATAAGGCTGTTATACTGAATGAAAGAAAAGAACCATTCTACAGGGTCTACTTTGACAAGTGGAGTGAATGTACCATTAGTTCTAAGCCATGACAAAAGTTCAAGGAGTTTGATGCAAGAAAAAACAGATGACATAAAATAGCTTTTAAGAAAATAAAGACATTCGCATTAAGTTCAGCATTCTCAAATTTGAAATGAAGAAAGAAAGAAAGATCCCTGAAATTTTGGTTGAATGACTGTGCAGTGCATTTGTCGTGGTTTTAGTTTGCTTATTCAGGTTTGTGGCTAAATGCCAGCACACTTACCTAAATTTACTTGATTGCTAGTTCATCTTTCATTATTGTGACTAGCAGCAAGGTCATTGTCCTACTTGATATAAGGCTGTTATACTGAATGAAAGAAAAGAACCATTCTACAGGGTCTACTTTGACAAGTGGAGTGAATGGTACCATTAGTTCTAAGCCATGACAAAAGTTCAAGGAGTTTGATGCAAGAAAAAACAGATGACATAAAATAGCTTTTAAGAAAATAAAGACATTCGCATTAAGCCTTCAGTGGGAGATGACCCCTGCCATCTGTGCCCTGCCCACAGCCATTCCCTCAGACAATTCTGATGCTCCCTGCACTGGTAAGTGTTTGATGAAATGTTTGAAATTTGAAAATAAAGAAAGAAAGAAAGATCCCTGAAATTTTGGTTGAATGACTATGCAGTGCGTTGGATGAGAACTTCCCATTCATACTGTTTGTTGTTTCAGTACAGGCGCATTTGCCAGGAAGTGTGAAAATTGTATTCTACATCTGTGGCTGTTAAGAGAGCCTTGAGTGAAAGGTATTTAATTTATAAAGTGGATAAAATCTTACATACTGTTTTTTGTCCATACGTATGGACATATCACTCCGTATGGGAATAATTTGATTTTCCGCTGGATAAAGGCCTGAAGGCAGAGGCAGTTGCACTTTTTTTACCATCATCCATCACATGAAAAATTACAGTCTCTTACTTGCTTCCCCTTTGCTTTCCAAATGGCAATGTATCACATACTGAATGTTTTCATTTTTTGGGTGCTGGGAGGGAACAGTGCTTCCCTATCTAATAGCTATCATTCAGAGTTATTTGAAGTCCCTTTTATGGTCTGACCTGTTTACCACTCTTACCTGTGTACGTGTGGAGGTTGCTCCACTTCCAAGAAGAATTTTGACAAAGTCTCAGGAGTTCTCTTTCATCTTCCAGTGAATCAATTTAAGCACTTACATATAGAATAAAATAAACTGTTTTGAAATGGCAGCTTGAACAAAATATGCTCCACAAAGAACCAAAACCTGTAGTAGCTCTATGCAATATCTTCTCCCAGCAGTAGCAGCACAAGTTAAATGTAAATAAGATTACAGTGTTTCTGAAATCTGAATTAATGATTTTCCTGCTTCTGCCTCTCTTATTTTCCTCCTTTTAGCCTGCCCCCCTGGTTTCTTCAAAGTATCTGTGGGAGATGACCCCTGCCATCTGTGCCCTGCCCACAGCCATGCTCCGCTGCCAGGTTCCCAGGAATGTGTGTGTCAGAACCGGTACTATCGATCTGCTTCAGACAATTCTGATGCTCCCTGCACTGGTAAGTGTTTGATGAAATGTTTGAAAGCAAGAAGGGCAGTTAATGAGAGAGAATGTGCCCTAATGATTTGGGGGGAGGGGGTTGCAATTCCCCTCATCTCCAAGACTTTTGAAATAACCCAAAACTTCTCTTTTCCTGCACCTGACTATGGAGTAATGGTGAGAATGAGGATTCTTGGGTTTCATTACATCCTTCAGAGGGAAATGTTCTGTGAATAATGTTTCCCTTACCCCTCCCTGTTACTGAGCACAGCCTCTCTGTCCCTCCCCTTCCCGTCTTGCTTTGTGTCTGTGCCCAGGTTTAGCAGTGTAATTCTGCTGCCTATTTCAACCTTTCTGAACTTTTCACTTCTTAGCTGCAGTGTGTTATCCCATTCTCATCTCCATGCCTTCTTCTCACCCTCTGCATTTTCCTCCTTCTTTTCGTTGTCTCCGTGCCATCAAGGGAAGTGTTGGATGAACAGAATGGGCAGTTTTTCAGCTGTCAGAGTTTACCTCAGGTGCCATTGAGAAATCTGGCTGGCACCAGAAATAATTGCAGGCAAAACTGGTGTCCAGTTCCTGAAATTGATGGAACATGTTACCTGAAGTCTGAGAAAGTTCAGAGATATTAGGTGCCAAAGGAGAGAATTACAGGTCTCAGTAGAGAGAAATCTTTACTTAAGCTTGTGTAAAGTTTAAAATTTCAAGGGATTGGCACTTCCCTAAACAATGACTGTTCTTTTAGGGAAATGAAAAAGTCACACCCTTGAAACAAAGACCCTTCTTTATAATTTTGTTTGTCTAAAACGTGCTAATACAGTTGTTCCTTTGTTAATGTAAGCGTGTGCTTGATGTAGCAAAGAGCATGTTTTTCTTAGCCTTGCTCAAAGAAACAACTAAAAAAGAATAAGAATGAGAAGAAAAGCAACTTGTTCTTCTATTCTTTTCCCTTTGCTTTGCCTCCTCCCTTCCCTCACCTCTCTCCCATTCTTTCATGGGATTTTGATCCTTCATTCTGTTTTCTAGGCATCCCCTCTGCTCCTCGTGACCTCAGCTATGAGATCGTCGGCTCCAACGTGCTGCTGACCTGGCGGCTCCCGAAGGACCTGGGCGGCCGCAAGGACGTTTTCTTCAACGTGATCTGCAAGGTGTGCCCGGCGGGCTCGGCGGGGCCGTGCGTGCGCTGCGGGGACAGCGTGCAGTTCGAGCCGCGCCAGGTGGGGCTGACCGAGAGCCGCGTGCAGGTCTCCAACCTGCTGGCCCGCGTGCACTACACCTTCGAGATCCAGGCTGTCAACCTGGTGACTGAGCTGAGCTCGGAAGCGCCCCACTTTGCCACCATCAATGTTAGCACCAGCCAGTCAGGTGAGGAGACCTCTGCATCCGGGTCCCAGAGTTTCTGCGTCTCTCTCTCATTTGATTTGCTTGTGTCTTTTGAATCCTGGAGTTTTGTCTTTTTACTTGAGTATTGTGCCCTTTTTTCATCCTGCCCTGCTAGTTCTACAGTTTGCCTTTGCCCTTCTCATTCCTGCCTTATCTAAATGGGCTTAACCATTCCTCCCTCTTGGCAGAAAAACTCAAGTTTAGCAGCTGATGTGATTGTTGGAGAAGAAGCTGTCCTGGAGAAGATTCCAATGGGAGAATAGTGGTGTGGGTCAGACAAAGCATGCTGTTTCATTATGCAAGAGAGGGGACACTATCAGGGTTTGACAAGGATTTTGTGAGCATCAGTTTGCCAGACAAGCTCTTAGTGAGCATTTCTTCATTTCCTCTTCATTTTCTCCATCCCATACTCTTCTCCATTTCATCTTCTTATTTTCCTGTTAATATGAAACAATTTTTTTTTGTTCTTTACATGGTAGAAATATTAAAATGTGTTGTGCAGTTATATTCAAAGATGTTGTGATCCTTGTAACTAGAAACTAAACCGTGAAGATGACTAAACTAAGATACTAATGGGTTGTGTGGGCAGTCAGAGGAGTTCTATTTCCTGTAAATATCGTTTACAGGGGCTGGAGCTGGAGACAGACACATACATAAAGGCATAGAATTCTGGTAAATGTCAGCATTAAGAGACTGGGCATATGTTGTTCTTCACAAGCATGTATAAGCTAATACGGAGAGGAATTATAACACAGCTTGTTTAAGAGGATATATTGAGGAGTAATATGATTAAGAGGAAAAAGAGGCGGAACATTTTGAACTGAGTGACAGAAGATGTCTGCAAACATTTAGAGCTGTGTGAATGTTAAAATGAAACAAATCCTATACAAGATTCCAGAGTGTAGTGTGGAAAACCCTGCAAAACAAGGTTCTGGTAAAGCTCCAGAGAAGTGCTGTGAAACCAGATGTGGCATCATGGTAAATCATATCTTATCATTTCTGCTTCTATTATATGGAAAGAAAAGGAATATATATATACAACCCCCCCCCAACTAATTTCCTACTCTTAGCAGATGCCAGGGGGTTGATCTGTTTGTTCCCTTTGAAATGTTACCTGACAGACATTGAGTAGCAGAGCACCTATAGGATCCCTAGTCCCCTTAAGAGGCTGGCTGCAAGTGGGTGATCAGTTTTTGTTACAGTAAAATGTGGCTGGGTAATTTGTGTGGTAATTCCAGGCAGTTCTTTGGCTTCTCCTGGAGAAAGGTGGGTGTTCTGTTAACATCCTACAGAATTCTCTTTCTTCATGCTTCTTATCTCAACCTTCTTTATCTATATCAGAGATAACTTAATTGAGCAGCTGCTTCCTCCTCCTTCCTGGAATCACCAAATCTACCCTCTCTTTTGCTTCTGTTTGATTTTTCTGACTACTCCTGCTCTTCCAGGTGTCTCTTAGTGTCTCTGGGTGTCTTGGATATGTTGGGTGCTTCTCCCTAAGGTGCCTCTCTTGTGCACCAAAGCTGTTTCAGGGGAGGACAACTTTCTTAAACATCAGTGTGTACTGAGTGTCTTCTGTTTGTGTTTGGTTGCAGTTTTTCTTTCCTTGCTTTTCCTTGGGATCGTTAGGAGTGAGCTTGAGATGAGCTGCCCTCGATTTGTACTGACAGCTCATATTAACAAGGCCCTGCTTCCTCCATCACGTGGTCTGTCTCACCCACACCCCCTCTTTCTGATCCTTTCAGCAGCTTTTCACTTTAGCATTGCTTGTTGATGTTGTGTTGTTATAACAATTATTACTATTTCTATTACTAATATTATTCAAGCAGAGATCAAAATTTCAGGATTTTACGTGCTGAGAGAGATGAAAAGGCACAGGAAAACATGAAGGGGACATGAAAAAAAAGCAAACTGGAAAAAGATACACTTTCAGAATAAAGGGCCATAGCAAAAATTTTCTCTCCATTGAATTAAAGATGACCCAAAAAATGACCCTCCGGTCCTGGCAGTTTCTGAAGATTCAACTTACTCATACATCAGTCTGAGTTCTCTCTCTTCTTTCAGTTGCTGGGCCAAAAAGTACTCCTGCCCCTTTGTTAGAAATATCTTAGGCAATATTCTGTGTGGAAACAGTTCTACTTTTTCTTTTTCCCATGATACCTATTCACTCTTCATCTTTGTCTCCAAAACACTGTTCCTCTAAGAGTTTGCTTACCCCTCACAGTCTTCTGGCCCTTCTTCAGAGCATGATAGGATCCTTTGGTTACACAATCACATTTTTCTGTGGCAGACTGATGATGGTGTTCCTACTCTTCAGTGACCATGTGCCTGAAATCAGAATTAGAAGGGCTGGCACTGAAAAATGTCCTTTACTATAATAAGACTTAACCTGAAACATGAGACCTGTTTGGATAGCAGTAATAAAACCTGTTTGGATAGTAATAGTGTGAAATGCAAATATGATATGCTAATCACCGGAAGAACTGTACAGAGATGAGACAAGAGAAGAGAATTGCTTTCAGCTCAGGTTTGAAGTGCTGAGGGTGAATACCTAAATAAATGTCAGGATGTACAGAGAGATGTTGGAAGGCTGTTTGAGATAGCAGGAACCACATGATGAAAGGCAATTATGTGATTCTAATGAAGGTATGCTTCTTCACAGGTGTGAACCTGTCACACAAAAATGCAAAGAACTTAAACTCTTACCATATTATTACAAAAAATAAGACTGACTAAATTTTTATTCATTATTTTAACATATTCAAGTGTACTTATCAGGGTAAACAAATACCTCTTCTCATGTCTGAGGACAGAAGTCAGGTTTTCATGTAAAGGACTGTGAAGAAACTTGTTCTGTGCACAGCTGTAACTACCATTTTTTTTCCCTGCAACTTTCACTGAAGCATGTAGTAATGTCTCTTGCCAGAGACATGCTACTGAACTTATTCATTCAGGCAGTTGTTACATTCCTAGAAAGAAGAGGGAAAAAGAAAGGCTGCAGAGATTTAAATGTTGGAACAAATCAATGCAGACTTTTAAAAGCAAGTGTATTGGGGTTTTTTAGCTGAATCCAGACGTTCTGAGAGCTAGTAGAGGTATGTGAGAATAAAGGTTATTTGACCAGGTTGCCTTGTACCTGTGAAAATGTATGTAGCAGCCTTCTGCATCAGTGGGTATCAGAGCAGTGGGACCTGGCAACACCAAAAATCTGTAGCACTGCAGAAATGAATGCTAGACAGTCTGAAGGCTTGTGTAAGAGGCTGAATGGGGACAAGGACACTTTTGGGTAGTGCCAGAAAGTTTAAGAGGACCTGACAGAAGATTTTCACATGGAATGGTATGAGAAGAGGAAAGGAATTAAATGCCAAGTATGATTATGAGATTATGGAGGGAAATGATGAATTGCTTGAAGATGTTTACTTTTCCAGAGAGCCAGGAGAGTACAGTAGACTTAGCTGGCAAAAGCAGGGACAAAGGCAAGGCATTTTTTAGTTCAAAACAAGAAAGAAATAAGAAGAGAGCTGTCAAAAGCTACATATTATTGTATTTTGCCAGGCTAAAGCCAGCAGGTACAGCAAGTGGAATGTAAGTGTTCATTGTCCTCATTGTCCTCTGAATGAAATACATTACTTTTCAAAGTAGTTAGCTGTTTGCTTATTTATGATCTACTTGCCAACCCTGAGCACTCACCGAAGTTCCCTAAGAACTCAACGTTTTTGTTTTCTATTCACGTACGAACAACAAAAATACTCTTTTAAGTTTTAATTTTTCCCTTTTTGACATTAATTACATTTGTCAACTTAACCACCTTTAATGGATTTACTCATCTATGACTGGGAATTAATAACAATTCCTATGGTCACTCCACAAAAAGAAAACTATTCCAGTTTCTCTCTTTACTGTGCCCAATCTCTGCAGCATGAGCAGAGAATGAATGTGCTTGTTTCCAAAATTCAGGTTTCAGTTACTGTTTAAATGAAGACAGAAACCTTTTGAGCAAGTATAAATAGAAAATACAAAGTAGAACATGGCACATTGTGTCAAAAAGGCTATTTTCCTCTTTATTAAGCATGAGGGGAATGCATACACAAAAACTAATAATAATAGAGGTAAGGGAAGTTAAAATAACTGACTAATTTGCCCTTTTAAAACACTCTTCATCCATAGGGAGCAAAAGTACAAGGTTATGACAGAAGACAATCCAAGATACTTTTAAAGAATTTTTGGATATTTAGAGAAAGGACCAGAACTAAATTGAAATGTGTGGGAAAATGTAGAACATGTTCAAAATAAAGATAAGATAATAAACAACATCAAGAAGAGAATTTACATGCTGCATTCAGACTGATCTTCCTTGAAGATGATATTTGGGAAGCTGTGTGGAACACAGCTAGGGTCTTCATGTCATCTGCTTGGAGGAAAGTCATGTCATCTGCTCGAGGAAAGTAGGATACCTGAAATGGGTAGTGGAAGTGAAATAAGAATGTGAGAGTGGTAGATTTGGGGCTGATATTAGAGAATATAGAGGCATATTAGAGAACGTTAGAGGTCTAGCTCTAGAGGATGATCATTTTATATAATTCCAGAAGACTGTGGGGCAAGATGGAAGGGGAAGAAAACATATAAATAGCTATATAGAGCACTCAGGCCTTGGCAGGGTTTATTTTGAATCCCAGCTGAATGATGACCTGTGAACCAGTTGTCTGAACTCCTTTTGTACTCCATGGATGAGTGTCTCCTCAGAATCAGAAAGTGGCTAAGCTTGGAAGATACCTCTGGAGAAAATACTCTCCAAGCTGTCTGCTCATCAGGGTCACCTCAAGCATATTGCCCATGACCACACCCAGAAGGCTTGAGTATCTCCAAGATTGGAGACTCAGCTCCTCTTGGTTGTCTGTTCCATTGCTTGGTAACTTCATTCCACTGGTCTGGGCTCAGTTGTTGAGGCAGTTTTCAACCTCCCTGTCTGTTCACTCAGTCCACACTTCTTCAAGTTCAGGTTGTCCATGAGAATATTGTAGGAGACAATGTTTAAAGCCCACACTGTGTTCTCTATGAGGGTATTTATGCGAGACAGTGTTGAAAGTCTTCCTGATGTCAAAGAACTCAATATCCACTGCTCTCCTCTCATCTACTACACAAGTAATTAAATTCTACAAGTTAGCCCACATCTTTCCTCTTCCATGAGCCACCTCTGTTCTTAGAGAAACCCTTCTTGCTGCTTTTGACATGCAGTGCCAGATGTGATTCCAGGTAGGCTCTGGCTTTCCTAGCCATGTGTCTACGTGTTTGGACAATACTTCTACGTTCCTCTCAGGCTACCTGTCCGTGTTTCCTCCCTCCCTGTACTTCCTTTTTGTGTCTGAGTGTAGCTAGCACCTCCTTGTTCAAACATGCAGGCCTGTTGGCATTTTTTGCCTGAATTTGTGCTTGTTGGGATGGACTGCTTTTGCACCTGGATGAGGTAATTCTTGAACATGAAGTAGCTTTTTTGAGCCACTCTTCCCTCCAGGGTGTTATCCCATGGGACTCCTCCAGGCAGAACCACAAAGGGGTCACGTTGACTCTCCTGAAGTATCTTCATGGAGTGGAATATGGACTGAATGTCACATGCCAGAGATACTCATGGTCTGCCCAGAATGGCACTTGGCTGTGCTCTGCATAAGTGGGGTTGCCACGTATTGTTAGACGAGTCTGCACTTCCCTCACATTCCTTCCTTACCTAGTCTGTTGAGTGTGGATTTTCAGTCTTGCAGGCACGTGTCTGCTGCCAGGAAAAAATTTGTCCTGCAATGTAGAAGGGTTGCAACTGACAACCCACAAAATACAGAATCTGGGAGTTGTATTTAACTGGTGTTTGGACTCCTTTACAGCATTAACTAGGTTTATGTGGGCAAGAATTTTCCCTACGTTTGCTGTTATTTAAATTTACAAAGAGAACTGCTTTTTCAGTCTTAATTAAAGATCTGATCTCACAGCATGTTTTTTGCTCTCTGTAAATAGAATAGAATGGAATAGAATAGAATAGAATAGAATAGAATAGAATAATTGGAAATGAACCTACAATGATCATCTAGTCCAGTTGCCCAGATTGGATTGAATCAGGCACTGTGGTTTCATCTGCCATTAGACAAGAACCTAACGTGTCTATGTCTACAAAACCCACGTAAAAATAAAAGAATGAATAAAATTGACAAATCAATATAGAGCTGGACACATTTGTGTATACAAAACAAAGCTTTAAGAGCAAAGTTCTGTTATAAACATTTTTAATAGTTGACATGAAAACGAGGGAATATACTCATCTAACACTTCTGTGGCAGCAGAGGTATAGTACTTTGAATGTCTATAGATATAAAATCTTGAACTTCATATTTCCTAATGTATTTACACTGAGAAAATAACCTTAAATTACACCTCTGACAGGAAATACATACTTACTCCATCAACAATTTTGTTCATGTTGCACATCACCTTAATATTAGTATTCATACCATGTTAGCATGAAATTTTTCTAAGGAGAAATCTTGATATCTCCTTTACTTCAAGTGATGGAAGAGCTCCCTGGCCAGTGTTTCATAATTTTTTAGGTCCTTAAAAGAGAGGCAAACATGTATCAAAATCTAAACCCTGTCTCAAAGAGGCAGATTAAAGACAACCTGCCTTTCAGTGATTCATAACTGGTTTTATTTCTGAGAGTTTTTAATGGCTTTTGCCCTAAGTAGTGTATACTTGTTAGGTACAAATCACTGAAATTACTGGTTTTGAGTACAACAGACTGCATTATCCTGGTTCTCCCCCACTACCATCTGATTAACCTGATTGATGGACATTCCTGGATAATAGGAACATTCTAGAATGCTGTGGCACATGGTCAAGAGATACACTTGAGTTATGTTTTTGTTATTTTTTTGTTTGATTAATTCTTCCAGGCAGGGGAAAAATTGAGGATCAGGAAGAAATGAGAAGCAAGAGAAGCATAACTGTTGGAGGTGGGAAGGAGAGAAATTGAGGGAAGATTTAGCTCTGATCAGTCTGTAAAATCTTCATCCAAAACTAGAAGGAAGTGGGCTGTTCCCTGGCAATGTAGCTGTGCATTTAGGTTTGCACCTCTCCCTGTGTATTTGCTTTGCATCTCAGGGGAAGGGAGTTAAACTTTTTGGAACATTAAATGTAGCAGAACCTGTCTTGGTCAGATTTTAACTGACCAGTTACCTCCTGACACTTTAGTACAGTGCTATTAATTTGCATCTTAAATGCTACATATGGTCTTGATTGATTATTGCTCTCTTCCATTCTTGTCACAACTTTCTCATTGGCAGGTGAAGTAGTTGTGTAATCTTGTTTGAATGACAAGCAATGGAAAAAATAAAAGGAGTAATGAGGAGAGAAAGCATTTTGTTGCTTAGACTCTTACATTCTTGTTTCATTTACATTTTTAAATTAGTTCCCACTTGCCTGAGCTGTTTGAAGCCCATCTGAAGTACGTTTTCCAGAATCATTTTATCTTGTTATTAAAAACAATCCTTTTATCTTTTTCATAATTAATGAGGGAAGAAAATGCTATTCTGCAGGTTTTGATCATTTGCCAAATGTCTCTGCTTCATTCCTCACATCAAGGAAGTTTATGTCTATTTTGTAAAACTGGTGGGGTTTGGTGGCAGCTTTTCATTGGCATGCTTTTTCTGGAAAATTTAAATGTTGCTGAAAATGTTGCATCCATTAGGAAAATGAGGATTCCCTAGCTGCTTACCTGTAGGATTCTTGGCAACATGACAATTTGTTTGCAGAGAGAAAGCAAAACTTGAGAAGAGCTTTGTGGAAAGACAGCTAGTAGGCTGAAAGATCCTCTTAAAATTGTCCTGAAGTTTTTTCTTGGAAATCTCTTCCTAAGATGAAACTCACACTCTATTACCTTTTGCATGAACATAGAGTGTGTGCATGTGTGTGCACATGGGTTCATGAATAGTTTTGGTAGAAGTGGATTTCCATTCTCCAGAATGCTTCATATGTGAGGCCTCCATTTCTCTGGTAGCCCATCCTTGATTTTTTTCCCCTCAGGAGAAGAATTACAGTCTGGGGGAGGAGCAGAAGAGAAATAACGTGCTCTGCTTTTGTACTGACCGCTGTCCCATTCTTTGTCCAAGCGTGATCTTAAAACAAGGCAGTGGCAGGGAGCACCTTCTCATCTTACATGTAAAAATTGCACATTTGAAGATGGGAATTATATTCCAGCTACAATATAGATAAATTCTTAACTCCTGTACAAATCAGTTGGATGTGGATTTCTTCATTTTCTTTCTGTTTGAGTTGTCAATGACTGTATCTCCCAGCAGAGTAGCATTGTACCTGAATTGCTTCTGGTTATTTTACAAAGTACTTCAGAAAGCAAATCAAGGAAAATTAAAGGAAGAGCTGACCCAACTCATTAACTCATCATAAGGAATATTCAATTATAGTTCATCTTTAAGCTTACCCTTTGCAATCTCTCCTTTTTGTCTTTTATTCCAGTCCCCTCTGCTGTGCCCATGATGCATCAGGTGAGTCGTACTACCAACAGCATCACTCTGTCGTGGCCTCAGCCGGACCAGCCCAATGGGATCATCCTGGATTACCAGCTGCGCTACTTTGACAAGGTGAGCACAAAGTGACTCTGAGCACATTCTGTCTGGGAGATGCACCCCTGCATCACAATGAGTAAGGTGAGCAAAAATGCTTGTTATGAGGAAGGAGCAAAGCAGCAATAATAGAAGTTTGTGATATATATGTAATCTAACATAGTCTATCTGCATTTCTCAACTTGGAAACATCTAGGGACAATGCAAATTTTAAAAAAGAGAAGACACTTGTTTAAGCTTAAAAGCTGTGGTTAACAATAAGTTTGGCATCAACTGACACAGGTAACAGTGGAAGGAACTGAAGTTTCTAAATATATTTACTGGAATTGGATTCACTGCAAGCCTGTCATTTGTTTGTGAGGTGAAGTCTCATGTCCCCATTTATGCCTGGACAGACATCTCTAAGAAATTTTATGAGGAGGAATGCATTCTTTCATTCTCTAAGTGGCAAATACCTCTTAGTGTGCTAGAATTACAAGGTGGCAAATACAAATTTGTCCTCCATTCACATCTTGTGACTCCTGATCCATCTGACTTGAGGGGAAGAGATGTGTGGGGCTGCTCAGACAAACTCCCATTCCATATTACTGGTCTTCTGCATCAATATTTTTGCAGGATTTTGCAGGTCTACTATTTTTTAGTGGTAAAAGGGACTGCTATTTGTGATAACGTGTCTAGCAGCTTCCTGGATACAGCTTTACATGTCCTAGGAGAGTACATGAGTTTGAAATCTGTAGAAAGTGAACCACAGGACAAAGTTTTGTCTTTTGTTTTTGTTTAGATTCAGAGTCTTTAGCAGAGCTTTGTAGGAAGTCCTGGCCTGGGGGAATGAAAAGCAGCAGAGAGGAAAGAGTGGTGTGTGAGGAAGTAAGGTCTGGAATAGCAGCTATTGTTAGAGGTTCAAAGAATATTGGGTTGACATGGAAAATGTCATGCCTTGATGAGGAGAGTGAGCAGTGTAGGCAGAAGTTTCACATTCCTTTCTGGTCATTGACATTCACAGGCAGAAGATGAGGATAACTCACTGACCTTAACTAGTGAGACCAACATGGCCACGATATCAAGTCTGAGCCCAGGCAAGATCTATGCCTTCCAAGTGCGCGCTAGGACAGCGGTCGGCTATGGCCCTTACAGTGGGAAGATGTATTTCCAGACTTTAACAGGAGGTAAGTGCTGCCATTTGGTACTGAGGTCTGCACATGATCTCCTTCCACTTCCCTGTGTCCCTGAGTTTATTGGCTTATCCTCTGGAGGACTGCTGCCAGACACTCCTACTCAACTTGTATTTCTGTTTACAATAATTTACATATGCAGATTTGTTCTCTCAGAGAAGCTTCATGCTGTCAGAGGGGATTGTTTACACTACTGCCAAACTCCCCAGCCCTGCTCCTGGTTGCCTCTGTGCCTCTGATCAGCAAGTGCAGAGTGTAAAACTGTCTTTAGGGGGATGTGGCAATACATAGCACTATACACTGCTGTAGTTTGGCCCCCAGCTGTCACGGGACATCTTACAGCTGAAATCTCTATGAATGTGCTAAATTAAGAGGGGTGGGACACAGGACACAAAGGTAAATGGGACACAGGCATGTGTGCAGAAGCTTGCCTTCCAGCAGGATCTCCATCCTTTTGGTATGGATCAAAGGCACTCATGTATGTCACTCTCAAGCTGCATTAATAGGGAACAGTGGGATTACAGCCCAGGTGTAGAGCTAGCCTGTGCTTAAGTGGCTTATCAGCTGTCAGTGGACCAGAGGAAGAGAAAGTGCATTCAGAAGGAGCACTGGCTTTTCAGATTTAGGAAAGGAGGCACAGTGACTGGGGAGCAAAGGGCTGGTAGGGATGGAATTATAGGTGAGATCTAGGTGAGCAGAAGGGGAACTCTGCACAACTCCTGTCCTCTGCATCCGTGTGCATGTGTGTGTGTGTCTTCCTTGCCAGGGGAGCGCTCAGAGATGGTGCAGGACCGGCTGCCACTGATCGTGGGCTCAGCGCTCGGGGGTCTGGCCTTCTTGGTAATTGCTGCCATTGCCATCCTTGCCATCATCTTCAAGAGGTGAATTCCTTGACCTGCTCATGTGCACTTCAGACAGTGGGACTTCCTTACCCCTGCAACATAACCCTGTCCCAAGGGAAACAGCCTGATCTGCATTTATCCAGATGTCCTTGAGATGCCATTCTCTAATTAAGGAAAGATCCTGCCCCATTACTCCTATCTGAGGAGCCTCTCCTTTGATAAACCACTCATGTACTTAGCTGCTATTTGGCTAGTTAGCAATATGAACACAAGGAAAGCATTTCAAAGCTGGTACTCAAAAGGTATTTAAATGTGTCACTGTAAAGGAGGGACTGTAAATTGCATTTTAGGCAAGTGAGTGGAGAATGAAACAATGTAGTAGAGAAGGACTGGTGGAATAAGTATGCATATCCAGTTATTTAGAAGGTGATAAATATCCTTTCACCAATGACCAAGAGACAAGGGCTCATTTGCTGAAGAATAAAATCTATATGACCTCAATGGTTCCATGGAACACTAGCTTATAAAATACAGGTTAAAGAAAGCAAATACCACTTTCCATTTTGGAAAGAATAAAGGGCATATAAAAGATTGCAGAGATAATCTGTTGCAGCCAAAAGAAAAAAAAAAAAAGGACAGAAATTTTAAAGAGAAAAAAGTAAGGGTTGCTATTTTTGTAGAGGTACAAAAGTAAACAATGGGGGTTTTGTTATTTGAAGAAAAGAAACAGTCATTACGCGCTCCTTGAATTTACTGAGGTTTGAACTTAATCCCCTAGATTGTCAGTAATGGATTTCTGTATCTTTGCTTTACTGTGCCTCTGCACAAGAGGGACTTTTTAGCTTTTTCTGCTGACCTAAAAAAATGTATAAACTACTTAACTTTAGACAGTGATGCCTAGTTTTAATGATTTCTTTTTTGTTCTCTTCCCTTTTCTACATTTATTTTCTCCTCCTATGTATATTCTCTTTTAATATTTTCCTTTCTGGAAAGAAAAGAATTATCAAATATTGTTATATTTGAAATGTTGCCTCCTTTTGTAGCTTTGAACTGTTAAAAATACAATTTCTTGTTACAGCTGGAAATGTGATATTATGTGCACAACTCAATAAAGCATATATTTTTCTAAAAAAATAAACCAAACCCAGAATAAGTTAATATTACCAAAACTGTGTTGGGGAAAGACATTAATGACATCTGTAAATATACGTATGAGGAAATATCATAAAAAATACATTCATTTGTAATTGAAGAATCACGTACAATTAATAGACAGTTTTTCAGAAGAAGTGGAGATACCAAATTTCTATTTTAAATTTGTCCTTGATAAGAAAAGTAAGTTTGAAGATGCAGAAAATGAGGAACACCATATTAAATGAGTAGTTCTTTAAAAGGTTGAACATATGTAGAGTCAAATGCTATGACTTTGATTTGTTTTTATAAATCGTTGCTACACATTTTTCAGCCAGTATGCACTGTGAAACACCTATTTAAGCTACTGTTTTGTTGGCTTTTTATATGGAAAACAATTACTTTGTTAGATAACCTATAAAAAACATTAATGTAGACCTGACTTTCAGGGTCAACAACAGAGTTAGATCTCTTAGGTATAGGCCCCCAGTAAAGCCAATTTCTTTGCACAGGAGAAAAAATTTTGAAGGTAGAACTATTTGTGGTTTTGAAAGCAGAATTTAAAGAGATCAGTCTGACAAGTAAGAATAATACAGTTAGCTGTTAGAATGTCAGAATTACTTAGGTTCATAAAGAAAGTAACATAATGTTTCATGATACTTTGCCTTCAAATGCTAATTGAATCAGCAGCTAAAAGGTCTCGTGCTGAAACAGCAAAACATATGAGTTGACACAAATCCATGCAGACAGCAGGGATACTGCAGGATACTGTAGGGTTTGATTTACAATCTGGTCTAATTAATAGGATGATTGGAAACCAGCATGAAATGTACATTTTTTGGAGAAAGAAATGAACACTTTGGAACAAAAGAAGTAGCTTGAAAATGGCAAATATATTTAGAGCAAACAAAGAATAGAATGAAACTTCTAAAATAATTAGATTGTGTGGGAAATAAATGCTTGAATCATACACATTCAGAAGGAGAATAAAATCTGAGAAATGCCTATTGTGAGAAGGACCTATGCTTACTGGAAATTAGATGCATATAT
This sequence comes from Eopsaltria australis, assembly GCA_034509425.1. Lineage (NCBI taxonomy): Eukaryota > Metazoa > Chordata > Aves > Passeriformes > Petroicidae > Eopsaltria > Eopsaltria australis. The sequence continues at coordinate 3,056,724 of JAVTVJ010000052.1, read as the reverse complement.
GCAATAAACCTTAAAATAATAAAGACCACACCTGTTTTGATCTGCACTTGCAAAAATCACATCAAGGAAGATATTTCCATCTAATTGGGTCTGTGTGGTTTGGTTTGGGTACCATACTTACGAAAAGAATGGCCAAAGTAAATGCTGTTAAACAAAGCCAGGAGGAAAAATAATTGGGGGAGTTCTATACATATTAAACATTAGAGTAAATGGCTCTTAGAATGTTTTTGAAGAACTTAAAAGGCATCACAGAAGAAGGCATAGATTATAATTGAAAAGAATAATTTGTTGTAATTACATGAAATTAAAATGCAAATTTAGCCTGAATAGCAAGAAAACTTCCAAGGCAGTAATGTTAAACTGTAATATTTTTTTTCAGGATAGTGTTGGAGGCTGTGTCATTTTTCATTTCTAAACTGGGGATGCAAAGAGTGGTGTAAAAACCACCACATAGAAAACAAGCATGCTCGGGTTACCAGGAGATGGGCAGGATCTTAACATCCATCTTCCACCCCTAATTTCAAGGATTTTCTGAGCCTTGCACTGAGAAGCCTCCCCCAGCATCTGCTGAGAGACTCTTGTGTGTGTTTTGACTTTCCTTTCCTTTGTGTCCTGCAGTAAAAGGCGAGAGACTCCATACACAGACCGCCTGCAGCAGTATATCGGTGCTCGAGGTAAGTGTACTTGAGCATCAGATGGCAAGGGCCTGTCTCTTCCCAGGACTCATTAACAGCTGTGTGTCTCAGGGTTTGATTCTGGTGATGTTTTGGGCTGTTTCCCCCACTGCAGGACTCGGAGTGAAGTATTACATTGATCCCTCAACCTATGAAGATCCCAATGAAGCCATTCGAGAGTTTGCCAAGGAGATTGATGTGTCCCTCATCAAGATTGAGGAGGTCATTGGATCAGGTAGTGTGAGAATCTGCAGATTATTTAACGTGCCTCCTTGTTCGCCTTGAGACCTGTCACACTACTGGCCTGAAATGGACCCATGGATCCATGGTACATCAAGTGTCCCAGGATACCTAAACCTTCAGTTTTACCAAAATTAATCTTTACCTACTAACCCTTAGATGCTGGCTCTAAACCAAGTTTAAAACACCCTTTGAAGACTCAGAACTCCTCATTTGAACCCTGAAGATGTAGTAGTCTCCAAACCACCAAAAATTTTGCCTTAATCTAAACCATCCCATAACCCTATTTGCAAGCAGTGCCCGAAGTTGTCCCCAGTAGAATGCTTTAGAATATCTGACCAAAATCCATTGCTGTGTTTCCTTATTTGAGGTGTGTTTCTTCCCTCCGTGACAGGAGAGTTTGGAGAGGTGTGCTTTGGGCGCCTGAAACACCCAGGGAAGCGTGAATACATGGTAGCTATTAAGACCTTGAAGTCAGGTTACACGGAGGAGCAGCGGCGGGAGTTCCTGAGCGAGGCCAGCATCATGGGGCAATTTGAGCATCCCAATGTCATTCACCTGGAGGGGGTGGTCACCAAGAGCCGACCAGTCATGATTGTCACAGAGTTCATGGAGAATGGATCACTGGATTCCTTCCTCAGGGTATCACAGAGTCTCCCACAACCATTAACCTCTTCATCTCGCTGTGTGCCAGTCTCAGATCTGATAATTTTGTCTGTCCTTCCTCTTCACTCCTGTCTCCCTAAGTCCTCAGTTTCCCTCTTCAGGTGCAATAGAAATGATAGCAAATAACCACAGTGAGTGGTTTCAGGCCAACATGGTAAAAACACTCCAAGGGCTCAACAATCATAAAATGTCAGTATTTTAGACTTTTCCAACTCCAATAATTAATGTAAACAGTACCAAATCTTTGTACACACCCTTTCAGTTGCTTGTGTGCATGTTCCAAATTTTTCCTTTCTAATAATGTTTTTCAGACTTTATTTCACAGAATATTTTCAAGTTGCAACATTGTAATGAAGTAATGAAACTTGCAGTTATTTTTGGATTTTGAGTTTTTAAGTAATGAAACACAAATACGGACAATCTATGTAGTATAGCTGCTTCATTTCTCTTTTTTTGCTGATTCATGTGCTCATTCAGCCACAAATGCTTTGGCAGGTAGAATATGAAGAGCACATGAACCCTTTGAGTAGAATTGCATAGAATCTATTGTAAAGATCTTAGTAAAAGCAGATTTGTGTGCTCACATTCATTGAATTAGTAGTTATTGAGCTTAGGTGTAGGATGCTAAACGGGGATGTGGCCACAAGAGGAGGTTTGCCTTCAGGAAAAGATCACCAATGTCTGATTTTATTTGAGGTTCATTGCTTTAAGCCCACCCTCCTTTGTTACTTGCTGTCCCTGAACCTTCAGATTTTAGCTGAAGTTAAGATGTGTGTTCTCTGACTTCATAAATCCACCTTGTTACCTTGTTCTTTGTTAGTCTCGCTTGTTGGCTTCATGTTCTGTGGCCATGAGAGCCTGTGTTTGCCTCCTCCCTTGCAGCAGAAGGAGGGGCAGTTCAGCGTGCTGCAGCTGGTGGGAATGCTGCGGGGGATTGCAGCCGGCATGCGCTACCTGTCGGACATGAACTACGTGCACCGGGACCTGGCAGCACGGAACATCCTGGTCAACAGCAACCTGGTGTGCAAGGTGTCAGACTTCGGCTTGTCCCGCTTCCTCGAGGATGATGCTTCCAATCCCACCTACACTGGGGGTCTGGTTAGTAGCTGCTGTGGTGGGAGTTACTCCAGTGCTGTCAGAATTTTTTCCTGTTCTTCCTTGTTTGGTGTGCCCTTTTTAGTCCATCTTGAGCTCATAGAGAAGAGCGGAGTAGAGTCTTCTATCTTGTGGACTATTTGTTCCTAAGCAGTAAAAATTAAAAATAACTGAGTATCTGAGCCACTCTGCCATGTGGTCTCAGTGCTGTTCTTTGTGGCATGATGGTGAAAAGGTCAAACCTCACAGTCTGATGTAGCTGTTGTCTTCCCCCTTTCATTAGCTTTTTATAGGAAGGGTCAAGGACTGAAGGAGAGATTACAATCCTGTACTACCACTCTTTGAAGAAAGAGCTGCGTTTTTTCCTACAGAGAAGATAAATGGTCTGAATGTATTTATGGGCTTACAATCAACCATCAAATGAGCTTATTGCCTATGAAGTTGTGACACCTGTCACACATACTACAAAAGGGGTGGGAGTATAACAGGTGGATTGAAAAAGAAGGGGATAAAGAATTCAGTCACTGAAAAGTGGAACAATTTTTAGATCTGTGCATTTTGAAGAGCCAGCACCTGAATGATATTTCATCTTGCAGGTCTTACCTGCAAGTAGAGAGGTCAAGATGGAAAGAGAAAGGAGTTAATACTAGACACAGTGTTTCTGTCCTTAGTGCTGCAGTTTGGCATTATTTAAATGGCTTTAGATTTCCAAATTATTGTGACTCAGGAGACTTTTGCTATATTCCACTTTAAAATGCTGTGAAGTAAAGCTTCAAGAAAAATCATGGGATTTGTAGCAGCAAGGAGGCATGATTCTCTCTCTTCATTTATACTTGTCAGTAAAACAAGGTGGAAACCTTGAGCATAGTATGAATTTAAACCAGCAATGTTTCCAAGACAGAATGAACGGGACTGTCACCCTGTGCTCCAGGTTGTATTGTGCTGCTAACATCTGATTGTTTCAGTAATGTTGCAGTCACAAGGACACAAGCAGTCCTTATCTCACTGCATTCTGACTGCTTTTTGTCTGCTTGCCAGGGCTGCAAAATCCCCATCCGCTGGACTGCCCCTGAAGCCATCCAGTACCGCAAGTTCACCTCCTCCAGTGATGTCTGGAGCTACGGCATTGTCATGTGGGAGGTGATGTCCTACGGTGAGAGGCCTTACTGGGACATGTCCAATCAGGATGTAAGTTTTAGAAGTGGTGAGGATGTACCTCTGCCTCTCTGTCCTGTATCAGTTCAAGCAGAAGAAAGCCACACGCACCGAGTGATTGAAGCTCTTTTGTCTTTTATTTCCCCAGCTGTTATATAGCTTTGTTCTTCTTTTCCTGCAGGTAATTAATGCCATTGACCAGGACTATCGCCTGCCACCACCCCCAGACTGCCCAACTGTTTTGCACCTGCTGATGCTTGACTGCTGGCAGAAAGAGAGGGTCCAGAGACCCAAATTTGAGCAAATAGTCAGTGCCCTGGATAAAATGATTCGTAAGCCATCAGCCCTCAAAGCCATTGGCACTGGGACCAGCAGGTGAGATGGGGATTTAATGTAAAATAATAGGACTTGTCTCTTGGTAGGCATCATGAGGAAAAGAAAGCCATAAATCAGGCTATATTTTTTTTCCTAGTCCTCTCATTTGAGACTGGGAAAAACAGGAAGGGAAAAAAAAAGAGGAAGCAGGTTGGAAGAACAGTATATCCTGATTCAGTTAATGGGGAGCTCTGAGTGCTGAATGTGACAGGAGATAAATCTTGATGAGTTGCACTGAGGATGAATGACTGAGGGATCATAGGGAATGAAGGGAGGGACACATCTGGGTGCAGCAGCACAAGATATTCTGTGCTCACACCATATTGTGTGACCACAAGAGATGAAGAAAAAGAAGACCTTAGCTTATGGAGGGAAGGAAGTCTGTAGATAAGAATAATTAGAACTGCAGCTTACATCCCATATTTTCCCAACTGCATTTTGCAGTCTGGTGGAACAAGAGGCAGGAGGTCAGCAAAGAAGAAGTCTCTGGAGGGATAAACAGTGCCAAGGTTAATTGGCTGCTGGGCTGATGACGAAATTACATCCTGCTGGCCTGGAGGGTTTTTCCCTGTGGTTATAAATCTTGTCTCAGTGGAATGTACTCCACTGCTGGGGGAGGGAGAAAGTATCTAGTGATGCCCTGTTTACAAAAAGCAGCACATAAAGAGTGTTACAGCTTTGGGACAAATTCAGATGATGAGGAAAAGAGCAAATGCCATGTGCAAACAGTCATTTCTTTGGCCTTTTACTGCAATTCTTTTATCTGATGGGTGTTGGAGCTGAAACAACGCACTGATTGTCTCATAGGTTACTATCTGACCCAAGAGATCGAGGAGAGGGAGACCTAGTCACAGAGGTAAAAAGGTATATAAGGTCTCACATATCTTTCAGAAACCTCCTCACTGCAGCTCTTTGCCCAGCTAATAGGTCTAGACCAAGAAAGTGTGGAAAGATCTTGGGCAGCAAGAAGAGAATGTGCCTGAGAGAGTATGGGCAGTGGGTAGGGAGAAACAATTTCTTGGGCTGATTGATTGTTTTCAGGCTGAAAAAGGGACAAAGGTAGCCTAGAGGCATCACATCAAGGTGTGACTTCAGGAGTTAGGGCATGAAGAAGAAATGTCATTTTTCTTCATTCTGTCCTCTTCAGAGGCTGCATTCTCTCCCTCTCATAATTCTTGCTTTACTAGTGCGCTCAGCTGATGCTAGTAACTTGGGTTTTAGAACCTGTCTCTTTTGCAGACCATCTCAGCCTCTCCTGAGCAACTGTCCTCCAGATTTCCCTTCCCTCAGCAATGCCCACGAGTGGTTGGATGCTATCAAGATGGGCCGCTACAAGGAGAATTTTGACCAGGCTGGTCTGGCTACATTTGATGTGATATCACGCATGACTCTTGAGTGAGTAGCGGGGCAGACAGCAACAGATAGCAGACACTGAGCTTTCCATGCAGAAAGTGAAAGCAGTCTAAGAAAATTGCTATATGGAAAATACATACATGTGGAAAAGGAGAGGGAAGCCAAAGCAAAGTAGTTACTTTCATATTACTAGGGCCTCTGTACACCATCCATGCCATGATACACTTGGAATCTGTATCTGTAAGCAGTAATTCTGATCCAGTGTGCATCAGAAAACATACTGTCAGTGTTGCAGAGAGCCTGTTACATCAGAAATGTTCACGGCAGCTAGCACAGATAATAACAACCACTTTTAAGCAGATGTATAGAACCAGCCACACTGTATACTGGGTTGAAGTGTTGTGTAGAAGACAGGATCCAGGAAAAGAAATGTTCTTGGAATCATAGAAGGTTTGGGTGGGAATGGACCTTTAAAGATCATCTACTCCAGCACCCCTGCCATGAGCTGGATAATACCACCACGTTTCACTGGATGTTGTTTCTCAGAGCACTGTCCAACCTGACTTTGAATGCTTACAGGGATGGGACATCCACGGCTTCCCTTGGCAGCCTGTTTCTGTGTCCTACCACCCTTCCTTATTTCCAGTCTAAACCTACTCTCTTTCTGTTTAAAACCACTGCCCCTTTTCCTGTCACTACAGGGCCTGGGAAAAAGTCACTCTCCCATCTTTCTTGTAAGCCCCCTTTATATATTGAGAAAGATCTTTCTGGAGTCTTCTCTTCTGGCTGAACAACTCCAACTGTTTTTTTCTGTAGGAGATCAGCCCTCTGACCCTTTTCATGGCCCAATTCCACTGCTTCTTTTTGTACCTACCAAGTTCTGCCAACACCCCCTCCACCCACACATGTTTGTCAAGCAAAAGCAGAAGCCTTGTCAGCTGTTTCTCAGACACAGATAGGCACACACACACATATCCGTACACGTTGACTTGCATCTACAGCAAAATGGACTGAGATTGTTCAGAACAAGCAGTTCATTCTAACAACTCCCATGTCCTCTGTTCTTTTGCAGAGATATCCAGCGTATTGGGATCACCCTTGTTGGGCACCAGAAGAAGATTCTAAATAGCATCCAGCTCATGCGAGTCCATTTGAATCAACTTGAGCCGGTTGAAGTGTGATGTTTACATCATCCTCATTCCACTAGTCTCAAACTCTGGAAAGGTTCTGGGGGAATTCAGAGGGATTTTCAATGTAAGAGAAAGATGTCAGTTTGCTACTTGAAGACTTAATGCACCCAGAGAGTGCACATTACATGTCCTGTTCCATGAACAAAAACAAAGCCTTGCCGTGATTTGGAAGCAGAGCTAAGTGACTGGTGACAGTTATATGTGGCTGACATCATACATTGGGAATGGGTTTGGGGTGGGAAGGTTATAATAACATGGGGCAGAGATGGAATAATGGCTTGGACAGATCACAAGCACCTGTTGCCTATTGTCTGCCAACAAAAGGTATCTGACAACTTCACACAGTCATAAGCAGGCTTTATTTGTGGCTGAGAGCCCAGCAAAGCTGCAAAGACATAATAAAGGCAACAAAAAATTAGCATTTTTTTCAGAAGAATGCCATCGTGGTGTGAGAGATTATTCCTCAGATGGAGATGAGCATCGGGCTATCACTTGGTATGCCAGCTCAGTTCAGCACTGAAGTTCCAGCTAGTGCACAGTACGTGGTAACCAAAAACAGATGTCACCTGATGAAGAGGTTCAGAGTAAAAGGTTCGAAATCCAGTGTTATTTCGTGTGCAGTTCTTGGGTCTGCCCCATGATGGGAGTTACTAATGTTTTGTGCTCATGTGAGGAGCAGTCCATCTCTATTTATGGGACAGCTACAGAATGATAAATAATGATTCCTGGAATCCATCCTGCAGGGTCTGCAATTGAAGAGGGAAACAAATAGGTTCTGGATCTCACAAGCCCATTCTTGTGAGGAAAGGCATAACCTGTGATACTCCAAAATCCTGAGTACCCAGAACTTGGGTTTCATTCTCTTCTGAACCCCTTACAATGAAAAGCATAACAAAAAAAATCTGAAGCCCTTTGCTGTAGGAAAATATTCACCCTAACCATTGGGCACAGTTGTTTGTATACTGTTTTTGAAGAAAATGCAGACCTGCAGTAGTTAACTCCAAACAGACAGTTGGAATGAGTGAGGTGAAACCTTTTCACAAGTTTTTGTCAAGAGTGATCAGGGAATGGTACCAGTCACACAAGTCACTTCAGCCCTTAAAAAAGGGTTAATAATGTTCTTGGTATCGACTGTGTTGATTGGTACAGGCACATGAGAGTGACCAGACTGGCAGAGCTTATGTATCTCTTCAGACAGACTAGTGCCTGCTTAAGGGGAAAGCTGCTTTGAGAAGGAGCAGAGCTTTGGGATTATATCTGTCTATCTATGCCTATGAAGTTGAGTTCGAGAGGAAAACTCATAAACTATACACTTGTCTACCTCATCAACACATAGGAAGGGAAATGGAAATGGCCCTGGTAAACAAGACCCCAATTATGATGCCCTCTGTGTGTTTAGAGAGGAAGTAACCCCAACTGTTCTGATCTGTGCTCATCCGCTGGCTCACTGTGAACTAGACATGAACCTCATGTATTTCTCCAGCTGTCAAGGTTGGAACATCACAACTTCTTCACATACTGCTCCTGTATGGATTTAAAGATTCCCCTAGTCGACCTAACAATTGAAGACCAAGAAGCCACATTTAATAGTGATTGAAGAGTACAATAATAAGGAAGGAGGTGCTCCAGAATAGTTGCACTGGAATAGCCAATGCAGTTCAGACTCATTTTTATAGCATTAGAGTAATGTTATTTTAATTTTTTTTTAGCTAAAGAGGGAGAACAGCAGTGCATTTTTCAAGATATAAAAAAGTCAATACAAAAACAATAAAAGAAAACATGAATAAAACATCCATGACAGTTCAAAGAGAGTGTGAAGATTAAAAAAAACCCCGAATCACATCCGACTAGAGTCCAACCTAGAAAATCTCAGTCTGTGCTTTTTAAGGGGTTTCTGGAAACTTGTAATACTCACACATCCAGTCACATGCATGCTGACTGACTGTCAGCTCCACCCACGGCATCTGAGACAGAACAAGTGTTGTCCTCTTCAGAAAGCATATTGAGCACAAGATGTTGAGGGGAATCTGTGGTCTCTAGCACCTTCCATATATATTCACCAGAGGACAACAGTGCATGTATACATCTTCATATATGAGTGTATTCTAGAAGTTCTGTGTGCCATTTGGGGAAACAAGGCAACCTTTCCTTGAGTGGTCAGGATTGCTGGAGACCTTAGCAATCTAGATCAAATTCTATGGCCTCTTTTCAGCCTAATAGAAACTTCTATGCAGGAAATACATTGTCTCTCTCCCTTCATGCCATAGGAGACTGAATGGGAGCCTTGCCTGAATTCTGTTGCATTGAGAATGAGACGTAGAACTGCACAAGGAACAGGCTTATCATCACATTTGAGTGCAAATGGGTAACTCTTTTCTGTAAGATGTGTCTCCATTCTCTTTATTCCTTGTGTGTTCCCAATTTTCAAGTGGTTATTATCTTACACAGTTTGGAATGCAAAGGTTCTCAAGCTGCAATGCAGCTTGTGTTATTTGCTATCATGTCACTCCTTAACTCTGCAAGCATGGAGGAAGGGCAGTCATGGCAAAAGCATTAGAAATACCCTGATCTTACTTCCCTCTATCGTCTGAAAGTAGAAATTCTACATTCTGTTTCCACGGTCATCTGGGATGTCCTGCAGTATATGAGCACCCTCAGCAGGTAGGCATGAGAATGAGGAGGGAAAGCATTGGCTCACCTAGGCACTTGGTATCTGCCCTTCACCAGAAGAGTGAGAAACAATGCCAGAAAAGTCTTAGAGAGATGTGTTCTTTGCCAGAGAAGCAAGACTACCAAGTTACTGCCCACCTTTATTCCATATGATTTCTGTAACATGCAGCGTACAAGAGTAATGAACAAACTAAATGCACAGACCTTCTTAAGGGCATTAGGCATTTGTATGAAAGCTCAGAAGAGTCATACCTATAGCTAGAAACAATGTGTTTCAAAGATTAATGTCTTTTGTGCTTGAACACCAACTTTTCACTGTCTGGAAACAGGAAGAAACTTCACCTTAAGGCAAGCTGTTTTGTAATTATTCCTGATGAGGTTCCTTGAACCTGTCTTTTTGGTGTCTGTTGCTGGACAGCCTCCCAGACAGATAATTGGATCTGCACCAGGATGTCAGTAAATGTTCTGTGCTGCCAGAGAGCACGTCGGGCAAGCAAGTTCCCACCTATGCTGCTTTGGCAGCCAAGTGAAATTCTCAGCCAGGAGCTACATGCCTGTGCTCTCCTGCCTCACTGAGCCATGGCATGTTTCTGCCAGAAGCAGGCCCTGCTCACCAGAGTGTTCAAAGACGAGCACGTAGGCTAAGATTTTTTCTTCCATGCCTGAAATTATTTTAAGGAAAGGCTCAATGACAGTATTACTTGCACAGTGATTTCTGTGCTTTGCACACAAGCAGCTTCAATGCATGTGCAGGTGAAATGGCTGAAGTCCCTGTTTTCTTGTTTGTTTGTTTTTTAAAACTGAAGGGTGTAACCTTAGTGCATGCTTTGACAACACTTTATTAGGGCTAATTGAGAGAGCACAAGCTGCTCAGTGGAGAGAAATGCTGAAAGAGTCTGTCTGTTTAGCACAAACATATTCAGCACCTACGGCTATCTAGAAAGAAAAGAAGCTGCTGTAGCTAGTCCCAGACAATTCAGATGTTATGAAGCTGAATGAAACCTGTGGGTGTGGTGGGAAATGATGACCACCACCAGGGAGCTTATCTTTACTAAACAAACAAGGGTAGAGCTGTCCCTACCACTCACTGGATCTTCCTTGGGCATGATTCCAGCCAACAAGTCTACCTGAGGGCTACTCCAAGGGAAGGTAACCAGCTTGAATCCATCCTGACTATGGCACATTTTTTCACAGTTCTTACACATAGAGATGCAGCCAGGCAGTAGATTTGAGTTAAGGGCAAAAGTGATTCTTTCTCTTTCCTGAAATGCTAGAGGGGCAATGCAATCAGCTGCTGATCGTGCATGTTCTGTGCTAGCAGCTATTAATGAGTACCACATATCCTGAGGATTGCAAATCTCACGTAAATTTGGATCTTTTGATATCATTAAAAGACAGCATGGAAGAGCAAACCTCATTGCTCTACTTAAAAGCTATTCTAATCCTTCACTTTCCAAATCTATATGGAAAAAATGGCACCTCTCGCAGAATTTACGTTGTGTTGTGGCCTTCAAGGTCATTGTGCTCTTTGTGTAAAGCTGTTCCACTTGAGTGTTGCTGAAAGGGCTGCGCTGAGCTAATGAAAAGCCACTGTGTTATCTAGACCTTGTGGAGCTGTAACTGGGACCTGTTCAAAGAGGAATCGCTCCCCCTGGTGTGCTGAAATACAGAACTGAAGTGTCCCGGTGTTCTGAAATACAGAACTGCCCTCAAAAAGCCTTGGAGCTTAGCTATTTCGTTTCCCTTTCCTGGGTGATGAGAAAACTCTCTTCCTGAAATATTCTCAGTTGAAACATGCAGATTCATGAAAATGTATTGAGATTTCCTTCTGGTTTCTTCTATGTCCTCTGTTTCTTGAACAAACAGAGTAATGTGGACTTTTACTCAAGTGGTGCAAGAGCAAGTCACAGGTATGAGTGCAATGGGTTGACACAAATAATTAATGCCTCAAATAGTTAATAGTTTGGCATGTTATTTTTGTCCCTTATACAAGACCAAGTGTGCTTTGCTGGCAGTGATAAAGCTGTTTGCTTCTGAAAACTAATTCCTTAAATTCAGGCCGTGCTAAGTAAGGTTGGATTTTTTCCAGTTTACAGTGACACTAGAAACTACACAGGCTGCTGGCTAAAACTGGAATTTGAGTTACATCTATGCAGCTCTCATTGCATTTTGGTAAATTTTAGCCAAACCTACTACTGCCCATGCATTTGGACAGCTGGAACAGATTGATCATTTCTAAACAATTCTGTTGCTGTGATCAGACTCTTGCCCTCTTTGAACCATACTAACTATGCAAGTGAACAGGAGATGAAAATTTTAAAAATCAAATTTATTCAGAGAAGTCAGCTAGTTGGACAGATATGAATGACAAGGCACTATCTAAAATAAGCTATTTAAAAATAGATCTATTCATGTTGCTCTGTTAAAAAGGACAGTAATTATAATGTGCCTTACTGTCTCTACTATTAAGGTAGAAGAGGGAATATTGATCTTTACCCTCCAAGAGAGTACACTTCACTTCTTGACCCACTGTTGAGTTTAACTTATATTTGACTGAAGAATTTTTGCTATAAAGGCATCTAATCTTGATTAATTTAGAAATAATGAACCTACAAGATACCTTGGACTATTTTTTCCCATGGCTGTGATAATTTTTAATTACAGTTTGCCAGGCACTTTTTGTACACTACCCAATTTGGATAAAGAAGTGTTTGTAATCTGATACTTCTGCATTTTCCACCATCACTGGGTCACATACTTGTTTCTTTATATTCTAAAAAAATGAAATATTTAAATGTCTCCCTGCCAACGCATCTTGTTTGGTCCTCCCATCCTTGCTGTGGTTCTCTTCTTCACATATTTTGCCTTTCTTTCTAAGAAGAGAATATGAAGAACAGACAGAACCAGTCTCAGTAATACTCTACATGGACAAAAAACCAGCCTCTCACACTGGCTGTTCACTGCTTATTCACCCACAGATCACAGTAAGCCTTTCACAATTGGGTTCTTTGACTCAATCAGGACACTCTGATCCTTCTGACGTAAGTGTTTTTTTAGGAAACCCGTTGTATGTAGATAGAAAGTGCACTCTTTTTTTTTCCCAGCTGTCAAGCACTACCCATAGAGGAGAGTTCTCAAAAAATGGATCTTCGTATTGGCATTTTACAGTGCTAAGCAGTTTTTAATCAGTATTTTCCATCTAGTAGACCATAGAATGATCTATAATTCAAGTTTGGACTACATAAGATCAGTTTTATGAGAACTTTGCTATCCAAATGTCAGAGTAAATATTTGCAAGAATTCCATCTGAATTAAGGAAAATATATCAGTATCTGCCACTTCCTCCCTAGACACAGTTTTCCCTTGCTTGTTCAGCACCTAATCAGAAGAATCCAGCATCTAGCTGTTCCTAGGTTGCAAGCCCTCTTAAATACAATAAGGAATGAACCTGTGACTTCAATTTTGTGAAACTCCAAGGGCAGAGGAGTTACAAGTGCTGGGCGATATTGCTATAGCATTTTTTAATTACTACCAGGAATGTACAAGTATAAAATGTCTAAAAACGAAAGTGCTCCAGAACTTCTGAATCCCTAGTGGCCCTATCAAGCCTTACCACCTACCAAATGCTGGTTCATGACTGCTGGTTTGTATCCTATCAATTTTTCCATGCCTGGTTTGAGAGAATAGCAATCAGATAAGTCCCTTACAAGGTACAGCCAGAGCAAAGCTTGATGAGATTAAGTCACATATGTGTGATCTGACGGGTAAACATAGCAGCAGTATCCTAGGGTCTAAAATAACTCAGTCAAGAAATTCTTAAACTACATCCTCTCTGAAACTGAAATAGATCAGCTGGAGCAACTATGGATCACAGGCTCAGGCATTTAGGTGTTCAAGTCTTTTAGTGGATCTGGATGGCCATGCTGTAAAATTATCCTGTCGTTTGTTATATAACTCTGACTGTGCTGCTGGGTTGCTCAGGGCTGTGACGTGTGTGTTCCATCACAGCAACTCAGTGGTTGTCCATACATCACTTGGGAGCTGTGATCCCATTCACATGGGAATGCACCATGTGAATTACCGAGTCTTTTAGTCTGATGATAGATGTAAAAAATAATATGCACCCCTTCCAGTCCTCTCTTCAAATTGACCCATTGTAGTCAAGATCCCACAATACTGAACTGCTCTTAAGTTCTTAAGCAATTGTGTCTATAATGTCCTAGTCATCAATCTCCTTTGCTTTTTCATTTTTTGGCATACCAAGTCAGGTCTTGGATCTCCATTGTCTTGTTTAATCATCTGCTTAGATAGTGGCAGAGGTAAAAAAGAAGTATAGATTTATCCCTAATCCACTAGTAAACTGGAGAACTAATTTCATTTTCTTCAAGTTTCCAGTTTACCAGTGCCTAAGACTGGATATTTTTCACCACAAGTTGAAAAGTACCATTAATATGATCCAGAGAGAGGACTCTGAGTCAACAAATGTCTCCATTTACACACGACCACTTCATATGAAATTCCCACAACAACATTCCAGAATTGTTTGCTGAAGGCAAAAACAGTAAAGGAATCCGAGGGGGGGGGGGAGGGGGGGGAAGGAAGGAAGGGGGGTTGCCTGAAAGAGAAAATTATTTTGACAAGAATAAAGTCATAGCAGAGAGTAAAGACAGAGCAAATGAAAGATTTATGTTCTTCAGAGGAGAGGGAGAAGGGAGTAAGAACTTACAGACTGAGCAAACACATAAGACACAAACAAGCAAACCAATGAAGAATTTTAAAGTAAGATGCTGCTTTGGACTTAGAGCCTCAGAATGACTGAAAATGCAGCAGATCTAGATTTTACAACATCTCTAGGCAACCTGCTCCCATGCTTTATCACTCTCCCAGTAGAATATGTTTCCTGATGTTCAGATGGAGCCTGCTGTGCTTTAGTTCATGCTGGTTGCTTTTTTTTCCTGTCACTGGACACCACTGGAAGAGCCTGTCCAGATCTGCCTTCTTTAAAAACTCCCTTCAGGCTTCTGTGCGTTGGACAGTCCCAGGTCTCCATGCCTCACCTCATAGGAAAGAAACTCCACTCCCTAAATTGTCTTAGTGGCCTTTTCTTGGACTCTGTGTGGCAGGTCTATGACTCTCTTACACTTGGAAGCCCAGATCTGGATGCAGGACTCCAGGTGGTACCTTATCAGACCTGAGGAGAGGGGAAGGATCACAGCATTCTGACTAATGCAGCCCAGATTTAGCTTTCTTGGTGTCAAGGTCACATTGCTGGCTCATGTTCAGCTTGTGGTCCATCAGTATCCCCAAACTCTTTTCTGCAAAGCCATACAGCCAGAGGCATAATTTATCACAGGGGTTTTTTTCAGCTTTTCATCTTGGTGCAGGAATTAAAAGAGAAATGACTCCTTGGTTTTGGGGGATGGAGAGAAAGAACAATTCACATAATGAAATACAAGTGGAAGCACAGCAAACAAAATAATTATTTACAAACATTTGAATAGACAAACAAAAGGAGAAGGGAATAATTTATATTAATCATAACTGTTGTTTATAATCTTGGCTCTTACTCATGGTCTCTATTAGCAGGGCAATACAGAACCTGAGTGGATGCACCTATTTAGCATTCATCATGTAAGAGAAGTTCATCATGCACAGTGCAAGGCTTACGTCCCACTTCAGTCTTATTTTATAGTGTGAGTAGGATGTAAAGGAGTTCATCAGCCTCATAATGGCTCTATTTACATGGATTTTTTTTCCTCATAAAAGTAGTTCACTTAAAATGCCTTTACTTCAATGAAATGTCACTATATTTACAGTGAAGTAATCAAGAGTAAGATTAGACCACCATCTGTAGCAGATTTGATTTGAAAACTGTCTAACTCTCTGAAAAGTAGCTTTTATGAAGTATCTACATGAAGAGGTAAGTGACCCTCTTCTGGAAACTTTCTTGCGTTCTCAATTGAAATTTAGACAGTGGACCAGTTCTAAAGGAGAATATTGAAAGCTCAGTGGGATGGAAAGATCTATGATGTTAGTTTCAGTAGGAGAAGATTTTGATGTTCCCAGGAATGAAATGAAAGCAAAAATGTAATATACACATAGTACAGTCATATATAAACATGAAGTACACCTGTTTCTATACACACCACAGGTATATACATATATACATCACACAGATGTTTGGTTTAAAAATTAATTGAAATGTCAGCATAAAAAGTGATAGCAAACTTCTTATTTCCTTTCAGTCACAGCTTGTGGCATTGACAATTACTAAATACAATGGCGAGATCATTGATTAACATAAATTGGCATATATTGCACTATTCCAGTTTTTATTAAATGACAATTCAGCATCTTAAGGGATAAAAAACAGCATTATAGGAAGAAGCAATATAACAAGCAAGCTACAGAATTTGGATAAAGGAAAACAGAAATGAAATATAGAAATTTAAAAAATGGGTTTGCATGTACATTCTTTTCCACCTGTCCTGCAGAGATTTTCTGCTCTTCTGGGGTAATTCGGGTTAACAGTACAGTGAAAAGATTATTCTCTCCTGCAACAAGGCAGTAAGCTGATCTTCCATCTCTGCCTTGCCAAATCCTGGCACCAGAGGTGTTCCAGCATTTCAAAGAGAATTTTTTTATCATAGACAGATAAATGTTTTGTGTCAAGAGAGAGCCTTACTAAGTGTTAGCATATTAATAATAATTCTTTATCTACTCTAATTTAAAGTGAGCAGGTATTTGTCTGCTAAGTGCCTAACACTTTATATCCCCAGTTCTATACTATCACAAATATTTCCTGATACTCAGCCCACACTTTTGCTTCTCAAATTTCAACCTCTTTTTTGTTGCTGTATTTTTGAGGTCTTTTTGACTATCTGCTCTCTGTGACTGTTCTATGCTTTTTTGAAGCATGTGATTAGGTGAGATGAGAGGATGTGGCGTGCTGTGATGTGACATGACACGAAGACTATAGGAGAGAATGGAAGAAGGAAAT
This sequence comes from Eopsaltria australis, assembly GCA_034509425.1. Classification (NCBI taxonomy): domain Eukaryota; kingdom Metazoa; phylum Chordata; class Aves; order Passeriformes; family Petroicidae; genus Eopsaltria; species Eopsaltria australis. The sequence continues at coordinate 3,040,306 of JAVTVJ010000052.1, read as the reverse complement.
GCATCCACATGAGAAAGAAATTGGAAAGACAGCTTTGGAAAGAAAATCACAAGTCTGTGCACTCTGAAGCAGTGCTTTTCAATTTCAAAAGGGTAGATAAGAAATTGTATGAATAATTCATATATACATACATTCAGATATCAAAATTTTAAGCTAATAATATCACTGTCACAAAGCCATCTGTAGTAATTGAAGGGGCAAACCATGAAGCCATGTCTGATGTCAAATGTTGCCTTATAATACATCTGGACCCACAGAAGAGCAGTTCCATTCTAAAAGAAAGCATTACTAACAATGTGCATGCATTTGCACAATCTGCCCTTTTGGGTTCTGTAGATAATTTTTATGCTGACTTTGGTTTAGAATCACTCTCCACAGACATCAGAACTTCATATTGCATATTTCTATTCACAGTTGAGGTTGCAGAATATTTTCATAGTTGCACATGAAGAGCTGATGTTTTTGGGCACAGTATGAGAGAGAAAGCACTGTATGAAGTTTCAGATTAGTTGTATTAGTGTTGTAATGGGTGACAGTGAAGTCATTAACAGCTCTTGTCAGTGCCATTATTTTACAGGATTAAAGTCTGGTGCTTCTTTTCACTGTATCAGGCTGCCTGCAGGCTCAGACAGGCATTTCCCCATGGGTCACAGTTCCATAAGGGTACAGGGACAAAAAACTGCTTCCTTTTTTAAGACCAAACTTCTGCAGAAAAGTTCTCTGACAAGATTTGTCTTCCTTGGCAATTCTGAAGTTAGGATTTATGGAAGACACACAGACATGCTACTGATTAGAAGGAGGAAGAAAAGGTGGACAGTTACAGAGACACCCATGGCAGAAATAAAGAAAACACAGCAGTTTAGCCCACAGGTGAATACCAAAGTAGATGAGATTGTAACAATTGTGTCTGAAAACTTATTTAGTGGCCCGAGGATTCTTGATGTCACCTCCCTTTTCCATTATCACCTTCACCAAACTGATGGTTTCTTTTGCCACAGCACTGTGAAGAGCAGTCTCTCCTGCAACACACGATTTCCTTACTGTCTCTCACGCCATATCAAATGTGCCAGAAACACTTCAACAACTAGAAATCTACGGCACAGCCATAGATATTTTATTAGTGAAAAACTGAGAGATACATAGGAAAATACAGGATTTTCAGAGATTTCCATGACAATGAGTGATGAATATCCATGGAACAAGGGAGATGAAGCATAAGATTTCTTTCAGGTCTCGGGAAATTGTCAGCTCAAGACTCTCATCTCATTTTCATGTTAGAAGTGTCTTTGTAGAAGACAGTTTGGGTTTTATCCTATGAGAAGGACCATAAGGTCTGATCTAGTTGCTCATCCGTGCAGTGTTCAATTTGTTTGGACCCAAAGGCAGATATTAGATCTGTGAAAGGAATTGCCACTCAGAGTGAACAAATTCACTGTCAGCATTTCTCATTAAAGCATTTTAGCACTTTGTTTATTCCACTTCTGTTCCCACTCATATTTTTATCACTTCTATGTGAGTATCTCAAGTACTTGGAAATGTTGCTTCACCAGATTTTGGTGAAGTAGCCTTTGTTTATGGCTCTGAAAAAATTAATGATCTTTTACAGATGGTCAAGCTGAGGCACAAAGAAATGAAGATCCTTGTTCATAGATAGGAAATTGACCATTACTAGGTTTCACATAAATCACTATTCCCTACTTCTCTTTAGACTTTTTCTGAAATAGGTGGATGCAATTCTCACACAATACAGAGTTGCTATGAAAGCATTCTAAAAAGTGACATGTCCCTCCAAAAATTCACAGGGAAAAATGTATTGTTCACCTTGAAATTTAGACAAAACCCCAAAATAAATACTACTGCTCCTGAGGGCTACATGAGCTTACAAGAACTTCAGATGCATTCTCCTCCCATGAACTGTGTTTTTTCAGGGAGGAGGCTCCTCCCCAAGACTGCTTACATTGCTTTCTCTGGCTGGTCTGTGTAGCAACATCTGTGAGAGTGAGCTTCAGATAGGAAAAGCATCATCTGAATCCACACTGCTTCTCTCAGCACTGAAACATGTCTGCAGGGGTGATCACAATGTGATCCTTCTCAATTATCAATCCAGACAAATCAAATAGGAATTGGAAATGGAGAAAAAGAGCTGAGAATGGGATACATTCCAAGGACTATATTGACTTATGGGCTTTTTAGGTCATCATAAGTACACAGTTAAGGGACATGGGTTTTTTTAGACAGTGTAGGTACACAGTTTAGCTCTTGGAGTGAAAGCATTCAGAGAAACTGAGTCCTGGATAAATAAAATAGAACATCCTTGAGTAGGTAATTTTCACTAGTTCTTTGGAATCCAGAGTGAATCTCTAACAGGATTCTGGACCATTACTGGACCATTTTTGATCATTTGGATGTCCTGATACTGTCCTTTCATTTATGTATACCTTCTTATGGCTCAGATGTCTTTGTTTCATTGACAAGCTCTGGGGCTGTGTCCATCACAGCCAAGCTGCACCCTTATTGTCCTACTAGGCAGTCACATGAAGGGCTGCCTCCCCCACTGCACCCAAGACATTTTAATAAATTAACCATCTCAGTGCTGAATCCCCACCATTCAGCCATTTCCCCTTCATGCTAGAAAGTTTATTTTGTGCCCCAGCTACAGTCTGGTACCCACTGTCCAAACGCGCAGGCCCCAGTGGTTTTCTTCTAAAAAAGTATTGCAGCCTAGACAAGGACAAGAAAGGGCACTACCCCTCTGATGAGAACAACAGATTTTACAAGCAAGAAGTTTCTGAATAGCTCGTTATCCTCCAAGGCCTGGAGCATGGGAGATTCCCAAAGCCTGGAACAATAAAAATTGCCCATTCACAGTCTTAAAATAAATTCATTTGTTACAGGAAATGAGTTTTGCTGCATCAGCAAACCAGACTTGGTTAGAGGTTTTTGTTCTCAAGGTAGCAGATGCTTTGAGATCTCTTAAGACACGCATATAAATGATCCAGCTTTTATAGATCAGACATTTTGCATAACCAGAAGATCTATAATTCAGCTTTTACATGACTAGGGAGCTGATGAAGATGTCACAAAGGAAATATAATTCTGACTCAGGTGGTAATTCAGCGTTCCAGGGTTATTGCACATTTACTGTACTTGACTAGACTTTGTACAAGGTGTCAAATTACTTTCCAATCTTACATGGCCAGGCCTCAGCATTTTCCAGCACGCAATGTCTGAGATCCATGCAGAAATTGCATGTATTCCTGGCATTATTTCTGGATTTCTGTTCCCATTGCAAGTTCATGAACCAGTCTCAAGTATACTGAATCATTGATTCTTGTCATAGTTCAAAATTCAGTAACCAAACCCTTTCTTTCTGACAGATGGAAATACACAACCAGAACACAAAGCTGTCTCTTTGATTCTCATCCTTCTGCTCTAACCAGGAAATTCAGATAAAAAAGAATCCTAATTAAAGATTCAAACCTTTCATCTTGCTCCATCCCAGCATGGGAGCTTCAGCTCAATACAATACATAATTACCCCTCTGGAAAGTTTGAAAATAAAGATGTCATTGTTAAGAGAAATAAATAATTATTAAGTAACTTAAAGGTTGGCTGCATGCCCATTGTAATTATCTCTCATACTGAGAGCCACAGGGGCTCTGCCTGTAAGGACCCAACCAGCTTAATCTGCCAAAATGAAAAAAAAAAAAAAAAAAGAAAAAAGATCAAAATTAAAAAAAAAAAAAGAAGCTTCTTCATCAGTTTATTGACTTAAGTAAAATAAGGTGATACCTTGAGTAAATGTACTAACAACATGCAGCATCATGCTTTTAATAAGGAGGGAATGAAAATCCATCTTTCTGCTTTTAATGAGGTGGGCTGTGCTTAAGAAATTGAGAAGTCAGGCCTGCAGTTACTGACAAACATGCTGAAAGGGAAAGATGGGGGTAACAGCAGATCTTGCCAACAGCTATCACACCACACATACAGAAGGCTGGAGAACCAAATTAGCAAAAGGTCTGTGTCTCTCTGACTTGCATCTGCACAATACCATTCAGAAATTGAAGAAAAAAGAGCTGAAAAGGGTTAAGAGACTGGAGCATGCCTGAATATAGAGTCAGTGCTTGTTCAGCATTCAGTGGCTCTGCCCAACACTAGGTAGTGCTGTCAGTCACTCATCTTTACCAGCACTGCAATACCTGATTTATTAAAAAGATAGATAAGATAAATGGTTGCCATAGTTCCTCATGGTTCAGTGGGTAATGTAAACATCTGCAGTCACAACCCAGGACCTCTGTTTTGCTGCCTTTCAGCTCAAGGAAACAGAGGTATCATACATGTGCATTTGGATGTTAGTCTCAATGAAACATTGAAAGAAGATATAGGGCTTATCATTTACCCTAAACCCATTGTGGAAAGTAGATCCTGATCCTCCATTAGTTTCCCACAAAAAGATGGGAGAAACCCTTCTACAAATCCTTTAAGCTCCCTTCATGTGTTTCTGCCTGGTTTCTGAGCACTTCATAGAAAAGGGGGCTGTTCTGAAGTCTTTACAGCTTCTCTCCATCCATGCAGACAGTGATGTCCTCAGCATTAGGAACAGGCTAAAATGTAAATAGTAGCAATGTAGATGTCCCTCAGTTTAGCAGGTTCCTCAGGAAAACTGATCAAGTCTTCCTGTCAATTGTTACTCTAGAGAGAGTAAAAAGTTAACTCAGATTAAGTCTGAACTGTTTATAAGATAAGTTAAACCCCCCTGGCAGCTGATTACAGAATAATTAAAATTTTAAACATGAAGTTGCAGGAAATTTTTAAAAGGACAGAAATCAAGCTTAATATATTATTTTTTGTCATAAGAACATATACATGAAAGTCTGGAATGTAATTTCATTATGATCTACCCTGGGTAGTCCAAAAAATTATGTTTTTTGCCACTGCTGAAGTCTAAATTTTTTAGATTACAAATGCTTGGGTTTCTGTGCTTGAAGGGACAGTTTTGCAGGTTTACAGAGCTGTATTTGTGCTGAAGTATCTCTTGTAATTCTACCTGAATCTTCTGGGTTTGCCTAATTATTTTCTTTAGTTCCCTGTGTTCTTTTCAGCCACTCTAACCAATTTTATTGCTTTAAGGATAACATCACTGTCTGTATAATTCTACCTTTGCCTTAAAATTGTTTGCATCTGTGCCTAACATCTTCTCTGTCTTTATTTTTAGCAGGATGTTCATTATGTTAAACTGCCTAAAATGAATTTTTAAAGTCTACCATTAAAATTTTGTGAAGATGCAGTAAATGCAATACCCCTTAATTAAAACTTAAATCAAACATCTGTAAAATATCTTTTCTATTTTTTGGAATTATTTTAATGTAGGTGCTCATCACCTGATTGAATATGTGCATCCACATAAGACTGGATAGTTGTACAGATCTCATGAACTTTTGTAACAGGGCAGTGGAAGAGTGTGTGTGTTGATGTACTGCCTGTAAAGTGTTCAGGAATCAAGAAATTACATTCTTTTGTTACAGATTTTTTTTTTTCCAGGTAGCTAAAGTCGAATTTTGAGAATTTTAAAGCCTGATGATTTTCGTAAAGAAACATTAAATATATTTTGATTAAAATTATATTGAAGAGTATCAAAATACAACTTTACTGGTAGTTCCATGCTCTGAAATGTTGTTAGTCTGTAATGAAGTCCCACTCAACAAAGGACGAGAAAAAGGAGAAGCTCCCTGCCCTTTTTGTCCTCCTTATCTTTCAATAGAGGGATTAATCTCCGCTCATGCCTTACTAGACATATTCTTCCCAGACATGTTTGATTGTGTTTGGCACTGATTACTCATATTAAGATGACTCAAGCAATGAGATTCTGTCACTTTTCTTGGAAGTTCATACAATTTTGAAATCTTTTTATTATTTAATTATTGATCCTTAAAGCACTACTTAAAGCCTGATGGTGGGTCACTGGTTATGATTTCAGTTTGACTATCAGATAGCCTTTCCAGATTTTGAGGCTGTCATTCCATTTATGTTTGTTGAAAAACTGTAACAGTGTCACAGTATTTAGGCAAGGACAGAACTTCCCTTGCTTTCATTTGGACAAACAGAGCATCTGCTCCCTTTGGTAGCTGCTTTGTGATATCCACCTAGGATTGGCTTGGCTGATAGTTTAGGTAACAAAACAACAATTCTGACAGGTGTGTTAATGGCCTGCAAAAGATATACATACAATTTTGTCCAGGACACAGAGCTGAGCAACATGGATTTTTCAAGAAGAAAAACAGCAGGATATGTATATTGAGCAGTTTGTTTTTGCAGTGTTTTAGTTTGGAGAGGCTTCTCTCTTCTCTCTTCTCTCTTCTCTCTTCTCTCTTCTCTCTTCTCTCTTCTCTCTTCTCTCTTCTCTTCTCTCTTTTCTCTCCCCCAAAGACTTAGTGATACTTTCCTTGAGAAAACAAGCCCAGCATTGATGGCATATGGTGGTGATTTATGTTTCTGAAAGCAACAGTCTATTTTATTTGTCTAACACTAAAATAAAACTTGCTGAGCTGGGAGATGCTTTGCCCAATTCCACACAAGGAGGCCTACCTCAAATGACTACCTCAAATGTTTATTTAAACTTGAAACTCTCAGTCTTGCTGGTCACTCTAGGACCGCAGGCAGCTCATGGTGGGGATGTAGCCATTCTGCTGCAGTGAGAATAAATGAACACAAGGCAGCAGCAGAGATTTGAGTGGAGAACAGGGAGGGCTTGAGGAAATTCATCTCTGTCTGAACTTGTCATATAAAGACTTGCTCAGCCTATCTCTGTTTGGAGAGGGCATGTATTTGCCAACTCCAATTAAATACAAGCCATTTGAACTAGGTTTTAGTTCAAGTGGCTACAAACATCAACCCAACCCCCCCTAAACTCTGTTCCTTGGCTAAACCATTGACACCTGGGGGTATATCAGACCCCATACATAAAAAGTGCACAGGCTTTATGAGGCCAGATTTACAACCTTGGAATGCAGCTGCTACCTCTAAATGTCAGGGAGTTTGTCCATAAAACTACACACCTGGTTCTCATTCCCAGGCTTGACTGCACCCTGGCTCAGACAATGAGCCTCACTTGGTTCATTTGAAAATGCTATATCAGCTAACAGAGCTCTTGTAATATAAATAATTCATTTTTAAAAGAAGGTAGCATTCTTTGTCTGCCTGATTTAATCACATTTTCTTGAGCCACATTTCTGGCTCCTGAGCCCCTCAGTACAAACTCCTTCATGCTGCTCAGAGTGAAGCCATTTGCACAAAAGGAGGGCTGGTAGTTATTGAACAAGTTTTGCCCAAAAGTTCTTTTAGAAGAAAAGAATATCTTGCTGTACATAATTATTTGCATTCTGAGACACTGAAGGACCCCTTGAAAAGAGTTTTCAGTGAGGTTCCTCTCTCCCCACAGAAATCTTGCCATCCTTGAATAAAACATATTACATTCTTTTGTAACTAAAAAAAATTCGTGCACATAAATGAGCAGATGATTTGGGCTTGTTCTCAAGATTCTGAGCCACAATAGAACTGTGCAGGCAGCAGCAGAAGGGAATGATAGAGGTGATTCAATCTGATCATGATAAGCATCAGCTGCTGCATAATTTCTCTCCACTGACTCACAATACAGTGAGTGAGGTTAGCAGACATGCACCCCTTGTAAATAGCAAAAAGTTTTCTATGTGGGTGATATCTATTGCTCCATGGCTGAGCACTCCATCAGAATTCATAGGACTTTAGTTTTTCTGAAAACCACATCAGCCAAATGTGAAAATACTAATTGCTGAAAATGCTTAGTCAAACAAAAGTTTATTTAATCTCAACTTGGACATAGAAAAAGTTCTGATATCTATGTCCTACATCCCTGCTGAAATGACATTTTCCCTTGGAACAGTTCTGGTTCAGAAGCCACAACAGCAAAACATAAACTTTTTTTTATTTTCTTAACCTGAGATGGCTCCATTTTAGCAAATATAAAGCTTTGTTGTTTTATTAGACACTTTCTTTAATAATTCTGTGGCAATTTATTCTAAATAATGACAATTAGAAAAATGCAGCAATTCTGAAATTAAAACTACTCTGCTCAAATCAGATGTCTGAGATCCCCTTAAGAGAGTTTTCATTTTAATCAGAGTTGTGTTTCTGATACAGAGTTAAGTTGGATTCTATACAAAAGGAAACTCGTCCAGGCAAATCCCTCAGAGATTAGTTACACTAATTTGTGCCAGAATTCTGCTTCCCTTATTATAGATGCTGAATATAAACATACTTGCAATCAGCTGCGAGTCAGGTGAGATCTTCAGGATTTTGTATTCCCTTAGTGAAAGAGAGTGTGGACCTGTCCAACATGCCAAAGGCCAGGAATGAGTGTGTTTAGCCATTTTCTTGAGGAAGTTGATGCATGAGCCCTCTTTCTTACTCATCACAGAAGTATTCAAGTCAATGCCAGGAATTTGACACCCACTACATTCTGGCTCTCAGTGGGGAAACAAACCAAACAATTTTCTAAATGCATCGTGGCTCTGAACACAGGCTGCATAGTCCTAAGACTTCCACATCTCTGCTCTGTGTGCTGCACTTCCAAACAGCTGAACTGTTAAGCTGAGAGCAAATACAGCTGTTCTCCTCTCTGAGTAGCTGAAAATATTATCCTACTTGGGGTTTTTAAACTGATGTCACAACTGTGTCTTCCAGCTTTTTTACCTGAGCTAGCTTTAAATGCAATCAAGGCAGCACAGGTGAGAAAACCTGCTCAAAAAGCTGAGTAAATCCCAGGCACCTAATCTACCACAAACATTCCTACATAAAATCTTTCCCACTGGGAGTTTCGTCGAACTTTCTTGTTCTATTGTCTTCCTAATTTTTCATCTACTGCACTCAAGGTTGCAGCATTTAGTGCTTTAAAAAACCACTGAATTCCCTCAGAAAGCCAGCACATACTCTTTGAAATACATGAAGGAAAATATGAGATTTTACCTTTGCAAATGGAAAACCAGTTTGAAGGATTTTAAAATACTGAGAAAAATAAGCTCATTGAGAAATTCTACAGCAACACAAGAGAGTATTGGTCTGTCTTTAGTCCATTTTTCACTTACACCAGTGCTGTTACTCAAATATTTGCACAAAATTTCTCTCATAAAAGAGTGACTAGTGACCAGCTCAGTGCAGGGTCTATGAGCTCCTGCACAGAAGAGACCAAAGGGCTCTGGCATTGAAGCCTTCTTCTGATTTGTGCTCTACAGATATGGAACCCTAACCCCAGCCACAGCACAGATCAGATCAAAATAGCATTGCTAGGAAAGGGAAGATCATCAAATATTATGCATCAGGAATTAGAAATCTTATCTAAAATTAGCTTTCACTTTGTCCTAACAGTTATTTCATGCATGGGTCTTGCTGTAGTCAGTCCACTGTCCCATAAAATATAGGGTGGTCTCTGTCACAGAGTTGTGCCTGGAATCCTAAATTGTAATTTTCAAGGCAAGTCCCTTTAATGTGTGAGGTAAAGGACCATGTCAGAGTTATGAAACAGCAGTCACTAATTGCCTTGGCCCCAATCACTAAAACTCAAGGTTGGATTATAATAGCCAATCTCCAGAAACAGGACAGAAGCCTGCAGTGATGTGTATTTCAGCTGGTTGTGCACTGTGCAACCCCTTCTCACACAATATACTACCTAAACAGAGACCAGAAACTCTTCACTAGATTTATTATCTTTTAAATATGTAGGTTATCACTATTTGATGCAATCTTATAAGAAGTAACTTCATATGCAATGATTAACCCAGCAAGATGCACACAGGTATTTCGAAGAGGCGAAGTATAACCACAACCCCTCATGTGACTGACAATCTCTGGTCACAGCAGAGGTTAGGTATTAGGAAGAAACTTTTCACTGTGAGGGTGATGAGGCACTGGAACAGGTTGCCCAGAGAAGTTGTGGATGTCTCAACCCTGGTCATGTTCAAAGCCAGGCTGGATGGGGCTTTGAGTAAGCTGGTCTAATGGGAGATGGCCCTGCCAATGGCAGGGGAGGTTTGGAGTAGACACCTTAACTTTCTGTGATTCTATGAATTCTGCTCCATTTTATAAAACAGGGGAGGACACAGAATGCAATTGTAGCACAAAGAGCAAAACAATTTCAGCTGCAACATACAAGGAACAGTTTAACGAGGCACAGGCATTTTTCCTACTGACTAAATGGTTCTCCAGCTGACTAGCACAGCATTGACAGCCTCCTCAGAATACAGGGTGTTCTCCACCTCTGGCTTTAGCCAGCACAGAAGGACAAGTACAAAGTCAAAGACAAAATGTACTTAATCACCATTTTGGCAGAAGGTGATGCTTGTACCTAGTAAGCATAGTAACTTGGTTATGTGTAGCTGTTCCTACCTTTTTTCTCATTGCCCTTCCTCTCAACACCTGTTCTCACGTGTATAGAGTTTGTGTTCACTACCTCTTTGAAATAAAGGGGATTATTAAAATTTAAGGCCAGAAGCAGCCTTAAAATCATGTAGTCTGACCTTCCAAACGTCTTAGATGCTTGTAATTCTCCACATAGCAGAGGTCTGGGTAAAGGTGTCTAGATGGAGCTTGCCTTCAAGAAAGTGTTGAGGATTAAAAATTGACCATTTGTTTCGGAATTTTGTTCCCCAGTTAATCAATGCTGCTGTTACAGATAATATCACTTCTTTTGTTTAAAATTAACATTGGCTTAAGCTCCAAGCCACTGTTTCTTGTTACGTCATTCTCAGATACTTTACAGAGCTGTTGCCAGGCTGGCATTTTCTCCTTGTGGAGATACTTAACACTTATAACAAGCCACTTCTCATTTTTATTTATTTTGATACTGGTATGGACTGTACTTTTTAAGCTTTTCAGTGCCAGACATGTTTCCCCAATCATTGATGCATTTTTAGGGTTCCCGTCAATAAATTTTTTAACTTTTCAGATGCTTTAAGAATTTACATATTAATTAAGAATTTACATTCCTTCTCTTGCATAATAGTTTCAATATGCATGCCAAGAGTTTCACACTGTCATGTTGATTTCTTTGTCCTCTACTACTCCAAAATGGTTTTCAGTGTCTGTGCTCCCCCTCACACCCTGTCCATTGTTACAGATAGCTTTCTTTTTTAATAATCTTGGTTTATTTAACTGTATTATTAAAAACAGAAAAACAATCTGCACAAGATTTACATCTCTATGTATGGATCCAGACTGCCAAAAAAACCGTGTAATCTGTGTGCATATGTGGCCAATTATTGTATTAATCCAAAAGATTAATTTCTTCTACTTTAGGTAGGTCTCTATACAGACTAAGCTGTATTTTAAGGATTTTTTTCTTCCCCCCTTTTTTGAAAAACAGACTGTTTTTGAAACAGAGTCTGGAAAAGTTAAACACACACAAACCCAGTGGCGTTTATTGAGCTTGAGTAATTTCAGTTATTTAATTGCACCCAAGGCAAATGGCAACCAATGGAACTGATGTGTCTGAAGTTTTGTTTATTGATGCCTTTTCAGGTAGCCAATAAAAAAATATTTCCATAGGCCTGTGGCAAAACTTCTTTAGAAAAAGAAAGGGAGAAAGAAGGACAGAAGACAGGAAAGTCTTAGAGTAGGCACTGCTGTGGTGGTAAGTTTGTTATATAATTGTGACAAAGTAGAACATACATCCCTTCTACACAACATCCCAGTATCTTCAGATGGGGGAACTCATTAAGAAAAAGGCATTTTATGTAAAGCTATGGAGAGATCCATTGCATCTATTTGAAAATCAGCATTTCTAAATATCAATACTGCTTTCAGTCAATTGCAGATTGTGCCTTTCCAAGAGAATTTTTGCCCTACACTTTCTTCTCTGGGATAGCACAACCCTGCTATTGTTCCATCTAAAAGGCAAATCACCAGTGAAGAACAGTGGAGTCTACAAATCACCAGGTATCCTGGAATGGGACTAAGTCACATCATGTACCCACTCACAATCATTTTCATCCTCTAATATTTCACTCAGCAAGGTCCTTGAGAAAAGAGCTGGTGCTTCCCACAACACTCTGGATTTGGAGAAGACCTGAACCAGTCACATGGTGGACTGGAAAGAACATGTCCTTTTATAACTGGGTTACCCAGGTAACCCTTGAAAGGCACCCTGGGAATTTGCCATGAAAACCACTGTGAAAATAATGTGTTCTCTTTTCTAATGTCTTTCTGAGAGTAATTTTGTATCATGAACAGAAAGATGACACGAACAGCCACAGCCTCCAGTTTGTGTCTAGCCTTGCACACAGACAAGGAGCTGGATTTCTAGTGTGCTGCAGGCACACCTGCTGTGCTTCTCATGGTCACTGGGCCAGTCACAGGGTTCAAGAGCAATTTCACTGCATCATGTGGCTCTTACCTCAGAGAGCTTACTGGATACTTAAACATACCAGCAGCGCCACGCTATCAGATATTTCTACTGCTGGGGAATGTTCTGTGCTCCACTGAGATCACTGGTGACGCCACGGCTTCTTGATAACCTGATTCCCAAAACAGCAGCAGTTTTCACAGAGAATCCTTGGATCCATCCCATCTAGATCTCAAATGGAATTTCTGTGAATACTTTTAAGGATTCACAGAATAGATTGCTCATAGCTGTCAAGCTAGTTGCAACTGTCCTGGAATTTAAAGGCTTCAGTGTGGGTAATCACAACAAAACAAAAACAAAAGTAGGAAGACAGAAATCTATATTACAGAAAATTTTGTATTTATGCTTCCTTTCAGAGAACAGAACTTTATAAAACTTGCAAAGTTCACAATATAAACAATGATAATACACAGGTAAAATATATCTGTTTTTAAATAGTTTAAATACAGGCCTGAAGTTTCCTATAAATGAAATAAAGACCTCCATCAAAAATTGTTCTGTAGGTCTAGATGAATAAAGAAACTTCCTTATAGTTTTTGCATTTACAATGACGTTTACCATCTTTGTAACAAAAAAGACTAGAAGTGGCTCTCTAGCGCTGCCATTGTTTGCAGTAATAGGTGTTCTCTGGAAAGTGATCATGCAAAGTCCATACAGTTTCTAATCAGGAACAATTCCAATGTATCTTACAGAAAATGTTGATGCTAGCAACCCTTTCAAGTCTCATTTCAGCTCATCTGTTTGTGATCAGAACACATAATCCCTTTATGTATTAATGTCTCCGGTTAGCCTTTCTGTTCATCACTCTGAATATGCTCTGGGGACTTAGCTGGTGTGAAATTAAGCAAACCTGTCTGCAGCCTTTCTCTTCTTGCTGCTTTCCCAGTCTTGCTTCTCCATACCTACATGTAATTTAGGAAGTACATTGATTAGAACTACATTCTTAGTAAACTATTACGTAGCAGCTGTTCTATCCCAGGAAAGCATGGATCTTTTTCACAGAGATAAATAAATATTGTGCTTTGGAAGTGTACACAGTTTTGTAAGAAAAGACAGCATTACATCACCAGGAGCCTTTCAGGAAGCAGTGCCAAGCAGGGCATCTTATAGTGGCTATTCTACCCAAATTTACTTCATGGACCTCCTGTTACTTCATCCCTTCCTAAGGGACAAGTAACAAGGCAGATCATGTCTTCTTGCTTTTTAACAGAATCAGAATTGCCAACATGTTATATTCAGTGTATTATTGAAAATAATAAATCTGGGGCAATACTTCAGGGCCAATCGAGTACACCTTCAAAATACAGCCCTTGTTTCAAAATAAAAGCTAACAGTAAATAAATTATTTTCCAAGGTATTAACTGTGAGTGGTCTTTTACCTTGTTCAGAACCATGTAGCATGAGGTATCAGCAGAGATGGTGTACCAGGTGTCTTTTCTAAATGCCTACAGTTGGTCTAAGTTTAAAATCACTAAAATTATTGTACATAATTTTAGATCTCTTTGATTAAACCGATTTTATGGAACAATTCCAAATATCCCTCTACTGTGGTCATGAAAAATTAAATCTTGCAGAATTCCAAATAATATTCATGATCTTTCCTTACTAGACCAGGGTTCTCTTCCAAAATGCAGATAGTCCTAAACTTAACAGCTCAGTTTACAGGTGTGTTCACCTGCTGAAATCGTCTATCACAGGTGCTGGGAGTATGGGGAATTAATTCCTGACTGGAAGCTGAAAGCTAGCCTACATTATTTCAATTTACAAGAATGAAGATCCAGGAAATTACAGTACTGTTACTCTAACCTCAGTAACTGGCAAATTATGGAGAAGATCATATTGGGTGCTATTGAAAGGCATTTAGAGAGCAATGAAACAATGAAATCATCAGGACAGGACTTTCCCTTTGACTGTGCCTGAGCACAATCAAAGGGAAAGTCCTGTCTAACTAATCTGATGTCTCTCTGCTGTAACATCAGCTGCCTGGTGGGTGTAGGGAAGGCAGTCAGTGAAGGTTTTCTGGGTTTTAGTGAGGCTTTCAATGCTATTTCTCTCAGCATCCTTCTGGACAGGATTCCTAGAGAGGGGGTGAATGCCACAAGTCTGTCAGTTTGAGAGGCATTGGACACTGCCCTTAATACTGCTTTAACTTCTGGCCAGTTGGACTTGATGATTGCCAAAGGGACCTTCCAACAAGAATTATTCTCTTCTAATTTTTAAAAAAGTTAAACTGTATTTCAAACATGAAAGAAACCTTAAACTATTTGTGTAGCCTCATGAGACAGCAGAAGAGGAGGTGAATGCTGGTCAAAAGGTCATCTGTTCTTGGACCCACTTGAACGGGCTAACTGAGGTCAATGAGTTTGGACAGTGTCACTGAGAGTAGGATTTACCTCATAAAAATGCAACGGCTGTGGGCTGTTTGTGTTACATAATAACCCTTTAGATAAACCTGTTAGAAAAAGTCACTCTTAAAAATACAGTCATTTATGGTAATGACTACTTTCCTAATACTCTATTAGCAGTGCTGCATTCCTCAGCATGTTATCTGTGTAATCATCTAGAAGAATGTCCCAGACAGTTCTACATGAAATTCCAGTTCCTGCTGGGCAGTGGGGTGCTTTTTAGATATCTGAATAAACAACTTTGGTGTAACATGGAACATGAACTGATAGCACATGGCCTTTCCTACATCAGGAATGCACGTGTTGTTGAAAAACATATTATGCATTTTCAAACAATATTATATGCATAATCTAATGGTACTTAATAATTTGAAAATAAATAATCAAAATATATATGATAATTTAAATTAATAAAAACCTGGGGAAGATCCACCTAGTCCTATTTTTAATACAAACAAGAATTACAGTATATTACCCCTTAAGATATAGTCAAAGTTTTTAATTAACATAGACCTACTGGGGGACATGAGATAACCAAAAGGGAAGCTCTACCCTGCAGGTTATAAGGCTGAAAATAAGGAGAGATAGTACAAGTTATTCAAGGCCGTTCACCACAATTAAATTTCAGGATTACATGATGCTTTTAATGATTTCCTTTTTTACTTCATGAAACTAGGGTAACAGAGCCTTGGCCATATTGTGACTCAATGGCAGCTCACTCAGTGCCCTGTCAGAGAATGACCAGTGACATGTACAGTGCAGAAAGATGACAGAGGCTTCTTAAATGCTAATAATCAGGATCAGATCCACTCTGATACAACTTACATATACATATACATATACATATACATATACATATACATATACACATACATATACATATACATATACATAAAGGCTGTAAAGTGTGCCTGTTGAGAAGTGGTGCCCTGTCAACCAGCACATAATAGCACTGATGATGGGAGAATCTGCAGGACATTTAACTGTCCCTTTCCTGGCAGAGCTTCATCTGGAGAATGCTGTTCAACAGGTCTCTTGCATCTCCCACTGCGTACAGGAGATTCAGGCTGCTGGACATTGGTATGAATGTAATCTACCTTACCAAAAAACCCCCATGCACAAAACAAAAAACCCAAGGTCTAGATTTTCTGCACTTTAATTTTTTCATTGTAGAAAACTTACTGTTGTGTTCATATCAAATTGCATTTCCTGTGTAAAGCAAGTTTTGTTTGTTGACAACTTCTCTGATTTCTTCCATGATGTGAAGGACAGGATCATCCTCTTCTTTCTCATTCATTGTTTTAGGAGATCTTCCCTCTATGTACACGCCCTCCCTCTTCCGGATCTTCCTAAACCAAACAGCTTAACACATTTTCTTTATGCTTTGAATAAGTTTTGGTATCCATTCTTACATTCACCTCATTTATTGAGATATGATAACCAAGGCTGAATGAACTCCTTTACAGACTGGGACAGGAGAAAATTTTCTGGAGGATGTTGGCTCTGTAACTGTTTACTTCTCTCACTCAGCTTGTAGCTGCTTCCAGCCCTAAGCATTACAATATTCCCATTGTTATTTTCTTCCTACTTTTAAGTAGACCAAAATTTAAAAAATGAAGTTGCTAACAATGGAAGTTTTCTAACATCCCACCCCTTTCCTCTTTTCAGACACATTCCATTAATTTCATTATTTACTTTGAACAGTTCATTAATTCAGTGGCATTAATTGGTAATAGAGTAGGAGGACTTAGAGGAAAGGTTTGCAGTTGCTAACCTTCTAGTTACTGTACAATTACTGGCCCTCTGGATGCCAGTTCTTGAACCAAGACATTACTGCCTCAATGTTCATGAGCTCCTCAGCTGCAAGCCTTAATCATGATTAAGCCAGATACAATTACAGTATGCACACCCTAGAACTTAATAGAATAAATAGCTGATTGAGCCAGTCCTGTGATTCACCTGTTTGGCCACCCACAGGAAATGATCACCCACATTGCAGTACTCAGTTTCCCCAAATACCTTGCAAGAACAGGGTCCACAGCAGGTACTAGGTTAACATTGTGAAAATTTTTTATCCTGACAATAGTTGGGGTTTTTTTTCCCTCTGGTTGTATTCTGAGCTCCCAAATATAGACCAGCATCTCACCTTGATCATCCCCTTTCTCTACTAAATGCTGTTTCAGAAACTCTGATGCAGATCCTGAAAATTAGTCCCAATGATGATTGTTATGTGTAACTCCCTGCAATTAAGGATGAGATACTTCTCAGATAGCTAAAGCTCAGAGAAACAAATTTAGTGCCCATTCACCAAGCAGACTGCAGTGGTAGTCCTCTTGCCAGCCTGATTTCAGACTGTTTGGCTATCCCCCACCTCACAGGACACTGCTGCCAGAAAAGAAGGATGACAAAAGCCTGGCAGCAGAGCAAGGTGGATCAGCAGTTGTTCTGTTGTGTCTTGGGATGCAACAGCACACCACTGAGGGGGGGTGGGCAGACCAGAAGGGCTCAGCCTCACCCTTGTCTGTGCCCCAGCCATGCAGCCACCTGCACCTCCTTGTGCTGAGGTGAATTCTTGTTCAGCTCACAGCAGCACATCAAGAGCCCAGCCAGCTGAAAACAGACCTTTGTCTCAGGTTTCTTTTCTGCAACAAGCTCACATCTCTTCTTCAGCTTGTAGCACACCAACATTAGCATTAGTGTTGGCACAAGGAAGGTGATAGAGTAAATGTAGGTGGCTTTAGACACAGGGAGAAGACTTCTGCTCTCAGTGGCAGCCAAAGCACATAACCTCTTCTTACTGCAGCTAGATAAATTCAGCCTCACTGAAAGGCCAATACAGCTTTTCATTGGCTGGCTTTCTTCCCCTAGGACCTTACATGGGCATGACGGAACATTCCTCTAATCTCTGTTTTACTCTTCTCCACAGTCACACAATTCTAAAATGCTTTAAAAATTTGTCCCTCTCCATAAACATTTCAGCAGAGAAGAGATGAGATGTGATAATCATGGGTGTGACACACCAAATTTCTGGTTGCAATTGGGCCAAAGTTCAGAGTATGGGTCCCTCAAGACCACAAACTATTAATGATGGCAAGAGATTCCTGTGATCTCTGTTGTGCTTTCCCTCACAATTTGGAGCTGTTGAATTCTCAGTTGTCAAATGACCTGTGCTATTGAGCTGTAGCACCCTTTAGTTTACTTTTAGCACTTTTGGAATGCCCATTTCTTAACACCCAATGACATATGAAAGGATGAACTCTTTCCAAGTAGTCTGGACACAGCAAGTTTAGGGTAGAAAACAGGTGAACATCAGGTGGGCATATCATACTAAAAAAACCCAAATGCCACAAAAAAATTGAAGCAAAATGCAGAAAGGTACAGCAAGCCTTGGACATACATTTTTTGCTGCAATAGGTTGATTTCATCCAGACACCTGACCTGAGTCCTGTCACCCTGTAAGGTGCACAAAAACGACCTCCAGAGCAACCCATGATACTTGGGCAGGGCAATTTCCATGGTTCTGTGCCTTCCTCAACTGAACTCAAACCATCACCTCCATCTCTTTTTCCCTCTCATGTGTAAATGGCCTTCCCCCTCTTCCTGGGATAAGACCACCACACCTGGAATAAGACTACTCAAGCAGAGAACATACTTCTGCAGGAAAGCTGGTGCAGAAGAGTGGCAGGGAATTGCAACACCTGGCTAAGGATGCAACTTGGCTGAGTTTCAGGGACAGACAGCCTGATGGAGAGCTGCTGAGTGAAAGACAGCAAGCACACACCTCTCTCTCAAACTGCTTCCTCTTTTAAAGACAGGCAGCTTTCTTCAGAGGCTGTAGGAAATCTACTGTTCTCCCCATAGTCTTATTCATACCCCACACAGGACTTCTAGAACATATTTACAACAGTAGATTTCAAAGATAAACAGCAGATTTATAAGAGAAGTACCAAACATTTTCAGGGGATCCAATTTACCTCCACTTCTTTTCACTTTCTTTCCCTTTCAGGTATATTTCGTCCCTGTCTGCAGAAGCAAGAACAATTTTTGTGACAGGAGAATGTGAAAGTTTGCTTGAAACTCTTCTGATTTAAGTTCCAGGCAAACTTATCTCTTATGTTTCTGACAATAGCAATCCCATGTGCCCATGCTTAAAACCCAGTCCTGGGTAACAGCTGCCCTTGGTCTTCAGCTATCTTAAAATGTTCCTTTCCCCTGTTTGAGTCATCAAAACAAAAGTATATCAGCAGATGGACTGAAAAGGACCTGTCTTCATAAGACTTCTTTAATGCTGATTTCTGTTATGACTACTTAATAATCCCTGCAGATACTTCCTGTCCCTGAATGAAAATTTTTTCATGCTATATCAGTAATAAAAAACACTTGAGGGCCCAGGAATCAGGCTGTCATTTTGTGTCTCTCATGCTACTCAACTGAATGAGCATGAAAAGCACACCCACCCAAAACTGATGAGTGAAGTTCAGGTAGGTTACAGGCCTCCTACTAAAAAGACGTAACAAAGCCACAGTATCATCTAGCTGTCACCATAAACCAAGGATGGCAGCTTCATTCTCTAATCATGACCAGAAATCAAAGAAAACTTGTTTAGATTCATAAAGCGTGAGTTGGAATGATTGCAATCTGCTGCAGGTTTGGCAGGCTGTCTTGAGAGAGGTCTCTGGGTACAGTCTGTCTGCTGAAGTGCATGAGGATAAACCCTATGAACTCAGAGAGCCTCAGTAGCCCTGTGGACATGAGACTGACTCTTCTTTATAAGTTCAGGTTTAGGTTAGGTAGGAATGTGTGTTCACACAAGCAAACCTAATTTATGTCTCACTGCTCTGCTGATGGTTATGACCAGCCTTTCCTTTAGGGTCTCAATGATACTTGTATTCTCAGGACCACTTTAGAGAAATATCAGACAAACATAATTTGGTTTAGTCCTCTTAGCTGAAGAATAGTCCCTTGAAAAGTGATTAAATGTCAAGGGTCCAACTTTTGACAAGGAAAAGACCTAGAAGTGGTAAAATCCTGTCCTGCCCTCTCAGAACAAACTCTCTCACACTCCCTAACAATCCTTTAGGTGCTTTGAAAGAGTTGGTCCATTATCTTTACTCAGAAATGTCAATTTCCTGAAGTTCAGTAGAGCCTCCTGCATTCCAGGTTGTGCCTACTGCCTCTTGTGTTTCTGGGCACCATTGAAAAGAGGCTGGCTCTGTCCACTTTGCATTCTTTCCTTGACTATTTGTGCAGATTGATGGATCTCCTCCAGAGCCTTCTCTTCTCCAGCCCAAAGTCCCAGCTATCTTAGTCTCTCTTCATACAAGGGATCCTCCTGTCCCTTTATCATTTTCTTGTCCCTTTGCTGGACTTTCTCCAGTATGTCCATATCTATTTTGTACTGAGGAGTCCAAAACTGGACGCAGAACTCCAAATGTGGCCTCGCCAGAGCTGAGTTGAGAGGAAAGATCATCTCCCTTGACCTGCTGGAAATACTTTGTTTAATGCAACTCTTTTTGTGGCAAGGGCACATTGCTGGCTCAAGGTTAACCTGGTGTCCAACAGAACCTCAAGGTCCTTTTCTGCAAAGCTGCTTCCCAGCTGGGTGGCTCCCAGGATATATTGGGGCATGGGATTGCTCCTCCCCAGGTGCAGGGCTTGGCACTTCCCCTTGTTGGAATTTATGAAGATCCTGTCAGCCTATTTCTCCAGTCTGCTGAGGTCCCTCTGGATAGTTGCATGCCCTGAAGTTGATCTGAGCCCATCCAGAGTGTACTGTATATATCCAGTAGGGGGGATTGAGGAAAAGATGCTTCTTTTTCTTACCACACCATTGTATTTATCTCAGGTGTGTATTAAAGTAACATTAGTGTGACAGCAGCTGTGCTGCCAAGTACAGCCATTTCCTTGGGCAGCTCAGCTCTATATCTCAACTCCATCTTCTACAAAATGGGAGCAATAACACTAAATTTTATTTGTCTTAGTGTGACCAATTAGCTCCCAATCTTCAATGATAATCACAAACACTACTATGGTAAATTACCTTTATGTTCTTCGTATTTCCCGCTTTCTGTAGGCAAGAGATGTAGGGAATGCTTAATAGTTACTGTGCATGGCAAAGAAAGAGAATTGATTACATATGCAATTTTCTGTGCTGATGAACTATTGCAGGGGGTAGGAAGACTACACTTTGCCCCGGAGTTAGCAATGCATGTTTGAGCCTAAATGGGCTATGGTCCTATCTTTTAACACTCAGACTAACAAAAGCTTTCTCTCAATTAGGATTTTATCATGAGTTAGCTAACTTTATATGAAGATTCATTCCTGCGTTTCCATTTCCTCCCTTCCCTTCATAACACAGCCAAGAGCAAAAAAATTCAGTATTTCATAGAATCATAAAGTCATAGAGTGGTTTGGGTTGGAAGACACCTTAAAGTTCATCCAGTTCCAACCCCCCTGCCATGGGCAGGGACACCTTCCACTAGACCAGGTGCTCAAAACTCCATTCAACCTGGCCTTGAACACTTCCAGGGATGGGGCATCCACAACCTCTCTGGGAAACCTGTTCCCATGCCTCAATAACCTCACAGTAAAGAATTTCTTCCTGATGTTTAATCTAAGTCTCTCTTTTAAAATTTAAAACCATACCCCCTGTCCTGTCATTATCTGCCTGTGTAGAAGGTGACTCATGGGTTTTTTTATAGGTTTTAAGTACTAAAAGGCTGTAATGAGGTCTCCCTGGAGCTTTCTTTTCTCCAGGCTGAACAATGCCAGCTCTCTCAACCCATCTTCACAGGAGAGGTGCTCCATCCCTCTGATCATTTTTGTGGCCCACTTCCCAGACTCTTTTAAAAGATTTGAGGATACTGATTTTATTGTTTTGCTGTTCAGACATTTTCAAGTGTAGTTCAGCTTTGGGAAGTGAACCCTAAATATGGAGCATACACAGAACTTCTTAGTTGTAATCTACTCTTTGGTAGAACCATCTCTGATTCAACATTTTTATTTTAAAATTACAGATGTCTAACTCCACATTAAAAGTTATTTTACAAATTTAACCTGAGGTCTAAAAGGCAAGAAATCTTGCTTCATGTTCTTCATCCTATAAAATAAAACCTTGTGAAGTATGACAGATATGAAAACAATTAAATATACTAAATTGTGGTCGATTTCAAAATTATCTAATAATGGATCTCCTTCCTGACAGGCTTACTGACATTTTTAAAGCATGGAAATAACAAATACCTCAAATAAGCAACCTGTTCTTGATGGAAAAACTATTCCAGGAGTAACAATGGAGTAGGGAAGTTGATATGCATAAATCCTTCTCTGGAGAATTCAAGCACTATCTCTAGACCCTGTTAAACAGTTCAGTAACACTGAAGGTGATTATGGCCAGGTTCCCAAAAGGTGTGAAGTCCTGGCCATACTGATAACCTGGTTACCTTTGCAACTCTTGCTGTTTTCTGAAGTCGAAGATGGAGAGAATAAACTGAAGTAGCATCCTCATAGTGGTTGAGGATAAGGAAAGAAAGTTGAGATAATGCAAAATACACTGGTAATGGAGGGATTTTGATGGAAGGAAAAAAACAAAAGACCTTCAGAAAGGTGAAAATGCTTAGTGGGTAAACAGAACTGAAGACATAGACCAGAAAAAATCCAGAAGTAAAAGAACTCCAAAATTCTGAAGAAAGAAAATAAAAGGGGAGAAAAGGAAAGTGTAAGTACAGTCTCTCCTTTAGTCTTTAGGGAGTTGGTATTAAAGTATTAGAAATTTTGATCTCTTTTGGAAGGGGTTTGCTTACAGTAAATAATACCCTCATACTTGTGGAATAATGTTCTGCATGTGAATTGAGCTGCCACAGGTCCAGCAGTTTCCAGTGAGTGCTCTTGACATGTTAAAAATCCCTTCTGGATTTCTGATTAAAAGGCAGCCCTAACTTTGAGATCTGGAAGCATTCAGTTCATACTGCAAATGAGGCTACTGAGGTCAAAGCAGATGGCAGATCTCCAAAGTGATACTGAGGCAAGAAATAGAGTTGAATTCCTTTTGTTTTATGCAACTACCATTTATCTGAAGTGCAAATATGAGATAAATGGACACTTTCACTGGAATCTCAAGGATGTCACCTGCTTAGATGTACTGTGCTTCTATTTAAAAAGGGGAAATACAATAAACCCCTCTTAAAGGGAGATTGAAAGGAAAGCCATGAAATGTTAAGTTTTATGTGGTATCTCAATGCTGTTGTAATTCTGATTCAAATGCAGCTGACTAAATATTTACCATAGTATAGAAAAGGCTCCCAAGTGGATGAAGTTGCTGTTAAAAAGTAGACAATTTGCAGAGAAATCAAAGTTGAAATGTGCACCTCTAACTATTTCTGCTTTCAGAGGTCATAAAAATCACTAACCTGCAGTCATTATGAATTTAGACTAGTCACATATGCATGTTTAAAAACAAAAAGTATCTTATCACATCCTGCAAAGCAAGTGCTAAGATATTTCCTTGAAGCATAACACTGCAGGGGCAGGCATCCAATGGAAGTGGCAGACATCTGCATGTCACTAGTCAGAGAACCAACAAGTTCACTCTGCAACTGAGAGAGGCTGAATTCCTGTCTGAAGCAGTCTTCCACTATGGACCATTGAGAAAACCTGACATTGAGCAGCTGCCCAATACTTACATGATTAAAGTTAAGGGAAATCCACTGCCTGATGTCAGAAATTAACTGAGCTGTTTTAGTTGGAATCAAGCAGAGGGCCTCATGTACAGAAATAGCCTGGTTTTCAGTGTAATTGTTCATATGTTTTTCATGATCCTGCATTTGTTTATGAGATTTCTCAATTTTTTACAGTTTCTGTGATTAGTTTAAAGTTTGATACGTTTGTGAACAGGACTATATAATAGTATAGTCTAGTTATAGGCAGGAATCAAACTTCATGACCCTTCCTGGCACACAGTACATATAATTTAGCACCACTGACTCTTTCACCTCTCTGCACTAACAAAAGAAAAGGTTAACATACCTCCCAGCTTGAAAACAAGCTCTAAATATAACAATATGAACAAACACTGACTTCACCTGTATATTAGGAATGAAGGAAAAGCATTTTAATGTGTTCTTCAGTTGCATCACTTTCTTGAACAAAGAGCCTTCAGACAAGGCAAACACAAAGGGTCTGTTGGAGGAAACAGCCCCACTTGAGCACATTGTTAGGACATCACTGCTCTAAATAGAGAAATTTATTCACTCAGCTATGCATCATTAGCATCATTTGCCTCATACATCTGGAAGCTGATAGCCATCAGTGGTGTCTGTAATTTTGCTATTATTAAAACTTGAGATCTGACTATAGAAAACAATAGAGGACACGTTGCTTGAAGATTCCATGCAGACAGAGTCGTTGTCTGTGTGAGAAAAAGGTTTAGTTTGTTATATGCACAGCACCACTACCAATTGCCTGTATGTCCAATGGGAAAAACAATCTTAAGTAAGAGGCAGTTGTAAACTATTTGGGTATTTATGGACTGAAGAGAGCATTGTCAACATGGAAAATTGCCACTAAGCAACTTAACCCTACCTGCTGCTCCTGGAAAGTGCTAAATTTCTGTGTTCAGTCGGATGTTGTGGTACAGGAAATGCTCTTTTCTAATGAATGTGCCAGTCAGTCTTATTCTAGATCAGCTAACTCTGCACAAAGAGCCAAATTAAAAATCTCAGTAAAACTGAATCACACAACATGGTCATGATGGGAAGACAGTTCTGTGATTCAAACACATAACAACAAAGAAAAGTGCAATTTTCTGTCTTGAGGTCCAGTAGTATTTTCTTGTGCAATTTTAGACAGCATTTAGTTTGAACACCCAAGGGTCTTTAAATCCTGTGTGGCTGATTTGAAAGTAAGCTCCCTCTAAACTATGGGAACTTTAAATTAGGCTTCTTTTCAACTCCTTGAATTTGACTATTGCTAGGATGAATAATTATGTCCCACTCCATGGGATATTCCAAGTGTTTTGATATCTTTGCATGGTTAAGGATATAGAAATGGAAAATGCTAAAGGCGACTCAACAGTTGAGATAAATTGACAGGAAACTAGATGAAATGCTGTTATATATTGCACACTCCTGAAACCAAACATGAGGAAGGTTTTCAGCTGAACTGACCACATTATTTGGTCTTACAGACCAAAATGCAATCACAAATTGGGAGCATATGTCTGGCATTGTACATCTGCATATGCTTCCACTTATCAAGGAAAGCTTTTACCAGAACAGCCAGGGAAGAGGAGCTCTATAGGACAGGACGTTTAATGAGCTTCATCTGTTGCTTAAATGTACCAATTCTGACATTGTTCTTTTAGAGGCAGATGCTGCAGAAGAGTTGTGTATTAAGAGAAAAAGCTCAATGTTTTCAGAATGTTTTACATCTACAAAGCAACTTCTATCAAAGATATGAAAGACAGGAATTAGTAAGAAATGTAAACCTATTGTCTTCTCTGTTCCATTTGTCTTTTACCCTCTAATAGCTGAGCAGAGTCAGCAGCCACCTCTACAGATATATATATACAAACACAAGTTCTGTTTTTTCTTTATTCCCACATTTAACTTCAAAGTTAACTTTGCAGTTCTGAGTCCTAATTTATTGAATTTACTAAATGCATTTAATTTCTCTTTTCTTTTTTTTCCAGTTCAACTTATTCATTATTATTCTGCAGCATTCATATTTTCCTCAGAGTAGAAGCCTGATTCATATGTTGTTTCTCTTTGAAGCAAGGAGATCTGAATACTAACATGGCCCAACATGAACAGGTACTGGAAATGTCAACTACAATTTGACAGTTTATGAAGTAAATTAGGCAGCTATTATGAGAGAAAGCTTTTAATCTGACACCACTCAGCTAAAAGCATCATCAAGGTATAAAGGTATCCCTAAAAGACTGCCAGCAGACTGATATTCACCTTTCATAAGTACTGAAAGGAAAATATTATTACAGGAGCTGAAAGTGAATTCATACACAAGTGTGCATGCATGAATATTCACAAAGTGAGAGGCACACAGATATGAATGAGGCCAAAGCTCAGAGTGCTTTATATGCTTACCTAAAGGACAACATTTATTTTTCTAATCTTCTGTAAGGAAATTGCTGTCCCTACTAAGCACTGTGGAAATAGCGAGGAGTTGTTGTCCCCCCTCAATGATCAGTAGTTTTTCTAACTTGCATTTCTCTGTTTCATTCCATGTCCTCGTGGCCATTTCTCTGTAATGAGAAATCACAGCTATTTTTTCTCTCTACCTCCTTCATCTTGTGCAGAATTTTTTCATCTCTGCATTCTTTGGAGCCACTGAGTTCACAGGGAGAAACATAAACTGTGTATCTGCTTTTAAGCCCTCTGATCCTTTGCTATCTTCTTCTTTTATCTTTAAGACTTTTTAAGGTTAAGCCAAAGCACTACTTCACACTGTGTCTGGCAGACCAGTTACTGAGAACTGTTGTTTTCTTCTATTTATGCCTTCAGCAGAAAACAAAGAGAAAAAGACCTGGCAAAATCTGATGTGTGCAATGTATTGAATCCATCCTCAAGTCACAATGTTTTAGGGTTTCCTGTCACATTTGCTACATGTCTCTGGGAAATATCTCTTTCTCACATATGTACTGGCAGTCTCTGAGCTGGGAGAGAATCATGAGATTCAGCTTTCATTGCTCATTTTAGCCATGGGCTGGCCAAGGATGCTGATCAGGAAAATCTCAGCCACAAATGGAAAATTCAGAAAGTCTCTTAATCCCATTCGCTTGGATCTCTGCTGTGCCAGGATTTCAGTATATATTAATGAAAATAATTTGCACTCCTATTCTAGCAAATATGGGAAATGTTGGACCTGAGAAATCATTGATTCTTTCCTTTCTTTCCCACCTACTTATATTGAGTTGTAGCTTGAAAGAGTAACCACTGCCTTTATTTTCTGAGTACTGGACGCTTTTGATAATGCCTGGAAGCCCTCCAACATTGTTCTACTAGATAATAGACAATGTGGAACAATGCCTATTGTCTTGTGGATTGTCTGACAAACAGAAGAAGAAACAGTTTCTGGAAAGGAAAATTGGCAAAGACAAAGCCACAGCAGTAGAAGAACAGGAATAATTGAAACCACATCTTCAGATGGAATGATTCTTGTGTTTTCTCAAAGGAAAAATAAATCATGCACACAGCTCTGGAGCAAGCTTAAGGGACTCTAAATAGATTCCTCCAAGCTGTCCCTTCAGAAAGAAAATATTTCAGATGTTTTTCATTGGTCTGATGAGAAAGAATGAATACTAGGAGTTAACAATGCTCTGTTGTCTGTAGCAGGAGCTCAGCACCACTCTGTTGGCACATCTACTGAAGTTGTTTCCCTTTTTGTGATAGTCAAGTCAGGGCTGAATGAACTCAAGTCCTTCATCACCATTCCAATGACAGTTCAGCCACTGATGTGGAACAGACCTTCACTTGCTCATGCATAAAAATCCTGTGAAAGTCATGACTCCTCCAAGGCTAATAGAACTTCATATCCATGATACACTCCACTTGTTCAAGGCAAGATTAAAGCAAAATGGACCATGGACTGTAGCGGTGGTTCTGAAACAGGAAGGATTAGAGTCCCTCCATGGACTTGCAGAGGACGAAAACCTCTGGTGGCATGTTCCACAGACAGAGAATTTCCCCCCTGAGCTGCCAGAGACAATGGTTTAGATCACCAAGCCACAAACCCCCAAGTTCCTGCTATTGGTTCCTTGATTTGTCTGTTATGTACCCCAGTTCTGGAACATTCCCTGTTACTCAGTTGTTCATTCGTTGTTCTCTCTTCTCCCCTCCTCTCCCTGAACCTCATTCGACTGCGCACCCTGGACCCTCCCTTGTGTTGCCCCTGCACCCTCAGATTATTGGATGTTATCCCTCCCTTAAATACCCATGTCATGAGCTATTCGGGGCTCTCAGTCCCTGAGCTCCCTTGGGGATAATAAACCTGCCGAACCCCCATACTAAGAGTCCTCCTTCTTTGGGTAGTTCTTTGCTATCCTGCAGTGCTCTGAGGGCACCAACACCTCAGCCCGACGCAGACTGGCGGAGCCCACCGCCGGCTCCCCGAGGAAGCCTCCCCGATCGGAACGCGGACGGCTTCTCAGGGTCGCGCTAGCGCTTTGCTGCCAGGATCAGAGCCGGATTAAGAAGCAGGGAACGCGACAATGGACCATGGACCATGGAGCCCTTTCATTTCTTCTGTCTCAGACTGTGATGTTTTACCTGTTTTAATTAGGTGTTACTGGAATCATACATCCCATGTGTACAAAATTTAAGATGGAAATACGAGGCAAAGCCTTCATGTTCGTGCAGAAATCCTCCCTGCAGGTCCGTGATTACCTGTACTGGGCAAACAGTGATCAAGCTGTTTTAAAGGGAGAATTCACCACCATCTGTGGTGATGGTACAGAAGTTTTTCCTTATTTTCATGCTGGCAAAAAGTATAGATATGATCTAAACTTCTTAGGAATCACTTTCTCTTTTCTCTTTTTTGATCTCTTTTGATTTCTCTCTGTCTTCTGTATCTCTATTTCTAGTCAGATCACTGTTTTCCTTCCCTTCATTCTTTCCCACATGAAGCAGCACATTTACTAGAAATGTGGAATGCAAGAAAATAGAAAGATGGAATGGAGAAAGTCTGGTTGTTCTAGTCAGACAGTTCTCTGAACCTACAGTTGTCCTCTTACAGTCAAAAACTGCAATTCTGCAGTCCTGCACCTAACCCTCCAATTTGGAGCCCAATTTTCAGGCTCAAGGATTGGAGATAATTGCCCAGTCTTCCAGACTTCCTGAATGATATCGAAATTTCTAGCCTAAGTGACTTACCTTAAAGTTTTTGGGAGTCTACTTTTTTTGACATTTCTTTATAGATTTTAGAAAAAGATAACATCAAAAAGTTTACTTAGGTTTAACTTTAACTTCATTAAATGACCTTGATGAAATGCACTGAAATTAACTAGATTAAAAAATAATTTAGAGATTGTCTCAAGTTTGTCCTCTCAACTATAGGTTTGAGCTCAGCAGAAAATTTTCCTTTACAAATAAAATTATGGCATTTCCAGTTTAAAATTCACAAAACCTTCTGAAAAGACCCAGGTAGTACTATAACTGCAGAGAACAAGGTAATTTTCAAATATGACAGTGCCTGCATGAAGTAATTACACCATGGCACCCAGTTTCAAACTGCATTTTTACTAAATGAACGAAAGTGAAATGGAGGAGTCTCTGACAACTTTGTGATGTTTTGACAATAAAAATGTCCCTTATTTACTTGCTAAAAGTTATTTCTAACTACTTTTTTCTCATAATTCTATGTTGGGGTTTTTTTTTCAAAAACTTTTCTGGTTTGCTGAAATGTAAAAAAGTACCAAAATTATGACACTTGGCAAACAACATTTTGCATAAGTTCCCAATTTCTAGATGCAAATGTCTTGACTTACTGAGCTGGCTTAATGAAGAATTAGGGCAATGCTAGAGGCCCAGAGTCTGACCTCTTTATCATAATGTTTTGAGAGAGAGCCACAAAAGGATTTTTTAAGTAGAAAAGCTTTAAATAATTGAGAGCTGCTCAACTATGCACCAGTCTAGAAAATATAACTTCAGATTCAAGCAGGACATGGAAAGTAAGAGCTGGAGCTCTGCACCCCTGACAAGTGAAGGCCATTAACACAACCCAAGAATATGCCTAGACAATCCTGTCTTGCACATGAGATTTCCAGGAGAATCTAGGAATCTCTCCAGGTCAAAAATACTTTAAAAATCCATGCTGTCAGATTTTGGATAGTTGTATGCATGTCTTGTTGAAGAATGACGGAGATCAGGGTGTCTCAAGGGCAGAAAAAAGGGTCAAAAGTTTTTAGGAGTTTTCAGTATTAGCCAACACCTCTACAAATGATTCAGCCAGAAGAATGGACAAATTCTTTATTACTAGTTTCAGATCCAAATAAAACATTATCTTCATATTATTTTCCTCATAATTTTAAAATTCCTTTGTTTCTTTTTTATTTTTTTTTTTTTGAGTGATACTTAGGAATTGATCTGACAAGACTTCATGTCAATTAAATATAAGTGCAGTGTAACTTTGATGTTATATTTGGAGATTTTCGTGGCATCTGCTTGAATAAAGCTGGAAGAGTTTGGTTCCCAACATGACAGATCACCAACATTTCTATTGCTCCCCTTGTAAACTGCCATAGAATACTTCTTTTTAAATTTCCCAGCAGAACTAAGAGTCATAATATCAGTTTATCAGTTTCATATTCTTTTTCAGCTTCAAGCGTAACAGGACCTGGACATCTTCCTCTTCATTGTTAAGAAATATTTATTGCAGCAATGTGTGGTGTTTACCCCTGTAAAACCATCTTCATTAATAGGATCTGAAGTCATCACAGGCTTTGTTCCAAGTACTGTGTAAAATCAAGTTAGTAGGAAGCCGCAGTAACTCACTGCACTGCCTGTGTTTATGTTTTCTGTACTGAGTAATATGTGGAAAACCCCTAAACTTTCTTCAAACCATTTGGAAAAATACTTATTTTCAATGAGGTTCTCACTGCTTTAATTTGCCTGTGGATGTTCAGCACAGTTTTATATCTGCAGACAATCTGCTCAGCAGTGCACAGTGGGGGGTCAAGAGAAGAGACAAAGTTAGAACAAGAGGAGTTCCAACTGGCCATAGGGAAAAGGCTTCTAATTACGAGGACTGTTCAGAATTGGAAACAATTTTGTAGGGCTTGTGCAGTTTCTTTCTGTGGAAGCTTTCAAGATCAAATTGGAGAAATCCCAGAGCAACTCTGTCAGACCTCATAGGAGACCCTGCTTTGAAAAGGAGCATGGACAACACAACCTCCTGATATCTCCTCCAACCTGAAGTATTTCATGCCCTTAAGGTCCTAGTTCTCTCTTCACAGAGTCTGTGTCAAACAAAACAGATTGTAGCTTGTTCAACCCATGCTCTGCATCATCTCCTAAACACACAGGAAAAAAATGGCTAGAGAGAAGATTCTCAGTTCTGTCCATAGGCTTCCCTGACTAGCCCTTTTTGAGCTCATACGGCAACAAGGAAACAAGAGTTGAACTAAATTTGTCTTCTTTGAAAACTAAGTGATCTCTTTTCTTGTATCTTTATCTTCTATATCATGTAATGGGGAGCTATTCCATTCTAAAATGCACTAACTTTTTTCTTTTCTTCTAAGTTTTCAGTGCCAAAACAGTGGATGAAACATCACTTGCAGGAAATTTAAACAGTAGTTAGTCACTTTTGGATTTGGTTCATGCACTTGCTTTCCTTTTAATCACTTTTTAAAAAACTCTCCTGTCCTTGACAGATTTTGTTTTATTTATTGGCAGGTCAAACTAGTCAAACAGGACTCTCACCATTGCTGACTATTTTTTATGTGTCACAGGGTTTTCCCAAGTCTCAAGGGTGAAATATGCATGTAGGTGGCAAATACAAACAGAGAAGGGTTACTCATGTGCATACTGAAGTTGGCAGGGGAAGAAAATGCTCAATGGTTACAAACAAGCAATTCCCACTTCTCTGTATGCCAGGTGTGTGTTTGATGTGACCAAAATGAATAGAAATAGGCTAACCACATGTAACAGGGTGTTTTTGGAAACACGAATGTCTGCCGCTCTTCCTACTCCTTCCCCCAGATTTTACTGCTGAGCACAACATCCTATTTTATGGAATATTATTTCCATCAGTTGGGATCAGCTGTCCCAGCTGTGTCCCTGCCCAGCTTCTCATGCACCCCCAACTTCAGTGCTGGTGGGGCATTGTTAGAAGCAGAAAATACCTTGACACTGTACAAGCACTGCTCAGCAACAACCGGAACATCCCCGTGTTGTCAACACTCCTTTAATCACAATTTTAAAACACACCACCATACGAGCTATTGTGAAGAAAACTAACTCTATCCCAACCAAAACCAGCATATTAAATAATTTTCTCCATATATTATTGTGCAGGAAGCCTAGATGTCTAAATGACAGCAGAAGATATCAGTGTGGAAGCAATCCCACATTATTAGTTGGCACAGGAATAATGTAAAACAAGAGTCCAGCTCCCAAACTTCTAAACTCAGCACAGATGTCTAATGAAATAATGTGAAACCCTGGGAGAATGATTTAAAACAACGTGCATTAAATACTCTGTTATCTTACATGCTTCTGTATCTTGTTTGCATACTCTTCATGCATGCCTACAGAAAATATTCTGGAAATTCTGACCTTTTCTCTAAGTCTCATGTTACTCTGTAGTTCTCAAAATGCTTTTGAATCTGCTATGCAATTACCACTAATAATAATAATAATAATAATAATAATAATAATAATAATAATAATAATGTAGCATTTTGTTTCACCATGAGCCTAAGTTCAGAAGTAAAACCCTGCACTTCCTGAGTTATAAAAAAGCAAATATGCTTTGCATAAACAGAGGAGAACTTGGGTATACATGTCTTGAAAAGTGATCATATGTACACAAACTTTTAAATGGATTTCAGTGATTAGGAGTCTGCAAAGATGATAATGAAAAACTGTACTGTAAATTGGTGATCTATCTCATTTCTGACCTTCAGCAATGTCACTCTGAATAACAAGTTCATTATAAGGAGGGACACGCAGCTTTTTTCCCATTACTGTGGAAAAAAAATTATTATGCCTTTGTTCTCACAGGCATCACCATTTTAGTATACACAGTCTGTACTACAGCAGGTGCAGCTATGTCTCTCTTAATTTCAGAGGTTTTTAATTGGATTCCTTTACTTTTTGTTGTGTACTGACTGTACAAGTTTTCATACCTTTTGCACAGGTTTCAGGGCATGAGTGGAGGTGCCTCTCAGACAAGTAAATTCTAGGCTTCTTTGAATTGTAAGCTATGAGGAATATGTCACAAGTCTGAAATTTTTTCTGTGTTTTAGCCCCAGGTAAATATCTTTCTGTAAAGTCTTATTTTCTAACAGGCTATGTACATTAGTTTCAGTATTAGGTTGGAATGTGATGCTGAGAAGGGAACTTATTTGTTGCAGAGCTGTGAAACCCCCAAAAGCAGCATGCAAGTCTATCATAAAATAAAACCAGGAAAAGTTTTCATCATATCTTTTCCTGTCAGGCAGTGTCCCCAAACTAAAGAGTTTTAAAAGACAAATTGGCAGATTATCTCATACACAAAGAATTACATGAAAGTATTTAGGGAAGGAGCTGCTGAAGTAGTGAAGAAAGAGAATGACAGAAAAAGAAAAATAACTTCCTTCCTTCCTTCCTTCCTTCCTTCCTTCCTTCCTTCCTTCCTTCCTTCCTTCCTTCCTTCCTTCCTTCCTTCCTTCCTTCCTTCCTTCCTTCGAAAATCCAGATACAGAGGAGTTTAAAATATGAAGACAAATATACAAAAGAGGAAGTAATTCATAGCATTGATCATTGAAACGGCTGTCAGAACCACTTACGTTGTTATGCCCAATAACACAGACACAATTGTTGTAAACTAAAGGATCTATTTAATTAGATATTAGCTATATCTTCTGACCAGTCAATACGAGAGATGGTGGCTTGTAACCAGGCACAAATAAATACAAAGATTTTATTAATTTACCATTCAATTATATACCTGAATCTTTGGACTCAAATCCTTGGAAAGCACTGGAGAGGTAAGGTTTTAGAATAGATCTTCCCAAGAAGCTACAGAGTTCCTTACTATGTCATTTTACCCTTTTCCTTTTGTTAGTGATCAGTTGTGCTGTGGTACAAAAATGCCCTCACTTCTCAGCATTCATATATATTTGTCTTCAAATGGGCCACCTATTGTGTATTGTGAGGAGGTATTTCTAACACTAGACCATTTGTGTTGGTCTGTCAAGAAGAGAAGCACCATGATTGTTGCTTTTGTAGTTTTCCAAGGCAATGCTCCTTCAGGTTTTCCTAGCACACAGTTCACCAACTATTGGTACTGGAGAGTCATCTTAGAAACACTCAAAAACCACTTCCAATGATTCCTGCTTTACCTGAACAGTGTTCAAGGCTATACATCAAATAAACCTGAAGGAAAAAACGTTGAACAAAGGCATAAATGGTAACTCCTGTTTGACATGATGAAAAGGTGGAAGCACATTGCTATCTTATGTAAAAAGCATTTCAAAATACCCTATCCTTGCCCTTCACAGAGAATGGAAGGAGAGCATTGAGGCTGGTTGTGAAAATGTGGTGGCTAAAGATCTTAGCACAACCAAAAAACCTGGACTGACTACATGTCTTCTTTCAGCATAGGTTCCACCAGACCACAAGTCTGTTGAAACTTACTGTGCTTTAAGCCCAGGAGAGCAGCTAGGATGGCCATCTGCTATTTGGTGAGCCACTCCTTCCACCAGCCCCTCCCCTGTGAGACCAGTATTTGTTAAAGGTCAGCTGCTTTAGAATTAAGATTGACACCCTGATATGTGTGTGCAGGCTGTCTACAGCCACTGCCAGCTGTTGACACAGGTGACCTTTTGCACATTGACATTTATGATCCATTGCTGGTTATTTCATATGTGGAATATCATACAGTCTTACCAGTAGAAGTGGGTGAGCCCATCCCAAACACAGACACAGGAGGAAAAACATGCCAGTATTCTCAAGCATCTCAGCAGTATTTCCAGAGTATCATGTTAGAATGAGCCAGTCTCTTTTGCTTTAACAGTACAGGGCACTTTCTCCAGGGGACCAAGCAAATTAACAGTACCATAAGCTTGAAAGAAGAACCAATTCTTATCTGAATCCATTGGATCCTGTTTCGTGTCTGTTGTAAAAGATAATATGAGGAGGCACTATGGACATCCATGTGCAGAAGCAGCACAGATGGAGCTGCATCTGCCTTGGACCTCCTTAAAACCTGTTCTTGTCATTTTATTATCTTTTAATTCAAGTGCAAAAAAAAAATGAACTATTTGCCCTGCTATGTTCTTGGGAATTCTAGGAAGCAAGCACTTTCCCTTCAGTTTTCCATCCATGACCCAGACAGAACAATGCATGGTATGGTGTTGCCAAGTGGCTGTCAGAGCAGCTTGACTACACCAATAGAAGAGTTGATGAATACGTGTTGCAGATACTGTCCCCCTGGAAGCTTGAATTTATTGATGTTTTATATTAAAATTCTTAGATTAACTTAGAACTTCTCAGAGATTGTAAAAAATCATTTTTTCTGATGCTATAGGCCGGTTGAATTTACAGAGCAATGTTTTCTTTCCTAGTCCTGACTCTTTCCAACATCCAGTCTCAGTTAATTCCTTGCAATATAAAGAGAACTTCAGCCAACCAATGCATTTGATCAATGAGTAGGAAGGTATTGTAAGGACAAGGTTTTCATGTATGCAGAGGGATGATGGAAGAGCGTGCTTCTTTAGGAGCAGCAGAGAGGAAAAAAATTGCAATTATCAACTGAGCATAAAAAAGTAGTAAGACCAGAGGGATTTCATAAGGCCCATCTCAGAGATGCTCGCTTACATCTTCACTAGTTTCTTGTCTTGGGTTGTAGATTTCTCAGGGCAGGACAGAACTCTTGCCAAAGAGTCTTTTGTGCACAGCTGAGAGCTTGACTAAAATGCTATAATTTCAGAGATAATCTTATTCTTAAAATCAATAGTTAATGGCTCTAAGTATTACCCTAATCTTCTGTGAACCAAGTATTTGTTGAATTGGTTTATTCCCATTTAGGAAGCTTTCAAAAAATCAACTTGAGTCACAGTAATAATTTAACAAATAGTGTAAACATCAAAATTCGGTGAACCATGATTATACACTGGCACATTATAAAACTGAGCTATCTGTATCTGTTTTGCATGAGCATTACTGAGGAAACTCTGTACGTATGTGCATTTTACTGTAGACAGCTACAGCAAGGACAGTTGCCTCACTGTCCAACAACTGTACATCGTTCCACAAACATGGAAACACAACTTCTTCCTGAAGAGCCTGTCCTGCAGTTTTCAGTAAACTCTCAACGACTTTAAAAAACAGGGCCATGATAGCTTGTAGTTTGAACCAGAAATCAGTATTTAAAACTTTATACAAACTTCGTATAAAGAAATACCTGAAGTGAATTGCTGTGGAACAACAGATTTAATAAAAAAATTTATCGTGGATGTATATGTGACAACCCAAACAATTTGTCAACTAATGTCTATGATTGCTACTACGGAAGCAAACACAAAAATTGGCTCCTGATATTTATTTCAGACACAAAGAAGCAGTCAAGATACTCTGTATTTTTATTGTCAGCAAAATAGATCTCATTTCACTACAAGCAACTGGATCAAAACATTCACTCATCACATTATCATAAACTTCAGTAATATAGAAGACATTTTGAGGTCAGCACATTCAGGGAGGAGAGGAATGTCTGCTTTGAAATCATTGCAATATTGTTAGGAAGGAGAGGAAAGACACCTTGCAACAGCAAGGAGCAGCAATACTGTTTCACAATTTTAGGATATAACTGCATCAAAAAGCAGAAAACTAGAAGCAGCACATTCATGTAGAATATTACAGTGAAAGTGCTTTTCCTCTTGTGTGACTGCAGTCACTGCTGTTGCTGAGTCAGAGCCAGATTGCATTGAAACAGCTCAAAGGTTATTCCAGTGCCTCCAATTACTTCATCACCTGAGATTCACATGGGTGCACTTCACGTATGTATGTCCAAATGAAAAAGGGTAGGTATTCCACATTTACATATTAAATCTAATATTTCCAACCACTGGTGTGCCCCTTACATCTGCTGAATTTTCACACCTCTAGTTTTCTTCTGTAGCTGTTTATCCTACAGATAAATAAAATTATTCTAAAAGTGGTCTGCATCATTGATCATCAACAAAAGACTGGGGAAATAACTTACTATTGGTAAAATATTCTGCCCCTTTTGCACAAGGTCTTTTTCCAGGGTTTTGGATTTTTTAATATGCAAGTCATTTTAGGAAACTGGAAGTCAAATTCCAATAGGAGCCAGTAAGAAATTTTTTTACAATGAGGGTGGTGAAATACTGGAACAGGTTTTCCAGAGAGGTGATGGATACACCATCTCTGGAAGCATCCAAGGTCTGGTTGGACAGGGATTTGAGCAACCTGATCCAGTTGAAGATGTGCTTGCTGAGTTTCTGGGCTTCATGACCTTTAAAGGTCCCTTCCTTCTATGATTCTGATTCTCTATCCTATTTACATTAAGTAACTCCAAAGTCAGAAAATCAGTCGTACAGTTCTGATGCTGTTATATGCAGGGGTTCTTTGCAGGGAGTTTGAAAACTAATTATCACACGATGCAATATTACAAATGAAGGCACTTCCTTATAAAAATCTTCTCCTGGCTTTTTTCTTTTCTCTTCTGTGGAGAGCAGATACGAAAAAAAAAAGAAAAAAAAAAAAAAAGGCCTAGCACTGGTAACTGAGTTATGTTCTGCTTCCTGCCATGTCAAAGTGTTTTTAATTTCTAAGATCAAATTTCTCAATGTTTATAGCAATAAAGAAGAATGCAAAATCAGAAGCAGGGTTTACACAGCTTTTACTTCAAACTACCTTTATTATTATTAATTATTATTATTATTATTTTGTCACAAGGTGGAGTTCTTTTGTAGAAATGACAGTATGTGGTTCCATCATACTTGTATTTCAGCAGTTTTCAAACTAGTAAAATTTCTACTATATTTGGGGATAGAATGGGAAAATCATCAGTTCTCCCCTTCTTGCTATTACCTATTCACTATGAAATAAAATTAATGTAAAATCAGAGCAACGTTTCACAGTTCTGGTTAATGTACCACATTGCTCCCATTTTCACAGATCACCAGTGTAAAGGCCAAAGGTTTTGGGAAGGACTGACAGCACTTCAGTGACCAAGACCAAGCAACACCTTCAATTCAATACCATGAGTCAACGCATAAATAAACAGTTGAATTCCAGAGTGACAGCCTTCTGTCTGTCTTCCATTGGAGCACAAAGAAAAATACACATTCAAGTAAGAGAAAGTGGACATTTCAATAAATACACATGATTGCAAAGATCATGATACTCATTACAGCACCTGCAAGTAAGAAGGTGTAGGAGAGGTGTGCAGTGATATTTCAATACAATCAGAAATCCACTGGATTCAGCTTTTTTCATTGTCTGCTTTGATTACCACAGGGTGATTTGGCTCAAAGACTAGTGCTAAATAATAGTCTTTAATTTCTTAAAGAACAAAGTTGCTATTACTAGTCCTGTTGGAAGGAAATGTTAAGACCGAGAATTGCTTTCTGCTTAACTTCTGCTACTGGAATGAAACTCCACACTCCTGAGAATACAAAAAACCTGAAATGACTCTCCATTTCTCTGAACATTTCTTCATTTTTCCTAAAGTGGCCTGAGGCAGATGACAAACTGACAGACTGGCACAGTGTCATGCCTGGAAGGGAGCTGTGTGGATGCCTCAGTTGTTCATTGGATAGTTTTAGACTTTCAGAGAGAGACAGAGAGAGAGAGCACCAGTTTCTGAACTGTCTCTGCAATAGCTCTTATTTATCTATCCAACAGCTCCTCACCATTTCTTTCTGGGTTATATAGGAACTCACTACTCAACCTTAATGGCTCAGATATAAGTCAGAAAACTATGGTTCACAAACATGTTCTACAGAAAATAAAAGACCAGCTTTAGCTTACTTGGGAGACAAATATCTCTGCTGAAATTTCACACTGCTGAAAGTCACCTAACCAGGTCATACACTCTCTCAATTGGAAACCAAGTTCCCACTTCAGAATCCTCCCAGGAATAGAAATCACTTCTTTTCAAAAGCTTAAAGTGCATTCATGTGACAAAAAATTAAAACAAACAAACAAAAACATCCATCACCATAAAAAATCCAAACAAGCAAACCAAACCAAACTCAAAACAGTCCTGCTAAGCCAGAAATGTTTGAAACTGCAGTTAATGGAGACTGCCTTTCTTCAGAGGGCAAAATCTGTCAAGCCCTGAATGCCAGCTGAGTAATTACAGTCCTTTTCAATCATCACAGTGTCAACAACTACCTTCACTCCTGAGATCAGTTACAGGGTTTGTGGAATTTTGGGGGCTTTGGGAGTTCTTTTCTATTCTGTACCAAATCATAAATCAGAACTTCAGTCATTCTTTGCTATGAGAGAATCGCAGTTTTGTGAAGCTGGGGGGGAAAGATTATTCTCTATGTAACAGTCTGGAAGAGGGCTTACTGGTCACTTCTTTATAAATGGATGAAACCCCATTGCAGGCTTCTTTTGATCATTTGCACTACAAAGCTCAACAAGCCCACCAGCTTGGTGCAAATATCAGTGCAATTGCAGAGACGCTTGAAAGTAGGAGAGAAAAAATGACATTCTTTTGTCATAGCACAGATGCCGTGAACTGCTCACAAAATCTCCATCAGCAGAGTCCTCCAAGGCTGACGAATGCATGTGGCATGATGGGGAGTGTATGAACACCTGTAGAAGACAACTGTTGTGGCAAAGGGGCCACTTCACACCTTGTAGGGTGAAAATAGAGGCTTCTTAGACATCATAGACCTCCTCGTCCACGGCAGGACCAACCTCTCCACAAAGCTGGCGGAAGGTGTTGCGCCTCAGGATCTCCCAGCCACGGTGAGAACTAGTTCTGGATGTGTTCCGTGACAGTGACAGAGCAGGCAGTTCCTTCTTGCACAGGGTGTCCCCGTTGGTTTCCAGCTTTTCTGAACCTTTGTCGTAGTTATCCCTATCCTGAGCCTTAAACGCCTCTGTGTACCGCATCATCTTGTGTTTGTTGGGCTCAACCCTGTCTTCAATTCTGGAAGAGGATTAGAAAATGCAAACTGAATGAAGCAGAAAAGTGCCAGCTTATCAACAAAACCCCTCCTTAAAACAGG
This sequence comes from Eopsaltria australis, assembly GCA_034509425.1. Taxonomy (NCBI): domain Eukaryota; kingdom Metazoa; phylum Chordata; class Aves; order Passeriformes; family Petroicidae; genus Eopsaltria; species Eopsaltria australis. The sequence continues at coordinate 3,000,547 of JAVTVJ010000052.1, read as the reverse complement.
CCTACTGACAGAGACATTCCAGAAGAATCTGCACAGGAAACTGATTAAAGGCAGGATGCTAGGGGCTGCTAGCACAGTTATCTCCTAGACCTTCATCCCCATCATTGACTTCAGTACCTTTGTCTGCCTGCAGTTTCTTGTCCTTTAACTCATTTCCCAGTTGTGATTTGCCCTTTTCATTTAGCCAGCTGTAAGCAATTGGCGGTCCTCATATATATGCATATATTCATTTATTTTCCCTGTTTTTGACTTTCCTCCTCTGATGCTCTATGGCTGCTGGCCTCAGGACATCACTCATCTCTGGCTGAGCTTTTATTTAACTGCTCCACTTCCACCAATGCTCTATATTACTTATAGGTTGTCTTCTGAATTACTATACCACACATATATAATGAACATCCATGTGATTTGACGGAACTAAATCACAGCAACACTTTTTCTCACAGCATCCAGTGGATAATTGGCATTCACACTTATTCCCAGTGAATTTCTAGGACATTGCTCTTGCAATATATTGTTATATTCTATGCCTTGGGCTAAAAGTGTTCCATATTGCTACCACTTTACATCTGCTTGTTCTGCCCAGTAAATTTAAAAATCCACAAGCCTCGGTTGTCTGCAAAACCTGCAGAAAGTTCTGTGCAGGGCCAGAAGTTGGACTTTGATGATGCTTGTGGGTCCCTTCCAACTCAGAATATTCTATGATTCTATAATTCATACAGCTACCACTCCCCCTTCTGGCTTTATCAGCAAAAGATGGCACAGTTAGAAAAGGCAAATGCCCAAAAGTTAAATCTTTTCTCACTCAGCATAAATATTGATGAAAATCAGAAATAATGAGGAATTTAGTGTTATCTAGACTACAGACAGTTTTTTAGTTCAGTGCCTAAACTGAAATCCTGGACCTGTGTCGTTGTGACTTGATGCAGTCACTGCAAGGTATAACATATTTACCAGGTTCACACGAGAAGGAAATTTTGACTTTAATTATTCCTGTTCTAATTTTGACTCATTCACAGGGCAGCTCATTGCTCCTTGCTCAAATGCCTGATAGATTGATTCTGCCCCTGCCATTTTGTGTATCTAAGGGACAGGGACAGCTAACCAAGCGCAGCAGGGAAGTTCAGTGATACTCATTATAAGAAGTTTGAAAGAAGAATTCAGGTCTTATAACCCGTGCGGCTTCTGGGGCCTGTCCAATGTGACCACTGGATAAGAAGGCGTCGGCTGATTTCACAAGGAAAGGCACAGCAGAGCTTTCTGAGGGGGACAGTGCTTGTCTATCTATCAGCCACAGACAGAAAATAGATTGGGCTCTGTATTCTGTAAGGACAACACTTCAAACACTCTTAAGACCACTGGAAAAGGCTCTTTATTAACATCCATACATGGGGTTCTCCTTGTTGGATCCTTGCATGCACACACTCCAAGAGAGCTCACCTGAGATACCATCGGTCCCCCAGCCCGAACTCCCGCCCACAGATTCCTGAGCGAGGCCAGAGGCACCGTGGCAGTTTCCTCTCCAGCATGACAGTAGTAGCAACAACCTTTGGAATGAGAAAGAAAAAAAGAAAAATCTCAGATGAATTAGGAAAAAAACAGGCTCTCCTTCAAAAATATTAGTTTCACGAGCACTGACCCTTACTGCCCTTCATTACAGCTCCTTATGTAATAAAAAAAAATTACAGTGTCTATACTCCATTTCAAATACGGCAGTCACTAATTTAGGTTTAACTGTGACATGTTTTGAAGAAGTAATGGTGGTCTTAAAACACTGTTTGATTTCTTTCCTTTCATACCTCATGGCAATGAGTAGGTAATTAAGCTGGAGAAGAGGGCAGTATCAATACCCACTTTAATTAGCAGAACTTACCACTGTAGCCACGTGATTACATTTAACCATTTGTCTGACTGCTTTCTCACAGAAAAGTATAGGAAATGGATTTCCTGTTGATCAGCTATAGAACTGGCTGAATTTCTTTGCCTTTTGACCAGGACAGGCCAACTTCTTTTAACGGCTCAAAAGACATTTCTGGCCTTCCTGTAATCATTACCTAGTGTTCTATCCCGCCTCAGTCAATGCCTATAATTACAATTTTACTCTCAGTTACACAGAAATGTGATTTGCAAAAAAAAAGATGCAACTTTAATTCCACTTAGCAAGAGATTCCATGCATAGGGAGCAAAAATCTAGGGAGACACAGGATGAACAAGAGAAGCTGACAGGCTTCTACCTATGTGAAATAAGGTAGGAATGCCCACCTTAACTAGATTACCTGGGCTCTCCAGAGCTCATCCTGCTCGTGGGCCACTCTCCAGTGGGTGTCACCCATCATGGCAATTAACAAGTTGAGCATAAGGAGGGTGGCAATGATGGCAAAAGCAAAGTACACCACGCTGTACATAAAGGGCAGGTCCACATCGTAGTTTGCAGGGCCATCAATGATCGTGAGGAACAGCTCAAAAGTGGTGAACAAGGACATGGGATAGTTATAGAACTGCCCAAGGTTTTCAGGGTTCTCTGTCTGGAAGATGATGTAAAAAGCTGGAGGAGAGCAATGGGGAGAAACAAGAGAGGGTTTAGCAACAGGAATCATATTCCAGGAGGAATAACAGACTCCCATATGAGATTCTGACAAAAAATAATTGGTCTGGGCAGGACCTGCATGTGTTTCTATGCAAGGACAAATCTCTAATCAGAATCACTAGTCTCCATGATAAAATGACCCAAAATTGCTCTGACTATTTATTTCTCAAAGTAATGATCTTTTCATCTTCAAGGATACGATAAAACAATGTGTGTTAATCTAATTTTCTATAGACAAGTATAATAAATGCAGTATATTTTTAAACCTTGACTTAAAATATATGGAACTATCTGAATTATCCTGATTTCTGTTACCCTGGGAAGAGCAAGGATTGAAAACCAAACTTATGAGAACAGAAATCAGTACTGGGAAAGTGACCACACTCAGAGAAATAGAAGCTAAACATCATCACCAGCTTTTCCAGCTATTCAGAAGGCAATCAGAGATTAAATCAATACCCACACTTTTAATTCATACCAAAGCATTTGGGAAGGGTAACATATTATTATTTTCTCTTTGTAGACTCACCTGATGCAAAGCCCAATATCACCACAGCCATGAGCCAGCAAAAGCGCATGAGATCTCCAAATATCATCTGTAGAGCAAAGACAGAGCCACCATGAGGCCCAACTCTTCCACAAAGTCACAGTTCCATGTTCTAAGACCAAGAGTGGATTAAATTAAACCCTTGCACTAAAAAGAGAATGCGAGAGTTCTAAAACACTCTGTACAGACAAGAACTTGTCCATTTGGCATTAGTGCCAAATGAAGCAAAGAGTCATGAGGGATTAAAAAGTATTCTTACAGTTCTCCCTATCTGCAAAGGGGTGTCAGGGTAGCCCAGATTTGTTTGTGTCTCACACCTTCTGGATCATGATGGTGAAGGGTCCGAGCATCTGGAAGCCCCGTGCGAAGTACATGACGTTGCACCACCCCAGCACCAGGGCGAAGGACATGGGCACCACCTCCCCAGTTGTGCTGGTGAGACGCATCACCATGGTCACCAGGATCATGCAGGCATATGTGATGCTGCAAAAAAAGAAACAGCAAAAAAAAAAAAAGGTCAGTAAAGGAAATATCAGTTGAGCCATTAAGAGAAAAAAATCCAGAGAAGGAGTACTCTAAAAAATGGAGAAACTGACTCAGCTGACAAAAGAGAGCAGTGGGGCAAAGGATAGACAATATATTTATTAATATATTCTGCACTTACACAATTATGTGGAAAGGTCCTCCTAGGATTGTTTGTCCAAAGTATTTTGCTGCTCCAACTCTAAGGATATCTGGAATCTAAAACAGACATCCTGTTAACTTAAGGACTCAGACAGTTTCCATAATACTACTAAATGTCACGGTAACCACCAATATTCACAGGTTCCTAGAGTCAGCCACATCTCCTTCGACAGATCAATTTCTATGTCACTTTAAAATCAGAATGGTCGAGCTGGGTGGGCCCTTCTTGGGATGAGACAGAGATTGCTGAAAAATCAAAGAATGCTTGGGCAGATTGAGAGACATGTCATAGGGAGGTGCCCTATGAGTAGGGAGTAACAAAGACAAAAAAAGACCTTCTTGGGGAATCAAGAGAGTTTGTTATAATTCACACTGTGTTAGTTGTAGCCTAAGCCCCAGAATCCTGACTATGCACAGGAAGAAGGACTTGTCCTTCTGGAACATACCACAGAATCGAAACTGCACACCACACTCAAGCTGAGGTCACACCAGTGCAGAGCAGAAAGGGGACAATCACCTCCTTTGACCAGCAGGTGATACTGTGCCTGATGCACCCCATAGAGGCAGAAAGCTGTTTACAAGACCTGTTTTATTTTCAGTTCTTCCTGTCATCATCTTTTGAGTTTTCTCACAAAAGTTTCAATCTTCTATTTCCTATTATAATAAAATCAAGTGGGGGATGATTGAGAAAAATTCCTGTTACAAATCCATAGAAAACTGATCTCCAATTAAATATAAACTTTTCTGTTTATGCACACAAATCACTTCACCCAGCACACCTAAACACAGGAATATTTGTGGATACTGGGTGAAGCAACACCTGGGAGTCAGCTGGGCCATGGACGGTGCTAACAGGAACTGTGGATTACCTGCAGACTGTATTTGAGAATGTGACCAATCCTTCTAATTGCTTCTTCCAAACCTGGAGTCTTACTAGGACATTGTCACAGACTCTGTCTCATCTAATAGATACTGTTGGCAATGTCTATTGCTATAGACCTCTGTTGAAGCACTCAGACTAAGCAAATAAGCCCTGCCAAGTAGTGAGCACAAATCCACATTTGTCTACTAAGTAGAATCTGCCTTGATGAAACTTGAAACTGTATAGCTCATTGTTTCTCTTACCTCAAGGACCAAAATTACTACAGCTCCAATGACTGTGATAAGCTCCCCCACCAGCCTCAGCTCATCCTCATATGCCACATATGATTCCTGAAAAAAAAGTTAATGAGAACTAAAATTAATTAAATTTTTAAAAAAGTGAAAGTAAATTTAAAAAGCGGATGGGGCAGAAGGTGGCCTCTTGTTACTTATAATAAACATGAGTAGACTGGGCAATGCTGGAGGAACCAGCCCAGCCCCAGTAGTGGAGAACAGAGCCCAGCTCCCATTGCTCCCTGACAAAGGTCAGCTGGTCAAAAGAGGGGAGGAGGACAGCTGCAATAGCTGGGGCCTGGGGAAGGCTTGGACTTTCCAGTTAAGTAGGTTAAATGGGAATTGCCCAATGGGGGCTCTGACTCCTACAGTCCCAGTACCTGAAGCAGTTTCTGGACATAGACTGTGTTGTCCCTGCTGCTGGTCCTGTTGCCTGTGCGGGGTTTCAGAGGGCGGTACACACAGCACATGGTGAAGCAGACCATGTAGAGGATGTAGAACAAGGCCAGGAAACAGAAATAGGGACGGCCATACATGTTCCACTTCAGGCTCACCAGCTCCTTCACAGGTGTTAGGTCCAAGATCTGGCGTGCCTGAGAAAGAGAGAAAGAAGGGATTAATCGCCAGAAGTGCATTGTTACATAAACAGCATCCACAAATTTTCCTGAGAGAGTGTTAACAAACTATTCTCATCTGCCCTATTCAGCATTACAAAACTGAATTTACTTTGCAGAAGTGGATTGCTCCAGTGGGCATTGGAAGTGCTCAGTTGGACGATAAAGGGCTTCGGAAAAAAGAAATACATCCTGCAGACAACAGCTGTTGAGTACCAGTGGGAAGTACAAGAAAAGCATGTTAGATACTGGAATAAATTTGTCCTCTGTGTAAGAACATAGAACTGAAGATGACAGAATAGTTCTGTTAGTACAGCAACACAAGTTTTTGTATCAGATGCTTTAAAATAAGAAAACTGAAACATTTTTCCGAAAGAAATTTGTACTGGTCTGATGCTCTATGGCTTATGTGAAAATACTACCTTTTAAGTTTCTGCCTTATTATCTGGGTGATAATTAATTGAATCATCTATATCCAGCCTTCAGCTTCTACTAGAAGTCTGACAACACATAAGTAGGAGAGACAGGTGTACTTTAAAACTTACTTATGAATTTGAGCTACACACTTTATTAAATATTTCTAGACTCACTTTCTATTTTGATGTTTAGGGGGCCACTGCAATAAGTGAGAAGAAAATGTGAGTCAAATTGTTGTGACTGGGTTACTTTAAAGAAAAACTTCTTAATGCACTCTGTATGTTTTTCTTATCTTGCTACAATGCCCTGTTTCCTCTAAGTCAGCCAAAAATTGCTGAGTGCACAAAGTGCAGGGAATGTTTCCATAAATGGACATGACTTTAACAAAACTCTTGAATGGCATATGAAATATCATAAAAGATCAAAACTGCATGAGACAGAATCCACCTAAGGTGTTCTGGTTTCTGTAAAAGTCAGTATTCTAGAATTCTTGAGATAGGAGAGTAAATTTCATTTTCAAAGAGATGATATAAGCTTGAAGCTTATTATAATCCTCCTGTAGCTTAGTTCCCTTCTATTTTTTTTCACTTTTCATCGACTTCAAGATCATAAAGTATATTTTAGTACCTCTATGTGTATGCATTCCCCTTAATACAAGAGGAACCTGCTTGTGACTGGGGACTAAAGATGCTCCTCTCCTCCAATACTGAACTGAGAGGGGATGATGGGATGGGGTCACACGTGGCATTCCTCTAGAGAGGCAACATTTTGGGCCAAACATTTCAAATGCAAAAAATAATTACTAGTTATGCGTCAAAAAAATTGCAACTGCACATATGTAAGAGCATTTTTGGAAAATAAATCATTATATCTCTTGATATTTGGGGCCATCTTCTGAAGTTAGGAATCTTGGCTCTGCATGCACTATATGAATGTTTTGGGATAAGAGAGAGGCACAATACTCTGATTTCTTTTTAGGATTATGGTTTAGTCTTCCAAAGTGGACAACTTCTAAGCCTCTTCTATTTTTCTGACATGGGCTGCTTTTCCCTGGATTTCCATATGTCTCCCCACTCATAGAAATTTAGAGGATTTTGCATAAGAGAAAGTGAGAGCTCCACAGACATAGCAGCTCCATAGCAAAGCTCTCCAGAAGCTCCAACTTTTGACAGAAAGGTTTGGCTAAAATTTTGATAGGTGGAAATAATACAGGATGGGCAGAACTGTGCTAATTGAAGTGTCTTCTGATTCACTTCCTGTCCTGTTAGGATCATTTAAGGTCATTACAACTGATAGGGTTGTGTACCTTGAAAGTCCTAAGGAGATCTGTCAAAGCTCGCCATTACACTCTGCTATTTTTGTCTTATTAATCCCTTTACAAGCTTTTTGAGCCTACACAGAGATAATTTGTCCACTTCATTTTGAGTCATAACCTGTCATTAAATGAAGGGAATGAGTGGTTTTAAAATGCACTCCAGTTTAGGATTTCTGAATGTACTCCTGTCTCACAGGGACATAGTGAGAGTTAATCAGCATCACAGCTACAGGAAGATATTTGCTAAAGCTACTCAGCAGGTTTGCAGTGTATCTTTGAGCCTGGTGAGAGAAAACCCTCTTCTGTAGTTTGTTCACACCTAGTTCTTTCAATAACCTGCAATTTTCACACCTCAGAAGAAAATAAAGCATCAGATGTAGCCAGATCATTAATAAACCCCTATACTTCATGCATTCTCTGCAGCTCATGGTACAAAGCCCTCGCTCTATGGATTGTGTCAGTGAGCTTGAACCTACAAACTCATCCTTCCTCTCCTTCTGTAATCACCATGGTCTGCACACAGAAAGCTTGTGGTGCCCACAGTACCTCTCTCTTCTTGGTGGATACAATGAGCTCCAGGAAGGACTGATCTTCAGCCCAGGAGTCAATCTCTGTGATATCATACAGCACAGTGGTCAGGGGGCCAAAGGACCAGAGGTTCTGCTTCCGCTTCTGCATAAGGTATTGAAACATCTGAGGAGAAAAGAAGGGGGACAAGGATATCACAAGCTTTCCAGTATAATGTGTATTTGAAATGAGAACAAATACAGTTGTTCAAAACCCTTAATTATGATGTATTTTCATTGAACTTGGTAGCTGTTGTGGTTCTCATGTCTCTCGAGAACAATTACAGCAGGTTAAGAAGTGGAAGAAACTCCTCTGATTCCTATTTGATTATCAGCTCATGCTTGATGTAAGGGATGAGTGATTTTACTCTAAATTCTAATCTAACTGCTGAAGTTACTTGACACAGTTAAAGTTCCTGACAATAGACTTCAGATGGAATTACATGTTGATTAGAGAAAAAATGTTTTAGTACTCTTCTACAAGATATCAGAAAAAGGTGTGACAAGGGAAATGATCCTGTCCCTTGTGAATCTACAGAAGAAACACTAACCACATTTGTCTTTTCACTGAGTGGAAGGATGAGGGTTTACATTAAATGCTAAGATTTTGTCTATGAATAATTGCCTGTGGATACCCAAAGAGGTTTCCCATGCGTCACATTTAGAGTAATGAAATCTAGACAACTAAGACAATAATTTCTGTGAGCCTTACAAAAAATTTCTTGGGATAAATGTGTCTTTTAATACCTATTTAACTCAAATGCTTCAAAAATTAGGGGGAAGTGTCTATTCTTTAAGTACTCATTTCTTTCATTAGGATAAAGAAATTTATAAAGGGTTTTTGGGACCTACATGAGACTTCTGGGGAAAAAAAGTCTTGTTATGTATCTTCTACCAGCTAAGAATATGCACAAACACCCTTGCCCTGAATTATGTTATTTCAAGGTCTCCATTTCTCTTTTGTATGGAGGTACCAGTGTCACACAAACTCACCACAGTGTTGCCCTCAACTCCAGCCAGTTTGAATGGACTAAGCCCTTCATTGTTAGGAATCAGTTCAAGTGACCCTGGTCCCTCTTTGTTCCTGTCATAGGAAAGGATCAGGCTGTACATGTGGCAGGCAAACGTCTTATTAGGCTGGAGAACCAGGATGTGAAGAACAGTGTTACCTATGAAGGAAGCAGACTGCATAAAGTATGTGGAATAGCCCAGCCCTGTGCAAAGATTGAGAATTGACTGATGGCTTTTTTTTTCCGCATATCCCTCATCCCACAGCTGTTTCTAGTGAGAGAAGGATATTTGCATGCACAGATGACAGTCTGAATTAAAATGTCCAGATCCACTCTATGCAATTCACTGAGCCCCACAGCACGTACCCAGAGAATCTTGAGCTCTAATGTCAGCTCCATTTTCAATCAGCAGCTGCACAATTTCCTCATTTCCCACACAGGCAGCAAATGATAGAACGTGCTCTCCTGAAATGAAAGGAATGGGGAGAAACGTTAAGAACCAGGAGACAGGAGAGGTTGAAGCATGCTGAGTGAAAGCTATCTGTGCTATGAAGCCATAGGATATGAAAGAAAGAGTTGCTTTACGTAAGTTGTAAATCCTCTGCCCCACTTCTCATCCTACTCAGAAAGGTTAAAAAAGACCTCTCCCATGCAACACTAAAAGGAAGAAATGTTCTTTAGAGGGGTTTACCTCCATAAGAAGGTTGACAAGTAATTTGCTACTAGGAAGACCCTTAATTACAATTTTTATACAATATACACATTTATTTGCATACATGCAAATCCATAAAATGTGTATTCTTTATGAGTTCACATAACATTTACATATGCAGAGGAAGTCTTACTGTCTGCTAAAAGGTGTGTGTCTGATGACACTGGGAGATAGAAGCCTCTGTTTACCCACTTCAGATGGGCACTAAAGTAAGGCTCCCTCATAGCCCCTCACCACTCTGCTGGTTCCCTCCTACAGCAGCAAGGGGAGAAGTTAAGGTTGTACCGAAATAGAAAAGGTTCTGGGAGCTGCGCCTGAAGAAGTGACCAGTGGCCCTTGCTGTGCTGGCATTGGCTCCTCTCTTAAGCAAAGCCTTCACCAACATGATGTTCTGGTTGGCTGCTGCAATGTGGAGAGCTGTCTGCCCTGCAAGACACAGAAACAAAACCTTGTCTTCCAAGAAAGCAGCTTCAGGCTGATCAGCAGCCTGCAGTTCACATGTCAGTCATGGTAAATGGACGGTAGCTAAACGAAAGAGCTTTGAATTTGTGTACAAAGAGTTGTCCTAGAGATCTTCCAGAGGTTCCAGAGGTTTTCATAAATTTATTTAAATTGCCTTTACAAATTGCCAAAAAACACCAACAGGGTCCACTTTCTAGATATTTTTTTCCTAGGGAAAAATCAAGACATGCCATACTCTTCCAAGAAGCAAACGGAAAGTTGTGAGATTGGCTAAGCTTTCCTTCATAAGAAATGAAGATAAGGTCAAGACAAAACTTCCAAAGACTTCCTCTAATCCTTCAAACTAGGCTTTAGAATTTTTAAAACCCCATTATTATTATTTTAGTGGTTTTGGGATTCAGACTGGAATTTCTGTGTACTCAACCAGAAGCATTCTTTAAAAATCTGGATAAGAGTCTAGCCCCAAAAGCAGTGACCACATTCCTGTTTTCTCAACCAAATAACTACTTTTTCTCCTTTCAGGGGAGGTCAGGCAGATATCCCTTTTTTTACAAACGAGTATGTTAGAAAGCAAACTGCACATATCCTTGCAATCCCTTGCAATTCCCTGGTCAAGGCCTTTGAATGTTTGCACACATGTGTACTCATGTTTAATACAATTCCACCTTCCAATAAAGGTCAGAAGCCATTTGCATGTAGGTTTTGCTGTGTAACAGTTTAGCAACATACTGAACCAGGAACAGGATAAGCCAATTTCCCAAACGTACAGGCAGCCCTTCCTCTCCCCCCTGCAGGGAATCCTGCCCATCCTCATTCCCAGTGCTGTTACCTTCATAAAGTTCTGATGTCATCCTCTCATTGATAAGCTCGGGAGCTGCTTCCATCAGAGCCACTGCTGCCTCCAAGTTATCATACATGGCAGCTACATGAAGGGCAGTCTCTCCAACTGCACCTAGAAACAGCAGGAGAAGCATGAGAATTGTTGAGATGTTCAGCTGTATGGGACAAAAGCAGAAATAGATTCATTGAGGTGGGGAATTACAGGAGTGCTATGTCCTCCCTTGAGCACTGCCTGATACAGCCACGTAACTGCACAGTCTCTGTCCTTCATTTCAACAAAATCTGAAAACTGAGCAGAAACTTCAGGTGTTTGCAAGTGATGGCTGAGCTCAGGCATGAAGTGAATGAGCACAACCAAGTAAGAAAACTCACTTTGTTGCAAAGCTGCTGACATAAAGTCATCTGAGTCTGCTGATGCAAATATTTTAGCAAACTAACAAGCTACTCACTGTAGGAAGCTCTTGCCTTCCACAGAAAACCATTTTTCTCAAGTATTCCAAGTTACCTCTCTGATAAATATCGCATGTTCCATCAGTGAGGAGTTTCCTAATGGCAGCAAGGTTGTTCTCTTTGGCAGCCTGGAGGAGTGGGGATTCCCAGATCCTGTAGTCAAGAAAAAGTGGCTGGTAAGGAACAAAGTCAAACACATGGTGCCTCTCTCCAGAGCTTGCCAGGCCTTTGCTTGAGACAGTTTGTATCTTGAACATTTTCACTGAAAAATCAGCAATGCACATCTACCATCTGAGGTATTCTTAGAATGCACAAAAAAAAATGAACAGGAGAAAGCAGAGCAGAGCAGTGCAACTCTAAGAACACACTGAAGTTCATAATATCTTGGCTTACTGACACTGAACCGTATGGTGGCAGCAGAGGGAAAGACAGGGAAACAACCAAAATGTTTCTTGTTTTTATATCCCACATTTTGAGGCACAGAAACAGTGAATGATGGGTCATTGAAGCCATCCTGCAAGTAGACAGCTATCTCAGAAGCCAGAAAAAGCCAGTTGTTTCTTCACACAGCACAATACATTGAGAAAACGTCGTCGTCTGAATTGCTCCCACAGTGGATAGAAAAGGGCAAACAAGAATTCCATGTGTGTTCTAGCAACACTTCCTATAATTAAGAGACTGAGCTTGGAAATGTAGTTCTTCCATGCACAAAGTTAAGGAGAGAAATCTGACAGGTTAGCTATACTGCTTTTTTCTCTAGTGCTGAGAGAATTGAGGAAATTGGTGAGAACCGTAATGTGTTCATGTCCTGGTAAAGAGCATGCATTCAAACATGTTCCAGACAGAGTGGTTCACTTATAGCTGAAGCATGTCCTTGAGTCTTCCATGAGGATCTGGGTTATTTGAGTACATCCTTTGGGATTGATGAAGAATTTATAAGTACCGCCACTAAACTTCAGTACAGCAAGGTCTTTGGAAGCAAACAACAGTTCAAGGGAGGTGATCATCCCCCTCTACTCAGCTCTGTATCCAGGTCTTAGGATCTTCAGCTACTGGAGAGAGTTCAGCAAAAGGCCACAAAGATGACTATGAGAATAGAACATCTCCCAGACCAGGAAAGGCTGAGAGAACTGTGACTGTTTAGCCTGGAAAAGAGAAGGTTCAGGTGGTGTTCCTTTCAACTTGTTTAAGTACCTGAAGAGAGTTAGCTGCAGTGTTTGTTCAGCATCCAAACAAGCTTTGCCAATGTTCAAAATCGTGAGCTGGTCACAAAAAATTTTTAAAAAGAAAAAAAAATCTACAAAATTAGGGTAAATACTTCTGTTATCCTCGAATATTTTCAGGTTAGTCTTTTAATTCATAAATTAAAAGGTGGTTTGGGGTGGGCTTTTTGATTTTTTGATTTTTTGATTTTATACAAATGAAGAATTATAAGTATCCCACATTCAGGAGATAAAGATTAAAGGGGAGGAAAAAGTCTCAAACCAAAAGAAAAAAATTATGTCTCATGTGTTTTCAGTGTGAAATAGAAAGAGATTCCTCTCTCCCAACAGGAGAAGTTCAGTTTTAGATCTTTGTTCAAATGAAAATTACGTGGTTTTTTCTCACCCCTGCTGTTTCCTAGTACAGATGTTTAATTTGATCTGAATTATCTAGTGCAGCTCAGGTCAAGCTGCAATGTGTGATGTGGAATAAGCCTAAGGATTACAGTAGAAAATGACAAATTCAAGCTGATATGAACAAGGATAACACCAGCCCTTGTTTCTCTACCAGTCTCTATCTGTCCCTTTACTGCTATCTCACAACTGCCAATAGTTATCTTAAGTACACACCCCCCCAAAAAACATGTGGGACAAATACATGAATCAAGCCATACACCTGCAGATACAGTAAATGCTTCCTCCTGGTGATGTTCCATATATTCTGGTATTATTGATTACAAGATTTTGGGGATAAATACTAGATAAAGCAATAGGTGCTTTGCATTAAGTGGTGATACTGATGTGAAAACACATTACCTGTGAATAAAACTCTAAATCATAATAAAACCCACATCAGAGACAGAGAGAATATAAATGGTCCAGTGCCAAAAATGTTTTCTTACAACTCATGCATCTTAGGTCCAGGACAGCTTAATAAAATAACAGGAAAGCAGGCAACATTAATTCCGTGGCTCACAGGAATGTAAATTTCTTGCTTTAAATTATTTTATGGACAACAGTATCTTGAATCAAAAAGAAATTTATATGCCATTATCTCTGGATTTAATACACTTGAAATGTGAGAGTTCTGCTCTCTTTCATAGTGGAAAGACACTGGAGACACTTGAGAAAACTTGGGGAATAAGGCAAAACAAAAAATACCAGAATTACACAGATAAGTAGAAATCATTTGAGCAAGTGTAAATTAATGGACATGAGCTACAAATAATAGAAGCATAACTGAACATCATGTTTATCATTCCACAAAATGAGCACTTCCTGTCACCAAAAACACCCTGTTATCTAAGTTACTAGAAACTAAACTAGAAAACCTCTGAAGAGCAGAGGAGAAATAAAAACATTCAGGATAAAAAGAACCACCCTCAACAAATCAGGGAGGCATTCTGAGATATTTTTATGTGTCCTTCACACTCCTAGTTAGGGAAGTATTCCTTCTATAGCTTACTCATGCGTCAGTTTCATTAGTAACTAATGACAAGATGATTTGATGAGGAGATTGCATCTAGGATCAAACAAACAGGAACTAAATAAAGAGGCACTCTAAGCAAAAGTCGTAAGATTCAGTGTTAGTGAAGTCAGCTTGCCACCTCTGCCACTGTTTTGGCTAAGAAAGACTCGGTGTTCCTGGAAAATACAAGTTTCAGAGGCAGGAAGTGGGAAGGAGGTGGGGTTTCAATAGTATAAACAGTGCTACAATTAATATGTTGATGCTTTACTGGGTAGGCCTTTATCCCTCAAATGACCTCAGAGAGGAGAGAGAATTGGGCAAGAGACGACACAAACACAATACCTTTCTCTCAAAAATTACCAAAGTTCTTGTAAAAACCTAATTAAATCACGATACTGCTACAAGGAAGGCACCAAAAAAATACTATACTCAGCTTCTGGAAACTGAGGGCAAAATTGTCAAACATTTCTTCTTATTAACCTCCAACTGGGCTTAAAGTGCCAGAGATCTCAGGCCAAAGAGCAAACCAGAAGAGCAACCCAGAAATGTTGGCAAATGTCATGACACACTGCCTGTGATGTCTCAAAGGTTCATGAGTTACATGTTTCTAGCATATGCTTTTACTCTCATTTAATTTTCTGTCTCATAATTGGGGAAACATTTTACCCTCATTTAAAACATATCATTCTAATTATCAACTAATTTTTAATACATTGCAGCAATGTGCTGAGCATATAAATGTCAAAAACTAGAGGAAGCAGATTTGCTAATATAAAAAATTAAATGAAGTCACCTGAATTTAGAGCCTTCAGAACATTTTCAATTTTTTAACTTCTGCATATTTAACCAACTTTCTTCCTGATGGTTCAAATGCAGCATGAGTTTTGCATTTTACTACTTGGACCTCTTTGTATGTCAAGGCAGCAGCTGGCAAAATCTGTAACTTAAGTCTCTTAACAGATCTGCCTACAGTAGATGCTTAGCTTCCATAAAGTACCATTATGTCACTGGACAGTGAGGCTGGCTTTCAGAAAATGATTCAGCAGACATATCTAGACACCTTGAGATGATAATTCAGCACATCTAAGTTAAGCTCCTGTTCATCCCCTTCAACAACTATGGAATCAAGGAATACTAAGCTCCTGATTTACCCAGCTAAGCTAAGTTTGTAACACTGGGCAGACTGGATGTTACAGTACAGGATCAGTTAAGGGTAAGCACAGCAAACCAGTCATTCTGAGGGGCAATGAGAACCACAACAGTATCCACCTGGATGTGCTCCTGGGTTCTTCTTACTGAGCTAAGGAATGAGGCAGTGTGGAGGCATTTAGTGAGCTATGGGTCAGTTCTCTTCACAGATGATTCAATGATGTGCTCAGGAAGCCGTGAGCTGTTTTTCCAATATAGGTAAGGGCAAAATCAGGAGCACCTGAAAACCCATTGTGTAACAAAGAGAAGATAAAATGTAGGTCAGATTCTGGCTGAGGGAGTCATGTAGAATAGTTTTGAACAAGGTTAAAGATTTCACAAGCACTTTCTGCTGGTAATATGTGCCCTTTTAGGTTTCCAGCTTCTTAAGCACTTCTTTTGGAGTGCAGTGCCATTTCACTTATGGACAGATGAAGACTGCAAAGACTAGTAAATAAGTCTTAACTTCGTTATAAAAAGAAGACTTTGGATTGCTGTGGTTATTCTTTCAAAACAGGAATATATATTAAATACATGAACTGTCTGCACAACAACAAATCTGAAGCTTCTATTTCAAGACTGAACTCTCCAAAAGTGCAACAAAACATCTCTTTCTATTCTTCCCTTTTCAGATTCTACAACTTCAATCATTCACTATATGGAATTTCCCTATTGTCTGCTCTAATTTAAGTTTGCTTCCAGCTTCAAGCTTTATTCCCACAGAGTCAGTCACTGAGCTTCTAAAGCAATTATTTTAACCTAAGCTATAAATTCATCAGCAGGATATTATTTTAGCTTTCTCTTCCTTCCCTGTTGTGCTCAGAATATCCATGCTCCAGAATGCATCGTGAAACTGCCCGAGGAGATTCATCTTCTCCCTCCCTTCTGCTAGCATGTGCATGTAAATGTGTGAAAACCTTCAGGAGCCCAAAAAGCTGCTCAGAGGAAGCCAACCAGCTGAAAGTGGATCAAAGTAATCACCTAGCAAGATGCCAAAGGAGGATTTAGGGAATAATTGCACAAAGTGAAAAGGAGACAGATAACAGGGACTTGGACAATCAACAGGGTCAGCAAATTTCTTCAGCACCAGCAACAAGACTCAGCAAGTTAACTGGGATCTCTTGCTTGTGTATGTCAAAGCCCCTTCAGCTGAGAGTAAACAGAGCTTCTCTGGAAATAAATTGAACAGGTTAATAATTGCCAATGTTACCAGACAAGAAACTGATAGGGAATTCTTATCGTTTCAGATATTTAGCTATCTACCACACAAAGCAATTGTGATCTTGATCACTCATTTCCAGCAGGGCATTCTCCTTGCCTTGACTTCTTTTTTTTATTAATTCTGCATATGTGACCATCATAAGAATAATCTCTTGCTAGAACTGTTTTAATGGTTCAGAAGTTGTTAGTTGTTATTTATTACCACTGAATCAGTCATAAAACAAATTCATCCTCTGATGTAAAACCTCATTCTGCATCAAAACTTCCAGCCCTCCTCAACAGGGATTTTCTTGCAGTTTTATTCTAGGTTGTGTTCCCTACCCTGTGCCTAATCATTTGCTTCTAACAGCTTTTTAATTTGGGATGGGGTTTTTTTTCAGGACACAATTTTCATGTTTTCTTCTATATAAGGAAACCTATGGCCAAGTTTAGGAAGTCAAAAACTTCCTAAGTCTGTGAGCCTGAGACACATCTTAGGCTGAGATTGGGTGTGTGTATGCCTGTGCACTGCTGGGAAAACATGAGTTCTGGAGGACCTTTACACTTGTGAAATTAGGGAGACTGTTTTCCATTATTAGTCTCAAAACTTCCATTAGGATGAAGGTGTATCAGTAGAAGAAAAGACCAGAGATGCTGCTATTGATGCTTTTGATTTTATTTCACGTGCAGCAGCAGATTTCCAGCCAATTGTTCTTTGCATCTTGACAACTCAGGAGCACTGTTGTTGAAATAAGCTATAAATGAAGTGCTGGAACTGGAAGCTGGCATCTTTATTTCACTGTCACTTTTGGGTGCAAACGAACTAATTAGAACTTACAGGCATTGTGGACTTTAAAATAGGACAATCCTATGTTAAACTGTGGGGTGAAAACTCAGTAATGTTGTTCAGACAAATGAACAGCCAAACTGTGGGGACATCTCATTCACTACCAGCTTGAGAAAGATTTGTGCAGAAGCTGAAGGCTCTCTGTGTCTCCGTGCAACTCTTAGACCATCCAGTTTATCAGCATTAACCTCAGCTGTTTTTTTATTTGTGCCACATTTGTTTTCAGAGTAAGCAAAGCACCTCACCAATATGTCTGGGAGACTAAAGAGCCACTACAGAATTTGGAAACTTAAGTTTTTATTGTGGCATCTTTGGAATGACCATAGCTCTCTGCAAGTTATGCAAATTGTTCCAGGCACCTCTAATCCGTTACTTATTATTTATCAATCAGAGTTATGGATACAGGCAATAACAGGAGGAAAAATAGCACATAATTTTTATGCTTTTACAGGTACTGGAACCATGTACTCACTTGCCATAATTTATATATTGCTTATTTTTTTATGAACAGTGCAATTTTCATAGGGTGGAGTTTCTAAAATCACATTCGAGGAGGAATTTATTCATATTTCCTTAGAAACTCTTGCACTGAAAATAATTTCTAGATCTATAACACTGAGACAGACGTGATTCTTCTTCACCACTATCAGGCCCAAATTTTCATAAGTATTTATCTTTCTGTTCTCTGTCATTATGCATTATACTGAGGATTTATGTTTATGTGCTTCAGGCTGTGTGGATCCCAGAGTTTGCTTCCAAAGATGATTCTAGAGAGGACATATGAGATGTGACCACTGTCCCTGGGATTCCACATTGAGCTACAGGCTGTTTAAAAAGGAGAGTCTTCAACAGAAAGAAACCAGAAGATTAAGGCCAAATAAACTCGAAGTCCTCTGTAGTGTTAGGAGATTGTATCATATTTTCTGAGCATGGATTCCCCTGGGGAAATATTCTATAGTGCAGTATTAATCCCTCTCTGTGAATAATGCTGAGATCCAACGCTAGGAAGATTCAAAGAACTGTTTCACACAAAGAACATCAACACCAGGGAAGGTGACAAGTACCAAAACTGTTAGTTTTCAGGTATTATCACCAGTTGTCAAAGAGAAAAAAAGCCTTGTTCTTCTCTTGCAGACTTCTGCGTGCAATCAGAGAGTGCCAGTTAAATAGTAACATATTTACCACTGGCTTTCAATAAGACAATAGTAGAATTCAATCACTACTAATTACTGTATGTATTCCAACACCATTTTCACTAAGAAGAACTCAAGCTGAAGCCACAACACTTCAGTTCTATACCACAAAATGACAGGACACAGCAAAAGCCTTGTTTTTCCACAAAAGTGGAAGTTTCATAAGAGTAGATCCCACACACAAGTCACCAAAGAAGGTCTTCCTATTGTGTTTTCCTATCTGTACATAACTAAACATGCAAAAGCAATAAAACCTATTCCAGTCCACTGCAAAATGTTCTTTTTTTTCTTGCTCAGACTCTGAGCATCTCTGGGGACAAGAAAGGAAAGAGTAGGATAATAGGAGGAAGAACTGGTCCTGTCCCTCTTTAGGAAAAGAGTTTTCACATATTGGCACCATGTAATTTGTGACCAAATAGCAGAAGTCTAATTTGTGTTAGTTGAAAGCTGTGGAAAACATACAGACTTAAAATGGAAGGGAACAACCGTGTCCCCATGCAACCCTGATTTCACAGGCAATGAATATTGTATGCACTAAGTGTGTTTTACAGAGAGTTTTATAAAGAAACACAGAAAATATTATCTTTGGGGGCCAGTGGGATTGCACCACAATGATCTAAGAGAAGTTTATGCAGAAGGGTTTATATGACTAACATTTTTTCTGTTTTCCTCCATCAGCAGCAACACACAAGATGTCCATGGGCCTGTAGCACATGACTAATGAGGACTCATGAGCAAAGAGAAGGTCCACTGGCAATGTAACAGTAACCTGTGTGAAAGGGAGCAAGAAAAAGGAAGGGGCCAGACCCCTCTTGGCAACAGCAGACGGTAAAAAAATGACTGGAACATCATCAAAATTTATGATCTTTGGGGGTTCAGGTTGAGTATTTGGGAAAATAAAACCCTTTTTCACTAGGAGGTTACTAGAGCACTGTAACAGGTACCTAAAGATATGGTGGAGTCTCTGTCCTGGGAAGCTTTCAAGACTGAGCTAGGCAGAGCTTAAGCAATGTGATCTATTGCTGGCAATAGTTCAGCTTCAAGTGGGAGGTTACACAGAGATCAGCAGAGCTTCCTTCCACATCTCTGTGACTTTAAAATATGAAGATAATGCTATAATAATAAAAATCTACTGTATTACAATTTATTGCTTATTGGTATTAATTATTAGTGTATAATCAATATAATTAATTAAATATAATAATATATTTGGACTTCTATTTTGTACTCATTTGGATCTTAGAGAATCTGCTGAGAACTTGTTTTTCAGTTACCTGTGATGATTTTCACGAACACATCAAAATGTAAACACTTCAGCATTCCACAGGAACACTGTTGTTCCCATTGTCCCTCCCATTTCAAGTGTATTTAAGTCCCACTGCTCTGAAGTAAACTGGAACCAGCTTTGTTGCTTGGTCAGAAGTTAGATCACGATGTAATTCTTTCCCTAAAGATGTACTTTTGTCCCTCTTAAGCTGCTTCTTTGCATATTTCTATACATATATGTGTGGATACATATACGTATGTATAGATAGATTTTGTCCCACACAGACACCTTTGTGTCCCCACAGATGTTCAGAGTTATGTATGGAAAGAAAAAACAGAATTTACAAGCAGCTGGAAGCAATTTGTTATTTGAGTACTGCAGCATTTGTGCATGCAGAAATCACAATGTAAACCAGATCCAGCAGTATTTCCATGAATAGTCCTACATTTCTGTATGTGGAGGGAGCAGCCCTGCACAGCAGTAACAGCCTTGATTCAGTGCTCACATGGGAAGACACAGGCAATCTTCTGCATAAATAAGGTCTAAGAGGAGTCACTGTACGTGTTGACACCCAGGTCACAGGGCTGAGAAACTACAGTCTGACCCAGGAGGTGACTGACCCCCAAAATGTTGAACACCATTCAGCCTACTCTATCCCACAGTAAGAGCAACCTTTAGAGAGACAGAAAGAAAAATCCTCACAGAAAAGCACCACTATCTCAGCTGACTGCAGCCTATACATCACACACACTCATAATAATAATAATGATAATGATAATGATGACAATAATAATAACGATAATAATAATAATTAAAAACAAACCTTCATGCATTTTCCTGTGAGCTTTACCAATGAAGCAGGAAAGACAAGAGAATACATCATTAATTTGTGACTAAAGTCCTGCAGTCAGGGTAATTCAATTGCAACCTGGTAAATCTACCTGTGAAAGCAGATAAGATTGGAACTCCAGAAGCATTCCACCTTGAAAGAAGAAATCTGATAGAGAAAAGTGCTCCAGGGTTGTTTAAAGTTTATCTGCTGGCAGAAAAGCCTAAGGGGAAAGAGTGAGAATCAGCTACAGGGAGAGCAGCAGAAGAAAGGAAAGACAAGAAGGCTGAAGTACACTGTACCTTTTCTGCTGGAGTAAATAGATTTCATCCAGATGTTTATCCCAGGATTTTTTGCCTTGCAGCTTCTGACTTAGTCCATTCCAGATCCGGGAATAGAAGGGATTGCTATCCCCAAATAAAGGTAGCCCCATATCACGTTTTCACTCTTTTCTAGCTGCCTGAAAGCCAGCAATCCCCACTTTAGGAAAAAGTCAGGAAAGGCTCCTCACTGCAGGTCACCACCACTCCTCTGCCCTCAGTTACTCACAGAGGAGACTGTCAGTCAACTGCATCAGCTGATCAAAGTACATGTGAAAACACAAAATAAAATCACTTGTTCCTAGCAGACCATACCTTGAGCCTCATCAATTACTTAGTTTCCAAAATAGCCCAACCCAAAGGTGTGTCTGATTTAGAAGTAGCTCACCAGCAGCCTAGCCCTCAAAAAGACCCTGTACAGCACTGAAGAATTCACACAGCATCCAAGTCCTAGGCTTCTACAATGCTGATTTTGAAATCTAGAATTCAGAAGCTATCATCCTCCTTTTGTATCTCTGAATTCCTCTGGAAAGCAACATGTAAGCAATTTTGAAATAGACAGCTGAGCAAGCCAGGCAAAACACCTTTAAGGTGAGTGAACATGTGGGAACGTGCCCTAAAAGGCACAGGGCTCTGGGAAGGTAGCAGGGAGGAGGACACACCTCCCACCTCAGCTGTCTGCAAATCCCATTAAAGAAATTATCGTTACAGGCTCCACCTTCTCCACGTAAAACAAAATCACTTTGCTTCACAAGCTGGAAGAAGAGTTTATGTAGATTAATATGTAAACTTTACATACTTAATTTTCATTTAATGTTCTACAAGCTCTCATTATTTCTTCAGATTTCTTCCAGAAAAAATCATATTTAAGAAAGGGATGAAAACTTCTATTTAATAAAACCTTTTTTTTATTTAACAAAAACTTGATTTTGGTAAAGAAAAACATATTCAGGGTCAGGGTGTATTTGTCTGCAAAGCAGTAGACCAAATATCAAAATGAAGAGATGAGATATCCTTCTTCATGGGAAGAAGCTGGAAGCTATGAGGGAGAAATGAAAAAAAGAAGAAGTAAAAAAGAGAAAAGAGAAAAAGAAAACAGAAAAGAGGAAAGGAAAGAAGAAAGTTCCTAGTTTCTAATCTGCTTTCCCTAAAGACTTGTCCTAATATTCTTGCACCTTGAATCAACAGAAATATCCCTTCATTCCCACTCCTGCTGTAGTGGAAAAGAATTCTGCTCAAGGTGCCTGGATCTAGGCAGAATCAGTAGGTAAGGGAGAAAAGCATGTAAAGCAATAGGACTGAGTCATCTCTTTGAAACTCCTGGTTTATTTAGAGGTTACATAGAACTACAAAACCAGGTTTAACATCCAAACTTCTGTAAACTCATGATGTCTCCTATCCTATAAAATCATAAACTGCCACACAATTACCACACTAAAAACAATGCTTTAAGGCAAACTTGAGGGATCATATCCTAAAATGTAAGATTCACTGAGCTGACTCGGTCTGGGAGGAAGTGTCAAGTTGTCATAATGGGAAGAATTTTGACAGGTTACAGTTTATACCAACCAGGTGTTTTGAGCATATACTGTGTTTTTAATTGGTTTTTTAAAAGCCTATCAATAATGAGTCCCTCCTGACACTGTGAGGGGTGGAGGGGAGCAAGTCCTCTTGAAGTTGAGAAAGGTATTTAGGCACTGAGGAGTTGAATGCCTCTTACAGCCACACACAAGCCCTACTTCTCCCAAGCAGAGAATACTTTCCACTGTCTCTCCAAGCAGTACAAGCCCTAGAAGAGTGGTATCAGCAGGGCAGGAAAGCAGTGACTTATTCCTGCCTCCTCTGGGCAGCACTGCCACCCTGACAGCAGCTCTAAGAACAGTCAGACAGGTTGAGGAGGGCACTCTTAGCTAACCATGGAGGCAACAGCTGCAGCAGCCAGGGCAGTCCCAGCAGCTGCAAACCAGCGTCTCAGGTGGACTCACCACATGGTCGTGGGTGGTTCATCAGAGCTCTCATTATGGCTTCAGACTGCAGTAAAGCTGGCTTAATAGTTTTCCTTTACCCACTTGTATGAACATGAAGTCTAATACTGCAGAAAAGTGTTTTCTTGGAATTCATGGTAGAGGTCATTTTCAGTGATAGTAGAATCTGGAGATGAAAGGTGGATGAAATATGCAAGTTTATGGCAGGGACTGAAACCTCTTTAGCACATCATGATCATATCACTCAAGCACTGCTGAGCTTTCAGTCTAGCAGGAGGGTGTAAATAGTTCTATTCAAAAACTAAGGACCTGATAAAGTCCTGTAGTTGAGGTGTGGATTGTAGGTCTGTACAGTCCTGGTGTATGTGGTTTTTCACATACCTGATAGGTGCTTTTAGGTCATTGAATCCCTCTCCTCAGCTTCTGAGTCATGTTGTGACTGGCTCCTAGCTCTTTAGCTCCTGACATTATTCTAGCTTTCCTTGTTTCAAGCTCCTACTGCAAACCATGTCTTTATCCTGGCTGCCAGTGATGCCCTTTACTGGTGTATGTCTTGACTTCTCTTGTTTCTGAAATGGGGTAATTCTGTCTGACCTAATTCCTGGACTCTCTTGATTCCAGCTTGACCCCATCTAACGATTATGACAGCTGATGTCAACATCTCCTTGCACACAAATTCCCTTCTATATCCATGGGCCATCAGTGGCAATGTAGGCATGAAGAAATGCAAAGCACAACCTGTCCAAATGTGTTTCTCACACCACAGTGTCCAACAGCACAAAATTAAAACAGACCAGCAATGATGGAACGATGTTGGTTCTGTGCAGTTCAGCCACCCCATGGCTCTGGGGTGTCTATCAATATCATAAATGGCACAGTTAGGATGTGCTGCCCTTTGCAGGACTATAGAAACTCTGCAAATAAGCCAATGTGTGGAGACACTTCAGTAACAACCAATTCCTATTTTCCCATACCTGCTATAAATACAAGAGAGCAAAAAAACCCACTTTTGTCACTGGGGATTGTGATCTTGCCAGAGACAATACTCTGCAGTTTTTTATAGTACAATGCATTTCTTATAGATCAGCCTTGAATTTTTTTTTTTTTTTTAAAGAAGCAAATCTGATTAGTTGAGTGTGAATGACGTGACTCTTGGTGAACCTAAAAATTCAAGCCAGCATTTTCCAGCAACATACTTGAAAAGGAAAACTTATAACAGGAGAATTAGAGGAAAACACTACAGGAAAATTTTTCACATAATCTCCAGTTTTGTTTTCATCCCAGCCACCTTTTCAGTACCTTCTTTCTTTTCAAAAATAAATCAACACAGCTATTACCTGGCCTACTATAAAAGTAATTTCAGTGCTAATGTAGAGACAGACGTAATTTGCACAGTACATGGATTCCTTTCCTTCTGAATGTTCCTGACCTCTACATTCCATGTTCTTACAAAACTTCTGTTAACCTTCCTGGAAATTTTGAGTGCTGGAGGTATGTAAGATTAAATCCAATGTGCTTATCTGGTGACAAATCAGGATGGGAGTGCTTTTTTTCTTAATCTTTCTGTTTTTATCTTACAGGTTTTTTAGGTGGAGTGGGAATTGCAAGAGCTGTGTGATATTTTAAAGTAACTGCAAAGATGTAAGTGTAATCCCAGTCTTTCACAAAATCCACAGGAATGCTAACTCTGAGCAGCAGGAAATGGAAAAGATAAAAGGCATTGTAAAAGTAAGGAAACCTATTGAACCTAAAAGAGAAACAAAACTAGCTAGACATGGTAGATATCCCCCATTTTGATCTTCTGAAAAGTTTTTTAAGGTTTCTGTTAAACACAGAAGATTATGCAATGAGTGGTTTCAGAAGAACTTACACAAAGTGGCTTTTGAAGAGAAAGAAAGGGAAGTCAAGTCATTCATTTATTATGGTGAATTGAAATTCTCTTCTTCATTTACCTTCCAAATTTGCCCCCCACATCCATGAAAAGCACGTGGTAGACAAATAAAGTAGCATAATTAGATGCTTAACACATTCAGAGCCACGGAGTAGCCAAGTTATCTTGGCTAGAGTACAGACAAGTTTTATCTGTCAGAGATAAGTATTGCTCCAAACTATCTGCCTGGACAAATTTCCACACAAAGATTTGCCTGTTTTGCTAGAGCCACAGACTGCCAAGTCAATTCAGAAACTCTTATTCTTCCACTTATTCCACCCTATCTTTTTTACATAAAATCTCTATAAATCACATACATGCTCAAACCATAAAAATAAAAATACATTTTCTATTTTTTTTCTCAAATTTACAGAATAATTTCACAATAAAAATTAGCTTTTGAGAAGTCCCACTTCAGAAATCACAAGGGAAATTCTGTCATTTCAGCAGAGCGTGGATTGCATTCTCAAGTTGAGACTACCATCTTAAGAGCAAGACTGGAAGTGCAACCTACAACCAGTCCAGTCTCTCAATACTTCCCCTGCACATTTCTGGTTGTACTGCAATTCTTTGTCTGAAGTTTCAACATCTAATAAAAGCTCTAAAGATGTGAGTTGTAAGAGAAAAGGATGAGAGCAGCAGAAGTACAGGAAAAAGAAATGACAAATAACAGTTTCTAAGTACAGAGAGAACACAGAACAGAAAGTCAAGAATTCACCAAGTCAGCAGTAAACAGTGATGCAGTTTCTCCATGC
Source organism: Eopsaltria australis (assembly GCA_034509425.1). NCBI lineage: Eukaryota > Metazoa > Chordata > Aves > Passeriformes > Petroicidae > Eopsaltria > Eopsaltria australis. Next base: position 2,975,004 of record JAVTVJ010000052.1, on the reverse strand, counting down.
CTATAATGGATAATCTCCCATCTGAGAAGATTGTAATAATAACTAGGCAGTAACTGCTTGATGTATTACAGATATGCTAGGGAATCCTGTTGGACTGTGGTATTTCCAGTCATTCAAGTTATATATCTCACTTGTGTAGCATAGGAAAACAAAGCTGTGGGTGATTTTATGAAAATGCACAGTGTTATGAACAGGTTGATATCACACAGCTGAGTTGTGATACCCATCAAAATCCAAAACAAAGCAACAGAGGAAAATAACTAGATATTCCAGAAGCAGAATACTAAGGGTGTTATCTCCACCAGTCTTGAGAAACTCTTATCTTCACAAGATCTCATCTGCTGTGTAAATATTAATTACTTCACCACCAGTAAATCACAGGTAACTCAGCAACAGATGTAACTTAACAATGCATTATAAACTTTAACAGGGCATAAGCGTCCTTGAAGGATCTACTCTATATTATGCAACTAATCCTGATGTGTAATTCCATGAATCCATCTCCTGGCCTGGAGGAGTGCAAAAGGCTAGAGGGAAGCTGGTTATAAATAAAATATTATGCTGAATTCCCTTAATTAAAAGCATGGCCTTGTTGTATGTGAACGTGTGTGCAGTAAGCCTGGTTAAGAGAGTTAACGTGGAGTGGTCTCTTCTTGGCTCAGATTAGGCCAACTACTCGTGGTGAGGAATGGCAGCAGAGGCATAGACTCCCTTGAAAGATGCACTCCTGAGGTCCTGGTCAGTTGGAGGAGGGATCAGTGATAGCTCCACTGACTGTTACAGAAAAGCAGCACAAAGATCGCTAGATTTTGTCAAACCTACCCTGCCAAGATTTGCAGCAGACTTTGTAGCATTTCCAGGAAAAACTAAAAGTGAGTTGAAGACCTTTGATGACTGCAGTCATGTCAACAATGTGAAAGAGATCTCTTAGTGAAATAGGATCACCAAGAGTATTACTAATTCATACAAACCTTGAAGGATGGAGTCAGTGGGATTCCACCTCACTGGGGAAGCCCAGGCAAGGATCCTGGATGGTTTTCTTCTATTTTATGATTTGAGGTACTACCTGTTAGTGAGGTGGGAAGCTTATTTACTGGTGGTTTACATAGAGAGCAATCTCCCAGCCTTCTGTCAAGGGAGGATGTTCCAGGGACTTGTGTGCTCAAAAGAAGCAGAAGCATATTCCTTTATAAAAGGTGGATTGAGTAAATGTGAAACCAATAATCTACTTCTGCAAATAGGGAAGTGGTTGTGGGTCCTAACACAAAAATAACTAATACAGAAAAGTAAAGAAAGGGCTTGGAACTCCACCTGGACTGTACACTGACATTAAAATTGTGACAGCGGGGTTATATGATACTGAAATCAAGTCATGAGAGCCTTCTCATTCAGATTTCCTCAAAGGAAGTCTGGGATTTAAAGGTAGCCCAAGGGTGTTACCAGGAATCTCTAAAGCAGCCTGTAAAAGAGTGGGGAAAACCATATGCAAAAAAGAGTACCTCACTAATTAGTTTTACTTTGTGGCCAGGAGTGCCACAAGAATTGCTAAGTCTTTCATTCAGCATTGTAAAGTTCTGTGTACGAGTGGGTAGGCCCTGCTTTTTCTGTAGAAACTGTCCTTGCTCCTAAAGATACACAAAAATGTGAATGTATAGCTCTGGGATACATCCATGGCAATGCTAACCCCCAAATCTGTGGCCAGCAGCACTTTTGCAGTTTGGAGAAAGGAAGAAGTTGGTGTAGCAGCTGCTCGGTTTTCATGCCTGATAACATTTATCTGAGACTGGGTGTGAGTAAACTGACTCTCAATTTCATAGCTGGCATCAGGCTTAAAAGATTCTCTAAAACTTCTGAAGTATGACTACATCCCGATTTGATTCGGAGGTTTTTTGGTTCTTAGCATGCAGCAACTATACTACTTAGTCAGGGTAGCAGACAGGAAATCAAACTTGGATTGAGACTGGGGTTTTTTTGTGACAGCAGGTGACACCACTTAGTACTTGGAACACACAGCTCTGAGTTATGCTGCTGTGCAAAGCACCATTAGGGGAACTCCTGAGCATATGCTTTGGTGTAAGAGGAAGAATTTTGACAGTAACTGCTGATGACAAAGGTTAAACTTCAGTCCTGACAAACAGGGGAAATCTGGGCCCTGTTAAATGTTTGTCTTTAAGAATATTGCATGCTGAGAGCAATTCCTGGTAGAGCCATTTAACTGTACATCTCAGATTACAGGGCTTGCTACAAATACCTGCAACCTGTGAAATCCCAGAGCAGAGTAAAAATCCTTGGTTTTATTCCTCTGCACCACCTTGATCAGGCCCCTGAGTGTACTAAAAGCCTCATCTGCTACCTCCACCCTTATACACATCACCTCAAAGTCTGTACAGTCTCCCACGTTTCCTAGGTCTCCAAGTCTCCTCCCAGCTTTCCCTGGGTTTCCTTCTCCCTGTCTCCTCTGCCCTATCCCCAAATCTTGTCAAGGGTAGAGTGAATTTCTGCCGCATTCATCCCCTGTTGTTTTCCAAGCCCACCCAGCCATTAGGAACCTCATAGACTACTTGCACTTTGCTACCCAGCCCAAATTTTCACATGCTTTGTCTCTCAATAGTCTCTCCTCGGCTTTGTGTCCCCTGAAACAGTCCTATGGAAACCCACAAGCAGCTAAGGGTCCTTTCTGACCCCAGAACCCTGCGGGATGTGAGGACACTTTTGCTGGGAGGGGACACTTACTGTCGGGTTCCTGAGTGTGCTAATGGGCTTTCATGGCCCTGACCAGCCAAAAAAGCTACACACACACACTCAGATAATTGCCCAGAAGCCCTGTTTAAGGTCTGTCCTGTGTCTTCAATTCCTGTCTGCAGCTATGCTGGTGTTTGGCCATGGGCTCCAGTGGACGTTGTTATGATCAATGGATTAATTCCCTGGCTTGATCTTAGATCTGCCTCATGACAATCTAGGCTCTTGCTTGAGCAACCATTTCCAGGTGTGCCTGCTCACCTTGCTCAAATAGTGTGAGACTGTACCCCAACTATAAGGCCCCGTCCTCTCCAGTGTGAAGTCAGGCTCTGTTTCCCACCTTAGGGTACAGCCAGCCCTTGCTGCTTCCTAACACTTCCCTCAAAATTTAAGAAGTCCTATAAATACCTCTGCACTTACTGCTCTTTGAATTGCAGTCTTCAAGATAGTCCCAGTGAAGTCTTGACCTGTTCTGAAAGTTTTGGCTGTAGCAGCAGATCATGGGCAGATGCCACATCTGGCTGGTTGTTTGCAAAATTAATTTAGACAATCCACTGGTTCTAAAGTAGAAACTAATATTTCTGCTCATATAGACTTGTTGCTTTCAACATCAGAAAAGGAACAATCACTGAAAAGAGTTGATTCCACTTACGGTATCAGAAGAGCTGCTTACAGAATTTTTCTGGTAGAGAAGTGCCAAAGAAGACACTGGTTTCTTGCATTATCTATTGGAAGACCTTTGATTAAGTGAGTTTATCAGAGTTTGATCCCAAGCCAATAGAGTTTAAAATTATCTCCTCTGAGACAAAGCAGAGATTCTAGGTAAATTCCTTTCCAAGGGGTTATCCTGCAGGATATTCTTCAAGGTACTTGCTGCAGGGAAGGAACACTTAGTGTTAAGTAATGGCCTGTTCAGAACTATTTGTCTATTAATCAGCTTTGGTGAGCTAAGCCAGGCAAGGTTCAGGTTACTGTGTGAGTAACCCTGCTCTTTCTGTGCAGATGTGGTATTGCAATAGTTAAGAAAGATACTCAAGGGCTGCAGAACTCATTGCCCTGAGCTTCTGGGAAAAGGACTGTTATACACCTCATGGAAAATTTTATGGCAGAAAGTGACGAGTGTTGTACGCAAAGGGGAACTGATCCAGGGACATGGCAGTGAACTAGACTTAAAATAAAATTTTATAAGCACTGAGAAAGGAAACAGCCAATCTCCTGTAGGATGGAATTGATTGGGTTTTATTTAATGGACTTATTAAAGTAACTACTAGAACTAAAATACTTTATTTGTTTATTTGTTTACTTACTAGTAATTTGTTATGTTCCCCTTTACTTCTGCTGGAAAACTTGATGGTTGAGATCTTTTTGTTTGAATTTTTGTTTTTCTCTAGATTCTGTTGTGTTCACCCTGTTTAATAATGCAGGATTCTTCTTGAGATTCTTGTTATCTGATTAGACTTTATCAGCTAATGAATTTTGAGCCTGATATACCATGACATCCAAAGAGCTACAAGAGCTGTATTTGCATTAGTGATTTTTTTACCCTCATCCCCGCCAAGAAATGGAGAGAATTTTACTCCACCACAGAAAGAGGTATGCTCTAACCACATAATTAAAGACAGATGAATGATCAAAATTAATCATCACACTCTTCCCCCTGAGAATGTTGAATATACCAGAAAACTGTCCCCTGAAACAGATGTGCACTGATTAAAAACTGAGTACAGAACAAAATTATCCTGAGAAGTCAGGTCTTTGCCCACTTGTACGTAATCCAGGTACAGCTGAATTTTTCTATTATGGAGAGTGTCCTGAAGCTTTTGAAGTGCAAGTTTGCAGTGACAACTGACTACTCTCTTACCTGGAAAGAAGTTGAATTGATTGACATAACCCTGAATAGGACTGACATTTAGAAAATAAACTATTAGAGCAAGTGTTCTATCTTCATGAGAGAATCTGAGAGTAGAATTTGAAATAAAAAGTTACCATTCCCTTTGCAAGTATGATTCATGATTTTCCCAGGCAGAGGCTCATTTATAGCCTCCCTGAAGTCTCTTACTATCATTGGCCATGGACCAAACAATTAAATATGTTTAAGTATTCCTTAAACTACATCTTAAACAGGGATTTTTTTTTTTTACTGTTTGATGATTCAAAATGACACCTTTCCCTTGAACGACCAACAAAAATATCACTCATGCTGCTGAAGGGAGTATAGGTGATGTGACACAAAGATCACAATAAGGCACCACAAATTCAGTATCATAAAAGGCATCAGGAGATGAGTCAGTAGTAACATAATTTCTCCTTGATTCAGCCCATATGTCCCAGTGTGGAAGTGTGGTCAGTGGGTATCCACTATCACTAAACACAAGCTGAAGTCTCAGTGTAACACCTAAGAACTAAATAGCAAATATAAATGCATATTATATTTTAGTTATTCCCAACAGTCTCCATAGTGAGTTCCCTAGTTTTTAACCTATTTGTCTCTGAAATACAGCAGGAGCTGTTGGTGTGGGAGCTTTGACAGGTCTCTGTGCCTTGTGTGTTAATTAGGAGAGACTGACTGACCTCTACTGGATTGATCAGAGTTGATTCACATTGTTGATGGTATCAAAAATACATTCAAAGTACAGAGGGCATCTTCAGCAAATTGATGGTCTCAAAGTGTGGGGAATGCTCGGTATACTGGAAGACAGGGCTGCCATGCAGAGTCTACTTGATAAAATGAAGTAAGAGGCCAAGATAGATCTCATGGGGCTGAACAAAGACAAAAACTCAGTCCTGTGCCTAGGGTAGGAAAACTACAGGGTAGGGGAAGATTGGCTGGGGACCATCTCTGCAGAAAAGAGTCTGCAAGTTGAACATAAGCCAGCAGGGTGTCCTTGCAGCAATGAAGGTTAACCACATGCTAGACTGCATTAGCAATACTGTAGGCAGTGCGTCAAGAGAAATTATTGTTCCCTTCCATTTCAGAGGGGTTACGTTGTGTTTACTAAGAGACTGAATCCAGGGTTGGGCTCCCCACACTGGCAAACAGGAGCACATCAAACAGAGGGTCATTAAGAGGGACAACAGTTCAAGGGGAGACTGAGGGGGATGCTTTTGTTTATTATGGAGATTGCTTAAGGGAACAGGAGGGGAAGAGAAGGGAAGGTACGGGACTAGTTGCTGTGTCCAACAGGATCACAGAACTCTCCTAAGAGATACCAAGGAAAAAAAGCAACAACTTTCAAATACTGCAGTGAGGGTGATTCAGCAATACAATAGGTTGTCAAGAGAGGCTGTGATATATCCGTTCTTTGAGCTTTTCAAAACTCAGTTGAGCAAGACTCTGAGGAAGCTGATCCAGTTTTTATGTCAGCATTGCTTTGAGCAAGGAGAGACTACAGCCTTTTTAAAGGCTATGAATCTATAGAAGTGCTTCTAAGAAACTAAATATTTGGCAACTCTTTAAAATGTATTTTATTAAGATATGAATGTTCTCTATCTAATCATTACTTATTCACTGATGTTAGTGCATGCTAGAGCTGTACAGCCATCAAAATTACAACGTTGTAATCTCCCACAAACATTAGCCAAAGCAGTTGCCAGAGGTGACCAACTATCCAAAAAATGTGACTCTGTTGTTCTGCAGGGCTTTTTGTGTGAACCAGCTCTGCACACCAGAGTCCTCTGTGAATCAGCTTGCTTCTTAACCTGGTATCTCTTGAAACCTCTACGATCTTTGTGTTTGTAATAGGGAGGAATCTACGTCTCATCTGCTCCTCCTGATTTCAGAGTCAAATTTCTGGATGTTCAAGGCAATCATTCTCCAAATAAATGAAATGGTACCATCACTTGGAGTGGGACCTTCACAAACCCTAAATCAGATCAGCTGAAGCCCTCAAGAGGGCCATTTCCCATTCACACAGCAGAGTTACAAGTCTTAATACTCAAGTCGTTGCCCATCTTCTGATTTGAAGCCTGCAAGATCAGAGGTCACATCTTTAAAACTGCTGTAAGAACACTGTATCCAGGTGACCTTCATCCAAACCCTGGGGAAAAGACCACAAGTATTTTTCCGCCTGAACATCTCCCATGCACCCACGGCATTTTTCCATGATTTGCCCTTTGGAGTCACCAAGTTTATTGAAAAAGAAAAGGTAACTGAATACACTTATTCCATTTGGCTTCTCCTGTTTTGAATTACCAAGGAAAATAGTTATGCCTTAAAGCCTTCACTGCATCTTAAGTTTTTTCTGACGTCAGCTATAAATATTGACTACCAATCTATTTCCATGTGATGCCATATACAAACTTCAGGTGAAAACTGATTATCCCTATCACAGACCAGATGATAAGTTTAGTGGTTTGGTTCCAGTTTCAAAAAGTGGCACATCACCTCTTGCTCTTTTCATATTTAGGTGATGTAGTGTTTTAAATCTTTCCTCATTTGGAAATTTCCTTTTCCTAACTCTTTGAGACATTTTCATTTCCACCATCCAGTAACAAAACTCTGATATCTGTTTCTTTTTCAGTAAGAATGTGATCAGAACTTGGAGTGTGGGAAGCACATACATCAATACCCTAATGCTTACAAAACTTCTCAGACTTACTTTGCCGATTCATATCCAGAGTTCACAAAACTCTGTCAACTTGCAGACCCATGAGCGCTCTGCAGCTCTGCAACTATTTCATGGACACTTTGAAAAGTGTTGAAAAGGTTACATTGCTGTCAAGGAGAATTTAAAAATAATAAATTGGAAGAAAGAAACTACTGACAATATAAATTTAAGCTGTGTTACTAAATTTCTTCTTACAACTGGTAATTCCTCCAGGTATGCCAGCGATGTCTGACACAACCTATCCTGATTTCTTTGATGAACAGAAACTCTTTGGCTGCATTTTTAGTTTGCATGGTGCCATACAATGAGTGTTAAAGATACCTTGGTGATGACTGTAAAGTGGGGCAATCATTCAGCTTTTCTTATTTTGTTGCATTACCTGTGGGAGATAAACTTTGTAATAATAAACAGAGCAATTATAATCTGATAATAAATCATAAGGTCATTTAACACTGAATAATTTAAATGGTCCATTTTTCCACAGTTCTCTACCCTATGTATACATTGAAACCTTACCCAAGTGAACGGATTACTTTAAAAACCAGGAATTTATCACAGGGCTAATAAAAGATAATTTTGCAATTTTAAGAATAATTCTCACTACTAGAAAGCAAATGTAATTTCTACCATTTCATCTTCTTTGTCAGCTCTCTAATATTGCCTTTCCTACAAAAGTGAGTAAAGTATTTTTTATAGTAATATTGTTTATGTCATGTAGAAACAGCAAACATCCCAAACCATGATTAGGAAGCCATAGGAAGAAAACCCTAAGAGTATACTTTTAGGGATAACTGTGTCATTTCACATGAAAAGATTCTCAAAGGCAGTCACATAAGTTACTAAATATAGGGCATTTGAACTTCTCCACCTTTGGGGTTCTTCTCCACATAAACCCTCATGAAACTGCTATATTTGGAAAGAAGGAGGAACACTAACATAAAAATCTTCAAAACAACTTCTGCTATTTGTTTCCTAGGGCCAGACTGCCAAACATGCACAAAGAAACCCAGGAAGAACCTGAGCTCAGGTGCCGCAGCAGTGGGCACGGTTCACATACCAAAAATTACAGATCAGATTGCAGATTGGGCATCACATTATCAAGAGTATGATGGGAAGAATGCACACTCTGGCAACTTCTGCCCTCTGTAGCAATTCTGAGAAATCCTGATAGTATTATCATACTAGGGAATAGTCCTGTCACAGCTATGCTTTCAGAACATGTTCACCTGCATTAGAAACAGGAAAAGTAATTTGTTGGCAGTATTACTGTACTCCCATTTTGGAAGGAATATCTGTAACGGGGAGAGTCACAGCCTGAAAAGAGCTATATCCAATAGATAAAGAGAAGGTCAAGCACATTACAGAAAGTGTACATAATGCAGTGCATCTAAGATATCTTTGCAGCTGCAGCTATTACCTGCCCAATCTGTCCTGTGACACTGTTCTCTCAGTCCAAATGCTTCACAACGGGACACAAACACTTCTCTCTCCCTCTCCAGACAACTCTGTTTACACAGTTCAAATAATTTACCAGGAAATATCATTGAAACACTCAATTTTGGATTGACTGGTTTTGTTTCAGCAAACTGAAAGCAAAAAAACCCTGACACTCTTAAATTTCAGAGTGTTTATTGTGTAACTACCTATGTCAGACACCTTGAAGACTATTTGTAATACTCCCACTTAGCTAGCAATCATGCAGGCACTACTTGAGTGAAATCTTGGATCCAATGAAGACATTGCAGCTTTGCAACTGACTTCTTTCCAAAATCCAAATGCAGTTACATTTAAAGGGACAATGCAATCTCTTACATCGTCCTATTCCACTACAGCAAGTCAATATTACAGACCCGGGCTTATGGATACCAAAGGAAGACACACTGAGACTGGAACAGTAAAACTTCTCTGAGCTGGAGAAAGAGAGAAACTGGAATGATATCTATCCCATGGGAAATTCAGCAGTGAAAGTCACCAAGGTTAATAAGCAGTGATCAATGGTTATTTAGAAAACAAAATTAGAATAATAAGAATGAAAGAAGGCGATTTTTCTTCATAATCATATTTAATTGTTTAAACATGGAATTATTTGTTTAGTTGTTTTCATAGTATATATTCTTCCTTGCTAGTAAGAGTGACTGGGATACATTGCATGACACAGACTGTGCAGCTTCAGGGCCAGTTCAGAGCAACACCTCTGACAGCAGTGAACTATCACAGACTTTCTTACCAACTACATAATTATCTGGGATCTCCATCTTATCATTGCACTGCCCTCATTTACCCCAAACCAAATTACAGCCTGGAAGGAGACTGCAGCAGTGATTTGTGCACCTTATCTGATAAGCAGTTACATCATGTGGTCAACTCTGGAAAGGGTTCAAGAGAAATTAAGACAGAACTTTGTATAATTGCCCATTCATAAAGAAAACATGTCAGAACAATGTCACTGATGTTCTGCCTGGGGAGAAAGGGATCCAAGGCCCTGACAATGCACCTAATGACTTTTGCATTCCCACGGTTGTTATACCATTCCTCTTCTTTGTATTTTCAATAAGCAAATGCAGAGTTGCCTCACATTCTCATTTTCAAGAACCCTGGGTATATGTACACTCCACCCACTTGGAGGCCCCATTCTATTGCCATAATTATATACACATTAATTTATTAAATAATAACTACTAATTACAGTTATTACGTTAATTAAATAGTCATTAAATTGTATCTTTTTCTGAATAGGCCTTGGATCATTTAATAAATAAAAAAAAATAGCATCTAGGTCGTAACAGCTGAATAAAAAAAGAGAGGTATGGACATATGCAGATTCCATGACAAATGAACATAACTTGCATTGTACAAGCACTGCAATGCCGTCTGCAGAAGGCCTACAGTGCATGTTGGACTGAGTCCTTGGATTTTTTGAGCTTTTTAAAAATTGGTTCCTAGATTTCATTGCTAGAAAAAGAACCCTGAAAATATTAAGCAAGCATATTCAGAACAGAAGGCAAAAAATATTGGCATATTTTGTTTCTTATAATCTTAGATAGTCTATTAATTTTCTTAAGAACTCGCTTTAATAACTGTGACTTTCTGAAATAATAATAAGATGAAACTCTTTTCAAGTAATTTATGTCTTATATTGTGTCTAAATTTGGTCAGGGTAGCCTGAAGTAAATTAGAGAGAAAAATGTAAAAGTGTTTTAAAACAAGCATAGTAAGGTTGTTGTAAAGGATATTTCAGTATTTATTGAATGCATATGTAGGTGGCTCATGACAGACATAAAGATATTTGGATAAAGATATTTGGATAAATGATAAGAGGCTTAACAGGCCACACAGAGCAGTGCCTCAACAATAATGGCTTCTTCTGACCCCTCCATCGATGGTGAAGGAATTGGGTTCTTTATGTATTTAAAAGAAGTGGCCCAGTAATCAGTGCAGTTGTTCTTATTTAGAAGCTTTCAACTGTGAACTTTCTCCTTTATCTGAATTCACTTTCCTCAAAATTACATGCATGACTGTTTATTTCACTTAAATCTAGATATTTTTTAAAAATTAATTAAGTCTGAGTAAGTGTAAAAAGTAACAGCTCTTTGAGCTGGTTGGAAAGCACTGCCTTGTGGAGGTGAGTCTCTCTTGCTCTTAAAGAATACTAGATTTAATACAGGTTCAATTCATGCTATGTATCTTGCATATGATTCTACTGTTGATATTTAAAATAATTAATAGCAGCCCAAATGAAAACAGAAATGGCACAAGAGGAGAATGAGAAGAAGAGGAGAATGAGAAGAGGAAGTGTTTATACAACCCATGTCTCAGTGGAAATCTAGTTTGCACTATTTTTTAAAATAATCATCCATCACTCCCAGCTCAGGAGCTTTACATTTGTTATTTCTGTGTTGTGGTGAGATAGATAAAAACTCTGGAGTAAAGATGTTATCCTCATCTCTTGCATGGATTGATGGCTATTGCTATCTGTTCGTAGAAGCAGCAAGATATTTCCATTTCCAGAATTCTGTATTAGTGGCGAAAAATGGCCACATTTCAAAACCCTTCTGCTCTTTTTGACCTCTCCTGCTAAGTTTTCTTTTTAGTGATGACCTCAGAAGCTGTGAATTCTGCATGAGAAAGCAGAGAGGGAGAGTACCTGCTTTGGGATAACCACGAGAAACAGATTCCAATAGATTAGTTAGCATTCTGATGATAATGTGTGACAGGTAAATGAAAAGCCTGGTTTGCTGGAAGGGGACTAGTTTCTCGGAATGTGAAGTGCACTTTATGACTCCCTGCAACACCAGATCAGTAGCCACAACACAGAGCTGCCTGCAGTCCCTTCACCACAGACCTTTGCTCACAACTGTCTGTGGCCCAGCTGAGGTGCAGCCATTGATCCATCTCAAACACAATATCCATCATTCCTGTCTTGCAGCTGCCTAGTAATTCCCAGCCTACAGTCACAAAACCCTCTGCCAGTTCCCTCTGTCCTGTCCTGTATCTCTCCACTTATGTCTGTTCTGGAATCTTCACAAAGTTCTGCTTGTGCCATTCCCCACGACATTGTTGCCAGACCCTTGTAGGTCTGGGCACTGCCAAGGGAATCTGCTTTCAGTCATGCTCTGGAGTTCCCCATTACAAACTGCAGTATCCCCAAATTCTCCATCTCTATCAGTTTCTGATCCCAGCATCAAAATCAGCCAGTAGGTGTGCCTTTAGTTTCCTGGCACTATCCTGTTCTCTGAGGAATACAGCCTTGGGGTAGGATGCAGAAATTCACTGATTATGATCTTTCACTCCATTTCCTTTCTTCCCTTCATTGGCTCCTTCTTGCCTCAAGGCCCTCACTGCTCCATCTTGGGAATGACTTTACAGCCTCATCCACCTCCTCATTACAAATCCAATGGGGTTTTGACCTCGAATAGGGGAGTCATCTGATGCAGACAGTGATAACCTTCCTGGTGCTGCCAATTGTCCCGTGCTTCACTGGACCGGAGAGCTGCTTTTACTGGATTTCATGCACCAGCTCTTTCAACCTGATGAGGGACAAAGCATACATTAACTAGTCTGCTGTATCCCCCTCCCCCAGCCCAGCCTGACAGCAGCAGCCCATGGGCCGTTCTGCCTTGGGTATTTTCACAATCTTTGCACCACACACTGAGTCATGTTGCAGAATTTGCTAAGGAAGAAAAACGTGAAATACTGAGTCACAATCCCTAGAAAGAGAAATTATTGCTCTAACTGGTTTATTCTACTGTTTCAGTGTATTTATCTTTCTCATATCCTGCTCATTCGCTGCCATTGTAGGGACAGAGGAATCCATATCCACTGTTCTTTTCTACCTTGGAGCCTCAGCTTCAAAGGAGTCCGAGGGCAGTCCTTTGGACTACACTAAGAATCCACTCCGTTGGCTGCAGAAATGGACCTATATCTCTTGGTCTGGCGAGAAAAGCACAGCCTTAGGCAGGAATCTGTTTTCCACTGCAGCTTCTTCAGTGTGACAATAAACAGAAAGGACCATGAGTATTCCAGAAAAGGATCAGGCCATGTGAAGTGAGATTTTTGAATGGGGGTCAGTTATCTTCAAAAGCAAGAAGTGAGGTTAGCCTACTACTGTGTAGGCCAGGAGAGCCAAAGCCAAAGAAGTGTTTAAAATATGCCCAACTTAGGCCCAATATCCAACAACTATTAAAACAAAACAGTTTATTGAGGATAGATTTTAAGAATGTAATACAATCAATGGGGTGGCAGTGCTGACAAAGGGTGATTTAATTCTGGGAACAGAGATGAAGTGGGGGAAAAAAGTAATTATTAATTTAATTCTTTCAACTTTTTTTTCTGTATTGTGCTGGATGCATACAAATTCAAAGTTTCACACGTAAGTATATTCACACATGCAAAACATTCTAATAGAGAATAGCCAGAGAAATATGTATAAAGGGTCTGAGATGGTCAGATAAATATTCTATTACTGTCAGCCACACTGAGGAAAAAAACATTTGTCAGACAGTCTGGTTCTCCTTATTTATTTTTCTTTTAAAAGAATTTTGCAGTTTGATTTTAAGAACTCATCCGAGATGGAGCAGTATTTAAAGAGTTGTGCTTAAATCTTTCTCTTCAAACCTTAAATCTTCTCATTTCACATTTCATGCTTTTCCTAATTTCATTATATATACTTTGCTAGTGAACAAACATAACTCCAAACAAAGCAAAACACAGCAAAGGAGTAAGAACTCTCTGTACTGAGCAAGGATTGAGTAGTCACTGTTTCTTTTTAAGGCCATAGCTTCTATTGAATTTGTAGTGTCTGTCACTCAGTAAAGAGCAGTCCAGCCTTTTTCTGTCCTGCCCCAATAATTTGTTTTTGCTGGCTCACTGCAGAGTAGCCTTTGTGTGACTGCACAGTTAACAGCATCCAAAACTCATCCAATAGAAAAGTGGCCTAATAAAACCCATGTTTAAATGGTTAAAATGGTTTTGTCACCTAATACACCCCATTAACGGAGCCACACCAACACTAGTGTCAGCAAAGGGAAAGATGTAGGAGCAAGCATCCAGTGGCAGGAACCCTTGCTGAGACAGGAGCATGGGCTTATTCCAGAATGAATATGTCATCATGACCTCAGTCATAGTAAGAGTTTTCACATCTAGCATCTATTTACTTACCTACTTAAGTGAAATAAAGAATTTCAGAGGTGCAGGTGAGGACTTGAAAGTATTTCACACTCCCTGTGAGGAATGCAGAACACCTTTGAAATACAATCTTATGCTGATTTGGGTACAGATTCCTTTAGATGCAGAGATCTCTATAAGGCACACGCCCCTTGAAGTTGCTTCACTAATTGCTCTGCAGGGTTGAAAATTCCACATCCTAGTCCCACTCCCTCTTACCCATTCTGATGCAGATCAGTAGAAGCTTCTGTTCTACCCCTGTGTTAGAGGACATACTTACTGATACCCAGTGTATTGAACTCGTAATTACACCATTCAGTAGGAGCCAGTAGAGAAGAAATTTGTTTTACAGCCATGTAACAGTCAACAATTCCACTCAATGAGTATTTCTGAAAAATTGATCTTCTAACCTCCTGAGGAATATTTCTAATGAGCACTTTCTGGGCCGAAAGACTAGCAGGAAAAATGGTCATTAAATGTCTTGGATAGAAAGCTGAAGCTGATCTAAGATCACCACCTGTTGTAGAAATCTCAATGTCTATAAATCAGAATATACAGATCCTTGCATGTGCTTAAGTCTGTAATAACTCTCTTGGGCCTGGATAATTATTATCTTGATTTGATGAGCTAACTCCCTGACCTGGCTTTTGGGCATCTAGGAAAGAAATGTGAAGATCTTGAATGAAAGGACCATTGCTAATAGTAGAAAAGGGGGAAAAAAACCCACAAAGAAAAAATGAAACCACCCTCCAAGACTATCAAAAGAACCCTCCAAAGAAAACCAACACAAATGAAAATCAACACCAAAACCAAACAAAACCTAATAAGCAAAAACCTAATAAAATGAAAGTCAAATCCAAGGTACCTTAGCATAAATCTGTATGTAAATTTCAGGAGTGTGAAAGAAATTTGGTATAGGAAATAATAGTTGTGTTTAAATGGGAGTTTGAAAATAACTAGAAAATTGTCTTCTAGGCTACATAATGAAAACTCATCATCAGAGTTCTAAAATGCAGTCTGGACAGAGAATTATTTAGAGTGGGCAATTTTGTCTGGCAAAGTCAATGGCAAGGGTTAATAAGACGTGAGATGGGTTTATTCTCTGTAGAATAGGTGCTTTGCAAGATGAGATGTTTTTACATTGATGTTGTTAGATCACCATCTAGAGGTCGTTTAAAAGCACATGCTTGTCATTTGACTGGATTCTAAAAAATTTTTTATTTCTATTCTCTGAGGTTGTTTAAGCCAAACAGCACAAATCACTAATAACTGCTTAAGTGCTGAAGTGAGAAATTCCTTACATTTTCCACTCCATTTGTGGAGTCTTATAAAGCCTTATGAAGTCTTATAAAACACTCCTTGTTCAGTTTCAGTCAGTCGTCAGCTATAGAAATATTCAGGATTAAGTGTGATTTTTTTTTCACATTAGGTAGCATCCTATTGTTATGATCCCCTTCATTCTCTTCTTTACCTTTCAAAAAAGACATGGTGTCATGATGTCACAATGCGCCCCAAACAAGACTGTGGTGGTAGTTACGTCCAGACTCCAGTACCTAAAAAGCAGCAAGAAGCAAAAGTGTCTTGTGCTAGACAGCAAAATAAGATGGGGGGTAATGCAACCCTGATAATTTTCCTGGGATTTGCCATCTATCTGATGAGTTTGTTCCCGGCCACCTACTGCTCAGTACCAGTGAAAATCCGGGGCACGATTCACACTGCTGAGAATGAACAGGAAGAGGAAAGCAGTCCAACAGCAGGTGAGAGGATGGGCTGAAGTGAGAGGATGAGAAATAAGGGGCTTGGAGAGCAGCTAAGGGCAGGAAATGAGATTAGGTATGGACAGAGAAGCTTGGTTTTGTGAAAAGAAAATCAGAGAAGGAATGTGAAGATATATGACAAGGGGAAGTGGAGGCCAAATTATCCCTAAGGAATAGGGAGCCTGCAATGGAGTGTGATAGCAAGGCCACTCCACAGCCCTGAGCAGGACAGGCCTAGGGATGGCAGCCAGGGTCAGACAAGAGGTCACCAGGAAGTCCCACGATGTTGAGACAAGTCCAGGTTCAAGGGGGAATACTAGTCAGTGTCAGGGCCAAACCTAGTGATGGTGACCATGGTCAGACACAGTCCAGTGACTGCCCTACCCTACACTTACTTGGGCAGATGACGTGGGGGAGGCACAAGTTCAGACCAGTGATAGGTGTTAAGGCCTCCTAGATCTCCCACAGCCCTGACTGCAGCCTCCCATCTCAGCTGTCCCCTCACACCCTATAGAGATCTGAAAGGAAAGATCCAGGACACCCCTGGGAAGCAGGGTGAAATAATGAAAGAAAATAGAATCAGATACAGTCCCATGACTGCCAAGCAAGTCCATAGTGATAAGGCATATTCAAGGTGAGCCCAGGAGGTAAATTTGTAGGTCAGAATCCAGAATAGCAGGGTCCAGGCACAGCTGTGATGGAGACAGAGTTGAAGATAAGTAGATTTGCAGCAGATCACAAATAGAGATCTGAGACCCAGACCCAAGCTTAAATGCAGCTCCTGGACCCATGGGATTCAGGTAAAGGTTCCAGTCAAGGCTTTTAAGGGTATCACAGCCTTCTGCTATAGTCATGGCCCTGAAAAGATAAAAGAATGTATCTGAGGTCACTTATGCAATGGAAAAGTACAGGAAAGGAGAAAAACATGAAGGCGCAAAGGAGAGTGAAGAAAAAGCGATTACTAAAAGAAAATATTTCAAAATCAGAATCACAGAAACAAGAAAAGGACAAGAGAAGCAGAGAGTGGAAAGAGGTATGAATGAAAGGCTGCTTGGGATGAAGGAGGAAATGGACATACAGTGAAGGTGAAATGGATTTGAAAGTTTAGAAAGCAGGGAGAATAAAACAGGAGGGAATCAGATGTAAAAAGGCTTCAAGTATGAAAGAAGTGAACAAGAGGAAAGCTTATGTTGTTCCCTTTTCCCCTCATTTACAGGCTTGGAGGAAATGGAGGAGTCATTTGTGGCCTCCTCAACAGGGGAAGGAATGGAGGTGATCGACATGGTGGAGCCTGAGGACTCAGAGACACTGAGCAATTCAGCAGTGAAGGATTTGCTCTTGGGTCTGGCTCTTCTCCTGGAGATTGTCTTTTTTTTGTGCATGACGTAGAGCTTGAAATAATTTCTGTGATCATGGATGATAACTATTTGAACATCTACCTGTGTTTCATGATCACCTATTGGACAACACAGCTTGTCGTCACCAACCACATCCCAGAGAACTGAACTAGAACACTGAGGACAAGGGCAAGGACCCTGTGCACATATTGAAAGTGTTTTGTTTTCTTCTTGAGAAACACAATAAATTCTCAATAATTTTTTCTAAGCCAGACTTTCCTTCTTGCACTTTCCCTATGTTCTTCAGGTAAAAACATTATAGTTAATAATAAGAATTAATTCAACTCACCAATTTCACCAGTGACTCTGTCTTTCAAAGAGAATATTATTAAATTCAACATATATTGAAAGAACAAGGGGGGAAAAGCATATTCCAGGGAACTGTGCCTCCCCATACATTTAACAAGATACAAGAAAAGCTAGACTCCTAAAAATATACATTGTCAGTTGCTTTAGCTTTTTTTAAACACTATAAACACAGAAGCCAAGTCGCCTAAGAACACTGAAATGATGTCTATATTATACACAAAGTGTTATGCAATGTTATTAGCTATTAGCATCTAAAAAGCAACTGTCTGGACATGCTGCTAGGAGAAAATCAATTGAATGAGTGGAGGGAAGGGAGAGTATACACTGTTTAAATGGTAACAATAAGGACAAGCCCAATTTTGTTATTTCTTATGATGGTAAATAAGTCAAACTATTTTGAGGTATTCTTATTTATTATTTGTGAAGTTCAGCTAAGAGTGCCAGACATGTTGTGAAACGTACAAATACAGAAAAAAGAAATAGGCCTGATGATGAAGAGTTTGCAATCAAAGTAATTTTTTTCTCAGAAGCAAACACTTTATTAATATTTTTATTAATTAATGAAAACGAAATCTCTGAACAATCCGTTCTTGGAAAACATTTTGCTGTATTTGTCAGTACTTGGAAAGGATTAAGACAGTTAGTTTTACAATGCTTACATTGATAAGGGATGTTTCCACTCACCATCACCTATTCCACAAACAATCCCCAGGCAGCCAATATAATAATTAAAATAAAAATGTTCCCATAAACAAGAACAGTTTGTAGATTATGCAAAAGATATAAGTAATTTGTATATTTATTAATGTTAGTAAATTTTAGAACATTGGTATAAATTTTCTAATTATGAGAACCTGAAATAGCTGTAATTATTACATTGCTCTTAAGAATGTACTTCAGGCACTTCTGCTACCACAAACCACGTGGCTTCTTACTCTGCTTTTGCTCTAAAGCAAATTAATACCTAAAATTCAATTTCAAGTAGAAAGTGAAATCCTATAACAGCTCTACTCCTCTGCTTGGATGGTAAATATTTAGAAATGTAGGGAGAGAACCAGGTTCAGGATCCAGACAAGCTCTTGGAATTCTAGTTGTTCAACCTTCAGAAACTTCTGGAAACCTTTGTGACTCTCCCATACTGCACCCTCTACCACATCCTCAACCCTAGACACTAAAAAACAGGAGTGTTGTTGGAAAATAATCTGTTCTCAGCTCCCCAATCCCCCTCCCATTAATGGAGATGCTTCCCTCTTTCCTCTTATGTCTGAGTTTTGCTGATAAAACAAAAAGAGAGCAGAGAAGGCCTTCAGTAAACTTCATTATTATGTGACTTACCTTTCAGCCGACAAACTGTAGCCACTGAGTCTTTCCTAGCACCTGTCTCCATGCATTAGCAAGAGAAGAGAGGAGGATTCTTCCTTCTAAGTTACATGTGGTTTGCCTAGTAACCCACAGAATTTTCCCAAGAGCTATTCTAAGACATGAACAAGTCTTACAGCTCCAGTTTACTGGCTTGCCCTTTCTACAGGACTGTGAGGCTGCTGGAGCAGACAGGTAAATGCACTGAACAGAGGGACTAAGAATGGAACAGTCTTTCTGTTCACAACTCCTCACAAGCTGTTGCCTACTAGAAACTGGCCAGTCACCTTGCTGCCCTGGGACTTGTCACACAACTGGGACAGAGTGCTGAGAGCCTTGGCGGAGACCCCCTCCTTACGAGATCAGTTTAAGAATTTCCCTACCATCAACTGCTGAGGAAAGGATACCAAGAAAAGGAAGGCAAAGGAGTGAATAAGAGCACCACATCACCCTAGAGGCCCTGAGAAGATGGTCATACTTTCATGTGCCAGGTCTTCCTCTCCCTGAGATCACATCTCTCTTCCTCGTTTTCCATGCGCATTACCAGATGCGGCATTTGTTGTCTGGGTTCATGGGGGATCCACTGGGACACTGGAAGCTCTTAGAAAAGTCCTGGCTATTGCTGACAGGCCCAACAACACGCAGGGGCAAGGGACTATGTGGATCTGTGTTCAGGGAAGACTGGAGTTTCTCTGGATCCTGGTGTCCACACATTGCCTGAAGGGAAGCAAAATGGCAAAGTCAGTTTGGCTGAAAGTCCTGATGTGAACAAGACTTAGGGCTCCTCATGCCTCTGCACACATCAGAGGGTGCTGGAGTAAACAAGGAAACGTGCATACAAGGCTGACAACAATGTTCAGATTTTCTTCTGATTGTTTTTCCTTTCCTTAAACTTCTCTGTCCCTATTTCACTCTCTGACAAGCCATCTGCACTTCTTCTATACTGTGTAATCCAGAATACAGAAAATTTAGGCCATCCTGGCTAGGCTCATACAACTTTGGACTTCACCTAGAACAGTGGTAAAGATATCTCAGTGCATAGATTCAGCTTCTTAAGTGAAATCAACAAGTGCTCATCAAAAAAGGAGAGCACTTACACAAAGTCCCATTACTACTCAAGAGACTCAGGGGAGGATTATATGACTCTACTGGTGTTAAACTGGCAATCCGAGTCTTCATTCCCATGATTTCAGTCTTTATTTATCCACAAATGATGCAGAAGCTGCCAGATAGCCTCTGAAATGTAAATCTTGCCACCAAGGCCCAATAAGCTGTTTTTTCACGCACTGTTCTGACTTAATAAACACACAAAGCTTTTCCCTTCTCACAATTACAGTGACTTATAAGGATGTGATTTTTTGAGCACAGAAATCCAGCTGTCTATCATGAGGAACTTGGCAGCACAGCTATGCATAGCTGCACAATTTGCAGAAATCCTTACTGCAGCTTCCCACAGAAACAGTAAACTATGTGTACATGTACTTCTAGTTTTTATCTCTAAGTAACACTTGAAACTTTTATTTTTCACTATCAGTCACTCAGAGTGATATGACATCCAACTATTCGCCATGACAGAGAAGTGAAGGAAGGAAAGGAAGGACAGATATATGACTTTTACAGTTAGATTTTACTTTCCATGTGTAAGATTGCTCACAACAGCAAAAAAAGTACTCAGAGGCTGGCAATGAAGCCTTCTTTCCCTAACACATTTGGTCTCCTATGACTTAATTTTGGTGGATTTCAGTGCTTTCTAAAAGATATATTTGCAGAGAGGCCTTCTGTTACCTTTGAGATCCACAACAGGTTAGGAGCTGTATGCATAAAATTTAGCTTCTAAATAAGATTCTGGATCTCACAGAATCACTGGTCATTCTCAGTTCTGTGAAGAGGTGGGAAAGTGATTGAATATTGAGAAAGACAAACTGTAAGAGTGTGGAAGAAACGGAGAGTGAGAAAGACACATGACTAGCATTCATTACATGAGCAAAACTGAGGTAGAAAAGTTGATCGCGTGTAAGTCCAATCTTAGGTAAATCCTTCTCTTCTTTGTGCTTTTTCAACCAATTCTTATAGGCCTGTGGAGAGATAAAATGGAAAATAATAAATCTTCCTTAGACAGTATCACAAGCTCATGTCTTCTGTTAATGAAATCTATCAATCTAATAAACATTTCATAAATTAAAAAGCTTGTATCTCTCTCCTCGCTCTGAGGCTCTCCACTGCTGGCCACGCCCTTAATAAGTCTAAAGTGGGAAAATAACGACATAATTACTTTCCTTATCATTTCAGTTGCTACTACACAGATACTACCACACACATTGTCATAGGATGTGGTAATTACACTATGAAAGAACGAAACTTATTTTCAAAGCAAATCACAAATATTTGATTATAAATTAAAGACTTTCTACCTCCCAATGTTCTTCATGAAAGATTGTAACAAGTACCACCTCAGACCTAGAGATCTCACACCACCCTCAGTTAAGCTCCTGAAGTACTGCATGAGGAAACAAAAAAATTCTCTCTAAAGTACTGCTGAAAACATTGTTAAGGAGTTGTTTCAACAACACACAAAATTCTGCAAACCACAATACCTGGTAAGCAATGGCGAGCCCTCCAGTGTCAGCTGTATTCTCCAACAGTGTGAAGGTGCCATTGACATTAAAGCTGTAGCTTTCATACTGTTCAACCAAGCAGTCTATAGATCTTTGTAGTGCACTCCTGTTGCATGCAGGACAGCCCCCAGGCAACACTGTGGGGGAAAAAGTCCTGGAAGTAAAGCTGTTTATGGCATTCACCTGTGTTCCTCACATTAATCACTGATTCTTCCTAATAGCCAGCATGGACTGGAATGTGTTTTCCTTAAGTTTATCTACCTTAACAATATATGTATACACTGATATAAGGACCAGGATTTCAGATCCTCTAAGGGAAATAAGCAATTGGACCTAGAAGTGTAAATAAAGACACCACAGTCAGTACCCACCATAACCATAGAATGAGTGAAGAATTTCATGTGCCATGAAGACCCCAATGGCTCCAAAATTCACAGCGCTGAAAAATAAAGATGAAAAGAGTGCTGTTGGAAAGAAAAAGAGGGCAGAGGAGCATTCTTTATAGCCACTGAGCACAACTGTGTAGTCCACAGGAACATTCTAGTCTAGGACCACACAGAAACACTTTCTATGTACTGTCAGTCAGATATGTAAAAGTGTAAATACAAGAGCAAATTATCCTACCAATGCTTAAAATTGTACTATGGGCTTATTTTAAAGTATTGGTAGCTAATAAGCCGTCATAATAACAATGAAGAGTCTGTGAATGAGATTCTGCCTTTATTAGATGTAATGATGGATATTGTTGAAATATGTCCTTATGACCCTCTATTGTCTGAACTGCTGCACAAACAGCAACTACAATGGTAACCATACAAAAGCAGGATGTTTGGAGAAGCAATCTTACAACTTTTGTCTAGTGAGAAAGGATACATAAAACTGGCAAGGCAAATTAAAACCATGACGGTTTGACTGCAATTACTCTGG
The DNA here is from genome assembly GCA_034509425.1 of Eopsaltria australis. Lineage (NCBI taxonomy): Eukaryota > Metazoa > Chordata > Aves > Passeriformes > Petroicidae > Eopsaltria > Eopsaltria australis. Next base: position 2,952,631 of record JAVTVJ010000052.1, on the reverse strand, counting down.
TCTAGCATTGGCAATCTTGCTACAAGCAAGAGGCTGTGCTAGAGACCTCCAGTAGTTCTTTCCAAGTGGAATTTCCATGGTGCTATTCAATAATTTTACAGATACTCTCACAAGGAAGCAAACACTCAAAATGCATTTCCATTATATGAAATTATGGGCTCATTCTTTCTTCCCATGCACTGATTAACACTGCTGAAGCATGAAATTATTGTACTTGGTCATTATTCCATCACTGGGAACTTAGTAGGAACTCTATAGCTGATAATTTATAAATGTTACCCAGAGAAGCTGTGGATGCTCCATCCCTGGAAGTGTTCAAGGCCAGGCTGGATAGAGCTTTGAGCAACCTGGTCTAGTGTAAGGTGTCCCAGCCCATGGCAGGAGGGTGGAACCAGATGATTTTTAAAGGTTCCTTCCAACCCAAACCTTTCTACAATTCTATGATTCTATAACAATTGTACTGCTTTGCTGAGTTCTTATTTTAAAAATTATCCTCCTGGTCACCTGAATTGGCTTTTGCCAGTTAAGTTTAAACTCTGGAGCATCATCTGAGAAAATGCTGTGGCACCAATTCACCAAAAGCTGATCAAGTTTTACTTACCAGGCTACTCAACAGAGGTGACAGTGAGAAAAATGTACTTTACTAACACTGAATAAAAAAAGGAATAAGAAGGCATAGACACTTTTTCAAAGGGAAAGAATATAGTGACAGCCCATACCACTGTAAAATTTCTTTTCTATTATTCTTTTGGGATGTCCTTTTCTTCATACAATAATAAATTAATTAAATACTGCAAGCACTAGAAGATCACCATCGAGAAAATAATTACTTTTAACTGAAACATGTTTATTTCAATCTTCAGCCTCTTGCCACAATGTGAGCTTATCTTTCAGTACAATGGTATTAGGACAAGCATCTATCCACTACAGGCAAAAAAAGACATGGAATTATATGTTTTCAGTCAACTGTTTGGTGTGCTTGTATTATCAGAAAAAATATTGCTTAAGAGATCTGTTCCGTGTGATCAAAGAACATAACCAGAGCAGTATGGTCTAGAGAGTGTTGCTATTGCAGGGAAAGACTCAGAGTTAAAAATCTATTTGCTTAGTAGAAAAGGTTTCTTAAAAAAAAGAGAAAGGAACTGTGATACGGTTCAAAAGACTTCTGACAAGAAGTAGCTCTGTGAGGCTTCTATTTTCTCTAGGTTAGATTTCAGGAATCCTTGGAATCCAGGAAATGAGAGGCAAAGGTGAAATGTCTTCTTTGCAGTTAACCTACACATCAATTCTGCCTCTTTGCTCTGGAGTAATATCTTTGTCTTAGTACAGTTTCACCTAGATTCTGATTTTGCTTCAGCAGAGTCAATGATCACTCTCTCTCAGAATGCATCAAGCAGTATCCATCTGGCTTTAGAAAAAGCTGTGTTTCCCCCCTTTCCCGTGTCTTTCTGGGATGCAGTAAGAAAAAGAGATTAAAGACAGACCGCCTGCTAGGACTCCTCCTGGAAGCACAGTGCAGCCCAGGGACTACATTCAACTTGCACCTCAGAAGCCCCTCCATACCTGGGAAACTCCATGTGGAAAAAAGGACTGCGGAACATTCCAGCTGGAAAGACCACCATGTGGTGCCTTATTGAATAGTATGAATGCACACTCCAGGGGTGCACCTGCCAGCTAGAAGAAAAATAAAATGAGAAATTGGAGAATGTATTAACTCCTTATCTCACATTTTGATCCTTTCCTTCACTGAGCTTGCAAAAATAGTTCAACTGTTCACAGAGCACCAGCAAATGATGAAATTCACATTATCTAGTTACAGGTATTTGAAATAAATCTTCAATTGTTTAGAGATGGTCAGAACAATTAGCTCAGTTTTCATACACATGAAGGGATTCTCCCTCACAATTTCCCTGTCAAGTATATTAGCATTAGTAACCTCCTGTAAAGTCCTGCATGGAATACTCTGCAGAAGGTGTAAGGCCCTAAGCATGTCTGTCAATGCTGCCTTCCTTCTGAAGCATCCTATGTCCTGCCTTTGAGGTGACTCCACCAGCATTCGTGTCATCACAGTGCTTTGCTGTTGGCTTTGTTGTGAAGTCCAGGCAAACCAAATATATTCCTTAATCAAGGGTGCATGGTCAAAAAAGTGGGAATTTTTCAGGGGTGTCTTCACAATGATGGAGTATTTTGGTAATATTGCTCAGGCTCAGTGCAGGATAGGCTGCCAGATTCAAAGGTTTCTTTAAAGAAGGATGCAGCAATGCAGACTTGAAGCAACATTCAGAACTGGTGAAACCACATTCAGAGGTACTGAATCCAATTCTGCCCACTGTCCCCCCACCTGCCCTTCCTTCTCTTCCACAGTAAAAGAGAGATATAGACATATAATTGTCACAGTTCTGAGTGACCTGCTCTAGCTAATCCTGCTTTGAGCAGGAGGATTGGACTAGGTGATCTCCACAGGTCCCTTCCAATCTCAGTTGGTTCACAAGTATGTGATACTGCTATATTTTTCAGATCACTATCTGACTTACTTATTCTGTGGGTGATGTTGAAGGAGCTTCAGGTAGGAATTTTCCCTCAGTACTTTCAAGCAAGCCACCACATTGAGGAAAAAAGTGTCTTCATTTATCTCCAGCTGAGGGAAGAGACAGGGAATGTGGCTGTCATAGAGCGTGAGGAATGAACAGAGCAATTGAGAAAAGGAAAGAATGAGAAAAAGAAAAGTCCCATGGATCAAAAAAGGGTTAATCAAAAGAGAAACCAATGGGATACTTGTAGTTTTTTTCTCTCCCAGTTCTAAAGACTTTCATTTAAGATATGACAGGAATGTTATCTGAAGGCCAAACAGAATATACAAACAGGTAAAAAATTACTTCTATCAGGCCAGCCGCTCTAAATAGGTAACACTGTAGAAGCAACAGATAAAGGTTCTCTGGTCCCATGTTCCCAAGAAGTGAATGGTAGGAAATGTGCTCCAGAGGTCATAGCCTCTTTTGTAAGCATACCAGACAGCAGTTGATACATGTAAACTGCCAATAATGAGGCAGGCATGTTTACATTATATAGCTCACATTCTGGTATTCCAGGTTCACTTTTTCAGTCTGGAGTATGTGAGCTGGATAACCAATCTCCACTTGTAGTCCGGAAACCTAAAATAATAACAAACAAACAAACAAACAAACAAACATAAAGAAACTTGATCAATAGGAGGCTTTACATTCTGCAAGTCCTTTTAAAGGCTATTTCCAACCAATGTAAGCATGATCTGTGAGTCAGGCCTTTAAAAGGACAGCTACTCTGTTTCAAGAAGATGTCTTGTCCTGCTGCTCTGCTTTCTCAACTGTACAACCTGGGGCCTAATGTTGTTCTAATCTTTTTCTTTGTATTGTCTTCTGCCATTTAACCTTACTAGATGTATAAAACTGAATTGTATCTCAATAAAATTAATTCAGATTATTCATGGACAAATAAAAACTGAGCCTCTCCATGCCTACACATCAGTGTATGTACCCATGCCTGATGGCACTTGTAAAACAACCGTCATTTTTAGTACGAATAGGACATCTATTTAAGACTGCGTGTCTGTAGAAGCAGGTAGGAATTTTTAAAGGTGCCGGTCTCTTCCATTCCTTCTCCAAAGGCTTCAGGGAAAGGAAGACCTCAGTAATCTCTGCCTTCTGCACGCACCAAGGCTTTAGCATTTCGGCGAGTTTGTTCATCCATCCACTCCACCTGATCTAGGCGGTCACAGAGGGCATCTTGGATCACAGAGAACATCTGCTCAGCCTGCCATGGAGAAAAGAAGACATGGTCACAACTGCACAAAAACATTGCTCAATCTTAGCTACCATATTCCCATGTTCCAGCAATTCAACCACAGAATAACTGGGGGAAAGTTCCTTTTCTGTGTGTGTAAGGAAAGAGAAGATTTCAGTTTCTACAGCGATTTAGGCTTAAGTTATTTGGCATCCAGTTTTTCCTCAGAGGGCTCACTGTTCTGTCCCACACACCTTTTCATCTGGCCTCTCACAGTAACTGAGACAATTCCTTTTCACTCAATAATGAATAATTGCCCCCCTTCTTGAGCAAAATGAAAATTCAGTATCCACAAGTATTTCTTGCTGGTGTCTCCCGTTCCAAAATTATGGCAATCTGAGTCAATCCTTCTCAAAATTATGCTTTACTCATTAAAATTTATGCTTCATTATTTCTTGGTTTTCCCATTAGCTTTTCTTGCTGTTATTTACCCTTGCCACCTTATAGACTTCAAACTCTTTACAAAACCTGGTGCAACACTAACTTTCCTCAAAAGAAGAAGGAACTGTGACCATCACAGGATGGAAAAACAAGAAACATTTTCCACACTGCAGGCAGGTATTCTTTTTACTGTAGAACTACTCAGAATGTTTTCATATGACCACTTCGTGTTCTTATCAAGATATATCAGATCGGTGATGAACACTGTCATCATTAACTGTTATTCCAGGGAGAACACAGACTTTGCATGCATTTGTAGGGCTGTCATAGCTATTGGTGCCATACATATGACTTTTCTAAGTTGAGACAAAGATAATAGCTGGTATTTAGCATTGTTTATTCTAGAATGACACCAATGTCTTATTCTGACATACTCCAAAAAAAGAAGGGAAAGTGCATAAGCAGAGGAATATGTAAAAAGGCAGGAAACCTACACAGGATTTTTGCTGCCTTGATGTGGTCTTAAGGTGGCAAGTCAAAAAAAGAAAGAGGTGAAGCTGAGCTCTGCTTGGGGGTTAAGATGATGAATACCTACAAATTTCTTGGTCTGCTCAGGGAAAATTTCTTGCACAATCATCTTCCCTAGAACTGGCTCAAAGAAAGAGCCAGTATCAGTTAAGCACTTCCTCCAGCGCTCAGCTGGGATCTGTAGGAACAAAGAAGGAAAGACACATGAGAGTGAGGACAAAGAACTAGGGAATCAGTAAAATGATATGTAGATGTGTGGTCAGTAGCATATGTACCACTATCTAAAAATGATAGCAGTAAATAAGTCACATAGCTCTATTTACCTCTTATTTAGCTCTTACCTCAATAAACATTTCTAGTAAAACATTTATTTCCTTATGATTTACTCCACTTACTTTCCCTCAAGATGAAGATTCATATGTTACCAGAGAAAAATCCATAAAAGAAAGGTGATCATCTATATATTTTTCCCTACTCATGATACAGTATATTTAGCTCTCTAGTGTGTGTAGTCTACTCACACATTTCTTTTGAGAAAAAAAAGAAGCACTTAATGACCATGGGAAAGTAGTTTTTCTTCTCAAATCTAAAAAATTCCATCCATCTAAGGCATCAAGAGAGCATTCAGAAGGCATGACCTACAGTGTTCAGCTGTTGGGGAGGCTGAAGAAGCTGATAAAAGGCTAACTCACCATTCTAGATCCCATTTTTCCATAAAGGATCTTATAAAGCTCCAGGCGTGCATCTTGGAATCGACTGTCAAGGGCTGGGGAGAGATTCCCAACCAGACAAACAATCATATAAATGTGAACGACCCTGTAGAGAGAAGATTGAAGGCTGGTCACCATAAACACAGAAGCGAGGCAAGTGTCAGAGGAGTAATTGGAGGCAGAGAAATCCTAGGAACCTGAACAATGACAACAAAGTACTCTGAATGGAATACATCTGGGGCTATCAAAGGAGGACGACTAACATGAGTCGACTAAAGAAACTCCCCAAAACACTGTGGAGACTTAAGGGGTAATTGCCTGCTGGGGCACGGGATTCTTTTTGGGAAGTTGGAGCAGAATAATTTTGGGGACTGGTTGAAACATAGGGAATATTATGAGAGGTTTGTGGGATTCTGTAACATCTATGAGGGGATGTTTATGGGAAAAACCAAAGGCAGGGAAAGGGAAAGATCATATGGATTGGGAGAATATATGTGGGAAAATGGAGAGCAAAAGTGGTAAGAAGGGATGGTTGAGCGTAAACTTGTGCTTGCCAGGGTGTCTCTCTCTGACTGAGCCCTGCATATGGTCACCAGGATATGTCCTATCTTATTAAATTATATTGTTAAGCAACATTCCACTCACTGTGTGTGGGAATGGAACTGAATGCTGGACAGACAATGAGTCTGAGGGCTGACTACTGGAGGGACTTTGGATCCAGCTAGCTTCTGGAGAGAGCAGAAGGCTGAGAGCTGGCTATTGGAAATACTAGTGGTTGGGACCAGCTACTGAAGAGACCTGACAGTATAGGTGTGTTTGTAACAGGAAGACACTAGAGCACCAGCAACCAAAGTAAGGCTATAAGACTCAGGGGCTCACATATTCCATGTGATATATCCAAGTGGACACCAGGAGGTCTTGGCCAGCTTCTTGACAGACTGAATATCTAAGACCAGCTATTGGAGTGAGCCATATCATGTGTGTGTGAAATACATTTCACTAGTCTAGAACAATCCTCATCAGCTGGAGCTGAGGAATAGGATCAGTCTGGGTTCATGTTTGTATGAGTGCTATGGTGGATGGGTGCCAGTCAAGACAGTAGGTTCCCTCTCTGTGTGACACACATAAATATATTATTTTATACATGTGTTCATACATGGTGTATGCATATGCAAACCTATTGGGAATATATACTGAGCCATAGCACCGGCCAAACCTGTGGATATAAAGCCATAGCAGCCTTGCAATTGTTAAGACTACTGGATTCAGCAGCCTCTAATACTCTAAGCTATTAAACTTATGGTATTTGAAGACAGTATTTCTTGGGGTATGAAAAACTGCAACCATAGATATTGACTCCTACCTTTTCTTGTGCCATTCCTCGATGAGCTGTGACATGTTGCTTAAGTAATCCATGTCATGCACTGCAATTGGCTGAGAGAGGTTCATTGGCAGAGGATAGAAGACAGCCTGGAGACATGCCAGCCAGTCAATAGCAGGTGCCTTTTCCTGCAAGTAAAACAAAGCTCGTAGGCTGAACTACGAATCTAAACCAACTCACAAAAAATAACAGGGAAAGCAGGATAGTCCTCCTAATACTGTTAACAGATACTTTCAACAAGTTGAATAGGTTTTATAATGTACATCTTGAAGAGGATAATTGACTTTCTTTAAAGGGAATTAGCACTGGGGAGGGGAGAGAGTTGTGGGCCTGAAAAAACTCTTTCAGTTAAAGACCATAAGTTACTTGGTTATTTAGAGCTCAACAGGCTCCAAGTGTAATTTGCAAGACAACGGCATTTAAAGACAGTGTCTCATATCTCTTATGAGCTGGATCTTCAGAATGAAGACATGAATGTCACATGTAGCTGTGTTGCTCAGGTCCTAAGGCACAGATACCTGTAGCTCCCTAATGGTAGTGCGAAAGAACAGCATCCCCCTCTGCTGTCTTTTCTGCAGTGGAGTGACAAACCGCTGGAGGTTAGAGATGAAGGACAACAGAGAAAAGTAATCAGGGGGACCATCCTCTGTCCTTCCAAGGAGGACCCCCAGCTTCTTCAAATATGAAAGGTACACACGGAGAACCTGTAATACAGAGCATATGACCAATGGAAGATATGTGACTGAAAATTAGTCACTCCATCCATCCATCCATCCATCTTGACCCTATAAACTTCAGTCTTTCCAAACTACTGCAGAACCCCCCCATCCCTAAAACTATCTTCTTGCTGCAACATCCTTCTGTAATTATTCATGTGGAATACACTTTGCCAAGTACAGTTCCTCTCTCAGTGAAGAACACTGAATTCCCAAAAGATTATTTTTCTCACAGTGCACGATTACTTCAAATACTAGAATAATTTTAGAGATATAGGCCTGCCATCTTTGGGGCCAAAGGAGAGCAATTCAGTGTTGTATTGAGCCAGTATTTTAATGAAGAGAAAATGTCAACTTCTTGTTTCTATCTTCATGAAGTTTCAGAGGAATGCTTGTGATGGCTCAGGGGTTTTTTTGAGGACTTTTGTGAAAGACTCAGATCGAGAAACTGGAATAACTCAGTTTTTATGAAGTTTGGAGAAATGGAAGAGTTAATTTTGTTACAATGACCCAAGGTCAAAGAACTTGCTCCCCCAACGTATGTTCAAACATTTTAAAATAAGCTTTAAAATGCTAACTATCCCTCCTTACAATACACACATTTTGTTATAAAGCCTTATTTTGGACAAAAACATTTTTAGAAAAGCATTCATTCAAGGCAAAAGCTAAAAGGAAGCCCAGGTTCAGATTACTTAGCAAATAGAAATTAAAATTGTAACTATAACATTCTGTTTCTACACTATAAGTTTTAAACCTGGCATCTAAATTGGGTTACATTTTACAATCTGTCCTTTGGAAAAGTAGAGTTTTGTAAAGAATTCCTTCTGAAGGTATTTTCAGAGGTCACTGACCGTAACCCAGGGAAACAGACCACTCTGAACCACGAGGCAATTCAAGGAGATCCCTGCATCAAATAGCTATTTTTACCTTTCTTCAGCCTCTGATATGTTACCTCAAGATAATTTTTCTCTTTGAATTCACTCTCAAGGGGAATGTCAAACTCAGGATGGTCAATCTGCAAAAAGGAGTAAAAGAAAAACTGATTATTTTCAGAAACAATGCAAATGTGAGGATATTTTGCTATTTTCTGCATCATGGAATTTGAAATGTTATTTACTTGTTTTTACTTTCGGGAAAATGTTTGCTAAATTCTTCAGAGAAGGACACAGGCTTAACTTGAGCAAGCCTTACTCTGACTCTTTGCTCACAGCACTTCCTTGATAATAGTCTTCCTTTAGCACACTCACCTGAATAATATTGGTCTTGGGGTCAAAAGGACTAGGTCCCAGAAGGACTCTAAAAAATGGAAAGGTGCTGTATTTGCCCATGAGAATCTGAAGAGTTTCATTAAAATCTTTTGTTTCCCCCACACTTGTGTTATGCCATTCACCAACCTAGAGAGAGACAGAAATACTCCAGGTGAGAAAAACTAGTTGGATTCGTATTTATGATTTCTTTTCCTTTTACACCTGTAAGCTCAGTCATTCTGATAACTAAGAAGCAACAGAGTAAAAAGCACCAGGAGAAACTTGTGCTCTACATATTGCTAGCTTTAAAATGACCTGACACTTTCCCTTAGGCAAAGCAATGAACTGCAAAATGACACAAGGAAAAGGAATTGTAATTAGCAACAGAGTAAGGTGTGCAGGAAAAAATGCTGGATAAGCAGGAGACAGGAAATTGGTCTCATTTTTCTAAAGCCATCCAGAAGGACAAATAGGGATCAGGGATTACAGGTCCCACCTCCCTGACAAGAAGATTCGCAGGTGGGCCTGTAGTCACTGTTCCTTCTGCTGGAAGGTTCTGCATCTTCTTTCGATACAGGGTGTAAATGCTCTTTGTTGGAAGGAAGATGTCCAACCCTCCCTGGCACTGAGCGGAGTCTCCCAGGATGGAAAGAGAAGGATTTTGTCCTTTAAACAAGCTTCCTTGGAAGCCTTGACTACTGAATGATCATCTGGTTTTAGACACAAAAATTTCATCCATTTGCAAGATGTTCCTCAATCTGTGAGTCAGATCCTATTGAACCGAACTTCTGAGATTAAACATGATCCCGCTTTGCAGTCTTGGTTTTTGTTACCATCCTTAAGTAATATATAAGGTCATGAGGAGAGATTCAGGTACCTGATGTCAGAAAATCAGTTCTCGAAACAGCATTTAAAGCTAGAAGATTTATGACTTAGAAGTTGTGATGTGAACCATTAGGTCAGATTGAGAAAAATTACTGCTTGTAGGACTATATGACCCTACCTGCCCACTGTCCTTCTCCCTGCAGGAATTCTCTTCCAGAGGGAGAGGAAATAGCACAAACATTCACCTGATTTAGGACATCCTTCAATGGCTGAACTCCTTGGGATTCTATTTGTTCAGTATCCATGCAGGAACGATAAAATTGCATTGCTTTCTCCTTGGCTGAGCCTCTTATTCCAAACTGTGGACTTTCTGAGGAAAAAAGGTAGATTTAAAATTAACAAAAGCAATTATAAAAAGAAGTTGGGGCAGTATTACAGCACAGAACAGTTTTAAGAAAATATTGTACTTTGATTCAGAACATTTTAATAAATACATCCACATTTCCCACAGTGACTCAAAGCAAGGGATCTTCTAGAACCATGACTCTTCCTGCAGCCAAATACGTGAGTTTCTTTGCATGGAAACAGGTGCACAACAAGAAGTTGGTGCATATCTAGGCTTCAATCCCCCGTGAAGGCAGGACACATCACCAGAGGGCACATTCAGACTAGCACAGCAACAATGGCCTACTTTGACAAGGCAACAAGAAAATGGTTTGGGCTGCTGTCAGAATTTTAAAGCATGATTTTCATCTGTTACACGTGGCAAGGGGAACTAAAATGTTCAAAATGGAGCTACAGTAATATGATATGCTCAAAAAATAAATCTGTACCTGTAATGATAGAAGAACGAAGAGAGGGGACTCAGTCCCTGTTAGGAATGATTGTGCTCTCAGTTACTACAATTGCCAGGTCTGACCGAGGCAGATGCCGAAGATAACACACCAATCATCTGTCCCTACCTAAAAGCCTTTTCAGGATCAACAGGTTTTCTTCCAACAACACATCAAATACATTTAGTGATTCTTCTGTGGTTCTGCTTGACCGTTTTTCTTCCCATCTGCCACAGGCATATTGGTAGAAGTTCTCACAGGGGTCTAGAGTGTCATTCCTAGAATTCAGAAGTCTTTCCAACAGAGCAAGATCTGACTCAGCATCACAGGATTCTGAAGAGGAAGTAAATAAGAGAGAACTGAGAAGTGACAGTGGAGAGTGAGAACAACTCCAAAACAAGAATCTTTTAGGGGACATTTACCCCAAAAGACTTATTTTTGGTACAAACTCCTTTGCATGCAGTGTTGAATCTCTTGTAAGGTATTGCTGCATATGGAGGAAGTGTGCTCTCTTTCACTTCCCAGGAAGATTGTCTTCTGTTTGTACTATCTAGGCAGCCACAGGTTGGATTATTCTGCCTTCTCAGTGTCTTTTCTCTGAATCAACCAAATTTGGCCACATGAGAAACAAGTGTCAACACACAATGAAAGAGAAGGACATAGCACAGAGAAAGGAATAAGATAAGATTGAAATATGTTTTGTTTCAAGCATGGGAAACATTTTTCAGCCACAACATTTGTCAAAAGAGGACAAGGACATTCTAGAATATCTTGCTTTGATCTACAACTCTCTTTTTCTAAACTGCAAATCACCAGGTATATGTTCTCATTTTAGTTCAATATCTCATATCAGCATCCAATCAGATAAATTATTTACTGAAATAATCCACCTGTAAATCAAGGTGATACTTCCTACACTATGGTTTCCAAGTTGACATGGGAGAAAGTAGGCAGAGTGGAAATGGACTAGATCTAAACTACCATTTTTCCTTGGTGTCTGCAGTGAACTGTCTCCAACACATAACAATAGCTAAAGGAAAAAGCTAGGTAAAGAGTCAACAGTGCTTATTTTGCAGTAGGGAATGTCTGTATCCAACAATATAAATGCACCTTCAGTACTGAGCATTGATATGCAGAGACATTGACATGGACCATTCTGCAGATAGTTCTTTAGCAAATTTGGAAGGCAAATAAATGTTTCTGATCTATACTCACAGCTTCTCCATTAGCAAGAAACTCTGACTTTCCCTTTTGCTCTATGACTGCACTGAACTGTGCTAGAAAACCAGGACTACACTTAAGTCAGAGATAGAAAGGCAAAGGTGGAGCTCCAAGTCTCAGGTTCAGTTCAATTTCCTGACTATAACAGAGCAGAACACATCTCTCAAAACTGGGCTCAGGCATATTAACTGGCAGGCAGAGGAGGACAGATGTGGAGGATCTCTCCCCACTGTGACCCAAGGAAAAGGTAGAAAAATGTACCTTTTTGACAGAAGGTGTTATGATTCCTCAAGATTCTGAAAGTCTGGTTCTTAATACTGATGTTAAACTTGAAACACAGTGGAGGCAGGTAAGAGAGAAAGGGATCTTAAAAATGGGGTGGATGTGGAAGAATGGAAAAGGGTATCTCGTATTATACCTAGAGCACAGGTCATCACGAGGTAGGTGATAAGCAATGTAAAACCAAGGAGAACACTGAGAAGAAGTGCACATAGAAGTAATCTTTCCTTCTGAAGGCATCGGTCCTTCCTTGTACCTGTTCTCAGCTCCTGGTCACAGGTCTGAAGAGACAAAAAAAATGAAAACAGAAAAATTAATATTAAGGTTAGCACGGACAATATACTCCATCTCCCAGCTAATCTACTAGAAAATCACTCACAAGACCAGTGCCAAAACACCAATCGTCATTCAAGTGATCTATATGACTGTACTCCTAGCAGTTTTATCACTTTCTTCATTTCCCTTTCTTTTCAAGCTATAACTGTTGCACATTGTTATGAATTATGCATTGAAAATCCAGCTTGCTATGAGGAGACTTGTCCCTCCATGGTTCATTTTGGTTAATGGAATCACCTTGCATATACATCCTGAAGATATCAAAGCCTTTTTGAGTCTATAAAGCTAATAACAGGATGGCTAGGACTGGTGGTTCTTTATTCTGCTACAGTCTGGCAACCTGAGCACTAATTTCAGATCTCTCCTCAGGAAATAAAGTACTGCATCCTAAGCCCTCTAGTCCAGTTCAAGTGACAGAAAAGATCTGTTCTATTCTACAAACTGGAGTAAGCTGTAAATCTCTGAGAAGATCTTGTATACAGGCAGGTTTTATCTCACTTAAATTTAGTTTTGTCCATAATCTAGGTGTGTCTTTTTAGTCAGTGAAACAAGCTAGGCACCTCATGAGTACACCTTCCATTTTAGATACCTGTTTTAGGATGAGCTGAAGCATTCTCCAGAGTTATTTGTTCTTTTATCTGTTGACTGCAAGAGAAACTAGATGACTATCATAGGATACACCCCTAACATCAACCTGGTTATAGTTAGATAAGATGACATTTTCTCTGTGTGTTCACTCCTGCATACTTTGATGTACATAAGACTGGAGAAGCGCAGTTTACAAAGAACAGACATGGGAATGCATGCTGGTAATATATAAGGAAAGCGAAAGAATTGAAAAAAAAAAGAAAAGTGGAATGACTGAATAAGAGTATACAGTGAGAGAAGGGAGGCAGAAGGGGGGAAACCCCAAGAAGCTAATGGAAAACCTCAGCTATAGTAAGCAAGGAGAAAATCTCATGGTTGTGAAAGCTGATGGAAGTGCTGCTGGGAGAGTTCTACATGTCAGTGTCAGGGCCTGGCCTGTACTGTCCCCACAAGCTCAAGTTTAGCTCCCTGTTCTATCCTGGTTCTCTGATAAAAGAAATCTGTTAGAGAAACCTTGTTAGGCCTTGGAACTCTTTGAGGAAAGGCAAGAAGCAGCCTTAGTGCACATGCCGACTTCTTCACTTGGCCTTTTGCAGCTCTCCTGTGCAGTCTCCATCTGAGCTCTGCTGCAATGGCAGTCATGTCTTTGTCTGGTCACCTACAGACTTCAATCTGCAGGTTAGACCTTGGACCTGACCCCTCACAAGGGACTTATCTGGCAATCTACACTCTTGGCTGACCCTGGGCACAGGCACCAGGCCTGCCTTACACCCCTCATGCCCATGATGGGGGGTGCACCCCTTGCTTTCTAAGTCACTGCTTCTTGCCTGCCTTGTCGTGATTCTCAGGTTCCAGGCTGTCGTCTCTCTTCTGCCTTTGCTGCTCCCTTACATGCAGCAGCTAAACTGCATTTATCACCACATTCAGCATCTATGTTCTTTGGTACAAAACCAGGAAACATGGCACTCGACAAAAATCACAAGAAATGGAGCAAAATCTTACAGGAAGAAGTATGTCACACTATATACCCTTCACCCAAGGGAATGTTAAGGAAATTAATGAGTCTGCTGTTAATCACCTGGACTATTATACTATGTACAACTTCTGCACAAAAAAATTAACAGAACAGAAAACAAAAATAAGCAATAGAAAAACAGACCTCATACTTTTATAATCTTTCAAAGGTCCATTTTATTCAATCTTGAATAAAAGCCTCTCAAAAGCTTACTTGACTCCTGGAAATCACTAACAAGAGTTGAGTGCCTAACTGCTTTTCTCCTTTAAAATCCTATTCTCCTAACTTCTTCAGGCAGGATACAGAATAACTAAATGGAGAGCAAGTACGTACAAGTGACGCCTGACATTAGAAACTGCTAGATACGGAACATGATCATACTGGCAAAGTGCAGTGTACAACCTGCAAAGGAGGAAATCCAAATTCCTTTCGTAAGTCCCTGTAGCAAAACACTTGTTTTATTCCTGGAGTAAGAGAGTAAGTGACGCAGCTTAACAGTATGGAAGAGAAGTGAGTGAAAGAAAATTAGCTTAGCTGATAAAGGAAAGAGAAAAACTATTCTTTGACATGCAAGCCTTCATCTCTCACCATTTAGAAAAGAGTGAATAATTTAAATTCTCCTGACATCACAATTCTCCTGACTTCTCTGTTGCAATAGACTTCTTGTTTTTCACACTGAAAATTTGGCCTATTACTACCATGAAATAATACTAATTTTGCAATTATTTGGTTTCATGTTATCAGAGGACATCTGTTTCTCTCTTTTGAGTAGCAAGTGGTGTGACTGTGGAGATACTAACAAGAAGCTGTCAGTGCAATTTCTTATGAATTTTTGGTTAACAGTAGGCCTATTTCAGGACTATACATTATGTTTATTTTGAAATGCAAAATGCATCAAATAACATTTAAAAAAATCTCTAAGAGAAACAGCACTGCCCCCTTAATTCTCCACTGTGAAACAACTAGAGAAGTAACTGGCTGAGAGCAGCATGCCCAAAATAATAACATCCCACAGAAGAAATGACAGGGGAGTGGATATTGATTGTGGACCTCTATTAGAAACTGGATTGTGGTCCGTGTTATGTGAACCATTAGCATAAAAAATGTTCTTCAAACACTTCATCTTTCATAATAAATGTCTTTCTAATCTTGCCTCTGTAACTGGAGTGGGATTTGAGAGAAATTGTGGACCTACATAAACAGAGAAAAAAGAGGAGGGCAGTCATATTTAGTTGTCCTTTATGTCTTTTTCATGACAATAGCTTAAACAAATCTAGACAGACAAATACCTGCTTTTATAGTACTCTTATACGGTTACTGACCAGGACAAAATTCCTGTTAGACTCTTGATCTGGAATGAACTTCACTTTTATGCCACAATGGATTATGTGGTTTATAGGAACTGAAATACAGACTCCCTCCTAAGACAGTGATTCTTGGCCAAGGCAGAAGTGTGCATTTAACTAGATGGACCCAGAGGTGGCACACCAACACTTCCAGGGCACAGCATGCAGGAACATTACACAGCTTACATGAAACAGCAGCACTTCTTTGTGGTATGTTTTGAGACCTGGTTGCTTCATCCAGCATGCTCCATATAAAGATACAAGTAAGTGGTTTGAACAAGCCAGTGGAAAAGGATAAAAAGACTTCAGTCTCTGACAGGGTTTTTCCTTATAGGTCTCACTTATGAGTGAGAAGAATAATCAGTATTTGCATAAAGATGAATGCAATTTCCAGTACAGTTTCAGTTCTTTCATGTTTTTAAGCATGTGCAAATGCTCACATTTAAATGGCTTCACTATAGCTGAGAAAAAATGGCTGTAAAAACATTAAGAGATGAATTCTAATAATGGTAAATTATAAATATGTGTAACTTTAAATTAATATACTATATGCACCATCTGATTCAAATGTGAGCATGACTTAGGATAGCAGAATCATGACAAGTACTGTTATCACTAAAGCAAGAGCTGGCTGATACAAGTAAATCAGCCAAAGAATTTGATTTTCCTTCAGCATCTCCTTCTTTCTGTTTGTGAGCTGTTCCTGAGTTCTAGAGGGAGGTTGAAGTTACTCTGCCTAATTCTTCCTCACCTTGCATTTTCACAGTGTTTAGTGCTATTACAGGAAAAGAAGCATCTAGCTTTCATGAAAATAAAGTAAATTAAAATAAAGAGATCTAAGGCAGAGAGAATTGCAGTTATTTTTCATAACTATTTACCAGATAATTTAGAGGTATTATTTTTCAGCCAGTAGATTATTCATGAATTACTGACTTTGGCTGTTACCCAAATCGTGTTTATCACATTACTCACATGGATGACATATTTTCAGACTAATGCCCCAATATCACAAAAACCTTCACTTTCTTAAATTTGTCTTTTGTCAGTAAATTATTTAAGCACATAAATTGAGCCCATTAAATGCCATTTGAGAAACATTTTAGTCTGCATTTGAAATAGAGTACCTGCTCATACAAAATATGAAACAGAAAGGTTACTGAATTATATTCTGGAGTACTAAAATTGTAAAGCAAAACCATGGCCAACAACTAAAATTATGATTGTGGTCTGATCTTCATCACACATAAATTTGGGAATGGATATACAAAACAAACAGTTCTGCAAGTTCTTCAACTATAAAAATGCAGACAAGATAAAGATAAGTGACCATCTGCATTACAGCCACAGTCACACTGAACAGATCTCAGTGTAAGAACACACACAAATTTCTGTGTTTGTATTATTTAGTAACACAGAACACTTCACTTATCTCTGTTGCCCTTGAATGTTTTGTACTTTTTAGTAACCCTCAGCTAACAGTTCAGTTCAGTATAATTTGTCTGTAAATATGCAATTAAGACTTTGCTAGCTATTTATATAAGATATCAAAGCAGAAAAAGGACACCACACTACATGGGAAGCAATTAAGCTCACTATGTCATTCTCAAATTCCAAAAACTATGAACTATGCCTTGCTTATCCACGACTATTTGGGGGGGGGGGGGGGGGGGGGGCAACTGCACGTTTCTGTGGAAGTACTTTCTTACAATACCTTGCTGAAAAAATGGAGGTAGAATAAAATATGTCATTGTTGTTGTTATTGTTATCATTATTACTACTACTAATAGTTTTACTACTATTACCTGTTGGTCAGTGCTTCAAACAGTTCTCAGAACGGCCATTAGGGTGACTAACAGGAAGGGCAAGAACCCCTAAATCATTACAGCATATCCCACATCATTAATTCTAAGACCCGAAAAAGACCTTTCTGGATACAAACTGTCAAAAACTCAACTAGCCCGGTCCCCCAAGGCAATAAGCAGTGTATCTATGAAAGGGGAAGGAAAAGAGAGGTATGCAATGAAGGTTCCTCAGCAAACTGCAATACAGACCTATTTCCTTACCTGTGGAAGAGTGCTCATGCTTGTCACTGAGCAGGCTTTGCTCCTGTGGCTACCACCGTTGTGAACTCTGTTTACTTGGTTGCTATCAGTCTTCTGTGCCCACACACTCTGCTAAGTTCAGAGACAATCTCTTCTTCCCAGCTTGGCTGTTTGCTGTGGGGAGGAGAACAGAGAGGAAAAACTCTGAGAAAAACACCCTTAAAGAAAATGGGAGGGAGGGAAATGGTGTTTCTGCAACTCTCCACCCACGTTCTTAACACCTCCACTTCTCACAAAAGAATATTCTTTTTCTCTTCTGTGTCTCTGTGACCCACCTGCCTTTCTGCCTCTTGGAGCTCCACCGAAATCTTTTTGAACAGAAGTATGTGATTCTCTATCTCCCTCAGCCTCTTCTCAGCTATTCCCTCTTTCTTTTCTCTCCAGCAGCCTCACTATCCTGCCCACCCAACAAGCCTGTTTTGGTCTGATACTCTCCCTGCCACTAGCCTGTTTCAACCTGCTGCTGCTCTGGGGCCCGCAGGCTTCTGCCTATTGCTAGATAGTGTGGGCTAGGGATCCTAGTGCTCCTCCTCCCACGAGGAAAGGCCAGGGTGCTGACTTGCTTCTTGCTCTCTCTCTCATCTGCACCCTAGTGTCCATTCAAGGGGTGAACACATCTGACTCTTTCCCATTAAGAGGCACAGAAAAAAAATCCCATTAATTACTGAGTCTATTTACAGTTGTTCATTGCTTCTGAGGAGATGGCCAGCCTATGTGTCTTTGCTTATTTAAGGAGGCATATTGGGAAGATTTGGGAGGGAGGTTTTCCTGCTTTGAGGACTGGGAACCTGGATCACTTCTCTGAGACATTAAAAACTGAATAGTGGACATTGGGATTTGAGACCTACTCAAGTGGCAGCTGTGAGCTGAGAAAGATGGTGGGAACCAGCGTGGTGTCAGCTTCCAAAGTGCTTGAAACAAGCAGAATACCAGGATGGAACTGTCTGCCTCCATAGGTTGCAAGTCTCTGAGGGGAATATGATATCTTGGTTCACTAGTCTGAAGATAATTCGGTATCTGCTCAGCTGTTCACAGCTCCTATCAACCTGATTTTTTCCCTATTTTTGTGGTGCTTGCATAATTTCTTAACACTCTACTATGACAACAGATTTCTTATATGCCTGAAACCAGTTACTTATCCCCAGTTCTTTTTAGCATTCAGGTTACTCATAGCTGTTTATTTCTATATTTACCAAACAGCTCTAAATATGGTTTAAAAAGTCCTTGCATACTGACAAAAAGGTCCCTACTGACCTTTCTTTCCTTGCAGTGTGTCCCTTCCCTTCAGCTTAACATCAGAATCCATTTTGCAAATACTTCTCGCATAAATTAATTGAGATTTGACATAATGAAAGTAACAAAACAGTCTTTTGTTAGCCACAATTAAGATCTTACAATGAAGAGATCTTAGTAAACTGTCTGGACGAATTTGTTCATTATGATATCCAGTTTATTTGTCTGTCTTAACTGTATCTGAGCTCTTCCACCCTCATAATTACAGCATCTAACAGCTCCCAAGCTTTATGTAAGGAAGTAAATTTTGCTTCTCTTTTCTCTATGAACGCTAAGTTTCAAGATTTACCTGGGCAAGGAATGTATTGCCTTTTTGGACTATAAAATGGTGATGATAATTTTGAATACGATGCAATTAAAATTAAAGCAAGTAATAAAACCTTGGCTGAAGTATTCACTTTTAAAATTACACTTGAGAAGACAAAAAAGCCTTTGGTCAATATGCTGAGAGGGTATGACTGGAGTTAACGTGGTTTCATATGCCAGTATCTTTTAAACAGGTACTCTAATCTCCTCTTGATTAAATGAAATTTTACCACATAATTTGGCAAAACATTACATTGATATTGCCACAACACATGGATTGTCCCACACATGCTATCTAGAAATTTGAATGTGTATGTAAGGACAATTTTTACCAGACTTTGTAAACTAATCAGGACACATCTTGAAAAGCAGATGGATCACAACTTCATTTCAAGAGTGCATGGGATGTTTCAGGCAATGAAACCTGAGAAACACCTCTCTTCCTCAGTGAAGAGCATGGCTCTTTGAATTAGTACATGCTTCAGTGGTGTTGGGATGCTGAGAAAGCTGCCTTGCAAGATCTAGTGTGGTGGTGATATTTCTTCTCTGAAGGCATTACATACCATAGTAATATTATATATTGGATCTAATAGACATTACTGTTGGATTCTGGATTCTGTTGGAAAAGTATGCTCCTGAGTAGCATTACGCTGTGACAGAAGGAGTAGTGGACATTGGGTTTTGAGTTTGTTAAGTAATTCAGTAGGAAACTTGAGCTGTTATGGAGAGAATTAAGTTGTTAGAACTTTCATTTATTCCAAAATTCATGTATCTCTTTGGAAAGAACGTGGATTTATTTCACATCGATGCTGCCTCTGTGATTGTGGTCTGAGATATCCAGGTATAAGACATATTTTATCCAAAATCATATGATCCACACTTCAGAAAAATCTGTTTGGCTGTGGTTATTAGCTGTTGCAGGATAATTCAGACCCTGTAGTTACATACATTTTCAAGCAGAGTTTCTTGCATCTCTCAGGGTAACGACAGAGCACATTTGCATGTGGTAGCAATAAAGCATATCTGACATTTTCCACATCACCAACTGGACATGGCAATCTCTTTCAGGGTATGTGCCACATGACAGTGGCACTTTCTGTCTGAAAGTGACAGTCTGTGTATGTATTTAAGCCTAGAAAAAGGTCTGCCTTGGAGGAAATTGCATGATGGTAGCGTAAACACTCTGATGGGGTTTTGAATATACAACCTGTAGAGCTTTGGGCATCTTGAGAGCTGAATGCATGAAGTATTCATGTAGAGATGAAAATGGTGCTGCTGTTTTTCTGCTAGAATGTAGGTTTCTTTGAAGATGCTTTCATCACCTACAGAAAGCAAAGACAAAAAGTTTCCCTGTAAATTTTTTTAATTACAGAAGCAGGAAGAGGGGCTTGGGGGAGGGAGGGCAGGGAGGGAGAAGACGTCACAAGTAATCCTTATCAACTCATTTCCTTCTTATCTTTAAGGCACATATGACAGCTCTGCTCCCTTGAGTTCACAAATTAGTGAGAGAACCTCTAGCTTTTTTCTCTGTGACAGAAACTTTCTCTTCTCTATAGAGTGCATTAGCTTTTCCCAAATCTAACACTGATCAGCACACTGAATATTGGACATGCCTTCCAGCTGTTACACATAAAAATGTTTAACAGCAATTATCTTTCAGATACCTCCTGAATTAAATAGACATATGATTCAAAGAAAATATGAATGTATTAAGTCTACTGATGTGCATTTGACAGATGTTGTTGCAAGTATTTCTCATGGTAAATTTAAATGGTTAGTATTTCAAATGGTTTGGAATCTAAAGCAGATCTCAGCAGATTATTTTCTTAATATCTGTCCTGAAGTGAAATTGAATTGGGTCTTTGATCTTCTACATCATATGAACAGTAAATTCCACTGCAACAGTTCCGTGGAGTGAAGTTTTGCTTCATGAATTGATATTCCCTCTTCAACCTTCCAAAATACATATGTATCACAGACTGCATAAAAGATTGCCAGCTTTATGCCATTAAATTTTAAAAGAGCATTAGAAAACATGGTGAGGCAATGTTAATGTTGATGTTAACTGGCCATCTGGAAGACTCATGTGAAAAGGCTATCACTTACAAAGAGACTGCACTTAGTTTAAAAAAAATCTTGTTTAACTCAAGCTTCTAGCTCAAATGGTCCCTGGTGGTAGTACCACTGAGCAGTGTGACTTGTGGATTAAAACAACATGAAAGAAAATCTCCTTTATATGGAAGACTTTCTGCTAAAGGTTAGTAATAATTTTGGTAACCATCAAAGGCAAAAATTTGGTCTGAAAACATCAGAGCACTGTATCACTGCAAAGAAAAAACAGGTTCTTCCTTCACTAAAGAAGTTCAGAAAACTGGAGGCAGGACAGCCTGAGAGCCATAATATTTCACTGTAGATTGGAGGACTGATGACAGGATAAATTCAATTTAAACAGCCCATAATTGGGGCTATCAGTCAGGGATCTAGCAGAGTGCTCTAACTGCCCCACGAGTGACAGAGAGAGATCCCTTCTGGGGCAAAAATTCTCTCAGACACTCTCAGTCACACATGCAGATGGCAACTTTTCACTGCCCTTTTACACACCAAACACTTGCTCTCTCATCTCACATCAGTCCATCAGTACACAAAGACTTGCAGAATGCCTTGGTTGGAAGGGAGCTTTTAAAAACCATGCAGTTCAACCCCCCCATCACAGTCAGGTTGCTTATGCTCTGTCCAGGCCTTGAACACTTCTAGTGAGGGGGAATCCACAACTTCCCTGGGCAACTGTCCTTCCAGCTTTCTGGGATATCTTTATTCAGGGAAAAAAAGACAGAAAAGTCATTGATACCTCTAACCACAACCACCAGTTAATAGACTTTAGGTTCAGAGGAGGTAGGAAGAAGGGGAAAGACCAAAGTTTGTAACCACAGATTAGCTCAATATGTGGCAGTTCAGTTACCTGAATGAATTTGTTAAAGATGATAGGGAAAAAAATGTAGAATAGCCTGACCTGCGTGAGTCTTTCAAACTGAAGATTCATCAATGCATCCATAAGGAAGACTATGCTCAAACCTGGGATCCAAGTGGATAGAATGGATAAAAGAGAGGTGAATTGGAAGGTAGACAGGAAGGGTATCCTTGATGAAAGGAAAAAAAAGGGATTGGTTTCAGGTACTAGAGAATGGAAATCTGAGAATGAAAGTAGGAGGGCAGAGGAGATTAGGCAAGAAAGCCAGGAGAAGCAGTGAAAATAAGAATGGCAGAAAACACTACAGTTAAAACTAAAAAACCCCTTATTTTTTCCTGTCCTACATGAATGTACATGAGTCTCCCTGGTCATAATCCTATCCTACATAAATGTCTTGTGTTATTTTCTGTGTTACTGTAATATCTCATTTGTTGCTTCATTGGGCACAACCTCTGAGAATAAATAGCATAATTAGAATATCACTTGAGGCTATTGTTAAAGATTTTGCAGTTAGTTGTGGTTACTGTACTAGTGAGAACTTGATATTTTTTCTATGCAACAGGGTCAAGATTGATATTAAAAAAAGATTTTTGTGGTTGTATATCTTTTCATGCATTCAGACATTCACTGTGAAATCATTCCAAAACACCCATGAGGCATAGTTTCCATGCAGAAAAGCAAGTCCTAGCCTCTGAAACATTTATTTAACATTAAGGAGAGCAAAAAAGAATAAAAACATAACCCTTGAATAAGCATCCACACAGCCTTCTGTTGAGGAGGCATGCTAAGGCAAATGAAATATCTGAGTCCAGCAGACTCCCAGAGGGCTTCTCTTAGAATCGAGTGTGTATCAACTGTGTTCTTGCTTCTTCACAGTGCACCACCTTCCAAAATACATCCTCTAAAACCATTTTCCATAGCTCTTTAAAGTGCTTGCTATCTGCTTTGTTTTTTACAATTGCTTACAGGCTGATTTAAAGGGACATTGCCTGTAAAACTCTGTTCTGATTCTGAAAACTGACTATAACAAAAATACCCTTTCCGATTCAACATAATCAAAAGTGGTGAATTTCATAATATAAAAGCTATGTCCTGTGCTTTACTGTATTAGCTCTACAGATATAATTCAGATGAAAGACAACCTTGAATTTCAGAGATTATGGGTTTATCAAGGAGAACTGCTTATATTTCACATGTTGATAATGTTCTTCTGGTGCAGAATCACTTGAATCATGAATGTTACAATGCAATAGCCACCTGACCACAACTCAGATTTATGTCTCAAAATGTGTATTTTAACTGTAATGCCACAACAAGAAACTATATGGCAGCATAGCATTTAAAGCTAAATTCAAAACTATATGAACTTCATGGCCATTCAAAATACTTTAGAAGGTACCAGTCAGACATTTTTTTTTAAGGATTTTTTTTGTTTGTTTGTTTGTTTGTTTGAAGTACATCCATAATATCTACCATCCATAATATCTACATCTGTGGACCAGAGAGTGAAGTGTCATCAGTCACAAAAATTCTCTTTGGCTCAGCCCCCAAATCTGCTGTCCTTATTTGTGGTTTAGATCAAACTTAGATACTAAAGCTCTTCATGTACTTTGAATATCACAAAGTAATACTTCTGAAACCAAAGACTGACATATTAAAAAAAATAAAAAATAAAATTACCTCATCTCTCCCAAGCAGAACCCTCAAGTTCTTTCTTCTGTATTTCCAACAAAATTTCGTTTTCTGTCTCCTCTTCTTACCCCTTTCAACCTCCTCAGTATCTCCAGTTATTGCACTGTGTTTCAGAAGTTGAGGCTTAGACTCAGGATTCTGGAGATTTCCAGTTCCATTCCTATCTTTGATTCTGCTGTAATATGCAGTTTTGAGTCATCAGGTAACTTGCCAGTGCATCTGTAAAGTGGAGCTGTTTGCATTTGCCCAGCAACGTGGCATATTTTGAATTGAACTAAATAATTTCCTGAGTGACTATGAGGTATTATTAAGTACCAAAAACTTTGGTTTACTGAACAGCCAAATTAGCTGGGAAAGATTTTCTCCCAGATGGATGAAATAGAAACAAATTTTCTTTTAGTAGATTTCTATCTAGTTAGGTGAGTAGGCTTTCACTTCTCCAAGGTAGGATCAACATTCCCTGTGACATTGCTGCAGCTTTTTGTTCAAACCCTTT
Organism: Eopsaltria australis; assembly: GCA_034509425.1. Lineage (NCBI taxonomy): Eukaryota > Metazoa > Chordata > Aves > Passeriformes > Petroicidae > Eopsaltria > Eopsaltria australis. The sequence continues at coordinate 2,928,549 of JAVTVJ010000052.1, read as the reverse complement.
AAAAAAGTTTGCAATGAGAACATACATGCCTTTTCTTTCTCTAAGTTTTAACACTAATTGAAAAAGGATCTGGCTTTGTAATTATGAAACCAGCCACTCCTTGCCCTCTCCATAAAGCACTTTAAGAAAAGTTTATTCCTGTAGCTTCAGAGTTATTTTTGCATGTGTTAGCCCTTTTGCAGATTTCTTCTTTCTAAACTAAAAAAGGCTGTTGCTTCCAATTTTTATAGTTCTATAACACAACTTTATTAGAAGAGTACAATGCTTTAATTTATATGGCAAACAAAAATTTTTGTTTGCATCTCCCAGCATTGGCATTTATTTTTATTACAGCTTTCCTCACAAATTTATATATGCATGGGTTTATTCATATCTGTAGGCATTTGTCTATATTTTATCAGACTGCATCTCCAGCTTGCCAAGATGATTTTGAATTCTGAATCTGTCTTCCAAAACTTCGTGGTCAGCATTTACAGCTGGTGTTATGTGTGAATTTAGTAGTGTCCAGTCACTAGAAAAATAAAACTCTCCCCCCAAATATTGGATGCAATATTCCAGATACCACCTTAAAAAGTGTGGAGGAAGAGAATAATTTTCCTTAACCTATTGGCTGTGCTCGTGGTAAACCAGATTAGAGTGCTGTACACTCTATATCTATTCTCTAGACATTTACTGAACTACTTCATGTACTTAATTAACCATCTACTGTGGTAGTTAATTCTGATTTCTTTGTCAAGCCCTTGGAATTTACTTGTGTTAAATACTGTTGATACAATTCATTTTACCACGAGACAACAAAAAGATGGTACTGGGATGGACTCGATAAAGTTCCCAGGTACTGCTATGGTGAATATGGTAAGGTGCTCTGCACTGCTTTTGGGGTTTTGGCTGCCAAGTTTCAGAGCCAGCTTTCACAGGGCAGCTGACTGAACTTAAAACAAATTGCTGGGAGAAGCCTCAGTGGGGCTTGATCCCCTCTACTTTCAGGAGCTGCTTCTAAGCTGGATGCTCACCCTTGCTCTCTCCCTGAGCTGGGCTGCAGCTTTGCCTGTGCCTTTCCACTTGCTTAGCTGACCTGAATATTGATGTTACAGACCTGGATATTGATCCTACAGACTGGAATTGCTGGCTTGATTTTGGACTTATCACTATGGACACATCTAGTATGACTGGACTGCTGGCTGACCCATCACAGAGCATATCTCCTATCCTTGCCCATAGGAGGTGGGACTGCATGCTTGAGAGTCCTCTCCTTTCCTGCATTGCGCAGATGCTGACATTTTGGGTCCCTTTTCCTTATAGAACAGCTCCTCCTGCTGCTCCTTGACACACATGGCCATTGTAATCTATGCTTCAGCCGTAATTCTCCCTGTGGGTTTACAGGATGTTAAGCAGCTTTTGAAACAGTTGACTATTACGCTTCTATAGTAGCCCTTTTTTAAACTGTGTGTGGGGATATATATGTACTTTGTTAGTTGACTCCATGAGCATGGGGTTTTCAGGTTCAGCCAGCACCCATCTGATCTCTGATGTTGATTTTGACTTATGAGTAGACATTCTGGAAGATGGCCTGAGACACCTCCATCTCCATCCACTGCGGACTCAGACTGGGTGCCTGACTATCAGCATCAAGGGAGTAGGGCTGCAAAATGCAATGGAGTACCTTCTTCTCAGGTGTGGGCAACCAGAATGTGATATAGTGACACTTAGTGACAGGCATGAGATCACTACATAGAACCTTAAAGTGACCGTTTTCAGGTCAAAATATGTCACTTCCTGCTGTTCCACCCTAGTGCACAATATGATCCCAGGAACTGGATGGTCATTTTCCTCAGTGTGAAGGACTTCTCTACTCAGCAGCAGCTCTCTTTGATCCTTCCTAGAGAAAAAGATTGGTCCAGTAGTTTCTAGATAATTTCTGAGCATGAGCATAATTGAGAATGCAGCAGCAGAATCAAATCCAGCAGCTGGAATGGCAGCAGTGTCACTCAGATTGTCAGCCCATTGCCAGACAGGGTAGGCTTCACCTGCCTTTTGAGGTCTGCAGTGCGTAGAGGCATATGAGTCACCGTGGGTCTCTTAGCCATGGAAACAAAGGTTGTTCCCTGGTGTGGGTTACCAGGATAATATAAAGTTGCATGAAACAACTGCAAGTTCTGTAGTTTGTTGCATATGGGATGAAATGCAATTTCCTAATAGCCAACCAAATCTAAATTTAGAATTATTTCTGTAAGCAGTTTACTGACTGCAAACTGTGTCCGATTGTCTAACAGTACAACATTAGGAGGGTGCTGTATATGTTAATAACTACTAACAGATGTTGTTCCATTGTTCCATAATTTCATTAAATGTCTAACCTATCCTGTTGAAACATCTCCAGCAGAGATGGTATTTATGATATTTGTTTAGAGCAGTCTCTATACTTGCTATTCTACTTAATTAGATTCTGTCATGTACGGGCTGTGTTGCTACCAGTGGATGAATCTGTTATCCTGATGATGCGTGGACGCTATGGCTCTGTTTTCTTGAAGTCAAGCTAGGGAGTGAGGCTGAGCACATACTCCTTGGGCAGATATCCGTGCTGTGGTAGGAGGTTGGACTAGATGATCTGTAAGGTCCCTTCCAACCCAAACCATTCTATGATTGTATCATCCTGCAATCTATAGAAACACACACAAGCACATACAGTCAGAATACTCAAGCACACATCTGGCCATGCAGATCCCAAGGGCAGGAAGTACTTGAAAATTTTACTTTGAGAATGCTTTGAAAATTTAGCTAATGTCACTATGATGCCATCAGAATTAGCAAGACATTTAAAATCTAAGCACCCAGAGCACAAAGACAAACCTCTACAATTTTTTCAACGATGTTTCAAGCCATGTGCTATTCAATTAATTACTTTACAAAATTTCATCAAACCTAATGATAAATGTGTAGAGAAGCCTCCTCTGAGCTTTCTCACTTCTCAGCAAAAGACAAAATGCCACATAGCACCAGAGAAACGCTTATTCTTCCCGCTATAAAAGTTTAAAATGGCTGTGCTAATACACAGAAAGCAATAGAGCAGCAAACTAAAATGCATTCTTTTGTCAGCAAACACTGTTAGAAGACACATTGAAAATACTGTTGAAGGTTTGAAGAAACAAGTATGAGTACAAATTACACAGTGGAAGAGGAAGATTCCTGGATGGATGAATGAAAGTACAAATATTTCTAAAATGCCTCAAATTATGGTATTTGACAAATTCTGTTTCAATAGTGAAATAAATGAAGAGCTACCTTCTGTAAGTCACTGAAGGAAAGATCTACCTCAGAAGCTGTAATCTCAACAGTAAATTATTTCCTTAATAAAAATGTTTTCTGGAAGACCTGTGCAACTGTAAAGACCAGTGGAACAGCTGCTTTGACTGGCATAAGAGAAGGATTGGGTGGTAAGGTTACATAGTCACCACTACACCTGAAATTCATTCACTGCAATGTTCATAAATGAGTTATTATAGCAAAGAAACTGGAGCCAGACCTGCAAAAGGTGTTACAAGATGTCATCAATTTGGTTCATTGCATTAAAAAAAGACCTTAAAACAGTAGAACCTTTACAATATTTCGCAATGACAGGGGAGAGACCATGAAATTCCTTTATACCTGTGGTGGGTTGACCTTGATTAACTGCCACAAGCCCACCAAGCCTAATAGCAGATATTTGAATACATCTGATAAAGACAAGGACCTGCCCTGGTATTAAAAGAGACCACAGTAGTTACTCTCATAAACTAAGAAGACAAGACAGTGCAAGAGGGGGAGAGATTAAGGCATTAGATATAAAAAACAAATCTAGACATGTAAAGCAGGACATCAGACACTGGAGTGCAAACCTGCAGCTCTAAAAACCCCAGCTGAGCTGCAGCATAAGCCTTCCAATACAAATCCTTTCACCAAAATGAAAACTATGTAATTGAATCTTAATCCAATTTGCATGCTTAGACAAATCAGGTGAGCTATCAACCCCAAAAACAATATGTAAAACAACAGAAATATTAAATGACATCATGATACTTCTGCCTCTGGGATAAATAGGTGAGCATTGCCCATGACAGCACATTGGAACTGGCATTGCCTGGCAGATCTGAGGCTTTCAGGAGCGCAGGAGAAGCTCAGTAATAATTGCAAGCACTTAAGTTGCAATGATCACATCTTCTGTTCTCCTTTTTCTATCAGTTGCTATAATTGAATCCATGGCAGGAATGCTAGGAAATGGAATTATTTTGGCTGTCAGCTCATTGAGTTGCATTGGGAGCAAAGCATGGTCACCATATGATTTGATCATGATCTCAGTGAGTTCATCTAGATTCAGTTTGTACTCCTGGACTATACTGGATTTGCTCATGTCTATGTACTGTGAATGCTCTGATTATGAAGGAAATAACTCCGTAGTGTCCAAAGTACTCTATGTACTCCTGAACTGCTCTGGTCTCTGGTTTGGTGCCTGGCTCAGTGTCTTCTATTGCATCAAGGTTGCCAGTTTTACACAGTCTTCCTTCATCTGGATGAAGCAAAGAATTGCCAGGCTGGTGCCCTGGATGCTGCTCACATCATTGCTCTGCTCCTTCACCGCCGCAATTCCCTTTGCCTGGGATGTCTACAGTGGATACAACAACTTCACCGCTCCTCTACCCATGACAAACTCTTCAGAAATGAGAACTACAAGGAAAGACAGACTGACTTTATTGATTTCTCTCTGTAATGCAAGTACAACTTTGCCATTAATACTGTCTGCTGTTTCAAGTGTTCTGCTGATTCGGTCTCTGTGGGTACACACCAGACAGATGCACAATAATGCAAGTGGCTTCAGGGATCCAAGCTTAGAGGCCCATATCAGTGCCATCAAGTCAGTCGGTTCCTTCCTTATCCTCTACATTATATATTTTATTTGTTTACTTCTCCTCTACTCCAGAGTTTTTTCACCTTTAAGTGATGGGGAATCCATATGTATAGTTATAATGGCTGCCTGTCCTACAGGACACACAATGGTTTTAATTTGGAGCAATCCAAAATTTCGCGAGCTGCCAGCTAGGATTTGGCACCGCACAAACTGCCTGGTCAGAACTACATCCATGTAAAAGACAATGGCTTAGCCTGGACTTCCTAGTTTAGATCCAAATTAATTAAAATGAAGTTGTTAGAAATATAAAATAATAGACACTTGAATGAGTAGATTAGGGCCCTGATCTGGAATCGTGAAGAAGGTGGAAATTTGCTTTACTTGGATGTGAATCTTGTTATGAAGATTTGTGTAAGTTGTCTCCTATTTGCTGTACTTTCCTTCAAAATTGCCAAGTGATTCTGCACCAGAAGAACATTATCTACATGTGAAATATAAACAATTCTGCTTGATAGACCCATAATCTCTGAAATTCAAGGCCATTTTCACCTCACACATTGGCACACATCATTTAGGTTATAAGGCTTTATTCTATTTTGCTATCATCAAGCACAGTAATTAGCCTGAGTTTTCCATAGGTAGGTACAACTCCACATCTCACACAAGGTTGTCTTTCATCTGAATTATATCTCTAGGGCTAATATAGTTTCTCTAGGAGAGCAGAAAAACAAGGCCAGGACTCAGATTCCAGTGCGTTTCAGTAAAGAACGAAAGAGCCTTTTGATCTCCCTGCCCTTGCTGAAATAATGATTGGTGTCAGTGCATTATTATTACATTCAGGAGCCTTTTCAGCTGCAGTGGGAGTTTTATTTACTTTTCAAGTGACTGTCACTGAAGCACACACAACTTGAGCCTTGTGTTCACTAAGCCTATCCTGAAGCAATGTATCTGGTTTGGATGTTGTCAATCTGTTTGAAGCAATGTACCTGTAATTCATCTGAGTCTGTGCCTGAATTATTTTATTTTAAAAATTAAATAAGTCCTAGACAAAGGATAATTTCTGATGAAGTCTTCCTTCCCTTCAAGACAGAAACTGTTACACTGACAGCAGTGCCATGAATAAACACTTTTATGCCATTTAATAGTATTGCTGAAAATCCAGTACATGGCAATCCAGCACTGGTGTGGCATTGCCAGCACCAGTGAAAACATGCTGGTTCACAGCTCAGCACCACAAAACTCCCATGTTGGGAGGCTTGGGCCATCCTCTGCCCTTCCCTGCTCTCCCCTCATGGGCCCTCAGGAACAAACCTCAGAGCTCTCTGACCACACCAACAAGCAAAACACGTGGGCTGTGCTCAACCCACAATCCGTGTGTGCTGTCCTGCTCCTGGCTGAGCTGTGAGGCACACGGCTGCTCAGCAGGGACACTCTCAACAGCTGCTCTCACACAATTTGGTTTATGTTCCATTATTCCACATTCCTCCTGAGCATGAGATTTGAAAGTGGTCCCTGTCCTATTTTCCTGCCTCTTTAAGTACATCTTCCCTCCACAGCTTTCTTTCCATAGAATTAAATCAAATAGTTTCCAGTTCACAATCATGCACATGGGAATCTAAGAGGGAAAGCTGACAGAAATATTGGAAGGCGCCTCATAGGGTCAGTCTCCTGACAGACTTTTCTTTCTGTAACTGACCAGCTAAGTAAGTATTATCACAAGAATAAAAATATCTTGGACATGCATTATATAAACTGTCTACTAAAACCCTGTGTTCTACTAGATAAATTATAAGGTGAGTTTGATAAAAAATTATTCTGGGAAAGAAAAATGAGAGCCCCTGCACTAGCAGGAAAATGAGGTTAGAGGAGTTATGATCCTGTGATGTCACACATATTGTTTGAAAGTAGGCATTTTTCTCTTTTTCACTGTTTTATTTGTAAACTGGGAATTGGTTTTATTCCCCCATCATAACTTACCATATTGTAACCTGAAGAAAGTTTCAAAGTCATGGAATCAGACCCTTACAAAACATCCAAACTATTTGCACATACACCAATGCTACTCAGCCACTCTGGCAGATCGATTCTAGTCTGGTGCAACAAATCAGATCAGGAAAGAAATAAAATTCAAAGCTCATCCTGCTCTAACACTGCCAGAAGGACAGCATGCAAATCATGTTGTCTTGGACCTCTTTCCATTAAGATCCAGGAAAAAAATCCCACAAAATTTGTTGGGAAACTGCTCGCATGTAGCATAAAACAACGAGGCCAGCATTTGAAACAAAGCTCTTTCCCATTAAAGACACACTTCGGGGTTTCTGCAATTTAATGTAGAAAATAACACTCAGTGAGTAATTCAAAGAAAGAAAATGTCCCTATTTATTTTCTAAAGTACAGCCTTTTCCAAAAAACCTCAGTAATTTGATTATAGTCCATACCTTAAGGAAGAAATGCAAATATCTACATGAGAGATGACTACAGGATCCTTCTCTGCTTTGCATTCCCATAAGCACAGCTGGAATTTTCATAACTGAAATTCTGGACGACATGTGATGGACTTTATTTTCAGTGCCCATCACAACAAGACTTAAAAAAAAAAATCAGCTGAGCTATCAACCCCAAAAACAACATGTAAAATAGCAGAAATATTAAATGACATTATGGTACTTCTGCCTCTGAGATAAATAGGTGAGCAATGCCAATAACAGCACCTTGGGATTGTCAGTGACTGGCAGATCTGAGGCTTTCAGGAGCCGAAGAGAAGCTGAGCAAAAATTGCAAGCTCTTGAGTTGCAATGATCACATCTTATGCTATGCTTGGTCTATCAATTGCTATAATTGAATCCATGGCAGGAATGCTAGGAAATGGAATTATCTTGGCAGTCTGTTCATCAAGCTGCACTAGGAGCAAAGCATGGTCCCCATATGATTTGATTGTGATCTCACTGAGTTCATCTAGATTCATTTTACAGATATGGACTATGCTGGATTACTTCATGACTATATTTTTTGAAACCTCCTATTATAGAGAAAACTTGTTCACAGTTTCCAAGGTAATTTTTACGTTTCTGAACTACTCCACCCTCTGGTTTGGTGGCTGGCTTAGCGTTTTCTATTGCATCAAGGTTGCCAGTTTTACACAGTCTTCCTTCATCTGGATGAAGCAAAGAATTGCCAGGCTGGTGCCCTGGATGCTGCTCACATCATTGCTCTGCTCCTTCACCGCCGCAATTCCCTTTGCCTGGGATGTCTACAGTGGATACAACAACTTCACTGCTCCTCTACCCATGACAAACTCCTCAGAAATGAGAACTACAAGGAAAGACAGTTTGGGTTTATTAATTCTTCTCTGTAATGTTGGTATAGTTTGCCTTTAATACTGTCTGTTGTTTCAAGTATTCTGCTGATTTGGTCTCTGTGGGTACACACCAGAAGGATGCAAAATAATGCAAGTGGCTTCAGGGATCCAAGCTTAGAGGCCCATATCAGTGCCATCAAGTCAGTCAGTTCCTTACTTATCCTCTACATTATATATTTTATTTGTGTGCTTGTTATCATATTCAAAGCTGTTTCACCTTTTAGCATGGAGGAATCTATCTGTATAGTTATAATGGCTGCCTGTCCTACAGGACACACAATGATCCTAATTTGGAGCAATCCAAAATTTCGCGAGCTGCCAGCTAGGATTTGGCACCACACAAACTGTCATGCCAGAACTACATCCATGTAAAAGACAATGGCTTAGCCTGGACTTCCTAGTTTAGATCCAAATGCACTAAGTTGAAGTCATCAGAGGTATAAAATAATAGATGCTGCAATGTGTAGATTAGGGCCCTGATCTGGAATCATGAATAAGCCATAAATTTGTTTTATTTGGATGTGAGTATTGTAAGGAATAATTGTGTAAGTTGTCTCCTATTTGCTGTACTTTCCTTGGAAATCCCCACAGTTTCTCTAAGACAGCAGAAAAACAAGGCCAAGACTCAGACTAGAATGTAATCTCTTGGAATGCATTAAGTTACAATTCATGATACAAATAGAACAGACCTGTTTAATCACAGGCATGGTCACATTTTAATTGTGAACATAAGGCTTGAATCCTGTTTCCGGTTATTACACGCTCCTAATGAGGATTTGAAGGAATTCCCAATACTTTCAGAATATCTTACTGATCATTTTTTACTCTGTTTGAATTCTAGAAAAATATTTCTTGATTCTGAAGTTGTCTATAAGATTCCAGTATGGTTCAGGAGAGAATGACATGGCCTTTTGAGCTGCCTGCTCTTGCTGAAGTACTGATCAGTCTCAGTGCATTATTGTTACATTAGGACTGGAACTTCATGGTCCATTTCAGCTCCTCTGTGAGTTTATGAACTTTTAAAGTGACTGTTACTGAAGCACACACTACTTGAACCTTGCAGTAACTAAGCCTATTCTGATGTAATATAGCTGCTTTGGATGTTGTCAATCTGTTTGAAGCAATGTACCTGTAATTCATCTGAGTCTGTGCCTGAATTATTTTACTTTAAAAATTAAATAAGTCCTAGTTAAAGAATAGTAAGTGTTAGAGTTCTCCTTTCCCTCATGACAGAAACTGTTTCACAGGTGACAGCACTGGCTTGTAGGAACATTTTTTAAGCCACTTAACAGAGTTGGTAGAAATTCAGCACATGGCAATGACACCCTGACATGCCATTGCCAGCACCAGTGAAACATGCTGGTTCACAGCTCAGCACCACAAAACTCCCATGTTGGGAGGCTTGGGCCATCCTCTGCCCTTCCCTGCTCTCCCCTCACGGGCCCTCAGGAACAAACCTCAGAGCTCTCTGACCACACCAACAAGCAAAACACGTGGGCTGTGCTCAACCCACAATCCGTGTGTGCTGTCCTGCTCCTGGCTGAGCTGTGAGGCACACGGCTGCTCAGCAGGGACATCCTCAACAGCTGCTCTCACACAATTTGGTTTATGTTCCATTATTCCACATTCCTCCTGAGCATGAGATTTGAAAGTGGTCCCTGTGCTATTTTCCTGCCTCTTTAAGTACATCTTCCCTCCAGAGCTTTCTTTCCATAGAATTAATCAAATAGTTTCCAGTTCATGATCATGCATTTATGAATCTTGCATCAACAGCAGACAGAAATATTGGAAGGCACCTCATAGGGTCAGTCTTTTGATAGACCTTTCTGTCTGTAACTGACCAGCTAGCTATTATCACATGAATAAAATTATCTTTAACATGCTTTTTAATACAGTCTACTAAATCCCTGCATTCTATTGGATAAACTATAAGATAAATTTGATAAGGATTTGCTCTGGGAAAGAAAATAGCAACCCCTGTATTAGTAAGAAAATGACAGTTACTGGGATAAGGATCCTCTGAAGTCATGCATCTTGTCTCAGACTAGGAATTTTCTTTTCTTTCTTCTGATTTTAAGTTGGAGGCAGGTTGGCTTCCCCCCCCACCTTAAACCTACCAGTTTACAACTTGAAGAAGATTTGAAAGTCATGGAATCAGACAATTCCAAAGCATCTGAACTATTTCCAAGAAGACCAATGCCACATAACGGCAATGGCAGCTCAATTCACATCTGGTATGGTGAATCAAATCAGGAAACAAACAAAATTCAAAGCTCATAATGCTCAAATACCAGCAGAAGAACATCATGCAGATCATGTTGTCTTGCAGCTCTTTCCATTAAGCATCCAGGAAAAGCTCACAAGATTCTGTTAATGAACTGCTCACATGTAGCATAAAACAGTGAGGCCAACAAAACCTTCTCCCATTAAAAATAAACCCCTGGATTTCCAGAATTTAATGATGAAAAAAATCATCAGTGAATAATTCTGAGGAAGAAAGAAAGAGATCCCCACTTATTTTCCAAGTAACAAAGCAATAATTTGATTAGAGTCCTAAGCTCAAGGCAAGAAAGGCAAATATGTACAGGAGAGATCCCTAGAGGATCTCTCTCTGATTTGCATTCCCATATGTACAGCTGGAGTTTTCATAATGGAAATAAAGGCGACATGAGATGGACTCCATTTTCAGTGCCCATCAAAATATGATTTTAAGAAAGAAATTCTCTGTGCCAGGCTGTACTGTTTTTCTCTGTATGTTGGAGCAGGGGAAGACAAAAATATATGAAAGGACTTTCTGGTGAAATTAAGGCCTTGCTTTTGGGGGTTTTGGCTGCCTCATTTCTGAGTCAACTTGCACAATTCATCTGGCTGATCTTCAAACAAATTGCTGGGGGAAGCCTCAGTGGGGCTTGGCCCCCTCTGCTTTCAGGAGCTCCTTTTAAGCTCAGTGCTCACCCTTGGACTCTCCCTGAGCTGTGCTGCAGCTTTGCCTGGGCCTTTCCACCTGCTTAGCTGACCTGGATACTCATCTTGGCCTACAGACTAGAATTATTGGCTTGATCTTGAGCCTGTCTTATCACTCTGGATATGTCTGGCAATCCCTGAGCTTCTGGCTGTCCCTAATTGTCCTCACAGGGCTCATCTGCTATCCTTGCCCATTTGGAGGGGTGGACTGCAGGCCTGACAGTGCCCTCACTGTCCTTTCCTGCCTTCTGGGATGCCTTCAACATGAGGAAAATAATTGCATTTATTGCCAATCAAGAAGAGAGTACAGATGTGAGAAAGAAAGAAAGAGCAAAAGAAGAAACCTTTTCCCCCCCATCCCCACCTCTTCACTTTTCTGTCTCCTCCCTCCTTGCACAGGGCAGGGGAACAGGGAATGGGCACTGCAGAGGGGATCCTCTCCACAGGGTGCAATCTGCCAGGAACAAACTGCTTCAGCATGGGATCCCAACAGGCTGCAGCTCCTGCCACGAGCCTTCTCCATGCTGGCATCTCCACAGGGTGCAGCTTCCTTCAGGGCACAACCACCTGCTGCCAAGGGGGCCCTGCATGGGCTGCAGTGAGGAGATCTGCTGCAGTGTGGTGTGCCAGGGCCTGCAGGGTCACAGTCTACATCAGCATGGCCCTCTCCAGGGAAAGCACACGAATAATGTTTGCTCTGGTGCCTGGAGCATCTTGTCCCCCTCCTTCTTCACTCACCTGGCTGCCTGCAAGGCTGTTTCTCTCACAGATTCTCTCTCTCACTCCTCTCTCTCCCAGTTGCTGTGCACTGCTCTTTACGCTCCCTTAAATGAGTTGTCACAGAGATGCCACCACCATCACTGATGGGCTGAGCCTCGGCCACTGCTGGGTCCCTTTTAGGGTAACTGGGACTGGTCCTGTGTGACACAGAGACAACTCCTGCTCCCTTCTCTCACAAACCACCCCTGCAGTCTCCCCACTACCAAAACCTTGCCCATAAACCCCATACATATCACACAGACATTTGCTGGTTAGCTCATGCCAAGGACCTAAGGATCAAGGCTGAATTGGGCTTTGAGCAACCTGGTCTGCAGGGAGGTGTCCCTGCCCATGGCAAGGGGCTGGAATTGGAAGGATTTTTAGATCCCTTTCAACCCAAACCATTCTGTGATTCTGTGATTCTACAAAGAGCTTAAAGGAGCTGTTTAATTCAAAAAGCAGCTACTCATTTTTCCTTTACTAAACAAGTGCTCTGTATTTGCTGACATTTTTCTGTTAGAAGTGTCTGTCAACACCGTGCTAGAAAGCAGTTCCTGTCAAAATATAAACACACTTATTTTATCCTTGCAAGGTGAAAGTGAAATTCTAATTGTGGCTGAGGAAGTAACTGTTTTTCAAAAGAAACTGGCAATTTTTTTGCCAAAACCTATATAAGTGTGACACCTACAAAAGGTCTCATACAGGTAGATGTCCAAAATTTTAAAGCAGAATGTTCTAATTTATGTTAAATACTTCCAAAGGAAAATCTACTGTGAGTTTTGAGCCTATTTTTTAAAAATACAAACCCAGAACAATATTTGATTAGTTTGCAAATTTTGACATCAGAGAAGTCGGAAATTTATAGGTTTATTTCACCAAAGAACTTTGCAGATGGGGTAGCGGGAAAACCATTCAGAGCAAGTATCAAAAGAAACTGAACATAGGACCAGACCTTTGAACCACTGTGTCACAAAGTGATAAGCCCAGATTTAAAAAAAAACAAACTAAAATATATGCAATCATGTTTTTCCTACTAAAAATAGTTACTAATAATTTTTTTACTGAAAAGAAAAAAAGAGTTTTCACCAATACTAAAATAAATTGAATTTTAAAAAAATGTTTATTTGATACTGAATTAATTCAATCTGCTTCTTGGTGTATGTTTCATAATAATAAGTATCTGCACCTAAGATATACATAATACATACAGTGGTAGATGTATAAAATATATAAACAAATGTGCATAAATCTGAGGTGAATGTTCACAAATTTTAACTTCTACACATGCCTGATCAAAGTGCTTTGATCACTACCCTAGGTAAATATCAATTACATTAAGCACTGGAAATTTCAAACTACTCAAAGAAATAACTTTGAAAAAGACTTGAAATTTCTCCCTTGAACACTGCCCACAGCTTCTTGCTCTACTATTGGCAGCTACTTGTGTCACTGCATTTCTGAAGAGCACTTCTGTGTTTCCTTCTGTGTTCTGTGCTACAGATAAAACTTGAGACCCAAAGCTGTTCAATGAACCCAAACCTCTCCACTCATTTAGAAGATCTCTGTTTTCTTGGATGTGGAAAGTGTTGAAATTCAGTTCTTTTAGCAAGTATAGCAGAATTTTAGAAGTATGCATGTTCCATATGGGAGCAAACCTGACTTGATTAACACTTGTGCCATTGCTCCTGTATGTAATGCTGTCTGTTGCTAGATTTTCAGTTTCTCGGGAAAATTTCACATCTTTTCAGGAGATTTGTGAAAAAAGGACCAGTGATATACTCTGGTAAAATGTTTTTCCTTTTCTGTGTGCTTATCTTCCTACAAATTTATTGTTTTCTTTTGGGACTCTCAGAGCAAGCATGCAATGAGAAGTATGCTTAATGAAAAATCTCCACACAATAAAAAATTAGAGACAAGCCTACTGGAAGCAGCTATTTGAACATATCTGATAAAGAAAAGGAGCTGCCTCAGTATTAGAAGAGTAATTACTCTTATAAACTCAGAAGCCGTAAGTGTGCAAGACAGGGAGAGATTAAGACATTAGATAAAAAAAGAAATCTAGGAATATAAAGAGGGATATCAGTAAATATGGTGCACACCTGCAGATGTAAAAACCACATTTCACCTGCTGCATAACCTTCCAATGTATATCATTTCACCAAAATGAAAACTATGTAATTAAATCTTCATCCAATTTGCATGCTTAGACAAATCAGCTGAGCTATCAACCCCAGGAAATAACATTAAAATAGCATATTTGTTAAATGACATTATTATACTTCTGCCTTTGAGATAAATAGGTGAGCATTGCCCATAATAGATCCTTGGAACTGGCATTGCCTGGCAGATCTGAGGCTTTCAGGAGCCGAAGAGAAGCTGAGCAATAATTGCAAGCTCTTGAATTGCAATGGTCACATCTTTTGCTGTCCTTTGTCTATCAATTGCCATAATTGAATCCATGGCAGGGATTGTAGGAAATGGAATTATCTTGGCAGTCTGTTCATCAGGCTGCATTGGAAGCAAAACATGGTCCCCATATGATATATTCATGATCTCACAGAGTTCTTCCAGAATCGTTCTGCAGTCATGGACTATATTGGATTCTTTCATGAGTATATTTTTTGGAACCTCCTATTTTATAGAAAATGTGTTCATAGTTTCCAAGATAATTTTTATGTTTCTGAACTGCTCTGGTCTCTGGTTTGGTGCCTGGCTCAGCATCTTCTATTGCATCAAGGTTGCCAGTTTTACACAGTCCTTCTTCCTCTGGATGAAGCAAAGAATTGCCAGGCTGGTTCCCTGGATGCTGCTCACATCATTGCTCTGCTCCTTAATAGCTGCAATTCCCTTTGCCTGGGATGTCTACAGTGGATACAACAACTTCACTGCTCCTTCATCCATGACAAACTCCTCAGAAATGAGAACCACAAGGAAAGACAGACTGACTTTATTGATTTCTCTCTGGGAGGCAAGTACAGCTTTGCCTTTAGTACTGTCTGTTATTTCAAATGGTCTGATGATTCGGTCTCTGTGGGTACACACCAGACAGATGCACAATAATGCAAGTGGCTTCAGGGATCCAAGCTTAGAGGCCCATATCAGTGCCATCAAGTCAGTCGGTTCCTTCCTTATCCTCTACATTATATATTTTATTTGTGTTCTTCTACTCCACTCCAGAGTTTTTTCACTTTTAAGCAATGGACAATCCATCTTTGTACTGGTAATGGCTGCCTGTCCTACAGGACACACAATGGTCCTAATTTGGAGCAATCCAAAATTTCGCGAGCTGCCAGCTAGGATTTGGCACCACACAAACTGTCATGTCAGAACTACATCCATATAAAAGTCAATGTCTTATCCTGGACTGTCTAGCTTAGATCCAAATGAACTAATTCCACATCGCCAGAGGTATAAGGTAATAGATGCTGGAATTAGTAGATTAGGGCCCTTATATGGAATCATGTAGAAGCCGTAAATTTGCTTTACTTGGTCTTGTAAACTTTGCTATGAAGACTTGCATAAATCATCTACTATCTGCTGTTCTTTCCTGCAAAATCACCAGGGTTTCTCTAAGACAGTAGAAAAACAGGGCCAAGACTCAGACTAGAATGTAATCTCTTGGAATGCATTAAGTTACAATTCATGATACAAATAGAACAGACCTGTTTAATCACAGGCATGGTCACATTTTATTTGTGAACATAAGGCTTGAATCCTGTTTCCGGTTATTACACGCTCCTAATGAGGATTTGAAGGAATTCCCAATACTTTCAGAATATCTTACTGATCATTTTTTACTCTGTTTGAATTCTAGAAAAATATTTCTTGATTCTGAAGTTGTCTATAAGATTCCAGTATGGTTCAGGAGAGAATGACATGGCCTTTTGAGCTGCCTGCTCTTGCTGAAGTACTGATCAGTCTCAGTGCATTATTGTTACATTAGGACTGGAACTTCATGGTCCATTTCAGCTGTACTCACAGTAAAGTGACTGTCACTGAAGCACACACTACTTGAGCAATGTGTTCACTAAGCCCATCCTGATTCACTGTATCTGGTTTGCATGTTGTAAATCCGTTTGAAGCAATGTACTTGTAACTGATCTAAGTCTGTGCCTGAATTGCTTTACTATACAAAATAAATAACACCAAATTAAGGGATAACTTGTGTTGGAGTCTTCCTTTCTCTCATGATAGAAACTGTTTCACAGGTGAAAGCACTGGCTTGCAGGAACACTATACCATTTAAGACAGATTGTAGAAATTCAGCACATGGCAATGACACCCTGACATGCCATTGCCAGCACCAGTGAAACATGCTGGTTCCCAGCTCAGCACCACAAAACTCCCATGTTGGGAGGCTTGGGCCATCCTCTGCCCTTCCCTGCTCTCCCCTCATGGGCCCTCAGGAACAAACCTCAGAGCTCTCTGACCACACCAACAAGCAAAACACGTGGGCTGTGCTCAACCCACAATCCGTGTGTGCTGTCCTGCTCCTGGCTGAGCTGTGAGGCACACGGCTGCTCAGCAGGGACATCCTCAACAGCTGCTCTCACACAATTTGGTTTATGTTCCATTATTCCACATTCCTCCTGAGCATGAGATTTGAAAGTGGTCCCTGTGCTATTTTCCTGCCTCTTTATGTACATCTTCCCTCCACAGCTTTCTTTCCATAGAATTAGATCAAATAATTGCCAGTTCATTAACACACATTTGGGAATCTTGGATGGAAAACAGAGAGAAATATTGGAAGGCACATTATAGGGTCAAACTCCTGACAGAGATTTCTCCTTTCTATAACTGACCAGCTAACTGACTAATATCACATGAATAAAAATATCTTTATCATAATTTTTAGAACAGTCTACTAAATCCCTGTGTTCTACTGCATAAATTATTGGGCAAATTTGACAAAAAAATTGTTCTGGGAAAGAAAAATGACTGCCTCTGTACTAGCAGAAAAATGAGAGTTACAAGAGTTATGAGCCTATGATGTCATGCATCCTGTCTGAAAGTAGGCATTTTTCTCTTTTTGTCTCTTTTATTTTTAAGACGGAAATTGGTTTTATTCCCCCATCTTAACTTATCATATGGCAACATGAAGAAAGTTTCAAAGTCATGGAACCAGACCCTTTCAAGAAGTATGAATTATTTGTACACACACCAATGCCACTGAGATGTGCTGGTAGTTCCATTCAGGTCAGGTACAAGAAATCAAATCAAGAAACAAACAAAATTCAAAGCTCATTCTGCTCTAACACTGCCAGAAGGACATCATGCAAATCAAGTTGTCTCTCCTTCTATTGTAAAACGAGGCAAAAAAAAAAAAGACAAAATTTTCTAGGAAACTGCTCACATGTAACATAAAACAATGAGGACAGCATTTGAAAAAAAGCTCTTTGCCATTTAAAACACATTTCTGTATTTCTGTAATTTAATTACTAAAATAATCATCTTCAAAGAAAGACCGTAGTACCCACCCACTTATTTTATAAAGCCCAATCTTTTTTGTACTACAAAACAGTCATTTGATTAGAGTCCTTAGCTTAAGGCAAGAAATGCAAATATATACACGATAGATCACTACAGGATCCTTCTCTGATTTGCATTCCCATATGCACAGCTGGAATTTTCATAATGGAAACTCTGGAAGACATGTGATGGTCTCAATTTTCTGTGCCCATCACAACAGGATTTTAAGAAAGAGCAAAACCTGTGTGCCAGGCTGTATTGGTTTTCTCTGTATTTTGGGGCAAGGGTTAACAAAAAGATATGAATGGACATTCTGGTGAAATTAAGGCCTTGCTTGTGACAGCTTGGCTCCCTTGTTTCAGACCCAGCTTCCACAGTTCATCTGACTGATCTTAAAACAAAGTGTTGGGGGAAGCCTCGGTGGGACTTGGCCCCCTCTCCTTTCAGGAGCTGCTTCTAAGCTTGATGGTCAGCCTTGGTCTCGGGTTCTGTGGCACAAAGGCAACTCCTGGTCCCTTCTCTCACAAACCACCCCTGCAGTCTCCTCACTACCAAAACCTTGCCCATAAACCCCACACATATCACACAGACATTTGCTGGTTAGCTCATGCCAAGGGGCTCAAGGTCAAGGCTGAATGGGCTTTGGGTAACCTGGTCTACAGGGAGGTGTCCCTGCCTATGGCAGGGGGATGGAACTGGATGGTCTTTGAGGTCTCTTTCAACCCAAACCATTCTGTGATTCTATGATTGAGATTAAAAGAACTATTGAATTCAAAGAGCAGTTGCAGTTTTTTCTTCTACTCAAAGGAAAGTGTTTTGTGTTGATATTTTTCTGCTGAAGTGTCTGTCAGTGGCATGCTACAAAGCAGTTCCTGTCAAGAAAACCAAACCCACTTTTTTGGTCCCTCCAAGATGAAAGTGAAATGCAAAGAGTGGGTGAGAATGTAACTGCTTTTCAAAAGATTGTCATGCCAAGTGTGACAGCTCCAAAAATTCTCATGTAGGTACATTTCTAACATTTGGAAAGAGCATGTCCTAACCAGTGTTCAAAACTTTCAAAGGAAGAGGTTCTATGGGTTTTGAACCCATTTGTTCAACATATAAACCAAGAACAGATTTGATCAGTTTGCAGGTTTTGACATCAGGGAAGTTGGAAATTTACAGATGAATTTCAACACAGGACTTTGCAGATGGGGTAGTGGGAAAACCATTCAGAGCAAGTATCAAAAGAAACTGAATGCACACAATAAGTAAAATGCTTAAAAATATACATACACAAAAGGAAAGGGGGAAAATTGCAGCAGCAATTTGAATATATCTGATAAAGAAAAGGAGCTGCCCCCAGATATGAAGATGCTATGGCAAGTATTTGTCATAAACTCAGAAGCCATAACAGTGCAAGGCAGGGGGTGATTAAGGCATCAGGTATTAAAAACAAATCCAGACATGTAAAGCAGGACATGAAACCCTGGAGAGCAAACCTGCAGATAGAAAAATCCCACTTTAGCTACTCCATAACAAATCCAGTGCAAATCCCTTCACCATTGCAATGCAAACCCTTTAGCCACACTGAAAACACTGTAATTAAATCTTTACCCTATTTGCATGCTTAGACAAATCAACTGAGCTATCAACACCTGAAAAAACATGTAAAATAGCGTATTTATTAAATGATACTATGATACTTCTGCCTCTGAGATAAATAGGTGAGCCTTGCCCATAACAGCTCCTTGAGATAGGCACTGCCTGGCAAATCTGAGTCTTTCCAGAGTCCAGGACAAGCTGAGTAATAACTGCAAGCTCTTGAGTTACAATGGGCACATCTTTTGCTGTTCTTTGTCTATCAGTTGCTATAATTGAATCCATGGCAGGGATTGTAGGAAATGGAATTATCTTGGCTGTCAGTTCATCAAGCCGTGTTGGGAGCAAAACATTGTCCCCATATGATATGGTCATGATCTCACTGAGTTCTTCCAGAATTACATTGCAATGCTGGATTATACTGGATTTATTCTTAACTATATTTTGTGAACCCTCCTATTTTGAAGAAAATATATCTGTTGTTATCAAGACTGTCTATATGTTTCTGAACTGCTCCAATCTCTGGTTTGGTGCTTGGCTCAGTGTCTTCTGTTGCATCAAGGTTGCCAGTTTTACACAGTCTTCCTTCATCTGGATGAAGCAAAGAATTGCCAGGCTCGTGCCCTGGATGCTGCTCACATCATTGCTCTGCTCCTTAATAGCTGCAATTCCCTTTGCCTGGGATGTCTACAGTGGATACAACAACTTCACTGCTCCTCTACCCATGACAAACTCCTCAGAAATGAGAACTACAAGGAAAGACAGACTGACTTTATTGATTTCTCTCTGTAATGCAAGTACAACTTTGCCATTAATACTGTCTGCTGTTTCAAGTGTTCTGCTGATTCGGTCTCTGTGGGTACACACCAGAAGGATGCAAAATAATGCAAGTGGCTTCAGGGATCCAAGCTTAGAGGCCCATATCAGTGCCATCAAGTCAGTCGGTTCCTTACTTATCCTTTATGTTGCATATTTTATAGCTTTCATTTTTCTTTTATACAATTTTTTCTTAAGTTTTAGCATTGCAAAATCCATATGTATAGCTGTAATGGCTGCCTGTCCTACAGGACACACAATGGTTTTAATTTGGAGCAATCCAAAATTTCAAGAGCTGCCAGGTAGGATTTGGCACCGCACAAACTGCCTGGTCAGAACTACATCCATGTAAAAGATCATTATTTATCCCCGACTTTCTAGTTTAGTTTCAAATGAGCTAATTTGAAAACATAACAGGTATAAAGTAATAGAATCTGAAATGGGTAGATTAGATCACTACTCTGGAATTACGAAAAAGGTGGAAATTGTCTCCTATTTACTCTTCTTTTCTTGAAAATCACTGTTTCTCTAATACAGCAGAAAAACAAGGTCAAGACTCAGATAAAAATATGTCACTCAAAATGCTTTATGTTACTAATTCGTGATACAAACAGATCAGACCTACTTGATCACGAGCATGTTCATATTTAATTTGTGAATATAACGCTTGAATGCTGTTTCTGTTTACTATAAGTTCCTAATGAAGATGCTAAGGAATTCCCAGTAACATGGGAATATCTAAATGATCATTTTTGACTACTGTTGAATTGTAGGAAAGGATTTGTTGACTCTAAAGGTGTTGTAAAATTCCAGTATGGTTCAGTAAAGAACAACACAACCTTTTAAGCTTCCAGCTCTTAGTGAAGTAGTGACCAGTGTCTGTGCTCTCAGTGAAATCATACATTGGAGGACTTGCAAAATCCTGTGATGACAGCTAATAGGAAAAGCCTCACTATATTCTTGGTACATTAGAACTGAAGCTGTAGAACCCTTTTCAGCTGCAGAGGGAATTTATTTACTTTCCAAGTGACTGTCACTGAAACACACATGATTTGAGCCTTGTGCTCACTAAGCCTACCCTGATTCTATGAATTTGGTTTGGATATTGTCCATCTGTTTGAAGCAATGTACTTGTAACTGATCTAAGTCTGTGCCTGAATTGCTTTAAGAGTTTAAAAAATATCTAGTTAAAAGGTAATTTGTGTTGGAGTCTTCCTTTCCCTCATGATAAAAACTGTTAAACAGCTGACAGCACAGGCTTGTAGGAACATTTTTTAAACCACTTAACAGAGATTAAGCACATGGCAAAGACACCCTGACATGCCATTGCCAGCACCAGTGAAACATGCTGGTTCCCAGCTCAGCACCACGAAACTCCCATGTTGGGAGGCTTGGGCCATCCTCTGCCCTTCCCTGCTCTCCCCTCATGGGCCCTCAGGAATAAACCTCAGAGCTCTCTGACCACACCAACAAGCAAAACACGTGGGCTGTGCTCAACCCACAATCCGTGTGTGCTGTCCTGCTCCTGGCTGAGCTGTGAGGCACACGGCTGCTCAGCAGGGACACTCTCAACAGCTGCTCTCACACAATTTGGTTTATGTTCCATTATTCCACATTCCTCCTGAGCATGAGATTTGAAAGTGGTCCCTGTGCTATTTTCCTGCCTCTCTATGTACATTGCCCCGCCCCCCGCCAAGACTTTCTTTCCATAGAATTAGATCAAATAATTGCCAGTTCATTAACACACATTTGGGAATCTTGGATGGAAAACAGAGAGAAATATTGGAAGGCACCTCATAGGGTCAGTCTTCTGGAAGACCTTCCTGTCTGTAACTGACCAGGTAACTAACTATTGTCATATTAATAAAAATATCTACAACATGCATTATATACACTGTCTACTAAAACCCTGTGTTCTATTGGAAAAATCATAAGATAAGCTTGAGAAGGATTTGTTCTGGGAAAGAAAATAACTACCCCCATATTAGTAAGAAAATGACAGTTCCTAGAATAAGAATACTCTGAAGTCATGCATCTTGTCTCAGAGTAGGCATTTTCCCTTTTCTCTCTTCTGTTTGTTGGCCAAAGGTGGTTTGGTTCCCCCCACCTTAAACCTCCCAGTTTGTAACCTGAAGAATGTTTAAAAGTCATGGAATCAGACCCTTCCACAAAACATCTCAACTATTGCCACACACACCAATGCCACATAACTGCAATGGCAGCTTGATTCAAGTCTGGTACAAAGAAAATTAGGAAACAAACAAAATTCAAAGCTCATCCTGCTCTAACACTGCCAGAAGCACAGCATGCAACTCATGTTGTCTTGGACTTCTTTCTATTGAGCATCCAGGAAAAAAACCCACAAAATTTTCTAGGAAACTGCTCACTTGTAGCATAAAAAAATGAGGACAGCATTTGAAGCAAAGCTTTTTACCAATAAAGACACAATTCTGGGTTTCTGTAATTTAATGATGAAAATAATCATCAGTGAGCAATTCAAAGAAAGACAGAAGTCCCTCCTAATTTTCTAAAGTACAGCCTTTTCCAAGCAAAAAAGCAATAATTTGAACAGAGTCATTAGCTCATGGCAAGAAATGCAAATATGAACAGGAGAGATGACTTCAGGATCTTAACTCTGATTTGCATTTCCATATACACAGCTGGAGTTTTCATAATGACAAGTCTGGACAATATGCAATGGATTCAATTTTCAATGCCCATCAAAATATGATTTTAAGAAAGAAATTCTCTGTGCCAGGCTGTACTGTTTTTCTCTGTATGTTGGAGCAGGGGAAGACAAAAATATATGAAAGGACTTTCTGGTGAAATTAAGGCCTTGCTTTTGGGGGTTTTGGCTGCCTCATTTCTGAGTCAACTTGCACAGTTCATCTGGCTGATCTTCAAACAAATTGCTGGGGGAAGCCTCAGTGGGGCTTGGCCCCCTCTGCTTTCAGGAGCTCCTTTTAAGCTCAGTGCTCACCCTTGGACTCTCCCTGAGCTGTGCTGCAGCTTTGCCTGGGCCTTTCCACCTGCTTAGCTGACCTGGATACTCATCTTGGCCTACAGACTAGAATTATTGGCTTGATCTTGAGCCTGTCTTATCACTCTGGATATGTCTGGCAATCCCTGAGCTTCTGGCTGTCCCTAATTGTCCTCACAGGGCTCATCTGCTATCCTTGCCCATTTGGAGGGGTGGACTGCAGGCCTGACAGTGCCCTCACTGTCCTTTCCTGCCTTCTGGGATGCCTTCAACATGAGGAAAATAATTGCATTTATTGCCAATCAAGAAGAGAGTACAGATGTGAGAAAGAAAGAAAGAGCAAAAGAAGAAACCTTTTCCCCCCCATCCCCACCTCTTCACTTTTCTGTCTCCTCCCTCCTTGCACAGGGCAGGGGAACAGGGAATGGGCACTGCAGAGGGGATCCTCTCCACAGGGTGCAATCTGCCAGGAACAAACTGCTTCAGCATGGGATCCCAACAGGCTGCAGCTCCTGCCACGAGCCTTCTCCATGCTGGCATCTCCACAGGGTGCAGCTTCCTTCAGGGCACAACCACCTGCTGCCAAGGGGGCCCTGCATGGGCTGCAGTGAGGAGATCTGCTGCAGTGTGGTGTGCCAGGGCCTGCAGGGTCACAGTCTACATCAGCATGGCCCTCTCCAGGGAAAGCACACGAATAATGTTTGCTCTGGTGCCTGGAGCATCTTGTCCCCCTCCTTCTTCACTCACCTGGCTGCCTGCAAGGCTGTTTCTCTCACACATTCTCTCTCTCACTCCTCTCTCTCCCAGTTGCTGTGCACTGCTCTTTATGCTCCCTTAAATGAGTTGTCACAGAGATGCCACCACCATCACTGATGGGCTGAGCCTCGGCCACTGCTGGGTCCCTTTCAGGGTAACTGGGACTGGTTCTGTGTGACTCAGAGACAACTCCTGCTCCCTTCTCTCACAAACCACCCCTGCAGTCTCCCCACTACCAAAACCTTGCCCATAAACCTCACACATATCACACAGACATTTGCTGGTTAGCTCATGCCAAGGACCTCAAGGTCAAGGCTGAATGGGGCTTTGGGCTGCCTGGTCTACAGGGAGGTATCCCCACCTAGGGCAGGGGGCTGGAATTGGATGGTCTTTGAGGTCTCTTTCAACCCAAACCATTCTGTGATTCTATGAAAGAGCTTAAAAGACCTGAATTTAACAAGTTCCAATTTAAAGAGCAGCAACACACTTTTCTTTTACTAAAAGGCATCTGCTGTATTTGCTGATTTTTTTTTTCTGTTGGAAGTATCTGTTAATAGCATGCTAGAAAGCAGTTCCTGTCAAAAAAAAAAAACACGCTTATTTTATCCTTGCAAGGTGAAACTGAAATTTTAACAGTGGATGAGAAAGTAACCACTTTTCCAAAGATTTTTGTGCCAAAAGTATATAAGTCTGACACCTACTAAAGCTTTCATATAGGTACACTTGCAAAGTTTGAAAGCAGAATGTTCTAATCTGTTTTAAAAATGTCCAAAGGAAGAGGTTCTGTGAGTTTTGAGCCCCTTTGTTTAACATATTCAACCAGAACAGTATTTGATTGGTTTGCAAGTTTTGAGATCAGGGAAGTGGAAATTTACAGCTGAATTTCAACAGAGAATTTTGCAGATGTGAGAGTGGGAAAGCGATTCAGAGCAAGTATTGAAAGGAACTGAACGTAGAGTCAGACCTCTGAATCACTGTGTCATAAAGTAATAAACAGAGATTAAGAAAGTAATGAAACGTATCATGTTGCTTGCACTATTAACAATTACTAACATTTTTAATGAAAACAGGAAAAGAGTTTTTACCAGTACTAAAATAAATTAATTTTTAGAATAATGTTTATTCAATCTTGAGTTCTTCTTTGTTTTGATGGGTTTTATAATATTGAGTATCTGTATATAACATGCACATAACACATACCTGGGTATATGTATGAAATATATAAACAAATATACATATATCTGAGGTGAATGCTCACAAAGTTAAACTCCTACAGGTGCAGGATCAAAAAGGTTTGATCACTGCCCTAGGCAAACATAGATTACATTAAGCATTGGGAAATTCAGACTACCCAAAAGAAATAGACTTGAAAAGGTCTCACAATTTCTCCCTTGATCACTGCCCACAGCTTCCTACTGTGCTACTGACAGCTACTTGGGTCACTGCATTTTAGAAGAGCCTTTGTGTGTTTCCTTCCGTGTTACACATAAAATGTGAGTTCCAAAGCTTTTTAATGAACCAAAGCCTCTCCACTCACCTGTTTCTTTTTGGATGTGGAAAGTGATTGAATTCAGTTCTTTTAGCAAGTATAGCAGAATTTTTAAAGTATGCATGTTCCATATGGGAGCAAAACTGACTCGATTTACACTTGTGCCATTACTTCTGTATGTAATCCTGTATGTTGACAGATCTTAAATTCCTTAGGCAATTCCTGCATTTTTTTCAGGAGGCTTGTGAAAAATGGGCAAGTCAAGTACTCTGGTAAATTATTTTCCTTTTCTCTGCTCTATCTTCCCACAGATTTTTTTGTCGTCTTCTGGGACACTCCGAGCAAGAACACAATTATAAGTATAATGCTTAAAAATATACATATACAAAAAGAAAAGTGTGAAAACCCTCCTTGCAGCAGCAATTTGAATATATCTGATTAAAAAAAAGGAGCTGCCCCCAGATATGAAGATGGCTAGGGCAAGTATTTGTCATAAATTCAGAAGCTGTAACAGTGCAAGACAGGGGGCGATTAAGGCATCAGGTATAAAAAACAAATCCAGACATGTAAAGCAGGATATCACACCTGGAGAGCAAACCTGCAGATGGGAAAGCCCCACTTTAGCTGCTCCATAACAAATCCAGTGCAAATCCCTTCACCAAACTGAAAACACTGTAATTAAATGTTTATCCAATTTGCATGCTTAGACAAATCAGCTGAGCTATCAACCACAAAACAACATGTAAAATAGCAGAAATATTAAAGGACACTATGAGACTTCTGCCCCAGAGGTAAATAGGTGAGCACTGCCCATAACAGCTCCTTGGCATTGGCAGTGCCTGACAGATACGAGGCTTTCAGGAGCCCAGAAGAAGCCAATTAAAACTTGCAAGCTCTTGTGCTGCAATGGGGACATCTTTTGCTGTCCTTTGTCTATCATTTGCTGCAATTGAATCCATGGCAGGGATTGTAGGAAATGGAATTATTTTGGCTGTCAGTTCATTGGGCTGCATTGGAAGCAAAACATTGTCCCCATATGATTTGATCATGATCTCACTGAGTTCATCTAGATTCATTTTGCACTCCTGTAGTATACTGGATTTTTTCATGAGTGTAATTTGCAAACACTTCTATTACGAACAAAATGTATTTCTAGTTTCCAATACAGCGTTTATGTTTCTGAACTGCTCTGGTCTCTGGTTTGGTGCCTGGCTCAGTGTCTTCTATTGCACCAAGGTTGCCAGTTTTACACAGTCTTCCTTCATCTGGATGAAGAAAAGAATTGCCAGGCTGGTGCCCTGGATGCTGCTCACATCATTGCTCTGTTCCTTCACTGCCGCAATTCCCTTTGCCTGGGATGTCTACAGTGGATACAACAACTTCACTGCTCCTCTACCCATGACAAACTCCTCAGAAACGACAACCGCAAGGAAAGACAGACTGACTTTATTGCTTTATCTCTGTAATGCAAGTATACCTTTACCTTTAATACTGTCTGTTGTTTCAAGTGTTCTGCTGATTTGGTCTCTGTGGGTACACACCAGACAGATGCACAATAATGCAAGTGGCTTCAGGGATCCCAGCTTGAAGGCCCATATCAGTGCCATCAAGTCAATCTGTTTCTTTCTTATCTTCTACATTATATATTTTATTTGTTTGCTTCTTCTCTTAAGCAATACTTTTTCACTTTTAAGTGATGGGGAATCTCTGTGTGTAGCTGTGATGGCTGCTTGTCCTGTGGGACACACAATGGTCTTAATTTGGAGCAATCCAAAATTTCAAGAGTTGCCAGCTAGGATTTGGCACCACATTAACTGTCATGACAGAACTACATCCATGGTAAAGACATGGGCGTAGCCTGGACTGTCTAGTTTAGATCCAAATGAACTAAATTGAAATTATCAGAGGTATAAAACAATAGACACAGGAATGAGTAGATTAGGGCCTTGATCTGCAATGATGAAGAAGGTGGAAATTTGCTTTACTTGGATGTGAGTCTTGTTATGAAGAATTGTGTAAGTTGTCTCCTATTTGCTGTACTTTCCTTGGACATCAACACAGTTTCTCTAAGACAGCAGAAAAACAAGGCCAATACTCCCATTCCACTATGATTCAAGAAGGAATGACAAGGCCTTTTGATCTTCCTGCTCTTGCTGATGTAATGATTGGTGTCAGTGCATTATTGTTACATTAGAACTGATCCTTTCTAGCTGCATTGGGAGATTATTTACTTTTAAAGTGGCTGTCACTGAAGCATACACAACTTGAGCCTTGTGTTCAGTAAGCCCATCCTGATGTAATGTTGCTGGTTTGTATATTGTCAATATGTTTGAAGCAATGTACCTGTAATTCATCTGAGTCTGTGCCAGAATTGTTTTATTTTAAAAATTAAAAAATACCTAGTTAAAGGATAACTTGCATGGTCCCCTCATGATAGAAACTGTTTCACAGATGACAGCGGTGCCATTCATGAATACTTTCATGCCATTTAACAGACGTGCAGAAAATCCAGCACATGGCAATGACACCCTGACATGCCATTGCCAGCACCAGTGAAACATGCTGGTTCCCAGCTCAGCACCACAAAACTCCCATGTTGGGAGGCTTGGGCCATCCTCTGCCCTTCCCTGCTCTCCCCTCACGGGCCCTCAGGAACAAACCTCAGAGCTCTCTGACCACACCAACAAGCAAAACACGTGGGCTGTGCTCAACCCACAATCTGTGTGTGCTGTCCTGCTCCTGGCTGAGCTGTGAGGCACACGGCTGCTCAGCAGGGACACCCTCAACAGCTGCTCTCACACAATTTGGTTTATGTTCCATTATTCCACATTCCTTATGCACATGAGATTTGAAAGTGGTCCCTGTGCTATTTTCCTGCCTCTTTAAGTACATCTTCCCTCCAGAGCTTTCTTTCCATAGAATTAATCAAATAATTACCAGTTCATGATCATACACATGGGAATCTAAGAAGGAGAGTCGAGAGAATTACAGGAAGGCATCTCATAGGGTCAGTCTTCTGGAAGACCTTCCTGTCTGTAACTGACCAGGTAACTATTGTCACAAGAATACAATATATCTTCAGCATGCATTATATACACTGTCTACTAAATCCCTGTGTTCTATTGGAAAAATCATAAGATAAGCTTGAGAAGGATTTGTTCTGGGAAAGAAAATAACTACCCCCATATTAGTAAGAAAATGACAGTTCCTAGAATAAGAATCCTCTGAAGTCATGCATCTTGTCTCAGAGTAGGCATTTTCCCTTTTCTCTCTTCTGTTTGTTGGCCAAAGGTGGTTTGGTTCTCCCCACCTTAAACCTCCCAGTTTGTAACCTGAAGAATGTTTAAAAGTCATGGAATCAGACCCTTCCACAAAACATCTCAACTATTGCCACACACACCAATGCCACATAACTGCAATGGCAGCTTGATTCAAGTCTGGTACAAAGAAAATTAGGAAACAAACAAAATTCAAAGCTCATCCTGCTCTAACACTGCCAAAAAGGACAGCATGCAAATCATATTTCCATGCTCTTTCTATTGAGCATCCAGGAAAACCCCACCATAAAATTTTCTAGGAAATTGCTCACATGTAACATAAAAGAAAGAGGACAGCATTTGAAACAAAGTTCTTTCCCATTCATGACACCCATCTGGATTTCTGCAGTTCATTGATGAAAAATGTCATCAGTGAGTAATTCAAAGAAAGGAAGAAAGTCAGCAGTCCCCATTTATTTTCTAACATGCAATCTTTTCAGAGTAACAAAACAGTAATTTGATTAGAGTCATAAGCTCAAAGCAAGAAATGCAAATATCTACTCGAGAGATCCCTACAGGATCCCTCTCTGATTTGCATTCCCATAAACACAGCTGGAATTTTCATAATGGAAGTTCTGGAAGACATCTGATGGACTCTGCTTGCAATGCCCATCAGAACATGATTTAAAAATTGGGAGCAGATGTACATATTGGTAACTGGCCACATTATATGATGGAACTTTATTAACTCTACACGTGCATATTGAAATGAAAGCCAGGAGTGGAGCATTTAACTGGATAGTGTCTTAAACCAAAATACACATCTATTCAAGGGATACAGTTATTTCACAAAAATTCCTTTTCTTTCATCTCAGTGTGGCTTAGTTTGTGGAGACATGGAAATGCAGGTGTTACTTATGCCTACTGGTTGCAAGAGTCTTACACCAGCCAAATTTTGTTTATTCAGGCCAATTCACTGAGCTCTTTTTGCAGCCTTTACTTACACAGTGAAATTTCTTAGAACAGTATCTTTGTTTTAAGAAGGGAAGTTAAAATTATACCTGCACTTAGCTTTTGAATTATTTTCATCTATCCTACGCAAGGAATTACTTTCCTTTTTTGACACATGGAACACTGCACTAAGCTCAGAGTTGAAAAACCAAAATTCTATTATCTTCAAGTAGTTGCTCACATACTTAAATATGTGTGTGTTGAATTAACTAAAATTCAGGATGGGCAGAAATTTCAGTTCAGCTATGACAGCACATACGTGTTTGTGAAAGCCCAAGAGCAGTATAATATCATTTGTTTGACAAATGAAGGAAATCTCTCCTTAAGGGAGTTGTCAGCAAATCACTCTTTGTTTTTACCACAGTCACAGAAATGGTGTAGCTACAAGTACATCTTACACTCATGGACTCCCAGATTACTTATTTTACAGTGAAAAAAGAGACCTGAATAGAAAAACCTCATTATTTAGTGTTACGAAAGTTGAGAGTTGCTTTAAAAAAATCATCTGCAAAGGTATCAGTAAAAATCAGATTTAATACTAAGCAACAGCATGACAAAGTTCATTGGCAAGGTTCACTCTCCTAATTTCTAGATGATTAAGCCACACCAAGGGTAAAATAGCAACAAGCAAAATCCACTCAATCAAAACAGAAATTAACTGAGAACTATCTATGTGTGTGTGGTTGTGTTCAGGTGTGTGGGACAAAAGGATAGAAAGGGCAAGGATAAAAAGGAATACGGCCTAAAAGCTTAACAGCACTCAAACTTAACAATACTTAAACTTAACTTGTACCTTAGATTTAAAAACTTAGCAGAGAAACAACACTTAACAGCAGTTAATGTAACTTAAATTATACCTTAAACTTAATCATTTAGCAAAGGAAAAACACTCAACAGCATTTAACTTGGCTTGTAACTTAAACTTACAGGCCTAACTTACTTAGATATCTAAGGTACTTTAACACCTAAGAGAGCAGCATTTCTCCCCTTTTGCCACAGCATATGCACACAGACATAAGGAGTCAGTGTGAGGTACCTGTGAAAAATTCCCCTCAAAGGCAGTGAAATACTCATGTTGGACACCTTTGCGTCTCCTCAGTGGGCAAAGGGTTGAGCCTCGAGGAGTGAGGGTATCAGCCCAGGATCCATCATTGTCTGGTGATCTCCAAGGGCAGCAAATGAGAGTTTGCTGGCTCTGAGAGACCCTTCTCAGAGGTAGGCTGCTGGTCACAGCTGCTACAGCCCAGGAGAGCTCCAAGGGTCTCATTTTGGACTGCTGTTTACAGGCCACAAATGAGTGGGCCTTACTCATAGCAATGTTCCATCCTGGCCACACTTCGGATCGGCACCTTTTCTTTGAAAGGGTGAGGATAAGGATGTCATGCCATTCAAGCAAGAAAAACGGTTTCCAAGGCTATTCATAAAAAACACCAGTAGCTCATTAGGCAGCAGCAGTTCCTGGGAGCAGACAGTGTTTCTGATGAGCTCAAGAGGAGCTGGGCCCAGGTGCTGCTCATCAAGGCCAAGGCCTAAGGAGCCTTTCTCAGAGCACAGTGTGGCCTGGAAAGGGAAGGGGTGGCGGATAAACCACCACAGCCAGTAAAAAGCTGAAGTGACAAACATTTGCTTTAACAGCCTTAGAGGAAAGAGCTACCAAATCCTTTTCCAGCCCTGTCTGAACAAACGCTAAGAAGATCCCACTGCATAAGGATAAGGCATGAAATAACTCACACTCTCAGAAGTGGGAAGAGAGTTGAAAGGGAAGATGAACATGACACACACTCTTGGTAGAGAACCAAGAGAACAAAAGGGTCAAGAAAAAAATGAAGGGAACAAAGTAGACTATTGTATAACTGGGTACAAGTGCAAGAGACCAATAATACAAAAGGAATTAATTAATTAATTAATTGGTGTGGCTTTCCTTAATTATCTGTTGCTTTATCTCAGCATCCAACTACATGTTTCTTCATCATTTATGTTGGATGCCACCACAATTTTCAACTCCTGGACAGGCAAGATCATCAGAGTCTTAAGTGTTTGACACATTCCTTCCAATCAGAGGCAGGAGCATAAGGACACATTATGTATCCCTAAGGGGATCCAATCACTTTGCTTTACCAAATCAATTTCATACAACTTCCAGTGCCTTGGTTATTGAAATTACCTAGGCTGATTCTATTCTATGTGCATGATGCTCAGTTTTTCTTTTGTAATCTCGTCAGACAGCAGTCACAAAGCAGATGCAGTTTAATTGACACAGCTCACACTGAATTAATAATTTTTTTATTGCCTGTTCTTTCTGGGCACAATATGGAAATGTAAAGGACGATGAGCCACAGGTTCTATTCATTTAACACAAAGTTAAATGCAGCAGCTAACAGAATATGCAAACAGATATTCACTGTAGTTTGCATCCTTGTGATTACTGATTGGGCTTTTACAATCAAAGCATTCTATCCTCAGCTAAGAGAAATGGAAAATCCTATCACATTTTTGGGCCTTTCCTGGACATCCACAGCTTTGTCTTATCTTGAGAACATACCTTAAGAGCAATACTATCATTCTGATTTTAGTTTGATTAATGCCTATACACAGATGATACTTGTGAAATGTGACAAATAACTTTAACATAGCACCTTGAAAATATGTGTAATACATTTGTATATAATAAAAAAAAAATAAAACCCTCCAAACATTAGTAAAAAAGTGACTGATCGTACCTGATTCCTAAATTTTCAGTGCTGAAATTATTGCCATGTAAAGATATAGTCATTCTTCTATTTTCCAAATATGAAAATTTAAGGATTCAATCAGCCATACATAAAAGCAGACCTGGCAACTCTTGCACAGATTTTCTCCTTCTACGTATCAAGACATGAGACATAATGTTTACTGCAAATTCCATTTTTCTTGACAGAATATTATGCCATGGGGAAAGAGCACAAAAATATTTACCTCAATGTCTTCCATTACTTAAGAGGCTATTTTTACAACACATTTTAAATTAATAAATAGCTATTCACAAAGCAAATGCACTAAGCTTGCATAGCTCCCTCTCTCTCTCTTTGTCTCACATGCACACACACACACTCATGGCAACCTGTAACAGAATTACAAAAGGAAAACAGATTTAAATTATTCATAATAAACAATCACTAGGAAGAAAATATGCAAACATTGCAAGCAGCAGTAGAATGTTGATTAATGAGTGATTTGCATCCCTCAGATCACATCTGAAATCCCTTTCTTAAGCTAGAACTGTGGTGTTATACTGGTTTGGTCTAGAGAAATTGTGGGTCTGGAGAACAGCTACCAGAGAGACCTGGGCCACTGTCTTTAATTTGTGCCTTCAAATTTAAGGATGAAAGATTTAAATAATCAGAGGAAAAGTTTAGAAGCTTTATCTTACAAAAAGGGATAAACACAGACATACACATCACCTGGTTCCTCTTGAAACTTGAATTATTTTGGACTTGAGAACTGAGATACTGGCATTTAATTAAAAACTAGATGTGACCTCACAATTCTTTAAAGCAAAGGTCAGAACATAATCTCCCATCATTTATGCAAATTTTCAGTGGCCATTGGATCAGTTGTTCCATTGTTAGCTGACTGCACACTTATGAAATCCTACACAGTGACCCCAAGTTAATTTTAATACACATGGTTTGAATAAATAGCAATTTCATGATTACTTGGAATTAACAAAACTTGAGGGGGAAAAAAAGTAACAGAGAATCATATAAAAAGATTTTTTGAAGTTATTGTTGTAAGAAAAAATAGTACAGAAAGCAACAATTGTCACCAAAAAATCCCCTGTATAAATGCATGTATAAATTAAAATGTCTCAGAGGAAGTGCACTGAAAACATCTGCCTTAGATCACAATTGAAAGAAGTCACTAAAATTTTGCTTTCATTCAGTGGATCATAAGATCAAAATACAGTTTATTCTGAAACTGAATAACATCTTATCTTTTCTTGCAATAAAAATCATATTGGCTCGCACTTGAAGTCTCCCTGAAATTCTGTCAAATACTAGTATTTCTTTAGCATATACTTTCTTCAAGTGATACTGAAGAAAATACTGAAAACTGAAATATTTCTGACTGACACTTCTCCGAAAGCATTTGGGTTCACAAGACAGTAAATATATAACTAGCTTTTGAAAGGTTTTTATAATAATAAAGATAATACAAAGGTAAATACCACTCCAGATAACTTCATTTCACATGTCTGCTTAAACCATTGTCAGTTTGAGATACAGAGATTAATCCATCTCAAAGCTCAGGTTTATCTTAACCACAGGATACATCTCATTTCTCTGAAACTCAAAATCCCTCTAGCACACCCTGAGTAAGGAAGAAAGTGGTTTCCTTCCTAACTGCTTGTTTTCCTTCAGGCAGCCCCATCTTATCTTAGCACTTAGTGTATTACCTTCATCTCTTAGCTCCATCTAAGTTTTGTTTAAAGATAATGGCATTTCAAAGGCATATGTACTTACACAGCCCCAAAACACATTTTGAAGCAGCCTGTATTAACTTTGCACCACAAGACACTCATTTGGGCATGCTTATCTTTCTCAATTTCACACACGTATGGGACTGACAGTCTTAAGACCTGGAGGAAGCCTGCAGAAGTGTGTACAGCCTTCTGTACAAAAGGCTTCATACTCTGAAGTGAAACAATCAGGCAAGAGTGGTTTGTCTCTTAGTCATCTTGCAGTGAGTGAGGTACTTTGAAATTCTATGTTATAATGTGCAGCAGTAAAGGTATAAATTTCACATAGATACAAAAGAACTGTGTCCAGAGGGACTGGAGGTAAAGATTACTGCTGCAAGCTGAAATCATAGGACAGGACAGTGTCCTGTGGGACACATAATGGCTTTTGGATCAACTCTGGCTCTGTATTTCTGTCATAAAGCCAGAATGGGGTGAATTTGCATGAATGAGCATGGCCTGTGTGTGTGATACCAGAAACCAGATCAAAGAAAGAATGGGTATGTGCTGAGAGGCAGCAAGTAAAACTCTCCTAAGAATACATAAGGTCTGGAGACTCTCAGACCTGTGGATTCACAAGAACAGAAAAACTCAGAACATCAAGGTTCTCAAGATCACAAGCACGTCGTGATACCAGGTAACAGTCAGTGAGTGTCTGAGTGTGAGGCAGTAACTGAGCATAGTATCTGCCAACTTGTTTAATAATATCAGCTTAACTAGTAAGAAGTAATCTAGTAGACATTAATTGTGATCATTTTCTCTCCTGACTTGAATACTAACCAGAAAAATTCGCAAATTTACTCATGGAATCACCCTATCCTTATTTGACTCTCTAGGACTAGCACAGTCTCATTAGTGGTTGCCTGCCTAAGGCCCATCTATACCTCATTTGACCAACAAATATCCCACTAATCCTGCTCATTGTCCCTTCACTGACCTGCCTACTTTGCATTGTGTTGATCGTGGTAAAGGAAAGTCTGAGATTTTGCATATCTTCAGGGCACAGATCGTTGTCAAGTACCAGATTAAAATGCTAGACAGTCACTATGGAGTAAGGCCTTTTTGTTTGCTCTACAGAAATCTTCTCTTGTATCTGCAGCAAAAGTATGATTTATTCAGAGGGTCTGTTATGGTAATTCCTGAACAATGGAGAAGGGATTTAAGGTTACCATTGCAGTCATCAAATCTACACTTGTGTTAACCGAATGAAAAAACGCCCAATAGTTCCTTTCAGTGATTATGACCTTGGTCATTACTGCAGAAATTTTCTGTGACTATTTTAGCTGGAAGCTTATTCCAAGGTCTTATTTTTCTGATTGTTAGAAACCTCCTTATGACACCCATTCTTACATGTCTTCATAGCAACTTTATGCTTTGTTTCACATTATATAGTCCTTGTTCCAGTTAGTGTTAACCTGTCTCAAAATACTTAGAAGCAGAAGTCGGTTTTGTTAGGCTGACAACTTTTTGAAGTCTTTTCATTGCCCTTTGACTGTAAA
Organism: Eopsaltria australis; assembly: GCA_034509425.1. Lineage (NCBI taxonomy): Eukaryota > Metazoa > Chordata > Aves > Passeriformes > Petroicidae > Eopsaltria > Eopsaltria australis. Next base: position 2,893,230 of record JAVTVJ010000052.1, on the reverse strand, counting down.
ATGGACTTTGTATTCATCTGATCACCCCTGAAGACCTTCTTTGTATTGTTTCAAACTCTAGCACATCATTTTGGTGAGCAAAGTATTTTGTTCAATTTCTTAAGCAAAATATCTCAGAGTTAGTCTGCTGTTTCTTGCTTGATTTTCCTAGAATCATAGCACGATTTTAGTCGGCAAAGATGTTTAATATCATCAAGTCCAACCATTAACCTAGCACTAAACCTAAGGGCCTTGGCCCTAAGTGCCTCATCTACATATCTTTGAAATAAATTAATGGATGGTGACTCAACTACTTCACTAGGGATCCTGTCCCAGTGCTTGACAATCCTTTCAGTGAAGAAATTTTTCCTAATATCTAACATGAACCTCCTCTGGCACAGTCTGGGGTAATTTCCTCTCATTCTGTCTCTTTTAACATCATGGCATGCACCTGGCTACTTGGACACAGTGTCCTTAAAACGGGCTCTGATCATCAAGGGCCTGTATGCTGAGAAAAAGATCTTACTCTAAGGCTTCCTGGAATGGGGTTTAAAATGTCGGTGAGAATTCAGTTGGTGGACAGCAATCAGCAAAGAATAGTGCTAAGTGAAACCACTGAACCTCAGTACAGGATCAGACGTGATAATGGATACCTTACCTATCTCTCATTAGCACATCTGTAGTGGGGTTTTCCTCACCCTGATCACATTTCCAACGGAGTGGCAGTGACTTTCTGTTTTTCAGAGGTCTATATCAGGTAGCAGAAGCAGGATGCTCTGCAAGGGAAGGTCAGCCAGGAACTGAAGCTGACAGCAAATCAGGCATGAAGCAAGATCCTCACAAGAGGAGCAGTCCCATAGTACCTCAACAAAAAAACCTCCTGAGCAAAGAATGGGCAGCCTCTGGCCAGATTCTTTGCTCTTGCTCATGGAGCTCTTTCTGCAGCAGTCTGACCCAAGGCTACTCTGCTGCAAGGTTACACAGATCTTGAGCGAGCAAAGCCCAGTGAGAAGAGGTTGCAAAGCTTGGTGTTCTAAGGATCCAACAGCATGGATGTTGCTGAACTTGAGATTCTGGATAAAGAGCAAATAGATGCCATCAGACAAAAGGAGGATGCTGTCAGTGTCATAAAGGGGAATGTGGTTTAGACAGCACTCTGCAGCTTGTTCCAGTTGTTAGAATGAATCAAGTAGCCACTGTTGAATTAAGAGCAGCTTTTATTTCCCTAAAGTCACCATTCTAGAGTGGTAGAACTACAAGCAGTGGTCACCTAAAACAAAAAGAAACTCAGCAGAGGAAACAGGAAGGCCTGTAATTCGAATCCTAAGGAAGATACATTTTTAAGAACTTCTGCTCAAAAAGTTTTGACCAAATAAGGAAGCCTTGAGCCTGCCCCAAAGACAGAGAGGGTATGATTTTTTACTCACCGAGCCACCTCTAGTAATAGACACCATTTCTGTTGATTGGAGTACAATTTTTCCCAATGAGACAGATAAGCTACAAATTTAGGGATTTTCTTTGCTTTTTTATCTTCAAAAGTGATTAATAATTGACCAGTGTTCTGCTCTTTCACATTCCTTTGGCGGGTGAGAAATAACCATTTTGCATACTGCTCTGCCGGTGCCACCAGTGTTGGTCCCACGGTTAAACAATTCCGATGATGACATCAGATACACAATCATCCTTCATATAAGGTCACAAGCACACTTTCTGAATTTTATTGGAGGTTTTGGCTCCTTCAGATTGGAGATTAACCTGCTGATAACGTCTAAAAAGGTGAACAATATTTCTATTGGTTCCTTCAGGTAGTTCATGCTAGCACGTGAATCTATATATTTCCTCCTTTGTAGTCATTTGTGAGATACAAGAATGCCCAGCCAGAGTTTTATCTAGGCAGTGCCTGGAGAGTGAAGTTTCAGCCATCTGTGGTCGGGATGGCAACAAAAGGACATCTTTCTGCTCCAGTGCTGTGGGTGATTCTCCTCTCCATTCAGGTCTCCCTGGGTAAGTACATACTTTATTTCTCATTAGGCAGTTATCTCATAATGAGATAAAAAGAGTATGCAAATTTAATATAAGTAGGTTGTTATTCTACCAACCTCCAAAGCAAAGTGACAGAAAGGTGTTTAAGTATGTTTCTGTCTTTGATTCAATCTCCTTGGTTATCCTGTGATAAAGAAGGGCAATCCTTTTGTAAAAGTTTTGTATTTTACTCAGATATCAGTGGCTGGCCATTCTCATAAGAATTCAAGTCAAAATTTTGTAAACAGTTGAGCTGTATTAAAAACCAGCTGGGTATTCTTACTACTGTCTTATCTCTCCTGCTGAGCTCTTTGTAGATAGAATTAATAATTCCAGGTCTTTGTTCAACACCAGTTAAAATGATGTAGCTCTACCCTGCGTGTCCAGTGGAGTTTGGGTAACACAACATCCCCTCAGTTGTTCCTGTGTATCTGAAGATTTTCACTATTTGTCTCTCTGCTCTTCTAGAGCTATGTGTACATGCTTGATGCTGGTGATGAGAGACAGATTTTGGAAACCTCATTTTTTTTCTCTCTACACATGGAGGTGACATTATGGCATTGTGGTGGTGGTCACATCCCCATATGATGAGAACAAAACTTCACAGTTGATGTCTTTCGTAGTATGGCCTTAGTCTTGAAGGTTCTCACCAGTTGTGTGGATGCAATCAGAGTCCACATGGCAGGGAACAGGAGGCACTCTTGACACACATATTCATAATATGAAACGTTTTTTATTTCGGCACCTTTGTAGTGATGTTTTAGTGTCAACTGAGCTGTACTGTAGAAATGACAATGAGTTTTCTGCCAACTCCTTGTTACCTCAACATCAGAGAATAGTAACAGGCTGACTGGAAGGTGCAGACAAGAGTAGCTTTGCCTTGACACCATCATCAACACCTACTACCCTCAACTCTGCTCTGGCAGCACTTACATCCTCCTGATGTTCCCCAGGCACAGAGCACTGTGCAGAGCAGTGCAGGAGTCACAGCCCTCAGGGAGTGAGCTGGCAATCTGCCCCTGGGGCAGCAGGCCTGGGCTGAAAACCTTCTCTTAGGGCCTGGGGATAGGAATGCATGATGCATTCCCATCCTTTGCCTAAGTGAAGAATCGGGTTTTCAGCTGGAGCAAGCAAAAATTGATGCCTTCTCAGCTGAGCAGAACACTAAACCACTGAATTCAATGAAGGTACTTGTGGAACATACCATGGTATGTTAGGAAATACAAAATTGTACCTGTACATAACACAAAAAATTCACAGAAGAGTGATTACAGCAAATGATAGCTTTTATTGGGAAATATTTAAATCTGTCAGTTGGGTTATGCCTACCTCTGCATCCAGTCTTGCATGCTGTTACATGTTGAAAACCTCCAATGTACTATTATTTAAAAATTCAAGTGCAGAGAAGTCATATGGTTGAGTGAAGAGCTGTTTGTTTTGCTCCTGGATATGGCTAATAGAAATCGGTTATCTGATTCCTTTAAAAATGTATTAAGAATTCAAGTTTTCTTAGAATTCATTTCTCTTTTAAATGTATAGATGTTATAGCTGAGAAAACTCGATTTTTGGACTATGTTCTTCAAATAGCCTGGGGGTTGTTCTCCAGAATATCTTTCTAGAGACTTATAAGACTTATTACAGAAAGATAAAGCTCCATCTGAGGCAACATGTTGCAGGCACAAAGTGGTTTTGTAGTTATGTGAGGATTGTGCCATTCATGTGACTTTCTTACTCAGGAGACTTGAGAGAGGATATTTTGCAGAAAAAATAGGTTTTGGAAGTTACCAATTGTCAGTCACTTGAATAACCACCTTTTTTGTTTTCCAAATCTGAATGATAGGTAGGAAATCGTGAGGAAATCCAGCAGTGTTAGCAAAGAGGTAAATCCTTTGCCTGTGTATAAGAGGTGATCATGTGTCAAAGCCACATTGTCTGTGTCTGATGAAACTGTTACATCAGACTTAGTTGGTTCACCTTTCTAAATAGTCCAACTCCATCTTCAATTTCCTTCCAACTGACTACTGCTAGCAGTTTACTTTGGAGTAAGAAATGAAACAACGGTTAGTTTTGGAAAGAAGCGGTTGCATTAGCACCAAGTCATGGGCTATGACTGACACACTTGCAATGAGTGGAGAGAAGAATTACATTTGCTTCCAAATGCGAAGAAAAATTATATATTCTCATTTCACCATGTCAGACAACAGCAAGACGTGTGATGTATAGAAACATCTCCCTCTTTTCAGGAAGAGAGGGAAGATCATATTTTACATAACGGATTGTTTTGAAAAAATCTTACAGGAAAACCCAAGGTTCTTAGTGCAAATTATCTTTTGTTGCTTATCAAATCATTGATAGGAGAATATCTTCCTGGGCTATTTGCAAGATTTGCACAGCTGCACTGCTTTCCATGCACATCAGTGCCCAGTGCTGGGTCTGGATGAGTACTGCAGGTTTCTCTTGGTACCTGGTCACTGTGGCTGTGAGTGCAGATAAACAGGGCCCATAGCCAGGCACGGCTGTGCCAGAGTGGATCACAAACCTCCCACACAGCACAGGCAGTGAAAGAAGGTCCAGGCCTGTGCTTAAATGGGTCCATGGGCAGAGCATGTGGGTGGAAAACCCAAGGAGGGAAG